>CM066732.1:35123500-36427000 GCA_033961575.1 Aselliscus stoliczkanus | reverse complement strand
CACTGCCACCACGACCTCCTTGCCACAGCCTGTGTGGATTCCCCCGGAACGAGGTCGGGGCAGGCGGAGACATCTCTGTGGTGCCCTGCTCCATCCTCAGACCACTCAGCTTCTGGGAAAACAGCCAAACGCGGGCACATACACAGGCGGGGAACCCTTGCCTTGAACCAAGCCGTCTGAGGGAAGCCGGGGTGGAGAGCACTTCTCATCGAGTAGCGGGCTATGGATTTTACAGTAGATGAGGTCTCAATGAGGAAAAGATTCAGAAAGGCCGACGCTATTGTCCTCCCCTTTTGCTACCCCTAAGGGTCTGATCATGTCCTTTTCGTAATGCTTTTAGAGGGGCCAGGCCCAGTTCCAAAAGCTTGGGAAAAACGAACTCCATTTATCTTGATAACAGCCGATGCAACAGGTACTGTTATCACCGCCATCGCACAGATGAAGACATACAGGCTCAGAGAGGTTAAGCCATTGCCCACCATCACATGACTGTGGGGTGGTCCTTACCATTACAGACCACTCGGATGGGACACTACAAATAGTGGCTGTGTACTACATTAGGCAACGGAGCGTACCAGGTGCCGGGTGCTCAGGGATACCTGGGACCGCGTTCCTGCCCTCTCTGTGGGTTAGAGGCACAGACTACAGAGATGTGTAGACTACAGAGAAAGCACCGGACTGGGGCAAACATGGAAGTCGCTCAAGAGATGAGTAGAGAGAAAAATTGTGACCTTTGGGGCCTGCCACTACCTCTGCAGCTGGGGAGGAGGTATTTTATGTGACTACCCTGGCAGGGGTGCAGAGGTTATCACACTGTATAGCAGACCTCCCAGGTTTGGAGACATATTGAGGGTCAGATTTTGTAATATTCAACTAGAAGTTCGAAGGCCATGCTATGCTTGGTGTACTAGGACCTGGACCTAATGTGACCTGAGTGACAGTCTTTTGGGGGGAGGTCACTCCCATGGAACTGCCCCCTGCTGGCTTGACACACAGAGGTAAGGAATTGTACTGCCGAGAAACCTTCGGAGGAGGGAAGAGGTTAAGTATGGAAGTGTTTTAAAAGGATTCCGTTTGATTCTCGATTGTAAATTGAAATCACCTACCAAACAGTCAGGACTTGATCATTCATGGGCACATGAGACCAGTGTCTCCACAGCTCGCCGTCAGCAGGACCAAGACCGTGCCCACTGAAGGTGGAGCTGTGCGAAATCCTCGCACTCGTTAAAGTATTTAGGAAGTGGAGAGAAAAGTAGCTGGAAAAGGGAAAAAGGTTTCCCAAGTGGTGTTTGGAGGAGACACCTTGGTGCTGGCCGTTCCCTTTCCAGGGCTGACCAGCAGCCATTAAATGCAGGGGCTGCCGTGAACTGACTCACTGCTGGATAATTACGTTAGGGACCAATACGGCTGGTTGAAAATCAATTCTGTTGGACCCGTGTGTTTGTTCGGAAAGCCACTCAGCCAATTCAGGAGTATATTAGGCAGCAGGCCCAGCGCGGTGACCCCTTCCGGATTGGGGTTGACACTTGAACGAAGGCGTTTGTCCAGTTAAAGGACAGTACCAGCAGCAGGCTCTTATCTCCCCTAAATTGGATTACTCAGATCTGCTTGTTCTCTTTAAAGAGAGCTACTCTTGGGTTTTTTCCCCTCTCTTTCTATCTGTCTGAGATGGTTACCTGGTGATTACTGTTTAACTTGCCATCCTTACGTATTCTCGGACAGTTAACGCTTAATGCCACCCGTGTCACTTCCCTTTCCTACGTGGGGAAGGTCATCTGGTGCTGACACATGCATTTTTCAGGTCACTGGCTCTACCAGTGAATGAGCTGGGATCCAGGAGAGCTCGCCAGTGTGTTCTCGAGGAATTCATGGTTGGCAAGCCTGTGATTCACTTTCCAGGGAGCAGGACACAAGCCCAGGGATAACACAAGCATCCCTTCTAACACACTGACCCCTTCCAGCCGAATTATCCGAAGACACACCGTTGGCTTGAAAACTCTCAAGCCTGCTCACCAGGCAAAGTCCCTTGAGTGGGAATGCCACGCCACCATCAGGACCAGCTGCTCCAGGCCTCGGGAGCACTGCAGCCCTTGGTGGGAGGGCTAGGATGCAGGAGAAATTACGACGGAAGGGGCTGCCCATGATGAGAAGCCCATGAAATCCCTCGTGGGGCCCACTCTCTTGGTTGAGTCTTCACTACCTGGAGCTGTAACAGCTGCCACCACACCTAACGTGGTGTAGGGTGTCAAGGAGACACTGAGAAGCTCGGGGAATCCTGCGTACATCTCTTGAAAGAACCCAGGAAAGACTTATTGCTGCAATTATGGTTCCTTTAATGACACATAAAATTAACTGCTCCACATCTCCACTCACTTTGACAGCTGAGGATTTCACTGTGATAAAAGTAGGGCCACGCGCACTGTCAGTGATTTACATTTCCGTCTCCCAAACCCTGTCAACCAATTAGACTGCAAGAGCGAGCGGCCCCATTTTCTAATGAAGCTATAATCAGGCTGCTCCTTCACCCAGAAAGAGCAGATATTCTTGTCCCGGATGGAGAAGGTAATCATCAGCGGGGAGCGTTTGAATAAATCAGACGTGATATCACCGCGGCTTGCTGTAGGGCCCTTATAATTGGAATCTGGGCTGAAGGAGACTCAGCATCCCCTTCTAATGGTTTTACTTAAAAGAAAGTAGTCTTTTCTGTGGAGAGAAAGGCAACATGGCTTCTGAGATGAACAGCTGGGAAGACAGAAGTCATGGATATCTATCAGACCTGAGCTCTCAGTGATTCACTGAGATGGCGGGGAAGGTAAAGAGAAAGGAGGTGAGGGGGATGGCAAGGAGGAGGAAGGGAGAGAGGCAGGCAGGCAGGTAAGAAGGAAGGAAGGGAGGAAGGAAGGAAGGAAGGGAGGGAGGGAGGGAGGGAGGGAGGGAAGGAGGGAGGGACGGAGGAAGGAAGGAAGGAAGGAAATGAGGCAAGGAAGGGAGGAAGGAAGGAAGGGAGGGAGGGAGGAAGGAAGGAAGGAAGGAAGGAATGGAGGGAGGAAGGGAGGGAGGGAAGGAGGAAGGAAGGAAGGAAGGAAGGAAAGAGAGAAGGGGAAGAAGGAGAGTGGAAAAAGGGAGGGGAAGAGGAAAGTTGTAGGAAGAGAAATAAACTCCCTCTCTACCCAAGCTTCCTCACATACAAAAACGGATTGATAACATCTGTACTCCTTATCTCTTGAAATGATCGTGAAAATTAAACAAGATCCCGTGGGTGAAAGATACAATGCAGTCGTCTTTTATTAACACAGCTGCTAATGACAGCACTAACCACTGTACAGGGTCTCTCCGGTCCTGTCTGATGGTGATGATTGTGCACTTGGCTCAAGGCTCTTCTTCTGATGAGTTAGATCAGGTGTGCGGATTCCAGCATGACTCCAGGCGGAAGGAGGAGGGAAGAGTGTGTGAAGCGCTTCTGCGGGGTTCCAAGTGCGTGTGTGGGCAGCCATGACGGTAGGGCCTCCCAGACCTTCCCCTGCACCCTGTCCAGGTTGTACAATTTCCCTTCCCATTGCTGTGGTGGAATGAAGATGTGGACACACTGGAGAGCCTGGGGACCCCTGGGTGGAAAAGTTTAAAAATACTCCCTGGGAATCCATTCTGCTTTGATTGCTGTTATCGATGCCCCAAAAGAAAGGCCAAAACAAATGCAAGATCCTGACAGGATCATGAAACCATCCTCATTCTTGCTCCATATGTTTAACAATATGTATTTTCCCACTGTGCTCTAACGAAGTGATTGCTTTCCTACCAAACCAATTTTATTGCCACAAGAAGCTATCTGACCCCCTACATAAACACATCGGCCTCACCTTGAGGGATGTGAATTCCTGGGACTTCTGGTGGCCGGCTTGACAGGGCCATTCTCCACGCCTGCCTTGGTGACACCTGGTCATCCACAGGGGATTTTCCCATCCTTCGCTGGGAACGTGGGCTTCCCGGGAGCCTCCCAGGAGAAGAGATTCGAGTGCATTGCTTGGGCCAATTTGGCTTGTGTGGCTAATTGCACTGTGTGCAGAAAATGACACCTGCGAAGATCAGTCCACCCTCTGAAGGCCAGACTCTCAAAGTCAACCACAAAGCTCTCTGGGTGAAGCCCATTGGTAGCAATGCTCGTGGAAACATCAAACGTGGCTTCAAGTGGAAAGGGACTTTAAAGATGAAGGTGAAGCTAAATGGAACCGAATTCTTTCAGGGTCTAGAGCAGGTGGAGGCTGGGCTTAGGGGCTGGGGTGGGGGTGGGGTGGGGACGACACACCCTGAGGATGAAGGGTGCTTCCAGAGAGGTGACTGACAACCCACTGCAGGAAGACTGGCTGAGCTGATCCCAGTTTCACGGGAGAATGGGACAGTCCTGAGCTTCCCCCTTAAGACCTACTTTCTAATCCATGCCAAGTAAACGTGGAGGAGTGGAGTGCTTGGGATGTAATTACATGGGGTACGCCTTGACCGCCAGCAGAAAATAAACCATGGCTTTGGCAGGTTGGGGCAGTTTCCTTTTCAGCAGGCTGCCTGCCGGAGTTCAAGGAGATTAGTAAACAGAGATGGAGAGAGGCCTTGTTTATAGTGAGAACGCAACCAGCCACACTGGTCCTTTAAAAGGTGCTTGTGAAGCTGCTTCCCCCTGCCCCGCCTCCCACCCTTTAACCAGTCCACTGCCTAAGGAACAAGCTTGGTATTCTGCCAGCTTTTCAAGAAAATACTTCAATATCAAAAGTTTTCACTCTTTTCTGTGTGTGAAAACTAGCAGCTTAAACCCCAATGGGAGTAAAAGTTCTTGCTTAGCATACAAAGGCTTATGAGTTTTATAGTGTTCAAGACCTTAATCTACAAAGTATAATTTAATCCTCTTTGAGCTATCTGCACCACGGAGTCCTGGTTGTAAATAAACCATATGGTTACAGGGGATACAGCCACAGCTGCCTGCCTCCATCACTCACCCTTAGTAAATATTTCTGCAAAACAGATGAAATTAACTACTGTAACAGATAAATAGAGAGTGTAGTTCTCAGAGCAAATGTTTTACCACAGCAGTCATGCTCGAACACAGCCCATAGCTCCAAGTTGGCTCGGCCACCTGCAGATGTCTCTCTCTCTCTCTCTCTCTCTCTCTCTCTCTCTCTCTCTCTCTCAGCCCCAGTGTACCACCTTTGGGAAGAGGGAGAATGGCACAGAGGGAGGACGGGCAGAGGCATGTGGGAGGAAGCCTGACTCGGCAGTGCTCCCACGTGGAGCAGGGGCTGAAGTACTGATGTGTGCTGAGTGAGGCCACACTGAAGCCATTACAGGGGTCAGGCCTACTCAGTTCTGGGCATCGAGGCCCGGGGAGGGAAAGGGAGTAAAGCCACGGGAAGGAGGTGGTTCCCTGGGGGCTGAAGTTGCCCCAGGAGAGAGGAGTGATTGCAGTTGTGAGTCTTGCTGTATTGGGAAGTAGGATGGAAGAAGTTGGGAGGACATGAATTGCATATTTAATTGATGAACTTGGACTTTGTGGTCATTTGAGAGAGCAAACAAACGTTTGTCTGCGTGGGTCTCTTCTATGTGACTCTGGTACCACAGAAACTCGGATTTGAAACCAGATTCGTGCATCTAACGGCTGTGGGACGTTGTGCTGGTTGTCTTACCCCTCTGAGCTGCTGTTTCCCTCCCCCGTAAAACGGGAATGATGGTGCCGCTTTACAGTTTATGAGCATGAAGGTTAATTGGAATAATCATCATCGTCATCATCATTCTTAGATGAAATAATTATTTTTTAAATTATTATCGTAATGACAATAGTAAACGTTTAACTTCATGAAATGCCTTGGTTTCTTTAAGCCCCGGTATCTTTGGCCAGGGCTGTGGTCCCCATGTCCACGTTCAAGTTCATGCTAACCAGCGTGCCCTATTCCATGGCTTTGTCACTCTCCATAGCTATTCAGCTGATTGGTGGCCCCTCTGCCTCAGGTATCACAGTGCCTGACCAAGTCAACAGGAGCTGGCTGTGCTTTTCTGAGCTCCCCCAGGCATGGGGGGTGGAGGGGGAGGGCCTGCATGGGGGACCAGGCTGCAGATACCCGGAGAATCCAGGGGTCATAGGTGTGTGAGGTTTTCAAAGCCAGATGTCAATGGCCTGTGAGGTACAGATTCTACCTGAAGGCTGGGAAAGGACCAGAAGGAAGAAGGAAATCCATCCATTAGTGATAGCTTGGTGCTGCAAGGTCCCTGAGCCCCCAGGGTGAGAGGATCCATGACAGGGGTTCACACCTTCATCCCGGCCCAGGAGATGGCCCCAAGAAATCAAACAGCACAGGAGGGCTCAGCAGAGAGCCCCAGTTTCTATACGGCTCAGCGCCAAAACTTTCCAATTCCCAGTCACAGCTGCGCGGTGGCCCATCTGTGCCCTGAAAGGCCCCGAGCTGGAGTCACTGAGGGTGTGGCACCTTCAGAGCAGCTTTGGCACGTCTCACTCAGATTAACATCATATCTGAAAGTAGCTAGGCCTAAGTGGAGAATATACTTTTTTGTTTTTAATTAAAAGGATTTAAATCCAGGGCTATATAAAAAAATGCTGTTAACCAAGGACATGATTTTTTTTCCCAGACAGACCACATTCACACCCTGTAAGCTAAGAATGAGGCTGAGGGCTTCCACAAACAAGACAAGGAATAATGGCAAGTTGGTCTAGCTTGGAAAACAAACACCGAAGGAACCCAGGTTTCTGTGGCCATGTTTAAATTGAGATGTAACATATACTATACATGTATATGTTTATGTATGTATGTATGTATGTGTAATTCTTTCAGCTCTTTTGAGAATAAGTTGCCGACATTGTGCCCCTGTATCCCTAAACACTGAAGTGTATGTTTCCTAAAAATAAGGATATTATTTTATATTATCACAGTACAATGACCTAAAATAGGAAATTGAACATTTATACATTATCAACTAATCCACAGTCCTATTTCCAATTTTGTCCATTCGTCTAATAATGTGCTTTACCTGGGAACATTTGTTGCCTGTAGATGTCACATACGTATCTTTTGTATCTTTTGAACTAGAACAGTTCCTCGGTCATTTTTTATCTTCAACTGATCTTGTTCTTTCTTTAACCTTGACATTTTTGAAGAGTGCAGGCCATTTATTTTGTAGAAGGTTACTCGATTTGGGTTTGTCTGATGTTTCCTCGTGATTAGATCTGGGTGATGAATTTTGGGCAGAAACATCACAGAAGTGATGCTGTGTCTTCCTTGCTGTGTCCAGCCAGAGGGACATGATGTTGAGTTGTTACCACTATTGGTGATGTTGTCTTTGATTATTATTTGGCCAAGGTGGCACGTGTCAGGTTCCCCCACTGCAAGGTTGCTATCTTTCCCTTTGTAGTGAATAAGAAATGTATGGGGATATACTTGGAGACTGTGTGGATATCTAGTTCTCCTCAAACTTTCACCCACTCACTTTAGCATCCATTGATTATTCTTAGAACTCTAGTTACCAAATGGTGATTTTAATGATTCCATCATTTTTCTACATGTATTAGTTCAATTCTAGTGCAACGGAGAGCCTTCCTTACTCCACATTTATCTATCCATTCATTTATTTATTTCAGTATGAATTCATGGATTATTATACATTATTCAATAGGTTGTAATCCATTACTATCACTATTTATTTTCACATTCTAATTGTCCCAGAGTTGGACAGTGGGAGTCGTTTCTGTCCTTTTGAAGTGTCCTCTTTGTTCATTGAGCAGTTTCTGGAACAAGATGCCAAGATGCTCAGGCTTGTCTTGTACCTTACCCGCCTTGTAATCGGCCATCTGTGCCAGGGTCCTGAATGCTTTTGTGGAGAAAAGAATTGAATAACCAAGATCTGTGCCTCAGGTTCTGGGCATGATGCTACTAGGGAATCATTAATTGTAGGTTCTCTCACTGGAGAGAGCTAGGATCTGTATTCTAATTTTAAAACATACTGATACTTTCCGTTTTAATTCCACGGTGTTCTAGGGTTCCCTTTGTGTGTGTGTGTGTGTGTGTGTGTGTGTGTATTTGAAAAAAAGATCCCTACTTCTCGAATAGAGAGACATCTAGCTCCCATTTTTCTCAATATATTTATTCTTTGCTCGATCCTAGAATACATAGAAAGTAGTTTTGTAATTGTTCACATATACCATTGTGAAAAACACAACTATTAACTAGAGTTCAGTAGTTCTCTCTGCCTCTTTTTGTGGTTACACTGAGGGTGCGCAGCCAAAACACTGCCTTCAAAAGTCACTTGGAAAAGTTCTCGTCCGCCCCTTGTTCAGTGTGGACGTGCTCTTCATTTGAAACACATTGGGTTGTCAGAAAAGTTATGACACATTTTTGCAACGAAAAACATAGAAAGAATACATCATGACTTTTCCAACACCCCAATAGTTTGATTCACTTTTTTCTGTTAGGGGCTTTCTCCCCATCTGTGTGGATTTTTTGTTTTTAAATAAAAGTCAACACGAAATGGAAGTGCTTGTTCAGGGAAGTGTCAGCCGCACCTCCTCACCCTTCCCCCCTGTGTCCACCTACCTTTTGCCAGTAACTAATCTCATTCGTTTCTGGTTTCTTTTTCTAAAGTAAGTAAATGCATGTACAGTTTATTTCCTCTTTTTTCTCATAGAAAAGAGAACATGCTATAAATGATTTTCTGCGCTTGGCTTTTTTCTCATAACAATACATCCTGGAAATCACTCCCTACGGCTCGTAGAGCTCTCCTGTTCTTTTTTTCGTAGCTGAATCTTACTGCGTTGTGTGATTGTGCCACAGTTTATCCAGCCAGTCTTCTATTTGTGAGCGTTGAGACTGTTTGCAGTTTCATGTAGTTTAAAACAATGCTTTGATATATAACCTTGTATATACGTGTTCTCATATAGTTGGACAGGTACCTTCAGAGTGAATTCCTAGGAGTGAGACCGCTAGGTCGCTAGGTATTCAAATATATACTTTTGTTAGGTATTGCAAAATCCCGCTCCTTAATTGCTATACCGATCGGTATTCCCTCCAACAAGCTATGAAAGTGGCTGTTTACCCATAGCCTCACCAGCAGGATGTAAAAAGCTTCCCAATATTTACCAATCTGATAGGTGAGAAATAATATTTTAATGTCATTTTTTAAAAGCAGCTTTATTGAGACTTAATTCACATACCAAACAGTTCACCCACTTTGAGTGCACAATTCAGTAGATTGTAGTATATTCTCAGATATCTGCAACCATCACCAAAGTCAGTTTTAGAAACCCAGTACCCTTGAACTATCATTCTCCTATCTCCCAGTTCCCCAACCCCAAGTCACCACTAATCTACTTTCTGTTTATAGATCCTGTTTTGGACATTGCATATAAATAGTATGACACAGTATGTGGCCTTCTGTGACTGGCTTCTTTCATTTAGCGTTTTTTCAAGGTTCATCCATATTATTGCATGTATCAGAACTTCATTCCTTTTTGTGACCACATAATATTACATTGTATAGCCAAATTATATTCCATTTTGGTTACCCGTTCATCTGTTGATGGTCATTTGGATTCTTTCTATCATTGGACTATTAAGAAAAATCCTGCTATAAACATTTGTGGGTTGCTTTGTGGGTGGAAATATGTTTTTGTTTCTCTTGATTTATATACCTAGGTCTGGAATTGCTGAGTCACGTGGACAGTCTATGTTTAATTGTTTGAGGAACTGCCAAAATTTTCAATACAGTTTTAATTTGCATTTTACTTATTATGTGTGAGGTTGAACTTTTTTCTTATGTGTAAAGGCTATTTTTATATATTTGTTCAAATTAACTGCTCATGTCCTTTGCCTTTTTTTTCTGCTGGGTTGTTGACTTTTTTACCGCAATATTTAAGAGGCCTTTGCATATTTCAAACCTTAGTCTTTTATCCATGATACATGTTGCAAACATTTTCTCCCATTTATCTTTTGATTTTGCTTATGGTGTTGTTTTTTCATGTAAGGCTTTAAAATTTTGTTATTTAATGAAATTTATCAATCTTTTTCCTTTTTTGCTTCCAGATGTTGATTCACATTGAACACCCTTTTTCTACACCCAGAAATTCACTCATGTTTTCTTCCAGGACTTATGGTGTTCATCTTTTCATATACCTCTCTGATCCATTTTAGAGTATATTCTTGAGTGCGGTTGGAGGTATAAGTCTAACTTGACTAACTGGCTACCCAGTTGTCTGAGCACCATTTATTAAAAGGCTCGTCTGAACCCCACTGATTTCCATTGCCACATTTATATTTAGGACATACTAAATTCTCATATATGCGTGCGTCTCTTCCCATGCATGGAACTTTCTGTTCCATTCCCGTGGTCTGTCTGTGTATTTGGGCACCAACACCGAGCTGTCTTATTTCTTAGGAGCGATTTTGTTAACCTCCTGCTCTTTTGCGAAGACCTTTGCCTTTGGGAGCCTCCCGTGTATCTGTGCCTCCTGAGCCCCTTTCCTCCATGGGTTCCTGTGAACACAGGCCCTCCTTTCACTCCTCCCTCTGCATCGTCAGGTGCTAGGAGCTCTTTCCCTTTATGCAAATATGGTCGCTGTGTAAGGCCCAGAGGTGACTCTCCCTCATTGACAGCTAGACTGCTGACTTTACAAGTAATTTGCTGAGCTTGTCAAGCACTGCAGAGTCATGTAAATGCCATTAGTGTTTCTGTCGTCATCATCATCAGCTGAAGCTCAGCTACCTCCCTGCCTTTCCCATTGTTTAGAGCAAATGAAGTCGCTGTGACGCTCAGAACAGAGGCTTATCTGCAGGACATCCAAAGTCATGAGCCCTTGTAGGTCAGTTCACATCTTAAAGATGTCAGATAGGCTAGGGGAAAGTTCACCACACACCACCGTGTCTTCATGGTTGAGGAGCTGATATATCTCACACGGGTTGGAAAAGCAGCCCTCTGGCCCCACTCCAAATGAATTTTCTTTTCTACTCCTGGTATGATAGCAAAATGTCATTGGGAAGTATATTTGTGCTTAAGAAATCCCTGTTGTTTTTTTAAAAAAAGACAAAAACAAATAGTTGTAGGCTTTATAAACCAATTATTTTTCACTGTTATAAGGTGGAATATAAGATTCTTTGCTTGGGACAATTAACCACTATTTGGGTCCATTCAACAAATATCTGGTGAGCAACTGCTCTGTGAAAAGCATTGTAACAAAACCTGTGAAGGCTTCAAAGATGAATAAAACAAGATGCTGCCCTCCAAGAGTTCATTCACAGCTGAAGGAAAGAATAGGAGGAGAGAGAGATAGGCACAAACAATGTCATTACAAGACAAATGAGAATGAATCTAAAAAGGAAAGTTGCAAAATGCTATGGGGGTGCAGAAGAAAACAGAGGCAGAAACATATCGAATTCAGCCACGTGAAATGACTGTTTTGTAGATCAAAGCAGTCACGTAATGGCCAGTGCATATGATTCAATCTTATGCACCCTGTTTGCGGATGATGGAGACTGGTTGTACATCTAGTAGGACTAATAGACTAATTTAGAGGGGGTAAGAGATCCTACAAGGGAAACCAGATTGAAGATGAAGAATTTGGCTTTTATTTAGTGGGATTCATTTAATTATTTATTTATTAAAGATATGTTAAATCCCTATAATGTGCCCAGCCTTCCAGGTGGGGAAGCTCTGGGAACAGAGCCATGTTTCAGAAGGATAATTCTGGCAGGACTGTGTTTGGTGAGCAGGAGACAGGGGAGACTGTGGGTGAGAAGACCAATTAGGGGCTCCAGAAAGTGAAGGGCAAATGAGGGCCTGACGCAGAGATATGATAGTCAATAGAAAGGATGGAAGGGAAAGCCATTCCAGAAAGGGAACTGACCCAAGATATTGTGGCTGAATCAAAGTAAAGACAAGGGAGACTAGACCAACTGAAGCTAGCTCAAGACCAATGCTAGCTCAGAACTGGGAGACTCCCAATGACGCCCTCTAGTTCATTCATTCATTCCACATGTACTGATTGAGCACCACCTGTGCAATGAGCCATGTTCCAGGAGCTGGAGACACAGCAGAGAACAAAGCAGGCACTCGTCTCTAATGCTGAGAAAGGCAATGGAGTAATGTGTGGTGTGATGGTGGAGAGTGGTAAGCCCTATAAGGAAGTGTTATTCAGGGTAAGAGAACTGGAGAGGGTGGGAAAGCTGTTGTGTCCAAAGGATGATCAGGGATGGGCTGGTGAAGAAGGTGACACTGGAGCAGAGATCTGAATGGTGTCAGGGAGGAAGCATAGGAAAACCTGGAGGAAGGGAATCCCAGGGAGAAAGAACAGCAAATACAGAGGCCTTGAGGTAGGCACATGCCTGGAGCATTTGAAGATCAGCTATACGGCCAGGATCAGAGAAGTGGGGAAAACAGGAAGACACGTGAGTGGGGGATAGGGCAAGAGCATGTCCTGGCAAGGGGTTGGCTTTTATTTTGAGCATGCTGGGTTTTGAGTTTGGAGAGATGACCTTTATTTATTTTTTTTTTTTGAGGGCAGTGTCACTGGCCCTCATATGTGGGACCGAACCAGGGCCGCTGAGATGACCTTTAAAAGCTTGTCTGGCTCCTATGTGGAGAATTGACTAAAAGGATATCAGAAAGGAAGAGAACTGATCTGGTGGGGATAGTGAGAAGTGGTCAAATTCTGGATAAACTTTGACATTGGAGCCAATAGAAGTTGTCAAGGAATTAAATTAAACACAAGGGGTAAGGAGAGAGAAATAAAGGATGACTCCCATTTCCAAGTCAGAGGAAGGAGACTGTGCTGAGAGAAGTTTCTGATTTGGATTTGAGAAGTCGATATGCTCAGCAGACATCAAAGCAAAGAGACTGAGCAGTCAGTCGCGTGCAGGAGCTCGAAAGAGAAGTAGAGACTGGAGGCCTCAACGTGGGAATCACTAGTATATGGATGCATTGGAAGCACTAAACCCGAATGAGACACTTAGGGGTGGGCAGAGACTAGGAGGAGTCTGGTGACCAGGCTTTGTGATGCCAGTGTTTACAGGTGACAAAGAGAGGGAAGAATGAGAAAAGGAGACTTGGATGGAGGGGCCAGAAAGAGGAGAAAAAGGAGAGCGTGGTTACCAGGAAGCCATGCAAAAGAAACATTTCAAAGAAGAGGGATGACCAGCTGAGTCCATGCTGCTGAGAGGTCACACAAAATGAGGACAGAGAATTGACAAGAAAATTAGGGAAATGTTGGTGCCTGTGCCAGACAGTTTCAGTGGTGTAGTTAGTGGGGGTGGAAAAATTCCGAGGAGAGAATGGAAGGCAAGGAATGGAAACGAAATATAGGGCAATCTTGCTAGGACATTTGCAATAAAGAGGAACCGGAAAACAGAATGGTATTTGCTGGGGGTGGGGTTGGATGTGGAGTCGAAGAAGGGACACCTTGTAGTGTGTTTGTGTGCAGAAAATAGTGATTGACATGAACATGATGATTGTTAAAGGGTGGAGGGGGGCCATTGAGAGCACTGGTAGGGATGTTAGGCCAGGATAGGAGCTTGAGCTTTTTGTCCATTTAATGGGGCATGGAGATGCAAAATTCATAGATATTGCAGCAGAAGAATGAGGAAGTACTTATTGTTTCTAATTTCGTCGTGAAATAAGAGGCAAACTGAGAGTTAGGATGGAGGAGGTGGTGCCAGAAGTTCAAAGAGAGAGTAGGGGATAGGAGGCTGTCATCGTGGAGAGTGCGTGAGTGAACTGATTAGCAAAATGTAGGGGGATTGCTGGGTAGAGCTGAGGTCCACATGACACTCGTGGTCATAAATTTAAAGGGAGATCAGTCAGCCTGCTGTTCACCTTCAAGTGAGGATGTTAAAAAAAAACAAAAAAACCTTAGGTTTAAGCAGAGTTAGGGTTTTCATAAGCAAGGACAGTGGAAGAGAAGAGGGGTGCATGGAGGCTGAGGGGGTGCAGAAGAGAGTGGTGTTAGCTCTAAACCTTGGAATCTAAAATGAATAAGGAGGGAAGTGAAGCAAGGCAGAGCATGGACACAGAAAAGGGGGGAAGAGCCCCCAAATGGGCTGAAGACTGGCTGAAGCTGGAACACTAGAGTGAGATGGGAAGATAGAAGGTTAAAAGGAATGGGAAGCTTCAAGCAGAGAAATTTAGACGTGATGAAGTTGCTGGTAATGACAAGGTCTAGGGTATGACCATGAAAGTGGTGACATGAGTGGGATCGGGAAACAGAGCACTAGAAGTGAGTGGGTCAAAAAACTGAGAGGTCAACATATTAGATGGATTGTCAAGAATGATGACGGAGTTATGGAGACGGAGACGGTAAGCCAGGCCTAACAATTCAGTGAATCAGCTGTGCAGGGGGACGAGTGACTGCCACGAGGATGGATATTGGGCGGTACAGCTGATGGCCTGCCTCTCAAAGGAGGTTTTGGAGGAGAAAATCAAAGTAGTCTGGAAGCAGCCATGAAGGGCAATAAAGAAACCCACCAACCTTCTGGCTCCATGGCGTATGGGATGTGGAAGGAAAAAAGGTCACCACGTAAGAGAACTGCAGGGGAAGCAATGACCTTGGGAGAATGCTGACACAAAACGGTGAAGGAAATGTTCAAAGGAGAGGTTCAGGTGCTAGGGGACTTTTCGTCATCACAGACCACGAGTTCCCAAGAATGTGGTGTAAGGGTTGGGGGGTTTAGGGAAGAACAGAAGATTGGGTCAGATTAGGAATGCACAGCCATGGGGGGGGGTGCAAACACCGGGGAAGGCATGGATAGTTTGGTGTGTTGGACTTAAGAGTAAACTGAGGTAAAGAAGGATGTAAAACATAACAGTATTGAGCCTTATGACCTTTTAAGGGAATGTTCTGAATTGCACCTCATTCTTGGGAGATCCCTTAGGCAAGTGGTGGCGGTGGTAAGTAGCGGTGAGACAGGAGACCAGGAAACCCTGTGCGCCTGCCTTACGTCTTTCTGTGGGTAACATAATAGCTAGAGAGGGAGCTGTTAAGGATAAACAGTGGAAGTTTGGGACAGGCAGGTATGAAAAGGAAATTGGAAGTTGTGGCCATTGTACATTCGATAAGGGTAGATGAGACAAGGGCACCAAGATGGCAGAGAATGGATTTGGCTTTAGTGGGTGGGAGGCTTTGGACCCAGAATTTGTTAGGAAGGTTAAATGAGATAGCTACCACCCATGAGATAACTGTAGCCCCTGGCGCTAAGTAGATGAATAGGGTTAGTTCCCTCCCTTTCTATCGCCTTCCATAGCCTCCAACTTCCTCTCCAAATGCACACAGATGGACCCCATGGGACTAATGGGAGTAAGGGCGTGGGTCAGTATCGCTGCATCTCCAGCTGTTAAAACAACTTAAACATGGGTACTGTGCAAATAGCTAGAGGCAGAAGTGGGCACTGAATTTGAAGAAAAGGAATCCATAAGGTGCAGTTAGTAGAAATGTGACCCAGACATCTCCAGACAGTTGCAAAAGCCGATGATGTTGAGCATGGCTAGTGGGAAAATCAGATGGCAAAACCATTGGTATATTTAAGGGCGTTATTGTAAGTGCATGAAGTTTAGGCAGAACAAATGTGATCAATACTCCGATCCTGTGTCTTCATTGGCAATCAACAGTAGAAATAGCCGTCAGGATTGTATTTGAATTTATTTTGATTGTGGGTATGGATGATTACATCAATTAAATAAGAAAATAGTCAGTGGCTGAAACCTTGCTACTGGTAATAATATTAGATAGATTCAAAAAAGCTATACAGAATAAAAAATAAGTCCTGTAGAGTTCTTTATCACTTTTCATCTCTAATTCACTCCAGTGGTTTGTGAATTCAGAGTTTTAAATTTTTGGAAAATTTGAAGTCATCGGGAAAAGAAACTTGCCTTCACATTTTTATTTGATTTCAGTCTTTTCTGGGGGAAAACACAGGACCTAGCACATAACACTTGGTAAATATTATTATTACTGTTATCACTACAATAGCTTGGCACCCTCTTCTTACCTAAACTTATCTTATTAACTTAGGAAAATGAAATGTATTGTGTATTTCTTGGTTTTCCTGAAAAAAAAACTAATCACATCTGAGATATTTAAAACCATGGTTTTGTCTCATAATAATTGGTTCCCCGTTTGCTAACTGAATTTACCTTTAAATGTTTTAAACTTGATGGTGAATAGAGCTGCCAAGTTTAGTTTTCGTTTTTTTTTATTCCTTTGTGAGAAGCAGGGACACTCAAGAACAAAACAAGCCATTAACATCAACATTAGGGTGGAATAAAGAGTTCTTAAGGCAAGCAGATCCAGAGAGCATTCATTTTCCAAAAAGGAATGAGAAAGAAAAGGCGGAAAAGGGACCCCCTTATCCAATTTAATGGAAGATCTTAGGACTGGGAGGAGGAGGCGCCAGCCTCAAACTTGGTGACAACTCGGAAACCTTTCCGCTCGCCCCTTGCTTCTGTCTTGGAGCCTCTAGAGCTGGCAGCAGCTTGTGTCTAATCTCTCCAAGCACAAAAGCGAGCCCCTGTGAGTGGCCACTCAGCTGGCGGTCCTTGGAGGTGCACGAAGGACAGTGGGCTCTCGGCCCCCCTCCAGGCCTGAAGGAGACAGGAAGCACCAAGTCCCATTTCCTTGGGTTCTCAGAACTCAAGTAGTCTCCTGGAGGCAAAGATTGCATTTCATTGTTGTCTGTCAGTTTTATTCTATGTGTCCTCAGCATTTAGGATCATTAATGAGTCCTTTGCCCTTCCTGCCCTTCTGCCTTCACCACCCCCTCACTCCATAGCCCCCTGCAGAGTCTGCCCTCTGTCCCCACCACACGTCAACACACTCGACAGCCTGTCCTCCCTCCTTATCCTCAGCACGTGCAGAGATGACGCTGTGACCGCCCGGGGCCCCCAGGCCCTCTCCCACTCTGGCCCTGGGGACGCCCTCCTGGTCCTGCTGCCTTTTGTGTCAGCCTATCTCTTCTCTCTCCTTCTACCCTCCACGTGTGAGCTCTCCCCGCGACCGACATGTCCTTGGCCCCTTCTGCTCCAGGTCTGGTCTCACCCTGGACACCGCGCCCCTTGCATTTCTGTGTGCATAACCCACTTTCAAATCCGCATCTCCAGGCTTAACATACAATAGTGGAGACTTTACCTGCTAACTATTTCACCTGTGTGAGTGTCAGGACCTTAAACTCACTAGATGGAAGTTAGCAACCTGTCCTTAACCTGCCCCTCTTCTTGGGTACTTCTTTCTCATAAAGATAGCATCTTTTTTTCTTTTGTCTTTCTGGTTTTTTATTTTTTATTTTTTTTTATTTTTTTTTGTCACTCAGAATAAAAACCTCCTATGACCTCCTGTGCTCCCTCATCCATCCCTAATTTGTTGCCAAATCCCACTATTTCTGTTTTAAGCATCTCTCTCATCCATTCTCTCCTTTTCCATTCCCTTTGCTATTCACTCTTAGTTCAGGGCCCTTGTTATCCCTGAAAAATCCAAATACCTTCTGATTACTTCCCGCCCTCCCCCCACATGCACCTTCTTTATTGCTCCTTGTCAACTCATCCTGTACCCCACTCTCAAATGAATATCCCTAAAATAAGCCCATGATTAGGACAGCAGTAGACACCACATACATATATTTAATCCCTTTCTCCCCTAAAAATATGTAGTAAATAAATGTGGAGGGGAGGATGGATGGATGGATTCAAGGAAGGGAGGGAGGGACAGGGAGAGAGAGGGCGAGGAAAAAGGAAGAAAAGAACCACAAGGCAGCAACCATAGATTTATTTCTAGGTTTGATAATGTAGCCTCTGGGAAAATCACTGACCTCCCCTATGCCTCAGTTTTCCTCTTGGAAATTGTGAAAACCGTGTCCCCGCCCCTTGTTGCATAGAATATACCCTTCACTGACAACCTCAAGAGCTCCAGAAGCTCTTCCTGGAAAGATATCGCTATATACTTATTAATACCATTACCTTATCACGTTTGTGTATGGTTTTGATTAGTCCCAGGTCAAAATAAGTGTGTGCTGGTCAAATGACCTACTTCCATCCTATAGTTCTATTCTTTTTTTTTTTTTTTGAGGGCAGTGTCACTGGCCCTCATATGTGGGACCCGAACCGGGGCCACTGGCATCCCAAGCCAGCTCTTAACCACAGCACCACTCAGCAAGCCCCTATAGTTCTATTCTTAAACATTAGCAAAGGATTTAGTTTCTCCTCCTAACCAGATACAAGATTTGAGAGAACTTCAAAGAAGGTATTTGGTAAATGAAGCTGAAAGAGGCAAAAAGATAGTAACTTTTTCTCTGGATGGTAGTTTACCCAGAGCCTGTGTTACTGGGAAAGTACCACCATCCTTGGTGACTCCAGATACACCAGAGCGTTCGCAGCCACTAAGAATGGGCCAGCCACTTTTCCTAGTGCATCCTCCACGGGAAGAAAGGCCAGGTTAGGGCCCACACTGTTAGTTACCTAAGCGATTTAATCACTCAAGAACAAGCTTGGGTTCTGTCCTATCCCTTGTTGGTAGATAAAGAGTTGGTTATGTAATTTTCTTCTTACTGCATACAATTCCCAATTATATTCCGTATCTCCAGAAAATGGCTTCCTACTTATTTAATAGCTCCAATTTTCCCCCAATTCTATTTTTATCATCTGACTTTATTATACCGCCAACTTTTTTCAGAAGATTGGAAATCTGTCCCAGCCAGCCCTTCTTTGGGAAGGGCTGATTCGTGAGAATCAGTATGCATTTTTGACGGCTCGGGCTCTGTCAAATGCACCATGTCCCAAATCACTTACCATAAGACACAGAGCTGCATGTGGGAAAGGGAATTTCAGAATCTTTCTTTGGTTACTTTTTTCTCTGCTGCCATTTGATACAGTAATTTTAACTACTGATTCACCAACTCCCCTCGCATGCTACCCTTGTTTCTCTCTTCCAGATCAAGGATGCCACCCCTGAGACGTAGTCCTGCAGTCTTTTCCTAACTCCCAGATACAAGTTATTGAAGAGAAATGTCATGATTTAAAATCCCCCCATATTATTCTTACATTTTGACCCCTTCTCTGCACTCAACTCAAGTTTCAGATCAGTGTAAATGTGGCAGAGCTTGCATAATTGTTATTCTAATATACTATATCTGCACTCCACGTTCATCCACAGAAAGCGCCAGGACTTCTCGGTAATTCTCCCACTGAAATAGTTGGAGAGTTACTCCTCTTAACCGCATCTCCTGGGTGGGTCGTGACGCTCATAGACCAAAGTTGTAGATGCACCCGCCGTACAGACCAGGTAGTATGTGGTTTTATTCTGTGGCAACAGAAGAACAAAGGACTCTGGGCAAAAGGCCAGGGATGGCCCAAATCAAAGCACTGCTCTTTTCACACTGGGGGATGCTGAACACATTTTTTTCTCGTCATCTCTCTCACACACTTTCTGTTCTTGCAAAGCCTTCTCTATAAATGCTGCCCATAGCTTTCCCATCAAGAATAACTGAGATAGTCTATGATCAGCCAGAAAAAGAGAAATATAAGGATTCATCAGAATAAGACCAAAGTGAGGAAAAAGAAGGAAGCACAAATGAGTATGGTTTTGATGGAGCTCTTCCTTCCAGAAGGGACAAAACTAGACAATAGGGAAAACCACAGTACCTTAAGCCTATTGTCTTGGTATCTGTCTTTCAGTTATCTCCCTCCTCGTCACCAAATCCCAACCATAAATATTTAATAATGACCCATCCTCCCTGATACCTACAAGCCCTCACCACTCCTTTATTCTTTATTACCTACATGTATCCACACCCACCCATGAACCTGCAAGCTCTTCGCTGCTCAAGCCTGTCTTCAAAATCCAGGCCATCTGTGTCTTAAAGAAAGTCCTTAGATAACAACCAAGGCAGTTCCCGACTACAAGACACTGACATTTGTCTCACGTGATAGTGAAATAAAAAGGTTGTCTCCTAACACATACTCGCATTACTTGCCTCCCCTCTGCATTATCTACTAACAACATGCTTTCCCTTCACCGTACCTGCAATCAGAACCCTTTTCCATATCTTTATTAACGAGAGCCTGAATGATATCACCACAATAACTACATCATTTCATCTGCCCAGATTCAGTGTAAAGTCCAGCTCATCCACAACTTCCACTTTCCTTTATTCCCTCCCTTCCTGGCCGTTAGCTGCCACCTGGGCCACCTGGGCTGTTTCCTTACCGGTAGATGCCTCAACCCTCTGCTCTCTCTTCCCCCTCCCTGCCCTACACGTGAGCGTCTGCGCTTAGAGCGCCTGCTTAGGGTGACCCTACTTGATCCCTGTTACATTCCTCTGGGCTTGTCAAAGGTTTGCATTGTATCCCTGAGTAGCTGGGGCATGCCAGGAAGAGTGAGCCCAGCCCAGCTCTCATCATGACAACCTCAGCCCCAGTGAAAGATGAATAATAACAACTGCTCGAGCCAGTCCCAAAAGAGCCTACTGAGGACGTTTGTTTTGGAATAATGAATATGGAAATTTGGAATCCATAATAAACTGCGAGCAGTCTTTCAACTCACTCGTGCCGAAAATTCACACTCGCCTTTCCCATAACTTGTCACTTGTGTTTTTTATTGTTCGATATGTAAACAAGGCCGGGAAAGCCTTTGTTCCTTGGTGCCTACTTAGATTTGCCCATTAATCCCAGGCACCCCCCCCTTCCCTTTCCCACCAATGCATGCAGGATTACACAAAGCAAAAGTCATTAATTTTTATCTCTGACTATCTGTAGGGTTTTTAATGTGGCCTGGCTTGCTTATGCACCACCAATTACATGTCATAAGTGCTTGTAGATGCTGGAGCAGTATCATGGGCTGATGAATCACTGCCTCGTCTCCTGATTAGTATGCAAGGGGCTGTGTTCGTCTTTGAGCAGCTGGCATGCCAATGAGGATCTGGCTCTGCCGGTCAAGGCATCTGGACATGAATTCAATATGGATTGCTTTAATTAAATGGCTAAGCGCACAAGACGCTAAGAAACAACTCCATCATTGAGTGAATCTCGAAAATATAGTCGACACAAGCAGGAGGGTGGGAAGGGCAGGAAGCTATTTCATCAACACCGCCCACTCTGCCTAAAATCTTTGGAATCCCCCGGCGGGAAGTACAACCACTTGCTAAAAGTGTGATGGATTGTGGAATCCTCGGTGAAACAGCGGAGGTGAATCCAGTTCACCACGCTTCAATCTAGAAAGCAGAACAGCAGAGCAAAACCTACTCTTCTGCCCTTTAAGAGGTTCTGTTTTAACTACACACTTGCTTGCAAACTACTGATGCGGGGGATTTCAAGAAGGGAAGATGCAAATGAGAGGTGGGGTTAACAAAGTCTGAATGCACCTGTTACCAAGAATCCTGGAGTAAAAGAACAAGCGAAGGAAGCTTTGCAACTATCAGGAGGCCAGCGTGGTCTGTCAGGGTCCTGATTGGCCGACGAGGAGGAGGAGGAGGGGAGAGCAGCATGGCTCACAGTGTCCACTTGGGAAGGGCTTTGCCTAGATCAGAATGAGGAAATCTCTCCCAGCTCACGTTGGCCTTCAGCCTCCCCTTTATTAGTCTATTTCAGCAAGGAAACAAATGGATTATTTTCATAAGGAATGTCTGCTGCAGCAATCACCCCAGTGTTATTCTTCTGAGCACTTACCTTTAATGCTGTTGCAAGTTGCCTCGTATTTCCACTCTCTCATTGTGTTGGGTTTGCTTGTATGTTTCATTGGGGGACAAGGTAGAAGAATGGCTGCCAGAGGACTCTTATCCCAGCTTCATTTGTTTCTAGCTGTGTGGTCTTAGGCAAGTTATGGGACTTCTCTGAATCTCCTTTTCCCCATCTCTGAAATGGGCGTAGGGGATATACCTAACTCACCAATGCTTTGTGAAGATTCAGTTAATCCATACCACATACTGTAGACTGTCAACAATGATGGCTACCCTTGCTGTTTTGTAGAATTTGGTCTTGTCCAGTGTTGTGTTTTACTGACCAAATACAGGGAATACCTGTTTCCTATAACTGCAGTTTATTTAGCTACATATTTACCTTACTACCGTAAGGATTTTAAAAAGACCTTGAAAATGGATTGTGATACGATTGCCACCTCTCCTGATTCTGTTCCTCCTCTAATCCCCTTCAAAGATCTGGTACCTTCAATTGTAATAGTATGCACTGCAGATGAATCTGGGGCTCTATTTTCTTTTTAAATAATTTATTATTGTGTTGTTAAAAAAGACCCTTAGGCACTCTGCCTTTTAAAAAGTAAAAGGATATTAAAATAGTAAAACAGGCTTAGCACTCTGCCTGGTGTTCTCTTATTCTGAGCTGAAAGGTGGATGACCAGGAAAATAAGTTAAATGCTAGTGTGTGTGCTCACTCTGTCTTCACCCAATGCATCCTCCTTGCCAGCAAGATCATCAGAGCCCCGAGACTCCCCCAGGGGCAAATGGCAGGAAGAAAACTGTCCATGGTGCACAAAATTCAGTTAAACCCCACGTGGACGGTACGTGAGATTGCAGCCGTGATCAATCACAGGGATTCCATTTCAGAGCCATTCAACATCGGACACACCAGCCTGCCAGATCTAAGCGTGGCATAAAAGCAGTATTCTTTTTTTTTTTTTTTTAAGAAAAAGGTTTTTATTGGGGAATTGGGGGAGGGGAACAGCATTGGGGAATTGGAGAAGGGGAACAGACAAGTTGCTGTCTTTTGTTCTTCAGTCTAGTTGTGGAGGACGTCGCTTCACTGGCCCATGTTGGTATTGTGATCATTGCTGTCTCCCTGGCTGAGGCAGTTGGTTGCCGGCCATCGGGAGGCCACTCACAGTGGCTCACGGCAGCTCTCGCCGGCTCTCACTGTAGCCTATGGCAGCCCACTGCAGCCCCACTGCAGCCTACTCCGTAGCCGGCGACTCACAGCAGCCCAGCTCCAGGTCAAACTGTTGTTCACCATCTTAGCTGTAGAGGGCGCAGCGTCACTGGCCCATGTGAGAATCAAACTGGGGCCCTGCTGCTCAGAGCCTGTGCACCCAAGCCAACTCTTAACCAACTGAGCCATTCGGCCGGCCCAAAAGCAGTATTCTTGAGTAATAAGGCAAGACATGGCTGACATTGTTGTCTTATGGGTTTTCAAAACGGGGAAGTCAGTTTAGGTTCTCCTTTGAGCATCATTCATTCACCTACCAGGTGCCATCTTTAGAAGGAAGCATTTTAGTAAAGATGACTGCCATAGGAGAAGGGGCCTGTGGTTTCATCCAAGCATAGTTCATCAATGTATTCAAAGTGGTGGGCCCAGGTCTCCTTCTGGGGAAGGTGAGGAGTAGATAGAAGAGAGTTGTTTGGTTGAGCACTGACTCTCTGAAGGGTGGGAAGGAGGTTGGGGAATTAGTCACCATAGCCTCATGGAGTAATTGAGACATTGGGCAGCCATCATTGCAGCGGTGGGTAGGACCTAGCCATAGAAAACAATCTACTTGGGTCTTAAAATCAGCTCACATACCATGGATTGTTTCCCTCTGTTCCAAATGGGTGAGAGTAATGTAGACACACACGGAACTCAAGAACAAGTCTTATCAAAAACTTCTACGCCAACAAATGCAAACCAAAAATAGTTCGACTCAGGCTTTTTCCTAGCCAAATATTCTGTTTTGTGTTATTTAGTCAAAGCCTTTGAAAGAGCCTTTGTGATATATGGTCTTCTCAGGAGTGGGCCTTCTTTCCCTGTGAACATTTAATCGATAGCATTGTCTCCAAGGTGAGTTAGTATTAGATGTTTTAGTGGGCTAATTAATAGGTGAAACACCCAAATGAAGACTAACTTCTTCAGTTTTTAACAACTTTGAATTATAATTCATATACCATAAAATTCACCCATTAAAAGTATATCATCTAGAATGTTTACTATGTTCACAGGGTTATGCAATCATGACCACAATATATAGCTTGGGAATATTTCCATCACCTCAAAATGAAACCCCATGCATATTGATGTCACCCCCATTCTGTGCTCTCCTGCCACACTTGGCAATCGCTAATCTACTTTCTGTCCCTACAGATTTATCTATTCTAAACATTTCATAGAAATGGACAATATGAGATCTTTTTTGATTGGTTTCTTTTACTTAGCATAACATTTGCAAGGTTTATCCACATTTAACATGTATCAGTACTTCATTGCTTTATAGCTTCAGTTTTTAAACTCATGTGCACACACCACCTATTGCACAGAGAGCTGGAATGCTAGCTCAAAATGGATTTGCTAACTTAACTGACTATTGGACATAGTCCATTATTGGACTGTAGATTTTCAGGTTTTTTCTGATCTGCCATTTAGATTCCTTTTAGATTCCCAAATTCTTGAATGACCCTTGCATATGATAGGAAATGCTATTCTTTATCATGTATCTGTGTTAGGAAATATAAGGTGTCATTGAAGAAAAAGTGTTTTATAACAAGTGATTACATTGATAGTCACAGTATTCTGGATTTGGTGAACTTTTTTTCGTGGACAATTGCGGGCAGGAAAAATAACCGTATGTTGTATAAATGGAATGAGACTTGAAGGAGCTGGGTGGGAACAAGGAAGAGCTCTGAGCCAGGAGCGAGGTGACCTTGACCTCACTGCTGCTTCTAGCACTGCAGACCTTGAGACCACCCGCATGTCAGTTAGCCTCTCAGCTTCTGTCTCCTCATCCTCAAAATGACCCTGCTTCTCCCAGGCTTCCAACCTCCACCGGCACCCCCACTGCTTGAGAACCAAATGCCAACTTCTTAGCATAATCACACGAGGTTCTCACAATGTGGTCTCCACTCGCCCCTTCAGCACCATCTCTCATGCATTTGTAGTATCGGGCGAAACGCCCTAATTCCGTCACACATGCACCTTGGTGTGTGCTGCCCCCTTCACCTAGCATGCCCTCCTGCCTTTCTTCCCCAGGAAAATCCCTTCTCCTCCTCCTATGCCCGACTCACATGCCCCACTGCCTTATGAAAGGCTCTCTCAATTCCTCCAGGCAGTTGTCAGACTCACCCTCAGATCCTGGGACACTTAATTGATACTTCTGTTAGAGTCATTCTTGTTTTGTGCCATAGTTGTTTGTTTTCACATCTGCCTTAGCGTGTCCCACACCAAATCTTAGGCAATCTTAATAGACAGCCCCACTAAGCACCCAAATCCTATCACCATGTCAGGGCCATAGTAGATCCCCATAAATGTTTGTTAAGTTTACAAATTAATTAATTTGAGAGATTTTACCTCAAACTAATCATCCACTTCTTTCCATCCTTGTGTCACCATCCTGGACTGGACAACCGTATTGCCTCTTGCGTAGATGACTCCAAATTCCCTCTTTTCCTTCTTGCTGCCTATAACCCACGCTCCACCCAGAAGTCAGAGAGATTGCAAAGGAGTCCAATGAGAACTAATATACATGAAGGAGATTTGCAAATTCTGAAAGAACTATACACATAGAAGGTTTTCAATTGTTTAATTTTATGCCTGTCTGATTTTGATTTTTAGAATAAAAGTGATCAAGAGAAAGACTAAGTGCTGCATCCCTTGAAATAATTAGAAGCACTCTAGGCTGTCACAGAACTGGGGCTGAGAACTGAAAGATGCGTGATTGTTTTCTCAGGCCTGTGCTCCATGCCCGGAGCCTGGAAACTCTAACTTCATCCATCTGGCCTTCATGGCTATCTGCTCCAGAAACTCTATAATTCCTGCCAGAGGCCCTGAAGTCAGAGTCCAGGTGAAGCCCCCGTCATTTCTACACATCCTACCAATGGCCTTTCTTCCTCCTGTGTGTAAATTCGAAGAGAGCAGCTGATGTCACACCCATCCTATAGCCAGGAGGAGCTCCCTCCCACCCACTTTTCTCATTGCGTTCCCTTCTCTCCTTCTCTGTGGCGCTATGAGAAAGCTTCGAGGCCCTCTTGATGTATTCAGTTTCCTTTGGGGAAGCTCCCATAAAACTTACGCCATCCATGATCTTCCCACAAAACTGACCTTATTCTTTCTCCTGCTAAAATTGTTGACATCTTCTCGTGATAAACACTGTAAATAGGAGTATGAAATTGCCAATACACGGTGCCTCGAACATTTATAGCTACCCAAACAAGAGGCGGTTAGAATCGAAATGCCCCAATCTATCTGCCTTTTCTCCATCCTAGAGGAAGACACCATCGGATCTCATGCCTGGACCACAGCAGACCACGTCCTGTTTCTGTTCGTCCCCTGCAGCTGATTCTCCACTCAGAATTCTAATTCTCAAAACAAAACAAAATAAACTGAATCAGAGCATAGCGCTTCCTTGCTGAAAATTACACAGGGTTTCCCCACAGCAAATAAAATTGAGTCCAGACTCCCTGATCTAGCCTATGACCTCTGTGTAATCTGGCCTTGGCCTTCCCCTTGTCTTTTACCTCTCTTCTCTGCCACAGGCAAACTCAGGACTTTGTATTATTTCTTCCTTCTGTGTGGAATGTGCTTCTTCCAGATTCTCCGACAGCAATCTCCTGCTTGCCATTCAGTTCTCAAATTAAATGGCGTCTCTCAGAGAGGCTATTTCTGCCACCCAACCTAAAATACCCCACTATATTAGGCCGAGTGAGACTGCGCTGTGGTAACAAGCGACCCCCAAATCTCAGTGGTTTAACAGAAAAGAAAATGTTTCCTATATTATTTTAATGTGGCTACCATAACAAAATACCCCAGACTGGGTGGATTAAACAACAGAAACTTATTTTCTCCCAGTTTTGGAAGCTGGATGTCAAAGGTTAAAGTGTCAGCAAGTTTGGTTTCTCATGAGGCCTCGTTACTTGGCTTGCAGATGGCTGTCTTTCACTTGGTCTTCACATGCGTGCATATGCCTGATGTCTCTTTATGTGCCCAAGTCTCCTTTCCTTCTAAGGGGACCAGTCATATTGGATTAGGGCCCACTCTAACAGCCTCACTTTCACTTAATCACCTCTCTAAGGACCTGTCTCCAAGTACTGTCACAGTCTGAGGTACAGAGGGAGGCTAGGGCTTCAACACATGAATCTCAACAACGTAATTCGGCCTATACATCTCCCTGACCCAAAGTCTGCTGAGAGTCCAGGTAACAATCCAGGGCTGTTGTTCTTCATTCTTAGAAATCCATGCTCCTACCATTTCAACATAAGGCCTCCTCCATGATTGCCATACCAGGGTTAGAGAGTTCTACAGTGTCTCACGCTGGAAATTAAATGATCTAGCCAAGAAGTGGTGTGAGTCACATCCATCCTCATTTCATTGGCTAAATCAAATCATATGGTCATGCCTTACTTCAAGGTAGGTGAGAAGTGCAGCCCTTTAAGTTCCCAGCCTTAGAGGACAGGAGGTTGTTAGTAAAACGCAGTAATGCCTATCACACTCAAAAGATCAATCCTACGAGCCTACCCCAGAAAAAAAGAGACCACTGTCAATTTATCTATGATGATTAAAAATGGGGTGCTGAGCCTTTGGACCTCCCAGAATACTTTGGAAGGAAACGATAAAGAATCCAGCAATATCAAGCCCTGATCCCTCAGTGAATTTCAGAATCTCCCTGACTCTATTGTTGTCGTGCGTATTAATCGCCTCCTGTTCACCAGCTCCACTAGACCCAGTCCGGCTACCTGCGCGGCTCCCTGGCAACCCAAATACTCTTGTCAGCCACTGCAGTCCCTTCTCACTCACGTTATAGATGTTCCTATCCATTGGACTTTCTCCTGGTTCAACATCACCCTGAATCACTCCTACCACCTACTTGGCCCCACGCCCCAGATCCCTGCTGAGGGGGGCCATGAAGGCAAGTGGACATGGCTGCCCTCAGAGGGGGCCTGTGACACTGGCAGGAGACTTCGCAGCCCCTGCACAGGTCCTGGATTCACTTGTTCCATCCTCCTGACCCCAGGCCAGCCCATCATGGCTCTCTGCTGATGTCCTTCATGGCATGAGGGAGACCATCCGGAGCACTGCTTAGCTTGTCCACCCCTCCCCACTCCCTACTTCCCCACGCCTCCTGATTTCCTGGTCCTCTAGCTCCTCAGTCCCTCTACACGCTACTCCCTCTTTCACCTTAAGGCACACACAATCTCCTGACCCTGACAAATTCTACACTCAACTTGGCCATTTACCCAAGTTACCAACCTGGGTCCTCCATTATTTTATTCATTCATTCATTCATTCATTCATTCATTCATTCATGTATTCATTCATTTTTTGTCAAATTTCCCCAGTGATAGGGATTCACTACTTCCAGCTCTTTATTCTTCTTTTACTCCTCTACCTTTCCTATTCTCATTCTCCTGAATGATAGGCTGGGCCTTCTTCACTTCTCCTGTTCTCTCACTTCTCACAAATCCACTTCCTCCTTGGCTTTGGGAATCCTGCATTCAGCTGCTGTGCCTCCCACCCCTCTGACTACCCTTCCTGCTGACTACTCTGGAATGAAACTGGCCACGTCACCCAGATGGTTCTTCTTCCGTCTCTCACACAGCAATGCTGATTCGTTGTTCCTCTGTATCTCTGCCCTTGCTGTTCCCCCCATCAAGAATGTCTTCCCCACTCCTCTTACGCTGTCCAGGTCCCACCAGACCATGAACACTCTCCTTCTCAACCTACAACATCCAGACCAGGAGTCGGCAAAGTCTTTTTTTAAGGAACCAGACGGTAAATAGTCTTCCGTGCAACAACTCATCTCTGCCATTGTAGGGAGAAAGCATCCACAGAAAAGATGTAAATGAAAGGGTATAGCTGTGTTCCAATGAAACTTTATTTACAAACACAGGTGATGGTCCTGTTTGAGCCCATAGGTTGTCATTTACCAACCCCTGACCTCCTAGGCCTTTTCTAGCCTTAGTCTTTTAAGTAGCTTGTTACTTTTCACGAATGAACATCGTATTTTCCAACTAAATTAGTAACTTGTTGGAGGTAGAAACTTTTTCATACTTCTTCGACCTTTGGAATGCATCAATGAGATGCTACAAGCCCACGCTGGTGTTGCATAGAGAAAGAATGAGTGTGGAGACAGGCCTTATAATGGTCTATACAGTGGGGTGCCGCATAGCGGGAGCACCTATCAGTGCTCCCAGAATACATTAGGAGCTCAGTATTCTATGTTGTAGTTCTTCCTAAAAACACTTCCCAAATCCAGGGCTGTTGGAGACGATTGGAAACCAAGAGCAGCTCTCCCTATATGACACGAAGCCACACCTGTCTCCTGGACTACTTCTGCAGTGGTGGAGGGGCATCCCTTCCAAATCTCTTATTCAGATTTCAGTATCCCAGCATCTTCCTATCACCATGCTTCTTGAAGGGACCGTACACCGAGACATGCTGCCTAACTTTATTATTCTGTTGGGGCACATTTAAATGGAAACATTTCTCTAGACCTAGCTGCCTCTCCGTTAAATGTGTGTAAAGTATATCATAAGCTGAAAAAAAAAACTCAGTCATAAGGATTCAGATGCCCTCTCTCTTTTCCACGCTTTCTGACTGATTTCGCCTGTGTCTGGGCTCCCCCCACATCCCCACTTCTTTATCATGCGGACCAGGCCGGCCCACCAGCAGGTCACCAGCCTTCCTCCCTCTCCGAGCTGTGTGTGTGTAGATGCACCTTCAGAGCTGCCTGCTTACTGAAGAAAGTCAGGTCTGCCTGCGCCAAGAAGAGGGAAGCAAATGAACCGTGAGGGCTGGGCTCAGATGCCTTTTGGGTGGGAGACACAAGTTTTAGCCCAGCCTCTACCTCCAGGAATTTTATGTGCTTAATGATTTCGTACACTTTGTAGTTATTTTGGTCCTTGGGAGGTAACAAGAGTGCAGCTGTCATGGAAAGTTGATGGACACCAGAAGCCTTCCCTCTCTGTTTCTCCATGTACAGTTTACCATGCTCAGGGGAGACGCTCGCCCCCACCCCCCATCCCATTTGGGGACAGGGATCAAGCTGGTGTTTTGTCAGCAGTCAAATACAAAACAAAAGGAAAGGCATCTAGCAGAGCTAAGGCAAGTTGAGCTGCCTCTTAGTCCTGCCTCTTGGGGCATCTAGGGAAGAAGGGTCTGGAACAAATATGGCCAAATTGGGTCCTTTACTGGAACCTCCCGAAACAGGTAAAAAGGCATTGGCCTATTGTTCAAGAGCTGATCATCTGAAAATTTTCTCTGTTGCTAAAATAGCAATGGAAATAACACTGCTTATCACAGACTTGCTAGGTCAACAGGAAATAGCAATAATTAATAAAATGCAAATGCCCTAGATTGAACATATCCCTGTATAACTGTGGCCTCATTTAATTCTCCCAACAGTCCAAGAGGGTCAGGTACACTATGCCCCCAATTTTCAGATAAAAAAACTGAGGCTTAGAGAGGTCATCCTGCTGGCCAGTGACAAAGCAACTTTCTACTGCAAAGTCCCAGACTGGCTATCCTGCCTCTCCACACTGGGTTTGTTTATAAAGATTTATAAGGAAGACAAAGCATGTTCTAGAACCCTAGAAATATTAGAGAGCAGTGTTCTTTGGCCTAAGACTCAGGAGCATCATGGCGTTTGGAGTGGAGAGAAGGAAGTTTGTGAGTGGCGTTTGGCTTTGCCCTCTGTCCTAGTATTCAGCCCTGTCTGCTGGTGTCAGAGTTCTATGTCCCCTCTTCTCTGCCAGGACAAGTGCTCCTGGGGCCCAGGTCCCCTCTGCTGGCACCCATACATCTAGAACATGGGCCTAATGTAGGTGGCTTACATGTGGAACTGAACCCTCTAACTGTAGGGCAATTGTCATGAAAAAATGTGACAATGCCAAGCTCATCCTGTCATGTCTTGTCCCCGAAGCTGGAAACCTTGTAGATTGTGAAGGCTTCGCTTGATGGTAATGAGATTTTTAAATAAAGCACAGCCATCTATAGAGAAATGGGAAGGAGGTCAGAATAAGTGAGGGGCACAGGGATTTGGAGGCTCAGGCATTCCACAGATGGTTTACGATCTAATCCAGAGCCCACAGTGGGATTCTATCACCCCATAAGTCCCGGCTTCCCCTTACATATGCCCCAGCAGTGCCTGCTACACAGCAGAGAGAAATCAAGTACAGGTGGGTAGGAAGGGTGGGTAGGATAATATCCGCAGAATTATCGCTACCCTCTCAACGTCAGCAGAGGGAAAGGTTGTCACCATGTCAAAGGGAACAGGAAACCATATTTCCAAAGGAAATGCTCCCACACCAGCTCTGATGGAATATGATGTGGATCTGTGGCTGTCAGTGGACTTCTATATTCAGTAAATAAATGCCTTGCAATTTGCCACCTTCGTCCGTTATTAGAGTATTTTATTAGAGTGGCAGTCGCTGAGCTATTCGTCACGGCAGCAGCTCATGCATTTGGTTTAGCTCCGTGTTGCTGGTTGCTGGTTTCTCGAGCCAGGGTACAGCAAGCTCATTGGGAATGTTTTTTAAATACGGGGTCATTTGCTTGATGGGCCAATTGGGGTGATGAATTCCATATCAGAGAAAACTCATTGTCCATCTTCCTAGTCTCGGGCCCTCAATTTAGACCCAGAGCTGAAGACATTTCTTTTCATGGTTATTGCATCCCTGCGGTTTCCCTCTCTTCCAGACCTCCAACCATATCCTCCTTTTCCTTTTCTCCCTCATTTGTACTGGTTGCTAGTCTCTGTCCAGCTCTCTCTGGAGATAAAGACTTGCTTTAGCATACAGCGTGCTCTCCTTAATGCAACCGAGTTCACTCTCATCATTTTAATAGTGGACCTAAGGTATGTTGCCATGTGAACAAGCCATCACGTCACCATAGCAACCAGCCAGATTGCAGCACACCAGTCTAAGGACTGGACCTTTTTATTTATTTATTTTTTCCCCTCTCTCTCTCTCCTCTCTCTTCCCTCGCCTGGGCTTTCTTTTGTTAAATTTGTTCAAGTGCTCACAATAGGAAGATTCAGTCTGCTTTTTCAAGCCGGGTTTCGTTTAAACCTGTAAATTGTTGTATAAACAGAAAGGCCAGCATGGCACTAGACTTACTTTCAAAGACGATTTGATGAGGACTTTGAATGCAGACCCCACCCCCACTCTCTGCCATGCCTTGCAGTTTGATCAAAAAAGGGACGATCACACGGTATCGGTGGCATTTGGACTTCCCCAGCCCCCCGCCCCCGAGTTTCTTCTTAGCTTCCCCCAGCAGGGACTCCGTGACTCTCCCTCGTGGGCTGGTGACCACAGCTAAGCCCTCAACTCCGCTTGGCAGCCCTTTGCCGTTTCTGAGCTCGGTAGGACCCGAATTAGACCCAATTAAAGATGTGGATTCTCCTTCCCCGTTCCCTGTGCTGGTTCCAATTCCAACTGCGTGGGGAGAGCAGGGCTGTTGAAAGGACAAATGATAAAGGGACATGTGTCGTGTCCACCTGCCCATATTCATCAGCGTTGCTTGGCCTTTGATGCCCCTAACCTTCTCATCTTTGTTCGCGAAAGCTTAAGAATCGCTCTTCCAGAGCCTTACATCTTTTCCCATTTTATCCCCTGCTCTCTTGTGCATGGTGCATTTATTGCCTGCTCGGGTCCTTGTGCGCCCCCGCTCCCCACCTCCACCCTCTGAAATTCCCCTTCCCCTCCTCGCCCCTTGCAAGGCTTTTACTGCTTGTAGAGCCGAGTGCACGTGCAGACCGGGCTGTGTGTGGGCCCCACCAAAGGCTCAGCTGCAGGCGAAGTCTGGGTGGGGTGAACCGCCCTCCATGGGCAAGGAGGACCAGTTCAGCTTTGTGCATAAAATTATAGCAAACAAGCTTCAAATAACACAGGACACTTTCATAATTGATTTATGCAGGGACGCTGAAAGTTCTATTACCTTTTGTTTAGCTCAGGGGGCCTGACTCTATGCAATCCATTGCTGAAACTAATTACAAGATATAATTAAACTGTGACACAAAGATATTATACCGTTAGTTTACTAATGACACCGCGAAGCCGTACCACCAGCACAGGACAGTGATTATGCTTCATTTATTATTTATCCTTTTGCTAAATGAGACGCTGACATTTTCAAAAATTACTTTGAGGTTTCTTAATTGTCGGCAGCAGGATGGACTAGAAGGAGATCTCCTTCCTCTTAGTTACTTCTCCAAACCTCAGAAGCATTATTAGCTAAAAGAAAAAAGAATAAGGGAAGGGGGGGAAAGAAAAAGCAAAAACAGTTACCCAATAGTAATAAGTAAAGCCTAATTGTGTCTTTGGACATTGTTGAATTTTCACAAACAGTACTCCATGGTGGATAGGCTGTTGACCCAGGGTTTTAGGTCTAGGGGAGAGAAAGCCTTGTTGTGAGATTAAAGGTGACTCTTATTCTGTAACGTGGAGAAGCGCATGTAGCCCTGGGTTTGTTGTGGGAAGAGGCTGGGTGTAAATGGCTGGAAGGAAGCTGACCCCAAGCTTCTGGCCTTTTCCAGGTGGCCATTTCAACAGGCAGAAAGCAGGTAGGGCTTTGATATTACATTTTGGTTGGTTTGTTTGAAAAATAATAATAAATTTCCCCCTTATTAATTTCCCCAAACAAAACACCTCATTAGCGATACTGACATGGTAACTGTTGCATGTGAGAAAAGTCAAGTCTACTTGTGGCAAGGACCAGGGCGAGTGTGGCCCCGGTGTGGCCTTTTCTCTCACACCTTTCACGGAGGAGGAGATGTCCAGGAGGAGCTCGCATGCCCCAAAATGGAAGCTTTTGCCTCACTGACAAGGTTCCCTTCCTCCTTTTATCACCAGCTTTGCGCAGCAAGGACCCTGGAGAAGGTAGGAAATGGGAATTTCCTCTCTCAGCCTTCAGGACAGGAATTCTCGGATCCTGTTTATTTACCATTCCTACATCTCCCTGCCTGAACATTGCTTTTATTATGCTCGCGTTCATCACATTCTCAGGACAATAAAAGATTAATTTACTGGCGGCCGTTTGATAAGTTTCTGATGCCACGAATATGGGTGCGCATGGGTGTGTCTCCTTAAGGCACATATGGGCCAGGCATCCTACCAGGTAGTACTGGCCCCAAAAGGCTACTAACCTCTCCGTAACCCCAGTGGTGATGCAATCACAGCAGCCGCTGGTCGGCTTGAGACAGGGTTTAATTTCTTCTGAGTGTAATGGCATCCGGCATCTATAATTATGCTATTTTCTCTCCTGTGCTGATTAAATACGATTTACCCAGAGAGCTAAATGATGAATATTTGAGTGGAGTGTGTTGAGCCAATAGCTGGTAAAATAGCCACAATAAATAAACCTGGAGGGGGGAAAGGGGGCTGGGCAGTGGCTATGACTCGGCCAGGTAGCACAGGCAGGTGCAATTGGAAAGGAAGCAAGATTAACGCCGAAGCCGGAACAATACCCCCCAGCTTTCGTTTAAAGGAAAAGCAACCCTGCAACCTGGAAATCTCACTTTGGGATCTTACTGACCTCAGCAGTAGTTAAACAATCAGAACCCCCCTTGGTTCCCCCCCCCATACCAATGTCCTGTGGGGTGTTTCCAGGGCACCCTTCCCACACCTGCCCCCAAGAAGACACTGTATTCCCTAGCAAATAGTTGAGAAATGAAATTCAGTGTTATCTTTTCCCATCACCCTGGACCTGTTCATCTCAGAATCCCTGTGTTTATTAAAAACAGCCCTGGCTAGTCTCAAGATTCCTCTTTCTGCGCCAAAGATTCTCACAGATCAAGCGAAACATCTGTGCTCTTCTGACGAAAGGGCCAAGAGCCCAGTACCAACATCAGCCAGGAAATTCCTGTGAGTGTTCCCCTTGTCTTAGCCCCCAAAACAGATGAAGAACCTTTAGCAATGACAGTTTCTTTCCCCCAGATCATAATTTTTATGCAAGATTATGCCTTGGATGTTTCATTGACCAGTGGGGAAGCATGAACGTGGAAGCCTAACGTGGCACTGTTTGCAAGTACAGGCATAGAGGTGATACCCATTAAGCAGTGTATCAGCAAGAATTTAACAAAGCCACCAAAGTATTAGGTCCACCAAAGGTGGGGAATCTCCAACATGTATATGACAAGGTCTTTTCCTTCAATTATGTGGCAGAAAGGACCCATTTGAGAAGAATACCAAATGGCATGCCCTGAGCATTGGGTTGAATGGTGGAGACTACATAAGCCATCAGATAAAGAATCGTTGTGGGTTGAGGGCAAACCCAGTGCAAGCAATGACCCTCGAGGTAGGCGGACAGTGAAAGGTACTGAGACTGGGATGTTGGGGTAGTTATAGGAAGGTGGGAATGGAGAGGCTGGGATTATAAGAAAGAGGCAGCATGTGCCAGTAGAAAAAGCCCAGTGTCCTGTGACCTATCGATGTTACTGCTTAAGACTCTACCTAGCTTTCTCCATATTCAGTTTGGTTTTCCTTGATGACGTTCACTGAGGCTCAGAGTTATACTGCGACGCAAAATAGGTTCACCATGGAAAATTTCCCCTGGGGTGAGACACCTGCTGTTCTCAGAACACCAAGGATTTTTTTTTAGACTGGAGGCTCCTGAGTGTGTTTTCCTCTTGGCATCCACCTTCTGTGTGATGGAACATCCCACAAAAGAAGAGACTGTCCTCTGAAAGCCTCTCGCCATGGACTGGCCCCTGCGGGCAGGCTGTTCATGCCGTCACTGAGGCTGGGCCTGAGGGACGGTCCGGGCAAGGGCTGTGGGTGGCGATGAGCTTGTGTCTGGCGTGTCTTTGACTTTCATGGATAGCATCTCCTCCTTTGGCGGCAACACCTTCCTCCTTGCAGCTCCCAGCGGGGCTGCAAATGGATTTAAAAGCTTCTCTTATATATAACTGCAAACGGGAAGTAAGCGGGCAATGACACCCTCGTAGGGAAATATCCTTTGAGCATAGTTGATGCGTACAAAGAAAACACCATTTCCTTAGGCACTTTGCGAGTGTTAGTCATTTTGCTTTCCTTCTCTCTTTTGCTAACCTTGCTTTTTTCTTTCTTCTTTACTGCGAAAGGCTCCTATAATAAAACCATTGTATTTTTGTTTGGGTCTGTTTCAATGCCTTTTTTTTTTTCAATACCTGGTCCCATGGCATGTTTGCATACTGCTTTTGTCTGTATTGTCTTTTTGTTTGGAAATGATATGAAAGATGAGCCACCAAAAGAGAAAACACTTTGGATGGCCCAAAGAGATACTGGTATTAACATAACTCTGGCAAAAGTGAAATTTAAACTGAGACTATCCAGAGGGTTTTTCCTCTCAGTGAAGGGTTTAGTAAACCAAAAGGTAGAAATCTTATCACAGGAATTGCTGAAATCAGGGAAGACATGAAAAAATAACAGTATCCGTGCTTTTGCTTTTGCACCAAGTAGGAGAAATTGACAAGAAAGTTCATGTGGTTGAATTATTTTAAATATTGTGTATTTGAAACACAAATTATCCTATGATTGTGGAGGATGGGGGTGGCGGTGCAGTTTCCCCTAACTTTTTGAAAAGTGAAAAGTGCTTGGTAAATTCTTTTTCACTTGAATTGAATGACAACAGGAGAAACAAAGGTATTGGGTGTTGTTGCCTTTGACCTGTCAAACAATGAGAAATGTCCAAAAGTGCCCGGGATGACCCGGAAGGAGTAAAAAGCCGTTTGGGGGAGTGAGGAGCCCAGGGGCATGGTCCTTCCTCTCCTGCCAGCAACTCTTCCTGCTTGCAGGGCTTCGCTCTCTCAGTCTTCTAAGCTCACATCACCTAGTCAGTAAAACATGCAGCAGCCAAGAGAGCAGGGAGGTCCGGAGAACTTCACATAGGAACTCAGACTGTATGGTCAGATGGTCAGAGTTTTCATCCTGGCTCAGCCATTTATTAGCCCTTGGCTTTGAGCAAGTCATTTGATGTCTCTAAGCCTGGGTTTTCTCATGTTTACAATGGTGATAATAATCATACCTACCTGACTACTGTCAGGGTTCTCCAGAGAAACAGAACCAGGAGGATGTGTACATATTTACGATGTTTAAGGAATTGGCTCGTGGTTATGGAAGCCCAGGAGTCCAGAACCTGCCATGTGGGCCAGCAGGCTTGGGGCCCAGCAGAGCTGAGAGTGCAGTTCCGGCCCAAAGGCCAGTAGGTAGATACCTAGGAGAGCTGATGGTGCAGACTGAGTCCAAAGGCAGCCTGATGGAGAATTCCCTCTGGCTTGGGGAGGCCAGTCTCTTGTTCGATTCAGGCCTTCACCTGATTGGGTGAGGCCCACCCACATGGTGCAGGGCAATCTGCTTTACTCAGAGCCTGCTGATTTAAGTGGTAAACTCATCCCAAATCACCCTCCAAGATGACACATAAATTAAGCGGCACACTGCTTCCTAGGGCTGTTGTGTTTACCTGACACATTGTATGTGCTGTGTAAGCATGTGTGCCATTAGTGTTATGACAATGATAACAATGATGACAATGAGAATTGTTAGTACCACTGACACTGGGACCATTATGGAGTCTGATATACCAGGTTTCAAAACCCAGCGCTACCACTCATGAACTGTGTGACCTTGAGCAGGGTCTTCAACCTTCCCAAGTCTTCCTTTCCTTATTGTAAAATGAGGATAAAAGCAGGAGGTGCCTCATAGGGCCATTGCATTAATGAGTTTATAGAGATGTAGCATTTAGAAATGTATTAGACCCATAGTAAGAAGCACACAAGTGTTTTTGCGGCTGCAGTTATTATGACACTGAGGAATCGTGTCATGATTAGCATTATTATGAAAGCAGACACGTTTCTGGCCTTGAACAAGATCCTCAACCTCCCCAAGGCTCACCGATAAAATGAGGATATAGGTGTAGCATTTGGAACTACGCATGATGCACAGTAAGCATTATCCAAGGGTTTTCTACTACAGCTACTACGATAACGAGTATCACGACTATGAGCATTACTACAGAGCCTGATACACTCTTTAGCCGCTGGCTTAGGCAAGGTCCTCAACGTCCCCCAATCTGCCTTTCCTCGTCTGGGAAATGGGGCTGATATAGGACGGTGCCATCCTCATGAAGGGGTTGTAGGGAACAAGTAAGACAGAACATGTGACACGCTTGGCACCAGTCCTGGCTCACGGCCCACTGCAATCACTCAGCACGTGTTGGCTGCTAGGCGCTCGTTCATGCCGCCAGCACTAGGCACCAGGCTGCCTCCGCAGCGACCCTGCTGTCTCACTGCCTCAGCCCTCCATCAGCTCCCCATCCACAACCCTGACACGCTGTCACAATGTTGGTGATGAGGACCATCTGATGTCCCAAGCGCACCGCCCCATTTTTGGACAACTCTTAGATTTGGACGAGTTTTCTCGTTTTGTTTGGAAATTATGTGAAAGAAGATAAGTTATCAGTTAATATTAGGGATGAGTGCTCGCGCTGCGGTCTGGGCCCAGGCAGAGCACGTTTGTCCTGTTTCCCCATGACAGCCCGCCAAATATTTAAAGACAGCACTGACTTCTCTCCTAAGCATTTTTGTCATCAGACTAAACATCTCTGGCTCTCTCACCCTTTTGTCACGTAACACCAGGCCCAGGCCCCTCACTGTATTGATCTCTCTCCTCTGGACCGACTCCAGGTTCTCAGTGGTCACCCTAGCACATGTCACGTGGCCCGCGTTCCGTGCTCCAGGTGGGCAGGCTGTCCCACAGAGGACCCCTGCCCCATCCTGGTGTCCTCTTCATTCATTAAGGCATCCTAGGTGCACAGTGATTCTTAGCAACCCCATCCGGCCTGTTTTATTCTGAGCCTCCGTTGCCTCACATCCTTTACACGTTGACTGGTCATAAGCAAGACCATCTCCCCCTTGCTTTTGACAGCTGAAGCTTTGAACCTGTGTGTAAATGCCTCAGAGTCTACTTATATTTCATCTTATTAAGCTTGGCCTGTGTTTCCAACTACTGAGATGTCTTTGCAGATCAATTATTATGTTTTTATTAGAAAAGGAATTCATGCTTATTTTCAGATGTTTGGGAAATGCAGAAAAGTGCAAAGGACAGAAGAAATACCACGTATTTCTCAGCATCTGGAGATAACCACTGTTGGCATTTTGGTGGCTTCTTCCCACTCCTGTTTCTTGTATTGTTTGCACGTATGGTGTGTGTATGGCTGCGTGCCTTTGTTGTTATTAGATTGGGATTGCATTGTATATACAGTTGGATTCTTTTCCATTCAGTATTATACTATGCGCATTATCCTACATCATAAAATTATATTTGAAAACTTGACTGCAGAGTACATCCTACAGACATGGATTTTCCATAATTTATTTAATCATTCCTCTGTTGTTGAAATTATTATTTCCAAGATTTTGTTGTTATAAATAATGCTTCAGTGGACATCTTTGTCTCTATCAGTGTTTCTTAACCTTGGCACTGTTGACATTGGGGGCTGAATAAGTTTGTTGTAGGAGGCAGCCCTGTGCATTGAAGGGTATTTAGCAGCATCCCTGGCCCTGACCTACTAGATGTCAGTAGCACGCCATTCACCCTGAGTTGTAACAACCAAATATGTCCCCAGACATTGCAGAATTTCCTTTGGGTAAGGGGGTGAAATTACCCCCCATAGAGTACTACTGGTCTTTGTCTCCTCAGTTGGGTACCGAGGAAGGTGGGCAGTGGGAACAGTCTATCCCAACTGCAGAGAGAAAGGGAATCCATTGGCAGTAGAGCATTTAAAAACAACAACCCCAGGGCTGGCTGAGTGGCTCAGTTGGTTAAGAGCTCGCTCAAGAGTGCAAGCTGAGCTCTGAGCAATAGCAGTTCGATGCCCAGCCAGAGCTGAGCTGCCATTGAGCTGCCAACAGGTGGCAGGATGGCTCAGCTTAAAAAAAATAAAAATAAATAAATAATAAATTAAAAAATAAAAACAATAACCCCAACTAAAAATCATTCTACTTTTTATTATCATCATCTGCCAACAGTGTCAATAATGACATTCCTCTTCCTGCCAGGGTAGAATTCCACCACCACCTCTCTACCACCACCCACAAATGGTTTTGCCATTGTCTCTTTTAGGGAAAGCCCCAAAGCACACTCTTGATGCTCCCCAAAGTTTTATAGAATTTTAACAAAAACCTTCTTGGTGAGTTGATTACTGCTTTCCTGGGGTCCTCACAGGCCTCAGACCCATCGGGGACAGGGCGAGGACATAGTTTCTATGCTCACAGCCATCTTGGTTCTCTCTTGAGTGCTGTTTTCTTACTGGATCAGGTTCAAGTTCTAATTCCCACTTCTCTCAGGGTGTGTTATCTCCCAGGTTCCTGGGTCCATACACTTGAGGGTCTGGGGTACCTTCTCTCATTTGCCAAAATATGTTCCTCTGTTTAAAAACAACAACTTCCGGTGTCTTCATTTCATACTGCTCTAACCTGTCCCTTGCCAGGTCATCAAACTTGATTTCCTACAATCCTGCTGCAGGCCACTTCTGCTGCAAGGGACCAATCTCCCTGCCGCCCCCTGGGCACACACTGGACTTCATAACTCTGAGTATGTCGCTCCGCTTCCCTGGAATGCCCTTCCTGTTTCCTACACGAACCCTGTGAACAGGAAGCCTTTCTGGGGTTCTACATCTCTCACTGATGTTATGCTTCTCTAAACTCTTATCTTTATTATGTGATCTGTATCATACCATGCTGTATCCTTGGGCACTTAACTTACATATCTATGTATTTCTAATTGTTTTAGTAACTTAGTCCCATACTGTCAATTAGAATATCAATTTCCTGGAGGCAAAGATGTCTTATACTTGCATATCTTCTCAAAAATGAGTTCGTAAATATTCAATAAATTGCTGATGATAAGTACATAATTTGTTCTGTTTAGACATTACTTAACTTGCTCATTTCCTAGCTTAACTCTAAAATTCAATGCAAGGATTAAAAATACGTATTTGTAGACCCAGACAACAGTTTAGTGGTTAGGTAAGGGCACGGGGGAGGATTAAGGGGGTTCAAAATATATGGTGATGGAAGGAGGACTGACTCTGAGTGTTGAACACACAATGTTTTACAGAATTGTACACTTGAAACCTATGTAATTTTACTAACCAATGTCATCCCAATCAATTTGATAAAAATTTCAAAAAATAAATAAAATATATATGTGTGTCATTCAGATATTTTAATCTAACCTTCAAATTAACTAGCTAGGCATCCAAACGTAAATCTCAGAAGAGGCACCAGATTGTCCCATAACTCATCTATCTGGCAAGTATTTTCCATAGGAATCAAATGATCAGCAACCATCTGGAGCAGTGCTAGGTTCTACCCCCGCCCCTTTACCTGTTTATACCCCTCAGCATTAACAGCCAAGCCACCTTGTCTAGCATAGGTTGCATACATCATGGTGAACAATGGCTCTATAGAACCAAGGGCCATCCTACATTTCTGTTTAGTGTTCCCGTAAAGGTAATAACTAGCCAGTAGGTACCTACTATTAGCTACCTAGCACCTATTTCTAAATGTTATCCCACAGTTCATTTTAATTGCATATAATGCCTAGTGCTTCTTGTGGTTTCCCCCAATTTTTCAAATTCTAAACTTGTAGGAAATGATCATCATCATATTATGGAGGAAAATGTTTAAGGAAAATTTAACTATCAATTTTAACAACCCAGAGTACTAAGGAACAAAAAGATGCTATAAGAGGCGGAAAGATAACCAAGATAAGAAGAAAGACTCTGTCGCTAGGTTTCTCTTGAGGAGGAGCATATGCTCTTGTCTGTCCTTTCGGGGTACCCACAGCCACCAGAAGTCTCAGGGGAGACCATACAGTACATAGGGAAAGGAAGCTAATCTTGACTTGGTTCCTGGCATGGGAGACCCAAAGGGCTGTCCTAGAGCAGACCAACTTCTATTCCGAGAATATGTTTTTGCAGAAAGAAGCAGATTTTCCAAGTTCAGAGAAACGGGAGAGTTCTTTTAAGTTCAGCCTCCAAAAGCTCCTTGACCAACAACCTTCTGTGCTCACGGTCCTCTTGGGGTCAGCCCAGATTGATTTAGTGATTAACTCCAACATTTTTCTGGCTTCTCCACTGTACCAGCACATTTCAGGTTTCTAAATATAGGTCAAGCCAGGCAATTAGGAGAGAGCTTCTGTTTTTGAAAGGCGTTCAGCAGGCAGAAAGCCCCGTTTACAAATGAGTGATTGTGTGTGGCCTCAGACAGCTGGACTGACAAGGAAGGCTGTATCCTTAGTGCCTTTATTTAAGCATGTTGGGATATTGAGAAGCTTCTGCACTTATTACTTCAAATACTTGTATTAACTGCAAGAAACTTTCATTTCCCATCCAAAAAAAAAAAAAATGCATCTGTCAATGACCTTGTTGGCCGCCTCCATTTTAAGCTGACAATTTTGTAATTTTGCTGTTGTTGTTGTGTTAAGAGGGGAACTGGGGCGCATTCAATGAACCCAAGGTCCCACTCATCAGTTGGCCATAGGCAAGTTAATCTGCGAAGATTTCCATTTAATACTCACCCAACTCCACAGCCTTATTGTGGTATTGTCCAATCTGCAAAAATAATCACATTACCTTTGGAAGCTAGAGATGATAACGTGGCGCTGACTTGGGAGAGTACATTATTGAGGAGGCCACCACTCAAGGCTGACATTCTGCACAATCAGATTCCCTTTGGGTCGGGCCTGGCAGCCTATCGCCCCTGGGCCCACAAGTCAGCTGACCCAGACCTGACATTCACAAGGACTCCCAAATATGGAGTCTTGTCATGATTTCAACATGGGATGGTACATCCCACTTTGGGAAATTAGAAGTATTAACGTGTTAAGTGTGAATATTTACACTTTCACAATTTTTAAACTATTTTGATATTTATTGATCTATAAAGGGTGCAAAAAAATGTAGACTCATCTTAAGAAAGGAGAAAACTGTATTAAAATTGTAATACTCAATATATACCGATAATAAAAGATGACTACAAGTCACGTCTGACTTCTGCAATTACAATAGGTGCTGCTCAAAGTGGTTACCATCAGCGTCCAGACACCTCTGATTACGGCGAACTACTGCTTGAGCAACGCTGACTGACCAAAGTGTCCACTTGTATACATTTTTTTGGCACTCAGATATATATATAGATAGATAGATAGATAGATAGATAGATAGATAGATAGATAGATAGATATGGATATATCTATATATGGAGAACAGAAGAAAAAAATGTAAACAAAGGAACAGAGTGATCTCTCTTGGGTTTGAAGCCCACACGCAAAATTTAGGGAAGGGGAGTAGTACTGTGCACATGGAAACTTGGTACAACTAAATTTGTTTTCCTACATGGGGCCCCACATCAACAGCACCTGAGATCCTGTTAGAAATGCAGACTCTCAGGCCCTACCCCAGATTTGCTGAACCTGAACCCGCATTTCAAGGTCCCCAGGTGATTCCTGCTCATGTCACAGCTGTCAGAGCCTGATTTCAAAGTCGGCTGATGTTTGGGCTCAGTTATCAGACTGGGATTGTGTGGAGCTGAGTGCACCCAGGAGCTAGGCCTGTGCGTTGTTCCTGCCAAAATGCCAGCTGAATTTTACCCTCTCTGAAGAGGAAGCCGCATATAAAGGGAAATAATCTGCCATTGTGAGATATTAACATATCAAAGCCACATGTTCTTTCTTCCTTTCCGGTGCTGTCTCCCACCCGTAATGGATATGGCTGGCACAGTTGGTAATACAGAAGCTTCCAGGGACTTGGGACATTTCAAAGAGGCGGAAATGCTTGGGCATCTGGGTGGTGAGTTTTGGCGTCAGCCCTGCCGGGAGGTGTCAAGTTGCAGATGAGAGCTGGTAAAACATGCCCAGCCACGCGGACTCATCTCTAATAGACAGACAGAGACACGCGAGTCAGTGAAATTTGGGAATGAACTGATTGTCATTCCGAAGCTACGGTTGTGTATGTCTTCCTCATCTTTAGCTTTCAGACCACAGCAATTCATCTTGGATGTCATCTCGAGGCTGTTTCGGAATCCACTGTTTTCTTTTCATGGACCGATTGCCTAGAATCGGCGCAGTGACCGCCTAACTGATGTTTGAAAACGGGTTTCCCTTGTTCTGCCTTATAACGGACTATTGACTCAAAATGGGCTTTCCTCTCATCCAGCAGCTTTCCCTGGTAGGGAACCCCTTCCCCCAGCCACCCCGGTGAATGGCTTCCTCTTGAGGACTCTGAATTACCCAGTTTCTTCCTCCCCACTAGTCCCTGCTGTCACTCTGGGGGCTCCCTCCACTGCCGTGAGGTGAGCTTGGCTCCTTCTCACGGGTCTTGGGCCATTTTGCCTAGGCTGCCTTTTTTTTTTTTAATTATTTTTTTATTTTTATTTTTTTATTTGTGGCCTCTGTCATTCTGCCGGGGCAAGGGGGTAAAGAGATCTGACACTAAGTGCGGGGAAATGCTGAATCTGGAATCTATCTTCCAGACGGCGCAAGAATAAAAATTCATGGCAGGACGGCAGCTGCTGACACACTCCCTAAGACATATTGCAGGTAGCATTATTTATTGTGGCAAGGAGTTCATAGAAGTGCTACCTCAAAGCACCCTGAGAGATCCTGAAAAGCCCATCTCCCATCACGTGAGGCAGATTTATGGGGGCTGCTCTTAGAGGGGTCAGGCGGTGCGGCTCAGGACGCAGCCCCTCCAGAAAGCTGGATTCTCTTAACATATTCAGTGCAGTCTGATTGGTTCAAAGGAGGGCTTGAGTCTGTAATGTTGACCATAAAATTGCAGTGACACGCTGCTTTAGATAAGAGGGCGAGAGGAAGGGGGCAGGGATGCTGCGGGCGCAGGGGCAGCCCGCACAGGCAAGACCCGAGCATGCGCTCATATTTTAGGTTAATGTGCAAGGGGGCCGGGGGGAAGGATGGGGGATGGGGCCAGGAGGATTAATGTTCACACAAAGGAAAGCTGAACCCACCAGCCTGGACACGGCAGACACCCTGAGTCAGTACACATAAAGCCACGTGCATACAAACACAGACAGACACACGGGGACCTGGAGGTGCCACCCAGGCAGAAACAGCCAAGGCCAGGCCAGCCATTATGACCTCCCCGTTGTCCCCGAGTCACCCAGTGGAGGGACTGCTTTCCCCTTGACCCCTGCCGACATGATCGTATCTCACAGGCTATCAGCCCCATGTAAATCGTGTCATTCCCCATACTGCTCTATCGCCAGCCTCGGGTGCACAAATTCCCAGCCCCTGTCCTCTACCCAGACACAGCCCCAAAACAAGGCTCTGCTGCAAGCCCAGTGGGGCTGAGGCTGATGGGAGGCTGGCATAGAAGGGCACTGAGTCCTGCTTTTCCGAATCAGTGATGTCCACACCCGGCCAGGAGAACCCTGGATCTGCGGAGATGGCCTCCATGTCTTTTCCTGAGTGTGGGGCTTCAGAACCTGTCAGATGCGTGAGCACCGCTTCCAGATTCAGAGCGGGTGTCTTTGCCGTGAGCGTGCTGATCTGGGTCAGTTTCTACTGATCATGTTTGGGGGGTGGGGGGAGCATCACATTTACAGTCCAAACCCGTGGCCTCCTGTGGGTGGCTCGGTTAAGAGACTTAATTGCTGTCAACTTTCCACATCTGAGTTAGAGAGATGGAATAGATAAGGGGATGAGATGGTCATCTAAATAATTGAGGTGATTATCTTTTTCTGAATTATTCAGCTAGGACCTAAATTGTCCTATAAATTCACAGAAAGGTAGGTTTGGGTTTGAATTATACAGATAATAGCCTTAATTCTTCACTTCACTCAAGCCGGTAGGTCCCGTTGAAAAGTGGCTCTGTCTTTATTAAAACTGACATCATCTAGATCTTTGACACCACCTGTTTTTAAATGTCCTCCCAACCAGTGTCCTGTATATGTGGGGTGTTTGGGATATCCATCTTGGCTGGTAAGGTCAGCCTCCAGAATGTGAACTGTAGGAGGTGGGAGCATGAAAGCTTTTGAACTTATTAAGATGAGCCTCCTCTAGATACATTCTTAACAAAATGCAGAAACTATTAAAATTCACCTATTGCTTTTTTGCTCCCTCTGTCTCCTGCCATTTAGAGTCTCCCCATAATTTTATTTGCGTACTCTATCAGTCTCCCCCATCCATGATTTTTAAAATACAAGCCCCTGACACTGTTTAATATGGCCTGCTCACAGCAGATAGCACAAGGCGCTGTTATTTTTCCACATGGCTTCCTGCTCTAGCCTCCTTGCAAGCTTTGTCCTGAGGGATGCGACCACTGACTTCACCAAATCCAGGAGGACTCTCAGAGCCTCTGAGAGCCACTGCTCAGATGGTCACCCTTGCCCAGTGGCCTGAACAGTCGTTCCTCTGAGGTCCCACGCTTGACCTCATTAATACAAAAGAGGAGAAAGCTAAGTGAATGTTGTCACACTCTCCTTTTTCTCCAGGCCAACTGGAGGTTATCCAGGCCAGAGGCAGCTTTCTAGTTCATAAACCTGTTAGGGTATTCGGAGTCATGATTCTCTTATTCAACTGTCTGTGCTTTTCCTTGGGACAGCTAATCCCTCAGCGTGACTGGTGGAAGCCGCAGTATTGATTTCTGTGTCTCTCTAAACCTCAGTTGTGTTCAACGCTTGTTAGACATCTGAAGGGATATCCAGTGGGCTCTGGGGGCGATTTGAGAGCGAGGCGCAATAGGCCTGCTCTTGAGAGAAGTTTCTGTAAGGTTCCCAGCAAGCCAATCGAACGGAATGAGAGGAGAGACAGAGGGAGGATGGAAGGGATGAGAAAGAAAGCGAGAGGGGAGAGAGAAAAGAGAGGAAAGCGAGGGGAATGAAGGACAGAGAGGGAAGAAAGGAAAGGGAAAGAGAACATTCTGCTGCTAATAAAAATCTTGAAGGATTTTCATCTTTCTGCTCCTTGAGTCTCAACGCTCCCTTTGTTAAGAAAAGCGCTTTCATTTTCCGGTCAACACTAACTGGAATGAGCAGCGGGTATCCAGAGGTGTGGCTGGTGCATGTGGTAGCGTGTACCTGTGGGGGTAATGGTGCAGAGCCTCAGAACCTGTGTGGTTTTATCTCAGCTCCTAGGCAAATGAGGGGCCTGGATAAGAATGCCCCTGCCAGAAGGAACTAAAGCTATGCGAAAAGTTGATGCAAATTGCAGGATTCTCTTCAGGGCTACCGCCGATCTTAACCGAGTGCTTCTTGTAACAACCACCAAAAAAAGACTGGGATATAGTTTCTTTCAAAGGATTATAATCAACAAGGAAAAGACCAGCTCATTGCAATAAGCCAGCAGGGACTCGGCAATGGTTTTTCTCTGTCATTCAGTCCTAGACCTCTTAAGATGCCCAGGCTGCACAAGCAAGACCTCTAGGCCTGTCTAAGCCAGTGGTTCTCAACTGGGGGCAATTTTGCCCTCTCCACCCCTATCCAGAGGACATTTGGCAATGTCTGGGGACATTTTTGATTGTCATGACTGGGGCATGCTACTGGCATTTCATGGGTAGAGGCCAGGGATGGTGCTAACCACCCTGCCATACCCAGAAAAGCCCCTCACAACAAAGAATGATCCAGTCTGAAATGTCAGTACAGCCAACATGCAGAAAGCTTGCTCTAAGCCATGAAAAAGGGGGATTTCCTATTTTTTCTTTTATTCGTTTTCCACTTTTTTACCTAAGCTATTTCCTCAACCAGTAGTATATGATAGTCACCTCTGGGGAATTTTTTTTTTTTTAAAGGAAATACAAGGGTGTTTTTGTGTGTGTGTGTGTGTGTTTTTTCCGTTCTAGGCCACACTCACCCAAGTCTTCATAAACCAGCCTCTCTGGAGATGTGGTCCAAGAATCTATATTTTGAAAATTTATCCAGGTGAGTCCTACACAACCAGATTTGAGACTCCTAGAAAAAGATAGGTGGCCCCTTCAAGATGCTGTCAAGCGTTAAAGCAATTGTTCAGGTTTTGTTTTCAGTCAGAAATCTGTTTCCTGAGTTCTAGAATTGGAGGAAGGTCCACCAGTCCGACACAACCCAGAGCAATGTGGTCCCTTCGTACCAGATACTCCAGCATCATGATTCTCCACCTCAGAGTCATTATTGTGCTCCAGAGTGTGAGTGTCGAACTCTTCCCAATGTCTCATCTTCCTGAACTGGGAAAGCCTAGATCATCGGTCTGAAAAAGTAAGGAACTCTCAGCTGTTAGACCCCTGTGCCTTGGGGCCCAGAGTGGGCGCAGGCCATACCAAGGTTACCTTTGTTCCTTGGTGCTTGCCAAAGGAATCATAGCAAACTCATTAACTGATAAAAGGGAGAACCATTTAGGGTAGTTTATCACAGTCAAAATAAAGCAGAGATTTCAGATGATGACATGGATAATTAAGATTTGTAAAATCGGTTTTCTTGTAGAGAGAGAGAAAGGGAGAGGGAGAGAGAGAAAGGGAGAGAGAGAGAGAGAGAGAGAGAGAGAGAGAGAGAGAGAGAGAATGAATGAATGAATGAATGAGGAGACTGCCCCATTCTTGTTGGTAATTGTCACTGTTCTGTTCTTTGCTGGGCCTGTGCGGAACTGATTTAGAAGCACAGAATGCCTCCCTTCACTTTCCCCTTGCTTCCTTCAGCTCCTGCGAACCTGGCTGTCCCTAGAATGTGCCAGGGGGCATATGGGGCATCTTGCATCGATAGGGCCAAATGGTTGACCCTTTCCGCGCCCAGCCTCAGCCTGCTCCCCTGGGCTGAGGCATGTTATTGGTTTTCCTCTTCCTGGGTAGCATGGGCTCCTGCCCCTCCTCATTATCATTGCCTTCCCAGAGCCTCTAGCCTGCCCCTCATCAAGATTTATATCCTGCATTCATTAGGTGATACAATACTGTCAACAGAATCAGCGGTGGCAGCAGCAGCCTCATTATTTCCGCAGTTAACCCCTGCTTCCCCAGTGTTGGTCCCTGTCAGGGATTTTAAATTCAAATTAAATTTTAATGTGGCAGCTTTGATGTTTGAGGTAGAACTCCCTAGTCAGGAGATGGCTGGGATGGAGAGTCTATTGTTACGTACCTGTCCATCTTAGGAAGGCCTGGCAAAGTGTCCCTGGAAAACTCCCTTTCTCTTCAAGGGATTGAAGAGCAACATTCTGATACTGGAACTTATTTCATTTTCTGGTTGGCATAATAAATTAAGGATCACATATTTCAAATGTATACCAGATTGTCTAAGGACTGGAGTATTTGAGCCCAGAGGCTGTCTCTGACCCTAAGGGCCAGCTAAGGGACCCTGGCCTATAAAATAATAATAATCTATTGTTGAGAGAAAATTAGTCACTTTTGAGATCTTCTGGCATTAAAAAGAAAACCTCCCTTTTCTGGACTTTCATCTTCTCGTGGTTCTGCCTAACTGCACAAATATTGACATTGTTTGGAATATCAAAAATATACATGGTTTTAATTTGTGTGCATTCACAAACTAAAGTGAAATTGTCCCAACCACACCCAAAGCTCTGCAAAGCAGAGACCTTGTCTCATTTCAGGCTTCATGATAAAGTAATGAAACAGATTTTTGCTGTGTACCTGGCATGTAGCAGGTACTCACTGACGGTGATTCCCTGCTCCACCTACTGCAGCTTCCTGGCCCACCCCATGCCTATCAAAGGGACGATCCTTGATAAAAACTCATCGGCTGATTTTGCTTAGCCCAGCGTCTCTCCATTGGCCTCAGCAGTTAATAACATCACAGTTGGTCATTTCAATCACATGGTGAGGCCCAGAAGTCTAAAATATACCCTGTGAGCTTTCTACCTAATTGTCTGCTGTACCAGTCAGTAACAGTCTGTCTTAAAATTGTTGATTTAAGGAGTAGAAAACAACATAAATAAAGTCTAATATTAATTAAGTTCTCACTGCGTGCCAGGCCTTATGCTCAGGATGATTTCATTTATTCTGCTGAATAGCCCTGCACGTTAAGGGTATTAGAACACAGACACTTTTCAGAGGAAGGGATTGAGACTAAGGAGGTTTCATAATTTGCCCAGAGATACCAGTTGTCTGGGGAATGACAGTCCCTCTTGACACTCTAGGTTTGGCCTAGAATTGGTACCTGTATCACTAAACACTTGGGCTTTGAGACCTGAGCTTGCGTCCCAACTCCACTGCTTGCCAGCTCAGTGACCTTGGCAATTACCTAACTTTTCTGCATCTCAAGTTCCACATCTAAAAAGTGGATAATAGTCATCTCTGCTTCACATGGCTATTCAAAAAGTAAATGAGGTGATGCCTATAAAGCATTTTGAATTGTGCATAGCTCATTGTAGGTGCTCTATAGATATTTATTATCATTATCATGGTCAGTATCATTATCGGTGGTATTTTGTCCTAGGCAAATCAATGCAAAGATTCTCCCATAACCAAGACCTAGTACATGTCTGTTTATCTTGGGTCCTGATCAAGCTCATGGGTTCTATTTGTCCATCTCTGGATAAGGGACTGAGACAAAAAGGAGTAGGAAGCAAGAAGGAAACCATTACCAGAACTATTGTTTGGTAAATTTGGCAGACCTTCTAATGCACAAGTCAACCTTGAACACGCTAAACGAGAGTAATTATCTAATTGTGCTCATATATATTATCTTCGCATTTAAACAGTACTGTACGTCCTCGGGTATATTTTTCAGAGTGAGCCCTAGAAATGCGGCCATTTAGTGTTAATTTCCCACATTGAGGGTATGGAAGGCCCATTAAAGTTCTCCGATCCTTCCTGGACTTTATTTCCGCAATCTTCATAATTCAGTTGTAACATTGCACTTACAGATTATCATACAAGGTCTTGGCTTGTAGTCATGTTTTTAAATGAGAGAATTGGGACATTTTTATGCTTTTTCAGTTATATCTCTTAAAATGAAATTTCATAAGCCTTTAGCTGGTAATATGAACCAATCGCCTGAGTTATTTCCAAACAGAATATACAAAGGTCAGGATACTATGGTTTCTCTCTCACACACACACACACACACACACACACACACACACGGAGTTGTAATGAAAGGGCTAGGACTGGGAACCTCTGAGAATAATGCATGAACTGTGGCTGAACCATAGGACCCATTCAGGGAGTCACAAGGGTTGCGAGGACATCATCTCTGCTGCTCTTGCAATACAAAATGGGAACAGGGCTGCAGGCAAGCTACTGCACACTGTGTTTGGAGAAAGCTGCTTCCTGCCAAGGAGGTCCCTCATAGTGAAGTCCAGCCAGGGATTTGTCTGCCTCTGTCCACCAGCCTTCTTGCCTATGCATCTGGTCCCTCCCAACAGCCCCATCTCCCCTCCCCCAGCCCCTTGGCCAGGTGTGAAAGGGCAGACACTGCCTTTTCATCCAGTCCCTGGCCAACCCAGGCCCAGCCTCCTCACTTCCTCCCAGTAACCCCCACCATGGTCTACTTCACAGCACGCTTCCGTCTAATCAAAGTAAGACAGGCTAAGCAAATGTGTAATGGATGGTCTTGCCAATGAGCCTACATACGCGAAATCTGCTGGCCAACATACTGAATCTATATCCACATTGGCTTTTGCCAGTAAAACTCTAATACTGTTCCAGCTCCCATAAATGGTTTTTACTAGGCATTGCCAGTGCTTATTGCTGTGAATTTCCTCACTCTATGTTGCTGCTGGTGACCCACCTGCTTCTGATAAACACTCTCTACCCTTACGTATGACGGCACATCCACAAGATACAGTCATGCCAACCTGTGTGTCAGTCTGTCTCTTTGAAACAATTGCCCACAAAGAGTTCGACCTTTTCATGCATGTCCCTCATTCCCAAATTATTGGAGGGATCTTCTCACGATTGCCTCCATGCACCAATAGCAGAAATTAGAGCAGAAGAGAATAGAGTTAATTAAACTATAGGGATATAACAGGCACCAAAAATCTTAAAAGTACGATGTATATAGTAATTCCTGGCTTTCACTTAAATTCTTACTGCCCTTCCTAGAAATGCCAGTCGTTTCCACCTGAAAATCCATCCATCTTTACCCGGTTGGCGTTGGGTGCCTAATTAAGGGCTCTATAGGTTGGTACCAGATCCAGTGGGATTGAGTCTTTCACAGCCTGTGGGCCAGACTTCTCTAACTGTTACTCCTGGTATCACCCAAGAATTCTTCTTCACATGTTACAGCCTCACAGTGGTCCACCACAGCTGCCTGTGACCCCTCTCTCTCTGCCCCCCTCCACACCCCAACCTGTGCCCTTCCTGCCTGTAGGTTTACAACCAGCAGCTGCTTTTTAAGGCTGATTCTACCTTTAGGCGCCACTGGGTGTCTCTCCTCTTTGGTTCCCAGGTAGTTAGAAAGGCCTTTCTCTGGAGGCCACACGCTTCCGTGGTAGACACACCCCTGCACCGCAGCTATGTTGGGGAAGCTTCTTTGAAAATTCTCAGCAGACGGTTGTGTCTGCCTCTTTCAGAATTCAGTCCCCTATTGAACATAGCAAAATGTTCCTACTTTCAACCCGAGGAATCCACCTTCTGTTTTTAACCAATGCACAAAGATGATTGGTGTGTCTTGGGATCAAACCAATCTGGGCTCAGCTGGCCGGCCCCACTTCTCTGGTGGGGCCGCAAGCTTCTCTGGTGACCCATCAGGCAGCCTTCTTCTTATGTGTACCCCACATCAACACACAATAGAAGAGCCAGGCGATTTCTCTTAAATGCTTCAGGAAGATTTGCAAGGAACTGATGCCCCTAAAAGATGATCCCTTTTAAAATCATGGCCCTGCTCCCTCCCAAATTTGAATATTTCAGGTTTTTATTTTAGCCTCCAAGAAGTTTTTTCCTATTAGAATGAAGCCTGGCTTTTCCAAAACTCACACATGTCAAAGCATTCTAGATTTGGGCTAGAAATGAAAGCTGCGAACACCACAATGCCCCCTCACCCGGCAAGGGGAAGGCTGGAACCTTTGTGAAGGGTCTGCATCCCGTTACTGCAGGCCTGAGGCCTCTTACCCCCTCCCTCAGGAGACGCCTGTACCCAGAGGTTGCACCCTGGCTGCACTCGATCACGTTTACTGATCACAGATAAGGCCATCACCTACTCTGACTCGCCTTCTTCTTGCTATTGATAATAAATCTCCTTTCCTTCTAGGTTTGCGATTGGTGGTAGGCAGTGTTTACATTCGTTTTGTTTTATTTTATTTCTGTTGTTAGTTTTCTCCCCTATCTGTACAACTATCTGTAAGATAAGTAACCCGTTACATTTGGATCTTAAACAGCATCTCAGAACCTTCCTTATGTCAACACTTAGCAACTGGAGTTCTGGGCATGCCTTGTGTTACTCAGAAGGGAAGTTCAGAAGACACTATAAAGAGCTTTTCCACGAAGGTAGAGAAAACACCAAAGAAAGCTGAAGGCAAGAAGCTTGACAAATGACTCAAACCCAGAAGTTCCTCCCAGAATACGGGGAAGGCTCTGAGCCAGCTCCAAGCCAGCCCCGCCAGGCGGGGCAGGGCCGTATCGGGCTCAGGGGGAATGATGGAAAACACTTTCACCAGCTTTCTTCAGGTGGCTGTGATGGCCCTTGATGGATTCTGGTTCCAGAATGCAAATAGTTAAAGGCACCTGCCTGTTCCTTCAGCATCAGCACACCTGGGGTGGGCGCCCATTGGCGAGAGAAGGAGAGGTGAGGTGGGCAGACCCCGCCCACATTGTCAGGCTTGCTAGTCAGGCCAGCAGACGCTCTCCGGCACGACTCCACGTTGAGATGTCACTAATGTAAAAATTAGTGTTTTTCTCTTTCTGCCAGAATGCAGGATTTGCATTATCCTTCACACCTATCCCTGGAGGACTGGGGTATAATCTCATAACCAGCAAGAAGCCAATGAAGCTTCATTCATAAGAAAATTCAACTCCCAGAAAACTCCGCTTTTGCTGGCAGCTGCCCAAACTTTTCTGTTCCCCACTGGGGGGCAGCTCCTGTTGCGGGTGGGGGTGTCCTTCTCTGTAGCCCGCGGCCTCCTGCCTGTCCTGTGATGGTGGCCATAAGCCAAGCTTGCACCAGGCGGCCCAGAAATCCATGGGAAGGAAGATAGGGTGCAGTCCACTGTAGGCTGCACCACACAAGGGCTGTGGGATCTGAGCACTGGGAAGCACCAGTCCTGAGCACTGTCAGGAAGAGAGTGAGTGGGGTGACCCTGTGGGGCGCTGGGAGCAGTGGGCCATTGCTCTATGAACTGCGTATTGGCTGTGGGATTTGGTGGGGTGTGGTAATTTGTGGTGGGAGATAGCAGCCTGCTGGCACCTTTCTAATGGTTTTCCATCCTCCAAACTCTCACAGTCGGCTGTGGACATCATTCAGCCGCCGTCGGAGGTTCTCTGGGAGCCCTCGCAAGTGCCACATTTGCTCCGATTGCTTTTCACCCTCTGGGTCTCCTATTTGCTCAGACGCGGTGCTCTCCTCGGTTTGCTTTGAATGGGATTTTATTCTACTAAGCAGGATTTTTTACCTTTCTTCCCAAGCACACAGCTAAGTCCCCTAACTCTCCTCCAAGGCTACCTGGGACCTTGGCAAAGCAGAGACCAAGAGGCTGATGGCTCTGTGAAACCCTTTTGTCACTCCTGCCTCCTCTCCCCTTCCTGAAACCTGCAGACACGGGGAGGAGGGGGCACTGCCTTGCAGCGATGGGCGGGTGGGTCCCTGGTGAAAGCAGACACCTTCATGGTGATGTGTGATATGACAGAAGAAACCCAGCCTGACGGTTGGTCCCACTCTCTGAGCCCAGGCCCAGCTGGGGCTCCTTTCTGCCCTTCTTCCCCCTCTACTTCTATTTTTTCTGGAAACCTTTCTTGACAGTTGCTTTTTACTTAGCACTGCAGATGACTTGCCTCTTGGCACCAACTCGCAACTTATGTTTCAGGTGTGGACATTTTTAGCTGACAGGGAGCCCCGTGGCAGCTTCGTTCCTGTCTTCCCTCAGGATCTGCAGGGGGGTTGGGTCTAGGACTCCCCTCATTGATACCAAATGTGCAGCTGCTCAAGTCCCTTATATAAAATGGTGTAGTATTTACATATAACCTACACACATCCTCCTGTACACTTTAAATCATCTCTAGATTACTTATAATACCTAATACAATGAATTACTCTGTAAATAATTGTTCTACTGTATTGTTTAGGGAATAATTATAAGGAAAAAAGTTTGGACATGATCAGTACAGACACGACCATCGTAGGCCTGACTACATAGTACATGTCAGCAACCATGTGACTTTTTTTTCCCCCAAATATTTTTTGATCCCTGGTTGTTGGTTGGTTGAATCTGCAGATGAACTCACAGATACAGAAGGCCAACCATATTCATCAGGTGCCTACCTGCCTCAGGCCCTGTGCACAGGCTGTTCCCTCTGCCTGACTGTCCTGTTACCTGCTTCATGCTGACTCGTCTTTTATATCTCAGCTTTACCACATTTTTTTAAGAGAAGCCTTTTCTGTCCGCTCAAATGAGGTCCAATTTCCATATCAGGGTCTCAGGATGCTAAATACTCTGTAATTTTATATTCACTCCATCCTTTGGTTACAGGCTGTCTCCTTTACTAAACTGTAATCTTCATGAGAGTGAGCATAGAATCTGCTTGGGCTCATTCTTGATTCTAGTACATTGCCTGGTATACAGTGGCACTCAGTAAATACTTGTGGAACCCTTGTGATTTACAGAAATGAGATTATATTCTTAGTTCATATATAAATGTATCTGCGTGTGTATGAGTGTGTGATTTATACTCTAATTAATACCTATAGCTTCTCCTTTATAATCTTTACACTACAGCTGATGCTCAGAAACTACCTTTCCTTAGCAGTTCTGGACCAAAGGAGGGGCTATCCCAAAGCATCCTGAGTAACTTTGCACAGGGGTCTTGGTGTGGACTGCCACCTGGCAGCGTTTTCTGCAGACCCCCTCTGTGTCACACCCCCTCCCTTGTTCCTGGCATGTGTCCATATCTTGATTCACCTGCTAAATTCTTTGGTTCCCCATGACCTTCCTCAGAATGATAAGTAGCTGCTTGTCTCTTTAGCCCCTGTGGACAGATGTGGCTCCTGCAGGTACAGCCCACAGCCTGGGGATGGCACTTGTCATGACAGGGTCTGGCTGGCTACCCCAGGCCCTCAGCTGTGGGTGAGAGAATCCCACCTCTGAGCTACAAGAAACACTTCATTTGCCCCTTCCATTCCTTGTTGCAAATGAGTGTCTAGGGCACAAAATGCAGGGTACAAAGCTGGGCAGTGGCTTCCTCCATATTGAAAACAAACAGCTGGGTTCCCCTGAAGACATTGTTTTGAATCACCACTTACATACGAGGTGTGATCAAAAGATACAGTGAATGTATAAATAAAAAAATTTATTGCAGTAAAAGACACATTGCTATTAATCCCTCTGAAAATACTCTCCCTCGCTTGCCATTGTCTGAAGCAATTCTGGAAGTCCTCTTTCATGCATGTCTTTACTTCATCCTCCACCGTGACAATGCTTCGTGTCACACATCGCTTCTGGTATGGCAATTTCTGTCAAAAAGAAAAACACAGAACATTACAGTGTGTCCTCTACCTTATTCACCTGGCACAGTGCGACTTCTGGCTCTTCCCCAAAGTCAAAATGATTCAGGACATCGAGGCAGCCACGACAGCGCAACTAAAGACACTCACAAAAGAGGACTTCCAGAACGGCTTCAGAAAGTGGCAAGAATGATGGGATAAGTATGTTCAAAGCAGGGTGAGGGGAGTATTTTGGGTGGGGGTTAATAGCAATGTGCCTTTTACTGTAATAATATTTTTTTTAATTTAAACATTCACCATATTTTTGAATCACACTTCGCCTCACCCAAAGCTTCGGTGGTGTAACTGCTGATGGGGGCACCGAATGCCTCCTTCTCCCCTTGCTGCGCATAGCTGGGAATTATACTCATAGTAGGGTTAAAGAAGCTTTAAATCACCAACGAAAACTGTACGCTGGCTGTGTTCCCCCTGGAGGGGGTTCCTTCCCCTGGCCCCATGGCCTCTGAGACAGAGCAGCCTCCATTCAGCCCCCTTCTTCAGCTCACCCACTCACTGCGTGCCTCCTGTTGCGAAGGAGCAGGGTTGATACAGTACTTTGGGGACCTGGTGACATTAATGGATCTGTTTTATGTAACACAAAGTCGTTATTAACAGCATCCTAGATCATAAAAAAGGTATAACAAGAGACAAGGAGGATTTTTTTCTTCCCCCTTGAAGATAATAGCAGTCAGATTGAAGAAGAGAGGGGTCACAGAGCTGCTCGCTGATTGGAGGCTTACACCCCGCATTGACGTTTCTGCAGTTTCATCAGAAATTCTAAATAATCCATGTGAAAGTGGACAGTTATTTACAGAAGATATACGCACTGCATGTGCCCGTAATGCACTGAAGACATAATCTTGGCTCGGGGAGCCACCTTTTGTATATAGCTGTGGGGACGGCAGCTGCTGCAAGCCTGGGACACAGTGGGCCCAAACCTCTGTGGGGAAACTGAGTTAGTGGGTGCCAGAGTACGGGGTTTGATAATACAAAGGCTACAGGAACCCACCTCTGCTGTGGCCAGTCCACAGAGCAGCTCTGTGGGCTTATGTGGCTAGCAGCTTTAACGAGTCACAGAGCCTCCCCTACCCAGCAGTGCCTTTGTGGTTTTCAAGCTGGTCCCCATTTTCCGTAGGTGAAGAAGAACATCTTTAGCTCTCAGGGAAGGAGCAGGCCTGTGGGATGGTGTCTTGTCGTTAAAGAGCTGGCAGTGTTGATCAGCAAGGGGGTCTGGGCAGCCGGGCTCCTTTTTTCCTTTCTACGCTAACAGGACGCGATTGAGAAACGCTCACAGGGAGGGATGCCGAGTCCAGCTTGGGTCTGGGCCTGGGGCCCCGCGTACCCCTGGTTGGGTTCACACTGGGAAATGATCCTGGAGGCTTTCAAAGGCCCTGTGGGGCCTCTGTACCCCCAGCCCCATGGATGCCCTGCTCCCCCTGTCTCCCTGCATGGGGTGCAGGTAGGAGATGTGGGCAGCCCCACCCTCCCCCAGGGCTCTGTGCCGAGACTGACAAGCTGCGAGGAAATGTGCGGGGTCAGGGCATTCATGGGGGCGTGGGCAGTGCATCCCTGCCGGCCTACATGCTCACTGGGCTGTTCTCTGTCTGTGAGTAAGAGGGTGGGACCCGGAGGGACTGCGAGGCTCCGGGTGAACATGCAGGTTTGTTTTCCCAGGGCTCTGACTGAGCCTGGCGCTGACTCACACACCCCCTGACATACACCCACACCCCCAGACACCTACACCCAAGCAGCGCCCCCCCCCCTCGCAGCACTCCTCTTAAACACCAGCCTCACAATTTGATTTCACATTCGGCTTTTGCCCTCCAAGTCACAGCTCAGTAAATCTGAGCGTCATACTTCACAGGCATCCCCAGAGCGTTTCCCTCATTTGTGGCAGCCCAACCTATAGAAGTCTGAATTGCTGCTTTTCATGAGGTTACTTTGCCTAACGACTTTTGTGCAGCTTTGAAAATCAGGTTTCTTCCTACCGGAGGATTCCTTGGGGGCTGTTGTTCCATTACTGTTTTTATTATTTATTTGTAGGAATGTGACAAACAGGAGGATGGGGAGAGTGTGTGTGTGTGTGTGTGTGTGTGTGTGTGTGTGTGTGAGAGAGAGAGAAAGAGAGAGAGAGAGAGAGAGAGAGAGAGAGAGAGAGAGAGAGAGAGAGAATGAATGCGTGGGAACTGCAAAGGAAAGCATTGCCTGGCTCAGCCTAAAGCATGTGTATGGTGGTCTTTCCCAGAAATGTGTGCATGTGACAGACTGTCTCAGATGCAGCGAGGCAGAGGCAGCTTTTCCAGCGCATATTATGAATTCCAAAATGTATAATAAATATACATTTTACAAAAGCAATATGTGTTTTAAAATGTAATATATGCAAACAATCTTATAAATCACTGGCCTTGACACCAGTCAGCCAAAGAGGCTTCTGGGGAAACGGCATCGTGCGCGTGTGTGTGTTTTTAATAATGTAGAAATATGTGTAATATGTTTGAAAAACAACAGCCAAAAACCCCTTCTACCTGCCAACTTCACAATAGTTATTTCCCAGGAGTCTGCTGTGTCTTAGACTCTCTGGGAAATAGCGTGGGGCTCACATAAAAAGTATAAATATGAATAAGGCGGGAAAGCTCCACCCTTCTTAGTATATATTTCCCTGATGGACATGACCAGCCCAGGCTTCATCTATCAAAAAAATCAGCATTTTCTGGCTTCTCATATTATTCCATGGGGCAGAGGCACAGGCGGCCAGAGGAGAGAGTGACCCATCAGTTCCCCTGCTCTGACATAACCCGTGGAGCCTTATGCTGCCATGGTATGTTAAGGGTGAAATGTCAACCCAGGCTATGAATGTTGTGCCCTTTGTCGGCTGGAGACACCCTTTGGACTTTTTTTCAGGCCGGGTTTTAGTATGTAATGATTTAATGGAGCTCTCCTTGTGTCAGCAGAAATGGTCACAGTGGGGTGTCTGGCTCTCACAATTGTTCTCAACTGGATCCCTTAATCTCTCGTCTCCTTGTGGGCCCTGCCTCCCAGGGCATTTTAGCCTAGTCCTCATCCAGGGTTGCTGGGCAGACCGTGACCCTCATATGCTCCTCCCCTTGCCTCTATCTCCTCCCACCCAGCCAACCAAAACTAGCCAAAGGGACGAGACATTCTCAAGTGCTGCAGCCATATTTCTAACACAAAAAAAAGACAAGTTCCCAGATAAGGTCAAGTGTGTTTATAAAGAATTCCACTGCAAAGGGCATATGTGAAAAAAAAAGAATATATGCATATATTTAGATGAAAGAATATTCATTCCTCTGTTCCTTATAATACTGGAAATAGAAGCAAAGTAAATTTCCAACAGTGAGAGGTTCTTTAAATGAGCCATGGTACATATGTGCAGTGGAATTCTATGCAACTATTAAAAAGAACATTTAGTGTCATGGAAAAGTTCCATGATATATTAGTAAATGAAAAAGCAGGTTATAAAATAGACCAATTTAAGAACATTCTGTATTTTATCACGTATGTTATTGCCATCATGTATTACTTATTGAAGGCTGCAGGCAGAGGGCTAGATATTCAGTATGAGCCCATTGTAATGTTTTTATATATAAGAATATATAATTACTATACATGTAATATACATATTAATATTTAGGATACGTTTATATTTATACAAAAATATTCGAAAGCACGTACCTCAAAATGTTAACATTGATTATTATCAATGTTATAATAGAAGGAGGAATTTGATATCATTTTTATCTTCTCTTTGTCTGCATTTGTTTCTGCAATGAATGAAAACTGGTTTTAATGAGGATAAAATATATTTTTTTAAAGTATTTTAGTGGCCTAGGAAAGTAAGCCTATACAGTGAAGTAGGCTGAGAGTGCACTGTGCATAAAATAGAAATCAAGCAGTAGAAAAATAAGTCAGTGCAGTATACCTCCACCTTTCACACTCCTTTTGGGAACTTTCATTTGGTGGATGTCCCTGTTCTCTTATTCTCTGGGTCCCCCATTAGTTGGTAGTCGCCCCAAGACCAGGCCTGGAGAGTTGCAGGGAGAAGCCAGTAACAAGTTCCAAAGTTAAAGACCTTTCACATTGGCAACCAGAAGTGGCTGTGGCCAGTGACCCAAATGATCCTTTCCCGTTAGTCTTGAAATACTTCTGAGTGAGAGGACTGGGCTCAGCCCATGTAGAATCACTTGTAGCTCTTTTTCATTCCCTCCTTGCTGGGTGGTTATTAGCCTTTTGTCTCTTTACTCACCCCACCCAGGGCCTTATGGTTCACTATCATAAAATGGGTAGAATGCCCTCAAGGAAGCAATACCAAAGAGAGGGTGAGTAACTGGCAAAGAGTTGCCCTGAACCAGGTGTCCGCAAAATTTTATTGGAATACAACAGCCCTCGTTCAGTTACATACTGTCTATAAGACTGCTTTTGAGCTGCAGTTGGGTAGATGAAACAGAGACCACGTGGCCCACAAAGGCCAAATTCTTTTTTTTTTTTAAAGATTTTATTGGGGACTTGGGGGAGGGGATCAGTGTTGGGGAATCGGGGAAGGGGAACAGACAAGTTGCTCTCCTTTTGTTCTTCAGTCTAGTTGTGGAGGACATTGCTTCACTGGCCCATGTTGGTATCATCATTGCGCTCTTCCCTGGGGAGGCAGATCAGTGGCTGGCCTCTGGATGGCCGCTCACAGCAGCTCTTGGCAGCTCACACCGGCTGCCAGCCACTCACTGTAGCCAAGGGCAGCCCACTGCAGCAGGGGCTGCAGCCTACACCATTGCCGGGGGTCCCAGCCCAGCTCCAGGTGGAGCTGTTGTTAGCTGTAGAGGGCAGTGTCACTGGCCCTCATATGTGGGATCTGAACAGGGGCTGCTGGCGTCCCAAGCCAGCTTTTAACCAGTGCACCACTCAGCCTGCCCAAGGCCCAATTCTTTATGATCTGGCCCTTTACAGAGAAAGTTTTACTTACTGTTTCATTACATAGTTGGGTTTTATTGTCTGGCTTCTCTGTCTGGGATGTAACATCCATGAGGGCAGAGAACTTGGTTTCCTAATGGTTCTATCCCTAGCTTCCAGGACAGTGCCTGACATGTAATAGATACTCAATATATCAGTGTTGAATGAATGAAACTGAGCATAAAAATGACTAATGAAGGACAATCTGGAAGGTAATATAAGCCAAGGAAAAGAAGACAAGCCTATGCAATTGCATCACATTGTTAAAGAGTGTAACACAAACACTTTTGAAAGGAGCCCAAAGAACAGGAAGCAAGGAGAGAAGGGAGACTGCAGAGCTGAGGACAGTGAGGACAAATGCACTCTCATAGAACCCCTGGACAAATTAGCATAGCAAAGACTAAACTATGACTAGCTAAAATAAAATTCTGATATAAAGGAAAAGCTTAAATTAATCATTGTGAGTGCCGAAGGTGCAGGGAGGAAAGATGAATGAGAGGAAATGTAATCAATATGAGGACAGTCCAAAAGTGATCGAGCATAAATATAATTGACGTTGCTGAAGTAGAGAACCCACCAATGAAAAATTTTTTTTTCAGAGATAGAGTAGTCAAAAGAAATCCTTAGAATGAAATAACAACATTGAGAATGAAAAGTAAATTACAGATTGGTAGAGACATGCTAACGCTCAGCTGGTTAAAATGTTTAATCCTTGAACACAAAGAAACATGTTTTAGATTTTTCTCAAGTTTAAAATGCAAGTCACCAGCAAAGGCCACAGAGTGGAAACCCGACAACCTTTTGACTTCACCAAAGTGACATGGATGGAGATACAGGATAATGTCTACTGCATTTTGGGGAAAAGAAATGTGACTCCGGGATGAAAAAAAAAAGAAAAGTACAAAGGACCAGTTTATTTAGTTATTTAGTTTACAAGCGTATATATAGAAAAGCAAAACAAACACATACACATACAATGTATGGACTTCAGAGATTTTCTTTAGAATTGCGGTTATTTTTTTTCCCATGTTACGGTTCGTTCTGGCATGCATACGTGTGAATTTCTTTGTGGCTTCGTGGTGCTGGGAGGCCAGGGGTTTCTCAATTTGCTTGTCTCTAAAGTCCGCATCTCAAGCCTGGCCCCAAATCGGCCGGTTAGTCAGGCAGGCTGCCTCCTGAGCTCCCTGGTGCCCTGCTATTACCTTCTCTGATTACTGTGCTCCACAAGCCTTTCTAACAGGCATGGTTGTTGTCAGCATTTCGCAGGAGCATCTTAGATACTTTTTAATTAGTTGCAGTGTCTTATCTGTGGAGCTGGTGACTGCTCCTTTGGATCAGCGGCAGGACTCTTCTCTGAGAGGAACAGGGTTAATATTTCATGCAACCTCCTTTAAGCTCCAGCGGTATTCCTCATGCCTTCAGCCTGCTCTGCTTGAAAAATGGCTTCCAGGGCCTGCCAAGTTTCTGACTACAAGGAACAATGCCATTGTTGAGAGGATCCCAAAACCACATGAATGAAAAGATCTGACTGCCTTACTATGTCCTACTACATAGATGTGGCAACAAAGGAAAGCCTCAGTACTGATACCTTAGAGAGTTCAGTGGCAATTTCCATTGGGTTCCTCATTACCTTTGAATTAAAATTATTTTCTCAGTGTAAAAGACACAACGTTGCATTGACTAGAAGCTCTTTCTTTCTTATAACATAGTATATCACTTTCAGATCTCTAACACGGGATAAACTATAAATCCATTGTATACTGCTGACTCCCAAGTAGAATAAAACACCCAATCGGCCTATTTATGGCAGATAGATGCATCTTTTGATGTCTGGTAACTAGAACATGATTGCTCTCTGGGACTCACTTCTCTGAAAGCTCCTAGAAGGGAAAAGCCCATACCTTTGACTGGTTCATTGGGGTTACTTCTGTCCTAGTTTAGAGTTTGCGCAAAATGAATTAACCCTAAGGTGGGAAAAAAAAAATCTGTAAGGTAAGATGACTAGCATCTTAATTTGTAAAGATTATAAATGTGATCTCTTGCTAGGAGAGTTAAGACAGCAAAGGAAGTTGTGATAAGAATCAACTGAGGAGAGTGGAGTTGCCCCCCACTTAGTTGTAGGGAAAAATAGAAGAGAGGTGAAAATCCTTTGAAGCCGTCCTCTGAGCAAGCAATTACATCTTCCTCCATCGATATGAACGCTTTGCCAAAAACAAGCATGCAGGGATTGACTCACTATTTTGACTGTCTCAGACTATAATTATAACACAATAATGACAAAGTTGCTTTGCAGGAGATTTCCAATCACAAACCCCTTATTTGAACTGAGTAGAATATCAACATGTGTACTTTTATCATGATTCAGTTTGAGAAACTTCTTCCTGGGGTTTAAATGATCATTTATCAAATTAATGGCAAAAGAATAAAGCACCCAAGACTGTTTGCTTTTGGACACAAAAAACCTGAAGGGCACACCTCCCCTTCCTTATAAGCATGGAAGCTGAGTTTAAAGCCGAGTGAATCAGAAAAGCTTCAGTGATTGTTCTCGCAGCTTTTATTAGGCACATTGGTGTCCTATAGACAGAAATGCTTTCATGAGCCAACAACTACAAAGGGAAGAAAGTCATGGACATTGAATTCGTCCTATGATTTGGGGAAGTACTCTCCTCTATCCGTGGTGGACCCTAAGGACAACATTATCCTACTTTTGGATTTTAATAAAGGTTCCGTGCACCCAGTAAGAAAGACAAAGCAGGATGCCAGCTGGAGCTGAAAGCCAGGGGGTGGCTGTGCTCAGGGGACCCTGGAGCCACAGAGCTGCCCTTGAGAATGATTCATCATCTTAAGCAAGGTTGGCATTAAGTAAATCTGGGGTGACTCGCAGTTCATTCTGAAAATTAAATATTTTCATTAGACAGAAAACAAGGACACCAACATGCAGTTCGCCAGCCCTTAGATTTATCATGATTAAAATGCGGACATTGTACCAACAGTGTTTCCTACGTCGACGTGGAGTGTGTCAAGCCCTTAGTAAGGATTTTTTGAGGGGAAAAAAAAAATGTGAGGCATCTGATTCTCTTAAGGGTCAGAACAGTATGTTTAATAAAAACAAATCCAAACACCCCAAAATACACAACGTCAGTTCACGCATTTCTGTTTCTAGAGAATCCTTCCTTTAAGACACTTGGTATTTTGTACACATTTGACCTATTCTGATCATCAGAAATTCCTCCTAAACCTTGGGACGTGGAGAGGAGAATGAAAGTCCTGATTTAGCCCATAAGGTGAAATGTTTGTGCCATCTCAAAAACACTCTTTCTCCTCATGGAGACAAAGATTTCCCACATTCCTGGAAACGTTGGAATTTGTCTTAAGTGGCTCCCCTGTGAAAGTATGAAAGTATTGTCTACTTGGGAAAAAAAAAAAGGAAATAAAGGAAGTATATAATTTTATTACATTTTATTGGTTGCAATATTACGCAAACCTGTACCATGTAAGTATAATAATACTGTAAGAAATACAGCCATTGAGAAAACAATTACCATTTCAGTGCCAGGTTTTCTAAATCAAACAGCACAACCAACTAGATCAGAGAATACATATTACACAATCTGCTGTGTTAGAAAAAATAGTCCAAAACATTCAATTTAAAAAATATTCAACTTAATAATCATAATATTATACCAATAATTTGAAACTGAGAAGAAATTTATATTTATCAAGAGAAAATATAACGTGCATTGTTTACAGAGAGAAAAGAAATGATAACAATTTAAAAATCAAGTATATAATCAAATCTCCCACAACAGAAGACACTGATTTTGGAAAGTTTTACAAATTTTTACCAGACTTTAAGGAACCAAAAATATCCCTAGCCTAACCTATTTTCAAAAATGAAAAAAGAGGAATGTTGCCAAACTCATATTATGAAGCTTGTATAATCATAAAATCTGGCAAGACCAAAAACAAGAAAGAAAAAAAAATAGAAACCAAACTCATTTATGAACCTAGAGGGCAAGAGTCCCAAATAAGCAAGCAAATAAACAAAAAACTAGCAACCTGAATTCAGCAGCATAGGAAATATAAAAATTCATATTAACAAAATTCATTTAGTAGTGCAAAAATGGTTCAAACTCAGAAAATCGAGTAATATAAACTACATTATTGACAGATGAAAGGAATGACACCATGATCATTCCAACTGGTAGAGAAAAGTCATTCAGTTAAATAAATTTATATTCACTATAAAAGGTTTTAGCAACCTAGGCAAAAGACAGCTTCTTCACCCAATAAAGGGCATCTTTCAAAAATAGATAGCAAACCTCACACTTAGCAGCATTCCCATTCAAGTCATTTTATTTGGGGAGTGTAGAGAACATTAAGAATGGCTGATTGTTAATGAACAGTGTGGATCACTTAGGCAAAAATAAATAAATAAATGAATGAATGAATAAATAAATAAATAAATAAATAAAGTGATAACATAAACCCAATAAATTTCATATGGATCAAAGGCTTTAAAATAACCAAAGCATGAATATTACAGAAAAGAGCATAGGTGAACTTCGTATCCTGAAGTGGAGACACTTTCTAAGAAGATAAAGACTAGAAGCTATGAAGGACAACCCAAAACAAAAATAAGCAATGTAAAATATCAGTAATAGCAAGTCAACTGGCAAACTGGCAAAAATGCAAACATTTGGGAATATAAATTCCTATCAAGAAACTATAACATCATTCTTGGCAGGAATATAAATTTGTGCAACTATTTGGGGGATAACTTGGTAATAACTATAAAAAGTTTAAATACATGTATTGTTTTTATCCAGTATTCCACTTTTTGCAGATATGCCTGAAAAATACACCAGAATAGATATACAAAGACAGTCATTGAAGCATTATTTTTAATAGAAAAGAAAAACCTAAATATGTGTCAGATGGGGGACTAGTGAAAAGAAATGTGGTATAACCCCTGATGGAATAATACATGGCCTTTAAAAAAAGGGGGTGGATCTGAATGGACTCTTAAGGAATCATCCCGAAGATACTACTGTCAAGTGAAAAGCACAAAGTGCACAACAATGTGGTTTAGCATGAGGCCTTGGAGTAAAAAGAAAAAGATAGATTATGTATATTGCATCATGTATATTTTATATATAAATTTCGATCACATACTCGTGGAAAATGTTTCTGAGCAGATACATGGAAATGGCCTGCTGAGAGGAGCAAGAAATGATTTTTATTTTTATTTTATTTATTTATTTATTTATTTATTTATTTATTTATTTATTTTTGAGGGCAGTGTCACTGGCCCTCATATGTGGGACCGAACCAGAGCCGCTGGCTTCGCAAGCCAGCGCTTAACCACCGCGCCACTCAGCTGGCCCTGAAATGATTTTTATTTTATGTCTTCCTATTTTTAAGTTGAATTTTCTAACCGCATGATAAAATACTTTGTATTTTCATTTCCATCAGGGGTTATTTAGATAGTAGGTTCATGGACCACTTGTATTCTTCATACTTTAATGAATTATTTTCAAGTGGTCCATAACCCCATACCTGTTGCTGTCTGCACTACCTTCTTGTAGCATGTGGACCCCAAGAATATGACCGAGGGAGCGTTAGGACACCCTTATTATTCAGCTGCGCTGGGCTGATGGGCTGATACGGAGCAGGAACATTGCGTGCTGTCTAGTAGGATTGTTTTCCCCTGCGGGTCAAAGGAATAACAAATACTAACTGAATGTTTTGGTGATAGACTGATAATATTGATCTTTCTGGCAGACATGTTTTGTTTCGTATTTTTACTGTTCGCAAACTAACCGTTAGAGATGGCGTGAAGCGCGTTGCGGGCAGTGGTTGTGTTTCAGTTATTTGATGTTCTTCCTCAGATTCATGTTCTCCTCCAGACGCCTGCACAGTGCATAGCACACATTAGCTGCTCAGGAACTCCTGATGGAGAGAATTAAATTAGAAGCTCATGGCTTCCCCTTCCTTTCCCTCCTTCCCTTCCTTCTCTTCCTTTCCTTCCTTTCTTCCTTCCTCCCTCCCTCCCTTCCTCCTTCCTCCCTTCCTTCCTTCCATTAGCAATATGTTTTCATTGGATAAGTGTCATATTCATTGATTTAACAAATATATATATCATGCATTTTTTTTAATGCATAGACTTTTCTTTAGAGTAATGACACTCAGACCTCTGCACAGACCAGTAACATTTCACCAAAGTAATTGGGAGAGACAAATATAGGATACCCAATACTTTATTTTGCTATATAAAGTCATTTAACAACATCTGTTTTTATGTATAGTGCCAGGTGGGTACTAGACTAATCAGGGGATCACTTTGTAAATTATATAAATCTCTAACTGCTATGCTCTATAGCTGAAACTAATATAAAATAATATTGGATATCAACTGTAATTGAAAAATAAAAAAAATTAAAGAAATAACATACCCCCCCAAAAAAAAAAACAAGCATCTACTATCACTACCATGCCATTAACAAAGAGGCATTTAACACCAAAAAAAAACAAAACAAAAGAGGGAGGCTATAATCTCAGAATAAAAGCCAGTTGTTTACATAAATATAGTTAGCAGTCCTTTTTTTTCATCCTGGCCTCTGATTGGTGAAAAGACATCAGGGATGAATGTGAGCCAATGGGCTGTGTGACCCTGGCCAATTACTCAGCCTGCCTGAGGGTCCAGTTGCTTCGCTGTGAATCAGGGCAGTAATAGTTCTCAGCTCTGGGGTTGTTATGAGGATTAAATGAGGTGCTATGTGTAAATCCCCTACCAGTGCCTGGCACAGGGTAAGCATTCTGCAAATGCGAGCTGTTACTATTGCTGTGGGTGACGACATTGTTATCCTGGAACTGTCACTACAGGGAGTAATAGGAAGCATAGGACCTCGTTTTTGCCCTCTGAGAACTCCACATTTCACTGGGGAGAGAAGCACGCGATGAGAAAATGCCCCACGAGTAAATGTGGGTGTGAGATGCTTCAGGGTGTTGTCAGAGGCGGGGAGGCAGTGCAGTGCAGTGTGGGAGGCAGGGCAGGTGGACCAGGGTGGGTGCAGGTCTGAGGCAGCCGAGATGGAAGGCTGCGCTCTAACAGGTGCTTACTACGCACCAGGCCTGTGTCAGGGGCTTTACAATCATGCCATTTCATCCCCATTCAAAAGCTATGTGGCTGTTCCTATTGTCATTCCCATTTTACAGATGAGGAAACTGAGCTGCAAAGTGCCAGAGCTGGTCAGTGGCACAGGTGGGATTCGGGTCTAATTCTTCCCGACTTGAAACCCAGGTTCCTACACGGGCCCAGGAGTCTGCCCTGTGTTCACCGCCACGGTGCCCTGTAGAGCGGTCTGGGCCTTCCCATCCTGGGCTATAGAACTCTGGGCCTTATCCAGTAGGCCAGGAAAAGCCATGAGGAGGAGTGAGCAGCGGCATGACCAGCCCAAGGGGACGGCGTAGAAAGACAGAGTGTGGGCTACAATGGAAGAGGGAGGGACTAAAAGCAAGAAGACTGGTTTAGAGGAAAACAGAAGAACAGAAAGGGGCCATTTGGGTGAGGTGGCTGCAGCTTAGGATGATGAGAGCACTCTCAAGCCCAGGACCTTTCCTTGTGGCTTGTAGCCTAGACTTGGTCATTAGTGGCTCAACCCTGGGGCACATTCCACTCAGTGCTGAGCCCTAAAACATGCCCATGCCTGGGCTGCACCCCAGAAAAATTAAATGACAGCCTCTGGGCCCAAACCCAAGGGGACAGATCCAAGTTTCATGAAAACTTCCTCATAACAAAATAAAAGAACGCAAAATCACCACCAACAACAACAAAATCCTATGCTTAGTATTTCTTTAAAATGAGGACAGAAATCATACAAATTACTGAAATTCTGGCCCCTTGCTTCCGAGATCTCTTCGAGTGTTCTGATGGCACCCTGGCTTCTTCTCTCCCCGTCTAGAACACTCAGTAACTCTCCGTACCTCCCAGGGTCCATAGGGCACCATGCAAGGGAGGGGCGCAAGGGGAGTCAGTATCTGGTCCTAGCAATCTGTATTTTTTTTAACCCCTCACCTGATTCTAATGAGCAGCCTGTTAGAGGACCTCTGATCTCTATATAGCATTAATGCCCTCTACAGGGCAGGAGAATCCCTTAATAAGTACCCAGATCAGCCCTCTGTGCTTTTAGCATCTCCCACTGCATATGCACACACCCTGGTCCCATGCACTTGGAACACGAGCCACCATCTTGCCTCAGTCAATCATCAAATATTTATTGAAGCACCTGCTGTGTGCTTGACCCTGAGCTGGGAGCTGGGAGAGATGCAGCCACCCGGCCTCTGCCCTGAGATGAGCTCAGCACATAGGGAAAGTTAACTAAGGGCCGTGTCTGTCGTCAAGGCACGTCGCTGGTCATTCCTCTTTGCCTTTCCTGGGTTGCACATTTTTTAGGCACTTGGAAGGGACTTGACAAATCTTTACTACAGTAATTGGCATGAGAACTTGCTTCAATCAGAATTTGAGCAGAGTGGATTCAAAGTGATTTTTTAAAAAAATACATTATAATCTGACAAGAATCTCAGCATGATTCATCATTAGGAAAATGGAATTTAAAACCACAATGAGATACTTGTGGATATCAGAATGACTAAACTTTTGAAAACTGACAATACCAAGTGCTGACAAGGAAACGGGCCAGCTGTAACTGAAATATGTTGCTGATGGGAATGCAAAATGGTATAACCACTCTGGAAAATATTTAGGGAGTTTCTTATGAAGTTCAATATGCTGAAGAACCAAGCACTTCCACTTCTAGGTATAATATCTACCAGAGAGAAATAAAACGTGCCCACACAAAGACTTGTATGTGAATGTTCATAGAAACATTGTTCATAATAGCCAAAAGGTGGAAACAACCCAAATGTGCAAACCAAACCCTGGAGAATATACTGTGGTACATCCTCAGAAATCATGTAATAAAAAGAAACAAACTAGCGATACACACAACAACATGGATGGATCTCAAAAGTATTATGCTAAGTGAAAGAAGCCACTAGCAAAAAGGACTAAAAGGAAACAAACCAAAGAGATTTTCACCCCCAAAGTGGAGCCAGCCCAGACTTTTAATTCCCATACATTGTGTACCTAGTGGTGTCTGGTTTCTGAACAGTCTCCAGTGTTTTGCACTGCTCAACGCTGTGCTTCTGCACATTTTTGGAGAATTCCCTGGGCCCACCCTGTTGCAGTTGCCCCACCAGAAGTAGCTGCTTGGGTTCTCTGCTATAATCTGTCCTTGTTTGTAGGAAGCATGTCTCCAGGGCTGGCAACCAAGCCATCCTCCAGGCCTCGCCTGGGTCTCCATGGTTATCCCTCACCAACGGGGAGAATGCAATGTTTTGGGTGGCACCAACCCCTCATTTTAAAACAAAAGCCTAATGAAAGGGCAGGTGTGCCCGGAGCCCTCTGTGATTAGCTGTAATTCTTGGCAGAGTGTGTGACATGCTTATTCTTCTGAATTAGCGCAGGGCATAAGGCATTTACCACGGTGCTAATTGCTATTGGATGAAAACAAGCCGCCCCAGTATGTGGGCATGAGGCAAGACAAAACAGATGCCAAAGCCATTCAGAGCCGTACCCGGCATCGGGTGCTGTGCTGGTGGCTGAGAGTGCGCCTGTGTAACTGTCAGTCTCCTGTGGGTAGGGTGTGAGGAAGTGAGCCTGGAATCTGACATGCCTCTGCTCGGGTAACTGGGCAGCCACACGCCCTTCTTCCCCCACTGCAACACATTCAGCATGTGTATGCAGTGCTGTTCCTTATACTTGCGTAAAGTTTGGCAGGGAAACAGTATGCATGGTCTAAGCACCTGCCCAAAACCCTGAAGGACAGGGGATTTCCTCTGTAAGGGAAGGATTGCGCTCAAGCAAAGCCAGTGGTAGGCCAATTTTAACTCATACGCCAGACTTCTTCAAAAATGCAAGTCTAGAAAAAATGACATCTTTCAGTGTCATTTATTGTGGAAAAACATTTTGTGCACACCCTGCTTCTCTATGTTTCTTCTTGTCTTCCCAACAATCACCACAGACATGCGGAGATAAAAAGATCCAATAAACCAATCTTCTGAAATCTCCCACGTATAGTAATGGAGGTCAGTAATAGAGCTAATGCCACTGTCCATTTTTATCAATATACACTCAGAGGTGGTGATGAGGGGCCTTCATGAATTGAAAAAATAAATACCCTTCTTGGGGGTTCTTACTTACTTATCCTGTACTTAAAAATAAAACTCTGGAAAACATAAAATGAGAGGGAAAATTCACTCACGTTTTGCTTAAAGATAAAGATAAACAGCAATGTTCAGAATTTCAGACTCGACTGGGGTGGGTTGTCTGTTCCTAAGAGCCTCCCAGCGGCCCCGCGTGGTTGCTGCAGGCTGGACCAAGCCTTCTGATGGAGACCTTGTCAGGCAGAATGCAAAAGGTGTCATGGCAGATGGGCAGGGCTCAGGAGAGGAAAAGCACTGTGTGACAGCAAAGCTGCCTTCTGATGTCTTCCAGGCTGTCTGCTTTTGTGTGAAAGCTCCATGTCTAGTGAGTCCCCTTTCCGAGGCTGGTATCCTAGATGAATATGGACCTGAGCCTGGTTAGTCATCACCAAGGATTCCTCGGTACGCCCAAATCCTACTTCTCCCAAACCTTGTCAGAATTATTCTCCCCACTGAAACCCAGCTGCCCGCTGCAGTTTGGGGTGGCCATGTGGAAGCCATGTGTTTCCTGATTAAGCAAGATGACCCCCTCATACTCTGTGCCCCTGGACCCAAGATGACATTCCCCAGCTACAGGCAAAAGAGGATAGCGTCAAGAAAGAAACAGGTATTTCATGAGAAATTGGAGGGAGAGATGGTAATTAAATAGTGTTTGCTTGATGCAATCGAAACCCCATTCTCCTTCTTCCTTCTCCCCTATTCCCAATTAGCTCCTCTGCCCTGGATAGTTTTTCTTGCTTCAACTCCCCCATGCTCCTGAAGCTCACAAAAATACAATCAAGTCACAAATTCTGTTTTTGTTTCTGTTTCAATACCATGCACTCAACTGCAAAGTATATGAAAGTATATGGTGATTGGACTGAAGATACCAGGGTTCGCATCTGTCTTCTGCCCCTCAGTAACCAGGTAGCCATGGCTGAGCCTCTTAAGTGCTTGGAGTCTGTCTTTGTATCTGTAAAATGGGGACACACTGATCATGTTCCTCCTTCACAGAAGCATGAAAAATCTAGGTAATAACACTTCTCATGATTGCCTGAACCACATATCTGTTCATATATTTCTTGAATCTTAAAGAGAAAAGTGTAGATATTGCCAGGTATGTAAGCTTGCTTCAGAAAGGGAAATATATAATCATTCTTTAAAATGTGTAATAGTTACATTTTCCCCAATCCAAAAAAAAAAAAAGCAGAATTTTTAATGGGTTTATAAACACCAAAAGTTGGGGTGGAAAAAACAACAACCCCAGCCTGAAATGCCTACTGGGTGCAGGCTGGCAACAGGCAAACAAGTTCAGCTGTGAGTATTGTCTTTGCTTATAGCTCCTAAAGGTTACATTTGCATTTGTAATCACTGCTTTGCCACATTTTGATAAATTGGAGAACAGCTAGATCTTTCTCTTGAAAAACTTCAGTCTTTTCTGTATAGAGTGAGCCGTTTGTTTTCCGAATTGACTGCTCAATTGCCATGTTTCCTCTACTCTCTGTTAGCAGCTGAGAAAGTGGAGATTTGGGAAGTTCCTGCTGGAAAATGATGTGGCTCTGGTGACACCCGTGCCTGGAGGCTATTTACACTTTCATTACTGTCCTGGGGAACTCTTGCTTTCCTCTTCGGAGCCCTTTGGGCTTTGAGCAATAAACATCAGCTCTTCTGAAGACTAGACCCAGAGCTGCCTCCTCTAGTCACCAGCCAGAGCGCTACAGATCACTGCAACCATTTCCATACAGATGCCCAGGAACTTCAATTAATAGTGGATGACCTCCATTTGGGACAGAAAAGTGACCAGGGAAATTCCAGAAGGGCTGGTGAGGTCACGGACCAGTTTCCAGGGGGATAACACAGCGATTTCCTCATCTCGCTTCTAAAGTACCTGTCAAAAGTACCAAATACCCCACAGGCTGATGGGAGTGGCCAAAATCACTGTCCTCCAACCTTCATGGTCCAAGTATCTCCATATACTCCAAGAAGCCTGTGAAGAAACTCGGCATCACAGAAAACCACTGCGCGTTTCAAGGATGTTGGAATTCTGAAAGCTGTGTCAATCAAGCATCCAGCTAGGAACAAGGGAATTAACCCGGGTGGGGAGAGGAAACACCGGCCAAGCTGACCCCGCCTCCTGTTCTTCAGCGTCTCCTGCCTCCTGATTTCCGAACCCTCAGCTGATTCCACCCTCATCTCCACAGCCAGGTTCTTCCTCTGCCATGTGCACTTGGCCTCCTAGTAGCAGAGATGTCACAACTTTCCGAGATTCTGATCTGAAGAACCTTGGGACTTTTGTCAGGAGCCTAGTATTTCTAGAATTATCTATGTAAGAGCAGTTAGGAAAACTGTTAAAAGAAAAAAAAAATGCCTAACCTTGAAAGGAAGGGAAATGCGTGGAGGATACAGGCATAAAATTTAATGAGAACCAAGAAACCTTTAATTTATTTCTGTAAACGGAAATGGGTACCTTGAGAGGACGAGGCGGGGGGGGGGTACCTATTCATGAAAAACAAGGAAAAGGGAAATGAGGGAGAAAAGGACCATAGCGAGTGAAAACAAGATCATGGGACTCACGAAAAGCATTCTCATTTCTGGCTCTCATTTTTATAGGATGTTCTTCCCCTGTTGCCCAGCACCTCTCAGCCAGTGCCAGCTAAGCCCCCTGCCTTTTATTCCTACAGAAATAATGTAACAGTAGTGTCCTTGCATAGCCAGTAATGGGCCTAGAGTCTGTGAAGGAAGAGATGGGGCAGAAAGGCTCTGCAGCCTGCAGCTCCCTGGGCCAGTCGCTGTTGCTGCAGAACGTGGTCTGTGACTCTGGAGGACATGGCTCTTTGCCTCCCTTGATGGGGTCCCAGGCAATGGCAGGGGCTCTTCCTGGGGGCACAGAAACATGGACCATGCAATACCTGTGGGGAGAGATAGTCAATCCGGGTGATGAGTTAGTCACCCCAGACATCCCAGAGATGGATTATAAATGTGGTCTCATTGACGAGAGGCCATCATTGGGTTTGCTATATGAAACACCACTCCAAAACCTAGCAACTTAACACACGCAGCATTTGTTATTTAGCTCTTGGTTCCAAGGAATGGCTGGACAGCTAGGGCAGCTCTGCTCTGGACCAACCCTATTTCTGTGGTCTGCTGGTGGCTTGGCTGGAAGTGGATGTCTCACTCATGTGTCTGGCAGTTGGCCGACTGGTTGATCTAGGAGGGCCTTCCCTGGGACTTCATGTCTCCACGCCGTGCAGCTTCCCACCCCCTACAGGCTAGCCCATGCCTTTCACACGGCAGCAGCCTCCAAGAGAGTGAGAGCAGAAGCTGTAGGACCCCTCGAGGCTGAGGCTCAGATCTCACACCACCTCACGTCTATGACCTTTGAGGGAAATAGACTGATTCTCATGATGGGAGGAGCTATGAGGACTCTGTGGTCACTTAGAGTCTGCCCAGCTAACAGTCCTGGGACTGAATTTTCCCTGCTTGGCTGTACCACTTTGGGCAACCGCTTTGTCTCCCAGTGCTATTTTTATCCCATTCATCATCTGGAAATTAAGAGACATAGATTCAATTATCTCTGAGTACCCTTTTAACTCTAAAATTTGATGATGATAAAAATTATAGTTTGACACAAAGGTTGGTGAAGATGTGGAGAAATTGAAACCCTTGTGTACTATTGGTAGGAACACGAAATGGTGTGGCCCCCTGTGGAAAACAATATAGAGGTTCCTCAAAAAATCAGAACTATGGCCGGCCGAGTGGCGTGTTGGTTAAGAGCTGGCTTGGGACGCCAGCGGCCCCAGTTCGGATCCCACATATGAGGGCCAGTGACACTGCCTTCTATAGCTAAGATGGTGAACAACAGCTCCACCTGGAGCTGGGCTGCTGTGAGTCCCCAGGACGGCATAGCTGCAGCCCCTGCTGCAATGGGCTGCCATAGGCTACAGTGAGTGGCCGGCAGCTGGTGTGAGCTGCCAAGAGCCGCTATGAGTGGCCGTCCAGAGGCCGGTGACCAATCTGCCTCATCCGAGAAGAGCGCAATGATGATACCAACATGGGCCAGTGAAGCAATGTCCTCCACAACTAGACTGAAGAACAAAAGGACACCTTCACTGGTTCTCCAACGCTGTTCCCCTACCCCAATTCCCCAATAAAATCTTTTTAAAAAAAATAAAAATTAAAAAAAATCAGAACTACCGTACATGATGTAGCAATCCTACTTCTGGGTATTTATCCAAAAAAATTGAATTCAGGATCTCGAAAATATATTAGCACTCCTATGTTCATTGCAGCACTATCCATAATAGTCGAGATGTAGAAACAACCTAACTGTCAGTTGACAGGTGAGTGGATAAAGAAAATGTGGTATATGCATAGTCATACACTGGAATATTAGCCAGCCTTTAAAAAGAAGGAGATCCTGCCATATGCGACAACATGAACGAGCCGGGGTGACATTATTCTAAGGGAAACAAGCCAGGCACAGAAGAACAATAGTGCATGATTATATGAAGTGTCTAAAATAGATGTACTCGTAGAAAAGTGTATAATGGTGGGTGCCAAGGGCTAGACAGAGAGTTGCGTATCGATGGGTATAAAGTTTCAGTTATGCAAGATGAGTAACTTCTAAAGATCTCCTGGACAACTCTGTGCCTGCAGTTAACAATACTGTATGTGCACTTACAAGTTGCTAAGAGAGTAGATCTCATGTAAAATGTTCTTACCATAATGAAATAAAGTAAAAACAAATTATAGCTTATATTTGTTGAGTGATTACCATGTATCAGCGCGGTTCTAAGTACTTTGCATGTAATAACTCATGTAATCCTCACAGCAGTCTCCGAAGACCCATTTTACAGGAGAGGAAATTGAGGTGACTTGCCCCAGGTCACCCAGGTCATATGGCAGAGCCAGAAGATGAGCACATGTTTCCTGACTCCAAAACCCGTCATCCTGACTGCTAGGCTGTGTTGCCTGCCTGGGCTTCACAGTTCTTTCATGAACAGCGACAATGCATTAATGATCTGTCTATATGAGGACTGCTCCTTAAATCTACTCCTGTGCTTTAATAAAAGGGTTTTTCTTCCTGAAACTCAAGTGGTTAAACGTAATTTTTCTCCTACCTTCCTTCTCTTATAACTATTCATCCATCCATCCATCCATCCATCCATCCATCCATCCATCCGTTCTTTCATTCATAAATATTTATTAAGTTTGCATGAATGTGAACTGTGTGGTTAACAGTGACAGCAGCTTTGCACTTTGTATTTTCACACTGCTTCACTCATTACTCCTGCTTCAATTTCCTTTCCACTGGCTCATAGGAAAGGTGTTATGCCCATATTACAGATAGAGAAATTAAACCATAAAAGAATCATAAGACTGTTTATATTGATGCTAAGAGAGAGTGATCAAATTGCATTTATGCTCTTAGCTAGCCTGTTGTCCCAGAAAACAGATTTCTTTTTCTGATGGTTGAGTGAGTAATGAATACTTCATGTTTTATAGCATTCTATTTTTTAATTCTTCATATGGTCCCAAATTTAAATGGTACCAGAGAGTTTTTGGTAAAAGCCTTCTTCCCTCTGTTCTCCAAACTGCCCAATTCTCCTCCCCAGAAACATTCAATGTTGTTGTTTTTTTTATTGTTTCTTATGTTTTCTCAGAGCTATTATATCTGCAAGCATTTATCAACAAGTACATATACACACATGTATATGTTTTTCCCTATAAATGATAACATATCAGTACATAGTTCCGTATTTTCTTTATTTTTTTAAGATTTTATTGGGGAATTGGGAGTGGGGAACAGCGTCGGGGAATCAGGGAAGGGGAACAGACAAGTTGGTGTCCTTTTGTTCTTCAGTCTAGTTATGGAGGACATTGCTTCACTGGCCCATGTTGATATTATCATTGCGCTCTTCTTGGGTGAAGCAGATCGGTCGCCTGCCACTGGATGGCCTCTCACGACGGCTCTTGGCAGCTCACACCGGCTGCCGGCTGCTTATGCTGGCTGCCAGCCACTCACTGTAGCCTATGGCAGCCCACTGCAGCCCTGCTGCAGCTTTGCCATCCTGGGGACTCAGCAGCCCAGCTCCAGGTGGAGCTGTTGTTCACCATCTTAGCTGTAGAGGGCACAGTGTCACTGGCCCTCATGTGGGATCCGAACCGGGGCCCTGCTGCTCAGAGCTGGTGTCCCAAGCCAACTCGTAACCAATGCGCCATTCGGCCAGCCCTTGATTATTTTTTTATTTTTTATTTTTTTTAAGGCTGAGCCATCCTGCCACCTGTTGGCAGCTCAGCAGCAGCTCAGCTCGGGCTGGGCATCGAACTACTGTTGCTCAGAGCTCAGCTCGCACTCTTGAGTGAGCTCTTAGCCAAGTGAACCACTCGGCTGGCCCTAATTTTTTTTAATGAACAGTATATTTAGGGAGTAACTCTTCAATCTTTTATGGATGCATGATATTCCATTATATGGATTTAAATCATTTATTTAATTAGTTCCCTATTGATGGACATCTAGGTTATATCTAACCTTTTCTCCATTTTACGTAACGGAAACTAATACAAGTGTAGTGGCCACAGTAAGAGTAGCAGTTAAGAACACAGGATTTTGAAACAATAATTATATGCTATTTCACCCCAATCAGATTAGCAAACATTATAAAGTCCGAAAATAGCAAGCATTGGCAAGGATGTGAAGAAATGAAAACTCTTATAATCTTTTGGAGGGAGTGTAATGACTACAATCATTTTGGAGAGCAATTTCATGATATTTAATAAGGTGGAAGATGTACGTGTCCTACAACCCAGCATCCTTGCTTCTAGCTGTAGTCCCTGCAGGAAAAACACACACAAACGTGCACATGTGTGTACACACACGCACACACACATGCACACACAGCCATGTTCCCAGAAATGTGACTCATGATAGTGAAAATGGGAGAGAAAAACTAAATGTTTACCAAAAGGAGAACGGTTAAGATGTTGTCTATTTATTACAATGAGGTCATTAACTAAAACTGTAGTTTCAACATAGAATAAACTCAAAAACATAATACTGAGTAAAGAAATCAAATTGCAGAAAAATGTGTACCCTTTCTGTGCATGTTTCAGAGTGTTATATATTGTTTGTGAACATGTCTACATGGAAGAAAAGGATAAAATCTTTCCCAGGGAGGATAGAGCGCCAGCTTCAATAGAATGGTTATTTGGGGGAGGAAAGTGAGAGGAACAAGAGAGAAAAAGTCTTAAAAGGAGAGTCATCTGTATTTGTAACACTTTATTGCCCAAAGAAGACATAAAGCAAACCTGACAATAATATTAGCATTTGTTAAATTGGGGTGCTAAGTACATAGGTGTTTGTTAGATTATTCTCTCTCCTTTGCTGAATGTTTAACATACATCACAGCAAAAGAAAAAAAAAGTGGAGGACAATGAACATGAACCTTGAGGTTAAATAATCCTGGATTCAAATCTGCTCTAACACTTACCAGTTGTGCAATATTGGGGGGTTTCCTTAACATCTGTGGACCTCGGTTTCACCATGTGTAAAATGGGCACGATATTGTGCACTTTGAAAAGCAGGTGTCAAGGCTGGATGTGATGGTGCATATAAAGCCCCAGCGTGATGCCCTAATAGATGCCCAGAATAGTATTATTACTGTGACCCAGTGGTTCTCAAAACCCCAGGGGATATGTGGCCATGTCTGGGGACATATTTAGTTGGGAAATGCTGATGGCATCTAACAGGCCAGGGATGCTGTTAAACATTCTCCTGTGCCCCCCACTCCCACAACAAAGAATTATTCAGCCCCAAATCTCAATAGTGTTGAGGCCAAGAAACCCTGCTTTAGCCCAAGGTCACCCAGAACTCAAACTGGGCCTCCTGACTCCCAGTTCAGTGCTCCTGCCTCTACCACACAAAAAGTTGGTTGTTCATGGGCTTTCTCCTGAATAACTAGCCTAACGGGTGATGGGTGTTTACCCGACTTCTATCCAGTGATCTTCACATTGGGTAAAACCTAATGTGACTGAGCAGGACATCTGCCTTAGACAGTCTTTGTAAATATTTCTTGGGTGAATGAATGAATCAACCAATCAATTAATGAATGAATGAGTGCAACCTCTTAAATCATGAAGACCTGGCCATTATTCTTGGCATAACTTCCCTGATTTCCCATTCACTTGAAATGAAGGCCTACTCAGTTTTCACTTTCTTCTATGAAGAACCAAAACACAGTGAGTCAGAAGTTCTCAGAGCCTTGCAGCCCATCTCAGAGGCATCTTCTAACAACTAATGGGCCTGTCTTCCAATGGCCTTTGTCAAGACACCGCTGGAATTTGCTAAGACACAGAACTTTTCAGCTTAAACTGATACGAAAGTAAAGTGAGGAATTGACCTAACAAGCAGAATTATGACACTTAAATCTGATTCGATTCTAGCACCGCTTGTGGAGAACATTTCTTCTTTTAATGCAACCAACAGGAATACATGCAAATTTTTTGCAACCATTTGTTTTTTGCTTTATCCTAGGCACTGATTTGGGGAACCCAGACATTGTGGTTTTTTTGAGGACAGCTTCGAGTCCCTGCTATCTCCTTGTTCACCATTGATTTCAGAGACGGTGAGTACCATTTCTTCCTGCACTCATTTTTTCTGTTTGCTTTGGCAACATTGACACTCTTGCCAATTGTTTCAAGGGATATAAGCATTACTAATAATCCCAACACATTCTAGTTTCTACTTATGTATGTGTATGTCCAACAGGGCTTGAAGGAGAGGAGATTTAGCAAACCAAATGGTGTAGTGAACAGAAAAGGCACTATGACTAGGCTTTGCTTCGAGTCCTAACTTTCTGCTTATAACTGGCTAAGTGACCTTGAGAAAGCTACTTAACTCCTCAGTTTCTTTATCTACCAAATGAGAAATTGGGGCTGGATTATATTGAAATGTATTTCCCTAAACTCTTCAATATTCCACTCACATAGAAATTGAAAAACATTCATTTAAAGCAATGCCTTCTAAAGCATGATGGGCAATCCATCTGCTTCAATTACTGCGGCGCTTGCTAAAACTCTACCTCCCCAAGCCAGGATCTTTGAGGCTGACGAGCAGAAATCTGCCTTTTTAACAAACTCTCCTGGTGGCTTGGATGCACTGTAATGTTTGAGAACCGCTGTCTTAAGCACTGGAAGTGTCATTCCGTTCACATGTACCTTCAGTTCTGTGTGATGTGATTAGCTAGGCCTGGGCCAGGCAAAAACTGGCTGGAATCACTTGTATTCCTAGAAGGATGTAAAAGGCCAGGATCTGATGGCTGTTTTACCTTTGGTTTCTTGGCTCCATATCTTCGCCTTTGGCTCCGTCCTCCACTCAACACTTCGTTGGCCAGGTCTAGGTGTCTTGCTCTCCTCCCCTTGGCCGCGGTTGAAGGAGAGTAAAATACTCTTGGAAATGGCCGATGATGGATAAGCTCTCCTCTAGACTCTATTCAAAATGCGATCGTCAGTCCGTGTCGCTCCCAGAGATGCCATGGTCATCGCCGCCTCATGTGCAATAGGCTTTGCTGTCAGTCTTTTCCGATGGAGGGTTGGGCTTTGCTCCCAAGGGTGTCATCACCTTGAAATGATGACAGGGATGTGGATGGAGATAAACCATGTTTGTATTTGGAACCAAGATGGCAGACTCATAGAGAGAAGGGGCCGTGCCCGGAGTTCCCAAATCAGACGGCACCAGGCCATCGCTCAGAGGTCGGGTCCAAAAAAGCATTCGGACCGTGCTAGAGTCCAATTCAGTTGCCAGTGCAGGGTACATGGCATTTCAGGCTTTCTAAACTGTGTACCGAAACCCTTAAGGAATCGCAAGCACCCCTAAAGAGACATCTTACAGGGAAACTAAATCCTGGCTTTGAAACACAAACAGGGTCTCCCAGAACTGCCTACAGAGACTCCCTGCCAGGATCAGTCTAATTGCTCAGTGGGGTGACGGCTGCCCTTCTCCGGAGCTTCAGCAGATATTATTCTCTGGCATCAAGTAAAGGGAGCTGGAGCTTTAAGAACATAGCGCCGCCGTTGTCCGCTGTGGGTCAGATATAAAGCTCTCCTCCCAAATCACAGGCAAAGCGTTGTGTGTGATGTGTCAGGTAAAATACTAACAAGTGCCCCGTCAGGCGGGAACCACTCGCCCATAAAGAGCGTTCCGGACAACACCCACCGCTGGCCGGGGATGGATGTGGGCTTTATTTGATTTGAGGCTGATTTATTTGTTTGCCTTGCTTCTGGAATAGCAAAACTTGGATTTAATGTCTCAACTACTGAATCCAATATGTGTAGGTTCAGTGACTTGTTATTATTTAGCATTTATGAAGTAGGTGTGGGTGCACTTGGAGCTTTACAATGACTCATAAAAAGGCACCATCCTGGCCGCTGAGCATAAGGCTGCTACTGGTTGAATTACTGCCCATGTAGAAATGATCACAGGAGAGACCTGGATATCCTTTGCCCCAAACTATTATATATCCTGGTTCTTCAACTGCGTGTGGGCCCAAACAAAAGAGGTGCGGTCGCTGCTTCTCCCATTTTGATGTCAGTATCACAATACAGTAAACTCAGTGCATAGTTCCTGACACTTTGGAAAAGCTTAGCAAACATGGATGGATGGATGGATGGATGGATGGATGGATGGATGGATGGATGGATGGATGGATGGATGGAGAACTCGCTTTTCAGTGGACAGCTGTCATTTCCTATTTGTCCCTCCAGCCACAGTTTTGTTTATGCATCTCACAAAGTTTGTGATCATAGAGCTGGCTAGCTTGGAAGGGAACTGTTACTTAAGCAGCTTTTTGCAATGAAGATGAGATCAATATAACTATGAGGTGGACAGAAACATAATGAGAAACCGATTACACAAAATCACATGAACTTGTTAACAGTAGTATGTCAATGTTAATTTCTTGGTTTTAATTATAGAAAGAGGAATTATGCTGGAGGAAGCAGGGTGAAGGGTATGGGGGATCTGCTAGTTTGGCAACTTTCTGTGAGTCTATAATTACTTCAAAAAAGAATCACATGAACTTCTGCCTCCACGTCCTTGTAGTCGCCTAACTGCCCACATCTTCCAGCTAGCTCTTAGGCCCTCCACTGACAATAACAAGTCCAAGTGTGTGAGCTCGGGACTTCTAAAAAAAAGCCAAGTCAAAATTAGACGTGGAAGAGATTCACTGGGGGAAATGTGTGGGAAGCATAAAGTGAGAGGGAGGTGTGTGGGGGGGTAGAGTCTCCAGAAGGCTCTAACACCTGACAGGAGAGGGGGAAGGAAGAGTTAGGTAGCAAGAGCCTCAGACTGCACACAAATCAGAAAAATCTCAACCAAGCCAGTGAGGAGTCCCTGAGCTAACTTGTCCTGTTCGAGGCATCCCACATGGGGGAGGATGGCCCAGTTCTTGTACCTCCAGCTGCTCAGCCATCCCTGGAGCACCCTGGCCTGGAGAGAATACTGGGTGAACCCAAAGGTGCAAAGACAGCCAGAGGTTGTCAATCAGCTTTGCTCCCAGAGCGGGTTCCCGTAAAGGGACAGTTGGGCAGTCCGGCTCCAAAGCCACCCTACCAGACAGTGTTGCTCTCTCAGTCCTCTTGCCTTTCTGTTACTAAAGGGCTGCCTTTAGTCACCTTGACCCCTTGTCCCTCTGTTGGGCTCATATTCTAACTCCCAAACCGGAGTGAATTCCACCCTCTGCTTCTTCTATATATCTGCTACCCGGTGCACTTTCAAGAAAGCCATAGGACCGAGCCAAGTGATCCACCATAGGTGTGTGTCATCCAACATCAGGTGACCCTCGCGGCACCTCAGTAACCTTTCACTTTCCTTGCCTTGATGCTGTGTCCCATTTCTCACTGTGTTTATTGTAAGCCTGTTCTGCTTTCCTCAAATTCTTCCACAGTGTGCACATCCTCACTGACAACCTTCCCACATCAGCCCCCTACGTGCTCCTCCTCTCCACATCTATAGCTTTCTCCATCCTCCCCTCCTTTCCTTACGTGTTGGAAAAAGAAAAGTACCTCTCTCCAGGGCCCCCCCTCCCTTTGGACGCTCCCTGGCTCCCTACCCACCTCCTTTGGTGGCACTGGTCACTGTCTCTGCCTCCTGCATGCTCTTCCTCTCTGCTCTGTGGGATTCTCCCCTGACCTCTGGACATCGGCTCCTGAATCACGAACGAAACTTCCTCCTGATCCTTCTGTCCGCATGTATCTCACCTCTGCTCCTCATCAAACCACTTGAGAGATGTTTCTACACTTGCTGTGTCCCCACCTTTCTTATTAGACACCCACACTCTCTCCCCCGACCCCCAACTCCCCCAACACTGAGATGAAACTTGTCCTCAGGGGTCTGCGTCGCTGAACCCTATGCCGCCTCTGGGGTCTCACCTTCTGGGACCTTTTTTCTTGCCTGTCACCCCCACGCTCCACATTTTCTCCCCCCTTGGCTTCTGGGTTATGCTGCTCACCACTTCCTTCCTCTATTTCTGACCTTTGCTTTTATGACTTCTCATCACCTCTACATACAGACGCCCCAGGATTCTATGGCGACTGCTCTTGATGTGATTCCGCGTTCTCTCCCTTCACATCCTCGTCCGTTTTCATGAGTGTGACTCTCAGCGCTCTGCAGACTCACGGTCACTGCCCTAGCTCCAACCCCCACTAGAGACACCCCTAAATTAGACACCCCTTTCCACCTTGAGTCCTTTCTCCTTCCACATCATCATAGTCCCTGATAGAAGTTTTATTTTCCTAAAAGCTCAGCTTTCACTATGTCTCTTTCGTGCCGAAAAAATCTCTGATGGTTCTACATTGTGTACTTATCTCCTTCCTGTCTAGTAGCTAAAAATAATCTCTTCCCAGCTAAACTGCCCTGGTATCTTTCCTCAATGTCTTTTGTTTAGCAGCTATTACCAACTGGGCATGAACTGGCTACTTCTCCCAGCTCCCTCCTCCGCCACCCCCACTCCCCACCCCCACAGGGATAAAGCGGGGGTGTGTGTGTGCACGTGCCCTTGTTCCTAGCCGATTCCTGTATGTTTTCCCCTGGAGTAGCCAGTCTCCCACAAGGGGTGTGAAAGCAGAGCGTTCTGTTTTGTTTTACTCTTAAACACGGTTGTAACGTGGTGACTGAGAGTAAGGCTCTGGAATCATCCTCCTGGATTGAAATCCTGTAAACGTGGACATGTAATTACCTCTCTGAGCCTTGGTTTCTTCATCTATAAAATAGGCTAATAATTATATATATGCGGTGGGATTGTGATGACGACTAAATAAACGAATGCACACAGCAGGTTTAGAGCCCGGCAGGGCCCCTAGCAGCGCTCCGCGTTAGCTATTGTTATTATCATCATCGTTATTGTTTTATCACCCTTGCAGCATGACATTATCTACAGCTTAATTATTCACTGTTTGGCACGAGAGACTAACTTGGGAATTATACACAACTGCTGAATTAATATCCCGAGTACTTCCACTAAGACATCAGGCTAATAATTTTTGGTACTTTAGATAACCCATGATGGGTCCCAGAGGACCATGAAAGCAAGAGTCCACATTTTTCCTAGGAAGAATGGACTTTTTTTTTTAGTTTTAGCTCTCCATAGTTTCATGTAGCAGCTTCCACTGCTGAACAACTGTAAGCTGAACTGAAGAAGGAAAGCAAGTCCTGTTCACACAGAGTTCTCTGATCTCCCACATGAAATAACAAACATGGCCCAGACTGTAAATGAGACCAAGGACCTGGCAGAGATGGCAAGAAAGAAAATGTAGGAAGGAGGAGGGGCTATCTTAGAGGAAGTTCTAAGAAAAGCAGTTTGAAATATATGAGTTGATTCTAACAAAGACATTCACAGGAGGGTTAAAACTGGACAGTGAGAGGGCTGCACAACACTGTGAATGTAATTAATGCCACTTAATTGTGCCCTTAAAATAGTTGAAATGACAAATTTTACTTTACGTATATTTCCACATGTTAAAAAATGTAATACAGGGCCAGCCAAGTGGCACAGTGGTTGTGCTGGCTTGGGAAGCCAGCGGCCCTGGTTCGGGTCCCACATATGAGGGCCAGTGACACTGCCCTCAAAAAAAAAAAATGTAATACATGCATATACACACACACAAAAAAAACAAAGACAGCTAAGACGTATACCAGTTCCTGATATTTTTATTTCATTTTTCTTGCATGACAGATCTGCTTATGTCAGCTCAGTGTTCCTTGAGTACCTACTGTGTACAAACACGGTGCTTGGTACATTCTATCATAATATATAGCTATATATTTTCTATATTAGTACTGAAGTGTTTATTATTGTTGATGAAAGAATGAGAGCATAAATGAACGCATGAATGGCTATCGATGCAATCACCATGGATTTGGGGGCAAAGCATGCCTGTCTTAATAAAAAGAAAAGAAAAAAGCAAAGAGCCTGACTTTAAAATTGTTTGCAAAGTACCTCTTGCTTTAAACATAGACCACTGAAGCATGAACCAACTAGCTCCTGTGTAGTCCCTGTGATGCTGAAAAGAACCAATATGTTATGTTTTCCCATCTAACTTTGCATGAATTCAGTCTAACGACCATCACTAAAGAAGGGTGCAAATAAACAAGAGTCCCTTACAAGTGGCAGCAGAACCGAGGATCACGTGTGACATCAGGCTCGCTCAATGGGAATTTGTACATCCACCTGGTTGCTTTTGTACTCGTCTGAGTATTTAGGAAGAGGAAGGAAAGGACAACGCCTCTGGGTGACTATTCCTGTCTTTCCCCAGCTGGTAGAGGGGGAAAACAATAGTAAGAACTAAAGTATTGATGTAACCAAACAGATAGCTTGTTACAGTGGGAAGAAGAATTAAGCAGATTTATGGAGGTAGGTAGGTTATGATGTGGTTAAACTTGATTTGGGTAGCAACATTGAAAAACTTTGGTAGATACAATAGTTTGGTTTTTATGGTAAAATGTAATATATATATATATATATATATATATATATATTTGGAAGAGCACACATATACAGTTTCAAGTATATTCATAAAGCATGTAATCACTTCTGAGGTCAGAGCGTGGAGCATCGCCAGCCCCTCAAAAACCCCAGCTCCCACTGTGAGTTCCTTCTCGAGCATAACCTCCTTCTGTAATAGATGTAACCATCTTCCTGGGTTTTATGATAATCATTTCCTTACTTTTCTTCAGGGTTTGTTTTTCTTTTTCCATTTGTGTCTTGCTTCTTTCCCTCAACATAATGCTTTGCTTCTTTCCCTCAACATAATGACTAAGATTTATCCAGGGAATACATTCATTTTTCTTTACAGTGTAATATTCCACCATATAAATAGAAAGTGTTCTTGTTGATGGATATACATAGTTACAGCAGTGAACATTCTTAATTGTGTATCCTGTGCACATGCTCACAAATTTCTCTCAGGTGGTCCTTCTCCCACCTGCAAGCTCATCGCCCTCACCCGGAAGGTTGACAGATGGCAAAGCGGAGAACCACTGCTTTGTTATACAGAGGAATCGTCCCAGGCCAAGGGACATGCATCTTTTCAGGTTTACAAAAGAATGCAAAACCATGTTCCACAGTAGGGTCTTTACACTCCTGCCAACAGCATATGAGTGTCCTGTTGTTCTCTTATGCCCGTGCCAACATTTGTTATTGTCATCCTTCAAGCTTTGCCAAGGTGGTGGGTGTGGAAATTGTCTCTCATTGTGGTTTGAATTGACATTTCCTTAATTGCAATGAATTTGAGCAGGGATTGGCCATTTGGATTTCTTTTTTTGTGATGCACCTAGTCCAGTCTTTTGCCTATTTTTCTGTGGGGGATCTGTCTTTTTCTTACTGATATTTTACTACTATTTATTGAAAAGACCACAGTAAAATTCTCATTAATGAAGTTTTAAAACTTAAATCTTAGTATAGTTGGACAAAATTCTCCTTTAGTAATAGCAGGAATAAGGCACAGATGAGAACTCTTCAGATAGCCTGTTTTGCAAATAGCTTCATAGAAAATAAATTAAGGGCTGTTTCTCCAAACAAGCTACTAACTGTAGAGGCAAAACCATGAAAAGGAAATATCAGCATTCTTCATACGTTCACTGAAAATGTGTCTGCAAGCACGAGGCTGTCTTTAAATGGTAATAATGCAGCTGAAATAGATCATTCAAAGAAAGGAGACCTATTATTGGGGCCAACGTGGCTGTGGACACTTGTTAACTTGTCTCTGAAGAACAAAATTCTGAGCAGCAAAAGCTTCAAGTGAATGAAATTGTATCCAATTCACAATCTAATGAAAACACTTTGGGCTCTAGGCCAGAAAATAGATTTGGACCAGAGATGGGACTTTTTCAGAGCCTTAAACTTAAATGACTAGATTTATTTTTTAAAGTACCACCCTACTCAGTCTCTTGGAATAAAAATGTGGTTTTCAATAAAAAAAGAAAAAACACTTTTTAACTTTATTTCAACATAAGGATGGACCGCAACGCCTTTGATCTTAGGTGGTTCAGAAAAGCAGACACTTCGTTCTGGTGCATGCTGAACATGTAGTAAAGACATCTTTTATAGTGTCCTCCACCCACCACACACACACACACACACACACACACACCATGCACACAAATGCACACATAGATATATTATATCCAGAGTATACATACAAGGTCAGACAATTAAGTTAATGAACTTTCCACCATATAAGCACACAGAGGAAAGTTCGCGAACTTAATTATCTGACCTCGTATGTACATGTGTGCATACACATGCACATATGCAAACACAAATGCATATATGCACACACCTGTATACATCACACACACACTTTGTGACTGGAAAAACTGGAGGCAAATATGCAAATGCATCAATGTAGTATAAAGCAATGCATCTTCCATTCTGAAAACACTAGGTGTTAGGTCATAAAGGAGTCTGTACCCCTTAGTTTCTCAAGCTTGCAGGTTAGGAGGGGAGACAGATAAGTAAATCAACAATTAGAAAACAATGTGGCAACTGCTGTTAGCTTTGGAGGAAATGGAGACAGAAGTTTCTTTTTTTTTTTTTTTTTAAGATTGTATTGGGGAATTGTGGGAGGGGAACAGCGTTAGGGAATTGGGGAAGGGGAACAAACAAGTTGCTGGCCTTTTGCTCTTCAGTCTAGTTGTGGAGGACATCGCTTCACTGGCCCATGTTGGTATTGTGATCATTGCACTCTTGCCAGCTGAGGCAGATGGCTCGCCGGCTATTGGACGGAGACAGAAGTTTCTGATTCAGTTATCATGCCTATGTGACTAGTGTGTGACCATCTGCAGTGTCATGTTCCTGACACCCACCCTTCCTTCCCAGGATGTCCAGGTATAGGTTGCTGAGATAACCAGTTTCTCCAGTGGAGCAGGAGTCATGTCAGTGTGGGCAGCTTTGACCTCCACAGCTGTGGGACCTCCATTCTCACTCAGACTTTGCTCCCGGTACCCTGGAAAGTAACCCGCAGAGGGGTTGTCATGTGTGCTCACCTAAACCCTCTCAGCCCCCACTGATTTCTGAGTCCTCTGCTACATGTCAATCTTGGTGAACGTGCCTCATCCTCCCACTGTCACAGCTGCTATGAGCGCGCATGACAACCGTTCATGCACAAGCACTGCCCCCTGTCCTTCCCCAAGCTGGTGGCATTGCCATCTGCCAGCTTCTCCTTGATGCCAAAGCTAGTGATATCCCATGTCCCTGTGCCAGCCACCAAGGGGAGCCTGCTAAAGCTGGGACTGATACGGCCATGAATCCCGTGTCTGCTTCAGCTTGACCTTTCCCACAGAACTACTTTCCCATTGTCACTCTTTCCCGTTGCCACCGCCTGGGGATCCCTGCGCTGCTGGGGGAGAAACTCTTTCCTTGACTTTTGTTCCACACCCGCTTGCCTTGGTCCCAAAGGCCTCCTGGCTCTCATGTCCCATCACTCAAAGAGGCTCCCTGTGAAACTAGTTCTAGAGCCTCTGACTTGTCACAGGGACTCAGGCCCACACGCTGGATTTTGGCCTGGAGGAAGGAGGAGAAAAGGGTCACCTTCATAGCTGAAGGCATCTTATGCCCCAAGTCTGCCCGCCCCCCTTTGATCAACGTGTCATTTTTCTTTCGTGTGTATGCCTGACCCTCTCAGTGTGAACATTTTCTAGAAGATTCCTTCATCTGCCACTCAAAAATACTCCCAGCAGATCTGTCCACAGCTCTCCAGCCACGCCCAGGGATGTGGAAATCCCTGTGGGTGCTGCTATTAAATTTTAGAGCTCTGTTGGTATGCCAGACCACCTTTCCTGGCATTCTCTGGGTTTCTTCAGCATTTTGTCCTTCACATCTCAGTTCATATATTCCCGTTTACCCTCTAAAGAAGTGGCAGCTGAATAAGGAAGAGTCCCCAGAAATGAAGAACAATCTCAGATGCAGAAGCAACAACTTTTATTGGACCAGTGGTGCCACACCCCATCCCCCCGCTCTCTTTGCTGCGTAGATGTGAAATGGCCTTCCGGGAGCTGGTCTCTTTCTGAGTCTGCCCTGACTAGCTGTGCGATGCTGAGCTGGTTGACTCCCACTCACTCGCTTTTCTCTCCTGTACCGTGAGGACCAACATACCCAGTATCCTCCATGAGTATCCCATTCTCAAAACATGACCGACATCCTGCTTTCACCACCCTTTCTTTCAAGGGAGGACAGCCTTGTATAGTGCAGCTACCATGGGCATGGCATTCAAACCTGGGAAGGGGGCCTCGCATCCGACTGAAACTGAATGGTTGGGAGTCTCTCTAATATCTCTGAACTTCCATCCTTGTCACTTCAGTGCCAACTTCTCTCTGTTCCAGGGCTTTTCTTTGTAATTAATTCCAGATAAGTAAGGCAATTGCTGAATAGTTGGATTCTGGATAAGTGAAAGGTTGCATATATCCAAATTAAGCCACTAAACAGATTGTCTCAAAAAAGTGCAGTGTGTTGGATGTTTATGCGTATTCATTGTGCCCTTTTTCTATGCCTGTAGAATGATGGAATTGCTGAAGCAAAGCCCCGATGAAAGCTATTCACAGTTTAGCAGTTACCATCATATGGAAATGTCAATTCCATCTACCAAAAAGAATATCACAGGCATGTTCAATATAAAATGCAAATATAATAGCTTAGTGGGCTGGATGTGTCAGCTGTGTTTCACTTAAACCTATTACCTTGGCAGATTAAATACAGTTCCAGATCTTTTGCAAGGAGGATATTCTAATGAAGTTACATCTTATATCAGCTTTTGTGGTTCATGAGTTCAATTGGATATGAGTAGAATGAGGACGAAAATGGGTGAGGAATGAGAGTGAATGGGACACAGCTATGGAGGATCTGCCTCCCAGGCCTTCCAACACTGACTAAGTAATATTGTTATTTGCTCAAAGATATATATGAGCAATTTGTAGCAAACATTACTCTCTTAGGTAATGAAATGGTTCAGGGACCCCAACCCTACCTGGCCTGCCTAAGCTTCTTAGTCTTGAAACCGGCTTGGGTAACCCAACTCAGCTGAGGGTGGGGGGTGGGGGTGGGGGCAGCCAGAGCTCTGATGCTGGCTCCACCTGGGTGCTTCTGCAGCCACTGTGGGCGCACAGCTCCCTTAGCCGAACTGCACAGTAGCAGACCCCTCTCTCATGTGACCACATGCTCCATTTGACCTCAGCTTCACCTTCAGGACTCACGTGCATATCGTGGCTTATCTTGCTATTGCCACCGGCCTGGTGGATAGAACTCTTTGAATGTCACATAATGTATCATTCTGTGGCTCCGCCCAGTTCCTGCATGGGCCCGGACACCTCGTCTCACCTCCCATCCCAGGCTTCCTCACTGATGGGAAGGTTGCTGGCTCCTGGAGCAACCCCTCCTAGCCTGCGCTCTGCTCAGTAAGACAGGTTCGGTGTAGGTTACACAGTTTGCCCAGCACAGCTGTCCTGTCCCATCACTGCATGATCAGTTCTAAGTTCTGGGCTTTCCAGACCCATGGCTTTCCCCTGTGGGCTTTTCCAAGGGAGTATTTTGCAAATAACTACAGAGAATTGGAGAAATAATTGATCTCTTTTAAAAAGAACGTTCCTTCTATAGCTTCTATGATTCTTTTTGCTTTGTCTTACATTGTTGTGCTGTGAATATTATCTGTCGTTGCTATTTATATTTACCCTCATAAAAAACTTGGAGAAATCTTGCTCGGTGGTTCTTGAGTTAAAATATTCTAATTGACTGATGTTATTAGCAACAAGTTTTTCTGCCAACGAAGATAGTAACCCACAGCACAATGGTTACCAGCCCATCGGGGAGTGGGAGGTGAAGGTGGGGGTAGTTGATAGAAATGGAAAGAGGATCTAGAAAGGGAATCGGGACACACAGGACTTGATTGCGTAGCTGTGAAATGGCTTCAGAGCTGGTTTCTCCTGAGTCTGCCCTGACTATGCTGTGCTGAGCTGGTTGAACCCCACTCACTTGAATTTCTCCTCTGTACAATGAGGCAGTCAACCTAGAACAGGTCTTTCCACTCTAATCTTCTGTGTTTCCATGAAGATACATTACACAGAAGCCAGGGCAGATGGCTAGTTAGGCATCTAGAAAAGGATAACAAAGCAACAATTCCCAACTTCCATTTTCAATCTTTTCTGCCAGATTTCGAGTCAGCATTTGATAAAAATTATCTCATTTATTCTTCACAGTCATTCCTGGAGGTCGGTATCATAGTCTCCGTTTCCCAGAAGAGGGACCAGGTCTCAGAGAGGTTACCCACTGTGTTCGATTCCCAGCATGAATAAATAACAGAGCATAGATTCCACTCCCACTGGCACCAACTCCAAACTCACATGGAGCAGCACATAATAATAAGACACTGCAGAGCCTCCTCTCATCACTCTCATTGTCTGACATCTTGCCTTCTTCTCCTTCATTTACACTCCGAATTCCTGATTTACCCCCTTTCCTGACTTCTAAAGCACACATGTGTCTTGTGTGAAAAGGATGGCATCGCGGTTTAGAGTTCTGCACCCTTTCTTTGCCACCAGGTGGAAATCAGGAAGAAAATAGCAAAAATGAATTTCTGAGCAGCCACTTGCAATATGAAATGTAAATGAAGATATGACCCAAAGAGAGAAAGATTGAGCGCAAAAGAATAACTTTTTAAGGCAGTCATGTCACCTCCTCTTCGTATGGGCAAAGATGCCTAACAGGAGTCTCTGTAAGTGTGCTGAGACCACCTCTGCGTCGTAAACATTGCAGGGCTGGCAGTGGGATGGAGTCACACCGATCACCCAGCCTTTGCATCTCATCACAGCAGACTAGTTCTGTGTCTTTGAGAAAATAGCACCACCCCACACCCAACAACCAAACCACTTGTAGTGAGTGGCGATTACTGATGTGAAGCGGTCTAAGCAAGTGAAAGTGACCCTGTGCCAGGAGGAAGTTTTGTGCAAATTAAAGAAAGAACTTCAGAGTCAGAATTGTGCTGTGAACAAGGTCCTCAGAGTCTCTATTTGGAAATGAGCAAAAGTTCTATCATTTCACCAACGTATTCTAGTCGTGCAGTCAGTCCTCATTATTTGCAGATCCTATGTTTGCAAATTCACCCACTCACATTTACTTGTATCTTGCAGTGCTTTCGTGGGCATTCGTGGGCATGGACAGAGAGGCGAGAATTCTGAGACATCCAACGTGTGCATTCTTAGCTGAGGTTGAATTAACACAATGTTCTACCTTCTTGTTTCCACTCTCACCCCGTAAACACGTGTTTTTTTGCTTTTCCCTGTCTATTTAGTGCCACATTTTTCACACTTTGTGACTTTGGCTCACTGCTTAAAATGCATCCCCGGCACAGTGCTGAAGTGTTGTCTTGTGTCCTTAAGCTCGAGGACACTGTGACGCGCCTTATAGAGAAAACACGTGCATGAGAGAAGCTTTAATCAGGCATGACTGGTAGCGCTACTGGCCGTGAGTTAAATACTAATAAATTAACAATATCTATTAAATAAGATGGCTTTGAAGAGAAACACACATAAAAACTAAGTTTTATATTGATTGCCTGGCAAAAATAAAATATTGTCACCAGAGGCTTGAAGGAACCTGGCCCTGTGATTCCCCTAGGAGCAGCGGCTCGTATTTGCTAATTCAGAGTCTGGGGTGGCTTTATAGGACAGAACTACCCTGAATAATGAGAACCGACTGTATTGGCAAATTTAGGAGTGCGCCATGATGTCTTGAGGTATTTCTTGGTACTGCCAGGGAGCTATGGTACTTGTGATCTCATACCATGTTCTGCGTCGCGGAGGATAGAAACTCACAACATTATCCTTGTTCTTTCTTCTCTGGTGGGCAGCTTTTCTCACCATTCCATTCAACCAGTAGTAATTGAGTGATCCGTCATCTCCTGCCACTGGGAGATACGCAAAACAAGCACTTAGCTGTCTCTGAGCCCAAGAGATTTCACCTTTGTTGGAAAGACCAGCCTTAAGGGGGCAGATGTAGCCAGGTCAAAAGGGAAGTGGAAACATCTTAGGCATGGCAGGGCGAACAACAAGCTCACCGAGGCATAACCTAAGGGAAACAGGCTATTTTTCTAATAGTAACCTTGAACTGTTAATTTAGTGTTTCCTCCCAGGAACTCTGCAAAGGAAGTTCAGCTTTAGCCAGAGCTTCTAATTAACTCCAAAGTTTCTACCACATCAGCAAACACCTAAAGACCACCCCAGTGTTCATTTCTCACCTGGCAGAAGTCAAAAAACTGATGTAAGTGAGAATTGCACCATAGGAAATCCTTTTTTCACGATGGGGAATGGTTGCTGTATTTCCCTTAGTTTGATTATTTTTTTGCCTGTAATTGTCCAGCTTAAAAAAAAATAGTATTTCTGATACTCTTAATAAAAATAGTCATATTAATTTATTAAACACCCAGTATATTCCACCCAGTAGGACCTGTGCTGCGGGCTGGGAATACAGGGATAAAAGGCATAGTCTCAGCCTATAAGTGTCTCATGATGATATTGGAGAACCTGATCATTGTAAAAGTAGGGTAAATGCCACAAGCGAGGGAAGTAAAGTTAGGGGGCCTATGGCAGCACATAACCCAAAGTGGGAGGTTTAAGGGGTAGGTAATACTTCTTGCTGGAACAGAGTTCTGAAGGTGGAGGAGGAATTGACCAAATGAAGAAAGCTGTATTGAACATACCAGGAGGTGGGAACATTGCCCTAGAGGCTAGAGTGGAAAACGGAAGCGTTTCAGAGAGAAGGCTGGGGCGAGGCAAGACTCAGACCACCAGGAGCCTTGAAGGCCAAGTTGGGGAGATGGAATCCACTGTAGAATTCCCCAGACCTGAACAAAATAATCACATTTGCACTTTCTTGGGATCAATGAGAAGTCATACAGAGAATGCACTGGGGGGTGGGGGGGGCTGGGCATACCTGAGAGCGAGAACACCTGAGCTGTTAGAAAAGCCACTGAGCAAATAAACCAAGAGGGAACAGTAGGAATACAGTGAAAGAGACACTAGAGAGGAATTAGGAAAGTAGAATTGAAAGAACTTGAAGAGCAGCTGGCAGTGAGAGGGATGAGGAAGGAGGAGCAGGTCTGCAGATGATGATGAGTTCAGTTCGGGGTGTGTTGAGTTGGGGGTGCCGTGGACCATCCCGAGGGGAGGTCGGCATGCAGTCAGACACCCAAGGCTGACTTCAGGAGAGTGGTTTGGGTTGGAGATGATCATCTTATAATCAGTTTACAGATGACCGCTGAAGTCAAAGGTTTACATTCAACACAAAGCAAAATGTGCATGGTTGAGAATAGACACCCTCTTTAGGAACACTACTATTTAAGGGATGAAAAAAAGGAAGCTAAGTCTGAGATGAAACCTGGGATGAGACAGCCATAAATGAAGGAGAAAATCTAGCATAGCTTTGATAGCGAAGAGTGTCAGGAAGAAGGGAATGGTCAATGGAACCCAACCACGCAGAGAAGGACAGCGCAGTTTCTAATGGGTCATGACCTGGAGCAGTTTTAATGGGGAAATAGAAACGAAAGCAGAGTGCTTTGTGCAGATGCAAAAGGGGGTGACAAACTCGAGAGAGTGCCAATGTAGACCAGTCCGTGGGGAAATTTGATTTTCCAGGGAAGGAAGGAGATAGGAGCCGGGAATGGAAATCTAGGGACGGTTCCTGCCACAGCCATTTGGAATTTAGCAGTGGTTCTTAATTGCTGGCAGGATGCAGGGAACATTTTCAAATTGCACATGACTACCAATTGCACAGATGACAAGATGAAAACCTCCTAGTGAGGAAGTGAGATAGGGTGATGAGAGAGGATCGAGAACAGAGGAAGCCTTGGGTCAGGGGTTCTGAAGAGGATATTTTTTTATGAGAACCTATGGAGAATAATAAAATGGCATCAGAAGAAGACCAGGAAGGCCTCTTACTAGCTTTCAACCTTAAGATAATTTTGTCACCTCTCTAAACTTGAGCATCCTAATCTGTAAAATATGCTGAATACTATATATCTTGCCTGGTTGCAGTGAGAATTAAACAGGATAATATGTGGGAAGAACCCCTTGGAAATTGGAAAGCCCTGTACAGTTGTGTGAGAACGGGGAACTTCTTGCTGCCTGCCTGCCTTCACTGTTGGCTGAGTTGCCTTTTCCTGTCAAAGTTATTTCAGGGGCTATGGGAAAATGTTCTTTCAAACCACAGGCAGGATCTCTCTCTTCTGGAGACGTCTGTCTTTTTTTTTTTTTCCCCCTACCCACTTGTGATGTAGAGTTCTGTGGATGAATAATAAGACGCCTTTTTTTAAATTTTATTTTAAATGTTAAAATGGCACTAATCACTCATCGATGGAGATAGACATGAAAAATACAAACACATTTCTTTCTTGATATTTAATTTTCCCAGTTATGACCTTTGGAAAAAAAACCTTTGTGCAGATCACTACCTTAGATAAAGATGACATTGACATTGCACCATGCCTGCTAAGATGCCAGTGACCACAAGGCAAGCAGGCCACACAGACATCTATTTCCTTCCCCTCTTTATTGTTTTAAATTAGCACTTCCCTCTTGGTCCAACAAAACACATGCTCCCGTGATGTTTGCCATGCAGTTGCTAATATAGATATATTTTAAAATTAGAACAAAGTAAGCTATTTCACAAAAATACTGGGCCTTTAAAAATGTACAAAATAAAATAAAAACAAAAACACCTGTGTTAGGTATTTTCAACTAAAACAGAGACTGCAAACTGACATGCTATGGGCCAAGGTTATCCTCCCAAATATGTTTTATTTGGCCCATAGATTGTTAAAGGAAAGAAAGAAAGAAAGAAAGAAAGAAAGAAAGAAAGAAAGACCACTTTGAGCCCACATTTCAAAATTAATATATTTTATATTTAAACATACCAGTTTCTACCACCTTTTGGAACATTGGAAGATCAGGCAACACAAGGCACAGCTTTTATTCCCCTGAATAAAAGTGAGGGGTTCAGTCTCCAGTTCCTCCCAAGCCTCACTCCACCCTCTCGCCTCCTCAGGCTGATGCCCACAGGTCCCTGGAGATTACAGAGCGAATAACCCCTTTTTTAAAGCCAAACAGTACAATACAATAGAAGACAAGTTTGTTTCTGAGGATAGAGGGGCAAAAAAAAAAAAAAAAAAAATGGAAACAAATGTTCCCCAGCCCAACACTTGGGAGGAGGGCCTGATTCTTAGCTCTTAGAAAGCGTTCTGTCCACTTTAATATGGGGCTGGCTCTACAGAAGTTGAGGTCAATTCTTTTCCTTTGTGTGCTTCTTTGTCTGATAGAGATTAAAATAAAAGCAACTACTTCCTTTGGGAGAAGCCTAATGCATAATAGCCTAAAAGAAAAAATTGTATTGCTTCAAAAACTGAGGCAATTGGCCAAAAGATTCCAGAAGGCTCTTCCTACCCTCTTAAGGTCAAGAAACTCTGATAACCTATGACGAAATGGAAAGACATCTGGTAGACCACACTTTAGAATTAAGAAGATAAAGCTCATTCTAAGTTTTATTAACACAGACACACTGGCCATGGTATGTCTTTGCCACATAGAAGAAATTCCCAAGCAGTGCATTCTTGGGCTCTCGTCAAGTGGTCTGTTGTCTGTGGAATTTCCTATTCTCCAGCCCCAGAGCAGAAAGCAACCCCCACCTCCCAGCGTTGGCCGTCATGAGGTTTAAAGAGGATCATTTGTTTTCATTACAGCCCCTTGAAGCCCTTCCTTCCCTCCTCATTAATGAATTTCCAGTCTTTCATCAAAAAACAAAAACAAAAAAACAAACACAAAAAAGGACCTGACAGAGAACATGGTTAAGTGGCTGGCGTGCATGGCGATGCCGGCTTTACAGAGAGGAGACGGCCATTTACTGATTGCAAGGAGGGGTTGACATCCTTGGTTAGTATGCTAATTTCGTCTCCTGCATTTAACATTCAGATCAGGTCTGTACAGGCCCTGCAGAGCCAGCCGCAGAGCCCAGGGATGGGTAGCTGTCTGCCTTGCAGCGTTGAACATTCTGTGTGTGAATTACAGAAATGCCCAGACATTCCATCTGCTCTGACTTCTTTCTCTTTCCCTCCCTCTCGGAGGGATACAGAGCCACACATATGCAAGCACACACTCCACATACTGCCACCACACACACACACACACACACACACACACACACACTACAGGCACAGGTCTCTATGAATGCTGAAGAAATGCAATGTCAGATGCCTGGGTCATCCACACTGGCTTCATTCCTCCTCCTTTGGGTCTCCACGGCACACATCTGCAAGATATATTTCTCTTGCTCGGGGAAACGTGCAATGTATTGGGGACTCCAAAATAAGGAAGCAAGATGGAGAGTAAAACCTCAGTCAAAAGGAGGACGTCTTATCTATTGACCTTCTCATTCCAAAAATTTAGAAGAAAAAGCCCCAACTCCATTCATGTGAAAGAAAACCAAATAGCTCCGAACACCCAGAAAGAAGGAAGATCCAGCTCGTTTTATTTCTTGGAGTCCCCACTTGATTGTATGTGTTTGTATTAAGAGTCCTCCTATCCATGGTTGGTCTTGGACTCACCAAGCCACAGCTGGGTGACAACAGAAAAGCAATCCCAAACTAGCTCCACATGGCGATGCCAATGGCAGACAACCACCGGGCACGTTTTGCCAGAAGCCCAGGCAACGGGAAAACTGAATTTCCTCAACCTCCTTTTCCAGCATATTTTTGTAACATTGTAGCAGCTTCCTGGACACAAACAGAGAATCAGCAGCTCCTATTACCAGAAGGCACATGTAGGGGTTGCTTTTAATAGACTGGAGCAATTTTGAGCAAGCAGGAGCTCCAATTAAAAGGAAAGGACAGACTGGTTTTTATTATTTTGTTTTGTTTTGTTTCTCAAAGTATGACATAACTATGTAACCTGGCAAGCCGCGGTTCCTTCCTCTGGACACACTGGTGGTCTCTGGTCCTGTCCCTGGTGCCCACACAATATTCCGTATTCAGCCGAGGAACACCGGGCAGTTCCTATCGGAGTCTCCCACAGGAGCGACGGGTGTTTTCTCGGGCTGCAGACTTGATTTGTCTCGATTTTTTTTTTTTTTTTGGCTCTGGTCCAAGATGTTTTCCTGTCATCATTTCACTGTCTTTTCCAGTAATCCCTTTTTTAAACATTGCCAACAATTAGTCGATTTATCTCCTCCACCACCACCTCCACCACCCCCACCCCCATATTCACGCACACACTCCACTGAGCCCCATCACTGTCTTGTTTTGCCTTGAAGTATAAGAAATTACAGCTTCTCATTAGCTGGAGAGCACGTTTGGAACGGCTTTGTGTTTACTCACTTAGTAAGTGATGCTGGCCTTTTTAATTATTCTCCCTCCGCGTGCCATCAGAGCTGCAAGCTGTTCCAGTCAAACCCAGCGACTGCGTATCCTCCGCAAGGCAGTTGGAAGCAACCGTGTTTTACCTCACTGCTGCTGCTTTCTTCCTTTCCTTGTCAGCGAGCCAAGGAATCCCCCCAAAGCTCTTACGTAGGAGATACCAAAACTGTGAGTCACTTCTCACTCCCAGAGCAGAGGGAGTCCACTGCATGGTGCAGGGAACAGCAGACACCCAAGATGGGGCTTCCCTCCAAGCCACCGAGATCCCTGGAGCCAGATGGCCAGCAGTCGCCTCGTTTTTCTTGCTGTTGCTCCCTCTTTCTCTTCCACCCTTGTCCATCCTTTCGTTTTCCAGCGCTTTCCTCTGTTTCTCTTCCTTTCTGTGTTGCCGACAGCCTCAGACCCGGCAAGAGCTGGGTCCCACTCGCCTTCTGTGATTTTTTTTTTTCCTCCCCTGCAGCAGGCTTTGGCTGCAACCCCTGCGAGCTGGATCACCAAAGACACACGACTCACTCACAATGAATAATCAATACAGATATTGATCTGTGGAAAATGTTTGTAAATTCCTGAAAGGGAATCAGGAGCCGAGGGCAGGGAGGCTCGCGGGGGACGACGCTGGCGGGCTGGCGGCGGGGCGGGCGCAGGACTTCATCTGGATCCCAAGTCTTGCTGGCTCCGAGGTGACAGTACCGGAATGCGTGCGAACGAGGGTGTGCGCGTGGGAGCGCGCGTGTGACGAGGGTGTTCTGCTTTCTCCTTTCTCTCCAGCTGCTCTCCCCGAAGAATCAAGAGCCAAATGGTCGGGAGCCCCCGTCAGTGCCATGCTTTGGCTGCGGGCCAGCACTGTTTTGTTTTCATTATCACACGCTACTTTGCAATTTGCATAAATACAGGGTTATTTTTTATCGTGTCGCCCAAAAGATAGAAAGAAAAGAAAAGAAAAAAAAATACAAGTCTTTGTTGTGTACAAGAGGGGCTTGCTGCCTACTCTTCGTGGCTAAGGATTTAGCTTCTGTAGAGGGCTCCAGAAGAAAGACCAGGCAAAGAAGTGGTAATCACGGAGAGAAAAGCACACAGGACAGACAAAAAGGGGAATGTAAAGATAGCTGCAGGGCACTCAGCTTGGTGGATCCAAATATTAGGGATGCACTTGCCTAAGGAAGCAATAGGTCCTTAGCCAAGCGGAGAAGACAAAAGCCCACCACCGTCTAACCCCGCGGCCCTGAGTATACACGTTTCCCTCGTTGGGCTGGTATGAACAGACTGTTTACCCTGGATGGAAAAGGTACGCAGGACATTGAACACAAACTTGCTTTCTCTGCCATCATCCAAAACCTAGAAAGCGTGAGAGCAGATAGGGCATTCCCTCTCAGCTGCTACCTGCAGATGGTTTTTCAATAGGCGAGAGATTTCACACCTTGGTTTTTTCTTCTCCACCTTCCTTACAGCTTGAGCAGTTCAGCTGAGTCTCCTGAATTGCTCTGGTCCTAGTAGTGAATGGAATTTGCACCCTTGCCTTGGCCTTTTCACCTTCAGGAAAGTGGGCGCAATAGTGACAAGCTATGCGTGGCTTTCTCCCGCCTGCTCCAAGCACTGGCCATGGAGATGAGGCCCTGGGGAGTTATGCCCCCAAGTGGATGGCAGTATGCTCATGTGTCCAGGACGTGGCACCTCAATTCCAAAACAGCTTCAAACTCTCTCTGGCCACTGAATGGTCCCCCTCCCTTTGATCGCCTAGCCTTTTGTCTCTCCCACTCAATCTGTTTTTGTGATTCGGTAGTAGAATCTCTCTGGGATCACTCTACTCTTTTCTCCCATTGCTCTGTCTATCTCCTCCCGGCCTGGCGACAGAAGGAATAGAATGCATCACCTTTGAGATAACCATCTAGAGTAAGACCTCTGCGTGAGGACTCAATTCCAGCACCCTATGTCTTGAAAGGAGCTGTCCGCTTTATCAGGCGGCAGCAGCGGCACCAGGAAAAGGAACATGGATTTTTTTTATTCCTTTTCTGGCTTCTGATTAGCTCCAGCAATCCAATTAGCAGAGGAATTTATATCACACAGGCTGAGGTGCCCCGACTCATCACAGCAGCTCAAACCCTCTCCTAAATTCTGCCGATACTACGTCTTCCCGTGACATGGATTAATTATAGCACCAGGCCTTCCCAAGGAGGTCCACCAGTGAGGGAATATGTGAATATCAGAATCAAAGAAGAGGCAAAAAGGGATGACTTTTGTGTATCACCAAGAATGCATGAAGGCTGCCCTGTGCATCCCCAACTCTGCGTCTCACATTCTTCTAGTTTGTGTCAAAGATGCTGAGGGGGCCAGAGTTGAGCATCCTGGAAGATTCAGAAGTGGCTAAACCATGGCACACCACCCATGTATTTTCTTCCTATCATGAAGACGTTATCAAACTTCAGGCTCTTAGAGACCGACTAATTTCCGGTCTCCGTCGTACACCTTCCCCAAAATAGTTAAACTGTTTAAAATAGCTCCACGAAGAGAAATGTCATTATCTTCATTGGTATTCCATTCCATTTGGGTACAATCATGATATTGTTGTACTCTTTAGTCTATCTACAATTTGATTCCAAATTTATCCTTACATACATCAATCTCCAGCATCTATCTATCCATTCATCTAGCCATATGCATTTATATATCAACTATTTATTCTGCTTCCCAGCCATCTATTCATCCATGTGCGTCTGGCTATCCATTTTCTAACCATGTATTGATCTATGAATATCTTTCTATTATCTGTCATCTACTTGTCTATCCATTTGTGTCTCTATTAATTCATTCATCTGTCTTATTCATCTGTTTTTCTATCTATTCATTAATCTACTCATGTATCTATCCATTCAATCATCTATCATTTGCTTATCAACTACCTTTTTAATTTGTGCCTTTTGTTAGCTATGATCTTAACGGACTCCCCAATTCACATTCTCAATCATTTTTTAAGGTTAAAAAATGCCCAATTACCAAATGAAGTCTATAAATGCTATATACTTGATTATCTTTTCTCTGGTTTAAAAGTCTTGTGGACCAAAGAAGCAAGTCAATCAAATCACATGATTTTCAATGAGTTACAAAACTACAAGGAAAATATTTTATCCTGGATTCCTGGAGCATTTTCCTTGCAAATAAAAGAATGCATTTTTACTCCCTTTTAAACCATGGCTTTAAGAGAGGAATTTCAGATAGCGTCTACATGTAAATCTCATTCAGGCTCTTATATGTAGCCCTGAGAGATCTTTCTACAAGTGATCCAATTCAAACAGAGCTAACTCGAGAATACTTGTATCATAAAGCAAAACAGATATTAAACCCTAACATGGTAATGAGGTTAAACATGTTTGAACTTATTCCGTTTTGGGTTTTTTTTGGTTTTTTTGGGTTTTTTAGAGGTCAGTTCACTGGCCCTCATATGTGGGATCCGAACCGGGGCTACTGGCGTCCCAAGCCAGCTCTTAACCACCGTGCCACTCGGCCAGCCCCTGTTTGAACTTATTCTTTATCCAGGCAGAGGTCAAGTAGCAATTTGGGAGCTAAAAAGTGGTTTGTTTGTTTGTTTGTTTCCTCCTTACTTTTATCTGGAATATATTAAAGTCTGGGCCCAAACTTTGAGATCCAGCACCCTAGTTTGTTAGCTCCAAAGAAATGGGTCCAACAAAGTATTTTTGGGTTGGGGAGAAAAGTTAATGCATGAATCCCATTTCTGATTGGGACAGAAACCACAGTTTGTTACTATGATTGAGGACTTGGGAATTTGGCTGGGTTTTCTCCATGTTTTTAGGCAGTGGCTTCCCAAACAGTGTCCCAGGTCAGAATCATAATCGAGCAGCTGATCTTGTCTCTGACATCTCTAGCTACCTCTAGTATTCTGTTAGTTTGTAGGCATTATTACCAGTTCAGGATTCAAGTTGTGAAAAAAAAAGTATATTGATTAAGGTAAAGCCCATAAAAACCTCATCAGTTCTAGAGCTGCAATCTCCAAAGAGCAGGGAAGAACCCAAGCCATGTGCCCTCCAGAAAAATAAGGGAGATAGAAACCACCTCGTTCCTCTTCTTATGTTATTTCTATTCGTTCTGTCACCATAGTTCTCGCTGTAGTTCGGCTGTAATCAGAAATGAGATTACATGATCTCATGTTCTAGTCTTGGCTCTTTTGTCATGCTAACCAGGGCCAACTTCTCCACTAGGCACAGCAGACACAGTACGTAGGGCACATAACCATTTTAGAGGCCAGCGAAAGTGTTTCAATTTCTTTTAAAACCATTATAAAGGTACACTTGTTGTTCAAAGAAAGTGTTTTAATATAACATTGACATATTCATTTTTAGGCCACTACAATCAGAAAAGAGAAGTTCAAATATATATATAATATATGCATATACTTTTTTTTTTTAGGGCGAGAGAGGAAGGGGCCCATGAAGGCAAAAGCACCCAGCCCAATGAAAGTCATGCAGAATGTGCCTGTGGTATTAACCAGATTACCTATAACTTAGTCTTTGTGCTCAAAACAGCATGGTGGCTAAAGAACCACATTGCCTGGGTTCCAATCCTAGTGCCACTACTTGCTAAAGTCATTTAATTTCCCTGTATCTCACTTTCCTTTGCTGTGAAATGGAGACAATAGTAGTACCTAATGCACACAGAAGCTGTGAAGATTAAATGAGATTGTAGATGTAAATTGCTTAGCACAGAGCCTATACCTAATGAGGGCTCAACAAAATGTGTTATAAAAATTGTTAGTGTTTTGGCTTTGATGTCTTTGCTTTAAATCCCTACCTCTCTGTAATCCAGCAGCTATGACTAAATCCATTCCTTTTATTTAAAAAACTAGATTATCTTCTAGTTACCGTGGACAGGAGAAAAAGGTGGTAATTGGCATTTCCTCCCTATTCTGGAAATCAGGAATTTTCTCTTCTAGAAGTAGTACATTCTGTATTCTCTGTCTGGAGCTAGGCCTTTATTCTATATTATAAAACTCCTCTAATAAATCAGCGTCATCTCTCCTGATTGGAGATTTGATTCTCTCCTAACCTAAAACAATTTTGCAGAAATCTTATTAAGAACCACAGGTTAAAAAGAATATTGTCAAAACTTTCTCTCTCCTTTTCTCTCTTTACTTTATTATCCCCTCATTTTTTTTGTCATTTAACTCCAATTATGAGATGCTAAGTGCTTTTGGAAATTTCATTGTTAATATCTTCTTACAGTGCTATTAACGTAAATCAAGTTTAATGGTGTCCCAGCAAGTGTAAAAGCAATCAAAAATTCAGTACTCAGGAATCATTCTGTAATTTCAGCATAAAATGTTAATAGAAATAATATCCAATACCATAAAATATCAGTAAATTCAACTTTAAATATATGTGATGAATTACTTCACCATCCTATAGCATTGGTGGAATATACTAGCATGAAGTACTTAATTGGCAGAGCTATGCCTCAGTCATGCTCAGGCCGCCAGAAGTCCCCTCCTCTGCCTTCCCTGTGCCAGCCAATCCTGGCAGGATGGACAGCTCAATGACAGGCATTTCCTCGTCTCAGATACAGTGAAGTATTTGGCCAGAAGGAAAAATGACTCAGGATCAGGGTAGAAGGACAGTCAACTTGAAGGAATTCAAATTAATGAGAACAAAGACATTGTATTTCAATTCCAAGAATATTGATCAACAGCTGTAAGGCCTTGGCTCTGTGTAATTAGCAAAGATGGCTGAGATAGAAGCCCTGTCCTTTGGGAGCTCACATCTCACGAAACAGACCAAGGCCAAGATACAGACGACTAACAGTATGGAGGCCCAGCAGTGTCCCCCAAGAAGGCTCCCATGGGCCAGTCGTTGGCCAGTTCATTTGCAAAGTTGGCTAAAACAAGGGGCACATAAAAATATATTTAAGCATTTTAAACTAAACATAACATAAATGTTTTTTGCATTAACCACTGCCATGTTGCTCGTCTCCAGTGTCCAGTCTTTGAAGTGAAAAGAGAATGTAAGGCCTCAAGGCCATTGGAGTGTGGAATTTTTCAGTGACAGTTGTCCTACCCACACAGCAATTTTCAGCAACTCACCTGAGTGTTTTCACACTTGGTGTAGCTGTCATAGAAACAACTCTTTTTTTGTACTCATATATCTTCACTTTGTATTTTATTTAATTAAGTTATGAACAACATTAACAAGAATCACGTCCATTAAAGAACTTCGGGAACAGACATAACTGACTCTTGTGGAGGACACAACCCAGCCGGTGGGGCCAGGCCGCTCGGGGGGCGTACCAGGGTGTGGGCTATTATCTGGGACCACGTGGGGGGCTGCGGGCATCAGTCAGCCGGGCTTCCAAAGACAATGGAGAGTGATTGTCCGTTCAGCCAATTAGCGAATTGAATGCTTAAGGAGTTTCTACTCCGTAAACAGAAAGGTGAGCCCAGAGACAAAAAGCGCAATGTTGGGTCAGAACAAGGTTCCACATGGGCCAGTAGTCAATCTGTGCTCTGTGTTAGGATTATACAACACAGAGCACATTGGTAACGGGGCCCCTCACACCAGGGAGTCAAATCAGGGTCTCAGATAACCCTTCATCGAACAGCTTGTGGCTCTGACCTCCAGACACTTCTTCAAATCTTCTTAAACCGGACTTCATTCACAGCCCCTCAGGATATTCATAAAAACAAGTCTCAAGCATTTACTCCGTATTGTAGACAATGATATTTTCTGTATTTGTTCTAAAAGAGCTCTTCTTAAACCCATAAGTCCTCATGTGTGGAATGCCTACCCACAGTGATGTGAAAGGCTGCACCTGAAGGTACACTGACAATTTTTTTTTTTTTTGAGGGCAGTGTCACTGGCCCTCATATGTGGGAACCGAACCGGGCCCTCTGGCTTCCCAAGCCAGCGCTTAACCACCACACCACTCGGCCGGCCCCTGACAAATTTTTTTAAGTTTAACATTGATGCATGTATAAAAATACAACCAGCATGTAATATCATGATATCATAGATATGTTCTCTTTGGATGAGGCTAGATCGATTAAGTAAAATTGTGAGTCCGTGGGAAGAAAAACAGTAAGTCACGATGATGGTACAAAATCATGACTGTGATAGTCAAATGATTGACATTTAGGAAAGCCAGCTGAGGCTGTAGGAGATATCTCTGAGTTCATGTATTCTGTAGTTCAGCCACTCTACCATTCAGACTTTTCAAGCACAAGATGGAAGCCACAGGCAGTATGTGTTCATGCAAAGCTGCTCATCTTCTTGATTTTGCCCAGTTTTCTGTGCCTTCCTGTCTTTGTCTGTTTGGTTCACACATTTGGGCTTGAACTCCCAGGCCTGCATTTTAAAAAGACACCTGAGCGACCTCTATTAGCAAGTAGTTCTGGGTTGTAAAGGCTGGTGCAACCTTTCATCAGTTCATCAGTGTGGGGTCCTTTCTCCTATAAATAAGACTTTGTTGGCCACAGTTCTTCAGGCAGGCCACACTGAGACAGGCCACACTGACAGGCCACACTGACAGGCCACAGTGAGAAATATGGTGCAAGGCACTACAATGGCGCTTGTGGAATATTGCTTATTTGACTTGTCTTGCTGAGGTGGGCTCGGCTTGCTCTCCATTATTGTCCATTGGAAAGTTCCAGGTCAGGAAAATTGATACAACCACAGAGAAGTCATTTAGAAGCTCAATGTGAGGCTGACTTGAACAAGAAAAATTTCTGAGAATTGTATGTACATATTGTGCTGCAAAATCCACTTTTTATTTTGCGTTTTTTTATTTTGTAAGAGAAAGTAATATCGGAACGCCAGGGATTTTCAACATGCCGTTTGCATTGTTGATCTTAGTGTAATGACACTCACATGAGGAGAGATGATTCACAGCTGGTAGATGTTTTGTTCATCTTTTGAAAAGAATTATAATTGGCAGTGACAATTTCGGGTTTTGTGGTGTTATAGAAATATAAGAAAAAGATGTGAGAGATGAGAACTAATCAGATATGTGAAATTAAACAAAAGGTTCATCTGAGTTTTGCAGAGAAAAATATTCAGTAATAGAAAGTATATTAAATAAAATATAGTTTGTCCATACAATAACATGCTGTGCAGCCATATTGTAAAGTGATATTTAAAGACAAGGAAAGTATATACAATACATTGGTAAGTGATTTAAAAAAAAAAAAAAGTTAAAAATAGCATAGATAGAAGATACCAACTTTATTTTTTAACCTATTAAAAGATGCAACTTTTTAAATAGAATGTATACTTATATATAAACAATCTATAAAAATAAAATACATCCTTGTATATGAAAGTGTATAAAATATACACACCAGAATTGTAATTGTAAACAGAGGTATTACAGTGTTTCTTATTTTCTTCTTTGTGTTTTTTGCATTTTCTAAATTTTCTTCAATGGTCACATATCTTTTATAAACAGGAAAAAAAATAGCACATGATATATAAATATATGTATTTATGTTTTTATTACAAGGCAAGACACAGATAGCAACCTGACATACAGAATTACTTTTATTTATGAACCATTTGGCTTTTATGCGACCAGTTTTATAATTGTAGAATCATGTTTATCTAGTAAACCCTGTTTTCTGTTATGCTCATGGCCGTGGATTGGGATGTTGTGATTAGTCAAATCTTAGAAGTATCCCGCATGGAATATTAGTTTTCAGAGAATTCGAATATAAATACATGAAACTAAGCAATATCAAAAATAATTTAATCATCCTGAGTTGATTCAGAAGGAATCTCATAATCCCTTAGTGCTCCAATGTTCTTTTCATTTTGAACGTCAACTACCTCTGAGTGGAGAAAGCACAGAGGTGAGAGTTAATAGCTATGGCCTGTTCAATGCCCAGCTCAACTTTTCCCCGAAGACTTTCTGGCTCGTCCATCCTTCTGATGGATCCATCTCTGAATTCGTAGGTTTTTAGAGTATACACCTCATCCTTTGGCATCCTGTTAGCTCTTTCTCTACCCCTAGGCTCTCAAACCCCCATCCTGGATTTCCCAAAGCCCCCCATCCTGACCAAGGAGGAACGCACAGCCTCAAGCTCAACCTTCTAGGGAGGTCAGAATTAAGTCAAGTCTAGGACCTCAGATGTGGTGACTCCATTACAACAATAGGGTTCTCCCGTGTTTCCTGAGATTCCTTGTCTCTAATGAATTCCAAGGTGCAGCGACCCCCAGAGATAAATCTTTGAGTTCCTGTCTTTGTCCATTCCGGCTGCCATAACAAAATGCCATAGACCGAGTGGCTTATGAACAGCAGAAACTTATTTTTCATAGTTCTGGAGGCTGGGAAGGCTAAGATCAAGGTGCTGGCAGATTCGGTGTCTGGTCAGAGCCCACCTCCTGGTTTATAGCCGCCCTCTTCTCATTCTGTCCTTACATGACAAAAGGGGGATACACATTCTCTGCGATCTCTTTTATAAGGGCACTAATCCCATGCATGAGGGCTCCATTCCCCTAACACCTTCCAAAGGCCCCATCTCCTAATATTCATACCATCACAAAGGCGGTTAGGTCTCAACGTATGAATTTCGGGGACGCAAACATTCAGTCTATAGCAATTAGCTTGCTCTTGGTGACAGTGCTCCTTCCTAGGGCCACAGCCTTGCCCCACATAAGATATGCCCAGCACTTTCCTCAAACACTCCTGTTCCCTGCGTACATCCTCCCTCCCATAAATGTCTTCATCCTCCGTGCTCCATCAGAAAGGTTCTGGGGACTCTGCTACCAAGAAAGCATCTTTATACAGTTAGGGAAAGGAGACTATTCTTGGCAGATAAACAGGTAAACATAAGAATGCATGCCCCCGCTCGGGTGAGCACAGTCCTATGGACCCTTAATTTGGCAAGCAGAGTCAAGGCACATCCATTTCAGTTCCCACTTGCTCCCTTCAGCAGGTACCTTTGTATAGCACACAAGCTACAACAATCAACACAGCAGCGTTGAGGAATTTAATAGTCCAAGAATTTTAGAAAATACCACATAACGTCTGGCCTCTTGGAGCTTTAGAATGTACATGGGTATATGAAAAGGCTCTGCAAAGACCTGGAAACCAACACCTATTTAACGTTCCTTGAACCTAAACTTCGATCATATTTCTGAGACTTATTTGTCAATGAAGACCACTCCTTAAAAAAAAATAAAAGCTTTACAGTTTGCCTAGCTTTCTCCCAAATATATTTTCCAAAGGAATTCCCACCAGTTTCCTGGGACCCTGCTGACTAGAAAAGGCAGGCTTCAAGCTCCCGCCAGCCTGACACCTGGACGGGGCCAGTGCAGAAGCAGCCATCACAGCACTCACTCCTCTGTCTTGTGGGCCATCCCCTTTATTTCAGGATCCTTTATTACCAACTATTTGTAGAGACAGTGATAGGAAATTGCAATATCCATCAGACAAATGTCCTGACAGGTCCATCGGGGCCTTGGACATCCGCTGGACATGTCTAGGGCTCCTATTCTGCCAGAGTCAGCAGATCACACCCAGTGTCAACTCCATCCTGCTCAGTAGTATGACACATCCATGGACCACCTCACCATCCCCTAATTATTTTGTATAATTATTTCATTATTTCTGGCCTACCCCACCAGAGCCCATGGAAACAAGGACTGGAACTCATTAAGCAATAATGATTGAGTGTCTCCAGTGCCCATACATGTTGACAGACTACTTACTGAGAATAAAATATGTTAATAACTTGTTAAAAACAACCACCACAACAACATTAGTTTATATGAATTTCTGTTACCATGAAGATAAGCAAAAATCAGATCTAAGAACCCAAGTGTCCATCAGCAGATGAATGTGTAAACAAAATGTGGTGTAGCCATACTGTGGGATATTATTCACCTGTAAAAAGGAATGAAGTACTGATCTATGCTACAGTATAAAGGAACCTTGAAGATATTATGTTCAGTCGAAGAAGCCAGACACAAAGGGCCACATATTGTATGATTCCATTTATATTAAACATCCAGAATAGGCAGATCCATAGGTACAGAAAGCAGATTTGTAGTTGCCAAGAGCTGGAGAGATGAGGAAATAAGGAGAGACTACTAATGGGTATAGGGTTTCCATGTGGGGTGATGAGAAAGTTCTAGAATTAGATAGTAGTGATGATTGTATAACATTGTGAATAACTTAATGCCACTGAATAGTATACTTCAGAATTATTAAGATGATAAATTTTATGTTATGTGTTTTTACCACATTTCTTTTTTAATCAAACTAATTCTAAGCAAGTCGTGGGCATTGCAGAGATGCTTGTAAGTATTAGACCCTTCCCTGGAGCCAGCCCAGGATTACTCTCCATCATCTTCTTCCAAAAAGTTTCATGGGACAGGTTAATCACCACATCTCTGTTGTGAGATTTTAGAACTGGAATTCTTTTCCATCGTGTCAGCCAACCATACTGAATAGCTTTCTTTCATTTGCTTAGGCATGGTTATTATACATTGCAGAATTTTCTGGTGTGCCATCATCTCTAGCCTCCTAATTTGTATAAATCTAGTTAAGGCCACATCTCATATTATGCTCCATTCTGGATACCCCATTCTGTGGGACAAATGATTCCAAAATAATGCTAAATATTAAAAAAATTCAAGAGACGTGAGAGTTGTGGAGAGAGGGTGGCATGGCATAAAATCTTTCACTCTCAGAATAAAACTGGAGGAAGCCATAACTCGTATACTCTAGAATGACTCATGGACAACATCAGTCACCACAAAATCATTCTTTTTGGACCAGACATCTATAAGTTAAAAGAAATTAGATTTTTTTTTAAGTTAACTACAAAGCCACCAGCAGGGGGGAGTATACAAAGAGATGTTGGGACTGCCTTGGGACCCCAAAATGTCCTGGGCTCCTTAGTAAACAGGGAGATTTCCTTTGTGCCTTCAGTAGAAAAAAATAGCCCTATTGTGAGGCTGTGAGAGAAACAACCTTTAATCCTTGCAAAGCCCAATAATATTATGTATATTGACTAAAACCCCGTAGAGTGGGTCTGACGGGGGTTTTTTCATTACCACGGTACATTGTAACCTAGCTACCTTTGAAAAGTAACCAACATCAAGAGGCACTTGACATTTGCAAAGTATTATGGGTGTCCTCTCTATGTCCTCTCAAGTTCCCAAATTTACAATGGTCTTAATTTAAAAGTTAAGCCAGGGGATCAATTGCTTAGTGTACGGCCAGGCTGCCCTTTTTAAAACAAAACAAAAAAATACCAAACCCCTTTGGGCCAGTGTGACCTGACTTCCTCATGTGGCACAGATTTTGGTGGGTCGCGTGTTGTCTTCTGTTTAATTTTGAAGGAAGGTGTCTGAACCCCAATCGGACAGTCCTGTTCGCCTCCTCCAGGTGTTGCTGAGATGTACAAAGGCGGCAGCAGCTGGTAATGACTTGGTGAAAATGAAAAAAGGAATATAAGTAGCTTCTTTCGCAAATCCCCTGGAAATGACACGGAGCCTTGACAATCGATGAGATCGATCTACCCCAGGACTACAGCTCCGCTCCGTCTGACTCATCCCCAGCAGTCAACCCAGGGAAAACAGCAACACAATAATGGGCAAAACTGCCACCAAATCAGCTGGGAAAATCAAACTCCAGCCTGTGTTCAGCTCCTTCTGTTTGGGCAATGGCCATGGGTCAACATTAGAACAAGGATCAGGCTGAAATCCCAAGGGAGAACTTAAGTGGGCAATGGCCTTGCTTTCGGCACATATCTTTATGACCTTCGATGATATTTGAGCCACTATCTATCTCCTACCGAAACCCAGATCATTGTGTAAACCTAGACTCCAGAACCAGGAAACTGGGGCGTGTATGTTACTTTTTTGACAATGTTCAGATAACATTTGAGTCTGTTGTTAGCAAATGGTTTATTAATATTTCCTATCAAAATCAGGCAGGCTGTAATCATTGCTAAGCAAATTCAATTTGTTTACTGTAGGCTAGCACTGAGACTACAGAGATGATGGGCTAACTCTTGATTCTGGAGTTCCCAGTCTTTCCAGGGAGATAGACCTAATACCAGTGATATCCAATATAACAAGCACCCTTGTACCAGGTCATGGCAGTGCTCTGGAAACCCAAAGAAGGGGAACCCATTCAGTTCAGGAAAGTTTTGCAGAGAGACTGACGCTTGGACCAGAACTGGATTGAGAGAGGCCCTGTATGCTGTGGTAAAGAGAGTGGACTTGCCCTGTAAGTGGCAAGGAGCCATGAAGCAAGGGAGTAACATAATCACATGACAGGTTTTAAAAGCTAACCTAGGTGGCAGTTATATCCGTCAGCTATTGCCACAATGCAGCTGTGTAACAAACCTTCCCAAAATGTAGTATCTTCAAGCAGCAAATACTTATTTTTCCCTTGTGTGTCCGTAGGCCAGCTTTGGCTCTGCTGTGCCAGTCTGGTATCAGCTGCCTTGGCTCCAGGTTGTGAGATGGGGTCAAGTCAGGTCCAGGTGTTTTGTCACTCTTCTCAGACCATTCGCTATCCAAGGCATGTTATTTTCAGGGTAGGTCAACAGAGCAGAAGAGTGGGAACAGAAAGGCGCGGGACCTCTCCAGGTCTCAATCCAGACCCAGTGTACACGTATGCACACTCACTCACACACACACACTCCATTAACCAAATCAAGTCACGTGGTTGAGGGGCTGGCCGAGTAGTGCAGTGGTTAAGCTCTGGCTTGGGAAGCCAGCGACCCTGGTTCGGGTCCCACATATAAGGGCCAGTAACACTGCCCTCAAAAATAAAGAAAAAAAAAGGGTCACGTGGTTGAGCCACACACCAATTCAATGAGGAAATATGCCCCACTTTTAGTGGGAAGGACCACAAAATCACCAGGCATAGGTGGAGATGCACAACCCTAATACACAGAGGCCATGATGGATTGAAAACAGTGACTCATCCCACGACACCAGGGAGAGGACACACTGGGGGTGGAGGAGCCATAGGCAGCTGGTGACATGCTGAGTGGGTCCGTGGAAAACAGAAGCGCACAACCCATGAAGCAACACAGAGAACTTTTCTAAAACTGCACAGTCCAACCAAGCTGGCCTCACCCATCTAGTTAGAGCAGGGAGAAAACTCTATCTAGAATATTATTAAACGGTTGGTTGAAACACTTAGGAATTCCCGGTTGAGTTATAGTCTTGGCAGCAGCTGCCTTCCAGACCCATCTGGTTTGAATTGGCAAAACTGCAGCTGTGCTTGTTGGTATGGGCGAGCCTTTTCTTTTGAGTAATGGGCCTGCATGGAAGGGGTGGAGAAAGGGAAGAGGAGGATGAAACTTGTCATGAAAAATGGGTAGGCAGAACAACAGCGCTACTGCCGTTTTGCTTTGCAACATGGAAGCGGGCCTGTGGCTCTGGCCTGGAGGACAGATTCTTAGAGGATGACTGGATTCCCCTCTGCTTCTCTTGTCATACCCAGTGGATGCTGTCACATCACATCCTTGGGTTATGAATTGATTGTTTCACTTTTATGGGGCGGGTATAATTAGTTTCACATTTTTAATTTATAGCATCAGCTAAGCTTTTTAATCCGTTATTTATGGCAAAGAACTAAGAACTAAATTGCCTCCCGCACCCCTCACAGAAAGCATTTCAGCCCCATAGTTTGTAATCAGTTGTTTGGCTAAGACATGTAGCCTTCTTAAAGGAAAACTGTTTTGTTTTGTTTTTATTTACAGCGGGGTTACTGTAGCTTCTTTGGATTTTTTCATAGTCGGGTCCTGGAAACCCTGGAGGAAAAAAAAGGCCTTAAATGTTTAAATGGAATAATGTTTCTCTAAACCTCTGCCTTAAGAGAAAGTGGAATTGGCAGGGATGAGAAACTCATGCCAGAAAAGCTCCATTTAAAGAATGACTCTTGTGTTCGGTCACATTTTCTATCTTTGGCCGCCCCCTATGCGGGATTGAGGTGTATCGTGATTTTTTTTTTTTTTCCTGAAAGAAAACAAAGGAGATTTTAGCATATGAGAAGTGAACTCCAAGGGGTCTGCACCATGAACCAAGGGTCCTGGAGTTGAAGTGTGTTTAAGACAAAGTAGCCTGATAGACTCAGAAAGCATCCCGACATCCATCTAGTTCATTTTAATAGGGCTGCTGACGCATCTAGTCTGGCTTGGGAGAGCAGCTGGGAGCTTTTTGGCATCCTCCTCCTGTTGAGTTGTCTTGATGGCCACACCATAAGTCACTTAAAAAGAACATCACAGCCGCACTTGTAGATCTGGAAAGACAGGATATCCCAGAGCTCACACTTGAGCGCTGCTAAGATGGCACCAGGGAGCGTGGACTGCTTCCAGACTGGTAGCCCCCGTGAAAGCTGGAGCTGGAAGCTGCAGTATAGGCTTCGGTCCCAACTTTGATCCTTTGCCCAGGCCCATTGGAGCGGGAGTGTTGAAGGGTTAAAGATGAAGAACTAGACTGCAGCAGGAGCAGCTCCTACGGGACAAAGGAAAGCACTGATGCTGAGCTGGGTCCTCCCCTTCCCCCTGCCCCCATCTCTGCTGAGGGGTCTCCGTGTTTACTGAATGTTAAATAAATACCAATTGAATCGTATGTTTAATGAGGTGTATCAAACATGTAATAAGATACATATCTATTAAACAGTTGTGAAATCTCGGTAAATATGTTCTTAATAATAAAGGGTGCAGATGGCTTGCAGATTGGACCAAAGAACAAAGACTAAAGGAGCTTATGGGAGGAAAAGGAGAGCCATCTTCTGAAAACTGAGAAGACAGCTGATTTTCAGCCAGAATCTGATACATGTATCTGCGCTCAACTAGAGCAAAAGTGGGACACAGGCCCACCGAGGAGAAGACTATAAACTCTGAAACCCGAAGACTAGGAGAAAGAGCGATGAAAATTAAAGACAGAAAAATGGTTGCTCACAAAACATCCCCAGTGTTTTCAATATACCTTGAGGTTTTAGCTGTACATGACTCTCAATGTCATGCATTCGCCCTTCAAGTGTCCCCAACCTGCAAGGACTGGCCAAGTATTAGAAAACAAAAGAGTCACATGATAGGTAGGTAAAGGATTATTAACTCGTTTTTCTTTCTCTAAAAAGTGGTAATTATCATATTATATTGCAATATGCTATTGAAGGTACATCAGAAAACTACTACTGAAAACTGATCTCTTCTTAGCCCGCATAGGTCAGGCTAAGAGTGTGCTTACGCATGACTGTTTGCTAAATAATTGGTACTTAGAGTTGAGAGAAGGGCGGGGGGGAGTTTTCAGAGGCAGGGGTATCTTAGAGTGAATTCTGTAATGAAAACAAAGCTCATGGCCGTGCTTCCCAACCTTTCACAAGTTTTGCACTCAACAAAAATGATTCTATTTGTTCAGCAGACTGGAGTAATCCAAGGTTGGGTGCTCTCAGCTCAGGGGCTCTGGTCCTTCAGGCATGGCCATGCCATCTTGAGGGCAAAAGGGTCACTATCTCATCACACCACTGGAGACACTGTGTCCTAGACCATACAGAGACACTAGAGCCTCCAGAATCCTAACGTAACCTTCCGTCTTTCCAGTTAGAAACCACCCCAGCTTTGAAATGCTCAAGAAGCATGAGGGTGTCTATACAAGGAAAAAAATAATTAATATTTTTATTGCTTCCCATGTATTTTGCATTGTTCTAAGTGTTTACATATATTAATTTATTTAAATAGCACAATCACTATTAGCTAGATAATATCATTACCTCCACTTAAGAAATGAGAAAATTGTGGGACACAAGAAGAAAGTCAATTTGCCAAGGTCCCCCCAGCTGGTCAGTGGTAGCACTGAGATTCCAAGCCAGCTGCTTGGGCTGGAGAGGGCATATTTGCAACTCCTACTCTATATCAATGCTTTCCAAGAACATTAGCGTCATTGGTCACACAGAAAAGCCCTTTTGTAGAGCACATTGAGGTAAACACGGGAGGTAGCTCCCAGCCCAGGCATGGGGTGGGGCTGATCAGCAGTGGGCTGTGTGGCCCCATCTCTCCCACACTGGAACTCATTCGCACTTTTCCACTGCACGATGGCATACCCGTTAGGTAGGGCTGCTCTGTGGAGTGATCTGCGTATTCCCAGCGGATTATTCGTAATATCAAAACAGATGCCTTACAACATGGCATTGGGTAGACTCGATGCATATTAGAAATGGATCAAGTCCATATGCTAACATATTAGGGAGCCTTTATAAAGTTTGATGTAGAGCTATAGCTGTTGGCATGAAGAGATGCTCATGACATATTATGTAAAATAAAAAAATCAAGTGACAAAATAGTATGAGTTTGAGCTCATTTTCATGTTTACAAAGAAGACAGAAGAAAGATTGATAGATAGATAGATAGATAGATAGATAGATAGATAGATAGATAGATAGATAGATATGGAGACAGAGAAAGAGAGAGAAACAGGGTTATAAATAATCACCAAATGTTTACAGCTGTGATCTCAGGGTAGTGGGAATACAGGTGTTTGTCTGTTTGTTTTAATTTTATTTTTTTTGGTCTGTTTTCTCTATCCTTTTTCTATGAAGAACATGGCTATCTTGAAAGTTTTTTTAAGGAGAGAAGTAACCTGCTTAATTCTACAGAGGTATTACTAATGTTCAGGTTCCATGTCAGTCTAAGCATAGTTTCCTCAGACCAGTGACTTCCAACCTTGCATTGTCATTGTTTTTAGCAGAATTCTTTTTCCTAATAAACTCTTACTCATAACCTCAGTATATAAACACAGGTAAAATAGAACTCTGACTGGAGTGCGGTGTGAAGCCTAGAGCCCACCACCCACTTACCGCCCCTTCCCCACCACCCTATTCCCACTGGGCCTGGTCCAGAAAATGCTACCCTGGACCACTCCAGGAGAAGCATGGTAGCCCGAAAAACATGCTTTGAAGCAATAAATAATCAAAATACAATAACTGAGAGAAATAATAGAAAAATTACTGTTTGAAAAAAAGAGTCTTTGGAATTTCAATGTACAAACATAGGCTTTTGTGAGACCGCCAGGTGGTTTATCTGTGTGGCAGCCTCCTTGTATCTAACACAATGCCTTCATCACAGATACAGGTAAACTTTCCCTGCTTTTTACCTCTACTGCCTGATGTCTGCTCATTTCTGTGTCGTCCTTCAGTGTCATTGAACCTCAAGAAAAGTCCACAAAGAAGCCCAATGCCCAGAAACTACTTTCCCACACCTTGTTTAAGCTTGCTTTCATGATATTTACCTTCCTCTTCAAGGGGAAAGTCAGTTGCAGTTGGTAGAAAATTATTGTAAAGAACTCTGGGTTGTTGTTAAATGCAATATGGCTTACAACAACCAACATTTGTGGCAGGTCAACAGTGGCAAGGGGAAGAGAGGCCAGAACCCAGCCATAGCACTGCTCTGAGGTGAACTTTGAATCTAAAGCCAGGGGCTACTGACCTCATCCTTTCTTGCTCTAGAATAGATCCAACAGTCACCAAAGAGATACCTTTCTGCTTATAATTGTCATTCAGTCTCAAGAGGAAAGCTGAATAGATCCATAATATATAAGAATTGGGTGAGCCATTATTCAATCATTGGGCAGCTGTAGTTTTGTTATCTTTGCCCCCTAATTGTTCAGGAAACCAAAATAATATTTGAAGAAAATCTTTCTGAAAAACAAGCCAAGATGTTCCTACCTCTTTCCTCTTTTCATGCTTTGCTTGTCTGCCACCTCTTTTGTTCTCCTACATAAGAGTAGCCTTGTGACTCTTAGAAAGGATTAATTGTGACAGTATAAGCTCAACTCTACTGAGCCGAACTGAAATCTTATTCTGTATGCTACTGGTTATTAGGGTTAGCTGAAAGAATGGACATTCATTCACTGAAGGTACTTTATAAATCAATACCTTGTTTTTGAATTCAGGTCAATAGGAATAACTCTGAAACACAAGCAACAAACTACAGCAACCCTAAAACAGCACTTTCAACTTATTGATTTTTAGAAAAGTATCTTTTCCTGGCATTATTCACACACCCTTGATAAGCAACTCAATGCAATCAAAAAATTTAATGGATTTTTTTTTTTACCCCCCACCCACAAATATATATTTATATATTTTTCAACATGTCTCTGCATTTCAGCCAGTTAGGTTCTTTGAAAAAGGAAAGCATGGGGGAGAAATCAAAGACAGAGTTTGCATTTCTTCCCTCCCATTTGTACCAGAAGGCATTTTTTTTTTTAAGATTTTACTTGGGAATTGGGGGATGGGAACAGCATTGGGGAATCGGGGAAGGGAAACAGACAAGTTGCTGTCTTTTTGTTCTTCAGTCTAGTTGCGAAAGACGTCGCTTCACTGGCCCATGTTGGTATCGTCATTGCGCTCTTCCTGGATGAGGCAGATCAGTCGCCGGCCTCTGGCTGGTCACTCACCACGGCTATTGGCAGCTCTCACTGGCTGCCAACCGCTCATGCTGGCTGCCAGCCACTCACTGTAGCCTATGGCAGCCCACTGCAGCAGGGGCTGCAGCCTACACCGTCGCCGGGGCTCACACAGCCCAGCTCTAGGTGGAGCTGTTGTTAGCTGTAGAGGGCAGTGTCACCGGCCCACATAGGTGGGATCCGAACTGGTGCTGCTGGCATCCCAAAGCAGCTCTTAACGAATGCGTCACTCGGCCGGCCCACAGAAGGCATTTTGATTCAGTGCTAGAGCACAACTAACCAGATCCAACAGCTATTCTTTACCATTAAATTTCATTAAGTCATTCAGTGATTTCAGATATTTTTCTGATTTTGCTGAGAATTTTTTTTATTATTTTGTTCTCGTGCAACAGTATTTATCAAGTACCTTAACTGGGCATGGTCTTGACCTGGGGCATTTCAAAAAGCAAATGTTGTAGCCAAAATAATTCTTACCTTCCTTCCAGGCCACATATTCTTAACCTGGAGTATCCATGGTGAACCCCCAAAGTTATTTACAAACTACTGTGTGTGTGTACATGTGTGTGCATGCTTCTTTCTTCAAGAAGGGAGAACATGCCTGCTTCTTGGGGGAACCATGACCCAGAAATGGCCATGAGTCTTAGTGCTAGAGCAGCAGTTCTCCAAGCGCGGTCTGGGAACCCCTAGGTTTCCTATGGTCTCTGAGGTCAAATGACTTACATATTAATACAAAGACACTATTTGCCTTTTTTACTCTCCTTCTCTCACAAGTATACAGTGGAGATTTCCAGAGGCTACAGGATATATAGCCAGAAGCAGATTTGAGAATCCAGCTATCTTCTCTTAAACGAGATATTAGAGAGTCACAAAAAGGTGTTACAGTGCCACTCTTCTCTCTAAATTATTTTAGCTTGGGAAATATAACTATTTTCATTAAAATGTTATACACATTAACCTGTAATGGTTTTATTGTTTTATTTTTACATGAATTGATATTTGTTTAATTTCTCTATTTCAATCTCTAATATATCCATAGATATAACCCAGACAAGCAAAAGCTCTTTGGCATCCTTAATAATTTGTAAGATTGTAAACAGGCCCTGAGACCAAAAAAGTTGAAAATCACTCCTTTAGAAGATTGGGGCTCTCTCTGAGCCACACTGACTGGCCAAAGTAAAAATAACAACAGACAGTCTGATAACTATAATTTTTTACAAGTAGATGTTTTGTGCTGTTCTTCATATATATTGGATTGAACCATATAAAACTGCCAATGTTTGACCATTATTTGCTTACAAAAATGGACATTTCATGTGGTAAATCTACAAAAAGACATTCTTATTAACCTACCAGATGAGTTATAGTTATGTTGGCATTTCAGAGTTGTTTGGGAAATGCTGGTAAGAGTTTCACTGCTTTGTCAGCACTCTTATCCAGGTTCCTTTTGTAAAATAACATTTTCTAAATATTTTATTCATTCATTTTGATTATAAAAGTAATTCATGGCTTAGGAGAAGTACAGAAACATCCTAGAGTGGACATCCGTAATCCACCATCCAGAGATAGCTTCCTGCAGAATATTCTTACTAATGTATCACTTTCACTCCGTTTTCTAGGCACATTTTACCTAAATAAGAGCACGCTGTATTTTTCAATCTTAAATCCTACTTTTGTCATTTAACATTATTATATCAACATTTGCCCTATTATGTAAATATTTTTTCTGATTATAAAAATTAAGATGCTAATTTTTTAATCTTTGAAAATTGTGAAGAGTTCAATTACTATAAATGTCACTAGCCAGAATAAACATGCTTATGATTTTGATGTATTTTTCTGTTTACAAATATTGTGTTATACTCTTGGTATCATATTGTTTATACAGTTTTCTGTTTTTCTTATGATGAACTTTTTTTTGTTTCAGTGGAAAGCTTGCCATAAACAGTTTGTTTATGGGATACATTTTATCATATGCATGGAATATTATTTATTAACTATTCCACAATATTTATATATTTTTTGCACTTTTTCACAAACATAAATAAAGCTGATATGAACATCTTTGGGCAGACATAAATCTTTATCTCTATAGGAGGTGTTTTCACCCTGTTTCCCCAAAATGGAATCATCCCATTTCAACAGAGCAGCTTCTGTCACACAAGCATGCTGGTGGTGTAAATCACAGGAGATAGGAGAGAGAATGTTTCAGAGGAAAGGGCAGCCTCCCCAATTCTGTAGGATAGATTGCTAGGAGTAGAACAACTGAACCAAAGGACATACATTTGGCTCTTTTATTACCAGATTGTTTTCTAAAAAGTTATCCCAATTTACATTGCCATCTGCCATGATAGAGTGGCTGTTTTACTTATCCATGCCAGAACTGGGTTTGCCCTATGTCTCTTTTTTTTTTCTTTTTTAAAGATTTTATTGGGGAATCGGGGAAGGGGAACAGACTAGTTGCTGTCTTTTTGTTCTTCAGTCTAGTTGTGGAGGACGTTGCTTCACTGGCCCATGTTGGTGTCATCATTGCGCACTTCCCGGATGAGACAGATCAGTCGCCAGCCTCCGGATGGTCGCTCACTGCGGCTATTGGCAGCTCACGCTGGCTGCCGGCCACTCACTGTAGCCTATGGCAGCCCACTGCAGCAGGGGCTGCAGCCTACACTGTCGCAGGGGCTCGCACAGCCCAGCTCCAGGTGGAGCTGTTGTTAGCTGTAGAGGGCAGTGTCACTGGCCCTCATGTGGGATCCGAACCGGGGCCCCTGGCCTCCCAAGCCAGCTCTTAACCAATGCACCACTCGGCTGGCCCTCCCAGCCGAGTGTCTCTTAATTATCCTCTCTTCTCCTCTCTCCTCCACTGCCTTGTTTTCCAAAGAACGTAACAGGAAAAATGTTATCTTATTTTAATTGGCTTAACTTTGATCTTGAGTGATGTAGAAATTGTTTTGCAGATATTTGCCTGCCACTGACTTTGCCTCTCTCTGGTGAGTCACTTTTATTTTCAACATGGCTGACCAGCACTGGAGTCAGACCTTAATATTGCTTGTGTGTTGTTATAAGATGAATGAAGCCAACTGGCCCTAGGGGCACTGAACTCATTCTTTTGGTTTCATTGTTACCTATTTGCTGACAAATGAACTAACCAGCCACTGTTAGAAATATCCCTGGCTAGAAATACAAAATGTTGGAACCACAAGTAACCTTCTCATGATACCTTACACTGGTCAACACACCACTATTGTCTAATTTGGGGCCTCATCATTGAAGAGGAAAGTGAATGACTTATACTTGAACAAAGAGCAGCAGTGAGAGAAGAGTAAATTTGAACCTGGTCTTATTTAACTGGGAAACGAGTGGTTAGGAAGTCCTGTATATACCATCTATAGAGCCTTGTATATACCATCTATAGAACTCTTTCCTCTGGGTTGAAATTCCTTGACTGATCTCGACATTCCTTCTCTGTATATGTGTATCAACATATTTGAGATATTCTATCTTAAAAGACAGGGGCCAATGTCAATTTTTTTTCTACAATCTTGCACAAAGAAATGCTTTCTAAACATTCTGTTTGGTTGTATATTGACATAGCAGCCATGTGTAGGAAGAAAAAAAAGGAGGGTGGGGAGGAGAATTGTCGTAAATATATGTAATAGAAAAACTACTGAATACATGATAATAAATGAGAGAACGCCAGCTGCCTGTAAGAATCCTTAAATGAAAAACCCTGAGAAATCCTACTTATAATGTAACTAAGTTATGGCCTAGATAGGAAAGGCAATAGTGAACTTTAAGCTTCCCTAGGGATAGAAAGAGATCAAAATCGAAAGGGAAACACCCTGACATAAATGTCTGAAAACAGCAGACTCTCTGTTTTCCTGTGTTCTGTTGACCAGATCTCTTTATTAACTGCCTCCCAGGCCTCCCCAGATCATAGTGCTTCATAACGATGACCTGGGGCAGAGCAAGATCTTGAAGTGCCCTCTGACTCATCAAAGAAATATTAAATTAAATGTATTTTGTTGCAGTCTAATTCTTTTTAAAATCGGTAACCCGTGTGTGGTACATGCGATAATTCCCGATCAATCCAATATTTGACTCGACCAGAGCAATATTTGAGTACTCCATTTCCCAATCACAGTGAAGAGTTGACGCTAGTTCTTAAATGTATTTGCATATGCATCTCTATTGTAAGTCGCTCAAGGAATTTACATAAGCGCAGCTGAATATCAGTTGTTTTCGTGCTGTGTGATAAAAGTTCATTTTTAAAACCTCAAATTGCGATTTGTCAAAGTCCATTTGCCAGTTCTTTAACAATTTCAGCCAAATTGTAAATTGTGTAACTGTCTGCATCATTTGCATACGTAATCATGTTAGAGTGATGGTATAATCTAGGCACATCATTTATGAGAAAAGGGAACAATAGCAGCCAGCTTCCAATTCTTAGGATATTCAAGGTAATTTATTACATGGCTGATGTTTTCTTTCTAATTTCCACCAAATGATCTCTTTTAGAATGATGAGCCTAAGGACGGCTGTCCCTCGTGTATTATCTTTACTGCTTTCCTAATCTTAAATTGAGAGCCAAGATGAGCACCATGTTATGTCTGCTTCATATTCTCTCTCTCTCTCTCTCTCTCTCTCTCTCTCTCTCTCTCTCTCTCTCTCTCTCTCAGTAATTTTAGTCCAAACAATATCACAAGAGTTCAATGAAACATCCTCCTCTATTGGTGCCCCTGTGTTAAATTAATTTAATCTCTCAATCTAGTTATTGAGTATTCTTTTCTGTGCATTGACAATTTGCCAATTGCTTGCTTCCTATTTTTAATCAATCTTGCAGATAATTTACCAGCCAACTAAATTGTTTTACTGGCCTATCACACTCCTCTACCCGACAGAGAGCAAAAGTAAATACAATCAGTCTTGTGTTGCACCATCAGAAATTTATGATGACCCCAGGCAAGTAGCTTTCTGCAAGACTAATTTATGTATAGTCACATCTGTCACTGTGGCACTTGGACATGTCTTAGGCTTTTTTTATTATTCCTGGTAACAACCCTGCGAGATCAAAAGGTGGGTCAGATGCAGCCTTTCTCAAGAGGCCTCTGAAATTGCATTAGATGCCTCCATCTTGGGGCTCAGCCCTCCAGTTAGGAGCGTCCAGACCATAGATCAGGGGCACCTGGGGCCCCAGAACTCAGAATCTCAGCCAGCCCCGATTCATTACTTCACTTATGAATTTCTACCCCCACAATAAACACTGCTGGCCAGAGAGGACATCGCTTTCCCAGGGTCCTAAAACAATTTGCAAATAGTCAGATTAGGCTCCCTTCTGAATGAATGGTTAACACAGACTCAGACAGACCTGGATTCGAATCCTGACAGCCATTTACTAATGCTGTGACTTTGGGCAGGCTGCCTACCTTCTCTTGCGACACTATCATCTTGAAAGTGAGGAAAACAACTCAAACCCTGTTGGGGTGACTGTGAAGATGGAAGGCATAATAGCTCCCCATCTTAGGGTTTTCTGGGCGAGGCTATTTATACTGCACACTATGTTTAATCTGCACCACAGGGGTGGAGGGAGCCCCTGATACAGGATCCACACTCATCCTTCAGGAAACGGGAGCAATCGTTATTACGACGCCATAAGGTAGAGAATACCCCCTCAGTGTCTTTCTTTCCTGTCGGAATACCTGCTGTTTATTTCCTGAAAACATCTCGGAATTCAGAGAGAAATCTTTTCAATTCAAGTTGCAAAATCACAGATGAACAGAATTTTAAAGAGTTTTGGCTTAAAATACTCATGTGGGCAGAGAGCAGTGGATGAAGCTCTCACAGCGCTCAGAACAAATCCATTTCATCTCAGCTTTCATACACAAGCCTGAAACTCACTAGATCCACCTCTCTCCTGAGTTACAGATTCATAATTGTCACTGCTTCAAGCAGTGGTCATGTTCATGCACCACTGAGCGTTATTGAATGGTGGTCTTAGAACAGCATGCATCCTATAGTAATTGCTCAGTAAATGTTAACTAGTACTATTACCCTGAGCATCGCCCTCCCTGTAGCCCACCTCACCACTTATGCTTGATGGATCAGCTTTTATAATGTGCACAGCTAGGAAGACTCTCCTGTCCAGTTTGGGATTTGTTTGAATGGTTCTCACATTTTTATGGCCTTATTATGCCACATAACTTTTCATACATGTTTATGGAACAGAAACAGATGTGCATGCACTACGGACAAGGCATTTTCAGAGATACACAGATGAGAAAGTCTTGACTTGTGACCTCAAAGAGCTTATACCTCGTTGAAAGAGTGGTTCAGGACTTGTCAACAATGCAGGTCATATGGCAGGAATTTAGATAGACAAGTAGGTAGATAGATAGATAGATAGATAGATAGATAGATAGATAGATAGATTATATATTGTATATAATGTATACATATATACTATATATTATATATATGAAGTGCAACAGGTTGGGAGAGATTATACAATTTCCCAGAGGAAGTGACATGGGAGCAGAGCTGTGAAAGGTTACGTCATCCTCCTTCCCTCCCTCCCTCCCTCCCCCCCTCCCTCCCTCCCTCTCTCTCTCTCTCCTTCACTCTCTCTCTCCCTCTCTCTTTAACTCTCTCCCTCTTTCCCTCTCTCCTCCCCTCCCTCCCTCCCTTCCCCCTCCCTTCCCCCTCCCTCCTCCCTCCCTCCCTCCCTTCTGCCCTTTTGTCTCCCTTCCAGCCATCTATCTGCCCATCATACTAAACACCAGATACTAAGTGATAGAAATAAAAAATTAGTGGATGCATGACCTTGACTACCAAGGTCATCCCAGTCATATGGAAGAGACACACATGTAGATCAATAGCTACTGCACAGTGGGGTACGTGCTCATAAAGTAGGCACAGAGGGTCTATAAAAGCCCAGCAGAGGGTCCTCTAAATTGAAATAATAGATCAGGGAGGTGAGGCTTTCATGAGGAGGCGATGCATGGGCCAAAGTTAGAAGACTAGCTTGGGGAGATCAAGAAGAGAGTAGAAGATGGGAAAGAAAGAGAAAACACAAGCTAGGTCAAGGCATGGAGGCAATAAAAGGGATGGAGCTTTATGGCACACCAGGCAGTTCAGAACCTGCAGGAGGGCTGGGAATGAGAGCAGAGGAAGGCTGGCAGAAAGGTTAGCACTTTAACGGGGGTAGAGGAGAGCAAAGAAGGTAGGCCCTCTAGGACAGAGGAACCAGCATAATCAAAGGCACAAGGATGTAAAAAGTGAATCCCTGGATGAAGGTCAACAGATGGTGTGGTGTGGCTGGAAGAGATGAGTCTGGAAAGGTACAATGGAGCAAAGTCCACCTTCGTCCTGTGGAATTCCTGTCTGGCTACTCAGCACCATCTGGCCGGCTCAGTTCTTGGTGGTACAATATAGTCATTCTCACTCCAGCAACCCTAACCTCTTCTCCTGCCATAGCGATGGTTTTACAACTCTGTTTTGATTCCGGGCCAATTGGCCATATGGCTGGACTGCCTCAGTACAGAAACTCTTTGAGCCATTTGCCCTGGGTAATGTTCATATTTTCTTCTCAGGCTTCAGATTTCTCTTCCATGTGGCTTTTGATTGGCCTCATATTTCGGCCAACAGTGAGTGTCAGAAAAAAAGATGGTTAGGAAATAAATACCTGAGAGATAGTTGGTTCAAAATGAAGGCATTCTTTTAACGGTGTTCATTCTAGAGAATGTCAAGAGCTCAGAAATATTGGGTGTAGCCCAGATTTTAGCCACATCTATGAATTCTAACAAGGTTGGGATTCTTACACCCCATCCTTGGCTGTGGGGTGGGTAATGGGCTGCAGCGGCCATAGAGTGAATAATAGTGGGCTTCAATCTGCATTTCAGCGTCTTTTTTTTAGAAGATGATTAGGTGAGCCACCGAAAAAGAAGGCTCTTCCCACTCATTTATGTTCTTAGTGTTTTCTGGGAATTTTCTCAATCTTCAAAGAACAGTCTGATCATTTTTAGATTGCATTAAGTTCCTCAGAAACACTGGCATGCTGTGTCTTTCAGTTTTTAATATAGAGTAAGCATTAATAGCTGACATCAAGTTTTTTGTAATAAATTTTGTCAAATAAGAGCCTACCGTGCACCCAGCGCTTAGTTTGGTATTACAGAGGTCAGCTAAACACAGGGCCTTTTCTTAAGGAGATTTCATACAATTCAGAATTACCTAAAACAAAACAAAGCAAAACAAAAATAATCTTCCTCTTCTTTATTGCTTTAAGGGAATTGTCACTGTCTCTTTTCTTGCTCTACAAAGAGCCTTTCTCAGACCAAGGCAGTTGCAGGGTAAAGTCTAAGATGCTTTAACAGCATTTTCTTCTCGGATGGACAACACAATCATTAAATCCCTTTGAATTCAGTAAACCTGCTTACACATTCCAGGCTTATTTCAGAACAAAGGAAAGCCATTTAAAAACATGCAGATCGTTCATAGACAAAATTGCCCTAATTGATCAGGCTCTTCTGGTTGAAACTAAATAAAACCAAACTCACATTAGCTTAAGTAGAAATGGGAATGTATTACTTCATCTGCGAAAATGGCTTCAGGCTCAGCTGGATTCAATAGCTCAAACAATTATACCTGTCTCACTTGCCCCATACCCAGGTTCTGTTTGCTTCATTTCAAGGTGGGCTATTTGCATTGGAGGTTCCAGGCAGCTGCAGACTCACATCCTACCAGTACTCCAGCAAGGTCCTGGTTTGGGCTCTCATTGTCTCAGTGTGGGTCTGTCACTGTGGACAGAGTGGTGTGAGACCCAACTGGCCAGGCTGGGGCCCACCCAGAGCCAGGCAGTAGGGTCAGCCCTACACAAACCAAATGGGCTGAGAGCAGCGTGAAGGAATTCAGAGAGTGTGTTCCAAAAGAACGGGAAGAGAGATGGAGCAAGCAGCAACTACTGTCCACTACAACTGCCTCAGTCAATCCTAACGTGTTGGAAAATTGGGTGGCACAAGCCAAGGAAAGCAAACAATAACCACGGAACTGGTAATAGACAATTAAAAAGGAAAAGGTGTCATCAGAAATTTGTTTTTGTTTTTTAAATCTTCAGATGTCAATAGCTCATTTAATTGGATTATTTTCAGTGATTTCAACAAATTAAACTATAATTGGCCCAGACGATCCCTAAACTCACTTTAAGTTTTAAAAACATCTGCAATTCTATTAATTGGCTAGGTTGATTAGTTCATTGTTTTGGAACCATCTAGAAATGGCTTTCAGGTCATAGAGTTAGGTAAACTACATGATACTGTGTAAACAGTCTGACACTTGTTGGGTTTTTTCCAGCTATGGCTTCCCCATGGGCCAATCTAAGATACAGTCCTCCAGGGCGTTCTTTATGTAATATCGCCTTGTAGAAGAGGCAAAGATAATTCAACTCTATATTTGGGTGAGAATACATCACATTATTTTTTTATATGATTATTGAATAATATTAAATTTTTCCTCCAAATTTCTAATTATATTCTTACCTTAACTCTAGATATATAAAATAGAAATTCATGAGGAATGTTATGGGTAAAATAAAATGTACTCCTAGAAATAGATAATAAAGTAGCTGAATATTTTTTAATTATAAATTTTTAAAACCAAAATAAGCACAAATATGAGACTAGAAATTCTACCAATTTGATTTGATTTATTGGTATGAATCTAAATTATACTTTTCTGAAAAAATATATAATGTTTTAAGTTTATTTCCTTCTTTATAACATCGGTGTGTTTTACCCAAACAAAAACTCTCCAGATGATACTTATCATTTTATTTTATTTTTTCCATCATGTACACATTTTCTATTACTTTTATTTTTTCCATGTAGAAGCTTGATTACAACAAAAGGCAAAGATATATCACAAATTGACAAAAGTGGTGATTCTTTTATTTTTTGGGGTCATAATAAATCCAAATTAATCAACGTTAGGGTTATTTCATACGTCTTTCAAAAAAATACTAAGTACCGCCAATCTACAAAACACTTCATTTCTGAAGTAAAAATTGTGTGGAATTCAGCAGCTCATCAAGAATACAACATTCATTTTGGAGTCAGCATTGTTTATCCTTGCATTGTATTGGGTTGTCAGAAAAGTCATGACGTATTTTTTCTGTGTTTTTCGTTGCAAAAATGTGTCATGACTTTTCCAACAACCCAATAGTATCTGAACTGTTGTGAGGTTACATTATCACCCACCATGGCCTCCCCAAGGTACTCGTTTTAGTGATGAGATTCACCAATTTTTCATCATTCCAGGAAAGACAATAGCCGACCGACACTCTAGCGGACACGGTGATCTTACCTGGAGGTGTTAAGAATTGCTGAGGGCTATAAGGACTTGTGTAAATTACAGCCATGCAGAGAGACGTGGAAAAATCAATAAGTAATGAAATAGTACTGGAGTGAAGTAGCCAAGAGAGCAATGGGTGGGAAACTCCCAAGGATGCAGTTTCATTTTGTCAAAAGGTAAAAGAAGATGTTCTGATATGTTTCTATAAAACGGGCTTCCTTGGAAATGAGAGGCTCTTGGTACAAATGGCAGGAGAGCTACTTCTACGAGCTACAAAACTGAACGAACTATGGATGTCTTGGTACAACGGTTTCATTTTAGACAATGATGAGTTTTATTCAAGCAATAAATAGGGTATTTTCTTCATCAGTTTGGGTGTCTCCCTGCCACAGATTTTCTGTATGTCAGATACACAAGTGTACCCCATTTCTTCCATCTGTAAGGGACCATCCATAGTGTCTTCACAAACCTCTTCTTCCTTTCTGACCCTGCATTAGCAATGTACCCAAGAACGTGATGGTGTGGTTAAACCTGGACACCTTTTCCCAAGGATGATTCACGGATGACTCTACATACACTGACCTGGTGCTAAAACTCTCTAGTCTAAGGAACATTTACATGGTCAAGAGTCCCTGAGCTGATATTTAAATCTTCTGGTTTCTTTTCTTTTTTGTTTAAGTTGAAATTATATCGTTCACGTTTTGATGTATAATAGATGGTTTGTTTTGAGATGATAGAACAGCTTTTCATGACAAGAAGATTGTGGAGTGATGGACTGTAAGAAAGGAGTAGGTGTGGAAGAGGGACGCTATTCAGCCAGCTTTGCTTGGAGACCTGCTTCCCAGTGGGTCTCTGCTTTTGTCTCTGCCCTTCCAGTGGCGATAGGTGGCCTTCGCTCCTTACATGTCCATCTGGTGTATCAATGAAGCTCTTGGTATGAGCTAGACATCAACTGTAGCTGGGATCCAGATCCAGGAAAAGGGAACGATAAAGATGTTACCCAAGAACTGATTGAAATGATAGGGTTACATGTGCTTTTGGTTTCCCTTTGATATATATGTAGCCACCAACCATTGTTTATCAATCGGCCAGTGAAAACTGGAGAATGTTCCCCAAGCTCTCCATTGGGTCAGTTGGTGTCACTCTGGCTATGGGGGTTGAGACTTAAGACAAGCAAATAGCCATGGCTGTTTGTTCAGCTAACAGACTTCCAGTCTTAGTAATGTTGTGACTTGAGTCTTAAAACACCAAATAAAATATTCTGCTTATCTCCTTTCCCTTTAACGAGGAGTACTCTGGGATCACTGATAAGCAGAATCCTCTTTATCTGATAAAACAGGGCAATAACCATCAAGTGAAAAGCATTGAGAACTCAGACCAACGGCCAGCCCACGCCCTGCCCATTTATGATATGCGGAGTATGTTTCCTGATGACCAATGAAAAGTCTCAATTATCATTTTTTTTACTCAGTCTATGTCTACTTATATTGTGTAGTATTGGAAATGAAGGCATATATCACACTTAACAAAAATACGTATGTATGATTCAGGTCCCAGAAAAACAGTTTCCTCTGAAATATCCAGCTAAATAATTAATGAGGAAGTGGTTTAGTAGCCTGATTATCTGGTAATTTGACTTCCCTCTTTTCCTTACATGAACATGCAGAATCACATTGCTTTGTTTGTCCTCCTCATGTGCTACCATGTCTGGATGAGGGTACCTAGACGAAAAATCCAACAGGCAACAGAGAAGTGCTTGTGCCACTCACCTTACCCAGTTTGCCTGTCTGCCCTCACTTTGATGTTCTCATAGCATATACCTGCCAATCATGCTCCCATACCATGGCCATAGCAATACCCTCCTCCTCTAACAACTCATCTGTGGACGCCATTATCCATTGTTTATGACATTGCAACCGCAGTAATGAATTGATATGTGTCGATCTTTGAAATGCTTAGACAGGAGGCCACACATTATAAGAAAAAGCAAAGACAAGACAACTCTATTTGGCAGGGGCTGGAAATGGATATTGTTCAGGAAACTACATTGAAGTTGGAGAGGGTTTTGTTTAACGTGATGGTTTTTAAAGATGTAAATTATTATGATGGGCAATAGTATCTCCTTCGATCAGAACACTGTAGAGAAGCCCTATGGTAGGCCAGGGTGCTGGTGTGATTCAAAGTAGTGCTACCACCGCGAAACACTAGGGGTCACCATATTAATACCAGTGTCCTGGTTCCATTGCCCTCCAGAGTGCCTACCATCCCGGAACTCTTGGCTCCTTGTTTATTCAAGGAATGTTGCTGCTCAGTGCCTATCATTCATGACGTGTGACCATTTGCAATTATTTCAAGCACCACTGAAATAATGGGGTAGAGTCCTCTCTAAGCCTCTTTCTGGTGAGTGATATTTTTGAAGGGCAGCCTAAGAGTTATCAATCCATTATTTTGGGCTAGATGCAACTATAATGGGGAGAGGGGAGATGCAGGCCAATTAACCAAATATAGAACATTTTCATTCAATAACTACACAGTATTCCAATTCAAATGTTCTGCTAAAGCCCGAGTCTCTCAAACCAGGGCAACGGTTTTTTACTTGCCAGGATTGATACTTCTGTTGAGTGTTGTCTAAAAAATTAACGTCTCTCCCTTGCTTTGTTTCTCATTTCTTTATGTTTTCAATCCTCGATCCAAAAATTATTCCAAGGAATAATTTTTCCAAGGAGAATTTAAGCAGTTATTTTTAATCTACAGACATGTTATCACCAGGCTCTACCACAAATCCCCAGCATCAGAGCGGGGAAACTGTTGGCCCAGAGGTGGCCCAGCCTCACAGCGCTTTGATTCTGCTTACGCCTATTTCAGCCATAAGAATAATCCTACCCGCCCCACCACTGTAGGCAGGAAACTCTAGTTATCTCCTTTGGGGTAGAGCTTCTGAAGGCTAGGATTAAAGCCGTTGAAGATCTGTGAACAGCATTTAAACCACACAAAAAAAAACAAAACAGTATTGCAAGGAAAACAGATGGCAATTGATAATAACAGTAAGATCATAGCCTAGATAAAGTAGAATTCTAAGTCAAAATTAATATCAAAGCTTCTAGGTTTTTATTTTTTACGTGTTCTCTGTTTCTCCTTCATTTGTTAATTGAATACCTACTATGTGGAGGCATGTGTTGGGAAATGGGGGAGATACAAAGTAAAAATGTGCAAAGAAGGTAACTAGTGGCTACCATTTTGTCTTCCCTGCCCTCCCCATTTGTGCAACTGCCTTACCCAAGTATATCCCTTCTCCATCCACCATGTCTCTCCCATCCTATTCAGTCATGGTCTCTTACTTTTTCTTGTGTTCCTACAGTTCTGGAATCCCCTTTGCTTACCTTCACCCATTCCCTTTTTCTCTTTCTACCCAGCTTAACATGACATAAGAGTAAAGAAAGTAAAATGTATTTTGCAGTATGTGTTTATCGTTCCTGGACTCTTTTTTTAAAGAGAAATTTCTTTCTCTAAGAAAAGAAAATATTGATATTACTTTGATTTTTTTTTGTGTGTGTGTGTGTGTAGCTATCAACTGATTTTTTTCTGTGGGTGATCAGCCCTTGGTAGAAAAAACAAGGGGTTGCCCCTTGCTTCTTCTAGAAAAACCGTCGTTTTCACATACTTCCATGTAGCGATTTGATTTTGCAAAGCCAATGGTCTAGAAGTAGAGAAATCAATCAAAAGCATGCAAAAGGTGATAAGTACTTCTTGAGTAGGTAGTTTGGGAGACTTGAAATATGCTTCTATGAAACCTGAAAATTAAACTGTTGTCCATACCTTAATTCCTTCCCAATTACAATGGAGTCATCCAGGGTATAATCATATCTTTGGGTGTATTTGTTGTTATTTGTTTTTAAATTTAAGTCTTTCCAAACCCTAGCCTATAAACACTGTACATAGGAGAATTCTTTAACTTGAAATAAGGAAGCTTTCACTGTTAAGTAAGAGGTTCACAACTTTAATGGTCTGTTTTTCCAGAATGGGATTTCTTAACAAAGTGACTCTTGGCTGTTTGCAGCTGCTGAATAGTGGGGAGAGAATTTCCCCAAGAATTTGTCTCAGAGCTGGATGCCTTGGGCTTGGACAAAAATTGCAAATGGCATGCATCGAAGGCATAGCACTCAAGAAAGAGATTGTATAAAGTCCAGTTCAGGTTCCATTATGTCCTACATTTTCTTTTCTTTTGGGACCTCCAATTGATGATAGCCATAATAAAATTTTCTAATCAGATTCTTATCCTTACTACCTCCAAAGCTTTACTTGGAAGGGCCTGATGATGTAATAAGTAAGAAGGCGGTAAAACAAGGGTCTGTAGTCCCCAGTGGTTCCATGGGTAGGCTGAAACCGCCTGAAAAGTATATTGGAAATTTTGAGTGTATCTTAACTTTTCTGCAGAGAGAATCTATAACATCTGTCATCTCTTCAAACAAGCCATGCCCCCCAGCAGTGCCAGAACGCACTGGCCTTGAGTGTCCTGGCTGAGTGAGGTCTTTCATGATTGAGTCAGGAATCTCCTGGTGAGGTCATCCCTATGTGGACTAGAAACATTCAGTGAGGAAGAATAATACTCTTCACAGTTACTGAGTGTTTACCATGGGCCAGGGCCCTGTCCTAAGCACATACATGTACTCTGTCATCCTTAGCAGGCCGGAATTATAATCATCCCCATTGTATAGCTGGGGATGCTGAAATACAGAGAGGGAGGCAGCTTTCCCAAGGACACCAGGTAGGAAGGTGGTAGCGTTAGGACATAATCAGGGTCTAGCCCCATCGTCCACGGCCTTGACCAAGCCTTAACCACAATGCTACAATGCAAAACAAAATAGAACTGAGAGTCTCAGAAAATGTGACTAAAAGTGAATGAGTTTATAAACCTGAACTCACTTCTCATTCCCAGGACTTGGGCAATTCCGAGGATTGGCAAAATGCCGAGGCACTTCTTGGGGGTAGCGAGGGCTCCAAGGGCAGTAGGCAGGGTCTGTGGGCCTAAGGGGTTGGCTGGTCATCAACCTACAGGACCCTCAGCGCTTCGCATTTGAATAGCACTTTCTAGTTAGCAATCCACAGCCCTGTCTCTACTTTTATTTGATGTTCCCCTCACCCCTGCTAAGAAGATAGGGTGATGATTATTCCACAGACCAGAAAACTGAAGCCCAGAGAGGCTGTACCTTCCTTAGGGTCACAAGACTAGGTTATAGCAGAGGCTGAGTCTATGACCCAGGACTTGGGACCCCAGGTCCAACTCTCTTTCCACTGCTCTTTGCTGCCTGGCCCATCTGTATCGCTTGGTACTGAAAAGTGGAGCAGCCAAACAGGCTGGCATCTATGTGCATCCAACTCTGCTACCGTGAGCACCTTTTTATTTGTGGGCAAACAGTAGGCACTCCCCTGAACCAATGCAAAACACGCTGCATCTATGATCACATTGAATCCTCAAAACAACCCAATGAGGTGGCTGTTATTTCCCCAATTCTCACAGACAGGGAAACTGAGGCACAGCAGCACAGCTAGTCCATTCTGGAACGCAGGCTTCCGACCCCGATGCATCCAAGTCCCCAGCGTGTGCTCTTCATCGCTGGGCCACGCCACCCTCCAAGGAGACAGGAAAAGGCAGAGGAGGAGGAAATGAACAGCTCTGTTTGTACGATGAGCAATGCTTTCTACCTTCTCCTAGGACGGCGCAAACGGAAATCTGTTTAAAGCACTAGCACATGAGGTTAAAATTAAAGAGGACAATTATGAGTGATTAGTCACTGGCGTGGGGCTCCATGGGCGTCTTCAAAAATAGGATCAGCACTCACTCACTTGGACCTGGCACAGAGGAGCCGCCAGAGAAGTCTTTTCTAGGCCTGTGATTCTGTGATTAAGTCTCTTAAAGGAGCCAGGCTGCTGAAGCTCGTTAGAAACAATGGCCCCGTTTCTCAGGGGCTGTCAAGTAGAGCGGGTCCTGAGGAAATGTCTTTGGCACCCAGGGATCATGAAATTAACACCAGAGCCGCTGGCACCAGATCACTCTCCTGTGTGGAGACCTCAGGAAGGGGCACAGTCCCTCAACCTTTTTGTTCTGAAAACCCAGGAAGCCCTGGTGGCGGGGGGTTTGGGTTTCAGCCCCTCTAAATGCATCATTTCAAACAGTCGCCCTTCCTAAATCTGAATTCAGTCCGAGGTCCCAGGAGAAGCATCCTGAATGGACACAGGGGTGGGGAGGTGGAGAGCTTTAAAAGGCCGTGGGGATAAAGTGTTTGGGAGGGAGATTGAGCTTGGAGGGAAGGCAACCAGTGAGGCTCACGTGCCAGGGCGGAAGGGGCCCTCCTGTCACCAAATCCCCTCGGAATACCAAGGAGAACCACCTGAACAGAGGCCTTCAGGAGTTTTTGCATGAAACCCCGTCGCAGGCAGCGGACCGGTGCGTCTGAGCGCCTGCCAGCAATGCTTCCAAAGGGAGAGGCCTAGAATGCCATATCTTTGATGTGCTCAGTGGGTAAAATTCCTCTTTGTGGAACCTTCCCTCAGCTTCCAACATTATGTCTACTGAAGAGTGTTTGCACAGCACGCAGGAGGCCTGGCCCCAAGGCGGCTGCAAGCCAGAGAGGCCATCAAGCTCCCTTCCAAAGGTGGCTGGGATCCCCAGGACACCCCACGCAGCTACCTAGCCCCAAGCCCCAAAGAATTGGGGTTCTCCTCCAGCAGCAAAAAAAAAAATATATATATATATATATATATATATATATATATATATAAATTAAAAAATACACACACACACACACACACACACACACACACACAGAGAGCGAGAGTTCTCGCCAAAAGAACTATGGCCAGGAGGGAGGCAGAGAAAGGTCTGACTTATGGCCACTGTAAACGAAAAGGCAAGAAACTGGAGAGAGAGAAAAAAAAAAATTGAGGCCTGGAGAATGAAGGGGAGGGTTTTGTTGTTGTTTTTCCTGCAGCAGTCTCTCTTTTAGAAATCTAAAATCTGCAAGTGTTACGTCAAAGCTTTCTCCAAATGACTTGATGAGGGTTTTTTGTTGTTGGGTTGCTGCACTCCCGGGACTCATTGGGATGGCAGGATAAAAATTAATTAGAGGCTGTTTGGAGGGGGCTTTGCAAGACAGCCCGAGGCTACGCTTCAGTCTGGTTGTTAGAAGCAATATCATCACCACCTCTTCGCCCAGCGAACAGACCTGTGCTGGGGCGGCCGGGGGGAGCCACAGAACGTTCAACACAGACATCAGAGCCAAGACTTCCTCCCAGAGAGAGTACTTACCACAAACCAGTGGATCTACCTGCTGACAACCTCAGAAATATGTCTTGTTTCATTTTCAGCTTTTTAAGGGGGGTTACATATGAAGCTTACAGCATCCCGATGAAACAGCTCAAGGAGGAGGCGGTGCTGCCTCTTCCACACCTCTGACTATGACATTCAGACTGGACAGAGCCACCAGGCAGACACAAGGGAGGCGAGATCCTTTCCAGACACAGATTTGGCTCTTTTTAAGGGGCAGCAAATGGGGGGGGGGGGGGGAATCTAGGAACTGGCACCCATCTACATGACCAAGTCTGACCAATGATGATTTCAAATTCAGACAAGTTACAAGAAAAATAATCCAAGTCCTCTTGGCTCTTCAGGTCCTTAGCTTTCTTCCTTCCCTTCCGTTGCCATGTGATCCTCACACCTCCTCTCCTGTCTTGTCCGTGAATTCTCCTCTACCTGAAGTACTGGTTCAAGGAATGACCTTGAAGTTTGATAATTGGGAACTGACTCCTCAAATCCCAATAAAATAGTTCAAAGCATGTTATCAATCCTGGGATTTCATCAGCCTCAAGTAGCTTTTCCAGTTGTATATTTCGCCCTGGAAATGGAGACTGCAAGTTGAGCAGATGCCTGGGTTTCCCTTCTGAAGAGTACTTTTAACTTCATATATGTATTGGGTTGTCGGAAAAGTCATGACGCATTTTTGCAACAAAAAACATAGAAAAATATGTCATGACTTTTCCGACACCCCAATAGTTTATCTCCCGACCAGTGTAAAAATATAAGCTAGTTTGTTCGTCCTTAAAACATTGCCTGAGATGCAAGAACTCATTAAGACCCCTGTTTTATGGATGGAAAAACAGAATTCATTCATCTTTCCCATGTCTTGAAAAAGCCAATCTCTGTGTAAGCTCAAAGAGAATTTGGAAACTCCGAGAGCTCTTCCCTCTCTCCCTAAACTTAGCTGTGTCTATTTTATTGCCTGTAATTGCTTCCTTGCGTCATGTTGAGGGTGGGAGGGGGTGGGGAAAGCCAGTGGGAACAATTACCAAAAGAAAAATAGCAAGTTTTCCCCAAAAACAGCCATTTCCAAAATGAATTCACCAGCTGCATACTATGAAATCACACCACCGCACATGTCAGCAACTTCCTGCTTTCAGAGGAGCGTTCTTCAAGGTGAGGCCTATTCCTTTGACCTCGGATAAGGAGTGATCACTGCCCTCGTCACACCTTCAGGAGAAATGAGAAGACGCCTTCCTAGGAAGGCTTACCACCCAATCCGAGCACTTGGCTCCTTTCAGTGGGGAAGTAAGGCACTGGAGCCAAACTGACATGGCTCCCATACCCCAATCTCTTGTTCTTACACATCGTAACCAGATAGATGAGAAATAGTCCCCAGCGCATGGAGACAACGGTAGCTGGTTAGTGAGCTCCGAAGGGAAAAGGCCTAAGACCACCCCTTGTCCATGTGTTCTCTGCCAAAGGGAGGTGAAAAGAGATACGTGAGGGCTGCTCTTAGAAACCAGGGAGAGCTCAAGGGAGAGTCAAGGGGGGTGGCTACAGAAAGCCAAACCCTCCCCACTAAGTGCTTTCAAAACTAACCAGTCTGCCTGAAAATCAATCTGCTGCTTTATAAGCAGCCAGCATATTTAGAACCATGGAAATTAAAGATGGAAAAGACCTATTAAGTCTTCCAGATCATTCCCTCGGGCCCAGTGCAGCCTTGTTCCCTGTAGTGCATTTGTTAGCACCATGTCAGGCCTAATTTCAAGTGTCTCAAGCAATGAACATGAAGGAGACAGAGACAGTGGTGTCTGCCGACCCCACTGAACAATGATCATGTGATTGGAGTTCTCTGAGCTGCTCAGCTGGCCTGTGGCATGCCCGGAAAGGGTTTGGATTCCCCAGGGCTTGGCCCAGAAGAAACAAGCAGTTTCTATTGTAGAAAGCAGAGCCATTCAGAGGACTTCTTTACCTTTTTGTGTTTAAGCGGAGTGACACGCTGCCTTCCAGAAGCATTTAGGCACCAGCCTCTCTGTAAATAAATTGCCAAAAAGGAAGAGGAGAGAGTCCAGGTGTACCAGGGTTCATTTTAAAATAAGATAAAACCTCTCTCCAAGGAATCCAGCTTTCTCTCACAAGGTTTATTCTGGGTTGGTCACCAGCAGTCAACTAAACCAAGTTTTCAACTGGAGGACACATTTTCAGAGATGCCGGGACTTTATTCCAGAACATTCAGGACCCAGGGATGTGAAAATAAGGGCAGATGACTTCACAATACTAGTCAGGGTTTTTCTGAGAAAATCATTTCTCTTTTTATCTCTGTTCCCAGCTGGAGAGGAAGCAAGTCAAATTCACAATTTCAGGTAGAAGACTCTCTAAATAAGAGTAAAGAGAAGCCAAAGCTAATAGGATCCAGAGAACAAAGGGATCAAAACCCAGGGCAGGCAATGTTCTTTTCACTTCTCAGTTTTGAAATGATGGAGACAGTGCCTTTAGATATTCATATTTAAAATTCCAAATCCATGCATTGTGAAGTCCAAATCCGTTATATGACATGGCTAAAGTGAAAAGTGAGTCATTAATTCCTTGGCCCGATGCAAAACCATGGGACAGTTTTTCTACACCAAAGATCCTGAAAACGTTACCACTTCACGTTTCCTGGAATAGGATCGTCCGAAGAGACTCTCTTACCACATACGTGATCTGAAAGGATGAGGCCCATTTTTTTTTTTTTACTGGAGACCTTAAGCAAAACTGAACTTTTAAAAGTCTGAAGTGTGACTCACAGGCCAGCAGCACATTCACTTCTGAAGTCCCTCCCCCCCACCCTCCACCCTTCTCCCCAAAGCCCTTTTCTCTTTCACTCTAAAACATTATCTCATCTCAGTATTGCAGCTTTTTTAAGTTCAATGTCAATAGCTAGTTAGGAGAGGGCAGGAGGGTCAGGGCTTAGGACTCCAAACCGTCCTTGACGTTTCTCTGTAGACTGATCTGCTGTTTGCATCAGCCCAAAAAAAAAAAAAAAAAAAAAAAAAAACCCTCTTTACTGTCTGAGAAAAAGATCAGAACCGGAAAATGTCAGTTTGAGAGCTGACAGAATTCTGATAAGAATGAACTGGACTTGCAAGAAAGAAAGGAAGAAAATGCTGTCACTCTAAGAAGTTTTTAATTTAATGTTTTTAGACAAATATGTTTCCCGCTGTGTGTGCATATGCGTTTTTCACACACAACTCTTCCATCCCTCCACCTCTTTTCCAAATGCTCTTCTTGAGAGAGATGCTGTCTATTTTGACTTGATTTGATTTGATTTTTACGGTCTTTCCATACCTTTCAAAGACCTGCAAGGGTCAACCCTCTCTGGCCTGAAAGCTGCAAGCACATTCACTCCCACAGAATTTCTTCTAAGCCCTGGGATAGTTTCAGAAGTATCCATCCATATTTTTAGAGCTAGAGAGATCATTTAAATTCTCAGGCTTAATTGAACCGACCGAGAGGAGAATGGAGTGCTACAGATGGAAACACTTCCCAAGTGTGACGACTCTGAGTTCAACTGTAATGCCTATAGAGTAAAGTCTTGAAGATAATATAATAGGCATTGTTTCTGTTGCCCTATAATTTTTTAACCTTAAGTAGCAACTTTACTCTTAGAGGAAATGGCTGGTGTTTTTTAAACACAGGCTACACAAAACATCAACAAGTGACCCCCATTAAAAGTTACATTTCTCTTGGAGAAAAGGCCACGTCTTTGATGGCTAAAACACTCAATAGGAGTTAAGTATTCTTCTGAATCAAAAAAAATACAAAATTCTTTTTCTGGAAACTAGGGAATTGCGTAGTCCACCAACCAAGTATTTGCTAAGTACCTCTTCTATGCCTGACACTCTCCTGGGGATTCGATGTCATCAGTCAATCCTATTATCATTCTATGAGGTGGATATTACTACCCACATTTTTCAGTTGAAGGGAGTGAGACTACGAGAGGGTGGCTTTGCCCAAGGTCACCCAGACGGACCCCAGGTGCACACCTGGTAGAGTTACTAAGCATTCTAGAGAGAGAGGACATGTCCTGTATTTAATGATTTTGCCCTGCATCTTTATTCATTTTGGTCAGGGCATCGTAAATAACCTGTCTCCATCTATTAATAAGTTACAAAAGTTTGGTAGAGCAATTTTTCAAATGTAACCAGGCTCTCTGTACTTTTGTTTGCTCAAGATGACAACTTGTGGTCCCAAATCCAGAGCTTTACCTCTTCCTCCACACAAAAGGAATGGCTTTTTCTGGACACATGATGGAACAAGCAATGTATAACTAAGTTTGATCTATCGTAGTTAAGATTGTGGACTTCTGAGTCATTTGGACTTGTGTTCAAACCCTTGCTCTACCGGTTGGAAGCTGTGTGACATTGAGCAAGTTTTTCAACCTCCCTGTGCCTCAGATTGCCTATCTGTAAAATGAAGACAAGAGCAGTGTCTACTTCAGGGTTGTATGGAGATTTAAAAAGAGAATGCATGGGGCCGGCCGAGCGGCGCATTGGTTAAGAGCTGGCTTGGGACACCAGTGGCCCCGGTTCGGATCTCACATATGAGGGACAGTGACACTGCCCTCTATAGCTAAGATGGTGAACAACAGCTCCACCTGGAGCTGGGCTGCTGTGAATCCCCAGGACGGCATAGCTGCAGCCCCTGCTGCAGTGGGCTGCCATAGGCTACAGTGAGTGGCCGGCAGCCAGCGTGAGTGGCTGGCAGCTGGTGTGAGCTGCCAAGAGCCATTGTGAGTGGCCATCCAGAGGCCGGCGACCGATCTGCCTCACCCAGGAAGAACGCAATGATGATACCAACATGGGCCAGTGAAGCAACGTCCTCCGCAACTAGGCTGAAGAACAAAAAGACAGCTGAAGAACATAAAATCTGTTCCCCATCCCCGATTCCCCAACGCTGTTCCCTCCCCCAATTCCCCAATAAAATCTTTAAAAAAAAAAAAAAAAGAGAGAGAGAATACATGGGGATGACCAGTTAGCTCAGTTGGTTGGAGCATCGTGCTGATAACACCAAGGTTGCCTGTTCGATCCTCACATGGGCCACTGTGAGCTGCGCCCTCCTTAAAAGAGTCAACTATACCATTGTAGCATGAAAGTGATGTATAATCAATGACCATGGCTGTTCCCCAATAAAAAAAAAAAATCCAAAAAAAAAAAAAAAAGAGAGAGAGAATACGTGTAAGGGAATAATTAACACAGTTGTTGGCCCATAGTAGGTGTTGAAGAAATATTAGCTATTATTATATGTCTTCAAAATCATCCTACTGTGGTGCTTCTAAAGCATAGCTCTGCTCAGGTCATTCCCTTGCTTTAAAACATTCACCGCGTATGACAGACAGTGCACATTCCGTAACTTTGAGGCATCTCACACGTCCTGGCTCCACCAAAGGTACTAGCCCTATTTCCTCCTTCCACACCTAGGAGATAGTCCATAAGTGCTTGTCAGGATACCTTGGTGAATATACCTCTGAATTTGATGAAGGACACAATTACCTTTTCAGAATAGGTGTGAATTCTTTTCCTGCTCAATAGGATTTAACTAATATTGAATTCTTGGGCCTGTTGTCCTTATAGGTAGATTTCACTTTTTAAGTCAAGATGTTAGATAACTTAGTAGTTCTAAACCCTCCAAGCCAGGACACCCTACTGGGGTGGTAGAATGCTAGAGAAAGTGGCAGTAGGAAGACTCTTATCAGGAAAGAGCATCTGGGTTCTGACCCTCCAGGCTCCCCACCGGCCGCTTCCTCTGTCCAAGCCCTTTTGAGAGAAACGCCTTTTCAGGGAGCAGTCTCTCACCTCTTGGCTTAGAAGTAGCCAGGCCATAAACACCAAGGAAAAGTTTTACTGGCCCATCCTCAGCTCACTATTTTATTGTCTGGCATTTCCTCGACCTTCTCTTAAAATTGACAAAAGTATCTTCTGTGAAAGCTGCGTTTGGTTTTCCAGGCGTGGATGCACATTGCCTGCGAAGGCTTTCTCTGTAGCTGCATTGTCTCCTCTCACCCTTGCAGTCTTGTCTCTGGGTCGCTCTTGTTCTTGTAACTAAAAATGGGACATGTCAGCCTTTGCCCAGTTGCTCCCATCGCTGACCTGGGAGACACTGAGAAACACCCAGACCCTGGCAGCACGGCTGTGCGCATGGCAAACTCTAGAAAATCAGGAGGTGGGACCAAGGGGGAAGTTAAGTCAGAAGCGAGAGTGAACAGCAAGCCCCAAGAGCCAGTATTCCCCTACGAGAGAAAAAGAAGCACCAGACCAAAAGGCTGGCCTCAGTAAAAAGCAAGGACACAAAACAGGCCTCTTCATAGACACATGACCTGCCTCCCTGAGGCCCTGCTCTTTACGGATTCATGCACTGGCATAAGTTGTAAATTGCTGCCAGTTTCACAACTGTTTTTAATTTAAAGGCCTCCAGGCCATGATATTCCAGGGCAGAGAGATTTTTTTTCCGGCAAACAGAGCAGAAGCGTGAGATCAGAGCGCCCCCACAGTTTGCAGCAGCCGTCCTCACCTTCCCCAGTCGGCGGAGTGGCCATTAATTTCTCCTCATCTCCAAAATGAACTTCCATTTGGAGATAAGCGCACATGGTGGAAACCAGAGGCAGCTCAGAGGGTCAGAGCAGTCAAGCGCAGCAGCTATAAACATAATTTCCTTTAAGTGTGTGTGTGTGTGTGTGTGTGTGTGTGTGTGTGTGTGTGTGTCTCCATGTCTCAGAGTTTTCCAGAACTTAAGGCAGTGTGTGACATCTGAGCTGTGACATCATCCACCTCCAGAGCCAGTGGAGAGATGGGCACAGTGACACCCCCCCACACACACACACACACACAAGGAGTTGGCCCAGGAAGAGAGTCCTTGACAAATCCCCTAGGGGAGGAAAAATCAAACAAAGAAACACTCACCGCCCTTTACAGTAACCTCCTTGCTTGCGAAAGAACAGGAGAGGAGCCAGAATAATTATACAGGCATCTTATTATTCACGGCTGCCTTTTAAAAGGCAAAGAATGAACTTCTAAATGCTCTCCCTGGGATCTTCTTCACCTCTTCTTCCTCCCAACTCTGAGGGAAAGGCCAGAAGAAGCAGGGCTGTGTCCAACCTGTTCTGTCACTTTGTGCCATTTGGAAAAAGGTACTCCCAAGGGAGGGACGATTAGCAAAAGGTCCCCCCACTGGGCAGACAGAAGCCCATGGGCTGCATGCGTGCAGGACGGGTTTTTTCTGTGTATGAATAAAGTTACCTGCTCCTCCAGATGGACTCCACTCCACAGCAGGGCCCATGGCATGGCAACTTGGCAGGCAGAGCATCGGCGGGTGCCAGCCAGGCACCTTTACAAAATCCCCAAAATACCTAACTGTGATCATCTCCTTCTTCCCAATCATCAAAGCCTATTGATTCCACAGCATTGTTACCCAATTCCCTTTGAACGATGATTGCGTATTCACAGCCAAGGGCACAAAAGGCAAGGAATGGAACTTGGGTTCAGAGAGCGAAGGCTAAGCCTGAGACCACTTCTAGATAATGGAGCCAGTGGTGATGTTCATCAGCTCCGTGTGGGCTCCCCCATCCATCAGACGGAAACCTGTGCTGCCCCCTTATCAGAACAGAATGGTTTGGGTTGATAGTCACTCTCACAGGCAGGGCTGGCAAAAATAAACAACTATATAAAATAAAATTACAGGGCTCTGAAAAGTAGACTGCAACATTGCTTTAAAGCCCCGCTTGTCCAAGTCTCTCCCAGACATTCCCAAAGGCAGTGTTCTCTGGGAGAACACCATGGAAAGCAGCAGAGTGACACTGACCGTGTGACACACCTGGAAGAGGCCAGAATGGCAGAGCAAAGCTTTGGTTTCCCTGCCGGAAACATCAACATGGGCATATCAACAGCAGTCGACAAAGTGGGTTGACATGGAGAGATTACTGGCCACAGGCACCAGCCCCCAGCCTCTCTGTGGGTGTGATCTTTATGCCCACGCGTGTCTCCTGTTGCCTTCCCTTCAGCAGCTGTGACCTCAGGACCTCCCCTGGCCGGCCGGGCACCCAGGCCAGGTGTTCTGCATCCTTCTAGGGGGTCGAGACCAGACGTGAGAGTCCAAGGGAAATAAGTAAATGAAGAAGAATGAAATCAGAAGACCCCTTGTGAATGGACCTGAGTCCTGAATCTCTTCCCGACGTGGCTGTAAATTTTCCCTGCAGACATTTGGGTCAGTGCACACAGCGAGTCTGATTTCGTGGAGCAACTTGCTCTCTCGGTGACCCCTGGGTCCAAGAGTTGGCTGGAGACAAAAATGACTGGCCAAAGCCTGGATGTATTCAGCTGGGCTCGGTCCCCAAAGGCTTTGTTCTCCAATCTGTTTATACAGTTTCCCGTAGGAGTCTGTAATTTTAATCAGTAAATATCTCCCTTGATTTATCACCTTCTATTGACATAGTGGTAATTCAAGCAGTGGAACTAAAGCTGGGCCTGCTGTGTGTTTTTTCCCCTCATTGTGCCCGGCCTCTGTTTGATTTTTTTCTCAGTCCTCTTAGGTAATTGGTCCGCCCCTGACACTCTCTCTGTGACCCAGCTGTGGTCAGGGGTCAGTGGGTTCCCCCTTCTGAAGAGCGGAATGTTCTAACCAATCACGACACCATCCTATCCCGAGCTTGCTAAAACCAGAGCAGACAAACCACAGACTGATAGGACCCAGTGGATTTCATTTTAAAAGTAGAAATCCAAGACGCTTATAAAGAACACTGTTATTCTCTCCAGCCCCAGAGACAGCTTGGAGACTTAATCCACTGATTTAGTATCTCTGAGTTGAGCAGGGAGATCCTCCTTTGCAAAGCTTCGAGAGTTGCCAATTTCCACATTAGCAGATTGATCTCTCTGTAAACGTGGGGTTGAATAAGGCCTGGTGCTCTATTCTACTTTTTTATTAATGCATGTATTTATTTAGTGTTTCTCCTGGTAAATTGGTAAAATTCCTTGGGCACACAATATCCCGACTTCAGTATCACATTTGACTAAGAATGATCTCTTTGATGGCCAAGGTAAAGGAATGAGGACTTCCTGGTTCAAAGCTGGCTTGATATGCTCCCAGGTTCTGTGCTAAGCTACTTGTGTTTGCTGGTGGGGACTAAAAGGAAAGGCTCAATGTGGAGGATGGGGGTCGAGATGCCCAAAAGGTCTCAGTGAACTGAAAGGGTGGGCTGACATTTAAAAGGATAAAGTCAATGTAAGGTTCCGAACTTTGGTGCCAAAAATCAATTGCCAAAGCACCAAACAAGGGCAATCTATCTAAACATAAGTTTGGTGAGACTATGTTAGAAGTTTAGGAGTCCACAAGCTCAGTAGATGCTAACTTCATGGCCCATGGCTGCCAAAAACATTAATGAAATCTTAGGTTGTATTGGTATCAGCATGGTTCCCCCGCAGTCATCATCTCACTAGACTTGACTTTCACTGAAGTTTTTAATCTTTTTATCCCCTATAAGAACTAGAACAGTGCCTCATATCACAGAGGCTTATTTAAATATCATTTGGATGGATGGATGGATGGATGGATGGATGGATGGATGGATGGATGGATGGATGGAAAGATAGATGGATGGATGGATGGATGGATGGATGGATGGATGGATGGATGGATGGAAAGACAGATGGATGGATGGAAGGATGGAAGGAAAGACAGATGGATGGATGGAAGGAAAGATAGATGGATGGATGGATGGATGGATGGATGGATGGATGGATGGATGGATGGGAAGACAGATGGATGGATGGAAGGATGGAAGGAAAGACAGATGGATGGATGGATGGATGGATGGATGGATGGATGGATGGATGGATGGATGGATGGAAAGAAAGATGGATGGATGGATGGATGGATGGATGGATGGATGGATGGATGGATGGATGGATGGAAAGATGGATGGATGGATGGATGGATGGATGGATGGATGGATGGATGGATGGAAAGATAGATGGGTGGATGGAAGGAAAGATGGATGGATGGATGGATGGATGGATGGATGGATGGATGGATGGATGGATGGATAGAAAGAAAGAAGGATGGATGGATGGATGGATGGATGGATGGATGGATGGATGGATGGATGGATGGATGGATGGAAAGATGGATGGATGGATGGATGGATGGATGGATGGATGGATGGATGGATGGATGGATGGATGGAAAGATGGATGGATAGATGGATGGATGGATGGATGGATGGATGGATAGATGGATGGATGGATGGATACTAAGGGAGGAAACTGACATACTGGTCAACATATAGCTAAAATATTGTGTTTAGTTTTCAATGCCATGTTTAAGGATGGAATAAAGAGGACTGTGTCAAGAGAAGACTGCCCAGGTAGTGAAGGATTTGGGAATCATGCCATAGGTGAAGGAGTGGGAGACACTGATATATTTAATCTGAAATAGGGGAAAGGAAAAGGGGTCACTGGGTAAGGGGAGAGATATGTCATCCAGATTTAGAATTATGAAGGCAAGTACTTGTGAGAGGGATTAAAATAATTTACATTGTTTCAGAGGATAAAGCTAGAATCACCTGATGGAAGCTACCAATAGATAGATTTGAGCTCAGAACATGGACGAAATCTCTACCAATTAGAAGGGTTCCCTGGAGCCTAAAGAGAAGTGGCCTGATTCTACTGATGGGTCTTTCTTGCTTAAGTGTGACTGCCATAGGCAGCCCCTATCTGTAGCAGCTAGCTCCTCTCCTATGCTGCCTCCACAACTAGTTGTCAATATTCCTTTCTCCATGCTTTATTTAATAGTGCTTTACATTACACTCATTTTATATATGTCTATAGTTATTTATTTCTTGGGCACAGGCCTGTGCCTTTTGTATTCTTTATACATAGTAGAAAATCAACATTTACTTTGTTGAGTTATATAGAACTCAGCCAATAGAACTTGGCTGCCTCTTTGATTCAAGACTAATACTAAAAAAATTCGTTTGGTCTAGTCTGAGTTCTGGGGAAACGCAAAGACTCTGGAATGGCAATATAGCCGTGTTGGCTGGCCTTCAAAGTTCTGTATTTGGGGGACGATCTCATCTGTGAATCTATTCTTCCCAACTTTAAAGTAAGGATACCTATAGTCTTGAGGTTTGTAATGCTGATACATAGTGTTTCATATTCTTTCAAATGAAGGTCTCTGAATTTAAGGTGCCATTAAGATGATATATATTATATTAAAGAAACATTGTTTCTTTGTCCTTTACCATCAGAATTTTCTTTTTTTTCTCAAAGTTCTCACTAGGAAATTCTAGAAAATTCATTTTAATAAAACCCATTTATCTGCTACCCAACCAAACATGTATAAACTAATAGAGTCTTTTGCATATAATAGCAGGGATCTTTACTCTCTTCTTCCCAAAGGAATTAATAACTATTTGGGCATTTCCTAATAACTCAAGTCACTGAATAGTTTAGTCTGGGGGACATACAGATTTCACCTTCAAATCACATTAATGAAACAGAGTGCCTCAAATGTGCTCATAGGTTTGCTTCCATGACTTAGTCACACTGATGGTGCAAATCCAGGTGGGGCCAAGAATGAGATGATGAAGGCAGTTATCCTTGTGCTTATTCTGTTGGACAAAAAGAATTGCTCTGATGCAAGCCTTGTGCGCTTTCTCACAATTACATCATTGCCTTCAAATTGCATGAGATTGCAGGGTGGGGCTGGACCAGCACTTCAGTGACTAGACCTTTCTGGAAGCTTAGCTCTTATCAAGCCTGCATTCCATCACACTGCCACATTCTTTCCCAAAGGTGGCAGCATTCTGGTGAATGGTAAAGTAAAATGATTTCCAGAGAAGTAATTAGCAAAGTGCACAGAGGCTTAAGGGAAAAAAAAAAAAAAAAAAAAAGACAGGCTATCAATCAATAAATAATAAAAAATTCAGTCGAGGGCATTTTCCATCTTGGTGTTCTTGGCTATGAGAGAGAGAGAGAGAGAGAGAGAGAGAGAGAGAGAGAGAGAGAAAGAGAGACATGAGGACAGGTCAGGTTATCCCTTCTTAGCTCATGTTACAGAGCTACTATATAATATAATATACACACAGAAAGAGTGGTGAAAAAGATAGAAAATTGGAACTATTATTTCACCTTTACCTGGTTTCCTACTGTCACTTAAGTTTTCAGGTTGAGCTGTAAGATACCTGATCTTGGATATTCATGGAGTAATTGCATAGACATTGATCTTTTAATGGTAGACGATGAGTTAATTCATCCCCAAACCCTTCTAACTTGGCAGATGTGGAGCTATTAGTCATCAGACTCACTCTGGGCATTGCATATTCTATTATTTATCATTTACATATAAATGAAAGTGTGAACCTCTCCAGGGGAGAAACTGGCCCCTAAGTAAGAGAAGGGTGGAGTGTGGGAGAGGGATGGGACAGCCACTGGGTGATCCAGAGAGTTTCTATTTCCAAGAGATCAGGGTCAATGCTGGCCAAAGGATGAGAGAACAAATAAATAAATACAGGATTTGTAAAGATGAAGGTGGCCCAGGAGACAAGTAGGTTAGGCGTGGGTCTAGTTATTAGTTGAGGAAAAGTAAGGAGTCAGATTCATTCACTTGTGCATTCATTCCACAAATGCTTCTTGTGCTAGATGAGGATGCCTGTCCTCAGGTCAACAAATATCATGAACTACAAGCTGGAGAAAGTTCCATGAAAGAAACAAATAGGGGCCTACAGGAGAAGGTGATGGGGTTAGGGGTTAAAGAGATGAGGATCGATTTGAATAGTCTGGTCAGAGAAGATCTCTGAGGGGTTAAGAGTTAAACTCAGACTTGCAGGATAAGAAAGAACCAGCCACACAAAGAGAAAAAGACAAGTGACAGAGGCTTTTGTGAAGGCCTCAAAGCAGGGAAGTCCTTGACAGATTCCAAGAAATAAACTGTGAATGGCTCTTCCATTTACTGAGCACCTATCATGGCGAGACCCTGGCCTAGGTACTTTATGGGTTAAAGCATTTACTCCTCCCAACCCTATGAGTAGGCGTTACTGTTACCCCCCACACACACACACACACACACACTCACACTGCTAGGGAAAATGAGGGTAGAGTGCCTGGAACATAAAGGACCTAGGAGAGATAGCTGAAATTCAAGTTGGAGAAGTAGGTAGGGACCAGCAGGGGTTTCAACAGGGAAGTGGGATTCATCAGATTTGTGTATTTAAATGATCCCTCTGGTCACTCATTGATGAATAGACTGGAAAAGGGACAAGAGAAGAAGTGGGGGCACCATTTGGAAGGCATTTCGGGTTCCAGGCAAGAGTAGACGTGGCTGGGCCAGGAAGGTGGCAGAGGAGATGGCAGGAAATGGTGGATTCGAGGCATGTTTTGGCTGCATGGAGATTTGAAAGGCAGCCAAACAGTGAGGACACAGAAAGAAAACACATAGACTCAAACCTAATGCCAGCTGCCTTTTGCTAGGAAAGAGAGGGAAGGGAGAGGGAGTTGAAAAATAGAGATCTTGACATTGCAAGATTTTCAGGCACCGAACCAGCATCGTGCCTTACTGTCAGTATACGTGAGACTTAAAGACCTGTTGTCTGTATGTTGTGGTTTGGCTCCCCTAATTCCACCATGTTGTTGCTGTTGTTGTTGTTACATGGATACACACACACCTCTAAACACACCCATGCCTCCAATCCACTGTGCCCTTAGAAGCAGTCAACACGTAAGGCTTCCTTCTGGGACCAGAGGAGTCTCTGTGCAAAGAAGAGAGACCTGCAGCCCAGAAAATGCAGTTACAAAAAAAAAAAAAAAAAAAAAAAGGAAAAAAATGAAGACTAGCACATGAAGAAGGCTCACCTGAGGGGAACGGGTCCAGCTAACCTCAAGCCAATCATTGGCTGCGCCCCTCAGGATGCTGGGTCCTCACACACTTGGGAATTTTAGGAGCCCGGAAACTCAGAGCAAAGTTTATTTTCAGAACAAGGCCTGAAGAAGGAAGCGAAGGATAAACAGGGACCAAATGTTTTAATGATTTGAAATGGTTTCCACCCCAACACCATTCCCTAAATCTTAAAAGCACGAAGGTCAGAGGAGATTTATGGAAAACCATTTTCCTTCAGCTCTCTGCCCTCCAGGCTTGCTGCGGCCCCATGCTCCCGCTTCCATGACGTTTCCTTCACGGGAGCAGCTGGGTATACCCGTGGCTGTTTCGTGACTTTGGCCAGCGCTGGGCTTTGGAGCCTGGTGAGTTTTCTGGGCGGCCGTCTGGAACCGTCCTCGGCTTCAGAACAGTAGCCACAGCTGGTTCTCCAGGGACCGCCTCTGAGTTTCATGCGATACAGTTCTTCATCTGGGTTTTATAGAGAACAGGGATCTTGACCCTGGAATGGAAGAGAGCACAGCCTTGTTAGCAAACTGTCCAGGGAAAACTTTAAGGAAAACGAATGTGGTGGAAGCGAGAGGGAACTGGGAAAGGCTGAAGGAGTACAGGCCCGTCTGGAGCGCAAGGCCCCAGCGGGCTCCCTGGGTGTGGCCTTCAGACAAGAAAATCAACTCCAGATAGCTCGGGGAGAGTGAGAGGAGAGGACAAACGTGTCAGGGAGGAAAAATAACTGCTAATATGATAAAATACGAGTGGCTTCGACAAGTCGTGGCCCATCGAAGATCTCAGGAAACACAGCTCAGAAAAAGTACAACAGTCCTTCAATGTGAGGTAATGAGGCGCGCCTAATTATGTTTCGGAAAGAAACAGCAAGCAAGACTTCCATAGCCTTCCCTTCTTTCTGCCCCTCACGAACGAACCCAAATCCCAAACGGAGGGCCACCGTTATTTCAGAGAAGGTGAGGAATTTCTGAGAGCATCACCAGGTTGTGTGGTTTTCCCAGAACTGAGAAAAACTAGCACACAAACCCTTCCCCGCCTGCTCCCTCCCCAAAAAACTCCCATCAGGAAACAGCAGGGGGAGGAAGGGAAAAAAAAAAAAAGCAAAAAACACACAGGCAGCCCCACCATGAGAAATCAAGGCAGTCGAAATGACATTTGACACCGCCAGGCCACAGCTGAAGAACAAGGGAAAAGTTTTAGGGTGACTGTCACTGACCCATAGTCTCTCACTCCTAACCTTGCTCTCTAACATATGTTTCTCATTTCCTTGCTTATAGCTGGTCCAAGCTAATGATATGTGTTTTGGCCGGGATCCCGTGCTTGGCATACAGCCGGTCTTGTTCTCATTGTCCAGGCTACTTACAGAAACCTCTTTCTCTGTCTCTTTCTCTCTCTCAAAAAACGGGCTTTAAAGAACAGTAAATATGCAAAACAGCCCCCGTGCTCTATACAGCTACCATCTTGAACATGGCCCCTCTACCCTAACACACCCCATCAATAAAGGCCTGAAGAGACTGCCCACGGGCGAGGGGTGCATTCGACACAAAAGCAGTGGAAATTCAAACAAATTGGCCCATTAGAGTCTCACACGGCTATAAATACAGCTCGGCTCAGGCTATTTTGAGGGACGGTGGCATGGGAAAGTTCGGCCTGGAATCTTGACTTTGTCAGAGGAGACGGATCTCTCCCAAGACATGGGAAGAAGATGGAGCTCTCGGCAGGCAGGAGGAAGGAGGGCACGGGTTCCGGTTCGTTTGAGACGAGGTTAAAAGTGGATGGAGGAGATGCAGCCGGGCCTTGCCCTTGTTCTCCAGGAGTGGGCTCTAGTGTCACTCAGCGTGTCCATAACCTCTAAAAAAGCTGAACATGCCCTTTTGATCCTTAGGGGTCAATGGGCCATTTCACTCTTTCCCGAAGGACCAGGCGGGCCAGTGGAGGAAGGGTGGGAAGAAGTGTGGCCTAGCCAGTCCAGGCAGGCCCCAGACTGCAGCATGCACCTCTGGCTGACGCAGAAGGAATCCTGAGCTGAGGAGGCCATTTTTGTCAGTCAGACCCCCAAGTGTGACACCCGTATGTATATATTATGACATTAGTGCACAGTCACAAGGATTTGTTTTTTAAGGAAGTTAGGGCCCATACATGGATTATGAGCAAAATATGTAAGCCGGGAAAGTGTTTGCAATGTAGAGAACTGCTTCACAATTCCCCTCAGGGTGTGTCAACAGATAGCATTTAGCTGCCAACAGTCAGGAATGAGTAAACACAGAATACACATATACTTCTGCACTGTGGACCCGCCCACTTTGGGGAAACACAGCATCACTGCTGGGTCTGTTCAGCCTTCCCTATCTTCATGGACCCCACACCAACGTCTGTTCAGAAAGCACACCCATTAACAGAAATGACTCATTCTGTTAATAAGTTTGAGCACCTACTGTATACCAAGCACTGTAGGAGGAATGGGGTAACACAGGCACAGCCCTGGCCTCTGAGACATTCGGCCCCATGGATGCGTGTGCTCTGTCCCCAGACCTACAGCTTTCTTTACCGCACATCCCAGTTTGCCCAGGACAGCCCCAGTTTATATCTGTTGTCCCCGGGTCATTATTAATAGTGCTTCTTTTCACTCTCCTGAGCGTCCCAGTTTGGATGATAAATTATATGGTTACTCTATCCAGAGTCCCTTTTTTAAAAAAATGCTTTTTTTTTGGGTATGAAATCCAATACCCAGAGAAAAGTACAAAAATATAGCATCCTCTATTTTCAAAGCTCTTTTGGAACTTGCAAAAATCAAGAGAGTTCCCAAATTATCAAGAAAATGGCTTTAGTAGATTAAATTTTAATTAGTTCAGGAACGGGCTCCCCTGCATTCTGGGCTTGACTCCTTGCCACGTGGTGCAGTGGATCCTGTCGCCGCAGACATTGCTGGCTCTGGATTTTCCACGATGCATCTGGAACCTCAACGTGACTTCCCCCTTCCACCATGCATGGGGACAGCTGGGGCACATGAGGGCACTTGTCACTGTAAGGGGAAGAGCTGATTCAGGTTACCATGGCAACACTCTTTCCTGAAAACCTCTGACTGACACTTCCTGGGGAGACAGGAAGATACCGAGGGCACTCTCTTCCTTGATGTCCAGCTTTCCCCACCACACAGACTTGTCTGATATTTGAACTTTTCCGGCTCAGCTTTCTTTTTCTCCAATTCCCATCAGCAGAGCCATCCTGGGGGTGAAAGCAACCAACTGCTTCTGTCTCCTTTCTTCGTAGCCAGCCAGTGGCACCTCCAAAATCATTTAGTAATAAGCTAAGTAGAAGTATTTAGTGAGATGAAGATGCTTCAAAAGTTATGCAGCTGATTGCAAAGTAGAAAACAATGTATGGACTGGCCACACTTTTGTAATCAATGTTATGACCTTAACAATCATTCATCAAATGTTCTTGAGCACCTATTGTGTGCCAGGCACTGTGCTAGAGATTAGGGATAGAATACTGAATAAAATGGGCATGGTTCCTTCCATCATGGAACTTACAGTGTCCTGGAGACATAGACATTAAAGGGATAATCCTGCAAGAAATACATAACTACAGTTTATAGAAAGTACTACAAAGGAAAAGTATAGAATATAAGAGAAAGTACAACAAGGAGACCTAACTTGTATTTGGGTGAGTCAGGGAAAGACCCCCCCCCCAATAAAGCAATTTTAATCCAGTACCTGGATGATGAATAAGAAGTAGACAAAGAAGTCCATTTATATCAAGAGTCCAAAAGTCCATGAGAAATATTTTACTTCAAGACCAGAAGAGTTTTGGGGTATGACTTTCAAACCTGCATTTGTATAATCTGCATCAACAATAATAGAAGGCAGTAATAATACCTCATTTCTAGATGGCTAGCTGGGTGTGAAGCCCCTAGTGCAGTACTTGCAATGCAGGAAGCGCTCAGAGCATGGCATTCATCTCTCTGGAACTATTTTAGCAAATGTAGGGTCTCTCCTATCTGAATCCCCAGCACCTAAAACAATTCAATGTATTGCTACCATATAGTAGTTTTATGTATTCCGTGCTCAGCATACATCGAATGAATGAAAGAATCCATGAGCAAATGAATTAACTGTTATAGGATGTCTTCTACCGAGTAGGCTCCATGCCAGGTACTTTCACAAATACCCTCTTATTTCATCACCATAACATTATTGCACCTCTCTCAAGGCTGGAATTCTAATGGGCTTCACTACACAATAGCTCTGAAAATGATTATAAACTACAACCCTAATGAAGTTTGGAGAAGCAGATAAGGGAGAAAGTGCATTTTCAGGAGCATTTTGAAATGGCAAGGGAAGATACAAGCCAGTGAAGAGGTACAAATGCTCCAAAGAGTCGGAGAAATAGGACGAGAAAGAGGCTTTAAAGTGAGGCGAGATGGATGGGCAGCATTGCTAAAACCAGAGAGCACTTTGGGCTCCGGAAATGCCCCGGGAATGTTTCGTAGCCGGAGATGATGTAATTGGATTCCATTGTCCTTGGGACGAGGGTTGGGTATACCCGCATTCGCATTGGGAAGAGAGTGGGTTTGGGGAGGATGAGGAGAAGAGAATTGGAGCTCAGTGGAACATTTAAGTACAGAGAACCTTCAGAAATGGTCATGTTAAAAGGCTAGCCTGTATGGGGCAGGTGGTAATAGAGTCATTTTCAGAAGCACAGGTAATGAAAGGAAGTGTGAACTCAGAAGTAGCTCCAAGTCTCACTGGTTTAAGAAAGGGCATTGGATAAGGAAAGAAGCTAAGGAGATGATTTTATATTGTCAGCGGTTTCTCTAGTCTAAAAGAGGCAAATCTTACTATGAATGATTTAGACAAAAGAAAGTTTAAAGAGAGGTAGGAGTTTATTTCATCAAAGATGGCAGTGGGAAGCATAGAGTTGCATTAGGGTCAGAAATCTGTACATTTTTAAATTATTCACATTCAACTGGAGATGAATGGAAGAGGATAATACCTGAAAAGGTTCAAGGGGGTAGGAAAAAAAAATCCAAAGGCAAAAATAATTCCCCTCGTAGGGAGCTCTAGTGTTCCAGAGGATTTTTTGTAGAACTGGACATGGGTTTGAACTTGGTGTTCTTGGGTTGGTTCCCTGCAGGTCCCTGGGATGGTGATGAGCCTGTAATTGTCCTAGCTTTGCTGTTTTTCCTCCACAAACCTATTTGTGAACGTGCCATAAAATTGACTTACTCAGTGCTCTCGGTTTCAGGAAATATGATACACAGCAGATCAGGAAAAATGATTTCTTTTTTTTTTCTTTTCCTATTTTGCAGTATCTTGGCACAAGCTCTGCACTGAAATGGTTAAAATATCAGCACATTTCACTGGGCTTGGGTTACTCATAAACATTCAGCAAAGCAATTTCACTCAATCGCACATATTAACTGCTTAAGTTCTTTTCTCTGAGGATGTGGACTGTTATTTTATGCCAAAAGTCCTGTAATTAAGTTTGACATAAGCGCATGGATTAAATATGTGGTTGGGGTGGAGAGGGGGGTGGGACGCGGAATGGAAGGTTTTCTCCCCTCGCCTTCTTGCCATATGGAGACTGTAACCAAATAATGTGCAAAAATTTTTAAGAGAATTTCCAATCTTATTACTCAGGGTTGTTTACCAGGTAAGTCTCCAGGCCAGTACAGTTACAAAACCAGTTTTTCTTTCCCCCAATTTAGCAATAAGGACAACAACAAAACATTACCCATCCCACAGCCATGGACCAGAACAGAGAACAGAACAGCTGCTAGGAACTCTTCTGATGGGCGAGCGACTGGGGCTATGGTTTGGCGCTGCTTTCCCCAACTGATCTATTGTAATTCAGGGATATGTTTCAAATGCAGAAACCATGATGAGGGGGCCGTATATTGCCTTGGTTTGTCCATTCCATGAAGGGGTACAACATGGTTCTGTGGGAACTTTGACCACGTCCAGATTTCCCCTGGCTGAGGGGTCCTCAGGTGACTCGGAGAAGGTCCAAATCATGTAAGCAGCAGAATAACAAATTTGCTTACAATGTCTGGCCGTATTCATGAAGGTTTCTTGTGGTTTGAGAGAGGAATGCTCCTGTTCCTCCCTTCCCAAAAAGAGCTGAAAATAGCTTTTTCGAATGTCTGAAGAAGAAAACATCCTCCTCGAGTTACCCCCAGATCCCAAATCAGAGGAAGCACACGGGAGATTAACCCAAAGAAGGGAGTTAGGCAGCAGGCCACCCCCCCACCCCGCCCCGCCTCTCCTCACAGTAAATTTGCCCTCTCTCTCTTCCCCAATCCCAGCTCTTCACCTCATTGCTGTAACTGAGCTGAGTGTCTTCTCTGTGGCTTTGTCCCGCCATATCTTCTTAAAGCAACAAGGAACTTTATCCAAATCACTGCCCAGCTCAAGCTTTTATCCTTCACCATCACTCGGGAAAATCTCATTGCAACTGTTCCCACCCACCTTCTGATTTGTCTCCATTTCTCTGAACTCATCTCTGACTCATCCTTGTGGAGGGCCACAGTCCAGTCCGCTCTTAACATTAGCGTCGGAAGCCCCATAAATCTCCCTGTTGCGCTGATGTCGAGCGTGGGTTTCTGACCATGTGAGCATGCCTGTTTTTATGTTATCAGAGGTGGCTCAAACTGAGCACAGTGTTGAGATAAAGCCTTGAAATTTGCTACACAGCAGTGAGAATAATTTATTTAGGCTCAATACAACCCTCTATATTCCCCGTAATTTGGGGGACCATCTGCCACATCTTTCAAAAGTCCATTCCAAGCCCTCCAGGAATATTATTGTTTCTTAGTTTATCTTATATTTCTGCTCATTAAATTACATAAGCCTGTTGTTACTAGGCCCTCAGCACTAATGTATTCCAGGCATTCAGTGCTGTACTGTACTCTTCTGTATTATCCCCCCATTTTGTACAAAATATAATTACCTTTGGCTCTACTGTCCGTGTCATTGTTGGGAACTGTTTGGTTCTCTTAAGTGGCTTTCGCTTTTTCTTTGATATCTTAGGTAATTCTTTTGTATTCCCGAACTTTCCTCCCTAGAGGGGCCAATTTATAAGATTGGTCTAAGACAGGTAAGGAAATGCATACCCCTGCCCCAGAGTTTGGTTTTTTCTTTGGTCATGAAGTTGTGGGGGGGGGGGAAACTCTGTTGGATTGTTATTCCATGCGTCTAGTCCCCAGGGACTTGAAATCAGCGGGATTAACCCAGGCCTTCCTGAGAGAGGTGGGTGTAGTCCTCTTTCTAGCCATGTCTGGTTGCATTTTCCATGGGACCCAAGTCTGCCATTTTATCCTGTTAATGTCTGATGTCTCCATAACAACTCCAGAAAGAAGTGAAAGTCAGACAAGGACACATGTGGCCATGGACAAGGCGCCAGGTGGAGTGTGGCTGGGGCTGCATGGGACTGAAGTAAATGGGGCAAAGTGTGGTATGTGAAGAATCCAGGGGCTCCAACATGGTTGGGCAGCCCTTCTTGGAGGCCTATTGAAACCTTTCTGCACTTGAGCCTGTCCCACCTTTGTCCTGAGATAAGAACTTATCTCCATTTTTCCTCTCAGATGCTTTCGTGTTTTGTCTCCAGGCTGAGGTAATTCCAGCATGCCCCCATCCATTCTCCTGTGCTTCCTGCTTCCCCTGAGATAACCTGTGGGAAAGAGAACCTGTTAGGACCCTTTGATGGTGTGCTCATGGCTTTCTAAATCTAACGGTAGCCATGTTGATGGTCATTTTCCCCTGCAATTTATGCATAGCGTTCTTTGGTTCCAATCTTGCTGAGCATGATTCAAAATTACACACCCTCATCCTGTCAATGAGTGGTGCATGTCATAGTGCAGTGGATAAGAACGCAGGCTGTGAAGCCTGACCCACCTGAGGTTCAAATGCTGGCTCTGACATTTATTAGCTGTCTGACCTCAAGTATGTTCACTTAACCCTCATGAGTCATTGGCTTCACCTGTATCACAGAGAATCACAGTACCTCCCTCTTGGGGGCATTGTGAGGATTAAACACATAAAGGGTTAATGAGAGTTCTTGGCCCATGGCAAGTCTTCAATAAGGTTGGCTATATTCCAGATTTTCTAAGGAGTCTCAGCTATGTTGAGCTGGTCCTTCAAAGACATAGGACGCTCAGTCTCTCAACGGGATGAGTGATGAGCACAGCCACGTCTTCAGGTTGCACTTCACTTGGCAGCATTTAAACGCAACCTTACATCAAAACTGTCAACCCATGACTCAACCCTTCACAGCCTAGTATTATTTAAAGTATAGAGACACAGGAAATGGAAACATTGGTGTAAAAATTAACAAAAGGATTTCATTTCAAAATTCTTACTGGTTCCTCTGCTGCACATAGATACAGATTGCAGAGTTCTCGTGTGGGTTCCCTGTAAAAGCCAGAACCTTGCTCCAAGTTTCAAGGTGGTCTAGCAGCTTTGCAACCTCCAGCATGACTTTCACCAACCTCTTGACCTTCAGCTGCCAAACTGGGATGATTCATGGCATGTCTACCTCACAAGACTCTTGCAAGCTAGAAAGAAATAGGGTTGAAAATATGATCATTATTATCATGAAACACATAGCTTCTATTAAATAATCTATCTTGAAATCAACAATGATACTTTTTCATATTAATTACTTTATATTTATACAGAATATTGCTAAATACCCTTGGAGTAGTCCAAACTTCCCATCTCATTGTCCAAGTTCAACCCTTTTCTAATGCCCAAATTAAGCCTTCCTTTTTCTAAAAAGCCACCCCTGCACATATACATACACATACGACATTAAACTTTCACTCTTTTGTACTGTTAGCCCACTTACTACTGTAGTTTTCACTTGCTTTGGTATTTGATCATCTGTCCAAGGAGTTGGCAGATTTTTTTCTATAAGGACCCAGACAGTAAATATTTTAGGCTTTGTGGGCCATCCTGTCTCTGTCACAACTACTGAACTCTGCTATTGTAACACAACAACTCATACACAATATGTTCATGAACAGGCCAGGCCGTGTTCCAATAAAACTTTATTTACAAAAACAGATGAGACCCATGGTCTGTGTTTGCAACTACGATTCTGTAGCTTGGCTTTGTTGTTAAGCATATTTCTCCGTGCCTGTTTTGTCTACCCAATTAGATTGTCACCGCCTCACAGACAGGAGTCTTTATTAGGTGTCTATAATGCCCAGTTCCCCACTTCTCCTGAGCCAAGAACTTGGTTCAGGTCCTACATGTCAGATTAAACTATCTCGTGGGAAAATTGTGTATTTATTGGGAATAAATTAATGTAAGCAACTAAACCATGCCGAATGCCCTAAAGAGTTAAATCAGGGAAGAGACGTGTTGTCTCTATGGAATGAGAGGCAGCCATCTGCATGTCAAATACACGAATGTAGGAGAAATTTGCCCACCGATCACTGTCGGGTCCTGGGGGAAGGTCCGTGGAAAACACCTGAAGGCCACATGTTTCTGGAATCCGAGCTCTGTGCATGAACAATGCCATGTACGAGCAGGAACACGGGGAGCCCGGCTCTTTCCTAGGCATGGTTATAACTCTGAATTCACAGACAGCTATCATTCTTTAGGGGCAACTCTTTTATCATTATCCTTGAATTGAGAATAATTCTCTATTGTTTCCCATATAGAATCATCTGAAAACAAATATTTTTATTTATGGAAATATAATACTCCAGGGACCCATAGCATAGTGGTTAAGAGCTGCAGGGCCTGGAGTTATACCTAATTAAATCTATGAGCCTTCGAATAAGCCTCTGAACCTCTCTAAGCCTCAATGTTCCCTTCTGTGAAATGGGAATTTTATGAGGGTTACATGAGACCATGTATCTGAAGAGCTCAGTAGAGGGTTCAGGACAGAGGAAATACTCAATAATTGTTAGCATCCAGTAATAGCAGTGGTAGTAGCAGTCAAAGTCACAGGAGTAAAATATGTTTCTTTAAACACAGAGCTACCATATGACTGGGAGGAGTTCCACTCCTAGGTATATTCCCAAGAGAAATGAAAACCTACATCCACACAGAAACTTGCACGCAGTGTTCATAGCGGCATTATTCATAATAGCCAAAGAGTGGAAAAACCCAAATATCCATCAACTGTTGAGTGGATAAACAAAATGTGGTCGATCCTTACACAGAAATATTATTTGGCCATAAAAAGCAATAAAGTACCAATACCTGCTACAATATGGATGAACTTTGAAAACATTATGCTAAGAGGAAGAAGGGAGTCACAAATGACCATATATTGTAGGAGTCCATTTATATGAAGTGTCTAGAATAGGCAAATACAGAAAGTAGATTAGTGGTTGCCATGTCCTAGGGGAAGGGCATAGGGTACGGGAGAATGAGGAGTGATTGTGAATAGGAATGGAGTTTCTTTGGGGGATGATAAAAATGTTCTAAAAATAGATAATAGTTATTGTTGCACAACTCTGTGAAATACTAAAACCACTTTTAAAGAGTCAGTTTTATGGTATATGTAAATTGTATCTCAAGAAAGTGTTTTTGTATGTCTGTACCACATCTTCTTTATCTAATCATCCATCAAAGAACACTGGTTGTTTCCATATCTTGGCCACTGTGAATAATGCTGCAATGAGCATAACACACAATGCAAAAGACAGATGACATAGTATAGAAATGTACACTTGAAACCTATGTAATTTTACCAACCAATGTGACCAAAAAAATTTAATAAAAAATAAAGCTTTTCTAAGGCATTTTGTTTTTTAAAAAAGAAAATGAAGTTAGCTATTCTCATCAAAAATTAATCTGTAATATATACCTTATCTCCCTTGATAGGAGCTAGAAGTTTATAATTTGAGAATTCTATACATACCAAAAAAAAATGTGTTATGTACAGATATATCTTAAAAGCAGATAAGTATTAGTTAAGTTCATACATCCATGGTGTTTAAATGTACTCACCAAGGGTATGAAGAGATCACCTTTATTTATAAATCCCAGTTAGTTGTAAGAATTTTTCAGAGTCAAGAACGGTATGTTGAGGACCTACTATGTGCTACATACTACCTTGGACATAGGGACATAGGATCCTGAGAGCAAAATCCTAGGTTCATGAACTTATGGTTTAGTCGTTCTTTGCACATCACACCAACCAAGATGATCTGGTCGTGTTCCACCATTCTGTAGTTCATATCATAAGAACAATGGGGTTTTTCCCAACTATGGATCATATTATCATCTTAAATTTGCATTTCAAACCCTTCTCCCCAGGGGCACACCACCCCCCACTCCCAGTTGAAAAATCACAGTTCTAGATTCCAGAAGTTTTAATAAGTTCAGGATTCCTAAATTTTACATAAAGAAGTAGGGGGTCCACCAGGCCCTATATGGATTGCATTGTCTCACTTGAGGACCTGCAAGAAAACGGGGATTCTCAAATTCTTATGAACGGGAGAACCTCCCGGAAGCTTGTTTACCATGCAGATTCCCAGGCCTTAGCAGCAGAAAGGCGGGTTCAGCAGGTCTGAAACGGAGCCCAGGAGATGGAGCACTAGCCTAAGTCACTCTGACGCAAGAAGGCATGAACCACACTTTGAGAAATGCTCTCAGAGGTCGGAGCCCAATGCTTTGCCAGATGTTTACTGAGTACCACCAACATTTACCCCGCACCGTCTAAGCACGTAGGCGATACTAAGACAGCCTCTCTTCCCAGGAGCACATCATCAAGTCTGGAAGACTTGAGAGACACAGGGAGAAGAGGGGCCACTCAGACCTAACTCTAAAAAGTAACTAATTGTAAAAAGGGAAATAGAAGAGCCTGGAGCAGACACTGAGGAAGATTTGTCTCAGAGCAGCTGGCTGTTGTGTATTTACATGAGGGATAAAAAGAGGCCCCGTTGGTAAAGCAGAGTGAAGCCAAATTCTGGAAGCCCCCGAAGGGACTGGGACCTAGAGCGTGCGGGGACCCACTGAGGACTTTTGAAGAGGACAGTGGCATGCTGAGATCAGTGCTGTGAAAAGATTAATTCGATAATATGTCACTGTGAGCATTTTTGGAATGAGGTGACACATAATGGAGCAATAGCACGATAGAAGCAGAACCCAAAAAGGATTGTAACGAGAGGAAACTAGAGATAAGAGAACCATTTGGAGGGTCTAGGAATAGCCCCCACAGCAGCCTTCCCCCCAAAAGAATAAGCATGCCATGACAGAATTCCTCCTTTACTTAAAAGTGAAAAGCAATACTAAGAGCCTTTCTTTCTTACACTCATGATAAGAAAGATGCCAACTTGAAAGAGGCCATTAGGGAGTGAGATTATGATAGCCGTAATAAGGGACGTGAAGATTGAAAAAAGGATTTAATCAGCTTCAGAGATTAGAAAAAGTGACTGTGGGGTGAGGAAGAGAAGGGGATGGAAAACCACGTCTGCCAAGCACTGTTTGGAGCTCTCATCATTAGGGCCTTACCCGTGAGAGCTATGAGAAACATTGATTCCCCTGAAATTGGCCCACAGACACATTAGAAGCAACCTTTACAAATGACCACAATGACTACTCTGGAAAACTTGATACGACTCTTAGCCAGAAAGAGAGAGTTGTCATTGTGTAATAGTTAGTAATCATACATCCAAACAATGCCTTATGTTTTAAGGAACAATGCCCCTAACAATAGAACTTAAAAGAGAAAAATAACAAGTTAGATTATTGTTCGTTACACAGCTTTTGCCATTGTAACAAACTACCCCAACACAAAATAACTTAAACCAGTAAGTCATGACTCACAATTCTGTGGGTAGGCTGGGACTTTACCTATAGAGTGTGGGGACCCACTGAGGACTTGAAGAGGAGAGTGGCACACTGAGATCAGTGCTGTGAAAGGATTCACTCAATAATAAGTCACTGTGACTCTGTGGGCACCTGGTCTGAGCTGGCGTGACTGAAATGGATAAACAGGAATGGGCCCATGCTCCTGGCTGGCAGGAGGATCAATGGTAGCTGAAGTGATTCTCTCACCTTTCCTCGCGTGAGCCTGGGGGTCTTCACATGGTGGCCTCAGGGTTTCAGAGGGCAGCAGGAGAGCCAGCCTCAACGCATAAGCATTTTTCAAGCCTCTGCTTGTGTCACATTTCCTGTTGTCCCGTTGGTCAAAGAAAGTCACACAGCCAGATGACAATCTGTGAAGGAGCTGCTCGAGAGCATAGATAAAAGAAGGGACAATATGTGTGACCATTTTTACTACCACAGCAATGTATGCTTAATACATAACACACCTCTAAAGGAAGTGGCAATTATCTACGTCATTCTGCTTAAAGGATCTGGAAGGATAGGGTCAGTGTTGGGCTTTACACTGTACTTGTCTGAATGTGAATATTGGAACAATTGTGAACGAAATTCATAAATATATATCACTGATAACGTTTTTAAAAGGAGCAGCAGGGGTGGGAGAGGGGAAAGAAGGAGAGAGGGAGGGAGGGAGGGAGGAAGGGAGGGAGGGAAGGAGGGAGGGAGGGGGGAGAGAGAGAGAGAGAAAAAAGGAGAGAAGGAGAGAAAGAAGGAGAGGGAGGGAGGGAGGGAGGGAGAGAGGGAGGGGGGGAAATATCTTTCTTTGCATTGACAGGACACTACCAATCTTATAAAAGATCCCGAACTTTTCGATTGTCATTACTTGTAAAATAACCTCCTGTCTCCTGAACTCCTACAAGGGTCAGATTTCAGCCTCTGCAGAGGTGCTCGGCAGGGTATGTCCAGTGCAGTTGCAGAGAACAGCCGCCCAGGTTTTCGTTCCACAAGCTGGACAGTGCTTGGACCGCTAGCCCAGCCCTGAAAAGACCAAAGATGCAGAGCAGCAACGCCCCATTCTTAGGACATAATTAATGTGCTGTTAATTTTTTTCATCAACAAAGGATTACCAAAATACCACATGATTTCCTTCAAAAATGTGACCCTCCCTTTCCTGTCTCATTTTTCTTTTCCTGGATCTGAACGTGGTTTCCATTAGCCTCATGAAAATAGTTATTTCTGTTCGTTTTCCTCAACTTGTCTCAGGGCTGTGATCTCAAGGAGCCCAGAAATGCTAAAGCAAACCCTTAGTAGACATTTAAGGAGCTGCTTCTCTCACTCGGAGCTCTTCTCTAAAACTTCTCTGCTTGGGAGGCCGGTGGCTCCCTCTGCACCCCACAGCAAACCTCATGGTGTTATAAAAAGCCAACTAACTAAATAATGCCATAGGAATCTTAATTACTAGGGTCATTTAGCCAACAACATTACACAGTTTTTTCCTCTCAGAATCCAAGCATTTAAAATTACAAATATCCCATCCAATTCACATTTAATTACCACTGTTCAAAATTCAAGAACTTTTTCATTTTCAATTATGTAAAATTGGAAATAACGAACTACTGCTAGGGGATGGCCAATTGACTCCTTTTTTATGGGGGAGCAGGAAAGTGACATAATTATTGTCTCTTCCTGATCAAATTTCTGTTGTTGACTGGCCGTTTTCTTTACCAAACATCCCTAACTTCTCCACGTTTTTCCTCAATCGAGAATGAAGTTAACCTGTGATGAGTCCTGATGTTGAGTTGTCCATAGAGATCATAGTTCGCTGCACAAAAGCCCGTGTCTGAGAGCTAAGCAGATGCAAGCTTTGACAATAGCAGAGGGCATTCTAAGTCAGCACCACCGTGGAAAATCCGGGACTTAACAGTCACCATCGACCTGAACACACCGGGAGCTACTCCACACCATCTGTGGGGTGAGGAAAGGGAACTGAGGTTGGGGGGACAGCACCTTTGAGGCTTCTAAAATAATCCCACTCATGACTTGTTCTCCTTCCTGTGAGAATGGTGGATCCATAGTAGCGGTCCTCTGAAAATCCTTTTCGGTTTGCTTTGCAATCTAGTCCATTGTCTCTAATGATTACCAAAACAGTTTCCTTTTTTTTTTTTTTGAGGGCAGTGTCACTGGCCCTTGTATGTGGGACCAAACCGGGGCCACTGGCTTCCCAGGCCAGCGCTTAACCACCGCACCACTCGGCTGGCCCAAGCAGTTTCCTTTTAGTACTTGAAATCACTTATTTAAATGAGAACTACCCACCTACCTATCAAGTAGTTTTTGCTAACAAACCTGACTTTTGCATTACCCGAAAAGAAAGTTTTATATATTTGTATGTGTGGTGTGGTGTATACATGGCGTGTGTGTCTGTGTACTTTATATAATGACATAGATCTAAAATAGGTGTGTTACCATTATGTCATTAGCATTCACTTGAAATAGGCTGTACTTTGTCCCCCTGGCAGATCTGTTTACAGAGAAAGCTGAGGCACTGGGGTAAGGACTTTCTTTTCACCCAGCTTCCTTTTTGGAAACAAGAGTCCTTGTGTCTGGGAGATGCTCCCAGTTTCATGTAGAAACAACATCCTTCCTACTGACAATGAAAACCTAAAGCCCTAAGGGACACTTATCCTTAAACATGTGCTGCTTTGGCTTTAGAGCAAGTGAAACTATTTTTAAGGGTTATATGTGCCAACTGAAAAAAAAAAAATCCTTCTTTATCTTCATGCTGGAATTCCATTCATGCTTCTTCATTTCCACAAACTTTTAGTGAGTTTTTTTAATGGCCTTTCCTACACTCATCTCCCCATTCTTCACACACCTTCAGTATTACGAGCTTTTCTAAAGGTTGAGCATTTTTGTGTCTAGTTACACTTTTCCCCCCCAGAACATATTTCTATTTACCAGAATCTCAAATTACCATGGCAACAATCAAGAGTCCCTAACACGTGTGTTGCTTTTTCTGTACTTAACCTACGGCAGAGCCACCACAAATGGCCACAGAGATTACATAAGAATTACATCGAGGGCTGAGAAAAGACCCACCGTCATTAATTTCTTTCCATTTTAGTGCATCTTGGGGGAGGCCAAACGGTAAATGTAGGAGGATAATAACATTGTCAGCACAGACTCTTGTTATCTCACAGGCAGAGAGAGAGACTGCCCAGTGACTGCCTGTGCCCAGTCAGTGGTGCAGGAGAGAGAAGAGGAAGTGCCGAAAAACGGAACAGGAAACAGATGGGAGATGTGATCTCTCAAAACTCCCAAAATTCTGAAAAAACCTCAAACCAGCCTGATGGTTTGAAAATTAGGACAAAAGTGAGATCTGTGCTCTTCCCAAAGAGAGGCCAGCTGAAGCAGGCGCAGTGAGGAGTCGTGTCATGTGGACACCAGATCCAACTGGCTGCAGCTCATCAGCACCAAAGGGAAGTGAGAACGCTAGACCACGACTGAGTTAACCTGGGCAGAGAGGCAGGGAGAAGGCGCCCACTCTTAGCAATGACAGTCTCAACTCCAGCTTCACACAGACAGCTGAAATCTCTGCAATCATGGGATTTGGGGTTAGGAATACTCATTTCTTTACTATGAATTAAGAGATACTCACAGGAATTCAGCTCATACTAGTGGCCAGAGGGAAAGCACTCAGTCTTCCACATCTGCAGCCTTTAGGGCCCATGTGAGGGGACAGAAGGGATCAGAGTCTGGATTAAATGGGTCACTTTCCGTGACCCCAACAAGAAACATCCAAGAATCTAAATGGCTTCATTAAAATGCAACCCTAGGTGCAATGATTTGTCTAAAATTGGTTCCTACTCCCGAGTCCCGAGCTCTGGGAGACACAGACGTGGTGATTGGTTTCCACCGTCGGATGGAGTCTCCAGGCTTCCATTTCCCTTCTCTCTGCTGGTTTGGCAAGTGTGGTGGTGGGGGCAGAGGGCAGTGACTGCTCCCTGACAGCCAGAAAGCTGAACCTACTTCCTGAAGAGATGCTAAAACCTGACAGTCCGGCTGCCCCTCCCTAACAAAGCCTGAGAGCAGAGCCATCCAAAAATCCCAGACACCCCTCCCCCTCCCAGGCAACTGGGAGTCACTTGTGACCTTGCACAGCCTGTGGTCAGGAGCGAGCCTTTGAACACATCTCCAGAGCTGCAGTGATTAGAAAGTCTTTGATTACTCAGCTCAGCTGGTCCTCCCTTCTCAGGATTTCTCTTCACCCCTCCCCCAACCTCCTTTGCCTCACCCAGTAGCCTAGGCCTGTTGATTATTTTGTTTTTTGTTTTTATTTTTATTTTTTTAAAGCAACCAATTTTTTTCCCTCTCTTTTCATTTTCCTATAGCATTCTAAACCTCAAGATGCGGTTAACACTAATCCCGGTTTATTTAGGGTTTATCTGTATTATTAATTCCAATCATGAAAAAAAGAAAAAGTGCTCCAGGCCCTAGTTTGTATACAAAGTTTGGGTGTTTGTGAAAGGGGCCAGGCAATCACAGAGAAATGTATTTTCTTTAGATAGTTTTTAAATCCAAACAACTTTCTTTTCTAGTCTGAAAATATTCCTAGACATGGGTCCCATCCTTAACAATTTCATTTATTATTATATTCCCCCACCACCACCCCAGTCGATACTCTTTGAAGCAGCTTCCTGCATTAATCTGGACTTAATATGGATTTAACCATTTACAATGGAAAATAATTTGGGTTAAAAAAAATAATCTTCCTTGATAAAGCTAGAAAGCCCCCAGAACTGTCACCATCTCTGACAGCCAGGAATGGAATGAGATTCTTGAATATGCATATTGAAGAAAAGAAAAAGCAAGACTAACGGGGTGTATGTTATATTTTATATTTGTCAGCTGTTATGACTGACTGGAGTTGAGTGATATCCAGGGTCTTGACTTGTTGTTTGAATGAATTCATCATCACTCGGAACATACGAACAGTTATTTGGTGCCCAGGATATACTAAAAATATCTTCCATTGGAGTGAGAAGGCTTTCTCTTAGAGGTAGCAGCCTGCATCCATCACTCACAGAGGGCCTTCTCAGTAACTAACCAATCCCAGCCCCCTTCTCACCCATCCTGCCCATTTTTACGTTCTTCAGTCTATTAACTTGCATAATGCTGGAAATAGAAAGTTTACATTTCTTTGGGTAGGCCCTCTGGCAAGGCCAGTGTTATCAAGGGAATTCTTCCTGGATTGAAATCAAGGAGCTCAAGGGGACTGGGATATTTTCATGGGAATTTAAAGGAATTCAGATTAGACCTCCAAGTCTACGTTGTTAGACCGCAGCACTTGAGGCAGACCTAAAAGCATTTTGATTGCTAGAGGACTTGCAGAATGAGGCTAGGCTGAATCCAAGAAGCATCCCTTTTCCGGGATTGGGAAATTATGGGCATGGGAGCCATCACTCCTCATGTCTGTGCCCATGGCAGACATCACCAATCAATCACCAGATCCTTTCACCCTGAGTCAGGAGGCAGCCTCTGTATCATCTCAACACAGTGCCCTGTGAGCCACCTAAAGTGGATCTAATTTGGGACATACATTGAAAGCTATTTGCCATTCCTGCTGGGCCTGCACTACTCCAGGAGGCTCTTGGCTGATCTCCTAGATTTTAGCATTTCCCCTCAGCCTGTCTTGTGTACTGCTGCTGGCTCCTATTCCTCTTCTTGATCATATAGTCCCATTGTGTTGGGGACAATGCCAGAAAGACTATAAAGACCAAGGGCCTGGTCTCTTTGACTGCTGTAGCTTCCAAAATCACTGGTACAACCAGGCAAATTGGAAACCTTTGCTCAGAAGGAGCCACCCCACTCCTTTTCCTGAGCCCCAGCAAGTCTGTCTCCTGTGGATTTCCTTCCATTTTCCCTCAATTACTAGGAGCAGGATGTAGTGTGGCTAGGATAATCTTCTAGTCACTTTACCTTTCAGAACCAATTATATCAGCCTCGGAGCCTTCCCCAAGTTGTCAAGGCCTTCCTCCAAATGCCTGTGACCATTTCACCAGGTGCATTCCTCTTCAAGCCCCTGTTACATCAGCAACTTGCCATCCTCCACATGTGATGTTTCTTTCCCATCCAGGAAGCCCTTTCCCATGGGCTTTTCCCCTCTAAGATGCCTGCCCCAATTACCTGACTCGCCTTTACTCTATGTCCCTTACCACTTTTTGTGTCTGTTGTACCTTTTAATAACACTTACCTCTTTCTAAAATACTATAAGTTAATTGTAGAAATTTTAGAAAATAGATATACAAAAAAGTAGAATATTAAAATGACTTATAATTCCATCAGGATATACATATTGATGTATATACTTCTAACTCTTCTTATGAAATATTTCTGGATTTTATTGTAAAAAATATACATATACTTAAAGTAAGTGAGTTTTATAATTTCTTATATAAAATTATACCTCAATATGCTGATCATATATCTATATATTATACATAGAAAAGAGTATGTATAGTATGCATCTGAACTTTATATGTATTTTAAACAAAAATATGAGTTTCATATTTTATGTACTCTGTTGAAAAGTCTAAACTTTGTTGTCTGTAAACTTTTAGTTTCTAAAACACATAGTTGAACAATCTTTGGGCATATACCTATATTTCCAGTATTCCAAACCTATCTCAATATGTTTGCCCATTCTTTTTAAAAACTTATTAACAGCTTTATTATAGTTTATATATAGTTTATATACCAAGCAATTCAATCAAAGTGTAAAACTTCATGGTTTGGGGTATATTCACAAGGTTGTCCAACCATCATTACATTCAATTTTAAAACATTTGTCAGCCCCAAAAAGAAACCCTTTACCCACTGGCATCATTCCCACTCCTATTTCCTTCCAAACCCCTTTAGCTATAGACTACCACTAATCTACTTCCTGTCTCTATAAATTTTCATGTTTGTGGACATTTTATATAGATGGATTCATTCGGGATGTGGTCCTTTGTGACTGGCTTCTTTCATTTAGCATGTTTTCAAGATTCATCCATATGTTTTAGCATCCCTTCATTACTTTTTATTGCCATATAATATTCTATTCTTTTAAGAGTTCCTGTTTTTGTTTTTGTGATGTCGATGTCAGTACTTTGCTGAATTGAATGGCCCTCACATCACCTATCTGGGCACCCTCTAATTGTTTCAGTGATTATTTTTCGTAGGGTTCTACTGAATTTACAAAGAAATCCAGTTCAGTTCAGTTCAACAAATACATACTGAGTATTGAACTGTGCAAGGTTATTTGCTAGAAAGTGCTGGGGATACAAAGGTGAATGGACACAGCCTCTGTTATATAGGAGTTTACAATCTATTTATAGCAACTCATAAGAGCAAGTCATGTCCATGAGTCACTCTGATGCTTTCAGCCTTTACTTAATCCTTTATTTTACACTATTTGGATGTAGATATGTATGTTTTTCAAGTTTATTTCATATGTTTATACCATGCTATTCTGTAAGCCACCCAAAAACAAGAACTGTGGGTTCTATGTCTTTTCTATTAGAGCTACAGCAGCTACCATATGCTGTGTATTTATTTTATTTGATCTGCAAAACAATCCCATGAGGCAGCTATTGTTATTTTCATTTGTTGATGGGGAAACTGAGGCTGGGAGTGATAAAGCAAATTTCTGAAGGTCATTCATCTGATGAGGGTGGTCACTGGACCACACCAGCCCCCACCTGTAAGGACAAATTGCTGAAGGTCATTCATCTGATGAGGGTGGTCACTGGACCACACCAGCCCCCCACCTGTAAGGAGGACATTCTTAAGAACCAATAGATGACATTGTCCACCTGCCCCTCTGGTGGGCAGCGTTGCATCTTAGTCTGGGCAGCTTGGTAGATTCTGGGTGTGAAGGATAAAGTCAAAAGTTCCCACGTCTTCATCCTGTGGCATTGGTGGTTGCGTCCATTCCATTGTTCTCTTGACAGTGGCAGAAAACATAACTCCCCAAAGAGCTCCTTCTGCTTAGATGACATCATTGGATGTCATCTTTGGAATTTACCACTTTGGAATCAAACTGTAGAAGATATGCTTAGGGATAATAAAGTAGGACCCTTTCCATCCCCTAAATATGCCATTTGATAGAGCAGCATGACAAATGGCAGGATTGGAGAACTCAGGCCCCCCGTTTTGGGCTTCTAGAACTGTCCAAGTGCTTTCACGCTTTACCGTGCTGTCATATTCAACAATAAGGCAGGTAGGTTACCCCCGTGAGTCTACCTATCACAATGAAGACACTCGATAAATATTAAATAATAATTATTGTTTCTTTCACATTCGCTGACAAGATAAAAATCCCAGTAAAGAGACCTTGAGGTCTAATTACTTTGTAGGCATTGAAACCAAACTGCTAGTTGAAAAATTAATTGTGGAGCCATCGGAGAGGGAGCAGTGGGAAGTTATTTTGAGCAGCCATGTCATTCTGAAACTCCGCGTAGGATGTGGAGCGATAAACACCAACGCAAGCTGCCTGAAGTGACGGAGGCAGGGGAGCCTAGATGTGCGGCTGGCACTGAGTGAACCTCAGTCCATTTACTGTTACTCCGGCACACAAACTGTGTGAATATGTGCTGAGTGACCAACTGAATTAACTAACTAACAGAAAATATCATTAGGGAATATTTAGAACAATATGCAAATGATCTCCACAGTAGAGATGAAGGCCCAAAATATGAATAATAACAATTATAACAGTAATTAACATTTACTAAGCAGAGACTATGAGTCAGGCCCTATCTCAAGTGCTTTAAATACATTTCATTTAATCCTTTCAACAAATTGCAAGTCAAATATTAGCCTCATTTTTAAAATGAGAAAATGGAGGCACAGAAAAGTTAAGTAGCCTGCCCAACATCACACAGCTAGTAGTACAGGGAAAGCCCAGGATGTTCCAGGCACGGACATATTCACTGTGTCATTCTCTAATCTCTTCAGAGATCCCTGAGTTTCCAGGACCTTAAAGAAATATCCAGAGATAATTGAGTTCATAGTTTTCAAACTGCTCCACAGAACCATGAAAGTGGCTTCTGAAGCTCCACCAAAAATTTGGGCCTACAGGGATTAGTTCAGCTCCCTGGGACGATATTTGCTGCTTGAACCTCCTCTGCATATGGGATTTCCCCATAACATTTCGTTTTTAAACAAAAGAGGGCCAGCAGATGTTCTCTGTAAAGGGCGGCCAGAGAGTAAATATTTTAGACGTTGAGGGCCACACAGTCTCTGTCACAATAACCTAACTTTGCTGTTGTAGTGCAGGAACAGCCATGGACAATATGTAAATGATGAGCGAGGCTGTGTTCCAATAAAACTTTATTTATAAAAGTAGGTGGTGGGCCACAATTTGCTAGGCTCTGGCCTCGGTCATCCCGCTGTTGTTAAGTGGAGTTTGTTTAAGCTTTGTAAATACAGTTGCCTTAGTTGCTCACAAAGAAGAGTTATATTGTCCAAGACCCCCACGTTTCTTAACACTCATCATCAGAAAGCCCATGCCACAGTTTAAGGGAGAGGAAACTAATTGTATTGTATGTGAGCTTTGTGTCAGGTACTCTGCATCCAAATTGACCTTCAGTGTAACTACGTAAGGTGTATGGCGGGATCTTCTTTAACAAAGAAGGAAACTGAGGCTTAAAGAGGTGAAAATAGTAACTGGAATCAACCCAAAATCTCACTATATGCCATCCCACCATACTGACATGACTTAAAGACACATCACTGATCCTGTCATCTAATAGACTGGAAGGTCATAGATAAGTCACCCTCAGTTGATTCTTCCCTAAGAAACACCATTCAAGTTCACTTCAGAACCTCACTTTACTCCTCCAGATGCTTCACCATCTCTATTAAGTGAGAGACCTAAAGACTAGTGGTACCATTTCTGTATGTATTTTCCCAAGGCCTAACACAAGAGGAGAATAACCTTGCAATTTCAGTCAACTCTTCCCCCACTTACGCTTTCTAGTCATTTATCATCTATCTTAGCGGGCTATTGGGAGTTTTATTAAGTGGCTGCCCTCCGTGATCCATATGTCTGTCATAAAGATCACTTTTTATGTCCCTACTTTGTTCTGTACCTCCTTTACTTGTCTCTCTTGGATTCATGCTCTGCTGGAAAGTTTTGGAATTCTAAATCTTCAGTAACCTCCTTTACTTCAACTATTTAATGGCACTGCTAGCTTGGTTATATTCCACCAGTAAATAAAGAAATCTAATTTCTTCCTCCTGCATGGGATAGGCTGAAAATTTGAGGCTTTGTTACTGATAGCCAGAATGCTAATCTCTTCCAGAACACACATTCATTGCCTTCTTTTCTGTTTGCCAAAATACCTTGGAACTGAAGGACCTCTTACATCTATGTTAAATTCATTTTGGATTGGTTTCCTCTCAAGAGCCAGTCAGCCCCATTCAATGGGCAATAGGAAGTTGGTGTCATCCCACAAGTCAGTGACAGTATTGCCTCTAGAGGCTCTCAGTTCCAGCAAGTACCCATGTCCGTGAGCCCCGCAGCCCATCTCCTCAACTGAACAGTAACCCAGCTGTGTGTGAAATGGAAGGGAAATCCATCACATGTGGAAAACTCAGCCATCAATAAGCAGCTTTGCATGCCTTTCAGTTGGGGACCGACCACAGAACCGGCTCTCCATCAACAATCAAACAGCCTTTAGCTGCGATCAGCCACTTCCATCACCTCTGAGACTGGCAGGTTTCCAATAAAGCCAATAGCCCCCTCCCCCAGGGTAAGGTCATCAGCAGGAGGCAGGCATTGTCGTTTAGCCCAGCAATTTGACAACAGTGTTAGCTTACACTCTATTACTCAGCAGCTACACCCTGACCCCTGACCCTGACATTGACCTCAGGCGGCCCTCTCCTGAGGTAAACTCTGATCACTTGAGGTGGCTTGCCCTGCTGGTTAGAGAAGGCCCATCAGGACCAAGCAGAGCTCCCTTGGTCACCCCTGTTCCCAACAGGGGGCTTAAGGCTTGAAGGACCAAAACAAGCCAGCGTTGAACCCAAGATGGCAAAGGTGAAAGTTCAGAGGCATATCCATCAGCAGCCTGTCACCAAAGGACATGTAAGAACTATGGAAGCTTTCAGCACAGGGATAGCCGTTGTCTCCAGACAGTTCTGCTCCTTAATGGAAAAGACATATCAAAATATGGCTTACAAAATACAAAATAATGGACTGAGATGTACATTATATGAAGGTGTTAGATTGCAATGTACTTTACAGTGGGGGAATTAGATTGAAGTGTTATGCCAGGGTAGTTAGGTTGAAATATGGATTACCCTAGGAATGTTAGCTTGAGATGTGCTTTATAACACAGCTGTTAAATTAAGATGTGCTCTTCAGTGCAGGCATTAGCCTGAGATGTACATTATAGCAAAATTGTTAGGGAAAGAGGTGGATTCCACTTTGGGAGGGGGATAAGAGCAAGGAAAACACCTAGAGTTGAATATTATTCAAGGTTATGGAACGTGGATCTCAGGGGTTGGACGCAAAGGGAATGAGAGCATGACGAATATATATAATGATCCTTCCCTTCTTTTTTTTCTCCCCAGCCAAACAATCTGCCACTTTCCCCCACTTTTCCTGTTAGGGACTTAAAGGCCTCCCCCATCAATAAAAACATTAGCTCACTAAACAGCCTGATGGCTTTTCCTTCCCTGGCTTAACCCTTCGGGAGCTGGGGTTTCCTTTGGATTTGTAAAGATATTGATCCCAGATAATGTTTGCCTTTCTAACTCTCTCTTCCCTAGACTTGATGGATAGGTTCAGGGCTCCATCTCGGCAGCCAACTCACCGCAGCTACCCAGGGAAAGGGGAATGGGAAGCCAGGCAAGCGTTCAGTAGTTAACACCATTGGAATGCTTTCCCTGGGATGGACAGGCAGAAAGGCAGTGGCTGGGGAGAAGTGTGGGGCTCCAGTCACTTCCAATCAGCACAGTATTTCACTTTCAATTTTCCTCATTCTTGCCCTGATCCCTCTCCCAATATTTCTTTAGTTCGACTTAAAGCATTGTACAATTTCTAATTAGTATCAGATGCTGTCTTGAGGTTGGCTGCCCTGAGTTGGATGTTTAAAGACTGCTTTTCCAGTCAAAGTGCTTTTTTCCACGTCATTATCCACGTGGATGAATACAGGTAGCTGTGTTGCTTGCTGGCCTGGGGGGCGGGGAGCGGGATCGGCTTGAATAAACCCTCACCCCTAAATACAAATATTACCCAAGAGAAGTAAGTGAAGAGGGCTGGGAACATGATCTCTCTCATTAACACTTGGCCTACAAAGGTTCACCGACCATCTCCCCAAGTGTTCTTATTCTTTCTTCTCTTCCTCAGCGTGGAAGATGTAATTTACAGCCTCCAGGACTCGGGCTGAGTGCATTTGGACAGTGTCCAGCTCTCCCAGAATCAGAGAGGTGAGTCCCAGCCTTCTCGTTTCTCAATGAAAGAAAATGTTATACCAGGTGAGTGAACGCAGTCGAAAAGACCAACCTGCCAGACAAGGGCACCAAACAAAACCAAACAGTTCAAAGGAAATTGCAGTGTTACCAGACACCTCTGCATTGTGTCTTGAAGTGCCAGGGAAGAGGCTAGCAGGCATTTTTGTATGCATTTGGCCAGGCTCTGGTTCTCCAGCTAGAAAAGTGGGGCTGCACTTTTCTCCCCTGGCTGAGCTTGCTGTGGGCACCACATAAGGTGTGTGGCAGAAATATGCTGTCCAGGTTAAAAAAAAAATAAAAAAAAGCAGTTCTGCCCACCCTGGTGTGTCTTTGCCAAGTGGAGTCTCTTTGTCGGCATTCCCACTCCTCTCCTCGGTGAGCATTTCCGGGTTAAGTCTGCCTTATCCTCTACTGTTCTTTTCTCTTCTCAGCGTCCATTCCTGCCTCATTTTCTGACATCACATTTCCCTTAAAAATAGGCTCCGAGAGCTATTTCTATCCACTGTCAAGGGATCTGTCCAGCCAGACTCCCATGGGATGTAGGAATAAGTTTAAAACCAATCCTGGAGAAAAAAGAAAAAAAAAGAAGGAGTTGGCTTAGTACCAGACTCCACTTTTACACAAATCTTCTGTTGGGTCCAGAGAGATATTTTGGGCCCCACCCTACACGAGGAATGATAATATGGTTCTCTTTAAACAGCACCTAAAACCCTACCCCAGAGAAGAGACCAAATAGCATCACAGCAAAATGATGGCGGCCTTGTGGTTGGAAGCAGCTTTGGAATCAGTCCCCCATCACTTAATGGCTTTGTGATTTTGGAAAAACATCATTGTGGTTTTACAAGCCTCAATGCCTCCATCTATAAAATGGGTTTAATGGTAGTTCTGACCTCGCAGGGATATTGTGATGATCCAATGACGTGATGCATATAAAGTGCTTAGTCTTAGGCCTGCCACAGGGGAATCACTCAGCAAATGGTGGCTGTCAACTTTATAATTTTATTACCATACCAACAACTAACAGGAGCAGTGTGCCAATGTACCACAGGCTCCCTGGGCACTGACTTATCACATACCACACCAACCATCCTGAGCTCATTAACACATCTGGTTTTACAAGCGCACCATATCTCTTAGCCTTGCTTCTTTACAAGATGGCTGTTTACAAGGATTTGCTCTGTACAGGAAGAAGGGCAGCCCTGCCAAAGTGGGGAGAGACAGATTAGCAGGGCATCAGTGATGGAACACAATCCCTCCCCCGTACTCACCGATAACTAGCAATGATTGTATTTCAAAGGTATCAGTTCATCTCCACCTCGGAGATTGGTGCACAGTCCAAAAATGGGGCCTAATGTGATATGACAGGCCTGATTTCTCTAGATATGTATTAAAACAACATGCCCAGTGCCGATGGCTCCAAGGTCCTGAGCTTGAGCAAGGACTTATGACGTAAGGCAACCTGCCCAGGAGAGCACGCGGGCCAGGAGGCCAGAGGGACAAGGTCATTGGCTAATGAAGTGGTCAGCATTGAGTTTCTGTCACTCAGCTGGTTACGAGGAAACTGAGAGGGAAGCCAAAGGAAATGGGAAAATTAGAGAAACAATGAGGACCGTATCTGAGCTATTGCTCCGAAGGTGAGCTGGTGTCGTCGGAAGGCAGGACGGCAAAAAGCAGCCCGTCTGAGGCTTCGTGTGGTCTTTTCACCTATGGAACACAGACTGGTTGAAAGAGCACTTGGAAGACTATAACTCTATGTAAACCCCAAGTTAGACTGAAAATAAGCAGGTACTACACCAGCCTGCTTTTTGGTTCAGGTCAACTCCAGACACACGGGGAGGAAAAGTGGTCAAGAGCATGGGCATGGAGTTGGCTTCCCGACAAACTCTCTCTGGGGTCTGGGCAAACTGCCCTCTGCGCTTCAGGGCTATGATCTGGAAAACTGATGGCGGTTCCCAGCTCACAGGGAGGTTGGCAGAATTTAGATGAGGAAATTCATGTAAAGGGCTTCTCATGGTGCTTGGCACAAAGTAATCCCTCAAATGTCAGCACTTCCTCTGGTTATTCCACGGGCTCCAATGGTCTTAGAGAGAAGGTGTGGGACTTCTAACAAATGGATCAGTGGTGAGCTGTAGAATAAAAAGACAGCTTGTTTGCAGTTCATAGTAGAACTAAGACTGGTATCCAGACACCAGGAGGAGCCTTGTCAGCAGCGTCAGGGTGAATGAAGACCACGGATGGCCATCCAAGGTCCAGAACCATTTCTCCCGACTGGCACATCATCACAGCCAGAGGATAACCCAACTCTTGGACATCCCAGTGCCCAAAGATGCAGAAGGTTTCAGTTTCACTTCCTGAATTATTGAAAAGATTCTTTCAAACCTTTTCCCTCTCGTTTCTCAAACGGAAACACTAAGGTTTAGGGGAAGAAGCACTGATGGAGAGATGCAGGGCCAGCACACTAGTCTCAGCAGCTCATGGTTCCCCTCAAGTCCCATACTCAGGTCCCTGACTAGTAGACTCAGGTTCCCCATCCACCTCTGCCTTACAGAGATGATACGAGGATGAGCTGGAAGCACTGATCTGAGCAAGCACTTGGGAGTGTTTAGTGGGGAGAATAAGGTTCCAATGGAAAGGATTATCAGATTAGACTGTAGCATCCTGGGAAAAAAGAGTTGGAGTATCATCAGGGCAACCAAGCCTGTTCCCATCCTGACCCAGCTGAACCTGTTTCTCATGATTCAATTCCTTGAGACTTTTCTGGGTTTGGAGACTCCAGCAGAGTAGCACAAATAATCATATGTCATTAAGCAAGGTTGCTCTCTTTTTTCTTTCAAAGATGGACATAGCTTTAAGCTTTTTTTTCTGATTATAATATATAATCTATTTTTTAAATGCAGGCAATTTATCAAAATATAATGAAAATTAAAGTCACCCAAAATTCCACCACCCAGAAGTAAACACTTAACCTGGATGATATCCTATCACATGTTTTTACTACATACATGTGCATATATGCTTATGTTATATCAGTGGTACTACAGTCTATATGCTGTCCAAAACAATATAACCTGTCAGTGAATTACAGAGTCGCATGTTCCTTTTCAATGGCTGCATTACATTCCAGTCTTGGATGTACCATCAGTTATTTAATGAATCCCCTGTGGATGGGCAATAATGTTATAATCAAAAATACTCTAATGAACATCCTTGTGCTTGGTGAATCTATTTGTCTCCTTAGGATAAATTCCCACAAGTTGGAATTGCTGGACAAGCTGTCTCCCTCAACCAGATGTTAAGAAGGGTTTACATGGAGAAGTGAGGGAATAAAAGGGCAATGGCCGGCCAAGCCGAAGAGTCCCATCAGCCCTAGTGACCCACATCCATTCATCTATGGGGCAGTAAAGGAGAGAGGTGTATTTTCATGTCCCTGAGATGAAGTATCATGCCATGCAGTTCTAGAACTAAATGTTTTTCTTTTCCTTCCCTGCCTCCTACTGTCCTTGCCCTGGTCTTTGGATCCACTGTGCATCATACAGCCTAGTCCGCAGGACGCTTCATCCCCTGACACTGCCCATCAGCCAGTGGGTTCCACTCTCTTTTGATTGGGTTTTCTTCCTGGTTGCTGTTCTCCATATGGGGCCCAAAGGCTGATGAACACCTTTAAGTACGAGTCAGCACTGAGACCGTTGAGTTGAGTTGAGTTGGGTGATTACATTGCAATATTTTAATTTGCCTTTGGACAAATTCTCATAAGCTTTCCTGAGAAAATCTCCCATTAGACGTAGTCATTTAATTTAAAAACAGTTGGGAGAGGAAGATGAGCTAAGATGACAGATGGAGGACTGCAGACATGTATGTCTTAGAGGGACTCAAAGCACTGAGGATTTGGCATCCAGTGAGACACAATGTTAGCTTCTACTGCTTGTGTCCATGGACACAAGGAATTTCATGAAGTCATTAAAATACAGGGATTTTCGCAGAGGACGAGCAGGTTTCATTGTTTTCTTTTGCCCATAAAATTATAATAAGGTCAACTAAAGAATTGTATACCCAATACACACACCCCAAATCCAGCAAACACACAAAAAACAAAAATTTGAGTAGGGCTAAAACAGGCAAAACAAAGCAAAAAAATAATAACAGGACTGCTGTTACAGAGAAGTTTCCTTTGGTCACGTTGCCATAAAGATAACTTTTTTAATTCTATACTGACTCTGGTTTCCTTCAAACAGATTTTCTGGACATCCTAATTTGGCGTTTGTATAATTCAACATCTATTATTGTTTTAGGACCACAGTTATTATTTTAATTATAATTTAGAGCTGCCTAATATACCCAGAGGTCACTGGGCACCTAAAAGAAATAAATAAAAACAACTTGCCATTTTTAAAAGCAGCATGTTTATTTAGAAGTCTCATGAGCTACTCAACTAAGACATCATAAAACCTTCAAATAAACTAAAACGGAAACAAAATAAAACGTCCCGTCTTAATCTCCTTAGAAGGCAAGTAGGAAAAGGTTGCAACGAGCTGAGTGCTGGCATGAGAACTCGAAGAATGATTTTATGACTCAGTTCATGAAGCCCAGTATATGCCTTGATACCCATACTCCATATTGCAGTCCGCATAGTCCTACTCCTAGGTTTGCGATCCATGAGGCTTGAGTGAAATTTTAGGCAATGAGAGGTCAGTCTAGGAACAGAATTTGTACTGAAAGAGAGCAGGGCATGCTAGAGGCTTGGGGCATGCCTACCAACTAATTACATCATCCAGATGGCTTTGGAGGGCTTTCCCAGTGTAGGTGTCAATAAAGTAGATTCCAGTCTCATTAGCTCTGATATTTTAAGTAGGGAGTTGCTGAAATATCAAAGTCTAGTGATTTTACATTTGGAAGGCTAAAGAAATTTCAAAACACTTCCATAATGTTCCTCCATTTGAGCTTCCATAACAGAAAACAGTAAAGTCATTTTCAAACCATTTACTGCTAGTATCCTCCATGTAATCAGAGCTGTTATGGTTTGTTAAACAACAGAATTATCTCGCAGGCCAGGAGGTTTCTGCTGCTTCCAGACCTTCAAGCTGCACAAGTATGCAAATCAGTAAAGATCATCGAAGCCACCGAGCAAGCATAGTCAGGGTTTCCAGAGGGAAGTGTGTCTCCTGCACTCCCCAGAATGGTTTTAGATAGTTTAGGGTGACTTTTCTGGGAACCAAAGAGTCAGCCTGTGAAATCTGGGTCAGTTCTGAGAAAAAGGCAGGGAGTGGCCTCCCCAGAGTGGCAGAAGGCAGGCTCCCAGAGATCTATTTCTTTACTGGGGAAGAAATAGGAATGAAAAGAAGAGGAAGGTTCAAGCCCAGAGTGACAAACTCAAAGGGCTGCAGAGATGAAGCAAAGTCCCTAAGTGGAGTGGGCATAATGTAAGGCAGTAGGGAAAGGTGGGAACTGCTGAAAACATCCTGGCCAAACGGGCAGCTGCTGCTTCTTGACTCCAGCCAGTGGTTCCCAGGCCCAGTATAACCAGAGCTTTCCATTTTTCAAGAGAAGCTGGAAATATAGACTTTTTTTTTTTACTTGAAATATCTCAAATTTTAAATGTTGGCAATCAATTTAATACAAAACCCAACACAACCAAATAAAGATTCTACATGCCACATTAAGCTTATGGGCCATAAGTTTGTAAATTCCATAAGACAGGAGTAAGTGGTTGAGACTAAAAATAGCAATAGGTTCTGAGGCATGGAATGGATTATTTATACTAAAAGAGCTCAAGTCTTGGTATTCATTCCCATCTATAAAGGAAAATATATACTTTTTCTCTCCCATTCTATTCAATGCCCTCAAACCTAAAATAACTTTTAATCTGCTTCATCCTTTCTGATTCTCTTTGTAAATATTGGGCTGGGGAATGAACTTGGGGTGTACTGAACTGGGCAAATGGTTCTGCTCTCTTAGCCTTCTGAGCTGGGCATGGATCGATGCATAGAAGGTATTAGTAGAAGGTGGAAAGCTGTTCTGAGCCAATTCGCAAGATTTCTTGGATAGATTATAATATAGTTTATTAGTTAAGGATATTATTCTTAATAACCTTCCTTGCATTTAAGCTTTAAAATACTGATATACAGAGTATCAGTCAGTTTTTACTAAGTAATGCTGCAATAACAAACAATTCCCAAGTCTTAGGGACTTACAATCAAGATAACATTTTTCACGTACAGAATTCTGTGAAAGTATCTTTGCTCCATTTCCTCTTGCTCCATGTCATTTAAATAGTGTAGTTGTGTCTCTGTTCCATGTCACCTTTGCTCTGAACCCTGGACTGAAGGAGCAGCGCCTCCCTGGCTTCAAAACAATATCACGCCAGAAGAAACCACATGATGGCTTTTAGTGCTCCTAATCATAAGTAGCTTCCCTCACTCTCTCTCACATTTTATTGGCGGCCAAAACAAATCAGATGGCCAAGTTTAATGCTGGTGAGGCGGGGAGAAGTATTACCCTCCCACTGGGAAGGCAATATTTAGGAACAATAAAACAATCGCCCACAGAGGGCACTGCCTCAGGGGATTGGGAAGCTGCGGGGAGGCTCCCCAACAGCTCCCGTTTGGAGAAACAAAGCTAGTTCCTAGGCTTCCTTCTGATCTTGGTAGCGACCACAGAGGTAATTGGAGTGAGGAGTGGGTAAATCATGGTTTATTTAGTCAGACTTCCTGGGTTCAAATCCTGGCTCTGCCATGTCTTGGCTATAAGACCTTGGATATGTTACTTAACCTTTCTTGTGTCTCGTTTTCCTCATGTAAGCACACCTACCTCATAGAGCTGTTGGAAGGATTCAATGAATTAAGATATATATATATATATATATATATATATATATATATATATATATATATATATATAGAGAGAGAGAGAGAGAGAGAGAGAGAGAGAGAGAGAGAGAATGGGAACATAGAACAGTGGTTGGCACATACTGTGTATTGACTATTACTACAATGATGATGATTAGAAAGCCATCAGCTCAGAATACATCTCAGCCACCTTCTCAGTAGGGCCAGAACCCTCTCTTACAGCTAGATTACTCCAGGTCATTTTGACTTTAAGAATCCCATATTAAAACGTAAGCACTTCTGGGAGGGCTAAAATCTTACATCGTTATCAACTAATACCTTGTTGGGGATTACACTGAGAGTAGGTTCCAGCAGGATGGGATACATAGGAAAGGCTCCCAGAGACAGTGAGATTGAGAATACCAAGGTTGAGGAACTAGGACCCTCAACTACAATTGCCACACTTGATGGTTTTACCAGCAGCTACTCGAACCAGACCAGTGATTCTTATCCATGGCTACACATTAGAATCCCCCAGAGATGCCCAGATCATACCATTGACATCAGAATCTGTGGGTGGGATGCAGGACTCAGAACATTTTAAAGCTCCCCATGTGTTCCCTATGTAAAGCCAAGGTTGATGAGCAGCGGAGCAGTCTACCTCCCACGAGGAGCACCTAATGGCCTCCTTCTCAATCCACACTGTGCTCTGCCATGGATCTGCCTGAACCCCCATTTCTCCAGATGAACTGACCAGGAGAAGAATGCTTGCTGACAAAGAAGAGCAAGAGATAATGGCCAAAGTCGAGCATCTGTCTTTCCTCTCCTCCTGATTGATCACTTTATACAATAATAAAACTTTTAAAAGGTTGAACCTGAACTGAGGCTGTGATTGTGACACAATTAATCAAACTCCTGAGGCATCACGGTACATTATGTGCTTCAAGCATTGATCCACTTCACTGAAAGTTGGCCTGAAGCACAGCCTAGACACAAGATACTGGATCCATGAGCGATGGCCAGGATGCCTTCGATGGCTTTGCGTCTCCACGTGATATGTGGACCTGTAGCTGACCAGCCCACAACGCAGGACAAAGTCTAACACATCAGAGAGGACGTCACCAGTCCTCACCTTGCCCCAAATTGCTGGGAATGAAAATTAGAGAAGAGAGTGCCAAATTACAACGTGTTCCTCAAACCTGCTGCCACTGCACCAAGATATTAATGATACCATTCACCCACAAGCCTCCCAGGCTCCCTCCCAACCTGTTCTTGAATTGATTACAGTTGATCATCATCCCTGGCACCATCAACTCTTTCCATGGAGACATATTTTGAGGGTCCTCTCTAAAGCTGTACAGACCAAATGCATCCTCTTTTTTGGTCCTATAGGTACATCGTCCCTGTCAAGACCGTAACAATATCTAGCATCTCTGTGCAGTGCTTCCCAGCTAGCCAAGCACTTACAAGTCCCTGGACTAATTTGAGCCCCACAACAGCCCCATGAGGTAAGTAGGTGAGCCAGGATTTATGATCCCCATTTTATAGAAGAGGCAACTTGTTGGGGAAATATTTTGAGTTGCCATGGCCAAGGAACTCATAGTAGAACCGGAACACCTGGTTTTAGAACTCTGATCTTGTGGTTTCCAGCAACTTCCAGGCACCATGGGAGCCCACAGAGGAAATCAGACCTTGTGCTGGCCCCAGGCAAAATCACATCATCATAAGCAAAGCTCCTCAGAGGACTTTTCTTAACCCCTTGCCAGCCTTTCCCCTCCCTTCCAGGCATTCCCCCCTGACTGTGTCAGCCCTCATTTTCACTAGCATCTCCCCTAGTCCGAGTCCGGAAGTCTCTCTCTGTGCTCCCCCCCTCCCCTTGAAACGGCCCTGGTCTTAGTTAGTCCAATGGAAAGACAAATGTGCCCTCAAAGTCCAACTTGTCCTTGAGACTTAGCTGCCTGACCTTGGGCAAGTTACATTAGGCTTTTGCGTTCCATCCTCTGTAGAATGGATTATTACTGGAACCTACTACTTGGGGCTGTGAGGAAGTTTGCATGAGTCATGTACATGAAGCACTCTGGATCCTATCTGGTATTTCTGGCATTTATTAGGCACTCCAAAGGGGCAGTTGTTTTAAAAATCATTTACAGTTATATTTTGCTATTAAGTATAGTAGGTATAATAGCTAGCACTTTGCAAGACCTACTATGTAATGCTATGTATTGCATTGTTCTTAGTACTTTTCATGTATTCTTCCATTGATTTCTCATGACAACCCTAGAAAGCAGGTACTATGTTATTACCCCCACCTTACAGATGCTGAAACTGAGACACAGAACAGTTAAATAGAGCCAGAGAGAGACAGAACCTGAATCTGGCCTGAGTAGCTTAGCTCCAGAGCCAGCACTCGTAGTTCAGGTACAAGCTCCAGGTGGAGGGGGGTGAGAGTGGGTAACAAACACTTAACATTGCTTCTTGCCATTTGCATTTTTCAATACCACTATCTGTGAATAAAAGAAATAGCTTAAGCATACAGTACCATGGGCAGGAATGAATCCATGATGGTGAACTATCCGCCATTTCAGCCAAGAGGACAGATGAGTAGGAATTATACCATGAATACACATTTATATCATGAATATATTTTTTTTTAATTGAAGAAAGAAATCACAAGAAAATGTTAACAGTGGTAGTTTTTGTGGAGTAAGGACTAAGCTCAGGTGAACATAGCAGGGTTTTTAATTTTTTTTCATGTTGTACTCTCCTGTATTATTTGAATTTTCAAATACGGTTCTGCACATTGGTTTTGTTTTAATAGCAATTAGGATTTATCCAAACAATCAAAGTATTGTTTTATTTTGTTATTTTATTTCTTAAATACTTCATATTTTAAAATGATTGAATGTAATGTTTAAAGATTATACTGCAAAAACAACCACATGCTTCACTCCAACATTACGCCCTCAAGCTGCTGATGGTCTCAGCATGGAGATAAGACTGAGCTCATGAAAGAATCGCAGCGCCCAGAAAAACGAGTTATAATTAAGTGCTGAGAACGCAAAGCCATCTCTTGAGACCGTAGGAGTACAGCTCTCTTCCCAAACATGGTATTTTCCCTGATGTTATTTTTTTTCTCCACCAGAAATTTTCCACTTTAATTATGTGGGTTAGGTTAGAGGAGTCCACCTTTGGAACTTTAAATGGGCAAACAGCTAATCCCGTCCGTAAGACACATTTCTGGGAAAGCCTAAAGAGAAATGTTTACAGCCTATGCTGGGAGAATAGGACCCAGTGAAATTCGAAGTGATTTAAGCATTATGTGCCCGTGCCCAAAGAAACAACCTCAAGCTCCTACATTCTGGAATCCTGGCCTTCATTCTCACACAGAGTAGAATCGCTGGCAGCACTCGTAGGTTAGATTCCCCACCTCCCCCTTTTCCTGATGCTGCCTTCAACATGAGGAGGATGGTAATTAAAACCATACTTAAAATATTAAGTCTACTACCTAAAGGAATGGAGTTTATTAAAGTTGCTAAGCATTAAGTACAGAAACTCAAAATAGCTTCAGCACACTCCCCTCAGCATACACCCAAAATATTGGTTGAGAGTAGCCCAGGCATAGAGATGGCAAGATACACATGCACGCACACACATGCACACACGCTCGCACACACGCTCGCACACACATGCACATCAGTATAGTATATTGATATATCAATAAAGGGAATGCATTTCATGAGTAACTCGCATTCAACAAGCAGAGATGACCCCCTAATTAAGGTGCTTAGAAGGGCCAATTACTCAGGAAAATGATGACATGATCTCATAAAGGCACAGAGAAAATAGGGACCAGTACTAGATATCACTTAACATCTCTGAGGCTGTTTTCTCATCGTTCACATGGGGTCAGTGGTATACCCTTTGGAAGGATGTGGGAAAGGTGTAAAGAGATGCCTAGCATGATGCCCGGTGCAAAGTAAGGAGGTGCTTGGTGTGAGGTCCCTTATTCCTAGGAGAGCTTGTGGTGGTTCAGCTGGGATCTTATCCGCAGGGCTGGATGGAATCTACACCTCAGTCCAGGTCAATTCTAGCTCTGGTCACAGAGTATTGGTCATCATCCGACTTTTCCATGCCTAAGGAAATAAGGAAAGGGCAGCTGGTGTAGAGGCTGAAAGCTTAGTCCCAGGTTCGAATACCAGCTTTGGACCCAGGATAAGTCACATCACCTTCCTGAGGTTCCCAGTGAAGAATGAATGTGATCCTGAATGACAGGAGCTCAGCACACAGCAGGTTCTCAGATGCCTTGGGCTGCCCCACTGTCCAGGGGCTCCTCTCACACCCGCACAGCTGCCCAGATCCCCTGCAGGCTGAATGGGAGGCCGAAGGCACCTGTCGGCAGGACCTAGACCCACCGAGAAAGCCGGCCAGCTTGATGAGAGCTGCTGCTCCTTACATCCTGCCCATTGCTTGGCCTGGGAGTCTCTTCTGTTTAGTGCTTCCTAGAGATTTGGCTCTGTCCAGGGATATCTTGAAAAGCAGTGTGGACAAGATGTGATTTCCTTATATGTTTGTTTTCCAAGTTTCTTGAAGAATTCCTTTAGGAATTTTGTGGAGCACCCTACCTAGTGCTTAGTAGCTGCTCAATAAACATTCACCAGTGAATCCTAAGTGCTCCCAATTATTGAGTACTACCAGAGGCCAGGGATTGTACTCCAAGAAAAGCTTAATTGTGTTAGTCCATTTTAGCTCCACAACTGGGAGAGAAGCACTCAAGTTTAATAGAAAAGAGAACAGAGTTTAGAATCGTAATTTGAATGGCACCCCCATCCTTCATTCTAGCTGGGAAACCTATGAAAAAGTGTTTAAATTCCCTGAGCCTCAGTTTCCTAATCTATAAAATAGATAAAATATCTACCCCCTAGGATTGCTGTGAAGATTAAGAGAGAGGGAGAGAGAGAGAGAGACAGAGACAGAGACAGAGACAGAGACAGAGACAGAGAGAATATATATGTATATATGTGTGTGTGCATACACATATATGCATGTGTGTAAATGTATATATACATATGTATATATAATCACATAGTACAGTGTTCAGTTTCTAAAATCTAGAATATGATGTTAAAAATGAAAAAAATAGTATATTATAACAACTCAGTGAGGAGGGTGTTATTATCCCCATTTTGTAGATGAGAAACTCCTCAGAACTACACTGTCTGACAGAAATCCATTCAGCCTCTATCATTGATAAGGAGTTCCTTGTTTGTATCATAAATGTGTAGAGAATTGATCTGGAGCTTTAGAAATACCCAGGATTAGAGGAACCAGTGGTGAAGGGCATTCCAGACAGGCTCAAACCCCACAAAGGCTGGGGGGTTGGGGGATAGTAAAGATCAAAAGAAATACTAGACACGTTTTTGTCTTCTCCTCCCCTATAGAATGCTTGAGTAGAAGTCAGTTGGTGAATTTATTTCCAGGTCTATACCAAGAGACTTGTTATTTATTAAGTACCTAAGCTGAGAAGTAGGATAGAAAATGGTTAAGGGAAAGTGCTCTGAAGTGGACTGCTTCGGTTTGAATTCCTGCCTATTATTTACAAGCTGTGTGACCATGGGGAAGTCTTGTAACCTCTCTGAGCTTTGAGTTCTACATTTGTAAAATGAGGATAATAATAGATCCTTTGCAGGGCTACTTTGAAAATTACACAAGTTAATATAAGCAAAGCCTGTGCCATAACTACAAATGTTGTAAGCATTCAATACATCATAATTTTTGTATTGCTGCTGCTGTTTTTATACATAATCCAAGATTTGTGTAGGTTAAGCAGTGGACCACATCACCTAACTACTAGAAACTGGTAGTCATAGAATTCTAAACCTGATCTCCCTGTATCAGTCAGAAAGAGTTAGGTTATGCTGGGTAACAAACAAGCCCAACAGTTCAGTAATGTGACTCACTAGAAAGTTATTCCTCAGTCACACAAAAGCCATTGCAGCTCTGGACAGCTATCCATGTGTTAACAATCCAGATAGTTTTGCTCTTATCCATATCAACACAAGCACCTATGATCACAGTGGCAAGCCGAGAGCAGGAAAATTGGGCACAAGGAATTAAATCCTTCCAGCCAGAAAGGACATGCCTCTTCTGCTCACGTTTCATTAGCCAAAACAAGTCCCGTACTTATACCTCATTCCATAAAGAGAAGGGCAAGCCTTCCGCATGCACTGGAGTTCAGGAAAACAAGCTGGCTGTGAACACCATACCCTCCCCACAAAGTCGGTCTCTTAACCACCCTATATATATTGCACTGTTCTGCCTCTCTCTGCAATAGGACCAACTCTTGTTCAACTGTTCCTTACTGCGTCAGTTAGCTTCATCACCCCTTACCTAAATTCAGAGAAAAGCATCCGGGCTTCACATGAATGAATTAATCAGCAACTGTTTCACAATTCCAGCCTGGTTCTTGTCCTTTCCCTGCCTCTCAGCAGCACTCCATGGCGAATACTCCCAGTGAGCTCAGCCAAGACCAAGGCCACCCATCCTTCCGTCCTGGAGCTCTCCTCTGCCCCCGGCCCCCGCCCCATCACCAGGGCCCTGCCATCTCACCTGTCCATGCCAGCTTGCACTTGATGTCTCTGTTCTGGACCAGAGATGCTCCAGCTGCTACCTGGGAAGGCTCTGGCCCCCCAAAATATTTAGTTAGCAGCCATTCAGTTAAGTGGAATTGACTTTTTATCGGCTCTCCTCTGTATGGATGCCACCAGCGAAGGCTGTTTGCTTCTTCCCTCTTCTCTGCCTGTCAGTTCACTCCACATTCCTATCGGCAGCCTTTAGCTCTGATCAATACTAACCGCTGTGTAACAGCTCACGCACGGCTGCTCTGGTTTGCATCGATCAGACCCTTCTTCCAACAGGTAGTCAGCTATTTGAGGCAATGACTTGAGATAAACACCTACTTTTACTTCAGGCTAATTCATTTCAGGTGGGTTTCAAGGGGGCTCTGTACCCTGTCTCTGTTAGACAAGCTGAAATCATAGAGTCAAGATCAACTCCTCGTGCGCTTGAGATCCTAGGAGACTTTTCTTCATCGCCCCTTTTTTTCCGCCTTCCCTTGTATAGTGTAAGTGCCACTTACAAACAAGATACCAAGACTTGGGACATTGAAAATGCCACTTCAGAAAATATGTCAGTCAGCCATCTGTCCCTCTTTCTTTTTAATTGAGATGCATCTGGGACAGCAGGAAATTAAGGGCTGCTGGGGAGGCAGCACTGTCACCGGGCAACCAAGCATCCTTCCAGCTTCCCCAGAACTAATCTTACAATATCCCACAAGCCTGGTTCTCTCACCACCTCAGAGAGCAGCCCTTGAATCCACCCCCATCCTAGTTCTAGGCTCACAAGTGAATTTGCCAGGAGCTAAGATGGCAAAACCAGTTGCTATTTCGCAATTGAATGGGGGTTGGTACAACTTCATGACATTTGTGTGATAACCAGGAAACACACAAGTTCTGGTGATGTAGACTCTTTCTTTTCAGCATGGACACTAAGTGTAGCTGAGTTGTACATCCATCTGATACCATCATGGCCTTGTCACCTAGGTCCCAAATCCCTGTCCTTTTCCTCTTTCTCCAGCCCCTCTCGACACACCCACCTCATCAGACCCCAAGTCCTGTTAAGCCTTCCCTTGCAGTGCAGTCTGCGCGTCCCTGCCCCCAAGCCCTCGTGTCCTGGGGTTTGGACCCCTGCAGTATCCACTAGCTGGTTCCCAGACTTTCAGTGGTTTCCTGCCTTGTTCATTTCACCTTGCACACAGATTAAGCTTCCTGGTGCAGAGCTGCGTTTGCCTTGCTCTTCTCAGAAACCTTTAGCAGCTTGCCATCGCCTGCTGGAATGGAAGCCAAGTTCCTCAGCCTACCATTCTGGCTTTCAGAGGGCTGATCCTTAGCACTCTCCCCAGCAGAAGCCCCACACTCGAGTCCATCTGGATGACTCCCTGGTTCCTCTGCAAGAGTTCTCTAGCTCCGTGCCTGAAAAATAAATGTCACGCCCCACACCAATTTGAAATTGGTTCAAATCCTGGCTCCACCACTTATTAGCTTTGCGACCTCAGTGGAGTATCTAACCTCTCTGCCTGAACTTCTCATCTGTGGAATATTATTAGGATAATAATAGTACCTAGTCCATGAAATGGTGATGAGGATTAAATAAATTAATGTGTGTAAGGCATTCCAAGTGGCACCTGCACATAGTGAATTCCATGTAAATGTTTCCTCTTATCGTTATTATTTTCTCCTTCCCTCCAAGCCGCCACCCAAACCATACCTTCTCCATGAATATCCTCCAGGTCGCCCTAGCAAAAAATACTCATTTCCTTTACTGCCACCTGAAGTTTGCATTTATACTGATAATGTACTAATGTAATAGAGAGTGGGTGTGAGGTACAAGCCCAGTGCTTTTGATCCTTTGTTGCTTTTCAGTCCTTAGGGTGCACACCTCCTATTTCCCCAGATCCACTCGCCCTCCTTCTCCATCTTGCTTTTTGCTGTAGGAGGCTGATCTATATGTCCAGTGGTTTCCAGCTGGATCTGGCCAACAAGGAATGCTGGCAAGGAAAGGGCAGGAGAAAGAAGTGCAGCTCGGAGTTTTTATTCCCCCAGCACCTTCAGCTGAGTCACTGCAAAACAGCTTCATCTCTGAACCCAAAACAACTTCTCTCTCAAGGTCATAGCTCCTGTCAGTGCCCCTCCTGGCCCGGCCTCTCTGTGTCCAGCTTCTGTCAGATGCCCGCTCCTTGCCTCTTCACACTTGGGGTAGTAATATGGCCTCAGGGCATTGCACCGTCCCTTGTGGTTCCCAGAGCCCTGATCACACCTTTGTAAATGCACTCATCTCTGAATAAACTCTCCCTAAAGTGTCTTAATTCCCATATGTCACTCTGGCTGACACAGTTCTCATTACAACTCTACCTGTCCTGTCATTTTTACTGAGAATGCCCGAGACCACATCTAGCAAGTGACATACACCCCCAAGCCGGTACTCTGAATCACTCCTATCATAGGAAGGTGTAAGGTGGCTATTTCTCTATGGATTTCCACACCTCTTTGTCAGAATGTTAGTTTGCTTTTGCCACATTAAAAGAAACCACTCCAAATTTAGAGGTTTAAAACAATCATTCATTAGCTCACCACTCTGGCGGGGGTGGGGGGGTGGCGGCAGTTTAGTCTGGGCTCAGCTGGGAAGTTCTTGTGCTGGAATCACCTGATTTGCTAGTGTGGATGCAGTCAGCTGGAGGATTTTCTGAGGCCTGGTGGCCTGGATGGTGTCATATACGTGGCAGCTGGTGGGGAGCCACAGGGGTGACCAGGCCACATGTCTCCAGTATCTAGCAAGCTACCCTAGACTTTTCCAGGTGGTGGCTGGATTCCAACAAGAGCAAAAGGGAGCAAACCCCTGTTTGCAAGCACTTTTCAAGCCCCTGCTTGCACCAGGTTGTCTAACGTCCCGCGAGTATAATCCAGAGTCCAGGGCTGGCAAAATCCACTCCACCTTTTGGTGGAAGGATCTGCAAAATACTGCTGCCAATTTTTTTTTCTTCAATCTATCACATGGGATACTCCTTTCTAGAAAGATCTATGCCTTGACAACTTTATATCCTGTATCCTCATAACCCGAGTCAGAAAAGCAATGTGGTCAGGTTCTGTGTTTTAGGGGGTGGGGAGTATCCGCTTTACAGCGTGGTGAACATCTGACACTCTTCCTGCCTGTTACCACCAGTCTGAAAATAATTCTGAAAGGGAAGTCTCTTAAAACTTGAGCATGAGGGAGTGGAATTTTTTTTAATTAGGCTTCAGCAGAATTTTTAAAAGAATCTTTCTTTCTTCAGTTGCCTCTCCCTTGTTATAAATTGTGACTCCACCCAGTGGCATACCACAGCCAGCCCGGCTTCTCCTTCCCAGCCTTCCACACGCCACCGTTTGCTTGGCAGGGCGCTCAGCTCACATTGCGCAGAAGCCAAAGGAGAGGTCTTGTTTCCTCCTCTCCACGCTTCCTCCTTTCTTTCCTCTACTCCCCCTGGAGCTCATGCTTGACTGCTCACTGCTGCCCTGCACCCATCAGCAGGATTCTAGGAAGAGCTGGAAGGTTTGCCAAAAGGGTTGCCCTGTACAGACACCCAGGTTGGGCACTGCACACAGTGGCCTAGAGGCTTAGCCAGAAGACCAGGCCTTTAGGAAGCTCTGAGACAGAATATTAAAAAGTAGTAGTACTTGCAATTATACTTAAAAATACCCGTGAGATTATGAACTTGATGTGGCTTGCCATTCAGTTATTTCACAAGTATTTATTGTGCCAGGAACTGTGCAGTCCCTGGAAATATAAAACATAATTCCTGCCCTTGAGAAACGTGTAGTCTGGGACCAGGAGGGAGACAGACACATGAAGAGATCATGTCAATTAATGCTGTAAGTGCTGTGTAAGAGGGTGTCATGAGACAATGGGCCATGTTGCCTAGCCTGGGTGACTGGGGATGGCTTTCTCAGAGAGGCGATGTCAGATAAGGTCTAGTCCAGTGCTGTCCAGTAGAAATATACTATGAGCCACATAAATAATTTAAAATTCTCTAATAGCTACATTAAAGAAACAAACAGGAGAAAATAATCCTACTATGTTTCATTCAACCCATTATGTCCAAGATACTACCATTTTACTACACAAAAATATGAAAATTATTACTGAGATATTTTGTTTTTTAATTGTACTAAGTCTTTGAAATCCAGTGTGTATTTTATACTTACAGTACATCTCAATTTGGACACCAAATTTTCAAGTTGAAGTAAAATATAGTCACATCAAAGCAATAAAGTTGTGTTTAGTGGAAACATATTTTATACTGCTTCACTTAAAATTTTTAAATTTAAATGAAATGAAATGAAAAATTCAGTTCCTCATTTCTACTAGCCACCTTTCAAGTGATCAGTAGCTATGCATGGCCAGTGGCTATCATATTGGAGAACACAGGTCAAAAAAGATTAATAGGTATGAAGCAGAGACAGTAGAGAGTATAGGGTACTCTTGGGAAGGAAGGAAGGAAGGAAGGAAGGAAGGAAGGAAGGAAGGAAGGAAGGAAGGAAGGAAGGTAGGAAGGAAGGAAGGAAGGGGGAGAGAGAGAGAGAGAGAGAGAGAGAGAGAGAGAGGAAAGAAAGAAAGAAAGAAAGAAAGAAAGAAAGAAAGAAAGAAAGAAAGAAAGAGAAAGAAAGAAAGAAAGAAAGAAAGAGAAAGAAAGAAAGAAAGAAAGAAAGAAAGAAAGAAAGAAAGAAAGAAAGAAAGAAAGAAAGAAAAGAAAGAAAGAAAGAAAGAAAGAAAGAAAAGGGAGAGAGAGAGGGAGGGAGGGAGGGAGGTAGAGAGGGAAGAGGAAAGAAAACTAGTGTGAGCAGAGGCACATAAAATGGTCTGGGGTTTGGAACTTTACACAGTGTAATATTACCATGACATAATGGTCAAGACTAGAATTGGGAAATGAGCCAAAAGTGGAGGGATAGGCAAGAGACAGCCATAATGAGCCTTGTGTGCACCAAAAGAATGGAGAATCATATATTTCCTAAGTACGTACTTAACATGGGGGAAATTGAACACAGAGGGAAGTCTCTCGCTGGGACCACTAAACCCTAATGTGAAAGAATCCACCCTCCTGGTGGCCTGGGACAGAGGCTCAGCAAGTCCACATCTGAGAGGGAAGTTTGGCAAAGCAAAGTTTGGGGTAGATGAAGTGTATATTTTCTATGACGTAGAAACAGAATAGAAATCACCTCAAATAGATATCAACAAGCAGGCTTACTGGCTCACAGGGGCCGTCCAGAGGTAAGGCAGGCCGTGTAGCCATGTGGTTCAAGTGCACAGAGTCCTTCTTCTCCTTCATCTGTTATCCACACTGTTGAGCTCACCCTAAGGCCTGCTCCTCTTGGAGTCACAGGGTGGCTGCAGCTGAATGTGGAGACCATGTTTCTTTATTCTTACTCAGTAGTAGAGAGTGCTTCTGTGCCATCATTCCAAGTATGATTACTGAAATTTACCTGATGGTACCATCTCAAGACATAATGCCCGCCCCTGAAAGAATAACTAATCAGGGAATAAAATGTGCCACCTGACTTAAGTTATTCAGGGCTCATAGCTGGAACAGCCCACCAAGTCCACAGGCTGCGTGGGAATGTAGTTACCTGAAGGAAAATCCACATATTGCGAAGATGGGATAAGGGGACGTACGTGCTGGATAGCAACCAATAATTGTCATCTACAGTCCACCCCTTTGGCCACTCAACACCCGTTCATGCCCATCTCCCACAGAAACACTGTCACAAATGGATAGCCACATAAAAATTCATGCAACTCACATGGAAAGCAGCCAAACGCTCATATAATTGCTACATTCTGCGAAATCCTTCTCCTTGAATCCAGAGATAGCTCCTTGTGGTCCAGTGACCATGATTAAATCATGAGTTATATACCCTCAATGCACCTAGTATAGTGGATAAAGGACAGAAAGTATACAGTGAAATTCCATTTGGGAAAAATTAAAAATAGAACATATCATACCTTACAGAACAGAAATAATTAAGACTCCTGTCACTAAAAAACATTCTTGGTATCCAATATAGACCAAGGAGGATCCTCTTGTCCATTTGTCCCTTGAACATCTCTGAGGAAGGCATTGGGAAGATGCACTCCCTGGGACTTAAACCACTTTAACAATTCACAACCATTTAGTACAAATTCAGGGCTAAGGATTGTCCTAAAGTTCAGTCTAAGGTTTGAGCAATTGCAGACTACTGTCACCATTTCATGGAGTTTCTTTGGCAGTACACATCTCACAAAAACTTAATACTTTCCGTCTTTTTGCTTCTAGTTCATTGGGTAGTAACCATAGCCAGAGGTTTTGTTTGATCATGTATTTTAAACCTGGGCATTTCTATTATTTAACCAAAACCTCTATGCTTTATCTATCTGCCCAAACTACTAACTTTCAAACTGTTTGCCCATGACTCATGATAAGAAATGAATTTTACTTCTCGACCCAGTATATAATTATGCATGTGTGTGTATTAATGTGTATTTATGTATAACCAAATCACAAGTTTTGTGCAACAATATCATCCTCACTGCATGAAATACATGTTGATTATTTTCTATTTTATTCCATTTTTAATAGGAAGAAAAGGAGGGAGGGAGGGAGGGAGGGAAAAAGGAAGGAAGGAAGGAAGGAAGGAAGGAAGGAAGGAAGGAAGGAAGGAAGGAAGAAAGAGAGGGAGGGAGGGAGGGAGGGAGGGAGGGAGGGAGGGAGGGAGGAAAGGAGGAAAAACCAGTCACAATCCACTAAATTGATTCTGAAACCCACTAATAGGTCACACCCAGAGTTTGAAAGCAATACCTTTAGGTTGAGACCTAGTTTAATAGCCTCCCCTTCATTTTAGCCTCTATTTGAAGGAAATAAATCAATAGCCTTGGATAAGAATTCTTGTAACTTCTTTTTACCCCTAGTATGCTCCCAAATACAAATTCACAAAGCATGTGAGCCTCCCCTTTCTCAGACAGCATTTAGCAGGATATGCTGAGTGGGCCTAGGATGGGGTAGGTGATGATTTTTCCATGTCTCAAGCTCATCTCTTGGGAACTCTCTGTTCTCCCTGCTTCTGTGTGTGTTACCTTTGGCTCCAGATAGAACATGTGGCTTTTCCAGCTCTATGAGCCCCAGGGTAAGGACTCCTGTCAACCATCTTGAATTAGAGGCCATAGGCAGAAAGGACACCTCTAAGAAAAGCTGTGTTCCCTTCACTCTCTGCTGGAAAACAGGCCACCTTCATTCAGCATGTCTCTTATAGTGCTTTATTGAATGCTGCCAGAAGTAGCCAATGCACTGCACCGTCCTGAATTGTTTTCTATCAAATTAAGCCCGGTAAGTACTCGGTCTGCATCCCTAGGTACAAAAACTGATAGTTTCGCCCACCGCATAATGAAGATCTCCAGCTTTCCAAACTGGAGTTTGGGCCCCCCCTTGGTCACTCCTGGTATCCTCCACTTGCAATTCCATGATTTAGGGGGTATTTCTTGCAACACTTTCAGATCCAAATTCTCATTACTCCTCTTGAAAACTAGTTTCACTTCTCCAAGCCCTCCTTGTCCTAAGGAAAATGCCTTAAACTGAGTAACTTTCAGCAAACTCCTGGTAATGTGTAAGTGAGAATTTCCATAGGAGCCTCCCTCAACCCCAGCCCCTCCCCCTTCTGTCTCTGGAGTGCTTGGATTTAAGTGGAAAGACTCGTGAAGGTAGAAACAGTTTTCAATCCAAAGAGCTGCGTCTAACGGTAGAATTTCGAGCACAGGGCTGAAGCAGGACTGTGGTGTAGAGAGGGTGAGCCTTTTGAAGTGATGCAACCCTGGATTTGAACATGGGCTTCATCATGAATATGAGAATTTGAGGCAGTTGCCTCTCTAAGCCTTGGTTTCCTTGTATGTGAAATACTGAATAACAATACATCCTGTAATTGTGAAGGATAAACGGAAGACACAGAGAACCAGCACTGTTATGGCTGTAGAGTAGGTGCCAAAAGGATGTTGGCATCTCATTCTAGAAGCATAGAGATGCAGTGGGAGACCCTGAGGGGAGCCAGGTATGGACAATGGGCTCCAGATAATGGCCCTTGGATTCCTAGACTCAGACTGAATGGTACCCCTCAAGATAGCAACTCAACAGTGTCTGCTAAGGCCAAAAGATGAGGGACAGCCAGGGTCAGAATTTGCTTTATTCAGCAGTTAGTCCTGACCCTCCAAGGTATTGATTCCCACAAGGAAAAACCATGTTCAAAATTGGTGGCCAACAAAGAGGCTTGGAGAGAGAAACTGAAGACAGTTACTTACATGACTTTAGACTCTTTTGGAAGAGTTACGGCAAGGCCTAAATCCCAGGGTGGAAATTGAGGTCCCCTTTTGCCTATGAGCTGCCCCTGTGATCGAAGACAGGCCAACCATCCAGCTCGTGAGGCAACGAAGCTTAGATCCTCGTGAAGATTACCAAATGAGTCTGCCCAATGTTTGATAACGGAAGGGAGCATTAACAAAGATTATTAAAAATGCAACTTCAGTTCATAAAATTCCAACTTGCCTTCAACCATTCACCAAATAGTCTCAGAAGATGAGTAACATGCAAAAATCCATCCCCTTACAGTTTCCTTTAAAAAGTCCTGGTCATGAGGACAACCACTTGATTTAAACCTCCTACCCTGGAAACACAGAAATTGACACCATGCTACCCCAACTGTAGGAATCAAGACCACCCATCTGTGTTTCATTCCACTTCCTATTATCTCTTCTAGAACATTTCTTCCTGTGTATTTGTGCTGCTTCCCTCGTTGCCTCTCCCCAGTAGTCATATAGTGGGTGTATGTGATTATAGCCTGTGAGGGTTCTTGCTTAATTATAATTACTCACATTAAAACAATGCCCTGGATGGTGCCTCATTCTCCAGGCTGTTATGTGGACATGGGCGTGGATAGATGTGGGCCGTGGGCCTCATAGAGGCAGCTTTATGGAAGTTTTTGTACTTCCTCGGGGCTTTTGCCAGCCCTCAACTAGAGCTTGTTCTTTATTGCTCAGTCAGGTTTACTGACCCTCAGGATATTGTGAAAGGTCTTATATTATTCCTTCCTAGGAATATGACATGCCTTCCTTCTTCCATTCCCTTTCCTCTTTCTGCCAGCTTCTCTCCCTTCTCTCCTTGTTTCTTACCCTTTCTCTTTTTCCTATCACCTTCCCTCCTCTCTCCTGTCGTCCTCCTTTCATCAGTCCTCTTTCCCTAATTCTTCTTCTCCTTCTTCTTCTCCTCCTCCTCCTCCTTCTCCTCCTTCTTCTTCTTCCTTCTCTCTCTCTCTCTCTCTCTCTCTCTCTCTCTCTCTCTCTCTCTCTCTCTCTCTCTCTCTCTCTCTCTCTTCTTCCCTCACCCTTTCTCCCATGACTCATTTAGTTGGTGTGCTCCTGCACTGTCGAATTCATTGTATCATTTTCAGTGTGTGCCCAGGGACTTCCAGACAAAGGGCAAACTGAAAATCCTCAAGACAGTAAGTAACATCCAAGGTGCAGGGTTTCTGTGTGTGGCTGGGCCTGACGTGCATAGAGCATGGAATGTTTCCAGGGCATGAAGGAGAACTGACATGCCACAGAACCCCTCCTGGTCAGCGAGGTCCCCAAGAGCGACAGCTGGGGCCCCTCCACCAGCTCCCCTTGATGCAGAAGGAAAGTGATGGTATCTGGGGTACTTCTCTCTTCTTCACCTTTCACTCATCCCCCTCCCTGCCCTATCAGGAAAGGAGTTTGTTTAAAAAAAATAATGTTTCCTGTGTGGCTTTGTTGTCATCCTTTTAATTTATGAGACCAAGACTCCCATAGTTCGTTGTATCATAGGTCCCTTCCCTTCTCTTCTGCCCATTTTTCCTGACTATTTGTTGACTTCTGTACTCTCCTGCCTTTCTTTCTCCAATTATCTCACCCTTCTCTTCTTTCCTGACACTGTTCTTTATTTCACTCTCTTGAGTTGGGGTACCATGGGCAGGTGGGAGCAGAGGAAAGGGCGTCACCCTGGAGAGAGGTTTGGCAAATATGCCCAAGGAATTACCCAAAGGTTTTTCTAGAGCATCCTTAAAAATGTAGGGAAAGGACAAGGAGACACCTGGACCCATGAGTCCGAGATTCCGTAATGGCAGACCCACTCTCCAGCCTCTTCTAAGTGATTCTTGAGAGAGGAGAGTCAGTGGACTCCAGGGTCAGGAAGGACTGAGTCTGAGTCCAGCCTCCATCACCAGCTGCTTGCTGTGTGCAAGACCTTGCATGAATGTGTTAGGCCTTCTGAGCCTCAGTTTTCCCAGCTGTGACATGGAGAGATAGTAATACCTCTTGGAGTTTCAAGCACAGGATGAAATAGAATGTGTTAAGCACACAGTGAATATTAATCTCCTTTCCTCCCAGAGAATATGGACTCTGTAAAGACAGGGTAAATGATAAAGCCTGGCAGTTGAAGCTGGGAAGAGCACACCATTTTGTGTATCGCTTGGTACTGTTTCGTGTGGATGGCCAAAGCCTATGGGTTAATTTTTATTCTGGGTGTGCTGTTAGTGACTGTATTCTATTCTTTAATGTTTAAATAGTGCCTGCTTTCCCTTAGCTGGCATGATGGCTAGACCTCCCATTAGCGTGTTTATTTATTTATTTTTAATTTCACTAGCAATGCATGAAAGCATTCTCATGGGGGGAAAAAAACAAAATCAAACAAGATAAGATAAAATGAAAATGCCCCTTGGTCATCCCCAGAAATCCTAACCCTGTCCCAGAGGTAATAAGAGCTTGGCGTGTCTGTTCAAACCAAAAGGAAAACCTCATTCACATGCATATGTGTGCATATAGAAATATATAGATTTCTTTCGTGATTTTAAATATAAAATGTAGCCTTATTTTTTATTATTTTGCAATTTGGCTGTTTATTAGTATAAAATGCTCTAAAGGTCTTTTCGTGTCATTGTGTAGAGCCCTATCCTATTTTTTTCTACCTGATATAGTGTATTCCATAATCTTCCCATTAGAATGTAAGCTCGATAAAGAGATGTTGCTTTCATTTCTTTAGCCCATAAACCTCTAACATTACCTGTCACATAATAGGTGTTTTAGTACTATATTAACAATTACAAACATTCCTTAAGTGATTCAATGAATTAATATAGCTTTACCATATTCCCTTTTTACCACTCCCCTACTGATGGACATTTAGGTTATTTCCTTTTTCAAAATTCCTATTACAAACAACGCTGCAGTGAGCATCCTTGTGTCTGCCTTATTGTGCACATATGCATGGATTTCTCGAGCATAGGTCTTAGAAGTGGAACTGCTGGGGCAAAGAATAGCTCTTTTTCCAAATGTTGATCAATACTACCAAAATATCTTCCAAAGACTGTGGTGCCAGTCTATCATCCTCCTAATAGTACCTTTTCATAGGTGTATGTTTCCAAAATTATTATAGCTGTAGCCCTGTTCTGTTTTGATTTCAGGGAAGGAGGGGGAAAGATGATAATTAGAAAGAAATAAGGGGAGGTGGAGAAATTCATTCATTCATTCATTCATTTTTCTAGTAGTTGATTCCATGCTAGGTCTTGATGTAAATGCTGGGCACCTAAAGATAACTGAGACCTGCTCCAAACCCTGGAAGATTTCCTAGTCTGATTTAATACTTAAATCTTAAAATGCAATGGCATAGTGAGACATGACAACTAAATGCAAGGTCTGATCCTCGATTTGGTCCTGGACCAGAAAAATACAATAGCCATAAAGAAAAATATTGGGACATTTGATAAAATTCAAATGTGGTTAGTGGATTAGATAATTTCCTATTGATATTACATTTCCTGACTTAGGTCATTGAACTGCAGTTGTGTAAGAGAGTGTTCTTGTTCTTAGAAAATACACATTGAAGTGTTTAAGGGTAAATATGTACACATGATTTCTCCAACGGACTCTTAAATGGTTCAAAAAATATACGTTTATATAGCTCAGAGCTTTCCAGTGTAACTTTCCATAGTGATCGACATACTCCATATCTGCTCGGACAATATGGGAGCCAAGAGCTACATGTGACTTACCAGGCTCTTGGAATATGGCTAATGCAACTGAGGAACTGAATTATTAATTTTATTCCATGTAAACTGAAACAGCCACATGGAGCTAGTGGCTACCATATTGGACAGCACAGATATAAACAGAGAAAGGGAAAGAATAATAAGACAAATGGGACAAGAGGTATAGAATTGGTGAATCTGTGTAAAGGGTGTATAGAAATTCTTTAGATTATTTTTGTAATTTTTCTTTATGTTTGAGTTATATCTTTTTAATTGTAAAATATATGCAATGTCATGTCAGGGAAATTCAAATTAAAATATTACTAAGATTTATTTTATTACAATTAAATTCTCACAAATAAAATTATACTATCCAGGAGCCATGAAAAGGATTCACACTCAGACAGTACTACGAGTGTGCAAATAGGCACAACCTTTTTGAATGTATCCTACAGAAATACTTGTCAACGTATATGAGAAAATGTATAAGGATGTTCTTTGGAGCTTTATTTGTATTACCAAGAAATTGGAGATGGCCAAAATGTTCAACAATAGGAAAATGGTTATATATTTTTCTTTGTTCTTATTCTGAATTACTATAATGCTCTTCACCAGATGGAAGTAAATCTTTATGCATTGACATAGGAAGGTGTCCAAGATAGATTGTTGGGTGAAAAAAAAGCAATTTGCCAAACAAAGTTTTTAGTATGATTGCATTTTTGAAAGAAAAACATTAAAACTACACACACACACACACACACACACGCATGCGTGTGCGCGCACACACACACACTTACTCACATTTATATACACTTAGGAAAAAGTTTGGAGAAATACACAACAGTTACCAGACCACTCCCCAGAAATTTCTCAAGTTCTATGGAAAGACCACCCAGCTCCATCACTTCAGTCCTTAGCTGGCTGTGGAGGGTCCTCTCTGCAGCGCCTTGTGCTATAACAACAGAGGTCCCTCTGGCCAGCCAAAATCTCAAGCTGGTGCCCATCAGCTTGTTAGCTGCACCACCAGGTCTCTTGGAAATGCCCCCTAACATGGCCTGCCATTTCCAGATCCACACAATGCCCCTCCCCGTAGCCCTGCAGGCAGGCAGGGTCATTACTGAGTTCCAATGAAGAGAGTGTTTATTATTGTTGTCGGTTTGATGCTGATCCCAAAAGGACCTAATCAACAGGTAATAAGACCTCCTGGGAACGATTAGAAACCTCAACTTTAACCCTGTTATAACCACAGCAGAGAAAGGCAGAGTCACTGCAGCGCTATGCCTCTCACTCTACAGGGGCTGATGGAGTGGAGACAGAGCGGGGTGTGGGAGGAAAGCCAGAGAGGTGCTGGTGGGTGTGCTCAGAAATCCAGAATTGAGTCTACCCCATACTATGCATCATCATCGTCGTCGTAGTCATCGTCATCATGCTTAATCGAAGAGCTGTGCTCGCTATATGAGGTACAAAAATAAATAAGCCATGGTCCTGCCCCCAACATGCTCACAGACATGGGAGTAAAGTCTTGCAGCACAATAGGAGCTACACTATGGAATAGGTTTGTTCAGGGCACAGGCATGGTACAGAGGAGGGAATTAGCAACCTTGCTTGGTGAACCAGGAAAGACAAATGCACCAGTAAAGTGATTTCTTGTATGTAAATGTGACAACATCTGTTGGCTGGGCATAAACGGCTTACATTTAGACACCAACTTCTATCACGGTTCTCCTTTTGTCTTCGAAACTGCCTTAAATCCTTTTTTTCTTTCTTAATAAGGTTGGGTATACATAAAGAAAACTCAGTAGTAATTAATTTTAGAATACATACTTAATGCTTGCTTTTTGATGTTGCAAGTGACTCACCTGCCAGGCAGTTTGATGGAAAGTTAGTCCCATCCATTAGCAAAACTTAATAATAATTCCTGATAAGATAACAATGTCATGACCCATTTCTCATTACCTGTATGGCAACCACGTTCATTGCTACATAATTATCACATGAGAACAGCTTTGGAACTGGACTGACTAACTGCCCACAGGCCCGCCATCATCACTGCCGATGGATAGTTGATAAATGTCTTGATTACTTAAAGTTTCCAAAGCTTGGCATCTGTGAGGAATTGTGGAGACAAGGAGACCGCGTCACATCTGCAAAGGCCAAACTGGCCCCCAGGTTTTTCCACCTGGCACAGAATTACAACAGCTCCTCTTGTTGCTGTTGCACAAGATTTTGCATTTTTGTATAAAACTAGCTGCAAATGTCAGATCAGCTTGGTGGATGGATTTGACCAGGCCAGAAAGCACAGTAACGATAGAGAAGTTGGACAGCAGCATGGCAACCATGTCACTGCTCATTTTTTATAGCCTTTGAAGAATCATCCTTAGAAGAGAGTTTGTGCATTTTCCTAATCCTGGGTTCTCATTCTGCTAAAGCAAAAGTCTTGAAAACCAAAAATTGACACCATGCAAAAACCAGTGTATGTTTAGTCTTCTCAGAGTTGGTAAAAAGACAAACAAACAAACGCTTCAGCATTAAATAAAAAGAAATGTAAAATTACACAGATTCTTATTTCATAAATATTCACTCAGCCATCTAGCATCTGGCACTGGATGTGGACAAAAAAGTAAAAGATGAGATCCTTGCCCTTATAAAGCTTTCACTCTAATTGAAAGAAACAGAATTAATCAGAACCTGATAAGAAAGGCCAGGTGGTAGCAGAAGCTCTGGAAACTAAGAGGATAAACCACTAACGTGGCTTAAAGGAAAGGGGTCTGGGAAAACACTGGAGGGACATGTGACCTGGGCTTTGGATGATGGAGAGGATTCCTCTGTTTCTGGGGGTGGTGTTTCAGGCAGAGAGGACTGAGTGTGCAAAAGCACAGGGGTGGCAGATGGTAGGTCAGCATACATACAGGAATATGAGGACGCATGGGGAAGACTGGGTCCAAGAATTCTCAATTGTAAAGGTCTCGAAGGCCATGAGAAAAAGATTTGACTTAGAAGACCATGGAAGTGTCAGTTTCTCTCTCTCTCTCTCTCTCTCTCTCTCTCTCTCTCTCTCTCTCTCTCTCTCTCTCTCCCCCTATCTCTCTCTCCCCCTATCTCTCTCTCTCCCTCCCTCCCTCCCTCCCTCCATCCCCAAATAGAAATTGACTATTTAAAAAAAAATGGCAAAGGATATATTTATGTAAGAGTTTGAGTCATCAAGCACAATGAATGGTGGCTGGATATACAGTCCTGACATCATGTAGTCCCCATTCTGTCTACAGGACACTCGCATCATCTCATGTGCTCTCAGAATGGCCCGGTGACAGAAATATTCAACAGGCCCCTACCTTCAGGTAGCTTATGGTCAAGTGAGGGACAGACTTGAGTTTGATCACTCAACAGTGATGATGGAAGCAAACATAAAATGCTGTGGGAGCACTCGTGGGACAGAGGGCAGGGTCGAAGGGTAGTCAGGGAAGCCTTCCTAAAATGACACTTGACCTGCATGTTGAAAGTCGAGCAGGAGTCAGCCAAGTGAAGAGGATTCAGAGTCAGGTCTATACCAGAAGTCACCAGTAGCCCAGAGGTGCTGTTCTCTAGAGATCCTGTTTGTTCCCATTACTTTGTATGGGTTCGCCTATGGACTATCAGCCAGCCTGCCTTCATTGGTGAGAGGGCCTTTCCAGAGTCTCTCAAAAAGAAAATACCCTCCTCCCTCACTGAGATATTTGTCCAAATGGTCATACTTGAATTTATAGAGAGCACCTATTTCCTGATTACAGAGACTAAACATATCATTTTCCCCAGTTATTGTGGCAATAGCTTCAATGGATGACCTACCGGACATCTCTCAGTGTTCCAGGTGGAAACAGGTATATTTCACGACCTATCAATTTCCTTTGTCCCTAGGAGACTTGGCCAGTTCCTCCTCTGAAGCCAGTATTACCAAACGTTCCAGGAGAAGCCGTGAGCCATGAGATAAGCTTGACAATAGGCCTCAGCATGTGCCCAGTTAGCTTGAGATTTTGACCAAATTACCAAACTCTTTGTCTTGGTTTCTATATCTTTCTTACACTATCTGCCAGAACAACCCTAGTTTGGGCTGAAGATCTAGGAAGATGATCTTTTATAAAATATCTTTATAAAGACAAAAGGTATTTTTGTAATAAAGGTATTTTCATTTCATTAAGCCCAGAAAACGTCCATCAAATTCTTAGAAGTTTCCAGGTACTGTGATTGGGACACCAAGAGGCATAAGACATAACCCCCTCCCTCCCTGAGGACTTCATGGCCTCACAAAAGAGTTCAGATACAAAAATAAATGAACTGTAATTCAATGTGAAAACTGCTATCATGGAGGGACTTCAAAGACTGTGGAAACAGGGATGAGGAAGTAATTAATTCTCCGCAAGTAATTGTGAATGGGCAGCTGAGGGGAGGGGAGACGCTGCAGGTGGAGGGAGCTGCTCTAAGAGGGGGTGCGAGGGCACAGGTCTTGTGGAAGGAAGAGGGGGAGTCTGGTATGGGCTGCTTGCATGTGCGGTCCATGAGGCCAAGCCTGGAGGTGGAACTGGAGACCTGAGATGCTCTGCCCAGGAAGATCAGCCCTATCCAGTACAACTGGGAGATGCAAATGGATTTACAGAGATGCAAGTGGGGGAGCACCAGGACAAAACGGCTTCCGAGCATTGAACACCTAATATGTGCTAGGAGCTGTGTTGAGCACTTCCATGTGCTCTGTTTTTCGGCGTTTACAGCAACCTATGAGATGGGTGTTATTATTACTCCCCTTTTACAGAAGATGAAACTGAGATTTAGGGAGGACTTTTTGCCCAAGGACTCCAATAAATGATAGCGCTCAGGTTCTGACCTCAAGTCCAGGATTTTTCTTGGTCTGTTTTTTTTTCCTGTTTGTTTAATTTTCTTCTTAAGAAATGCAGATAAATTGAAAGATACTAATACCAAGGAGAGAAAGGCTAGCTGTGAAAGTGCTTTGAAAGGTCGAGGAAATGTATACAAATATCACCACATGTCAGCAGTGGGCCTGTGATTTTAAAAAAATCACCTCTTCACTTTGATTCAATAAATATTTTTTAAAGCACCAACCTCATGCAAGGTCCTTGCTATAGGAAAGCAAAGATGATTTAAAGCGAAGAAACTCACTTTGGGGAGCTTCAAGTTCAGTGGAAGAAATAGGAAAGCATGCAGGGATCAATCCCCCCAAATGGACAGAAAATAAATGCTGGAAAAGGCGGGGAACATGTACCTTGGATTTAGAGGCTGGAAGAGGCAGCGTTTGAGGTGAATCGTGTGGCTCGCTCACATGGCTGGTACCCAGTTCTTAATTTAGAGGTGCAGAAGTGAGGACAGAAGGAACAGGATTGAGGAGGCAGCACCTGATGCCTGAGGGGACTTGGGTTGAGGTTCGAAGCTTAGGGCCTGCAGAGCAGTGGTGCCCTTAACAAAAAGAAGAAAGTCAGGAAGAAGCCAATCTCAAGATAACGTTGAATTTGGAAGAAACGCTCAACTTCTCTGTAGACTGAGTTGGATTTCTTTTAGAGCAGAAGTTCTCAACTGGGGCAATTTTGCAGCCCAGGGGACATTGGGGAGCATCTGCAGGCTTATTTGGTTGTCACAAGTCAGAGTTGGGGAGTACTATTGGCATGCAGTGGGGAGGGGCCAGGGATGCGGCTAGAATGCACAGGACAGCCCTTGCAACGAAGAAGTATCTGGGCCAAAATTTCAATAGTGCCAAGGCTGAGAAACCCTGTCTTAGAGCATCCCCAGAAATGTGACCTAAGTATCCTGTGAGAAAATGGAGAGATAGGGATAATTCAAAGACCATTCCCAAATGATTGCTTTTCCAAGTCTACAACTAGTTGTAGCACTCACAGGAAGGGCAACAGAGAGCCTTGTGAAGGGTTCCAGAACATGATCCTCTGATGGCTGCATTCCAGGCCCCCATAGAGCTAACACCGCTCTGCCTGGGTTGCTCCTTTCTCCTGTCAATGCAGGGTGGGGGATCAACTTCAAGCCACCCCTCGTTTCTGTGCCCTCCTTCCAAACACATTCAGGAAAGGAGTGGCCTTACAGAATTTCACTTATGGTAGCTACACACTAGAACAAAATCTTAGTAATATAGTAACGGTATTACATCAAAAGACAATGTTCTCAACTTTGTGAGTGATTCTGGGGGTCCAAAGGCCACCTTAGGAATTCCGATTTGGTGGTCTTGGATGGGGCCCAGAAATGTGCATATTTAACTAGTACTCCAGAAATTCTGATAAGGCCTGCCATGGTCACAATTGAGAAGCCCTAGCTACAGGGGTGCGAATGGGGTGGGGAAGGAAGGAAAATGGAGCAGGGACTTTTGCATGAGATTGGGTAGGGGAAAGGCAAGCAGGGCTCTGAGCTGATGGGACAGAGACCCGGTGGGTTTTGATGGACAAGGAATAAATGCAGGGGGTGAGAAGGGTCTGAGGCACAAGAGAAAGGACATGGCAGACCCTAAGAATGGATAAAAGAGAAGAACAACAGGGAAATGATGGGCAGCTGCTGCTTTCTGATGTTTTACCCTCAGAATTCTTCCTTTATCTTGGGATTTCTAACCTGTAAACCAAAAAACTGGGAGGTGTTCTAAAAGGGGTGGATCAAAGAGGCAAAAAGTCACACCCATTGGTCAGATTATGTGAACTCATAAGGATCTAGTGAGTGATGTTCATGTGTTCATTGGACAAATATTTTTCTGAGTACCCGTCATGAGCCAGGGCTGTTCTAGAATTTGAACAGTGTGGTAGGGCCATCCAGCTGCTATCCACCTTCTCATTCTTTCTCTGCTTGTTAGCCCAACTCTCAGAAATTAGGGAAAAGGGAGGAAAAGAAACCAGTCCAATGGATAGGAAGAATTAATATAGTTGAAATGTCCATACTACCCAAAGCAATCTATAGATTCAATGCAATTCCCATCAAAATACCAATGGCATTTTTCACAGCACTGGAACAAATAATCCTAAAATTTATATGGAACCATAAAAGATCCCAATAGCCATAACAGTCTTGAGAAAGAAGAACACAGCTGGAGGTATCACACTACCTGATTTCAAAATATACTACAAGGCCATAGTAATCAAAACAGCATGGTACTGGCATAAAACAGACCCATAGATCAAGGGAACAGAATAGAGAGCCCAGAAATAAACCCATGCCTATGTGGTCATTTAATCTATGACGAAGCAAGCAAGAATAGGCACTGGTGTAATGACAGGATATCCAATAAATGGTGCTAGGAAAACTGGACAGATACATGCAAAAAAATGAAACTGGATCGTCTTCTTACTCCATATACAAGAATAAACTCAAAATGGATTAAAGACTTAAATGTAAGATCTGAATCAGAAAACTCCTAAAATAAAACATAGGCAGTACACTCTCAGATATTGTCCTTAATAGTATTTTTACTGCTATATCTCCTCAGGCAGAGGAAACAAAAGAAAAAATAAACAAATAGAACTATATCAAACTAAAACGTTTTTCCACAACAAAGGAAACCATCAACGAAATGAAAAAGACATCCTACTGAATGGGAGAAGATATTGGCCAATGACATATTTAATATGGAATTAATATCCAAAATTTATTTAAAAATTCATACAGCTCAACACCAAAAAACCCCCAAACAATCCAATTAAAAAATGGCCAGAGGACATGAATAGACATTTCTCCAGAGAGGACATACAGATGGCCAATAGACATATGAAAAGATGCTCAATGTCACTAATCATCAGAGAAATGCAAATAAAAACCACAATGAGATACCACCTCACTCCGGTGAGAATGGCAATCATCAATAAATCAACAAACAACAAGTGTGGGCGAGGATGTAGAGAAAAGGGAACCTTTGTGCACTGTTGGTGGGATTGCAAATTGGTGCAGCCACTATGGAAAACAGTATGGAGTTTCCTTTAAAAATTAAAAATAGAGCTACTTTATGACCCAACAATTCTACTCCTGGGTATCTATCCAAAGAAATCCAAAACATTAATTCAAAAAGATACATGCACCCCTATGTCCACTGCAGTGAGAATTACAATGGCCAAGATACAGTTGAATAAAAATGCCCATTGATAGACGATTGAATTTTTAAAAATGTGGTGCATTTATACAATGGAATATTACTCTGCCAAAAAAAATGAAATTTTACAATTTGCGACAACATAGACGGACCTAGAGAACATTATGCTAAGTGAAACAAGTCAGACCGAGGAAGACACATACCATGTGATCTCACTTATATGTGGAATCTGAACAAAATAAACAAAAAAGAGACAGACCCATAGATTCAGGGGGCAAACTGATGGTTGCTAGATTGGGGGGCATTGGGGGCTGGGTGAGAAGGGGAAGGGATTAAGAAGTACAAATTGGTAGTCACAGGAGAGTCACAAGGATGTAAAATACAGTACGGGGAATATAATCAATAGTATTGTAAAAACTATGTATCGTGTCAAATGGGCAGTAGACTTACTGGGCGGATCACTTCATAGATTATATAAATGCCTAACCACTACGCTGTATACCTGAAACTCATATAAAATAATATTGAATGTCAACTATAATTAAAAAAACAGTCGCGGGGATGAGCAGTGCAGCAGGGAATATCGCCAATAATGTCCTAATAACTGCAGTGTTGGATGGGTAGTAGAGTTATTGGGGTTATTTGTGAGTTATGTAAATGTCTGGATCACTAGGTTCTCATAAAATAAAATTCTCCTGTGATTGCATCCAATTGATTGAGAAATAAATAAAATAAAATAAAAAAAGAAAAGAAAAAAGAAATTCAACCAGTTGGTACACTTGCTAACAGTTTCAGGGAGCAGCTTGATGGTGGAGTCCTAGAAATTGTCAAGAGTAGAAACCTCAGCTTCTCTGCAAGTGCTCTTCATGTGAATTCTCCTTGCCCCCATCCTCATGTGGAAGGGCCTGATTACTAGGATGAGATGGTGAACATGAGAGCAGCATCTCAAGTCCTCAAGACCATGTTCCCAGGGAGGGGAATTCTACTGAGAGGGTCCCAGGCAGTGAGAAGCAGAGGCTCCATTGGGATAATACCAAGGCATGCGGGTGCTAATAGCAGACTGAGGGACCCAGACCACAATGAACATGTTCCTTCCCCCTCCCTAGCCCCGCCCCACTTCTTTTTCTGCTCATAGTAGGACACACAAAGCTCACCTCTTAATATTTCCAAATAATGCTGTTTTTAAGGACTTGACTGTCTGGTATGTGACAAAAAATTTTTTTTTAAAAAGTCCTGATAACAAAAATTACTATTCAAAGTAAAGTATTATTTTAGGATGACATTATTTTTTAAATTCACATTTTTCATTTGTTATAACATGTAACAGTTCTGCGAACACACAGATAAGAAGATACAATAGATATTTGACAGTGTAGTTCTCAGAATATTTGCATATCCAAGAGATTATTTCAGCAAGTATACTTAGACTGACCCTATTAACCATTCACAATATTTTGTCTTGAATCCAATTCACACTCTATAGACATGTCCAATTCACATTGCAGCTCTTACGCTGTTTTTTCCCCTTTAGACTTTATATTAGGAAATAAATCCACAATATCAAATTTCCTGACAACATCTGCTCTGGCCGACATGATTGAAAGTGGATTTCACTACTGCCGGGTTATTTTGTTTCTTAATTTGTTCTTTATCATACCTGGGAAGCATCCTGTTTTATCAAGCCCGATATCGAGAATGGAAGCAACTGGTGTGGAATTTGCAGCCCACACCAGCCTTGGGATGCCGGAAGGTGACCACAAGAAGTCCTCTAAGGCAGCACTGTTGATAGTATGGCTAGAGAGTAATTCTCAGGCATGGATGGCTTTGCCACTTGCGCCCAGGCCAGCTCTGCCAAGCTAGCAAGCAGAGCATCCAAGGTAAAGGTAGATGGTGTATATAACGTGCAGTGACCTTTCATGAAAAAAAATGTGATCGTCAAAAAATATTAGTCCCTGTGTATGAGGGACTCAGATTCCCATATACTGCTGTTCATAACAGCATTAGTCCCAATAGCCAGAAGGTATAAACAACCCAGATAGCCATCGACAGATGAATGGATAAACAGGATGGGGTCTATCCACAAAGTGGAATATTATTCAGCCGTGAAAAGGAATGAAGTTCTGACTCCTGCCATAAAGTGGATGAACTTTGGAAACATTGTCTAAGTGAAATAAGCTAGACACAAAATGACACATGTAGGATTCTAGCTATATAAAATATCCAGAATAGTCAAATCCATAGAGACAGAAAGTAGAGTTAGAGGTTTGCAGAGGGCTGGGAACAGGAGAGGTTGGGAACTTAATGTTTAATGGGTGCAGAGTTTCTGTTTGGAGTGATGAAAACTGTTGTAAATGGGGTGAGAGTTATGCAACATTGGAAATGCGATTAACATCACTGAATTGTGTAATGAAAACATAAATAATTTTATATATAACAATTTATATATACACATATATGTGTAGACATCCAGGTAAATCCTAAGACCAGGCCACCAAAATGGAAAAAACAAACAAACAATGAAAGGTTCAGCTTAAATAAACTCAAGGTAGAGAAGACAGCAAGTGTCCATCTCAGAACAACACCATTCAAACAGTCTCAGACAGCAAGACATGAGTTGTCTTCCTCTTGCCCGAGCTTCCCCTACTGATGTGGGTGTTTGTTTCTAGCACATACCTGTGGCTGCCTTTCCAGGCCTCACCTCCAAGCTTGGGGTGATGACGCCTGTCTTCTCTGGCTGAGTCCCCTCTGTGCCAACACACCTGACTTGCTCCCAAACACCCTTCTGCCGTGAAGAGGAGTTTTTGCATGATGTCACCTTCCCTGCCTTCTCCCAGCCCTGCTACCTTTTCACCATCACAATGTCAGCTTCAACGACTGCATCCTAGGAATTCTGTGTTTTCACTGGTTTAAGAACAGAGAAGGGAACTGTAAGACAGTCTGTGGGCGGCAGGGCAGTCTCCTGGGCTCATCGGCCAGGAGAAAGCTGCCCACCTCTCAGCCTCCAGCTCCTGCTTGCTGTCCTCAGGAGGAAACGCTGCTTTCTGGAAGCGTTCGGGGAGCCAAACCAACACAGGCAGGCGGGCCGTCAAGTTTCCAGAAGCCCAGGGGATATAATCACATTCTCCAGCCAGGTGCTGGGAGTAAGACTTGTAGCTTCCAACCTTCTTGGCGCGAGGCCAGTGTTTCCAGGCCTCCCTCCACCCTTCGGCTCCTTCCCATCATCTTTCCAACCAGAAGCTTGTTAACTGTTTTCCTGTGCTTTTATTCAGATTTCAAGGCACCCTCTGTGTATTAAACTTCAAAGAAAGTTCGTTGCAGTGAGCAGGATGCTGTAACAAATGGAAGCTCCAAACAGCTCTGTTGAAAATGGTTTTGTTCAAATGAATGGGTTTGGGACTCTTCTCCCCACACACACCCACCTCTACCCCTTTCTTTCAAATGCAATTGCATTTGTGTCTGGATTAAGTTGCCTGGTATCAATCCTGAAAATTTTAAAGATGAAAAGCAGAACAGCCACACCATATTTGAAAATGTGAAATGATTACAAAATGGCACCGGGCCAATGTTTATGAACCATTGAATATGATCATAAAATCATAAAAAATAATCACCAAAAAGTAAATAAATTACCAAGCTTAGTGCTTATTTTCACGTAGGGTCTGACACAAAAGCTGCAGCCATGAATGATTTATACCTGTTTTAACAATAATACTCATTTTACTGAAAGATGGTCAGCACTTGGGCTGCCGTGGGCAAAATGCCAGTTGTCGAAAGGTTAATGTTTCAGCAGCAATACATTAAATTATGAATAATACTGGTCCCAAAATGGAAGGTTATTAGCTCAGTATGCTTAATTAGCCCAGCTAGAACTTTGCCATCAAGTATCAGTGCCCATTACTGCAGCCCTAGCGATGATGGGGGTGGCAGCACTGGGACTGTAATGGCAGAAGCGTGGGCAGATAGAGGCAGGAGGGGTGTGGGGTGTGTCCTTTATTTTCTTTTCATCCAGTGTAACATTACGAACGGCAGAACAGAAGCCGGTTTTCAGGATTTTGAACTCTCCCCTGGTTTATCCGTGAAGACGTCCCAGAAAAGAAGGGGTGCACAGTATTTGGGAGGGGCTTGGTACTTACTGTTGTGGACCCAGCCACAATCCGTGTCCACATCTGCTTCTTCATGTGGGACCTCCCAAAGCACCATAAGGTACCATTCCCAGGCCCGGTCCATCCATCAGCACTCAATCAACACAGCCATTTTTTGAAAAGCTACTAGGTACCAGGCACATACAAAGTTGTTCACAAGACAAACACATTTTTTGATCTAAGGGAGGGGGCAGCCCTTAAACAACCAGGTAGTGCATTCATGACAGCCACACGTGACTGTTATGGGGGGCAGGTTTAGAACACCAGCCCCTGGGCTTATAGTCCCCGGGTCACGGCTCTTGGAGAAGGCTTCTGGAGGAAGTGTCATTTGCTCTGATCTCTAAAGGGCAAGTGGGAATTAGCTAGGTGAATCTCCAGGAAGCACGCTTCCAGGCAGGGGATATCTATGCCATGCCCGCATCTCCAGAATGAATGGTGCTAGAGAGAGGGGTGGGCATGGCTGAGAAGGAGGAGCGCCTGCCTGCCAGGGCAGCAGGACTGCTGTTGAGCACCCAGCTTGCATGGGTGCGTGCCCTTGTGCGCTTGTGCGTGTGTGCCCACACCTGGACGCCCACCCTCCCTCTCCCCAGACTGGCTCTGCCCTACCAGGTGCTCCAGTTGAAACCTTGCATTTCACAGCGGGGAGCAGGGCCAGGGCGCGCCCAGCCATGCAGGCTGCATCCCACTGTCTGCACCACCGCCCAGCTCTACTTAGTACTATTAGTAGCTTGTTTTTCTAAGCCCTAAAATTCATTTTCTTTTCCCGCCTTGCTTCCAGAAAAATAAATAAAAGTGAACACATCACTCATTTAAGACGAGGAATGGAATTTAGGTTGCGTTTTTCTTTCTATTTTTATGATTAGTTAGAATTTTCCTGGGAACGCCGCCAGGAGGGCATTATGGTGAGATAATGTCCTGTATTTAATCAGCACTGCAATGGCGAGCTGCGTTCTGTGGGGAGAAGCCGAGTTAACGCATCCTTCTCTGTCCTGTCTGTTTTTAGGCTACCACGGGTTAGCCCACGATGAAGACAAGGCTGAGAGGCGACAGGGCTCCAGGCTTGCACGATGGCCCCTGGCTGGACAGGATGCAGCTGTGACTCACTCTCTTCTTGTGGGACCCATCAGTTCTGAGAGCTCTGCAGCCCCCAAAGGAGCTGAGTGACAAGGGCCCCATAACTGACGAAAGTGACCGACCTTGGTCCTGTATCCTGTGGACGCCTCTAGCATCTTCCTCTGCAGCTTGCAGACATCTGTTGGCCTGGACACACTTCTTGCTTTCAAGGGTGCATCTCTCCACTTTGCAACCCAAACACAAAGCAGGAGGCTCCTGAGAGAACCTGGAAGTCAGCAACAGGTAGGACCAGATTAACTCCTTAATTCTGCGTGTGCACGGCCATCCAGAGCCCCCAGTACCTCTGCCGGAGATGACAGTTGGTGGTTTGCAGGATTCGGTGTTCTTGTTTTTCCGAGATGGTTGGTCCATCCCTGAAGAATGAAAGAATCCCTGACCGTGGTAAAATAGAGAAGGATATCTTCGAGAGATGTCTTAGGGAGATGTCTGAGAGGGATGTCTGAAAGGAAGGGAGAAAATGAGCAATGGTGGGGGGAAGGGAGAGCGGATTTCTCCTCCAGGGAGGGAGCACAGAGAATAGGCGAATGGGTGCAGATTGACCTTTGTCTGCAATTAGCACTGGTGGCCGGAAGCACGGGAGCGTGTGGGGTATGCCGGGCCTGTCGCATTTACTGTCGTCCCTATTAAACGTGGGGTCTGCGGGAGCCGTCTGTTCAGGTAAGGGCAGTGGAGAGAACAGGACGCCCCAAGCAATCCATAAATAGCAGGGTGAAGACAAAGTGTTTATGACTTAGCCTCATGAAGCCCATATAAGCGCTCTCCCAGGGTGTGAGAGAGCCAGCGCCTGTGTGAGCTGGCCCGCGTGTGTCCCATGTCCCCAGAGCGGGAGTCCCAGACCCCGCTATTTGCGCTTGGCTTGATTCTATGAAGGCGGCTATTTGATGGAACGTACTGGAACAGTTCATAGCCAGCCCAGCAAACCTTATGTGGAGACAGAGCTTTCTTTTTCTCTTTCCTTTTCCTGTTTGCAGTGAGAATGAGGCCTTTCTCTTTGCGGCCCTTTGCTCTCCCCAAAGTTGTCTCACGAGGTCATTGCCAGCTGACAGTCTTCCTTTCAGTGCAAGGTTTGGGTGGAAACAATGCTCTGTTTTCTGAGGGGCTGGTGAGGCTCTGCCCCGATGCCTGAGTAGGCTGCCCCAAATGTAAATGGGTTATTGTTTTAGTAGGGCCGTTGGTTTCTGCAGACAGTTCAGTCTATGTGATACAAGACTTTATCCTTTTATGTGTGTCTCTATATTAATATAGAGATAGATACAGATATAGATAGATACACACACAGACCATCAATACTAAGCAGCAGAAAGGCAGCTGAAGAGCATCACGTTGGGTGTCTAGCCATGTTCAGCTACTCACTAGCTGTGTGTCCTTGGGCAAGTTGCTTACCCTCTCTAGCTGGGCATCAGCACATTCAGTTCAGACTCATCTGTCTATAAGATACCTTTCAGTTCAAATGTTCTTTAACTCTGTAAATGTAAGATATTACATTACCATCAACAACAAGCTTAAAAGCACTTTCCTTGAATAGCTTCTACATCTACCAAAATGATTTTGCAGAGCAGCCAAGGATACGTTCAGAATGTCCTGTTGAATCTCCTGAATACTGAATTCATTGGTTGGCGAAGGTGAATGGGAAGCAGTGGAAAGGAGAAGAGATCTGTGTGTCAAGTTCTAGGGTCTTGAAAAATCCTCATAGATGTATCCAGGATGGTCAGCTACAATAATCTTCGTCAGCAGTGGGTCATATTTTGAGGATTAAGAAGCACTTTCAAAAGCTGTGTATTGGGAAAGTCTGACTGAGGACCCAGCTCCGCAGGCAAACTCTTTCATCTGATGAGGACGGCCACTAGATAAAAGCAATTCACCAAAATTAGAGTGGATCCTTGTTGAACACTATTCATAATGAATACAATGATATCACCTTTTAGAGGTCACTGAGGAAACTGGCGGGATAGTGACAGGACTTAGCAGGGTCACCGCTTCTGGGATGCTAGCAACCCTCTGGCCTAGCCAGCCTGGGGCTGGCGATGGCTGGCTCTGCAGAAGTGTCGCCAGCACAGAACTGTGCGTTGGCCTTCCAGGAAGGTAAATCGCTAGCTAGGCCAAGAAAGAGGGATCCCCTGGGGTTCTGCCAATAAGCACCGTGGGAATCACAACCCTGCAGCCATTGAACGCTTTGTAGATCTCCCCCAGGTGGCCTCTCCCAGGCTGGCCAGCCACAACCCTTTGCGGAAGAGCCTGCCACCGCTGTCTGCCTGGCTAGTGGTCTTTACTGCTTCTTGAACCTCCCTGCCTACCTTCTTTCCTTCTTTTCCTCTACAAACTTTTGTTGAACACATACTATGTGGCAGGCACTCTGTGAGGTGCACAGAACTCACACACTTAAACAAATGGTTCCTGAGCTCAAAGTATTTTCTCCCTCACAAGAGAGATACTAAGTAGAAAAGTAATTACCAATATAGTTTAAGTAGAGTTATAGGCACTGACTTTGGGGAGCAGAGAGTAGGAAGGCGGGGGGAGGGTGGGAAGGGCTCGAGGAAACATTTCAGGTAGCTGTTGCTGAAGAGGGGGCAAGATATTCCCAGCACATGAAATGCGGTCTATTTGGGAGTCATGGATTGTGTGTACGATTTGGGGAGTAATCGAGGCTGGAGATGAGGTTGGGTGCACCCAGCCTCCAAGCAACCACAGGTTGGGTTCAGGAATATTTCTTCATCCTTAAATCCTACAGACCATTCCCCAGGTTTGGACATGGGGAATTCTTGCCAGCCATGACTAGAATATTTGACGATCATTATTAAGTGATCAGTCTCTTAGGGGTCAGTGTCTCAGGGACTGCTTCTGGCTCTCTCTGGCTACACCCCACTTGGCACCTCCACCATGGAGACTAAAGGGTATGACCTCCCTCCAGGACTTAGGTGGGACCAAGACTCTCCAATGATTGGCCAGTGCTAGAGAGATTAGACTGTAGAAGTTAGAAGACAAGCCTTCTTGTAAGAAGACAGGCTCCTATTAGTAGTTCTGTCTTCTGAAACTGATGTCTCAGTATCCCTGATCTCCTGAGCCTATACCTTCAAGACCTACCTGATAATGAGTTAAACCTCATTTTGTTACTTGGATTTCATTCCCTTGCCCCACTACCTACTCTGACTTGCCATACCTACCTGGTCCCATACCCCTGTCTGAGTGTGGGGCCCTCATCCTCATCCACCCCACTCATTCGTCCCTTACTCTTCTCCATGCCCCAATTTGACACTAAGACAGGCTTCACTTAGGTGTGTCCTCTTGTATTCTAGGCTATGTGTGATCGTGGAGGTGATAAGTACAGGTTCATAAAATAAAAGACACAAAAGTCTGGCTTGGCTTAGAAACGTTTCTGTCCTTTACAATTTTAAATAGTTCCTGATCTTTGAACCACATTAAATATCATAATGTATTAGAATTTGGCAACACTAATTTTTATGACTGGAAAGAGTCTGGACTGACATGAACAAAGTAACCTTGCCCATGAAAGAAGATGTATGAATGCCACTTGCTTAGAGAGTCCCATAGGATCTTGTCTGTCATCCTCCATTTTTAATTAGAGCTGTGACCATCTCTCAAGGGGAATCTGGAGGCTTCATTAAATCTACTAGGTTTCCCTATGATATATAAAACTGGTGATGTTTAAAATCTTAGCCATATCAAAAATAATAGCAAGTTGAGGAAAATGTACCTTTAGGTACCGCAAGTTCCCCTCTCATTCCTAGAGGACCCAGACTTGCCTCATTCAACACAAACACAGCACTCTTTCCAGCTGCTACATTTGCTTCATGTCTACCTCCCGTTTCTGAATCCTGAGTCTTCATTCTCGTCTTTATAACCTGTTGTGCAGGACCCTTTTATGACCATGAATGTGGCGCAATGATGCTTGTTGCGCGATTTTACTGAGCCTGTGTTCCTCCATCTGTAGAGAGGTAGTTGACTGCCCTGTGAGTGGAGGTCACCAAGGGCCTTTCCAGTGAGCTACTCTGAGGTCAAACCTATAGCTATCAGGAGTGTCCCAGGACCTCTCTACTTCCACTCAGGCTGCCATCCATACCAGTCCACTGGTTAATGCTTCCAACCTTGGTACCCTTGCCTCCCCATAGAACTGCAGAGTATCTTATGATGTTTGTCACCTGTGAGTTACTTCACAAACCCACAACAGGACCCCTTGAGATGGACCAGTCTTTCCAGGCTAGGGGTTAGAATCATAGCCCTAGACCAAGGATTCCCAATAGTGGTTCTCTTGATACCTTTTTAATTGAAGTTTTTTATGGAGATAATTACTATTGGCATTTTGAGCCAGATAATCTTTGTTGGTGGAGAGAGAGATTTAGAAGCATCCCTAGCCTCTACCCAATAGATGCTAGTGGCACCTCTGTGCCAACCAAAAACTGTGCCCCGACATTGCCAATGTCCCTGGGTGGGGCAGAGGCAAAGTCACCCCCCAGTTGTGAACCACTGCCCTAGACCTCATGCAGAACAGGTATATAGAACAGGATCTATGTGGCTTTTCCACTAGGGGAATGTTCTGGTGTATTTGTTGATTCTTCTCTGACCTATGAAAAGCAGGAAAGACAAAATGTCACCATGAAGAAAGTCACTTGACCCAAGGAACCAGAGTACTTTCCACCATTCATGTATAGTTGTTCACACTCACTGTCTCATACATCAGATAATTACTCAAATGTGGTAGCAGTTGTGATGTAGAGTGGTCCAGCCATCTCATGCTCTAGTGACATACTTTGTGCTATCTCAAGGGGCCTCATTAGTTTAAGCCCATAATAAACTCTGTTTGCATGTTATGCTGACTTAGGTGGGTCCAGTAAGCCAAGGTTTTTCAGAAATCTCTTTCTTCTGTCTCATTTGGCCACTGCCACAGATTCAAGTAAAGCTGTGATGGTTCAGAAATTGTGTCATCATTTCTCAATGCTTTCATCACACTTCATTTCAAAGAATGCCTTTATTCTAATGAGCGTATTTGAATGAGCGGTGACTGAGAGAGACAGTTGGGCCTGTGGAGATCTGTCCGGGCACACTATTTCCTTCATTCCTACGAAACGTGGTCTCCCAACATTCACTGCAGAGTCTGCTTTTGTCTTGTACCAAAAACAATGAAGGTAAAGTAGTGGGAATAAAATGTAAAACGCATTCATTCAAAGAGAAGTCAGGGAGTAGGACAATGTGCTGGTTACCATGAGATATTTAGAGACACATAAGACACAACTTCAGAGTTCCAAAGCTCTTTGTCTAATTGTACAGTAAAAATGTGGATGGGAACACTTATAGTATAAGTCAGGGGTCTATACCCTAAATACCATAGGTGTTCAGAACAAGGTTCCAGACAGAGAAGGTGGGTTCTTCTCACACCAGCCCTTTGCCTGGTCACAGACTCTAGAATGCATGTGTAAATGGCCCGTGAGAATGCTTCATTTCCCTTTTGTCACAGGATTGGTACAGACAAGTGGATCAGGGAAATATGGAAGACAAAGAACAACTAGGCTTTACCAAGGCATTTGGCAACATGACAAATGACCATTTGTCCGTTTATCTCACGGGAACAAAAGATGAGGTATGAGTTTGTTAGTAATTGGTTGACTGTAGTTGGCGTCAGTATGGAAGGAGATTCCCGATGCTGTGACATTAAAATTTTTAGTCTTAATCCATGCGTGGTTGTCATGAAGTCATATGTCGCAGAATAAAGAACTCAACAGATTTTGATGGGCTGAGGCAATGCACCAAATCAAACAAGATGAAGTATAATGTAAGAAAATGGAAGATCTTGTCTTGGATCCAAAAGCCCATCTGCACAAACAGAGGGGGTGGGGCCAGGCTTGGCAACAGATGTTGAGAAAGGATTTTTATACCCCCAGATTTTGTATGTATTAAGAATCATCCAGCACACTTGTTTAAAATGTAGGTTCCCAGGTGCCATCCCCAGATTGTCTGATACAACAAGTTTGAAGTGGACTCAAAAATCTGCATTTGTTAAAGCTTCCGGGGTCATTCTGACATAGAAGCTCCATGGGCCATACTTTGCGAACCACTGTCTTAGAGGTTCAAGTTAATACCAGGAGGATTCGATAGTTGTACTAAGCAGTGTAATGAGGAAAACAAAGGAGGTAAGAACTCTGCTCTATTGTACTAGGCAGAGCAGATATAAATAATTTACATTTAATCTTCAGCCACAGCCCTTTAAGAGACAGCCAAACCATAAACAGGGAGGCAAAGGGCCTCAGAACTAGGTCATGTAAAGAACAGTTGAATGAACTGGCAGTGCCTAGCTCAGAAAGATCAGAGCGAAGAAGACAGGACAGGAGAAAGGTTGTTGGCATCAGGGAATTACACTTGCTTTGTGTGATCTCACAAGATGGCAATAGAACCCATGGGCAGGAGATGCCAATAAATCAACTTTGGCTCAAAATAATGACTGTCCTCCAATCATCAGAAACCTCCACCGGCCTTGGTGGTATTCAGTCATGGACTGGAGAACTTGTTTAAATGAATTTTTTTTTAGGAGGTTGGGTAGTGAATGGGAGGGTGGCATGTTGAATAGGTGGACGGATCCAGGGAAGTTTTATTTTTAATAGGAGAACATAGAGTATGTGTAGGTTTCCGAATAGAAATGGATTGATTAAAGAAAGATATGAAAGTGACGAGGGCAAGGGAACCATGGGTACAGGAGCAGGGAGAGAGAAATAAGCCAAAGCGTGGGGCTCTGGAGCTCAGGAATGGTTTGCAGTGGAAACAAGGCAGAATAGGAGAAAGGAGGCAATGGTTAAGGAGGCAAGTCGTTTTATGGTGGAAAACAGGATGTCATGCAAGTCACCTTAAGATAATGTGACAGGCAAGCTGATGGAAGTTCATTCCAATCATCGCTTCAAGAAACAAAGGGTTACATTTTTTGCCTGGAGATAAGAAAGAGTGGGGCTGGTTGGGGTTTGAGGAGTGTGGAAAAGGTGTGGAGTGGCAGGTTTGGGGAATTTGCTGAGGAGTCAACCGCCATCATGACTGGCTAGTGCATCGTAGCACTTTGCACAGGGTACAATCAACTCAAGTTCATTACATTCCCAGCAGTGTTGGCCAAAGCGAAAAGATCAGGTAGCTGGGAGTAAGCTAGGCTAGGAATCAGCGTGGCGGACCAAAGAAAGTGTACAGGAACTTCAATTTCAGGCTCAAAAAGATTGGGAAATCCCAAGCTTTGACCTGTCAGAGGCAAAATGGGTTTTCTGCCTTCAGAGCCTTTAAACAAGCATCTATCTCCCTTAAACTTAGAAACCCCAAACCCTAGAGATACCCAGAAGTACCCAAGATACCTGAATTTCATTTCAAGGATATGACCTTCATGCTGCCATCTTAGGCATGATAGAGTTGAGGCTGTTCTGACTGTGAGGTTGTATCTGTGCAGTGTGTGTTCTGAAAACGCTGGGTTTTTATATCAAACCGTGAAATCCTAGCAAGTGTGCAGACCCTATGGCCACTGTAATTGATGTTAAAAGGTATAAGCTGTGAAGTTTTTCATACATTTTTCTCATTTACTTCCGAATAGACTTTTCAATATATTTATAGAAAACAATGACTTTAGTTTGCATGAGACTACCTAGGTTGACACAATTTGAAAACTTTCACATACCTGTCCTTGGCCTTGAGCCCATTCAATCCAGAAAGTTCTTCAGATAATACCCAAGTCCCTGGGCCAAGCATGTCCAAGTAGAGGTCTTAAGCTTTGACCATTTACTTCCTCATGGTTTGTATGATCAACTTTTAAATATCCTGTAAACACTGGTAGAAACACATTTTTTTCTTTTTTTTTTTGAGGGCAGTGTTACTGGCCCTCATATGTGGGATCTGAACCCGGGCCGCTGGCGTCCCAAGCCAGCTCTTAACCACCATGCCACTCGGCCGGCCCAAGTTTTTTATTTTTTATAAGGGAATCTCATTATTGGCCAAAATTGTGGGAGAATAACTTTATTTTTAAGAACTTGGAAAGACTGAAAAACACCAGGATTAATGCCTCTACTTTTATTTTTATTTTTATTTTTTTTGAGAGCAGTGTCACTGGCCCTCATATGTGGGATCCGAACTGGGGCCGCTGGCGTCCCAAGGCAGCTCTTAACCACCGTGCCACTCGGCCGGCCCAATACCTCTACTTTTAAAAAGAAAAAGGGAAGTTTGTAATGTCCCAACCTGGAACTTTACCTGGAAAAAAAAAAGACAAACCACCAAATCATTTCTAGAATAATCTGTAGTGAATACAATGTTGGGAACTTATATCACTTGACAGAACAAGTCCTGCCAAGCTGATTCATTTCCTTCCATGAAAGAGTAACAAGATTTTAGTAGATGGAGGGGAAATGATAAATATAATCTATATTTCATTTAGCAAGATGCTTGAGCCTGCTCCATCCAACATCTTGGTTGATAAATTCCAAAACTTTAGGATTGATGCTAGCCATCCGGGGAGCAGAGCCTTTTTGAGAGGCCCAGTAAAGGGGAAAACTTACCTGATCTGCTTTAAGAGGAAGAAACGACGGCAACTTACTCCAAAAGGATCCTCGAGTCCTGAAAAATTTATTTCATGTGTTTGTCATTCATGGTTTTGATTATTCAGATATGCTCAGAAGATCAGTTATGAATATATAGTTTTATAAAACAAAAGAAATGCTGGCTGCTCACAGTCATTCGTATACCCTGATTGTACATCCTTCTGAAAATTCCCCAAGAACTTCCTGACAAAGTCAGTTCTCAGGCTTCTCTATCACCAAAGGCAGGGAATGGGGGACGAGAGGAAACAATAACTCTGAAAGCAGGTGAGATGTGAGGAAATAAATCTGTCATACTCTGTAATTCCAAAAACGAAAGATAAGTTCTGGAAAATGTATTCTAGCCTAGGAAAGTCCGTTGCTACAAATGGTGAGGCTATTACATCAATGATTATTCCTTGGATTTACATATCCTCTCTGCTATGGGGAGCCCAAGCACCTTAATTAACTTGTGTTATTTTTCACTATTAATCTTCACAAGCCACCCCCCACCCCTAGGAAGTGTAGAGGGTGCTTGCAGTCCTCATATTATAGTCACTTTAGGGCTGGAATTAGATATCTGTATATGGAGAAGGCTTCTCCGTGATCATATATCTTTATCTCATTGCCCTTATTTCCCAATATTAACATATTTAACCGAGAGCCCAATAATACCTAAAAACATTATCTTAGATTTTTTGACTGCTCTCTCGCCCATGCGGTGCTTCCATAATTATTGGATCTTTACGTTCCAGCCCGGAAGTGCAGGCAGGGAACTATAGTACCAGGATAACAGTAACCATTGCTACCATGTACTGAACACCTGCCAGGTGCCAGGCATTGTGCTAAACACTTGACATCTACCATCTCGTTTGCTCCTCAGACAACCTTGGGGGTGTGTGTACTATTATCTCCATTTTACATGGAGAAAATACACTGTAAGGATTAAGTGACTGGCTGGAGGCCATTCAGCTGTTAGTGGCAGAGTTGGGACCCAAGTCACTGGTGACCTTTCCACCCTCTACGTTTTAAGAAAAGAGCTTGATTCTTCCAAGTAGTTAAGGAATTCTTTCCTATATGTATTTATTTTTCTCTACGTTTTTCATCTGTTTATTGATTTATATATCCCTGGGAGGTGCGTCCGTGTCTAGCTTGCAGTCCTGCTTCATGCCGTGACTGTAAGGCATGTCTGTGCTGAGCTACCAGCACCACCTCTCTGATGTCCTGCCCCGAGCAGATTAGGAGAGAGGTTCTATGCTGTAGGTACCAGCTAAGGACCCTCTGTTCTGTGGCCATGTCTTTGAGAGAGAGAAGAATTAGGTAACCGATACAAGTGACTGTCAATTCATCTTGTGTTATCATTATGCCATTTTAGTCCAGCCCACACGCTTGTTGAGATTGTTTCTTTTAAAAAGTCATGTTTTGGGCCGGTCGAGTGACGCAGTGGTTAAGCGCTGGCTTAGAAAGCCAGCGGCCCTGGTTTGGGTCCCACATATGAGGGTCAGTGACACCGCTCTCAAAAAATAAATAAATAAATAAATAAATAAATAAATAAATCATGTTTTTAAAGTAAAGGACCAGATCTCAGCAAAACACTCAGTGGAAGACCAAAACCAAAACGTCCTTCTCTCATTCGGTCAGTTAGTCTTTGTTTAACACATCTCTATGCCCAGAACTCTTTTCATCCTGGAATCATTACTGGCAGTTCAGTGCCGTCATCATTGTCATCATCACCATCATCATCATCACCATCATCATCATCATCATCATCATTATCCTCCTCTTCACCATATGTCCATCGCTGAGTACCAATTAGCACTGTGGGCATTTATGGAGATGTGGAGAGTGTGTACTCCATATGGTGTCTACCCTTGGGGAAGCAGGTGGGGTAATTCGTAACATGAATACAAATCTATTCATAAATGCATGTGCATCTCCGCATCATCACAGGTATTGAGTAGTGAAACAAATGGATCTTTTTGATGTTATTTTGGTGCCTTGATAGTTGTAAATTAATCCAGGAAATCTGCCCGGAGAGCTGAATATGAGAAGCAGGGTGAGGTCAACTCCAACACTGGGCCTAGGACGGGGTCCACCTGAGGAGGTGAGCCTGAGCTAGACTCAAGGATGGGAAAAGATCTCCCCACACACCCTCTCTCAGTTCCCTCCAAATTTGAAAGGCACCATGTTAAAAGACCTAGAACCCTGTGTGCTTTGCATAATTCCTACCACCCTCTATCTCCTCTCTCCACCACTTTGGGCTTCCGTTTGACAAACATTGATAATAATTGGATAGGGCAGAATCCATGACAGCAGTATCTCTAGCCCACAGCGGATAGTTTGGAAATTGTACTCCACCTTAATCTTTTGTACTTTAATTCAGCCAGGCGTTCTCTCATAAATATTCATGGAGATGATAAGAATGACACAGAAATTCACACCACCACTTTATTTGGGTTCTAAAATCACAAGAATCATTTAGTTGACCACCAGAGCTATCTACCTAATTGACAACTCAAAACAGCAAGTCCTTGACCCATAAAGTTGGAAGTTTAAAATTAGAACTGGTACAAAAAGCTTGTAGGAAGTTCTGGATTCAGCATGTCTGAAGAGGATTAAGATCCTGACATGCCTGAAGAGATATATCTATAACTAGACCTCTTCAACCAGCCCCCCTTGCCAGCCTTGTATACTGAAAAGGTCTCCAGAAATTAGCGTTATATCTGAATTCTTTCTTTACTGGCTGCCAGGGCCATTTTAATGGACACGATGCTGGAAATGGTTTTCAAGAAATAGGAATGACTGTGAACGTTGAAGACCAGCACTATTTTCACGTTGAAGGTCTCTAGGTCTCTAGATTTTTCTAAGGTCTTCCAACAGGATGCTGTGTTTCTGATTTTCTGTGTAACTCATGTGCCCATGCCAGTGCTATGTCCTCCTGGTAAAGTCCCACCTATACCCATTTTGGGGATTATAAATTCACATCTGAGTAATGATTACTTAATGGCCTTATTCTTGCATGACCTTCCCATATGTCCTTCTACCTCAGGGCTCCACCCTAAACTAAAAAGTGTGTGAGCCCAGGATATGACACCTGGCATGGGAGGTGGCAGAAAAAGGGAGAGGGTCTACCTTCTACCCGTTGGCCCAAGCGAGCCATTCCCTTTGATTTGTCCAGTTGTTTCACCCTCTGGCTTCACTATCTTATGGTCCAGTTTTGAAGCAGTTTCCGGGGGCCCTCCTCCCTCCACCTTTCTGTAAGAATAAGAGAAACACATTGAGGCTTCCATGTCTTTATTATGCATTTCCTCTAACCAGCACGCTTTGACTCTGCACCCACTGTGCACCAAAAAAGCTTTCCAGGAGCAGCCAAACCCCAAAGCCCGGTCACATAGTTCCACGTGTAAATGGGCCAAGAGGCCCCTGCGCTGTCCAGTGTCCCTCTCTGCCTCCAAGGTGGAACCAGCGAGCTGGTTCCGGGGCTGGAAGGATGCTAAGAAGCCCCCTGGGCCTCTGACAGACCAAGGAGCAGCAGCAGTGAAAAGCTGATTGCATGTGCTCGCAGAGCTGCTGGGATCTGCGATCCTCTGGGGAAGGGAGGGCAACCCGGCCTGCAGCAGTGACGGAAACTGGAAGAGGAGAGACGGAAAATAAAGAAAGAAGCCATGTTTGACCAAACCCCCAACACCTAAATCCCTAAGCCCACTGGAGCAGGAAATTGAGTGGCTGGACTGAGCAGCCTGGCTCTGCCCTCCCCGCACCCTTGGCCTGGAAGGTTTTCTAGGCCTGCCAGACTTTTTTTTTTTTTTTAAATTTAGCAATCTCCAATCTATAGAGGAAGTGTATTTTTAAAACAGGGCGAACACTCACTGGCCACCGATCTGAAAGAGATTGAAGGAGGAAGAATGGCTAGAAGGAAAAGGAAAGCCCACCCCCACCCCCGCCCCAAAGTGTGTGTGTGTGTGTGTGTGTCCGTGTCCGAGACAGTCTATGAGACAGCCTGCAAGGAAAAAGAAAACAAAGGAAAGTGTGACACGAGAAAGAGAAATAAGTGGGAGAAGGCGTGAGCGTTGGGGGAGGGGCCGGGGCGCTGGAGAGGCGGAGAGGATGGATGCCGGAATGCAGGCAGAGCTGGCTGGGAGGGAGGGAGGCTGCACACGTGTGAGAGAGAGACAATGATGTCAGCATTTCCTTCTGGATTGGTCACGTGGCCCTTGCCAGGTAAACAGACTGGAAATAGACTCCATAAAGGCAGCGCCTGCTGAGGGAGGGCGGGGGGGGGGGGGGGGGTGGGCGCGCGTCACCCTTTCCTCTCTGCGGCGTCCTAAACAAGCCGGTTTTCATGTTGGCGACAAGGTGGTCTCTGAGTGGAATTGCGTTTTTACTAGCCCAGGAATATCACTCAGGGAGGCAAAGCGATTTGCTTTTATAATTAGCTCAAGGAGTTTAAAGGCATTTTGATTTTAACGAAGAATGGAGGTGGAGATGAATCTAAATCTAAACTGAAATGCTGTGAATGTCAGGGGTGGGGGATGGCTTATCCTCTTCCCTGGTCTTCCTGGGAAGGGGGTCAGATGGGTCTAGATTAAGGATGGATTGGAAGGCTGCAGTTCAGCATGAAAAGGATCAGATGCTGTGATTATCAATATTAGGAAAAAGAAAATGCTAACAGACTCAAGGAGAATATGTTAAAGGAGTTTGATACAGCTCAGTATGTGACCATGAGGCCACATGGAAGAATTGAGACTTCATGAAAGAGATTAGGTGAAAAAAAGACAAGTTACTATGACTTTCAAGCAGGGTTTTTTTGTTTTTTTGTTTTCAAAATGATATAAAACAGCCCCCAACCGAAACAAGGCAGGGGCTAAGGCATTGTAGAATGGTAAAGGTGTGTCAGGCAGCTTGATCTGAAAAGCAAAGTAGACAAAACAGGTAGTTTTTTCACCTGGAAAGCTCTAGAGTCCAAAAGAGTAGGAGGTGGGGGTGTCAGGGCAAGTATACAGCTCTTTCTTCAAATTCCAGGAAATGGAGCCTTCGCTTCTATGATGAAATAGCCTATTTAGGTCATTCTTTGAATAATTTTGAATTGAAAGGATCTACTTTATTTGGGTCATAATTTTCTATGTCCTTGTGGAACTTTGGCCAAAGCTTATAGGAGGGAGAGTGACGATTGTCTCAGTTTTCCAGGGTATAAGGGGTTCCTGGGATACAGTTTTAAATCTAGGACGGTCCTGGGCAAACTGGGACCAGTTGGTCACTGTAGGAGAGAGGCCTAGTCTAGTCTAGATAGAAATAACAAGAGAACTCACCCCTGTCCTGCCACACCAACCAACAACACACACACACAAAACCTTTTTCATTCATTTTCTTCTAATCTTGTCCTCTCTTGCCCCTCATTTCTTTCCCTCAGTCTCCCCTGACCCATTTACAGGAGGGCTCACTCCAAAGCTAACGTGAGCATGTGTGACTCTGTACTTGGATTTAGAGCTGGCAGAGTACAACTAAGTTGAACAGTGGGCTTTAGTTGCCCCTGGGGGGAAAAGGAGGGGAGAAAAAAAAAAAGTTCATCCTTGCTGCTTCTCTCCCTCCACCCTCCCCAGTTCCCTTATTCGGTGGGGAGGGGGAGAGTCCATCAGTGCCATAGTGTACTTTCAGCCCCTGGGTTGAAAGATAGATATTTGATACCCCTCTCCGTTAACAAAATACGTCACTCTGACAAGACTCCCGGCCCAGAGTTATTTTTGCAGCATTATGTAATTGGATTGCCTGGTCAGGAGTACTTCCTTAACAAGGCTTTCAGCAAGCCCTCTGTGTGGGCCTGGCTAGTCCTGACCAGTTACACACACTGGCTGCAGCCCTGGTCAGCCCAGCTAAACACTGCAAAGAGACAGATATCAGCCCACCCTGCTGCCCTGACCACCGCATGCCCCCACAGGAGTGCCCTGGTGCCCGGTGGCACATGGGGAGGCCACAGTTGGTGGAAGGCTCTCGCATAGCCAAACCTCGCTTGGTAGGGACAAAGCAGGCTTTTTCCTTCGTGAGGGGGCTGCAGGCCCGCTGCCACATATACCCTTCCCTGCCCCCACAGCCAGGAGACCCTCCAAAGGTCAGTCATTTGGATGTTTGCTGCCCTCTCCCCAGTTTTCTGGATTTCCTCCTATTTGTTCATGAGTAATTGGTCATCTGATCATCCCTTCCTGTTAGCCCTGCTGACTCACAGAAGTTAGGAACATGTCTGAGCTTCAGACAGTAAGAAAATTACAAAGAAAAACAACAAAAAAAGGCCTGGTCTGAACTTCCCCCTGGTATAGCCAGCACAGGCCTGCAAATCCAGGGGTCCACTGGGCAATTGTTTGAATTGTTTCGGGGGTGATATAATAGTATGTCTCTGTCATCTTGGGGGCTTGTTTACATTGTGTATTTCTTTGTCATTTCTGTCTTTTGGCCTTTAGGAAACATCTGCCCTTTCAGGGGCATATCTCCTCGCCCTGAATCCAGCCCCGAGTCCATATCAAAACCAGAGCACCTTTCCAGGAACATTTTTCTTCCCTCCCCTCAGCCCATCTGTGCTGCATATCTCTCTTTTATTTTCCCTTGATTCCTTGGTTGTCCTGACCTTGACAAGAGGCAGACAGTGTACTAGAAATAGCTTTAAAGTCAGATGGGCCTGGGTTCGAATTCAAGCTGAGCCACTTAATAGCTGCGTGGTCTCACTGGATCTGACATAAGACTAATAATACCAGTTTCCCAAGGTCACTGGGAGAATTGAATACAATTACCTGTAAGTTACATACAGATGTCAGGGAACTAACGCATAGTAGGTACTCAATAAATGTAGGGCCTTTGGGGAGGGAGGGAAGGAGGAAGAGAAAAGGGCCAGTTTGCAAGACTCCTAAGAGCTAACCCCCATCTCCTTTACTACCTCACTGATCTCCTGCAAGGATGCCCTTTTTAAGGGTGCTGAGTTGAATCTCACCATCATTGGGGGGAGAAGGGTGGGGCATGAGAGTAAAGGAAGTGGTGTGTTCTTGGTCTCAGGCTCTCAGCTCAGAGTGCCAGGGATAGAGACCCCCACGGCTGTTCCTTTGGGGAACCTTCCCTGCCTGAAAACCTGTTCCCCACCCGCTCCCTTACAGTCAGGGTTTCCCTGCAAAACCCCTCTATGGTGAACACTGGAGTTCAATGTATTAATTTTGGTTTTGCCTGTGCCAAGTTTCAGGGGCCACCAAGCACCCAGAGCAAAGGGACGAGGGACAAATGTGGTTTCTCCCAAAGTGTCCACCTGTGTGTGAACCTTGAGTCTGTGATATAAAGGAGGGGTCACTCCACTCCACAGCAGGAACTAGTTGGAACCCACAGGTTAGGGATCCCAAGGGCAAACTGAGGTACAAACAGCCACAGGCAAAATAATGAGGGAGATGAGGCAGGAGAGACTCCCTGAAGGGGGGGGTGGAGGTGGGGAGAGCCAGCACCCAAGGCACCTCTTGCCGAAGTTCACAAACGTCCAAAGCCCGTTATGTTGGCTATACCTGGAGGTGGCGAGGGCGGGGTGGAGGCGAGCCTGTGGGAGCTCGCATCACTGTTCCAGTTGGCAGGAAGCCCTTCCCTGAAGACTGTAAGTTTAACCTTTAGCATTCAAGTGTCGGGGCTTAAGTGTCGTTGTGAGCAAATCTTCCTGCTACAGCGTTCCCAGACTGCGGGAAGAGAGGTCGACACAAATCTGCCTGCTTTTCTTTTTCTTCCCAGACGAAAGGAGGACGACGTGCAGAACCAAACACATAGACACAGGCGCTCCTTGAGTAGGCCCCTCGATAACCTTGAACAGCTACTCCCACCTCCTTGCACAGCCCGTTTTCTGGCCAGCCTCAGTGGCCAGCAGGGCTCCAGGGGGCTCCCCACTCCCGGCTCTCCCGGGGGGGCTAGAGCGTGCAGAACAGCCTCTGGCCCCAGGCCTCGGCCTGGGAACTCCGCCCCAGGTCCTCCTGCAGTTGGTTTCAGGCCCCCAACAACCCCCGCCTGTCTACACTGCACCCCCACCTTTCAGCACCTGTGTCCTGAAAAAAGCTGGGAAGCCGGATGAGGGCGGTCAAAAGGGAATCCAACCATGGACGACCGGGTTGAAGAAGTGGCAAATGAGCTGGAGGCAGGCGCTGGACCTGGGCAGCTCAGGTCACCGGCAAGAGGTGCGCTCGCTGCGGTGCCCAACCCTTCCCTGGTGGGTGCTGGGGCCAGGCCCCCAGCCTGGTGCTTTTCCTGGGGAACGCCCCGCAGGGACTCACTGGGCGCTGGAATTACTCTGCCAGGGGTCGTTTTCCCGCCCAGTGGAAGGGCCATGGGGCCACCCGGTGCACACACCTGTGAGGCCCGGGTACCTGTGCTGCTGTTCTGCGCCGGCGTGAATTCTCCAGCCGGCCTCGCCAGGGGCCTGAGTGCTGAGGCTTACTCTGGAGAGCCCCGAGACAACGGGAGAGTCAAGGTTTCCCCAAATGGGACTGGGTGTGCCAGGCATTAGGGACGTGCGCCCTGGCTGAGTGAGCGAACTGTGATCTGTGTCTCAGGAAACCGTAGGGATCCCTGAGTTTCTGGATCGTTGGGAGGAGGGAACAACGCCAGGTCCCTAAAATGCCCAGCCCTGAAGGCAGGAGAGCAGCCAAGAAAAGGGTGAGCCTTATGCCTGGGCCGAAGGGACTGGCGTCGTCGAACGTCCGTGTTGCCCCGCTGAGCCCTGAAATTAAACTGGGAGGCGGCCGCGCCCACAGGGGGCCACTGCCCTGCCCGCTGCCCTGGCACAGTCTGGGTCCGCAGGACATCCGGCCGGGAGCGCAGCTTACCGGAGCCCCAGCCCGCGCGCCCCGGGCCTGGCATGCACCGGATCCTCGGAGCCCGCCGGGCTGCGCCCTGCCCTCCGCCCGCCAGCCTTAACCAAGCGATGGCCCCAAATTTCGTGCCATCCGCGTGCAGGAAGACCGGGTTTGCCTTTTGCTCCATTTCTAAGGATGGGAAACAAACGAATTAGAAAATTTTTGCTGTGGAAAGATATCTGTTCGATGTCGTTTAGTGCTTAAATTGTCCTTGGGATTTTTTTTCAGCTTCATTTGAAAAGAAAAAGAAAGTTGATGCATGCCCCAAACCTTGTTTCTCATTAAACTGTCCCCTTAGACGTGCAGTCGGTTACCGCAGATGTTTTCTGGGGCGAAGAGAGCGAAATGGAGGGGGTGGGAGGATGAGGACTGGGAATCTCTCATTTTAAATCCCATTACTGGCTTTGAGGACAGGCACAAAAAAATCAGGAAAAGATAGTTCGTCCCCCACTGATTTCCTTCACTTCAAAGATTTCCCTCGCCCCTTAAATCAGAAATATTATGGCGCTAGGTATTTCTCAAGGAAAAAAAATGCACGTTTCTTCAGAATATGTACACGGTATAGGTTCCTTTTTACACTTCTCAGCAAAAAAAAAAAGGGGGGGGTGGATGGGTGGGTGGATAAGGCACTCAATTCCCTGGCTATTAAACAAGCCATGCCTGCAAGAAATGCAGGCATCGGGGGATGCTCAGCCGCGCATCCCTCCATTAGCGCACGCCTGCGTGGCTGTGTATCAACAATGCACGTGCTACGGTGGGCACCTACCTAGTCCCCACACCCGCCCTAGCGGGGCTCTATGCAAATGGGCGCCAGGTCTCAGTTGCCCGCTTACAGCCCTGCTCCCAAGCCCGCGCCTCTCCAGGATCCCCTTTTCTGCCTCCACCTGGCAAATTGGGGAGCCTCCATCATTCCCCCACTCCAAGTTCTGCCCTTAGAAATCCCTAACGTGAACGTAGCTGGACCCAGGGTCTTATGCCTTCAAGTTGTTCACTTTGATGCACTGTGAGGAGGTCAGTTCCCTCTCTTCTTCACCTACCTCAGGCTTTAGACGTAGAGCAAACTTCTAGTACCAAGTCACCAAAAGGGAAGCCAAAGCTTGCCGGTGGTGCGGGGCGGTGCAGAACCCAGAAGAGCCACCAGCTCTGAGGCGCCTCCTGCCCCAAGGTTGGATTTCAGATTTCCATTGCAAAGGAGCCGAGGAAACTGGGAATCTGACTCAAACCCTGGAACTGACTAATTGCCCTGTCTTTTCACAATGCACCATGTATTCGAAATGAAGGGCAGGCGTTATCACTTGGAACTCTTTCAAGGACCGGGGCGCTCCAAGTTTGGGGCTAATTCATTAAAGGTTTTACTTCTGAGAAATGGAGTCGGGGGAGAATGAAAGAATGAAACATACCACAATCCATGTACTGGGATGGCACTCAAGAGTAGGTTGTGGTCTCTTTTGAATCGGGAGTTCAAAAGGAAAAAAAAAAAAAAGGCTTGTTCCCTCCCCGTTGCCCCAGGGATGAAACCTCTCTAGATTCGAGCGGCCAATTTGGTTTGATTTCCGCGGTTTGGAGGCTCTGGTGGGGTTAGGGGGCGGCAGGGCTGGGAAGACAGACCTCAGCTGCCTCTGGACCAGCTGGTCCGCTCTTGGCCCTGGAAGCAGAAGCTGAAATAGGGGTGGTTCGCCCTGACTCTGGAAGCTGGTGGGAGCGTCTGGGGAGCACACCGCTGAGCTTCCCCGGGGGGACCCTACACGCCTGGTCTGTGGACCTCCTCCCTCGCTCCTCTCTCTGTCCACTCTCAGCACCCCCCACCTGCCTCCTGCCCCTTAGGGATCTCGTTCCCCTTTCCCTCTGTCATTTCGAGCTAGTTCTTTTCCCACCCCAAACTCTTTTTCTCTTGGAGTAACTTTCCAAAACAACTGTCGTCGTCCTCAAGTCCAACGTTGTGGGGGGTGAATTGGGGAAGCTCATTCTCAATTAAAGCCCCTTTCTGTGGACACCGTGGATGCACCCTTACAGTCAGTCCCCAGAACATCACCTGGGCACTGAGACCCACACCCTGGTGTGCCTCCCGGCGCAGCACCAAAACAAAACGGGGCTTCAGACGCTCTCCTCTTTTCCAGGGAAACGCCTCAGAAACAAATCTGAATTTGGGTTTTGGTTATTTTTCAGGCGTGAAAAACATTTTGACAAAAGTATTCTCCAGGCTGCCTGAGTTGGGGTGTGTGTGGGGGTGTGTGTGTGGGGGGGGAGGAGACAGAAAGCTTTTGACCGAGAACGTGGGCACAAAGCTAGAAGCTGCATGTAAAGGACGCCACTGTGTACGTCCGCTCACGACTGTGAAGAGCACGGCCAGGGTCTGCGGGGGCTGGCGCCAACACCCCAATTCCCCCATCCCGCCAAGGGCACCCCTGTTTTCCTCCAACGGGGAGCAATGTGTACCCAGCCTCTGCTGCTCACCCTCTGGCGCATTAAGAGCAAACTTTGTGATTTGGTGGTTGAGGCTCGGGGCACAGTGGTTTAACCGTAGGACAGAACTGCAGATGGAGCAATTGTGGATGCTCAGAATAACCTCACCCGCACCCCCAGGAGAAAGGGGAACTGTTCGATTTGTCTGGGGGTCAGGAGGTGGGCCGGGGACTGAGGTAGGGAACGGATGGATGGAGCGCCAAGTGCCGCGCCGGGCTGCCTCTCCCGCCTGTTTCTCTCACCCTACCTCATCTTCTGCCATTTCCAGAGGCAGGAGAAAGGTGATCTCGGACTTGACCCCTAAATCACAGCTGCTGGTGGCTGCACCTCGCTCTGGGACGAGCGCAGCCCCTTCCCTGGGCTCGGGCAGCTTAACCCTTTGGTCCCCGCGCGCTCAGAGGCCGGCGGCAGCGGCGCCTCTGACCCCGGCACCGCGAGCAGCCCGCCTCCTCGGCGAGGCACCTTGGATCCCAAGAGGAGCCCACAAAAGGGCGAGACTGCGGGGCGCTGCGAACCAGGGGCACGGGGAGGGCGGCCCGGAGCGCTGCCGGGGAGCCGGAGGAAGAGCCGGAGTTAGCGGAACGAAGAGGGATGTTTGGATCGTGTTAACTAGCCAGACAGATGCACTTCGGCATGTCTGCATTTATGGAATCCATATGTTGTCGTGGTAAATGAAAGGACAGTAACACGTACATACAATAGACTTAGAATAACAATACACATTCAAAAAGGGACCGGCGCATTCTTCACCCTGCAGCCCTTCTCTTAGATCCAGCTCTAGAGTTTGCACGGAGAGGCGGCGTCCTTTCAACCCCCGCTGCCTCCACACGGGGTTTTCTTTTTTTCTTCCTCCTCCCCCTACTTTTTTTTTTTTTTCTGTCCCTCAAACCCCCAGCAGAAGAAAAGCTAGGGCCCAGAAGCTAGGCTCTTTGGAAGTAAGATCTGCTAAGATCTTCTTCCCCTTAAGACTGGCCCATTGCACCTTGGACCAAATATAATAGCTGCTCCTAGTGCAACCCCAGATTCTGAAAATCGCAGGGGAGCAGATTCTCACTCAAATTCAACATCTACATCTTCATCATCAAACCAACACTTCTATGTTATATTTGCAAAAAAAGTAACTTCAAACAGATTTGGAAAGAAAAACCCCAGCGAGAGAGCACACACACCGCTCTGTACAGTACCTGCACTCATGTACACCTTGTATATTTGTGTGCACATATATATTCACGCACACACAGGGATGCAAAGACATCTATAGTCATTCAAATGTATATTTATGTACCCATTTATGCATATATCTTTGTGTTTATATATGTATATATCCATTCCTTTGAGCAAGAGGCAGAGAAATATACACAGCAATGCAATATTTAGCCTACATTCCACTTTCTCTCCCTACTGTAAATATCTACAAAACAGATTGGTCTAAAATTTTCTGCCCTCTTGCCAACTAAATGAAGGCTTTAGATTCTGAATTTCTTGGTGTCGTATTTTTTTCATTTTGTACATAAAATAACCCATATAGATGCTGGATTATCGCCGAAGCATAATTCAATCATACAAGCTTGGTACCTCTCCTCTTTATAACGAATTCACTCAGTAAAATTAGCATAAGTATTTACCAGATTAAGCTGACATTTTCCTATATTTACTACATGAAATACATTTATATCCAGAATTTCCCCCAAATAGCCTATACCCATGGACATACTGACTTCTTCCGCACCATTCTGTATAAAAAACAAGCTACAAGTTTACTTCTAGTACTATTGACATTCTTAAAAGAAATTAAATACATAGCATTGAAGTGAGTTTTCAAGATCTACAAGGAGAAATTTAATTCTGCTGCATCTTAAAAAAAAACTAACAGATTTATGCAGATTCACAAAGACAGATAAATAGGAAGTAAATACACTCCTGAGGGTCTGAACAATTTTCCTTACCTGATGTATTATGGAAAAATTCAGAATTTACCAGTCTTCCATCAGTCAGCTACTTTTTACACTGACCTGCCCTTTGGACTGAAAGGGAAAAAAAACCATATTAACTGTTGCCAATGAAAAATTTAAAATAATAATCAGAAACCGGACAAACTGAAGGTAAAAATATACAATGGCTACAATCAAGATAAATATTTATTTAATCAAAGTAGAAGTTGTGTTTGGACTGTAGGAATGTTTCATCCTTCCCTTAAAAAAAAAAATCAAGAAAGAAAAAAGCCAGAGACTTTGCAGGCTCCTGGACAGTTCCCATTGTCCAGGGCTATCGAGAGCCCAGAATGGCATTAACCTCACAAAAGACACATTGTGCAGGGGACAAAAAAAAGCCCCTTCTTCGACAATAACTTTTAGCTTTTTTATTTTTAGAAAATGACAAAGGTTTTGCAAGCACTGACTGGTGAAACCTGTAGCAAGCCAGGCTGGACTTGGCTTTTATTGATCAACTGTCCCGCATGGAAAAGCAGCCAGGAAAAGTTTGAATGGCAATCAGGATTTGGCTCCTGGAAAGGAACCCCCCGATTTTTCTAAATGTATTTTCTTCTTTTTTCCCCCCTAAATAAAACAGCATTATTCCCAGAGTGAATTCAGAAGGATTAGATGAGGTAACCCTGCAAAATCCTAAACCGGTTTTCTCCCCCTAGTCTTGACTAGAAAGCTGCATGCTCTTAAGAGCATTGGAAAAAATCTCTCAAAATGAAGAATTCCTTTCTAATCAAACAGATTTCCCGATTAATTCCCAAATTCCTTCTACACTAAATAATACATCTAGGCTGGGGCAAAAAAAAAAAAATTTTTTTCCCTAAGAAAAACAAGTTTTAGTGTGCGCTCTCTACCTGATGTTACAGGGTGCACCAATAATGCCTTCAAAAACAAAAATGTTGGTTTTACATGTATTTGCAGATCACTTAAAGTGCAAATTGCATTTTATTTTATTCCAGACATTGTAATTTCAATGGTACTAGTTCATATTTAGAACTTACATAAATACATACTTGTCATTAAAAAAAATCTATTGCAGTAGCAGTGACACTTATGCTAGGATTGGAAAGGGGGAGAAGAGGGAGAGGGAGAGAGTGAGGGGGGGGAGAGAGACAGAGAGAGAGAGAGAGAGAGAGAGAGAGAGAGAGAGAGAGAGAGAGAGAGAGAGGCTCGTGTTCTTTCTGCATTTGTTTGCTTGCTTTTTGGAGGTACCGTACACCCGCCTAAATGATGGCTTTGATGTACTGGGAATCGGTACAGTAGCAGGGTCCCTGGTGCTGTCTTTGATTCCAGGGATCTCCTTTGGGCTCTGGTGCGATGCACTGCTCCCAGTCTTTATCTGAAATCCATCCTCTCATTTCAAGCCCTTTGGCTTCGAGACTCTGCTCCAAACTCTTGGAGGTAGCTATAAGCCTTTTTTTTTTTTTCCTGGCGTTAGGGAAGGGGTATGTAATTCCCCCCTTTCTCCACTCTAGACCTCTCCTCGCTATTTAAATATATTGGCTTTCTTTCTTATGAATTTAGTCTGAAATTATTTTTCACTGCCTTTATTACATCCCTGCTTTTGATGGCAAAATAGCTTCCTGTGTTTTGAAAACATCTGCTTTCCAGGTTTTACACGAGAAAATTGATTTTACTTTTCTCTTAAGTCCAGAAAGGTAGAAAGTTGGACTTGTTTCCAAGTGCAACTTTTCCTTTTCTTGTCTTTCCTTAAGTTACCCCCTTTCAGTTCTGATTCACTTTCCTCCTTTTATTTCTTCTAATCATCACTCCCCTCTTCCCCTCTCCTTCTAAAGAACCAGAGAAGATTGATTGCGTCTTATTTCAGAAGACAAAATTAACATATTATATATATATATATATATACACACATATTTGTCTAGTCTATGGTACGTGTTAAAGTTTTCTCCATATTTTCTTTATTTGTCCTCTGATTTGAGGGGAGGTAATTTTCCTTCTTTTACAAAAAAAAAAAAAAAATCTCAGATTTGCCATTTAAAGTGGCCTCTCTTCGAAGTCTGCTGCTTCTCTGCTCTTTCACTTACATCTTTGCTTTAAGCTGTCCCACTCCATTATTGTCCCCCTCACTCCTAGCTTCTTTGAAGATGCTCTCTTCCTATTTAATTTAAACATTGTTGCATTTGCCAAAAAAAAAAAAAAAAGAAAGAAAGGAAGAAAAAGAAAGGGGGAAAAGAACAACCAGAAAGAAAGAAGAAAAAAAAAAGAAAGAAAAAATATTTTAAACATATCTTATGCAGGTTCCTATTGTTGCTTCTCTGCATTTAACTTCTCGGTGTGTGTGTGTGTATGTGTGTGTGTGTGTGTTTAATACATGCATAAACTTTTCGTGCCTCCTTCCCTCTTCCTGGGCTCTTCTCCCATCCTCTCTTCCTGCTCTCCTCGCCCTGCTCATCACTTTCCCCTGGTTTTTTTTTTTTTTCCTCTCTCTCTCTCTCTCTCTCTCTCTCTCCCTTCCTCCCCTCTGCCTCCCTCCACCTCCCCCTTTTCTTTTTTGCTGAATCTTATTGATCCAGAAGGTGGCTAATTAGCCCTTCCCGTCGTGCCTGGGTAATGAAGCACATGCGCACTGAATTAATCACAGCCATTTTTTGCAGGAAACTAATTAGCAGAATAAAGATCCAAAGACTTTTTTTTCTTTTCACTCATCAGCTCCCACTTCCAGCGCGTCCCCTCCGACCGCTGCAGCCGCCGCCGCCGCCTCCTCCTCCTCCTCCCGGCCGCCGCCGCCGCCGCCGCCGCCTGCTTTGCATCCCAATTACAGCCTAGAGCCGCTGCCGCCGCCGCCGCCGCTTCTCCTCCGTGGCCCCTGCCCGCTCCGGGGGCTGTAAACTCCCCGCCAACCATGCTGCTCGGCGGCAGCGGCGGCGGCGGCTCCGGCTCCCCGGCTGCGGCCGCCTCCCGCCCCGGGCTCCGCCGAGCGCGCTCCAGCTCCGCCGCCGCCGCCGCCGCCGCCGCCAGCAGCGTGTCCTCCGCCGCCGCCGACCCCCGCCAGCCGCCGCTGCTGCCTTGATGGGCTCCGCGGCCCGAGCGCCTCTTTTCGGGATTAAAAGCGCCGCCCGCGCCCGCCGCCGCCGCCGCCGCCAGCAGCGCCCCTGCAGCCGCCGCCGCCGGAGAAGCAACCGCGTAAGTGGCAACTTTTCCCTCTTTTTTTTTTTTTTTTTTCCCGCCGCCGCCGCCGCCGCCGCCTGCTCCTCCTCCTCCTCCCGCCGCCGCCGCCGCCCGGACGCGGGGCTCCTCGGGGCGCCCGGGCTGCTTTGCATGGGGCTCGTCCTGCCCCCTCCCGGCGCCCGCGCCCGGCCGCCCGCGCGCCCCGCGCTCGCCCGCCCGCCCGCTCGCCGCGTCCCGCTCGCCTTCCCCCCTGCGCCAAACTTTCTCTTTCTCTTCTTCTTCCTCCTCCGCCTCCCGCCGCCGCCGCGGCCCCCGGGACGGTGCAGGCGCCCGGGGCGAGGCCCGCGCCGCGACTTTGGAGGCGCCGCCGGGCAGGGCCGGCCAGGGGGCGCGGGGCCGAGGGCGGGAGGGCGGCCGGGGTCCGGGCGCCGAGACAAAGGCGGCGGCCGGCGGCGGGGGCCGGGCGCGGGGGGGGTCCGCGGGGCCGAGCGCCCCCGCCCCCGCCGCCCCCGGCCCCCGGCTCTGCCCCACCCCGAGCGCCGCCGGGGCCGCGGGCTGAGCCGCCGCGCGGGGCGCGCACCCGGCCCGGTCTCCGCGGCCGCCGCCGCCGCCGCTGCCGCGTCGCCACCGCCGGCCGGCCGGGCGCCTTCCGCGCCGAGCTGCCGGGACCGCGGCCGCAGGGCCGGAGCCGGGAGCCCGACAGGGGGCCCGGGGGCGAGGGGGCGAGGCGGCCGCCCGACCCTCTACCTGCGCGCTCCCCGCCTGGCCCCGCCGGCAGCGCCGTGCGCGCCCAGAGGGGGCTCTGCCCTGGACACTAGGGGCTCCCGGGGGCTCGCGCTGCGCCAGCCGCCAGGGCTGCGCCGAGCCCGGCGGCCCGCCTCTCCTGGGCCTGCTGAGTCCAGAGACATCGGAGGAATCCTTTTTTTTTTCTTTTTTTTCTTTTTTTTTTTTTTACTCCTCTTTCTCTCTCTCTCTCTCTCTCTCTCTCTCTCTCTCTCTCTCTCTCTCTCGCTCTTTTTTTTTTTTCTTGTGCTCACTCGAATCTGGGATTGTTTACGTTCCGTCTCCCACTCTCTACCCCGCGCCCTGCCCCACTCATCCTTTCCCTGCGTGTTCTCTATCAGAGGCAGACACCACGGTCCCGAGTTTTACACTCTGCATTTTCGTCCACATCTTCCTGCCTATGTTTTTGGAGAGTAGATCGGAGGGTATTTTTATTCAGTGCATGGAAAGGGTGGATGCACCCAGAACTCTCGTAGGCTTTCTGTGGAGCGATTAACATTTCAAAATGCGTTTTACTTTGCAAAGTAGTCGGTTGCTCGGAATCTGACTTTTGGAAATGTGCAGTGCCTTCGACTGTGGCAAATGCTTTGATTACAAAGTGCTTTCAAAAATCACCCACTCTTCACTTTTCCCCCCTTGCTGCTTTGAAGTAGGGTAAATATGACAATTTTTATTGGTCTCAATTATTGAAACTTGATCTAAGGATTATATGGAAGAAAGGCTGATTGCCTTTTTCTGGCCTCCAGTTCTCCTGACTTTTAAAAGGGAGTTTGTTAAGTACCTTTGAAGAATATATGACATACGGTGATCGCGTGGCTGTAATGCAAATTACAGAATGTAAATTCACTTTAAAATTCAAAAAAGACTTGAGCCCTTTCAGTGGGGACACTTGAGGATTTATTATGTTTTTTAAAAAATTACTTTTTTTTTCTCCCTACTTTGGGAGCATGGCTAGTTACCGATCAACTTATTTGGAAGTCTTCGGTGAGAGGCTTGGGAACTGGGAGAGGGGAAAAGATTGATCACAATCTGCATAATCAATAGGGCAGCGTGCTGCCATCGTGTACCTACATTTACTGTAAATTTCTACAATATCTGCAGTGTGGGTGCTCCATTGCCTCGTTCCGTTTCTTAGAGCGGATTTAGAAGCAGTACAAGCAGAATTCACAGCCCAGCCCTCCCTAACAACATAGGGGAAGTCCACTCTGGAAGTGGTTCATTTTAAAACTCCATTTTACTGTACTTTTTTTTTTTTTTTGGCAAAACTGTTTACATGTAAGGGTTTCAGGTACTGACTCCCCAGAATATAGATATCCTGTAGATGGTAAGAAATGGAAAGGGGGTGGGGGTGTTTAGGGGATGAGAATTCACTTACTGAATTACCACTTCCGGGGCCCTCTTATCTTATACTGTTAGATATCTAACTGGTGCAAGTAATTTAGAGATATGAATATGAGAGAATACTACACCAGAAATTGAAGCAATGTCAAAAGTAAAGATGGCTCTGTGTGTGTGTGTGAGTGTGTGTGTGTGTGAGAGAGAGAGAAAGAGAGAGAGAGTGAGAGAGAAAGAATACAGACACTTATCTTGTAGTCAAGCTTGAAAGCTTGGTGGTAGGTGAATCCATATTTGGAGATGATTTTGAAATGGTCTAGCAAATGGTGCACGAACAGGATTTCATAAAAAGTGTACAAGGAGTCAGTTTTGAAAGGATTGCGGTTTGGGGAGATGAGGTATGGGCAGGAAAACCCACTCCAGGCCAGCAGCCTTCCTCTATCTGTGTGTCTCCTCCCTTCCCCCTCCCCGAGTTTTAGTTTTTAATTACTTAATGCTGAAACGCACAGGGCTTATTTAAATATTTGCAAATGCTCTTTCCTATTGATTTCTCTGAATAAACGGCTCTGCTCAGGTCCAGGGAGGACACAACTCAGATCTGTGGACTTTTTAAACATATAAAGTCTCTGGAGGAGTGTTGACCTGTGCATACACGTGTTTATGGGTAGAGTTGTGACATGAAGATTTGCTCCCCCCACCCCCCCCCCAAAAAAAAGAGTTCAAACTCTGGGTAGTGTATGCAGAGAAAACTGGGCTGGAGCCGGCCCCAAGGCCTAGCAGTACAGATGTGTGTGTGTGTGTATGTATGTGTATGTGTGTCTACACTGGGGGAGTCTGAATGCATATGCACTTATATTCCCCCCACACCCCATTAAATATGGAGTTCTCCAGGCTCAGTGACTGCTATCTCCTCAGGGTCACATTGAGTTTGAATCTGACCCAAGGTGCAGGAATCCTGCGATGGAGAAATAAAAGAATATGTAGAATTGGGGTCAGGTCAGCTGCTCAGAGGCCAAAACCCCTACAGCTGCTTTGATTTTATTTTTTTTGTGTGTGTATTTTAGACTCCTCCTGCCATGTTACAAATTGTGCCTCCCCTTCTCAGGTGTTTGCTCTGTAGTTTAAAGGCACCAGAGCCTCTGCCTGCTGTACATGTCTGCTCCCAGCAAGAACAGAAAACCCACAATACCGAATCCAAAACAAAACAAGGGAGGAGGGGGAGGAAAAAAACCCCTATTGAGTTCAGGCAAATAAGGTTGGGTCTCCAGATCCGATTACAAAGCAGCTTTGAATATGCAAGACAGCACACAAGACCAGTTAGTCCAGTTACAACAAACTATTAAAAAGAGAGAGAGAGAGAAAAGAAAAGGCATGTTTAGGTCGTAATTTGTTAGTACAAGGAAAAGAATCCCACATAAAGCTGCCTCTTTCCCCCCCACCCCCACCCTCCTCTTTGCTGGCTTCACATACAATTCACTCACCCTTTTCCAATTCGTCTGCTGTATGGGTTCCTTTATTAAAATCTTTTGGGTTTAGGAAGATCGCTGCAAGCAACACATTTTCTGTATTTTTTTTTCCCCCTTTATCTTAGAGGAGAGTTGGCAGGGGTTCTGTGGTTTGCAGTTACACAATATGTTATCATGTTTTTAATCACTAAATCATTGCAGTGGTTATAGATTTACAGTCTAGGGGTATTGCAGAGAGGAGCATCGGCGGCTATATATGCTTTTAAATTACACCAATGTAAACTGCGTGCAGCAGCTGCGAATATGGTAGGCCGACTTCAATCTCCCACCCCCAGCATTTTAGTTCTTTTTCCTTCTGTGACCCCCCCCAAATTGTTTGCTTTGCTAAAAATGAGCTATCCACCCTTTCCTTATTCCTTGTCTCTTGGGGGGGGGCGCAAAAAATGTTCATTTCAGACCTCTAATACCAGATAAGCTAGAATTCAAACTCTAGAACTATAACTTTGGATCAGAGAGAATAATAATAATGTGGACTTTCTAAGAAATCCTCTTGGTTTCCACACTGACCTCCTGTATAGGGGTAAAGGGCTGATTGCAAATCAGGAGGAGAGTGGGGGCAAATGGAAGGGAAGACAGGCTGTGATGCTTGCCTGCATGGAACCTCCAGTGTCCTGTCACCACGAGCCCACTTTCAGCTTCTGTTTTTCATATTATTATGTAACAGAATCCTTGGCAGCATTAAAAATTCAATATTACAAGCTGATTGTAATGCTGCCTCATTAGACAGCACTGTCTGTCTGGCCTTGTATTAAGTGAAACACAGAGCATGGCTTTTAGATTATAAACACCAATAAATATTAAGGGTCAGCAGAGTGAGGGGGAATAGTCAGCTGGTTTTTTGGCCCCTGCTGGTTGTATATCTCCTCCCATCGGCTTCCCTTTATCACCCCCCCACACACACCTCCCCTCCATGGTAACTGTTATCTGTTTTCTTGGGATGCTGATGTGTTGACCCTGGTGACATTTTAGGAGGGCTTTTTATAGAGTTCTCATGTGTACACAAAAGGTTTGGAAGTTTGTTTTGTTTTGATCTGCAATAAACAGGTCCTTCACTTTGCTGATGTCATTTCCGTTCATATTTGAGTTGTTTATTGTGCTTCTTCACAGGGTCCTCTCATCCCTACCCCCACCTCGCTTTTCAGCCAGAGCCTGTGGCTGCCTGGGGAAGCGGGAGACACGCTCCTAAAGCTGCCAGTCTGGGTTCAAAGGCTGAGAGTTGCGTGTCACTGCCTCGTCTTAGGGTTCACCCGCTGGGGAGGATGTTTCCAGCCTGGAATCTGGTTAAACACTCCGACATCCATTGCCCTGGTATTTGCATGGCACGCAGTGCTTCATCCCAGCTTCCTGTCTCTGAAGCACCCCTACACACACACACACACACACACACACACACACACACACACACACACACACACACACCCTTGTCTGTGTCTTTAATATGTGTTATTGTCTCCTTCTCCATGCACCTCCCCCCACCAAAACCAACCTGGTACCGATGACTTCGATTCAGTTGCCTATCTGAAGCTGACATTATGCTGTGGAAAAAGAAAAAGAAAAAAAACGTTTCCAGGCGTTGCCCACAGCCTCCCCATCCTCACCTTCCATCACTGTTCAGGGTTTATTTTACGTTGATTTTTCTGTTCTCTGCCTTTTTGTAGACATGAAGGCGTTCTGGTATTACTAAAAATGACCGCAATGTCTAGTGTCTCTTATTTCTATGTGATCTACAATTGGAATCCCCCCTCTTCCAAAAAAAAAAAAAAAAAAGTAGGGTAGGGAAAGGAAGGAGGAAAAACTGTGTAGGCCCTCAAGGCTTCCCTCTAATAGGATGGTGGGTTTTAGGTTAAAAAAATATATATTACTGTTTTGTTCTTTTAGGTTTAGCAATAATAGGGAGAGAGGAAAAGCAGTCATTAGGAAGTTCACTGAGCTGCTTTCCTACTAAGACGGGTGAAAAATGAACCTGCATTGACACTTGGCTCCATGTGAAAGCCCCAGTAACCTCTCCCCCCTTCCGTGGCCCTGGCCTTTTGTTCCTGGAGAACGGAGCTAAGGTGCTTTTTCTCGAAGACCAAAGGCAGCAGGCAAGGAGTCCCCTTGTGTGCCCATCGCCTTTAGATGGCCTTCTCATGGTTATTGTCAATGCAGACTCCCCCAAACAATTGCTCCGGGGAGACACAAAAGCAAAAACATTTGTCCTATTTTTTTAACCTCTTTGTTTTAGGCTTTTTTTTTAATCCATTCTTTAAATTTCACAGTTTCTATTTGTCTGCAGAGAGACAAACGGAACAGCATGAAGCACATTTTTACCGTAGGCCTCACTGACGATTGGAACAGTCTCAATAGAAATCCAAATTCTAAAACACTGGCTGACTTGGAGGAGATGTGAAATTTCAGCTCGGAGCTCTTAAGTCAGATTAGTACAGATTTTGAACAAAAAGGCAACTACAATGAAAAGATAAGAAAATGGGATTCTGGAATCATTTGGGGGAAGTGTAAAAAGGGTCATCTTTTGTTTATCTCTTAATATCCTGCTCCAAGAAGTGGTCGCTTGATGGGAAAGAATTGCAAACCCAAAGGACATTCTTCATTAAAAAAAAAAAAATCCTGGTTATTGTGCTGCTAGTATATCGTTGAATTGATTATTTTAACAACACGTGTAGGGGAACTGTTGGTACATACTGTGGCATTGATGTGTTTTGAGAATTTTAAAAACACTACGATTTATATAGAGGCCATGTCCCCACCCCCTTTTCTTTCCTCTCCTGTTTCCCTTTTCCTTTCTTCTGCCTCCAACCTGCTTCCCCTCCAAGAATTCAGTGGTTTGCATCAGGTGGAGTATGAAGGGATGTGTCAGACAGTGGGGCCTGAGTCCACTTCTTTTTCCTGGCCCCGAACAAAGCGTCCCTCTCCTATAATGTATGGACCCTAATTGCGATGCTGTCCTTAAGCATCTGTCTGCCTTTTCATTAAAATTCTCAATTTCAAGGTTTAGAAACACAAATGTAAGAATCCCCCTGGGTATAAAAGTCTTGCATGGCAAATTCTCTTTGCCCTTTCAGAAATAATATTTTTGTTTTAAAAAAAAAAAAAAAAGGAAAGAGCACGAGCTCCGTACCTAATGTTTTAAAACTGATTTAAGGCAAGTTCTTTATTTTTGCTTTTTTAAAACTTGGGCTTTGTAACTCAAAATTAATTTGGAAAAGCTCTTCCCAATCACAGTTTTTTTTTTAAAAAAATGGTTACTCATTTGTGTCTTTCTTATGTGTGTCAATGACTGATTTAGGGTCTGAGCTGGGGAGGATGGGTAAGCAAGCTTGATGCTTTGGGGGTAAAAATTAATCTATGGAATTAGCATTGTAGCGATAGATGGAGGCCTTGAGGTTTGTGTCCCAGAAATGTGGAGGAGAACATCTGTGTGTATGCCTCTGTTCAGCAGCCCCCAGTGGTCTTGAAGGTGAGTGTGGGCCTGTCCCTAGGAGGGCCTGGCCACCCAGGAGGTACCAGTCCCCTAAATATAACTGCCTAGAAACGATGGGTTGAATTCGGGGCATGGAGTACAGTTCAGCTCCAAATGTGTCTATGCTTATTTCAGGGCCTTCCCTCACCCCCCTCTGGCTTTTTTCTCTGTTAAAACCTCAAGGTTATTTAAGAAGGACTAGTTTTAAAATCAGTGTGTATATATAATTGAATAAAGATAGAGGATCTGGAAGAATACACAGATCCATCTAAACCCAGTTGTGCTGTGAACATGAGAGCCCAGGTTTAGCGAGAAGTCAGAATGCTGACATTCCCTGTATCTCAGCTCCGAGATCATATTTACCTTTCCTGAAGTGAAAGGAGACAGCTTTGGAGAATGTGTGTGTCGGTGGGGGGAGGGAGGGGGGAGGGGGAGGAAGAGAGAGAGAGAGAGAGAGAGAGAGAGAGAGAGAGAGAGAGAGAGAGAGAGAGAGAGAGAGAGGCAGAGAGGCAGAGAGGCCAGTCGGCTGGGATCATTGTAATTTACCAGCCAGCTAAGCGTTAGGGGGCTGGCCCTGGCTTGGAGAGTGGGTAAGGGGAGGAGTAGGGAAGGGGTTAGCATTCCCTGATTTATTTTTAAATATTTATTCTTTCGGCTGTTGCCAATTACGCTTTCCAGATGAGGTGAGACTAGCTGGGAGAACTGGGAGGGAAGACTCAGTGTCTCTTCCGCAAGGTGGTTTGTCAGCAGCATTCAGGGCCTCGCAATGCTGGTGCTGGGCTGTCAGTGCTGGGCGGCCGTGGGCTGACGGTCCGGCAGCTGCCCTCAGAAGAGTCAGGGCCTCCCAGAGTAGAACAGAATTTGCAACATGTATTTCAGAGAAACTGTTGATTCCATTTGTAAGTGCAAAAAGTTGCCAGTTCCCTTTGAAGAGGTGTTCTTTTTGTGAATGGTGAAAATAAGTTTGAGGAGAGGTAACAGCCCAGCTTTTGGGCAAGCTTCTATAGTCATAATGGTGCAGATGGCCTGCCTGGGGCTTACCTGTTACATCTTTGCCTGGAACAGGGACAGCTGGACCAGGCTTTACCATGTATGTCACTGGTGCCAGATTAAGATAAAGGAAGGAATGGGACCTTGAGTAGCTCTCAGTTCTACTTGTCAGACCTCGGGAGGCGGGCGGCCGTGCCTACTGCTTGGGACACTGGCTGTATCCAGACCTCCCTCAGGTTTTGTTCCCAGCACCTCCTCATCCTTGCAGAGTACTTTACAGCTGGTTCTTTGGGCTTTCTAGCTTTTATTTTACAAAAGATATTTATCTGTAGGCCCACCAGTTTCGTGATGTCACCAGATTACAAGGTTTTGTCCCCTGTGAATAAAAGTTCAAGCAACGAGGCAAAATTAGATTTTCTGGGAGTATAAACATTTCCTTGTTTGTCTTTAATGTAGCTGATGGGCCATGGGTTACTTCTAGGTAAGGAACGGGATCTGGAGGCTTCATTTTCCTGAAGAGATTTCCAGGGACGTCTCCGCATGCTGTGTGCCACGTTGCTTGTGTTATTGCCAGCATCATCATCTTCATGTATTATTAATAGTCATTTATAAATTAAATTATTAATTGGTTGTCTTTAAGGTGTTCCCAACTCATGTGGCTAATATAAATAATAGTGTGTTTTGAAAACACCACCTGTTCTTGGGCCTGAAGTCAGGCAGCCTGGAAACAGCCCTGCAGTGCTCATATTCTGGTTTATGGAATCATCCTCTACTTTTTCTTTCTCAGCTCTTCCACTGCCCTCTTTACCTCCCCTCCCCCCACTCTCTCATGTGTGACAGAATTTGGCTTGTGCTCTCTCCTTTGTCCCTAATCGGACATGATTCCCTAGAGGCAGTCTTTTCTCCCAAAGCCCTAGCTGAAAAAAAATGTTGTTTTCTTCCCCCTCCCCCCCAATCTCTTTTCTGGACTACAACAGAAAGAGGGGCTGTCTGCCCCCAACAGGTTAGATATTGACGTTAATTCGAATCCCAGTTATGTCATGTAAAATGCCTTTTACATGGTGACATGAGAATTTTCATCAGCCAAACATCCCTTTTCCTCCGGCATCAGTGTGTGCTTGATGCTAATACGATTCTGTACATACGGCCCCTCGCCTCGTGAGCTTATTCTGTTCCCAGCACTCGCATGGCTCATTATTGTGCAGTCAGAAAAGACTCAAGGCTGTGGGGGCCAGCCTGGGTGGGAGGCTCTCAGAAAGGGTCAAAGCCAGGTGCCTTTCTGTGCTGAGAGAATTCAGAGGCAAGGCAGACTGAGCTTGGGATTCTGGCGGGGAGGACAGGGGACTTCCGGTGAGATTTCTGTGGGGCTGCCTTTGCGGATCAGAATGGGAAAGGTGAACCTGGGGAGATATGGAAGTGCCCAGCCACGGCCTTGACCAACAGGGGTGGCTGCCTGAAACCTGACCCCCGGGGGTAGACACTCTCTCTGTAGAGCATGATCTGTCTATTCCTGATCTGAACCGATGTGGCTTTCATAAGGAGAGGCTTGTTAAGGAGACTGTAAGCTTAATTGCAAACTGAGACTTTTTTTTTTCTTTTCACTTTTCTTTTTCATTAAAAACTCTATCCTTAAAGTCTCACTGGAGAGCAGGGGATGTTTTTATAAGTTTCTGCAGCTGAACAACAGAAGTGCTCTGTAAAGCCAGTTAATAGGATGGGTGTGTGTTTTCAAATAAATTCCTGTCCACATTGGCTAATGTCCCCATGCTCGAGTGGCCTGGCTGTGACGTGAATGGGGCCCAGAGACCGAGGGCTCTGGTGGTTTGGAGGCCCCAGGCTGCTTTTTTGTGGCCGAGGGCGCATCCCTTTCTTCTCGCCCGCTTCTAGGCCGGCCCCTGACTTTTGATGCGTGAGGGGTCAGCGCCTGGGGAGGCGACGGGCTTTGTTCCCGCCGGGCGGGTTCCGGGCAAGGCGCAGGCCAAGTAGCCCAGGGCTCCAGGCGCCAGGCGCGCGGCCCGGAGGCCTGTGCCCGGAGGCCTGTGCCCGGAGCGCGGCCGAGCCCTCGGGTCTCGCGCGCCCGCGGGTGTGTCCCCATGTCCCCGCGGGCGCGGCCACCGCCGCTGCTGAGCACCCGGCCTGCGCCCGGCACGACTGTAGATGTCAGGCTTTGCCCGGGGAGCTGAGCGGCGGCGGGGCTGTGAGTTTCAAATTAACCTTCCGCTTTGTTGCTGTGTAATGTGGATCCCCGAAGGCCCCCCGCCCCGCCCGCCCCCCTTCCCCCGGCGGTGCGCGCTGCAAACTGCGAGTTGAGCTTCATTTACATACAGCGATTCCGGGCGGGCAGGCGGGCGGGCGGGCAGGCGGGCGACCGAGCCGGCGGCGGGCAGGCCGGGGACAGGGGCGCGCGCGCCTCGCCCCGTGGGTGAATCCCCGCTGAGCGCCCGGGGACCCTCCCTCCCGGGGAGGGACGCCTGCCAGCTCCGGCCACCACCATGCGCCCCCCTCCCCGGCCTGCGGCACCCTTGCACCTAGGCAGAGCCGCCGCGGAGCCCCGGGGGCAGCGGGAGGTGGGCAGAATGCCTCCCGGGGTGGGTAAGTTTGGGGCTCGGATGCCGCTGACATTTCCCACTGTCGCGCACGCAGCGGCCCCCAGACCTGCAAGTGCCTCCTTTCTCCGGAGGTGTGCGGAGCCTTTGTATGCCAGGTGAGTGGAGCCTCCTCCCCCGCCAGCCTGCCTGCCGGGTGCGCGCAGCCGGCCCGGAGCTGCAGGCAGGTGCTGGCAGTCTTGGCTGAACTTCCCATTCTCTTGGGGCCTGTGGGGGGAGGGCCTGCTGGATGCACTTGAACTACCAGATCCAATTGGAGCCTACCTGCAGGGAGAGCCTACGCTGGGCACAGAGTAAAGCCCTCCCTCCCTCCCCTTCCATCTTTCTTCCCCTCCCTCCTTCCTTCCTTATTTTGCTTTTGGATCAGTTCCTGCCTTCCGAATACTTGAGATGTTGGTGTCATTTGGAGTTTAGGTTCCTCCTCCTAAAAATGCATCCTTCTCAGCCCAAGAGAGGTCACTGGTCCGTTCAAAAACAATATAAAGAACGTCTTGTTGAGCAATTAAAGGGAGAATCAGAGTTTGGGAAACTGGAAGGCACTTGGCCACCCTCTAATTTTAGTTTGTTTCCCACTCTGGAAAAACCAGAGCAGCTTTCGTTTCTGTGGGGGGGGGAGGGCGAGGGGGGTGGTCCAGAGGGAGAGCTGAGATGTTTGTGTCCTGTTAAATAAGGAATGCCCGAGTTAGGTCAGAGGCAGAAAGAAAGAGAGAGAGAAAAAAAAAGTAATGATTGGAGACTTAGAGGAAAAAGAACTTCCTGGAAAATGGTCCTGTCTGCTTCGGACGTAGCTGTGTTATGATGGGAAAACGCCTGGAGGGCAGAGACCACAGGTCATGCCTGGTGGAGCCTGAGAGCATTGTCTCGCACATGGTACATGGCGTATAGACTGGTTTAAATAAGACCTGGGAGCAGGCGAACCCAGGGGGATCACCCCTTCCCCCACCCTCTGTCTGTGTCATTTAACTGGCCTTGAAGACTCGAAAGGCCACTGATGGATAACCTCAGAGTGGACAGACACTTGGACACAGGGAGAATGCCTCTCCCTCAGGCTGCGGCCTGCTGGGTGGAAGGTATCAAGGCAGGCAAGGAAAACAAACTTAAACCTGCAAGGTGGATACGAGAAAGTTATGCGTCCTCTTATTTCATCTCATGCTTTGAGACCTTTGGAGACAAGTCACTGAATAAATAGAGTAGAATAAGCTCACGCTAGCCTGGGAACTTCATTTCTCTGCCATGAGGCAGCAGGTGCGAGTCTGTAGAGTTGGCCCCCTGAGTCCCCCTCATTCCTAAATTCAGGAGGTGTCAAACCTCCATGTTCTTTTAATGGCTGTGGTTTCTGGATAGTTTTCAAGGGGAAACCCTAAAACTCACGAGTTCCAGTAGGCCGGGCTGGAGAGGGAAGCCTGAGTGCTGGGGCTGCGATTGCATTTGAGAGGAAAACATACACCTTCCAAAGTAACCTGATCGAGCAAGGCTGAGACCAGGAACACGGGCCTGTTCCTTGTTATCAGAGCAGCCACTGGCAGCCCGAGATTCTGAGCCTTTCTCGTTACCCAACCCCAACACGGAAAGCAATTAGAGAACAGAGGTGGGGTTTGAGGGGAGTCGGGAGACCGCAGTTCGAAATAATTTAAGGGTTTCAAGAACAGGGTCATGGGAGAGAGGTATGTACCTGGATGTTTGCACACCTGTATTTGTGTTCATTCTCCTCTGCAGAGACCCCAAAGGCCCCCCTTTCAGAGGGTATGGGGCTATGAAGGCCAAAAGAAACTTTTCCTTTCTCCCTTCCTTAAATGACATGACTAAGGAGATTGCCTGCGTTTCGTTTCCAGCTTGTTTTCAGGGAGTGTGTAAGTGCCTCTCAGAACGGGCTCGGGTCACACTTTGCTCTTTGATTTAATTACACAAGCGTTATTTAACAACATGGGGCCGATGCAGAAGCAAAGCACTTCCACACTTTGAAAACAGCCCTTTTGGAGTCACAAGGAATTAAGTGACTTGAAGACCTACTGTCTATGACATGGGTCACCTCCCTTGCTCGACACTCTTTTCAAATGGCTGAACTTTCTGCGGGGTAGAGCTGCTTTTTTCCAGTTGTCCCGAAAACAGTTTTGATTGACGGAACTGTTGAGAAACACTTGCTAACTCTTCCAAAAAAAAAAAAAAAAATCTGAGCCACTTCCCCAACCACCTGAAACTTGAATTTTGGTTTCTTCCCTTCCGTCTTTTATTTGCACAAATGAATGCTCAGGCAGAGTGGAAAGGGCCCAAATAAAACAGTGCTCTCAGCAGGACTCTTTTTGGCTCCTCCCAACAGGACAGTGAAGTACCTTCCTTCCTGCTTTGGGAATATGGATTTAACTGCCCTGTAATCTCACTGCCAATTGGACTGCCTGGTAGCAAGGAGCTAAAATAAGCGCAATTTCAGTTTTCATCATTATGACCTTAAATGATGATTACTCGACGCTCCCAGGACATTGCCTGGCTCACCTTGGGTGACCTAAAGGTTGTTAGTTCATTAGAATAAATACTAGTGAAATATTATCTGGGGCTGGTGATGATGATGTAGCTTGGTTCCTTCAGTTCTGGTCACAGGTGGTATCCAGGGAGTGTGTCCTTATTGTCCCTGTGTGTTATTGTTCCTTTTGGATATTGGGGCTTTTTTTTTTTTTTCTCCTGCAGCATTAGTGTGAGAAATACTCCAGGGCCCAAAGCAGGACTTTACTTAAGAAATTATTTTTATTGCCAAGTTGCAACAGTTCCATGTTAAAAAGTAAATATTGAAGTGACTAAGTAACATTTTTATAGCAGTGTAGGAAATGGTTGGGATTATTTGAAGGGAAAGAAAGTGAGTGATCCTTACCCCCACTTTTGATAGTAGCTAGGGAGCTAGCTTGCTTCTTACCCTGAAGGGCTTAGCCTCGTCTCGTAGGGGAGGCACTGGCAATTCTGACCTGAAGAAACTTGCGGGCTCTGTCTCACACACCCGCCAGCAGTGTTACAGGGATAATGCACCTGGCGCCCAACATCAGTAACCTCAAGAAGTATACAGCATGTGCTGTGGTTTATACTTTCATTTGTTATTAAAATGGTTGCTTGCTCTTAGCCGGGCCTATTTCTGTAACGCCTGCGCCTGTTGGCCGACTGTCTGGTTCCCCGAGGCTGGTGTCATTAACCAGGATGGGGGTTTTAGGGTGAAACACAGCAGGCAGGCAGAGTCCCAGCACAGTGAGCTTCCCAGGGGTCTCTGCGTGCCCCCGGGTGAGAATTTGGTGGTAATGGTGATTATTAGAAACCACAGCCCAGCTCAGAATCACCATCCTCTCTGCCTGGGTTACAAACTGTGGTCAGGGACAAAGGAGACCCCAGTTTTACTGGAATCCAGGCAAGGGAATTCCTTTGCAGGAGCTAATCTCACTCAAATGGTAAAAGGTGCCTGTTGTGCCTGAAGTGCTGTGTCCTGAGTCCTGGGGCCGCTCAGACTGAGAAGCAAACACACAGAAGCTAAGGTCTGAGTCAAACTGCCTGGAGGGAGAGAGACCCAGCAACAATCTTGGCTCATTGGCAAGCCACTCTCCAAATCCAGATTAGGAAGAAAAACTACAAAATCAACAACTGTCAGATTCCTTTTCTATATGATTTAAAGTTGGCTGCCAGATCGTTCCCTTTGAACATGTGGGAAGTGACAATCAGATGTTTGGGGCCTTTTTTCACTAATATGGTAAATGACTTCTATATGGACAGGAACTGGCGAACTGACAGCAGCATTGTGCCTGAGCCTCAGAAGCACTGAGACAGCTGAGGGTTGTTTTTGTTTTTTTCTGTTTTTTCTTTCTTTCTGGTTTTCATTCTTTGGAGCAGGGGACAAGATGGTGAGGACGGGGCTTTGCATGGGCCAGCCCTGATGGGCGTATTTCTTGTGAGCTCTTTGCCCAAGGAAGGTGTCTTGGCTCCTTATTGGTTACTTTTAAAAATGATTTTTTTTTTCCCATTAAGTGTTTCTCTCCTCCTTTCACCCTGAATTCCTGGAGTTTCTTGCTTTTGCAGGGATAAGGGTGTGAATAAAAATGGAAAGGAGACAGAGTTTGGTAGGTGGCAAATTTGGCTCCATTTCACACAGCAGGACTTCTGTTTTGTTGGTTTTTAACCCCAGACAGGGCCTCTTAGCACAATGCCGGGACTTACTCCGCCGTTTGGGTGAGCCCTTCTCTCTTCCCATGGGAGGGTCACCCCGCAGTCTCATCAACGAGAGGATTAATGCATGGGGGTGGGAGGGGGGTGGGTTTGCTGTGCACCCCTCCAGAGAGGCCTTAGCTGGCTTCCTATCCTGGGGGAGTGAGGCCAGGGAGGGTCTAAAGGGGTTCAGCTGCTCGCTCTTGGAATTTTGTGCCACCTCCCAGACTTTCCCACCCTTTTCCTGCCCTGCATTTGCAAGGAGTGGGGTAGGCCAAAGCTGTCCCCTCCCACCTTTGCCCCTTCTGGTTGCTGCTGAAGACATCACCCCCCCCGCCCCACCCCCACAGCCTGCTCCCTGCAAAGGCCGGGAATCACCGGATCCTTCCCCACTTCTATTCTGCTAATCACTTAATGGCCTGAAAGGCTTTCCTAAATGATTATCTTGTCTTTAATTTTAAGTGGGTCTTTGGAGCAACAGTTGGGAGTGTATGGAGTATCTGTAAGGAGACTCTGAACTGGGAAAACTGGCTCCATTGGACCTTGGGAAAAGACGGTGGAATTTTCATTTGCTGCTGATTTCATGCGCTGTCCTGCAAGTGATTTCAGCCACAAACCTTTGATCTGGGAGTGAGACTTTTCCCTACTCGTGTGTTTCTGGGGGCTGGAGTTGGTGACTGCTGACACCTCCTGGTGTGTGTGTGTGTGTGTGTGTGTGTGTGTGTGTGTGTGTGTGTGTGTGTGTATGTGACTGTGTGTGTGTTGGGGGGTGGTGGCTAAAGAGAAGGGCTGCATGATATAGGCTTGTAGACTGGGAAGGGGCAGTGTGTAGGATCCTTAATGGGTAAGAAGGGCTGAGTTACTTGGGAGTCTTCAGGAGTGGGCAGAGAGCAAGGTTGTGTGTTTCTTGGTTTCTTGGTGGTGCCCAGTGTCAGCTGGGAATGTGCCTGGAGAAACATTCTTTTGAGTCTGTTGGTTGAGCTCAATTTTGAATGAGGACTGCCTGCGTCTCTGCTGTAGGTTCTGCGTTTCAGTATTAAAATTCCAGTTCACAGGTGGCTGTCTGTCTTTTCACTTGAATTTCCTTAGTGGAGAGGCTGGAGTCAGAGATTAGCTGAGTGAAGAAAAGACCAAGGGGCTTAATTTGATATTTGATTTCAGTCCTGTAGCGCCTACCCCCCTAGTCATATAAGTGCCTGTTCAAATATGGAAATCTCCCTTTAGTGTATAAAAAGCTCTTTTTTCAAAAGAGTCGAAACTCCTGTAAGTCTATAAAAAGTACGTATGTGTAGACATGAGCTTATTTGCTTCTCATACTTCTGGTCTCTGAGTGGCCTATTTTGGACAACTTTTCTTTTCCTGCCATCTTTGTCCAGTGAAAACATGCCAAAAAACACATGTATGTCTTTTTTTCTCCTTCTCAGCAACTTTTCTTTCTTTCTTTCTTTCTTTCTTTCTTTTTTTTTTCAAACATTTTCTTAACTGCTCAAGAAAAATGCAAGCCTCTTCCACCATTCCGGGCCCTGCTTTTTAAAATGCTCTTTGGCTCAGGGCCTTGGTTCTTAATGTACATTTGGCTAGTAGGGGGAGTGGTTTTGCTTTTCTTGTAACAGCTCCGTATTTCTCCATGGGACATCTGCATCGTTGCTAAAGCATCAAGTCAACTTTTGGACACTTAAGGAAGAGGCCTGTGGATTCAGTGTGTTAGGAGGTTGATGTCATTGCTAAAGCAACTGCTTTTAAATGTCACCTCTGTTCTGCTAGGCTCTCAAACGGTTTTACTTTTGATACATATTAGTTGCCTAGGGATAGGCATTGAAGACTGTCAATCTGTGTACCTGATAAATTGAACTCGTACTACCTTGGCCCACCTGGCTTTCTTTTAAAAGGCAGTTCCAGATAAAGAATGGCAGAAGTGAAAATAATAGGGGGACACCCTCCTACCCCTCTCCCCCCAACACTTGTTCAAAGAAGGAGCTGAAGCTGGTTTTTCCTCCCAATATGTATGAAACCCAGAGGTAGAGGTGTGTTTGGTGAAAGCAGAGAGTTTTGGCAAAGGCCCACCAATGTATTTTGCTCTCGCTGGGGAATCTATAACCATTGTCCAGATAGTGGAGACATTGGCTGATAAAGGAAACCCTGGTGCAGACAGATCCCCAAGTGTCTCATTGGAGGGAGGTGCAGTCCTCCTCCTTGGGTGAAGGAATGAGATAATTCCAAAATAAAACAGGATAGGGTCCTGTTCAGGGTCGGAGAGCCACTTAGGACTCAGCCCTTGCAGTGGGGTTCTGTTGTTTCCATTCAGTGTCCTAGCAGAAGCAGAGATGAACCCAGTAAGCCTGCTCCTGGGAAGCCAGGTCCTGCTCTCCACTCTGCCTTAGCCTGTGTCCACCTCCTGGGATCATAGGCATGAGGCCTGGCTCTGCTCCGGCCTAGCGGTGTGACTGTAGACCAATCGCGTAACCTCTCTGAGCCTTACTTCCTTCATCTGTGAAATGGGCATAATAGCACACCTCGCATGTATAGAGGGAATTCAATGAAATAGAAAAGGAGGCTTCCTAGTGCCTATAGCATATCGCAGCTTCTCCACAGATGTTAGTTCCCATCCCCATATCCTTTTCCTTTGTGTTCCTTTTGTGGCTGCTGATGGCCTCTACTACCTTTTGTTTTTCAACATTCTGGAAGTAAGAAACTAAAAGATCCAGCATTTCTTAGGCTCTTCCCTTAGAGTCAGGGAAGACAACCATCCCATTTTGATAGCCCGCAACTGAGATCAGGAGCAAAAGCGTCTGAAATAGACACAGTGTCTCTGTCCTCCCCAGCCCTCCCCTCACGTGCCCCCCACCTTGTCCCCCCCACCCCCCAAGCTGGCAGGCGGCCTCCTAAGTGAGCAGCCCACTCAATGACCCACCTAGAGAGGCCTTCCCAGGCTGGCTTGTATATGCTAATAGGCCTGACTCGTCCAGGCTTGTTTGTAGTGATTTGTGGAGGCATTTATATGCAAATACTATCAACTTGCTGAGTTAATTATCATGTGCCCTCCCCACCCCCCCTCCTGCAATGCCTCCCAGCCTGGCTCTGCAAAAGGGGCTGTTCCCATTCATCTCTGTGCGCTTCCTGCCTCTGCCTCCTCCGTCCGTGGCCCTGTTCCCTTCCTGCCCCTGCAGGCCCGATCACATCTCTGCCGCGGCTCTGTCGTCCTTCGCAGGAACCTGTGTGGTCAGGGGTGGGGAACTGGGCGAGCCACTGGGCGAATCCTCCATGGGAGGCATCACTTTGTATGCAGGGATGTCTGGCTCAAGTTGCTCTGAGCTTTAAACCCCATTTATTACCCATGAGCTTGGGGGAAAAATAAAACAATAGAGCTGCCCAGACCTATCAACTCTTGACACTCAGTCCTCAGCCTGGTGAGAAACTGAATATAGTTTTAACATTATTATTATTATTTGCCCACATTGTTTATCCCACTAAAACTGGTCACCAGCTCTTAGCCTTGCAGAGAAGCATTTTTGCAAGTCGATGCCCTCCCCCACCCCCCCAGCCTACTGCCCCTGGAAATCTTAAGTATGCTTGCTTGGACTTCAGATCAAGTCATTTCCTGGTTGTGTGTGGGCGCTGTTCATATATGGGGGTCTGATGATTCTCTGTTAGGGGTGGGGGTTGTCTTGTGCATCCTAGCACCTTTAGCAGCATCCTTGGCTAAATTATCTCCACTAGATGCTAGTAGCGCCCTGCCGTTCTGTCGTGACAAACATGTCTCCAGGAATTGCCCGCTCTCTGATGAAGATGCAGAATCGTCCCCAACTGAAAACTGGGATAGAGATTGCATTTGCTTCTCCCCGATATACAGATGGCAGATTCCTGCCTCCTCTTTCAAGTTAGACATGCTTGTGGAGCATCCTCCGAGCTTGTGATTTCACCTGGCTAATATCAACTGTTGCCATTTGCTTAATTTTATGGCCTTTTTAACATTTAAAAATTAAGCATTTCCCTTTAGGGCATGGTAATGGGCATGCGTTTGAGGCTGTACCGTTTTCATCCTCCAGAATGCCGGCTCACAGAGATAGAAAGCCAGCCATACGTAATTACACATTTTCTAGCAGTCACATTAATAAAAATGTAAAAAGAAACAGGTGGAATTAAGTGTAAAATATATTTTATGCAGGTGGAATTAAGTTTGAATTATATTGTATGCAACCCACCAGCATGCTCGCTTCAGAAGTTGGGACTAGCTGTGCTCCCAGTGCTTGGGAGCCATATGTGGCCAGTGGCTACTGTATTGATATTGGACAGCTCAGCAATACCTGGGATCATCCCAGCCCTTTCCAGCTGTGAAATCAAACTGTTTTCTAAGTTACTGAGTCTAGGGGAAAGTTTTTTCCTTCTCTCTTGGAAGAAAAAAAAAAAAGGCTTTGTGTGTTTGTTTTCTGAAAAGTAGGGCCTTGGCTGCACAGCTGCAGTATGCAGCAGAGGCTGAGTGCTGGGCCTCTAATCTCTGGGGAAGCTCCCCCAGCCTTTGTGGGGGAGGCCCTCTGGGCAGCACTCTGGGCCCGGCCTGGCAGGAGGGTAAATATTCCTAGGGCGCTCAGCGTCCTCTCTCTCTCTCTCGCTGCAAAGACTAATGGTTCGGGTTAATTTTGTGGACAAGGTCCCTTTTGTTGGAGAAGGGGGTGAAAGTCCACAGCTGTGACCGGAAACAGGGGAAGGGCCTACTGGGATGACCTTGTTTTGGAAAATCTAAATGGAACACTAATGGCAGAGATCTAAGACGGGTGATGTATGGGTGTGTTTGGGCCTAAAGATAAGGTGAAGAGTATTTTAAAAGTTACTTTCGTGCAACCTCCCAGATAACCATAGGCCTGTGGCCAGTTACAATTTATGGCAAGCTGGTAGTCAGGCCTGTGTGTTGGCCTCATTTTATCTTTTGAGTCCAGGCTCTGTAGCGTAACTGGTGGTGCTCTGTTTGTTTATCATTTTTTGGGAGGGGGACAGTGTGGACTGATCAGGTTGTACAGTGAAGCCTGGTGGCTTTTTCTAATGCTCAAAGAGCTGTTCATGTCACTGCTCCTGGGTGTCTCGGGACGGGTCACTCCTTGCTGTCTGTAATAATAATGTGCCCTGGGTGTTGCATTGTAGGGTTTCCAGTGGCCTGGAGTGCAGACCCACACCTCTCACGGTGCCACAAGCCTGCCAGAGATGTGAGCCCGCAAGGTGTGGAGGCCTTAATATAGCCCTGAGCCCCAGGTCTCTTTCATCTTTGAGGTCGGCCTTTTCCTGTTGCCTCTTGAGTTATTGAAACGGCGTTCAGCACACCCAGTAGGTTTTCCTAGTAAACAGGGCAGCTTTGGATGGCAAGTTCTGAGCTTTTTCTGGACTGCAGATGAGCAGTGGTATCTTCGGTCACCCAGTGAGATCCTTTCATTCTAACAATGAGTCGTTCCCAGAATGCCGCTCTTCTTATAACTTGAAGACATCCCTAAGTTTACAAAGCCAGTGTGGATTTGATGGATGCATTTGGATAGCGACTGGAGGCTCTCCTTCCAGCCCCAGTATTCCCAAGGAGGAACCTTGCGCGGAAAAACTACTTCCAAGCTTTGTTCTTGGGAAAAGGATGTTCTTGAGCTGAGGGGGGGACTTTCCTATACGTTTTATAATCTTGGTGAAACATTTGGGTGTTGCTTACATCTTGCACTGTTTCTTATTTGCACTTTCAAAGGTATAGTTTTTTTGAGTCTTCTCTGGGGGACAATAAGGGTAAAATGGAATGTTATTTTGATTTTTGGCCTTCATCTACAAAATAACTTCTTTATTGATATTTTATGGATGTTCCCCCCCCCCCCGCCCTTTTTGATGATGGGGGATGTGGTCTAAAGTTTCTTCGGACCTTTCACTTTACCTATCCAGTAAGCCACTACATCTGCTTTAAAAAAAATTATTTCATTTTAAATCCTCAAAGACAAAGGGACCTGGAAGCTCAGACCTGTCCTGCCACATTCCTGAGTAATTTGGTTTTGATTAACCCAAGGAGAAAAGTTGGTTTCTCCTAGCGACCGAAGGGATCAAAGCACCAGGAGGGGCAGTTCTCCTAATACACGCAGCCCTCCTCCCCTCCCCCCTTCTCCCCCTCTCCCGGGCCTTTTCAACCTCCCCCTCTTTAGAAAGCTCGAGCAGGAGTTATTTCCACTTTCTGACTCTCAGAGAAGTGGAAGTGTATCACAGAGCTTTGGATGGACAGACCAGGGAGAAGTAAACCCCCCCCCCCAATTCCTTTCTTCCTCAACTCCCTCTCCCCCCACAAAGCTGCAAAGCACATTCCTGTGCTAATCCTGCTGCTGGAGGAATGCAAATGGCTGTAATTGTGTGCCCCAGGATGGGCCTTCCGCATCTGTGCAGCTTTTCTTCTTTGAGGAGGTAGCTAAAAAGTTCATTTACATGAAGAAATGAGACTGGCCTGTGATCCCTAGGGTAGGATGGGCCATTTTCTAATAGGAAAGGGGCCGCGTCTGCGCTTTCGGCCCCTTCCTCCTTCCCTTCCCACCCACTCTACAGTGTGTGGAGCTGGGGGTGCGGTACCAGGCTCCTGCTGGGTATATGTTATGGAAAGGGCGGTTAAAAGAGACTGCTTTTGATCGCACGAAATCAAGCTGGACTGTTAGGCAAGCCTTGTAATAGGCACTTCTTGTATTCAACCACAATAAACAACTTATTATTGAAAGCAAACTATTGGTCTCAGAAGTAATTGATCACATTTTGGAAGAGATGCCCCACTCCACTGACCTTGTCTAGCTTCTGACACTCATCTGACCTGACACCTTTTTTTTTTTTCCTCTTAACCTTGCAATTTGACAATGGGTTATTTGGATACTAAGATTTTTCAGCAATTAAAAGTATTTCTTGGGAGTCGCTACATTGTAGCTTAAGGGGGATGTTCAAAATAGACAAGAAAATTCTGTCTCAGTCGTCTTCAAGAACACTTAGCTCCTGGCTGAATCTGAAGTTGAAAGGACAGGCCAAGGTTCTAGAACAGCCCCGACCAATAGATAACACACTGTGAGCCACATATGTCATTTAAAATGCCCTAGTAGCCACCTTAAAAAATTAAAAAGAAACCAGTGAAATGAATTTAAAGAATATGTTTTATTTAGCCCAGTATATCTGAAATGTTGTTTTAACATGTCATCAATATTAAAAAAGAACTATTAAGGAGACATTTTGCATTCTTAACAAAAATATCCTGTGTGCATCTCAGTCCCCACTGGCCACATTTCATAGGATCAGTTGCTACAAGGGGTTGGGGGCTACTTGTTGGACAGGGGAGGGGTTGCATAAAAGGATGCTGCCCTGGGCTCTTCTAAGACATTCCATAGATGGAGTTGAGTCACCCATCATCCCTTGTGACCACCTGCTTCCATTTACTGGGGTTCAGGGAGTACAGGCTGCATCTGCACAGTTTTTTCCTGTAGAAAAAAACGACACAACTCCCCGACGTCCTCATGGGATTGTTAGGAGGCGCAATGTGATGCTGCTGTGCAAATGTTTTGTAAACTGCTTTATGGCATGCAGGTGGGAGGTTGAGGTATATGCACCTGGCTTTGAAGGCCTTTCCAAATGAAGAAAAGCAGCAGTGGAAGCAAAGTGGGCCAGACTCTGGTGGGGGTGGGGGTGGTGGCGGGAGGGCGCGGGAAGAACAGGACAGGACAGCTCTCATATGTGTGAGTCCTGGTGTGTTTATTACAACAGCCTTAGGGCTTTCTATGTCACCTCCTCTTTATTCATGAAATTACAGACTGACAGGCATGTGGGAAGCTTCTAGAAACACCCCTTTCACTCTGTCCATGGTGGCTTACCAGTGTGTGGGGAGACGGGGTATGAGTGTAGGACTTGGACACGTGGATAACCTGTGCACTAGCCTCTCTGACATCACATACACAGGCGTCCTGGTTGGCTGGCCTGGCCCATGTGGTGTGTTGCTGGGAGGGGCCTTTCGGAGGCTCTGGTGCTGGCCAGATGTGACGTGCAGGACCCGTTGACCAGATCACCAATCCCAACAAGAAAGCACATCTCCTCTTCTTCCCTTAGTGTTTATTTGGATTTCTGATTTCCTACTTGATCTTAACGGCACACAATGGAACCCTTTCTTCCTAGTCTAGGGCCAGTGGGTATCTTGAGGGGGAGGAGGAGAAAGGGGGAGGGACAGAGGGCGTTAAGGAAAAATCAGAACCACCTTGCACGGGAGAATTAGGGATAGGACAGAGGCAAGAAGTATCCCAGCCTGGATATTTTTTAAAAAGGGTGTCCGTATTTTTCTCCGGTTCCCTTCTGAAGTGACCTCAAAGCTGGCTGATTTTAGGTCCTCCTAACATTACAGAGCTTATGAGTACGTAGCAAGGAAGGCAGCCCACTGACTTCTGCTGGCGGAAAGGGCCGCTGTAAACCGTGTCCCACAGAGGACGTGCCTTCTTCCAGAGCCCTGGTTAAGTCCCCGGGTTTTCTCACTATTGATCTTAGCATTCCTTAGTCGATGCATGTGATAAGCACACTTTTCCTTCTCCCTTTGCTGGGCCCAGAGCACCCCGTCAGCCCGCCTCTAGCGCATTTGAGGGCCTCCTCTGGGAGGACAGTAGGATTTGTGCCCCTGGTAAACTGAGAGGCGGGTGTGAGTTGGGGGGTTTAGGGAAGGAGGTATCTAATTCCTTCAAAAGGCCGGCCTCCCGTGCAGGCAGGAAAAAAGCTGTGAAAGTGTGAGCTTGAGTGGCCCCGGCGCCGGCCTCTGCTGGGGACTGAGTAGTGCAGCTGTCTGACCCCGGGTGAAAAGTTCAAATCTGCATTTAAAAGGAGTGCCAGGACCCCCCCACACACACACACACTTTTCCCAGTCAAGTTGAAAACGTTCATGTTTTTAGAGGATATGATCAGCCTTTGCTGTGGGACATCAAGCAGCTCCTAACTCACTTCTGCCATGACCTGATGACGCGGGGGGCTTAGCAGCCCAGAGAGAGAGTGGGGGAGGGGGGTCCAGTGCTCCAGTAACAATAGTTGTTTAGGAATCGCCCCCCTCCCCCAGTCAATGGCCTGGAAGGAAAAAGAAGTTTCTTCCTCCTTCAGCTTCATCTTCCCCCTCCATTTTCCTTGGGAACTTTCCGTGGCCTCCGAGGGCAGAATCAAGATGGGCCATGTCGGGTCCTGGAGGGCCCAAGCTTGGGGGAAGAAGCGGGGGGTGGGGTGGGACAGGGAGCCCGGCCTCTGTCTGTCTTCAAGGAGTCGTAGTGACATGTTGTCAGCCTTCTCCCCCTTTCTCCGTCCTGCTCCCCCGCACAGAGGGGGGCCTGGCCACAGCCCAGCCTGAAACCCCTCCGCTAGGCACTGATTTGTTTACTTGAGCATTAGGTGAATGTAAACAGTTCAACCTCTCCGATTTTATATCCCTAAAGGGTCTGAGTGTGAATACAAATGGGTATTAGGCCCCTGCGGTTTCACTGACTGTCCCCACCCCCTCCCGTTGCTAACTAGCAGGTCTGTAACCTGCCCCAAGGAAGATACTGCCCTCTGCAAGCTCCCAGACTCAGGCTGCCTCTTTTTCTTTTTGGTTTTGAATGCTGAGATTTAAACAGTGACGTTGGGCGGCCCCCATCCATAGGACTGAAAGTTTAAGAGAGGAAAGCTTCTATTATGGGAAGTCTAGTGATTTTGATCTCTCATTTGGGGAAGAAGAGAAGTTTTCTATGTTCCTGTTACTTGGTCACGTGCACTTATGAATCTTGACCACAGAGGGTGCCAAAAAAATGTATACACATCCTAAGAAAGGAAAACTGTATAGAATTGCAATACTCAATATGTACCTATAACAAAAGATGAATAAAAATCACGTGTGACTTCTGCAATTACAAGAGGTGCTCAAAGTGGTTACCATCAGCGTCCAGACACTTCTGATTATGGCGAACTACTGCTTGAGCAACGCTGACCAAAGTGTCCACCTGTATACATTTTTTTGGCACCCCCGGTATTTGGTTAAACTAATACTTTAGCATTGATCATGCGTATAGTATACCATTTTGCATCTTTCTGAATCTTTTTTTCTTGTTTAAAGGGTAATTGGGACTTCTGTTTTTGGACCCTCATCCCTGTAAGAAGCGTGGTCTCTAACGATCTGTGTGGTCAGTTGAACACATCTTCTTTCTCCCCTAGTATAATAGAGTAGGACACATACTTTTTTTTTTGTCTTCTTCAGGGAAACATGGGAACTCAACGTCTTAAGGGCCACGCCAGGCCAGTTTACCCACGAGGCCCTAGAATGCACCTTCTGCTAGAGGCCTGGCATGTCCTCTGAAATCCCAGTGCCCCCACTTTCCTACTCCCAAATGCCTCCTACTCTGCCCCCCACAGTTCCAGGAAGGGGCTCCCTTCTTTGCAGCCAGAGGGCCATTGTGACCTGCAGAGGAAGGAGTGGACCGTCACCCCGCCTCACTCACCCACGTTCGTGTTCTGGGCCATGCATTCAAGGCCCAGGCAGTTCTGTCCCGGGTGGTGGCTCTCATTCCAGTCACGCCATCACAGGGACATTTTAATTAGCAGTGCCTTAGTCATTAGTGAGTTATTGTTTTTGTCTGGAAACACTTAAGTACTGTTTACTCGATGTCTCAACGAAATGCAAAACAGCAATTAAGCAGAAATTTGTTGTATGAGGCAGGAACCGAAGTAGATTGTCAAAGCAGGTCGAGGTTCCTCCAGACCCAGGAAAACCGCTCTTTCCTTCGGTGTCCTGGTAACCGGCGTGCTCCAAATCCTCTGTTTCTTGGTGACCTGCCCCCTAGAATTATCTGATAGAAAGGCTCGGAACTTCCTGTCTTCCTGTGGCCTTCCTTCATTTTTAGGTTTGGTGAAGTGTTCCTGTTTAGTTTTTCTCCCCTTGGCTATTTTGTTGGCTCCCTGGGATAGTTCAGACACCTGTTTTCAAATGAAGATTGTGAAAGCTTTTGCATCTCCTTGTGTGATGGTGTGTAGAACTTGACTATATTTTCCTAAAGCTTCTTGAGACCAGGTACCATTGTTCGTTTGATAGGTCCTTTATGACCTCCTGAGAGTGTTGGGATGCTGGGATAGAGATCACTTGTACTTAAGAACTTTTTGAATGGATTTGGTGGAAGAGGCGCTAAGACTAAGAATTCCTGCAGAGGTGGAGCTGGAGAGACATTAGAATGCAAAAAAAGAAAAAAAGGGGCGGGTGCACATGTGAACTTCCTGCAACTTTGACAAGAATCACTGAGCCCAAAGGAAGTAGTTGCTCCTTGCTGAAATAAACAAATAAAGAAGTAAACGAACAGCTTCTGCTTTGGTAGGATTCCCGCTCTCCCCAGAATCCAGGGTTTATGGAAAATGGAATCCCATGAGAAGGCTGGGGGGACCCAGTGTCAGTAGGACAAATTAACCCATTATGTCCTATCAGCCCTCTTTCCAGGAGACATGAGGGTGTGGAACCCTTCACGCCACGTTCGTCATTGGGGACCCCCGTTTCTAACTTCGCAGGCTCTTGTCTCACGTTCCCGGTCGCCGCTTCTTCTCCCCCCCTCACCCCCGCGCCCTTTCCCTTCAAACAATATCTTCTGACTTCCAGATTTCTGATAAATTGATAAGAGGCATTGCATGAGTCAATAGAGCTGTAGACACTTTGCCAATACAACCCCGGCCCTATTGATCTGCCAGTAAATTAAAGTCTTACTTAGAGCCTGCCGATATTTCTAATCTCCTGCCTCACCAATTACATCCTCCCAGCTACCTGGAAAGGGGACTGGAGGCTTTGAACCTTTTTCTGTTGTCGTTGCAAGTGGGCTGCTGTCCTTCCACTGGCTTTGGGGCACTTGCCTGGCTTATCTGGTGGGAGAAGGGGGAGCGTGGAGGACAGTGAACCAGCCTAACTCCTTGTATGGGAGCTGTTTTCATGCTACAAGGTTCATTAGTAAAAATTTCTGGGAAACAAATTCCATCATGGCGGTCATGTCCATTTTATAGCGAGTCCTACCCTTGGATTGGCTCCAAGTGTGGAGGTAGAGAATGTCGAGAGTCACTGCTATTGGAGGGTCACCCGGGCGTCTTTCGTGGCTGTCTCTCACAAAAGTTGACCACAGCCTTTCTCTTGGCACGGGACAAGAATGGAAGTTTGGATGAAAAGCTGGAACAGTAGCGTTTATCACTTTTAAAAGAATACCTGAGAGCTTGTGGAAAAGAACATAGAGGAGCGGTGCCCCAAATAGGAATGCGTGTGTGCTAGCTGCTTTTTTCTTTGGATTTTGTTGTCATTCTGTGTTCTCATTGGAGTGAAGGCATGAGGGCGAGAGAATTCGTTTCTTTGCCCTTTGTGACTCTTGCCCATGGTGTCCTCCCTGCCATTCCCCTCTCTGCCCTCTCGCCCACTCGTTTGAAGTCCAGCAACAATCACAACTGCTTAAAGATGTCCGTGCAGGAACAATGGAGCTCACAGAGTTCCCTACTGGGATGCCCACTTTCAACGCGGGCTGGTGGAGCAGATCTTTGTCCGATAAGCTCCTTTCAAGTCCCGTTTATGTGGTTGGCTTTGGGAAGAAATCTCCAGATAAATGCTGTGTGTTCTCTAATACTCCAGAGCGAAAAATCAATGGGACGGGTAATTCCTCCCCTTGTCTGACACACACACACACACACACACACACACACACTCTTCTCACGTATTTCTACCTTGAGTGGCACTCACATGTTTTTAAATGGAAAACCCTGTTATCTTTCCACATCTGAGCCTATAGCATGCCGAGGACGGAAGGGTTAGGACGTGCCTATGTCCCCTTTAGTAGAGAGGACAGCTTGGACCCTGTGACCTGGGAGTATTTCTAATCTCCTTTCTCCCTCAGCTTCCTTCTGCCTCTCCTTAACCGACAGGTTGGAGAGGTGGATGGTGAGCTGGGATCAGGCCGTGTGGGAAGTTTCCCAGTGGGGCTCATCGGCTGATTGCATTAGGGGGGGGATGAGAAGTGCACGGGGCCCAGGGCCAGGTGTGAGGTGTGGAATGGCTCCCCTTTCTGGCCAAGACTTTGCAGACCTGCCCGAGGGCAGCCAAGATGGCAGCCCGCCTGAGGTGGCGAGAGGAGCCTGCGTCAGGTTTGGCTCGGTCTCCTTGCGGCCGGGCCTGGAGACAGCCTCTCCGTGCGCCTTCACTTGGCTCCCTTGGGCTGAGTGAGTGAAGAAGATGTTAGACAAGGAGAAACCCCAGGAGGTTGGGATTGACTTTCCCTTTGTTTGGATGGCATTGTATTGTAGGAGGTGTTTAAGTCTTGTTCACACCTGTCGAGGCTGGGGCCTGGCTTTGAGAGCCGTTTGTAACAAGACTTCTGTTGTTGTTGCCGAAAAGGTTTCTAGCTCACAACAGAGGAACTTTATTGTAGCAACTTGTTAATGTTCAATTAGGCAAATTCTGGGCGCCCTGGGGCAGTGGAAGGGCGTACGACTTTCCCTGGCCGCCCTTGCCCCTGTTGGCAGGGACAGGCGGGAGAAGCAGGGCCTTGCCCACAGACTCCTCCACTGGGCAACAGGTGGGGTCTTGGCTGAGCCTCAGGGGCCCTTGCTGGCGTTGGAGGTTGGTGAGGGTGAAGGGAGCAGGTCTGATGCCAGCTCCGCGTCTCCTGTTCTAACAGCCTCGCTGCTGTGAGCTGGCGCTGGCTGACTCTCCCACCCGTGGGTGCGGTGCAGGCTGTGCAGGACGCACCGTTTGTGGGTTGGGCGGCGAGAGGGAGGACACGGAGCCCCAGTGTGTGGCAGCTCCGGCATCATGCTGCCCCAGGCCGGGGAACCTTGTTATCTTTCCACATCTGAGCCTGACTGGCCACACCTGGGTATGTTCTCTGGCGTTCTTCCTGGCATAATTCTTCTCAAATGAGTGTGAGGTAGCTTGATGGGCAGTGTTTTCCACCTCCTGGTGGACTGAGGTCTCGAGACTGTGGAAAGGGAAAAACAGGAAGCTCATTTCTCTAATAGGAGGTTTGACTTGGAGGCGCTTACATGCCGCCACAGGATCATGGTCGGCTGACAGTTGTCTTTTCATGGTAGGAAAAAAAAAAAAGGGATGGACTGGAGCTGAGCTTTAAAAAAAAGGAGACGCTCAGAGGGGCCATGCCCTATCCTGTCCTCCCCTGGCCCCCTGTCAAGGCGCGTCTGTGACCTGGCAGCATGGAAGAAGGCGGGAGGGGGTGTCCCCTCCACACGGTCTCAGGGAGCCTTGTGTGCTGGCAAGGCCTGGCTATAAAACATTGGCCTCCGTGGCAGCCTCGCCCCGCAGTGTTGAGCGATGAGGAGTGCAGGGCACCCGGCAGTGTATTAAACACTAGTTGAGCACAGGAGGGGCAGTATATCACAGGAGAGAGATAAGCAAAGTTCTCTGATAGTGGATCAATAAAGGTTAGTGACATCATATCTCAAAGTGAGGGAACCTGCTTTCTGCACAGCCATTTATCAGATCACAGCCCTGGGAGGGCATTAACCTCTTTCTGGACAGATTTCTTTTTACTGAATGCAGACCAGAGCTCCTCCGTGGTGAGGGGTGGGTTGGGGATGGTGGTCGGGGACAGAGTCACCCCCCCCCCCCACACACACACTCTCTATTCAAGGACTTCCTGTGCTGGGTTTGGAAGTGCCTTCTGCAGTTAGTGTTTTCATCCAGCAGTAGCTTGGGCATACACCTTATGTTTATAGAGAGTTTCGTAACTTTGAAATTGGTGCAGAAATTCCCATAGAAAGGCAGCGTTTTTCCTGAAGTCTTTAGACCACACTCCAGCTGGTGATGGGGTCATGGCTGTGTTGCTGTCACATAGCGGGGGGCTGGGCTTTGAGTGTGGTATGTGATGGGCAAGCAGTTATGACTCTGGACCAGATGATTAAAATGAAGAAGTCTGAGAATGATCATGATTTGTCTTTTTTTTGGTGCTGTGGTGTTCTTAGACATTCACAAGCCTCCCCATGGTCCAGGATTGGCAAACTACAGCCCGTAGGCCTGTTTCTATATGACCTGGGACTAAGAATGGTTTCCATATTTTAAATGGTGTGTGTGGGGGGAAATCAAACGAAGAATGATACTTCACGACACACCAAACTATGTGAAATTCATATTTGTGTCCAGAAATAAGCTGGGCTTGTTTGTTTATGCTGGTCTGTGACTGCTTTCGTGCTCCCATGACCGGGCTGAGTAGTGGCAGTAGAGACTGTATGCCCACAAAGTTGAAAATACTTACCTGGCTCTTGACAGAAAAAGTTTTCCAACCCCTCGCGTAGCTTCTAATTTCAAATCTACTGCCGAGTAGCTGTGTGACCTTGGGTAAGCCACTTCTCTGTTTTATGGGTCTCTGTAATAAAATCTTGTCCCTTGCCTGCTCCAGGGTGTTCTGAAAGTGAAATGAAAATGGATGGGAAGTGGGTTTGGAAAATAGCTCGAGTTTGCACAGTGTTTAGTAGTCCGTTAGCTGACCCTCCTGGATGTAAACCCGTTTAAGACTGCTAGGACTTGGGGATTTTCCTTATGGAAATGTAGCTCCCGCAGCCATAGTTTGGGCTTGGCAGGAGCTGTGTACTGTGTCTCATTCCTGTGTCATGTTGGGTGAGGTTCGAGTTTCTTTGTCTCTCCGAAAACTTGAAGGCATGCATCTTCTCAGACCTAACATCTTCTGCTTTGCCAGGCAGAGAACATCCATTTTCCTCAGCAACGGCCGAGATTTTTATCCTTAAAGAGTTGGATCACTTTTCTTTCCTTCCCACCAGTGATTTATAGATGGAGAGAGCAGGCCTTTTCCTGTAGGTCTCTGACTGTTTATCTTTTCGGTTGGGCCCTGACAATATGCTGGCTGGGATGTTCACATTGGGCTTTTGGGCTTTTGGATGCCAGTTCCCGGGTCCAGGGGTGGTGGGGGGAGGAGTGGCGAGGCGGCCTGCGATCCTAGCCCAAAGCTAATGGGCTGATGTCCAAGTGGAAAGTGTATTTTCATTGAGGAAGTGTAGGTATTAGTGGGGCCTGGATTACTGTGTGATTGTGCTGTCAATACTGCTGTATTGAGTCCGCCAGAGCCCGCACAATGCGGGGAAACACTTAGCTCACTACTGCTGCTTATTGAGAAGCCAATAGCAATTTACTTGCTGACACTTGACATCAAATCCATTCCCAGAGGTGGGGCTCCTGCGAGCTGCCATGGAGCTCCCTCCCTTTCCTGGGGCCCTCTCCTCCCTCCCTTGGGGGGCTGCCTCCAGGCTGGGGGAGAAAGCCGGGCGGGGCGCAGTGGGGGAGACATTCCTGTTTAACTTTCAGAGCTGACAAGACGTTTTCTGCTCTCCCTAATGGCTCTTGTGCTCATCTTCTTTCAACAAGTGCTAAATGACCCTCTCTTCATTCCTCCCCGGGGTGTGGGTTTTCTGCACGTGGGAACTTTCTCCTCCTCTCTCCATAAAAAACTTCGTCCCTTAAAACGGTTACATGAGGAAATCATATGTTGGACAGAGCCGGAGGAGGAGGAGATGGCCGGGTGTCTGAGGGAGGGTACTGTGTGTGGGAGCTCTCAGAGAGCTCCCCCCCACCCGTGGGAGTCCGGGTAGGGGAGCAGGGCCTCCCATGCCCACGTACCGGGGAGGGGGCCATGTGACTGCAGGGATGCTGGGATGGGGCTCAGCTGAACACGCTGTTCCTTCTGTAACTACTCATGTGCAGTCTGTCTGCAAAGTGTCTGGCGGCTTGATTTACAGTGTTTTCACATGGCCAAGTCATTCAGATGCCTTTAGATCCTGGATTCTTCTCTCCGAGTGGTCGGCTCGCAAATCAGAGTAACCCGCTCTGGGAGGCGGGACCTAACACATGGCAATTTGGGGGTGTCCAGCTCCCCCGGCTCCTACCGGCTCCTCTGGCCTCACTGAGTGCTGGCGCGATCTGAGTTTTGTCTCTGTGATCCCTTGGGACCCAGTCCAACAAACATTCTTTTATTGTGTCTGACATGGGTTTCTTTGCAGCCACTCCTTGGAGGTTGGGTGAAGGGCGAATTAGGCTAGTGCTACGAAGACTGGATGGTCTCAAACTCCATCACCACGGGTGGTGCCTGGTGCCCGGGGGCTGGGGAGGAAAGGGGGCAGGAGGAGGCCTTTGCCTGCAGGGTATCGTGAGGCTCCGTGGAGACTGGCCATCAGTTCCATGCAGCTTGCTGCCTGCAGCCTGAAAGTGGGGAGATCGCCCTGCCTCACCCCTTCCTTGTTTCTTCCACCCCCAGCCTTCCCGTCCTCGCCCCATCTCCACCTTCATCTTCCAAAGACCCGGCTATCATTCATATCAAGCAAAGTGAGGTGAGGGGCTGTGCCAGTTTTACATTTTCTCCAGTGACTTGATCAGACCCAGAAAAGGATCCAACAGCGGCCCTCGCCTGTGCTGTTGATGGAGCGCCATACCTGAAATGGTGTTAGTTCATGATAGTGACCACGCTTCGTTTCTAGGACAACTTTCTCTGGGGAGATGACAGCACTCAAAGGAAGTCACTCTACCTGGTTTGCAGATGGGGCAGCAGAAGCTGGTGGTCCCTCTTCACAAGTCTGTCCAGAAACGGAGGTGTCACTCAGAGCTCTGCTGCTTTCTGTCGCAGCCTAAGTTAAATGGGCCACGTTGCCTTTGGATTGGCACCATGGTGTGTGTTGTTGGAGCGTCCCTCTGGTTACTCCAGGCCCTGCGATCAATCAGTGTGGTTTTTGGCAAGATGGCACAAAATGTAAGGTAGATTTAAGGTGGAAGACCTGAGCTCTGATGCCAGCAGGCTTCAGAATGCTCACTTTAACCCTTTTCCAAGCCCTGCTTTTCTTTACCGCAAAGGGGCCAGTTTGCAGGATGCTTTGGAGGCCTGTGACTCTGCATAAGCAGAGCATCACAGGAGTGAGTCCGGGAGGCCGCTGACCTGCTTGGGGCAGCAGGGGACACGTTCCTTTAGCACAGTGACACTGCCTTGATTCCTGGGGGAGACTGCGCAGAATCTGGCTGTTCTAGGCTGGTGGTCTGGGTGGATTGAGTGGCGGGGAAGTTCCCCCCCAGGTGGCCAGGCTGTTTCTGGATCCGTGTGAAGATGTGGAAGCCTTGGCTTTGTCCAGGACAGGTTCTAGGCCTAGGGTTGTGTAGGTGCAGGCTCGTGCACCTTCTGGAATTAAGGACGGGACTTCCTGCACTTATTTTGATCTTTACGAGATTCTCCAAAGCTTGGGGCTGTTACTCTGACATGTGTAGCTTTACAGGCCTGTGTTCTAATACAATGTGGGGAGCTGTTCTGGGGAATGCTTATCTTATTTCACTGTACGTTTCTGAGGTTTAGCCCTTTTTTCATCCTCACGCTCACAGGCCTAGTGCTGGCCCCCTGTTCCCTTGTGGCTGAGTTACCACGAGTTCCTAATGGACCTTGCATCTACCGTCTCCGTCCACCTCCAGGTAGCCACTGTGCCGGAGATTGCAAAGTCGTGACCTGTCAGCGAAACCTGGCCTGTATGTGTTTTGTTCAGCACCCACTGTACTTAAACAATCGGCATTTTTCAACATAAAAATCTGGATTGGACCCTCCTCTTGAAAAAAAAGAGAATGGGGTGGTATTTGGCACTTCTGGGCTTTGAAGGCAAAAAGCCAACTGGCGCAGGACAGTTGCTGTCCCTCTTAGAGGGGCATGTACTTTTCAGGTCCCCAGGGTGGGTCCCTGTCACTCCTTATACCTGGCCAGCTTGCTCACATATGTTACCTGCCTGGTGCCTCTTGGCATGTGTTTTTCGTGGTCACTCTGTGTGTACCGTCAGCGGGTGGAAGCTCGATTTCGACACTTCTCAGTGGGGATGGTTTTGCCTTCCCCTGGCACTGTGTTTGTTGTTGTCACAATGGGGATTTGGGGCATCTACTGACATCTGGTGGGTGGAGGCCAGGGATGCTGCTAAACCTATAATGCACAGGGCAGACACGCCAAAGACCTGCCCTGTCCAGTGTCCTAGTGCCCAGGTCAGAACAACCTGCTCTTCGTCCTCTCCTCCTCCTGATGGGGGCTGGCAGTGGCTCCTGGACACCTAGCGTTTCCATCTGCTGTAAGGACTTGCAGGCCCCGCCTCCGTGAGGCTGGGCCCCTCCTGCCAGCCTGCTTCCAGGCTCCTGACTGAGGCTCCTAGGATCCTTGCTTTCAGCAGGCTGCACTCCCTGCTGCTGCTTCCTCTGGGCCTCAGGCGCCTTCCTGTCCTTGACCCTTTGTCCATCCTTCCTCAGATGTTTGAAAACTCCTTGTGTGCCAGACACTGTTGTGGGTGCTGGTGGTCCTGCCGTGGGGAAAGACAGGAAAACGCCTGCCTCCACGGAGCTTAGACTCCCACCTCTCCCTCAATATACACGATTAGTGCAGAAGATGCACTATTTTAAAAGATGTTAAATGCTATGGCTAGAAGGCAGGTAAGCGATTAGGGAGTGCTGTGGAGGGTGGTGTTTTGCAGGCTCAGCAGAGGGTGAAGAAGGCCTCATGGGAATGCAACGTGTGAGCAAAGGCTGGAGGAAGTGATGTGGAGAGTTCTGGACAGAGGGAAGGTCCTGAGTGGGGAGTACGTGGCATGTCTGAGGAGCAGCAGGCGGTCCCTGAGGCTGGAGCAGGCATATGAAGGGGTTGGGGAAGGCCTGCAGGGCTTTGAAAGCTGCTGGGAGGTTTCCCCTCTGCTCTGAGTGAGGGCATGGCGGGGGCGGGGGGTCCATCCGCAGGAGCAAGTGATCTGACTCAGGCTGGACAGGTTCCCTCTGACAGCTGTGCTGGGCTGAGGGTGGAAGCAGGGGAGCAGGGGACATGATTGGAGCCAGCCTGCAAGAGGTTGGCTCCAGCCAGGCCCTCACGGTGCAGCGCTGAGAAGTGGTATATTAGTTTCCTGTGGCTGCTGTGACAAAGTATTACGAAACTGAATGGCTTAAAATAACAGAAATTGGATCTCTCACCACTCTGGAGGCTAAGAGTCTGAGATCAAGCTGTTGGCAGGGCCACGCTCCCTCTGAGGCGAGGACCCTTCCTAGCTTCCAGTTGCTGCTGGCAGCCCTTGGCACCCCTTTGCTTATAGCTGAACCCCTCCATTCTCTGCCTCCGTCTTCACACGGGTGTATCTGTGTTTCCCCTCCTCTCCCAAGGCCACCAGTCATTGGATTTAGGGTCCCCCTAATCCAGCATGACCTTGCCCTAAATTAATTCTATCCACAAAGACCCTAGTTCCAAATAAGGCCACATTCTGAGCTTCCGAGTGGATATGAAATTTGGAGGGACACTTCAACCTGCTACAAGTAGTCACCCTGTGGGTATATTTAGAGGGTGGGGGATGGGGTGGGAGGGAAAGACGAGTCCAAGGCGCCCTGAGCAATTGGAAGGATGGGATCCCTGTGAGCCTAAGGGGGTGGCATCCTCAGCAGCCCTCCTCCCCTCCTCCCCTCCTCTCCTCCCCAGAGCTGCAAGCCTCACCTCTGCGGTTGGTGTTTCCTCACTGCTTGGAGCCTCATTGATCTTTTATTGAGCTTCTACTCAGTATCACTGTTTTGGTCTCTGAGCTTGACACTCAGATGCTTAACTGTGCAATTCTAAAGGGAATGGAGAGGGTCAGTGCATGTGTATCTGTCTGAGGAGCACTGGACAGGGATTTAAGAGGCTTCCTTTTCCAAAGCCCTGCAGCCTGGGCCCTCTCAGCTAATCCTCACGGTTGTTCTATAAGATCTGCAGGCTGGGCACACGTTTTTTTGTTTTTTTTGTTTTTAGATGGGAAAACTCAGATGCCAAGTGTCTTACGAGGATCACCTAGCAGTTGGTTCAAATCCAGATTCGAATTGGGTGGGCAGGATGCTGATAGGGAAGACTATTGGGAGGGGATAAGGTAGACTGTAGGGCGACATGCTCTGCCCACCACCCTGTGCGAGCACACCACCCCGGCATGGCTCAGAATCCAGACAGAGGGAGGTCTCAGAACCACCTGCGTGCATGTTGGGGACTCAACCTTTGAGGGCCTGTGTAAGGGATGAAGTGGGCTACACCCCTCTTCTTGAGAAGAGCGGGCCTTTCCCGAATGGTTTTTCAAGAGTGTGTAGAACAGGACGTCGATATGAGCTCTGGGGCGGGAACTGTGTCACTTGTGAACCAGAGGTTGTGTTGTTGATGCTCCTGATTGCTTGGCTGGCTGGTATACGGACTGCCCTATGGAGAAGTATATCTGCAGGTACTTGTGCTACCAGAGGCCCTAGTGTTAGAGAGCACAGGGTTTTAGAAAGACTGGGTTCTTGTTGTGGTCCTTCCTAGGTGTGTGACCTTGGGAAAGTTACTTGGACTCCCTGTGGGCAAAATGGAATCGATGCTAATACCCATCTCATAGGTTGTCAGGAGGATGAAACAAAGAGTGCAGGTGGAATATTTACCATAGTTCTGGGCACATAATCGCGCAGGTCTTAACTGTGCAATTACAACCTGATTCTTTGTAAGGTTTCCCCCACTTTAGCTAGATTGAATAGAGCAATACAGACGAGGACCAGTGAGCATGCCCATAAGTCCCTGGCCTTACCCTGAACCCAGCAAATATGGGAATGGAAAAATGTCAGGAACACGTACGTAGAACCCTGAATAGTGGAGTGGAACTCAACATTGGCGTCTAAACTGATCAGTTCCACCTGATTTCAGTTTCCATCACCCTGTTGCAGAGTTGTGGTTCACAAGCACTGCCAGTCAGTGTGATGGGTCTGGCTGGGGCCACCGGTGTCACAGTGTCCTGTGTGTCCTACGTTTCCTGTTTTCTGTTTATTTCAGCAGCTGTCCCATATGCTAAGGCCATGCTTGGCCCTCACAGGCTGTGTTTTTCCTTCAGAATGTAAGAAGACCTTTCGTTTTGATGTTTCTTACAGGCATTTAGAACTACATCTTAATTGTTTGATAGACGGATACCAGCGTTAGCCCTTTCCAGGGTTTCTCTGAGCAAGCTCCCTTTGATCTAATCTGAAATTTGGTCTTGATTGCCAGTTCTTCCAATGTAAAGTTTTGTATGTGGGTCATGAAATGTATTTTGAAAGCTTTTAAATAAAGTATTCGGGCCTTTCTGCTTAGTACCCTTGTTGGTGCCTGTCATGCTGGTGACAGTGGCCTTTCCCACGTTCCTGGGGCATCCTCTCCATCTCTCACATGCTCAGCTCTCAGGCCAAGAACGTGCGGGATCTGCGGGAGCCATTGCAAGGTAAAGCGGACGCTGTCTTTCAACAATGATAAGGAGCCGTAATCGCCAATTCCCAGGCAATGTCTGCGGCTCCTTCGATTACTAAAGGATTCAGTGTAGGACTCAAGTGTAGTTGGCACGTAATTTTTTGTGTGTGTTTATGCCGTGCCAGGAATGGCAGACGGCTCTTTCATGGTTTTTACCAGTGGGATCAACATGTAAACAGTCCCAGTTGTTGGTAGATGGAGGAAGAGACCTGGAACAGCCTGTAAAGAAAGGGGATGGGGGTGGGTAGGCCCAAGCAGTACATAAGAGACGGAGGGGAGAGCCCAGAGGAATCTCTCTAGGAACTGGCTCAAGTTTTGGATGGAGAAGTTGCTTCCTGTGAGTAACGATGAGTCACAGTCTCCAGGTTCTTGCCCTTTAGAACAGGAAGGTCAACACAAGGAAAAATGCTAATCCCAGGGCACAGATGCAGGCATTGTGGAGCAGTTGCCCAGGGCCACTCAGATTTTGGACAGGGTAGAGCTGCTCCCTGGATGCTGCAGGGAGGCAGGGAGGGGCATGGGGCGAGGCCTTTGGGAGGCATCGTGGTGAGGAAGGGTGGATTGTGTTCGGACACCGAGGGAGGGTGGCAGTGGTCTATAAGCCACACAGCACACACATGGACGCACACACACGCTGCTGCTGGTGGGAGATTTCCAGGGCTCCATGTTGTGCCCCAGCACTGTCTTCCTGAGCATGTAAAGGTAAAGCTGGAGTGAGGCAGGCATTCCCTGGCTGTTGGCAGCTTTAGCAGCATAGAGCTACTTCCAGCAATGAACTGTCTACAGGGTCCTTGCTTGGTAGGGATAACTCTGTATTATAAAGTCACGAGCGGATTTAATCCAGACGCTACGCCTGGAGGCAGGAGGAGAAGGTACCAATGAGTTGCTCTTTTACTTTCACGTCCAATGACAGCACTTAGGGTTCTTGGCATCCTGTATCTAAGGAAATGTAGTGACGAGAGTGGGATAGAATGGAAGGCTAGGTTTCTGAGGCGCGTGTTCTTAGAAAGCAGTACTGGGAACTTGGGCACCAGCACGCGGGCCCAGGCAACGCTGGATAGCAAGTTCTTTTTGGGTTGGCTTGAGGAGAGTACCCTTTGCATGAGAAGACCTGTAGCTTTTGGGATAAAATCATAGCGTGTGAGCACTGGGGAGAAGACTTGACAACTGAGTTCAGCATTTACAGACTGGCTTCAGTCTTTAAGGGAAAGAGATACTTGCGATCCCCAGGATGAAGAAAATATGGTTACACACATCAAGCAAGATCGATTTATTTCAGGGTACCCCCCCCAAAAAAACACAAAAAAGTACTTCAATTAAAGAAGTTTCTAGCTATTTATTGCCTAAAGTTAAATTTTTCATAAGATCAAACCCATGAAAACATAAACCTTCCTTTTCCTGCTCCCTTAAAAACCTCAGAATTTTTCAGCAAAAATGGGGAGATCCTTCCATGAAAAGACAGGAGTAAAAGCAGGGACAAGAGGAGGACCTGAAGCGCTGGCTGTGAGGTACCCTGTGAGGGGTGAGCTCTTTTTGCAGGCATTAGGCATCTCAGGATGTTTGTCTCACTGCTCAGCCCTGTCCCTAGCGCGTGGGACTGTCCCGGCACACCATTGAATGGATGGGTGGACAATTCCCGGGTAAGCTGGAAAGGCTCTTTGTGTGAGACAGTGTCGTCTAGCACCCTACAGTCAGAGAAGTCAACTGAGAGGTTGTCAGCCAAGCAGAAAAGAAGGCATCATTTAGGCGCTGGGGCAGCCAAGACGGCGGGGAGAGCCCCCAGAAACGCAGCGGAGAACTGCATTGGCAAGGTTTTGATGGCTTGGCAGGGGGAACCTTTGGGATGGGGGTCTGGAAGGAACTTGGAGCACTTCCAGATAGGCCTTTTAAGTGTCCTTCCTCTTGTGGCTGACAGAAGTTATTTTCTGGGACATATTCCCATACCCGCCTCCCTGAATAAAAACAAAAACAAGACTCTTCCCCCAAACCCCTTAATCCAAGTGTGTCAGAAAACCCAGATCGTGACTTGAGATCATGTGCTAATTGCTGACCCAGCCATTGGCATTCCTTTTCTTTTTTTAAAGACACATTCAAGCATAAGGCGTATTCAGCTCTCTAGGGCTGTGCAGCCAGACTTGGGTTGGGTTCCAAGGGAGCTTACACTGCAGCTCTCACCAGGGCACGATCCCACATCCGTGGGAGGCATGGAGAACATTCTTGTTTCACACAGAGGTTAGAGAGTGGCCGTAAATGGACATTCATACAGAAGAAGAGGAAATTACTGGAGCCAGAGCTCTGTGCAAGGGCTTTAAAAGAAGGCCATAAATTAGTCATAAGCGCTAAGGGAGATGGGATTCTATTTCGAGGGCCAGTTTATTTTGAGGGGGACATCCGAAGAAGCAAGAGGTAAAGAGCATGAGTCCAGTAACATAAAGATTTTGGATCTTGGGCAAACTAAATGCCAGCTTTGCTGGCGATCACCCTCTCTTTGACTTCGAGTATTCAAAATTATGTCTTTTGTTAAGCAGGTGTCTGAATAACAATACTTTATGGAAGGTGGTTGATTTTTTTTTAACTGCTTGACCCTGTTTAAAGTAGCACTAGTGCATATGCACTGAGGTTGCATGTTTAATTCCTAAACATCATAACATAAGACTCCATGGTAGTTGTTAACATAAAAAAAACGGGCTACGCTGGGAGAGTGGACACCTGTAGGACTGGTGGAAATGGGAAGATTAGGCAGTCTGTGGGGATGGAGAATCAAGTGGATGGATGGTCTGACTTGTGATTGGAAGAAAGGTGGGGTACGTTGGAGTAAAAAGAGGACCCTTACGGAACCCTCCTTGGCATAAAACGTAAGAAGGATATCCTTTGCGTGAAGGCAGATGTGAGCAGAAATGCACCTAACTGGTCTGTATCAAGACATCCTCCTCTATCCATCCGGCCCGTCTTTGTGGGGATGTTTTTCCAGGCTCCATGCTTCCATCTGGTCTGCAGTGGCCTGTACCTGTGTGGTGTGTAAACCCCAGTCCTGGAAAGCTGGCTCCTGCAGGGGTGTTAGGCAATTGGGGCCGGCTGGCAGCCAGCTTCTGATGTGGTTGGCTGCCTGGCTTGCATCTCTCAGGTGCTGGCAAGATGGCGAGATCTAACAGCCCCAGGCTACCACTGAGGTGGGCAGGATGCCACTACCTTTCAGAGCCTTCCTCCTCTCTTTGTCTTCAGGAGTCCAATAGGCACGGGCCCCAACTTTCCAGTTCTGTAGGCTGCTGCTAGGCATTGGGTGATGCTTTCCAGCTGTGGGGTCCATTGGGTCAGGTCAGCTTGGCCTGGCTTCTGTCCATTTGATAAAAGAAACTATGGAACTGGGATTCTACCCTGTAGACCTTTGTAGCCTAGATTCTCCTATCAGATAAAATCAAAATGTCATACACATATATTCTTTTTTTTTTTTTTTTTAGAGATTTTATTGGGGGAATTGGGGGAGGGAAACAGACAAGTTGCTGTCCTTTTGTTCTTCAGTCTAGTTGTGGAGGACATTGCTTCACTGGCCCATGTTGGTATCATCATTTGTGCTCTTCTCGGGTGAGGCAGATCGGTCGCCGGCCTCTGGACGGCCGCTCACAACGGCTCTTGGCAGCTTGCGCTGCTGTCGGCCACTCACTGTAGCCTACGGCAGCCCATTGCAGCAGGGGCTGCAGCTACGTCATCACCGCCGGAGACTCACAGCAGCCCAGCTCCAGGTGGAGCTGTTGTTCACCATCTTAGCTGTAGAGGGCAGTGTCACTGGCCCTCATATGTGGGATCTGAACCGGGGCCCTGCTGCTCAGAGCTGGCATCCCAAGGCAGCTCTTACCAACGTGCCACTCGGCCGGCCCCACATATATTCTTTAACTACTCTTTTTCTAACATTTCTGTGGTTTACTTGAGATATTTATGAATGTCAAATGTAGTAGGCTAGATGGGAGGTTTTCTTCCCATCCTATACTAAGATGCTCCACTGGGTACTGCTACCCATAAGACATAACACTTGCTTACGGCATTGAGGGCCTTTAGTTCCAATTTTGGGTGATGGAGAAAGAGAGGCTTCAGCTGGCTCTTGAAGTCAAGAGAGGGAGGTTGTGTGAACCCTCTAAGGATGACTCATCCTGAAGTTCAGGGGCATTCCTGTAACAAGTAACTTGTTACAGCAAATTACTATCAATTTGGTAGGCTAAAACAACATAAATTCGTCATGTTTCTGTTCTGGAGTCCAGAAGCCCAAAACCAGAGTCCCTGGGCTGGAGCCGAGGTGTTGGGAGGCTCCTTCTGGGGGCTCCGAGGGGAGACTCAGCTTCCCTGCAGCCTCTGGAGGAGCCTGCCCACGTTCCTCGGCTCATCACACCACCTCTTTCTTCCACGTCACATCTGCTTTGACTCCTGACTCCTCCTGTGTCCTGAGGGAGTCCAGTAACTCTATCAGGCCCACCTGGATAAGCCAGGTCATCTCCACTATCTCAAGATCCTTCACTTGATCCCATCTGCAAAGTCTCATCACCAGATAAATTAACACTTTCACAGGTTCCCAGTTAGAACGAGGAAATATTGGGGGGCCATTATGCAGCCTGCCAACAGGGGTCCTGTGGAGGAATTGGTGCGGTATGCAAAGAAGGCCAGCCCCACGCGGACCTGGAGTTACGTGGCTCAGGAGGGTGGTGACACTAACCCAGATAGCATCCTGCAACCTGAGGCAGCTTAGCTGGTCCGGCAAAGAGTGTTTCCTTGGGAATGAGAGAGGCTTTGAGGTAAAATAAGGTAGCTTCTCGCCTTCCAAAATAACATGATACTGTTTTGTTAAATTACGTTGTGTTTCGGTACCAAGAGCAGAACCTGAGAGAGTGTTTATAAAGGCTTCCGAGGGCATTGTGAGGGTAACAGCAGAAGTTCGTGTGAGCCCAACCGCACTTGACAGGTCAACTATGGGCTACAAACAGGCAGCCTGGGATGGTGGGTGGGGTGGCGGCCTCCTCCCTGTCTCCTTGTAGGGCGTTTGGGGCTGGGCGCCACCCAACACAAATGGCAGGTCGGTAGCACATTGCCAGAAATGGCACCCATGTGCCTGGGTGGTAGGTTCAGTCCCTGGACCATGGCGTTTTGGCAGCCTCAGAGGGAAGCGTGTTGGCAGAGTGGGGATATATTTCTAGGACCATCACAAATACAGTTTTTACCATAAGTACTATTGCAAATGGCACTTCTCCTTGGCCAACCCCTGGTAGTATTAGTTGGAACTAAAGGAATTTGCCCTTTTTGGGATTAAAGTAGAGCAATTCAATAACATTATGGAGAAATGTGTTAGGTTGTAGGTAAGGATCTTAAAGGCACACTTTGGGGAACAGGTATAGGTAGTGAGGTGCCCAGATCATACCATACAGTCCAGAATCTCAAAATTTTGAGATGAGCAATTATTTCTATCAGAGTCCTCTTTGTTATATCCAGTTGCCAAGATTAAGAAAAAAGGGGTATCCCCCACGCTCCAGTGAGGACTGGCAGGGTGAAGGCCAGGTGCTGCCATACCCCATGGCCACCTTTAGCCACCGACCCTGGGCCTGGAGCCCCTGTCACGGCGCAGGGCAGAGCTGAGATGGTAAGCCGAATGCCTCCTGGAGTTGAACGGGAGTGCGAGGCTCTCCGCTTACTGTCAGTTGTAGAGTAGCCGGTTTCCTTATCTGCCATTTCAGTTCCCAGCAGTCCACAAATATTAAATGGAAAGTTCCAGAAATAAACAACTCATAAGTTTTAAATTGCATGGTGCTCTGAGTGATGAAATCTTGTGCCCTCCTGCTCTGTCCCACCCAGGACAGGAATCATCCCTTTGTTCAGGGCCTCCACGGTGTATATGCTCCCCGCCCGTTAGCCACTTAGTAGCCTTCACGATGATCAGATCGACTGTCGCCATATCACAGAGCCTGTGTTCAAGTCATCCTTATTTTACTTAATGCTACATTTATAACTTTTATTACAGTATGTTGTTATAATTGTTCTATTATATTACTGTTGTTGTTAATCTCTTAGTATGCCTAACTTATAAATTAAACTCCATTAGAGGAGAAACCATAGTATATATAGGGTTTGGTACTATCTGTGGTTTCAGGAATCCCCTGGGGGGGTCCCCTGCTGTACCTTTTCAATGAGATGGGGTGGTACTGGAGAAGTGGGAGCAAATTCTAAGTCGGGTGGCTTTAAAGTGTAGTTGAGAAAATTGCTTCTCCAGGTGCCTCCAATTTGAAGTGGCCCTGACATATGATTTTAATACTTAGTGTGAATGTCCTTTATGCCTGATGAGCTAGCAGCATGCCCCCTCCGAAGACAGCATGTCAGTGGTGGTGCAAGCAGCATCCTCCTCAGGCTTGGACGGCAGCAGCTGCCTTCTAGTCCTTGGGAGAAACTTCTCCGGTGTCCCCAGAATGTGTGTGAAACGTCCGGGTAACATCAAAAAAAAAAAAAAAAGGCATCCTACCAAACTGAAGGGAGTCTTAATTCTCCTTGCATTATGCCAGCATTATTTGGGGAGGTTAGCTTAAAACTTAAAAAGCCACGCGGAATCATTGCCTTAAAATGTTCCGTGTTAGCCAGAGAGCAGGACTTGGTTTGGATGCCTCCTTGTTTTGAGGAGAGTCCGTGTGCCTGGCGGCCTGGCTGTGGACGGCATGGCTTCTGAAGGTGGACATGGCGCATATCAGCCAAGTGGAGATTTCTGGCTGCCAGCTCAGTCCTTTTATGAGGTGTCTAGAGTCAGCTCCCCTGAGAGGAGGAGGCTGCGATGAGGTAACCTGGTTTTGCAGGTCAGCGGAGGAGGCTCCGCCTGAGGGCTCTGTGCCCAGCGCTCTGATAATGCAGCATTTTCACTTTAATGCATCTTAAATGTGGATTATACTGTTAATTACTGCTGGACAGAAAGGGATTAGTGCAGCTGGCTTGCTTTCCCCTCTGCACTTTTACACTTCCCCTCTGCTAGGGAATGGCCAAAGGGCAGTAGGTTTTCCTGTCATCTGTCTTTTGTTTTAGCAGCAATGGCTGCTAAGCCTCCTGTGCTCATCAAGACAGAGGGGGAATGAAGGGGGCCCGGTGCAGTCTTGAACTCTGTTTGGCACATGGGTGATTGATGGAGGCGGGGCCGTTTCCTTCCCCAGAGTTGGGATTCTTCACCAGGCTCTGAGGGTGTCTGTTGGGATGGCTCTCCCTCAGCAGGGAGAGTGGCCCTGTGACCCCTTAGCTGTGGAAGGGCCTTGTGAAGTGTTCCCTTCCCATGGGGCTGCTCCTCCATGGGTGCTGTCAGTGGAAGTCCCAAAGTGCTGTGTCCCCTTATGAGTTTCTTAAATGGATGACTCCGACCTCCGCTGCTGGCCTACTCTAGCCTCAGTGCCAGTAGAGATTTTAGTAGCCAGCAGTGAGCTAATACCTTTGTAATGTGACCCATTCTGAATTCTTAAGTTTTAGTGCTACCATCTTATCCTTGCATAAAAATGGTGCAGATATTAAGTGATATATGATTACATTTTATATTTTTTCCGTATTCAGGCTAGTATATTCATCTTCCATCCAAATGGAGTGAATTTTTTTTTAAGCAGATGAGGCATTAAATAACAACATCTCACTAATATTCCCGGGAGTATATATAGCTTGGGCGGGTTTGCAGTTATATCCAGTGTAATCTGTTGTGTGTGCAGCTTTCTGTTACACTGGCATCCTTCATTATATGGTAACATAATATACAGACCTTCCCAGTTGTAGGAATTAGAAAGAGGGAAACAGATTTCTTCCACATAAATTAGAAAGCTGATTTATAGAGTTGTTTTTTTCTTTTAGCTGATATTGCAAAGTTTGTGGGAAAGATGGGAGCTGAGAGTGGCATAAGCTTTATAAACACAAGTTAATTGGACTAATTTGGGATTAGAATTTGTTTTAAGAGTAACGGGGAAGTCTGCAACACCAAGATGCACAATACAGAACATTCCTAAAGTGGGAAAGGCTGGGTTAGGAGGCAGGAGGAGACTGGGAATTCTACCATCTTCTCAAGCCATCGTGCAATTCAGGTTTCACAATGGTAGCCTGGTTGAAACCTGACTAAACAGTTTTTTTTCTTTTGTTTTTTTGGAATACTTCCTTTTCCATGAAGCTCTCAATTTTTCTGAACTTGGAGGTTATGGAATTAGAGTTTATTTTTTCTCCTCCCTTCTCTAGCCATAGATGTTTATCATCTTGGAGCCAAGTCTTGCTTAATGACACCAATCTCTAAATTTCATCAAAGAAAGTATGGAAATTTACTTGGTTATATACTTGGACAGCATATCTGGGATGGTTTTATTCCATTTATTGAGAGATGGTTTTGCTTTTTAAATTAATTTTTAAAGAGGCAATACGTGCCCATAATAAAATTTTCAGAAGGTACAGAAGAGACTTCCTTTTTCCTCTCTTCCTGTGCTGCGTGCCCGTCAATCACCCAGGTCCTCAGAATCACCTGCCGTTACATCGCTTCTGTAAGGCATACACTTGGCTACAACCATCACAGCATTATATAAGTAGTTTTTTTCCTGCTACTTAAACATTAAGTAGTGTTTTATGCTTTTTCCCTTGCCAGAGTTTCTTTACGTTCCTTCCAAGATGTTTTTATCCTTTATAGAATACTTAATATTAAAAATATTAATGAAACCCAGTTACTTGAAAATTTAAAAATGTTCTCCTGAATTACTTGGGTCAGAGAGGAAATGAAATTACTGGTACAAAATTATTAGGAAATATTGAGAACTCTGTCTATCTAAGTGTGTAGGTTATTGCCAAAGTTATATTCAGGGGCGCATTCATAGCTTTAAATCCTTTCATTATTAAATAAGAAAAAAATGAAAATTAATTAACCAGTCAACCCAAAGTTGGAAAAAATGAAACAAGCCTAATAAAATACAAGTGATATTAATGAATTAGAAAACAGACAAAAACACTGAACTGATAAGTCTAAGAGCTAGTTATTTAGGAAAAAAAATACCATGGAAATGGACCAGACCACAATTGTGGAAAAGAGAAAACCTAAATATACAAAACTAAAAATGAGTTGATGTGATGGGAACAAAAAAGAGTAACAAATTTTAAATTATATTTGAAAGAATTATTTTGTATAAAAATATTGTAATTTAAAATACCGCAACTTTGAAAATCTCAGTGGTCATAGCTGTTCTAGGGAAATGAAACTTTATACCAGGAACTAGAAAAGAAACCAAACGTTTAAAAAAAAACAGACTTCAAAAAAGAACTCTGGATGCAAGCAGTGTAATGGATGTGTTCTTTTAAACTTTGAGGGATAAAATAATTGCCTGCTAAATAAACTGTTTCAGAGCACAGAAAAAAAAACCCAACATAAAGCATCCCAGTTGATTTTACAAAGCTAGCACAACTTTGGGAACCAACATCATTACAAAGATTACACAAAAAGAAGGCTGAAGATTGAGCTCAGGCATAAGGTAGATGCAAAAACACCGAATAAAGCAGTCGGAGATGGAATTCAGCAATATTTTAAGACTTGTGACCACATAGAGTTTATCTCAGGCATATAAGAAGGGCTTAACATTAGAATGCCTATTCTTCAAATACTTCACATAAGCAGAACAAAAAAGAGAAATGTAATATATATCAAAAAAGGACATTTGGTAATTTTCTCCTCTTCTTCCTAGTGTGCTTAGAATTTTTGAAAACCAAACTACAAAGAGAGTGCACTAATTTGATGAAGAAACCAGCAGCCCCAACAGCTGGAGACTTAATGGTGAACCATGAGAGGCAGCCTAACGAAACTGGGAACAAAGCAAAGATCGCCCAGTGTACTCATTTCTTTTTTCCTGCCTTATTGAATTGTCTGGAATGTGCAAACCAAAGTCAAATAATAGTTAAAAAAGAAACAGTAATTGTTTGCAGATGTTCTTGTCTTCCTAGAATACCCAAGACACATTTAAACTGAAGTAATTACACAGTTCAGTTACAAAGTCAAGTTTCAAAAATCATTAGCTTTCTCATATATCAGGAAAACTCAGTTAGAAAATATTATAGGGACCACTCAATGGAATGGAATCAAGTAGAAATGTGTCTGGTGGTAAAGGTACCATTTCAAATGAGTGAGAGGAATTAACATAATTATAGCTCACATTTTTTATTACTTATAAGTGCCAGGTATTATGCTAAACACTTTTATATGCACTTATCTCATTTAATCCACATAAGAACTGTATGAGGTGGACACTATGAATAGTTCCATTTGCTGATGTTCAGAGACTTGAAGTAACTTGCCCAAAGTCACCCAGACTTGAACACTGATCTGATTGATAGCAATACCAATGGTCTCTGTCATTGTACTTTACTGCCTGTAGTATAGTACAATATTGAGTATTACGAAATTATACAGTGAATGGTTGTAGGATAGTTAGATGAGCAAGTAGGGAAGAATTAAATTTGAACCATTCCTCCTAGCATAGATTTACATACATTTCAGATGAATCAGAGAGGTGGTAAAAGTAACACTGAAATCAGAGAAAAGAGAGAAGAACGCATAGGTTAATTATTAACATGGATATGGGACAGGGACGGGTATTAGGCCCAAGTCTTCTAGGGAAGAAAGCATAATGGCAAAGACGGATTATACATTAAAAAAATAATGTGTGCTGGGCATTAAGAGCAAAATTTAAAACATACGACAAAGTTTGAAAATATGTTGACAATGCACATAATTGACAGTTTGCCTTAAATATCCTTAATATATAAAGAGCTCTTAAAATTGATGATAGGCAAAGAAAACAGAAAGATGAGCAAAGAAAACCAGTAGGCAGCTCATGAATAAATCCAGGTTGCTTATTTGAAGAGCTCCTTGGTTTAGCTTATTTGATTACTAGTGAAAGTTGAGATTCTTTGTGTTCAACCAAGATTTTTGTATAAGGCAAATATCCTGTTATCACTGGTCAGGATGGAGAAAAATTGTCATACTCTTTCTGGAGTGTCATTTGTCATTGTGTGTCAAGAAGCTTTAAGATAAGGTTTATTTAAATGTGTAGCTTTTCCCACCACAAATTTCGGATTGTCTGGACTGTTCTGCCTTTTCTTTTTTTTTAACCATAGCCTACACCACCTAATAAAACACTGTAATTTTAAAATTTGTTACCCTCGGTGGTCTCCCCTGCCAGAATGTAAGCTTCCCAAGAGTAGGGATCTTTGTTTTTTCACTCATGTATCCCTGTGCCTACTACAGACTGGTGGTACCCAGCATCTTCGTTTATAATAAAGAAATCATCAGTTGCGCAGAAGACATTTATAAATAAAGATTTTTTTCATTGCAGACATTTATAATGGTGAAAAATAGCAACAATCTCACTATCTCACTGGGGATGGATTTACCCTGGGGTGCACCCATATGGCAGATGCTTCTGTGGCTATTTAAAACCCCCTTCTCATGGTTATGGATGTGGGAAAATAGGGACTTTGGAATCAGTGAGAGGAGGCTATGTGTACTATGCAGGACTTCAGTTTGTTTTTAAAAATACGCATAAAGGCAGAAGCTAAAGGATGCCTGTAACAATATTAACTGAGCGGTTATCTCCAGGTGGTAGAGTGCAGACTACGTACTTTGAATACTTTGTTTTCTGAACCCTGCATAGTGAGTATCTGTCCCTGACAGAATGCAGAGGCACTTGCATAGCGCTGGTCTGTGCCTGTGCCTGGGAGACTTTTGGCGATTATTCAATCTTGCGAGATAGCAAGAGCCTAATTTAAAACAAAAAACCAACAAGAATGCTTCACAAAGTGTCCTTAGGCTACTTAGTTTTAATTATTTATGATCTTTACTCTAAGTGTCTAGAGCATGGGTTTGTAAAAGTAATGGCTGCCTCCGCCAGCGCTGTGCAAGCTTGTGGAATCCTCCAGGAGATGCGAGAATGCCTCTGCTGTCTTGACGGAACCGTGGCGTCCTCTTCCTGATGTGTCATAGAATTTCACAGTCAGCTTCGATTGCGCCTCAGCACAAGCTGAGAATGAGGGTTTTCCAAGGGGCAGACGATGTCCCTGTGTTGACCCATCGCTGTGCAGAAGGACTTTGGGGGACACGTGTAGGGGATGCTGCAACTTAGGGGAAATGTCACGGTGTGAGGACTGGCCGCCACAGAACATGAATGGTGGTGGTGTGCCGTAAGGGCAGATCAGAGTTACTGATGGAATTTTCCCGGCCAGCAAATCAGAAGTGTGGTCAGCATGTTGGGGCTGTAATTTCCCAGATCCCTAAAGAGTCACATGTCATCTTGGTTAGCATTTGAGTTCCTTCTCTGTTCCTTTGTGACCGTGAGTCTCAGTGTCTTTCTCTGTAGAAGGAGAGTGTTACACTGGACCACCTCTTCACTCTTCGTTTAGCTCTGACATGTCCTTTTGTTTCAAAGCATGTAGTTTAGGTGTCTAGGTGCATCTGTGGCGATGGTGAGGCCCACTGTGTATTGTAACTTCCTAGCTCCATGGACCAAAATGGGTCGATAGGTAATATCACAAGGTGATGGAAAGCAGCTGTAAAGGATCAGTCTGACCTAAGTGAGAAGCCCAGCTCTGCCACTTACTGGCCCAAACCTTCTCCTTTACATTTGTAAAATGGTGGGATGTGTTTGTTATCTATTGCTGCATAACTGATTACCCCTGAACTCAGTGGCTAAAACAACAAATCTTGATAACCTGACAGGTTCCGTGGGTCAGGAATGTGGGTGTTGTGAGTCATCTGGGCCCTCTGCCTTTAGCTCTCTCCTGGCCACACTGATGGGATTGGCAGGGCTGCAGTCCCATCTGAAGGCTCGGCTGGGCGAGGACCTGTGTCTGAGCTCATTCACGTGGCTGCCAGCGGGATTCAGTTCCTGGAGGGCTGTTGGATGGAGGGCCTCTGTCCCTGGCTGGCTGGAGGCTGTCCCCAGTTTCTTGCCCCAGGGGCCTCTCCTTAGAGCTGCACACAACTCTGCCCTTGGCTTCCACTGGGGAGAGTAAGGAGTGTGCTGGAGATGGAACTGCAGTTTTTTTGTAACCAGTGACCTGTTCTATTTGTAGCCTGCTGGTTAGGAGTGAGTCACTGTGCACAGCCCACACTGAAGGGAAGGGGATTGCACAAGGATGTCCCTGCCAGGACGTGGCATGAGAGGGGGCTCCCCACAAGGGTTGTAAGGACCGAGAGAGGTGGTGGTTTGTTCAAGTGTCAGGAACTCCTTAGATGCTCAGTGTTAGTGCCTACCCCCATCCCCACCCCTGGGTTGAAAACTGCATTCCTTAAGGATAGTCTGTGGGTTAGAGCCGAGCCTCCAGGAGTGGGTTGGAGTGTGGGTTGTGGGTGGCATCTGGTTGCACGATCTTATGTCCACCCTCCGTTGTCTTATGCCTGAGCCTTCACGTGTCGGCCCGTCTGTTAGTTAGACCCACGACTCCTGGCCCTGTGTCTTGCTGGGTGTGGCATGTCTAGCATAATTTGAGAGGGAAATGGGTTCTTGGCCGAAGAAAACATCCAGTGAGTGTTTCCATGGGTTCGGCAGCTATTCAGGGAAACGCCCGGGAGCGCTCTGGGAGCCTGCGGGTTGAAACAGAGCGGCCTCCTGAAGTTGCCCCTTTTTGTATCTGAATGCCACCACCTATGAAGTTGAAGAGGCCTGCCTGGCACAGCCTCTGGTTGGGGACACTCCAGTGGGTCGAGCTGGGTGCCAGACATTGCCACAGCCCTCGGAAATGAGTAAGAAAAAAATGTAAAGCGGAGACCTCCCCCTAGAACAAGCTGAGCTTTGTGCGGAACGGGCTCCAAATATGAAAAGACCATTGTTCCCGGATGGCTTTTTAATTAGTGCTCACCGCTCACACCCATCAGCTCGCCAAGACGAGCCGCCTCCTTCCTTCCTCTCTGCGGGCTCTTCAGCCTTGCTCCTCCCTGCGCTGCTTGGGGACAGGCCCAGGGACCCTCGGGGGTGGGAGGATGCTAAGAGCGGTGTTGACAGAGAGCGCTCCCCCGTCTTTTCTCTGGCCTGGCAGACTTGGTGGGGGAGCCCTCCACCTGTTGGAGAGCAGCCCTCTGCGTTTCCAGGTGCAGGAGCCAGGCCTGTCCCTTGGAGGCTCCTGGAGGAAATCCCGGCCTCAGCGCTCTCCAGTCCTTGTTCCCAAGCTCTGCGGGCACCTTCTCTTGCCTGAAGCCAGAACCACGAGCCAGACATGAACTGTTTTCACCATATTTCAGTTTCCCCCTGGTTGTACCACTTTTGAAGAGCTACAGAATTTTTGAACTTCCCAGTGTCACTTTCCAGATCAGACCCTGTACTCTTTTGGATAAGGCCCACAAAAGTGCAGGGAAAAGGGCTGATGGGGGAGTTGCTGCTGGGACGAGGATGTGTCTGGGGGCTCAGTGGGACCCCACCCCGGCATTCCAGACCCGGCTTGCACTGTGCTCGCTGCCCTTGGATGGGGGACAGAATGGGGGTCTTGTTGGGGCCCAGCGCTCAGGACAGAGGCATCACCCCCTGAACTATCCTACTCAGAGTGACTTCACGCCTCTCTCTCACAGAGCTAGACTGAGCCTACAGAACTTTCTGTTGAATGGTTGCTGAGAGCCTTGACTCAACATTTTATCTTTCATGGGAAAAGTTTTCTGCTGTTTAGAGCAACTCCCAAACCTGTGGCTTTCTTTTGTGTCTATTGGGGCCTTAGGATTCCGCAGGCACGACCTCAGTTAATTACTCTGTGTAAATTTGTGTATATAGTGTATGGACATCTTGTGAGACTGGGACAGAAATAATTCAGTGTGAACTTGAGTTTGAAGTGGAATATGTCATTGAACACACCAACCCAGAGACATTTCTGCGGCCACCACACAGTTAATTACACCACGTCCCCGTGAAGATGGTGAATTTTAAGTTGCAGGGTTGCAAGGGTTTTAAATTAAGAAACCCTGTGGGTCTAGTTGAATGGTGGACGAGCCCTGGAGAGAATATCTGATTGACCAGATCAGTTGTCCACAATTCCTTGAAAAATCTGTCCACCCCAGGCCCAGTCAGCTTAACTTCTTGACATGTCACCCAAATATAATCGCAAGTGCCGTGGGAAAGAATCTTGAATAGGGGCGAGTTCTGTGAAGTCTGTGTGTGTGTGTGTGGGGGAACAAGCATGAATTATTACCGTGAGGCTGGATTAGAGTTGTGTTTTAGGTTCTCATCAGCAGAGAAGCCAGTGTGTTAGATCGCTGGAATTTGGTAGCCACCTGCCACACGTGGCTCCTGAGCCCTTGAAAGGTGGCTGGTCTGCATGGAGCTGTGCTGTGTAAGTAGAACACACACCAGTAATTCAAGGCTTAGTATGAAAACAAGAGGGAGAGGCCTTAATAACATGTAGATGGATTGCATTTGAAATAATATTTTAGACAGATTGAGTTCCAAGATATTACAAATTAATTTTGCTTGTCTCCCCCATCCCCCCTTTAATGTGGCTACTAGGAAATGTAGAATGACGGATGTGTCTCCCATTTCAGAGGAAGGATTTAGATCAAGGATGGTTAAACAAGAGAGACCCAGAGATATGTTGGTTATGTATGGTTCTTGGTCAGTGATTTTTGTGGCAAGTCAAAGTTTGGCTCCCGTTGGGAGTACAGTACTTTGAATTGTGCCGTGGGAGGCAATCTGTGTTTGCTTTTTGGATTAACCCATTTTAGACAAATTCGTCACATGGTATCCCTCTGGCGGTGGCTGGACTGTAAAGTGGATGCTGTGGCCAGGAGAGTGAGTCGCGCCACATACCTGGGGAGGCCTGAGTGCCGTGAAATGGTGCCCAGAGGCTATGGGCCTTACCTCAGCAAGCCTGTGCCGGGGGAGGCAGGGGAGAGGATGACTGATTACTCAAGAGCTGCAGCGGCTCCCCAGGGTAAAGACCTCTTGCTCAATGGTGAGACCTTTAAGGGAAGACAGCTATTGCTCAAATGGACCTCTGGACCCACTGAATCCAATCATTCCAGTTACACAGGCAGCACCATTTAATTCTTCAGTGGTATTAAGGTCTTACCCCACCGTCATCGATGGGAGTGACAGGGCAGTTTCACACAGAACCTGTTGGTGAAGGCGTGCCTCTGTGTAAAGCCAAGTTAGATTCCTGTGTGTGACGTCCTTTCTCAGGATGGTTCAGGAGGGTCCCTTTTTGAGCAGGGCCCAACAATTCTCTGTCAAGGTCTTGCCCTCCTGCCCAGAGAGAGGCAGGAAGGCTTTCTTAGCCACTGGGCATGTCTAGCTTCACTGTTGGCTTTTACCAGCCAAGCGGCCAAGGGCGCCCCATACCGGTTGTCAGCCGTACTATTGCGAGGGCTAGCCATACAAGATGGACCATAAGCAGCTTTTCAGTTTCTCTTTCTTGTGATCCTGCCTCCAGAGTACTGGTCCAACCAGTCCATACCTGGCTGATTACTATCAATAAGGTAAACTTAAAACCCTGTGACCAGAAACAGTTTCTCACATCTGGCAGCTTCGGTTTACCAGGTGAAACTACCATAGTGCCTGGGGTTTGTATTTCACGGAGGGCAGCACCTCTACGTGTGAGAAATGGGGACCCTTTCTGCACAGAGAAGTGACCCAAACCCCCACCCCTCTTGTCTATACACTCACAGCTGGTTATGAATCTTGTCACGAGGTTGGTCTCTTTTTATAGAGAGTTGGTGGATAGTTGTTACCATATTGATACTTGAGAATGAATAGGCAACTGTGTGGGTTGTGTCAGTTCCAGCCCTTTATCAAGAACCTACTTGGTGCTGGTTGGTGGGCTGCACACACTGGTTTACAGAAGATCAAAAGCCATGGTCGTTGCCCATAAGGAAACCATGTCTAGTTGGACTAACAATTATCCACACAAATCATTGCCTACATTTAGGGGCCTAGATGAAATAGAAGAACCTGTGAATAAGTGTTCACCGTTAAGAGGAAGGCAGAGAGATAGCACAGTGCCTGCCTCTTGTGCAGAAAATTGAGAAATTTCAGAGCCTCAGGGCTTTGGCGGCTGGAATAATCCCAACGTTGAATGGCGTTTTCAGTTTGCATTGTTCTCACATGTGCTCATTGGACCCTCTTAACAATCTCAGAGGTTGTTTGGCCAGATGCAGACTTTCCTCGGGTGGATGGTGACTTGCCAAGGCCCCAGGAAGTTATGTGATCCACCCAAGGCCATGCAGCCGGGCAGCGGCAGGACTCCGTGCAGGGCTTGGAGCTGCTGCTCACCACGCCCCGCCCTCGTGGTGTTTCTGCAGAGGCTTGGAGAGCTCTGAAGACTGACTGATAGATAGATACCCTTTGTGTGTTTCATATTAGAGGAATTTGGGGGCTGGCTCTGTGGGGGAAAAGACAACGACAGCTGTAGTTGTAGATGTGATTGGAGGGACAAAAAAAGGTGTCCATCAGAGAGGTTTGTGCCAGCGGTTTAATTTCCTTTATTTCAGGACTGGAAGTTATTTAAATTACTTTATAGACTTCCTGTTTCCTTGCAAGAGCTCATTAAGTCCAGGCTGTGCTGCGGCATGGCGGTGATGGAGCGCCTGGACCCGCAGTTCCCATTCCATCCTGTAGGGCACCCAGATGGAAAAGGTCCGTGCCGAGAATGGAGCGAGTTTGGGCATTTCGTTGACCGTGACCCTTTTCATAGATGTCCAGTTATGACTTGACACTGAGGGTCTTCCTCAAGGATAAAGAATTCCTGGTACTCTGTAGACTCTGGACTTTCCTGGACTCATTAATTTCACCGTGATGTCCTGGGGAAGAGGCAGGCACATTTCACTGGGCCATAGGACCGGGAACCATGCCTACAGTTTCGGAGATTGGAGTGCAGCCTTGGACTGGATGTAGCATTAGGAGCTGGTGCGTGTGCAGCAAAGGCTGAGGATTTCCTGAGTGATCAGGACACGTGTCGGTGTAAGTGTGGATTACCTTAACCCTCTTGTTTACTTGATGGGAAGGTGTTCAGATGGGGATTCCAGGATCGCACTCTAGTGTTTGAACCCTGCCCAAAGGCAGCTCTCAAAGAGATGTATGTTTGACTAGATGGTTTACCTTTAGACTTGCCAAGAAAATAATTTTAGGCGATCAGGAAACACCCCGCCCCTCGCACATCTATAATTGTTCCATCAGGGGGAAACCTGCCCTTGTGCAAAGGGCTGAGTTTTTTTGCAGAGTGCTAATTAGAAATAATAGCAACAACAAACAGGTGTTAGGAAGGAACATAAATAGTGTCAACATCAAGGAGCTATCGCTGGCTCCGTGTGGCTGTGTGGGCCAGCTGGAGCAGGGAAGCCCTGCGGCTTCCCTGCTCTCCACCTGGGGAAAGGCGGAGAAGGTGGAACTTGGACAGGCTGCCACATCCAAACCTCTCTTGACTCAGTGGCTTCCATTCCTTGGTGTGAAGTTGCGGTTTGCACTATATCTCCCTTTGGTACTCAGTACACACTCATTGTCAGCTGGTCCAGGGAGTCTTTGGAGGGGGGTCCCCATACCTGGGAGTTGGGGAAGGGCAGTCATTCCTAAGAGGCAGAGAAGAACCTTTCTCTAAGATGCAGGTAATACAGTGATTTAAATGTAACCTGGGTCAGAGTTGCATGTCTAAGTGAATGCCGAGTCTTAAATATTCATTTACACAGTTAAAGTCTGTAATTTCTTCATAAAGAATTCTAAAATAATAAAGATGACCTGGTAGGCAAAATTCACTTGTATTTTCTAAAAGCTTTTGATAAGGTCCCTCATAAAAGATTGAGAGAACAAAACCACAGTGTGATGTAAAGTCTTTGTTGTGGATTAAAAAATGATTAAGTGATAGGGAACACAAGAATTCCGGTGGAGACCCACTGCTTGTAGTGGGGAGAGGTTAATAGAAAGGGGTGTCTGAGGGATCTGTCCTGGGGCTGGGGTTAGTAAGAGTATTAATTGTTTGGAGAAGGAAATGGAGGGTGCATTAGTGCAGTCCGCGGCCGCTACCCTGGTTTCTGTCACTGGCTTCAACCCAGGGACAGTTCTTTCGTCTTTCTGACCAAGGTTCTGTTTGGTGCAGTTGTATTTATTGTTAGAGCCATGGTGAGGGCAGCCTATATACATGGAAACGCTCGCCTCTTCCCTCTGGGGACTTGGCAGGTTACTCAGAGACATGTTACATACATGTGCAGGCAGGTCATACAGGTGGCCCGTTGGACGGGTCTGGTGAAATTACCAAATCCTAGCGGATGATACACATCCCTTAGGGCAGACCACACAGCTGGCCTCTTGAATTGTCAAAGTCTAAGCTGTTTGGGGAGGAGCATGTTTTTGAGTTGAGCAGGCAATGGTGGCACTTGGGTGGGGGTGGGGTGTGGGCAAGCCAGCAGCAGAGCTGTCATTGTTCATCCTGCCTTTTCACCACCTCTTGAAGACTACTTGCCTTGTCCCTTCTGTGGCTGAAATGCAAGTTTCTTGCACATGGCCGTCTGCCTGGAGAGCTTGTGCTTTCCTGAATGGGCTCTTCCATGCTAGCCATGCGTTTCTTTCTTAGCCACTCTCTTTTATTTACTAATTTCCTTTTGTAGCTGTCTGTCTCCTTACCCAGGTCCCCCTTTAATTAAAACCTGGAAAAGTGCTGGCCTCCCTCAGAAATCTTGCTGAGTCCCTCCTTTTTGGCTGTGAGCAGATGCCTCCGTGTGGGTTGGGGGTCCCCAGCAGGGCCCCCCCGGGGAATTTTTGCAATCTTGGTCCAGCATAGTTAGAAGCTGCAATTACAACTTGGTCGCTAATTACCCAGCCTAACATTAGATCAGTTTACAGAGGGAGCTTGGAGTCTGTCAGCAAAGGTCAGCCTGAGGTCCTCTCACGAAACAGCCCTCTTGTGATAGCTGTACAAGGAATAAAGGCGTTAATGGGGCAAGGCTAGGGAGCCAGGTCCAGGCTGCAGAGTTCTTAGTGGGGGGATGGGAGAGGAAGAAGTGCTATTGATGAGTAAAGGGGTCACAGAAGCTGATAACCCTTCTCACAGCCTTTCTCAGAAAGCCTGGAGGAAGCCAAAGCCCTTCCATTGAGAGGCTTTGCTTTAGAGAGGGTGAGATGGACACATAGAGGAAACCAGGACTTGCTGGCCGGTGACTTTTAATGGTTGACTCTGTTAGAAAAATCACTTCAGCCAGGGCCCTTGAGAGGGAAGCAGGGCCTAAGAGAGAGCTCCCCACACCTGGGGTGTCCTTTTTTTTGTATCTTTTCCCCACTTGTCCGGTGTTATGTGCTTACATTTTTTTCTTTTCATGGGCTTTCCTGTTAAAACTATCAATACCGGCTGTAGCATTGTCCCAAGCAGTGGTATCTGAGGAATCTCAGGTTTGGGCTGGTTGTATTGGCTCAAATAAACATTAAATAGATAACGATTTGAATGTAGAATGTTCACCATATCTCCTACCATCACCTAGCCTGTGGCCAGTGGGGCTTACAGGGCATGCTGGACAATAATAGTGGAAAAGACACTTAGATTGGAAGCCTGGGTGTGTGTCACCAAGTCCAGCATGGCTTTCTCATGAGATGTGTGACTGTGGGTGAGTCTCCCTGCTTCTCTGAGCCTTAAAAATAAGGCTATGGTCTTTGTTAGATTTTTTTGCAGATGAAATTGGAATGTTCTCTCTCTCTCTCTCTCTCTCACTCTCAATATTAACAGCTAACACTTATTAAACATCTCTTGTGCTAAATACTTCCCTGTCTTATTAATCTATGCAACCATATGGGGCAAATGTAATGTCTACCCCCATTGTATGTACAGCAAACCCAAAGTAGGTTAGCAGCCTGCAGGTTTTAAATGGCCTCCATGCTGGGATGCTAGCCCAGGGCATGTGCTTGTAGTCTTTTGTTATTGACCCACTTGAAGACGCTAGTTTCCTGGACCTCTCCGATATCTGCCTGTTGGGTGCAGTGTTAGGAAAAAAAAAAAAGGTTTGAAGTGAGAAGGCCTGGAAAGAAAGGTGTTCAGCTGCTCACAGGTGGATATCTACATTCCCTCGGCGGCCTCTGAACGGTCGGTCCTTCCTAAATGTTCGATTCCAGTCGTCCGTTCGGCCCTTTGCTGGTCGGGACAGGCCTGTACTTCGCCACAGCCCTCCCCCTTCCAATCAGGCAAGATCAGTATGCAGTTGATGGGAGCCTGGGAGGCAGGGGTACGATGTGTTACATTGATAAAGTGCTTGCTTTGGAGTCGTTTCAGAACTCCGTGCTCAACCTCCTAGCAGATACAGTGCGTCTCCCTGGCTTTGGAGGCTCTGGCGCTGCAGGACCCAACAGGATGCTGTGTCATCCTGACCCTCTGAAATGGCCCAGGGACAGTTAGGGTTAGCGCTTGCCGCTCTGTCCCAGCACGTGGAACTGCGGTCCCCCACACTGTCATCTTCAGGGAGGTGTGCCCCTCTCGGGACTATCTGAGTCTGAAACGGACCCAGACCTGGGACTTTTTGTGTAACACACACACAGAAAGGAAGAGCACTCTGTATCATTTAGTAAGTTAGGAAGGTTCGGCAGTGCCATCAGTATTAAAAAAGGCAGTAAGTAATTATCAGGGAAGAGTAAAGATGAAAAAAATTGGGGCGATTTTGCAATTGAAATCTATTTAGAGTGTATGCTGATGGTTATACGTTTTGTCGGAGAGGTTATGTGTTGTTTTGACACACATATTAACGTGGGGGGGGCGATCATAGATCGTATCATATATGATGCCTGCCGTTTTATAATGAGAGGTCCAGTGACTGGAAGGGAAAGGTCTGGAAAGAGGCTCCTGGTTCTTCTCCCCACTACCCCCACCCCCGAGCTGGAGGAGCCAGTGTGTGTAACATGCTTTATAAAGCTATTTTACTGAATTTCCACCCCCTGGGTGCTGACTGACACCACTTCCCCTCATATAACTTCACATTCATGTAATTAACATATAATTTGATACCTGGAAAATCATGCTGGGTGGAGCTGGAAAGAATTACTCAGCTCTTAGCAATTCCGACTCTTGGGTTATTAGAACTGTATGTACTGCGTCCTGGTTCTCCTGTTACTGGTAACTTCTTTTGCCAATATCCTCACTTCTTATTTCTTCCTTGTGTCCTGTGAGGATGAGTGAAATGATGATACAGTATGTTTTTATCATTGAAGCCGCTGAAGGGCTGTTGACTTTTACACGTGGACTGCCTGCGTCTCTCCTGGGCATGTTCTCAGCGGCCTTCTCCCCTCCGCTGGAATTTGATGGTGTCACAGTGTGTTTCACTTCCGGCTTCTTCATCAAGGCAGTGCCATCAGCATTAAAAAAGGCAGTAAGTAATTATCAGGGAAGAATAAAGATGAAAAAAATCAGGACCATTTTGCAATTGAAATTTATTTAGAGTGTATGCCGATGGTTATGCGTTTTGTTGGAGAAATTGTGTGTTGTGTTGACACACGTTATTAACGTGGGGTGGGATCATAGATTGTATCATGTATGATACCTGCCCGTTTAAAAATTTAAAGGCTGGGTGAACTCTGACCCAGAGCTGAGAATCAGCCGAGTTGAAAGCCAGTCAGGATATCTTGAAAATAAATCGGAATGTCCACATGTTTTGAAAGAGGACATTAAAAGCAGTTCGGATGGAAAATTGTGTGATGTGAACTCAGAGGAAGGAAAAGAGTGAATCTCTTAAACAGCGATAGTGAATGAGTTCTGACTTGCATGCTGACTTTTGATGGTCACCGCTTCCTGATCCACTGGGCTGAGAAGGACCCTCAGCGCCTGTCCCAGCGGAGTACACTGCTGTCAGTCGGCTGCAGGGAAGGTAGGCATGGGGAAGAGGAGCTTGGAGGCTGGCCATTTATCCCCTGCCTGGGATGTGCCTGAGCCTTTCAGGGTTGGAGAACTTGACTTTGGAAAGCTTCTAAATTTGTTCCTAGTGGGTTGATTTATTTTGTTGAGGTCAAATTAGAGCTAATGGCCCTAATGGTTTACAGTGCTCCTAAATGGTTCTTAGCACTTAGGCAGGCTTGGCTGGCCGTTGTGGGCGGGTTTCCAAGTGTGGACCGTATCATTTTGAGGGTATATCTTTTGTTGAAGTTATTGTTGAGAGCACAACTTAGATGTGTAAGGTAGGTTACAAGGTACCATCAGAATTCGTCACACGTAATATACGACTTTCTCCTGGTATCAAATCCAGAGACGTTTTTGTTAACATGGGCCCTATGGGCATATGGTGAGTGAGCGAGGCGTCCAGCTGGGAGTCCTGGAGTTGGTGATTGCTTGTCCTCGGCCACTTTGCCTAGGAGTGTGTTGTTCGTGAAACGCAGTCGTGGGGAAGCCTATATTTCCTCCGGCTGTTCCTGGTTGCCAAGTAGTTCCTGTAAGAGCAGGTAACCAGGTTAAATTAATCTCAGTGCATCCCTTCCAGCCATGCTGTGGTATCTGTGAGTTCATGGCAAGGTCTCTGGCAAGGGGATTATACTCTATATAAAAAACTGGCTCCAGTCTCCTGATTTGTGTGTGATTGGGAGTAGGCAGAGCAGACAGGTGTCTCCAGAGGAGCTGCGTGTCTCTACTGGTTCACAGAATTCAATCGTGCATGCATACGCATGGGGCAGTCACTTCTTAGGGCTGCAGGGTACAGCTGAGAGGGAAGAGCATTGGCAGGAGAGTAGGAACTTTTCTCCCTAAACTCAGGTGGGGTCGCCAGGTAAAGAGGAGCATTGGTTAACGATGTCTCCAAGCTCTGATAGGCAAAAGAAGAAGCTGCCTTCCAATTGTCTTTCTTTGGCCCAGTTCTCAGAGTAGTGCCCCCTAAGTTGCAAATGTGGTTTTGAAGGCCAAGTCCACTCAAATTCTATTACGGGTAAAATCCTTTTGGCCAGCTGTGGGTTGAGCCAGATCTATTGAAGGTTGAGTGAGGCATGGGAGCTTTGTCTTTCTAACTGCTAATGGAATGGCTACTCAAAGCTGGGGTTCCTTTTTTCCCTCTTATATGCTCTGAAAACACACTTGCAGTATATTTGTGAGCTTTGCAGTCCCGAAGCTACCATACTTATTCTTAGGGCCCAGTAGATTTTCCCTCGAGCAGTTCAAAGAACATAATGCTATCTATGAATTGACCACTTCTGTTGAGAAAAACCTCCACATTCATCCAGTTTATCTTGAACATAGTATCACTGTCATCATTAGCAGTGCTGTTAATTTAAAAGCTTGGGTCTCGAGGCAGATAGATGGCTGTGTTCGGGACCAAGAGGAGTTAATTTCCACTATTAATAAAATCTAAGCTGGTGCATTGGGCGTGATAGAGCTTGGGACGGGGGTCCCGTGTAGCAGCACACGTCACCCTTGAATTGTGTCCGCGGAAGTGCATTCTAGAAGCTGTGCTTGACCGTGTCCAGTTAGTTCCATGGCCACCAAGTTCTCCAGAGAAGCTTTAATTAGAAACCAAGGTGATGTGGTTTCATAAATGTGTTATAACAAATGGACGTTGGCCCAGGTCGCCCTGAGCAGCCCCCTCCATCAATAAAACCCCATAATTATCACATGGTGGGCTCCGAGGAGGAAATCTCAGCGCCCTGAGTGTCTCGTCTCCTGTGCTTCCGGCCTCCCTTTCCTGAGGTTGGGGGCAGGGTGGGGGTGTTGAAGGACAGCCCTTTCCTCAGAGGCCCGGAGAGGGAGACACACCCAGGCCAGGCTCCGCAGCTGTCCAGGAAAGGAACCTGTGACTAGCCTAGGGGAGCTCTGCTTTTTGGTGGTGGACTAGGGGTGGGAGTTTGGGGCATGGGGGAGGGTGGTTAAAATGGAAGACCTTGAGATGGCAAATCTTTATTAGTTTTGTAAACAGCTTTAGGAAGCGCTGGGAGCATCTTGCAGGGACCCTGCAATTATCATAATAAACAGTTTTATCATCTGCTTGGCAATCAATATTGTGGCTTATGCTGCTTTAGTATCTCAGTGGTATTGATTACTTTAACAACTGTGCTGCGGTCAGCTTCCATTAACCCCTGCTCTGCCAGCAGGGCTTGTGCCTTCCAGGGTTGGGTGGAAGACTGCTCGGGTCCCAGCCCAGGCAAGTGCTGGCATTTGACAGAGAGTCAAGCACAGCTTTTATCCCAAGGTGCCCAGCAGAAGGAAGGGCTTTAAACAGAGAATCTGGAAGCTAAAGTAACTTTTTAAAGGGTGTGTGTGTGTATGTGTGTGTGTGTGTGTGTGTGTGTGGGTGTATGTGTGTACACAGACTATAAAACAATTATAGCAGTGAGGTTTCAACTGTGACTCAGGAATTTGAATGTGAAGAGTGGAAATTCCAATTCTTGCCTGCCTTGGCTCCTTCCAGCGTTCCTCTCAGCTCCACCTCTGCCCTCCCTGGGGGAAATGGACATGCGTGGAGTTGAATTGTGGACTGCTATGCTTACGCCCTTATGCAACAGGCATTCCTGGGACTCAGACATTTGTTTTGTGATCCACTTTTTACTTTTAGAGAGAAGCCTCTTAGTCAGGGACATCTAGTGCTAGGATTCAGGTCCCTCTGGCCCAGGGAGTATCCGGAGTGAACTGGTCAATCCTAAGGTGACAGAATGCTGGAGGTAGATTGGGCGCCGCTTTAGATTCTATCACTCTCACTGACTGTCCCCTCTCTCTTTCTGGGCTGGTTAATGTTTACATTCCCCTTTTCTCCTGATGAAACAAAGGAAATAAGGATACTTTGCTCTAGGGAGCAATTAGGATGGAGTCCCCGGACCAACTAGTAGTTAAGGATTAGATAGTAGTAAGTGGTGGTCATCCCAAAACTTTCAGACCAAGATCTTGCCAGCAGCAGGGGTGTGTTTGTGGACTTTTCATGTTGTTTTTCTCTCCTAACTGCCCTATTTTGTTTTGTTTTAAATGAGAAATATATGTTTGTATGCATATGGATATATATGAAGTGGGGGTGGGATGAGGTCACATACATATCCAGTGGCTTGACCACTTTGGCCAATGTTAGTGAAGCTTGTTACGGGGTCTTCAACATGGCAGACCCAACCTGAGGGGCACTGACCTCGACTGAGAAGCCATATCCAGGAGTGACTTTTTCAAGTTGGAGTTTCATGGAGTCACTGGGGAGTGGAGGAGGAGGAGGAGGAGGAGGTGGAAGAGGAGGCGGTGACAGGAATGGGACTAGGAGGACAGTGAATTGTGCTGGCAGCCACCACTTTCCTGCCCCTCCTGCCAGGCTGCAGCCTGTGGCTTCCTTATCCCTCGTGTCTATCCAGGAGGAGCTAGGAATGGACAGTTATCAGATGGGGAGGAGGCCAGTGGGTATGTGATGAAGGCAAGAGCCACAGACTGAGCTGGAAGTGCAGGTAGGTACAGGTGGGTGGGGTTCCTGGCCATGAGATGCAAGCCTCAACAGGATAAGGGGCCCTGTAAGAGAGGGTCAGGAAGCCAGTCCAGAGAGCCTGGGCAGCAACATGAAAGGCTGTAGGCTCGCTCCGGTGAGGCCCAGGGCAGGAATAGCGAGACTTGCCTTGGTACAAGCCGCAGGCGTGACGAGCAGGGCTGAGCCCCGAGATGTCAGTGAGTAGATAGACCTGTGCAGGTGAGGGGAGGGCCCCAGAGCGTAGTGGTGCGTCTCCTCTGTCTGCAGGGACAGCTGGTGGCAGTCGTCCTCGACACAGGGCTGGAGAGTCTGCAGAGGGCCACGGCTTAAGCAAGCCATCCCTCTTCACCCCAGCCCTCCCTCCGACTGGGACGTCGTCTCGGTCCCAGTCACTGTCTTGTATCCTGGACCCACCTCTTCTGTCCTCATTCTCTCTCTGCCCAGACTTATTTGGTTCCACAAATTGGAAAGTTTTATTTTAAGTACAGTGCTCTTCCTAAAAATGTCACTTGGATCAATCAGTGAGACTCAGCTTGGATAGCAGTGTTGAGTCTGAAGTTGACCGAAGTTCCCTTGTTTTCCATCATGATAGGGACTGTAGCTCGGAGCATTGCACCATGATGGCAGAGGGCAGACCTGGCTGCTCAGAAACGTGCATGATGGGAGTGAAGCCAGTTGCCCAGTTGTGGGGTTTATATAGATTTGTGCACTTTGGTTGGGTCACAATGCATTCATCCTGCGGCCAAAATCACCCTTCACGTTACCCCACTGGTCCTAACTTGAATCCTGCGTTGGTACTAGTCTGATCTCATTCACCAGGAGCTCCTAGGCCGTGAGCTTTTTACTGTCTCCTTTTCACAAATAGAGACCGAGTGTTCACACTGTCATCTACACGGCAGAGGGCACTCGGAGGGAGATACGCCCTGCCTGCTCATGTCTCACCTTTTGGTAGGGCCGGAGGTTTTTGCTTTAGCATTTGGTGCTTGACTGGGTGTTTTTCCTCCAACACCCTGATCTAGGTAAAACTTGAGGACTTCGCTATTTTCCATCAAGGTTCTTGGCTGCGTGGAGCAACCAGTATTGGGTATTTATAACTCTGCTTTTACAATGCAAGCAGTGAAATACATACTTTGGGTCTTTCATACTCAAATATTTGCCTTACATATTTAGAAGGTGAAATGTGATTTTGAAGGGTTGGGAAGGTGGTTCTCTGTCAGGAAGCGATGTCTTCATAGAGAAAAGAACACTGGCATGGAGACCTGGCCACCTGCCCCGTCCTCAGTTTGCTCCTAACCACCTGGCGACCTCGGGAAAGAGTGACTCATAGCTGTTACTCTCATGTTTGATCAATCTTTTTAAACCTGTAAAATCTGAACTATGATTCCCATTCTGTCCACTTAACATGACAAGATTGTTGGAGGGCAAATGAGAAATGAATATAAGTGTTTGAAATGTATAAACCACTGTGCAAATCAAAGGAGCATTGTTATTTGTTTCTGGGAAGGTTGGCGCTGGGTGTGACTGTTTTCTTGGGTCAAATACTAATGCTACTTGGAAAAAGTCCATTGCAAAGAGTATTTCCCAGGAGCCTGCAGCCTGGCGATGGGTGTGGGGGGCCCACCAGAAGCCCACGTACCTTTGGGCCATCCTGCGTTAGTTGAGTATAGAGAACCAGCCCAATGGGACCCAGCTCAGTTCAGATTTTACAAAGCAATTACGGTGACTTATAAAACATTCATGCTGAGCTGAAAGACAATCAGCTCAAAAACAATGGTTGGTAAACATCGCCTTATTTTGTAAATTCACTGAAAGTGCTTTAAATCATTTTTTAACCCATTAAATCAACAAGCGGAGGCTTTTAACTTATCAGTGGATGTGTTCTTCTTAATCAGAGTTTGGCTCCAAGCTCTAAATCAAGCTCTTATATAATCTTAGGCTGGTACGTTGGGCTCAGCTTTGCTCAGTGATGCTGGTGAGTTACCACATAGGAATGAATATCAGGTAGTGTGCCTGGGACATGAGGGATACAGGCTCCTCGGTCTTAGTGTTAGCAGTACCGTGGTGCTTGGTACCTTCTAAGGGCAGGAGTGGGGGTGGGGTCAGCAGGTGGAGAGTTTTGAAAACAAGATTTAGAGATATCTGGGGCCTAATGGACTTCTTCGGAGGTCCTTGAGCTCTTCTAAGGAAAGGAGAACTCGTGTTTCTTTGGTTAAAAAAAAAAAAAGGCTTAGTTTGCCATGAATATGTCAACTCAAGACTAAAAAGCTTGGCTCTGGCCCGTGCTGTTCTCTTTTCAGAAAATTTTTCTGAACTGGGTAAAGACAAAGCTTTCTCTCTCTCTCTCTCTCTCTCTCTCTCTCTCTCTCTCTCTCTCTCTCTCTCTAAGCAAAACATTTTATTACGTAAAAATAGAATAATATGAGAGATCCCATCACTTAGACATAACAATTCTGACTTTTTGTCAAATTTGTTTAATCTTTCTGTTCATTGGCTTTGATTTTAAAGCCAAATCATGATGTGTCATCATTTTCTTAGGTGATGATAATATTATCTTTATATAACAAAATTAACAAATTCTTAATATCATCAAACCCCGACTCGCTATTCAGACTTCTCAGATTGTTCCCAGGATGGCTTGACAGCTGGTTTGTTAGACTTGGTATCCAGATGAGGACTGCCTTGTGCATCTAGGTATTTGGCTCATAGGTCTCTTAAACTAGAACAGCCCCCTAATTTCAGCCTCCTAGTGTACCCCCACACCCAGCCAGCCCATGGGTTTTGAAGGATAGTGGGGCATAGCCTCATGTAGTAGCAAAAGGGCTGTTAGTGGTGTGAAGATACCAGATCCTCTTACTCGGTCACTGACAAGCTGTCTGACCTTGGGCAGACTGCCAACACCCTCTGGGGTCATTACTTTTGTCCATCAAAGGAGGCGGTGAGTGAGACTGAATGGCTTCGAACTCCAGCGCTCTCATGACCACCTCCCAGAAGAGGTCAGGGACATAGGGTGGAAGGCACTGCCTGCTTTCAGTTCTTGTCCCAATTTTTGCCATTGAGAACTTACTGGTACTAACTAATCCAGAGCAATTGGCTTGTTCCTTTTTTTGTGGACACCATGAATAGTGTACCTAAACCAAGGTTATTGTGTTTTTCTTCTGGACTGTTAGAAAGCTTATTGCCAAATGTATGGCTCCTTTTGTAGGTTATTACTGTATGCATTTAATCTTCATTTTTGGCTCACATTTTCTGCCACTCTTGTTTTTTTTTTTTTTTCCCTTTCTTCGTTTGCCCTGGCTTCAATTTATGCCATGATGTTGTATTTCATATTCTTGTAAGGAGTATAAATCAATGGCTGTGTGCTGGGTATTCTTATGTGACCTAGTCTGAAAGCTCATGGAGGGCAGGGTGCCTGTCCCAGTCATGTGTTCTCTGCTTTGTTTGAGCTGCAGCTTAGGTGCTCAATAAAAGCATACTGGTAGATTTTGGGTTGATATAGTGTCATCAATATCTGCATTGAAAATTTTCCATTTTCCATGTGAAGAGTTGTTTGTTTCACTATTAATTTTGTGCCTGAGGCCTGGTTCTTCTCATAACCTTCTATATGACAGAAGGGTCTAAGAAAGTCTGGTGAGCCACCTGGCTAGTGATTTTTTTTTCCTTTCTTATAGGCCCTTGATAAGTGAAGCAATATTTGCTGGGCAAACAGTTGGTGGGAGTGGATCTTATAACTACTGAAACAGTAGCCATTCGATGCATTCTGAACAGTTCACCTCTGGCTGCGGCCTTGGACACAGGGAGCCCTATTGTTGGGATGTTAAAGATGATGGAGATGGATGAATCGGAATCTGTCATTTGCTCTATCTGGAGAAGAGTGAACTAGACAATCAGATGTCCTCTCTCCTGGCTCAAGTGTGAGTGAGCAGCTCTCTCCTGGACCTTCACTCCGCTTTCCTTTGCTGTTCATGAGAGTCTGGCTACCCCTCACTAAGGCATTGGTCCCAACTGGCCCTCGCTCTTACGTCCCAGGACCCCCGACTCTTCGGTTGCTCAGGAGAGAGAGGGATGATCTTCTGAGTGTTAGGGGAGGACCAGCCTTTGTGCCTGTCGCGTGCCTGACACACAGTAGACAATACATGGTAGGTGCCTTGGGGGTCATCTCTAAGAGTGGTTGGGGGACATAGCTGCAACTGTTGCTTAGTGACCTCCTCGTTTCTTGTTCGTTGACACTTGGAAAGGATCCTGTAAGCATTGGTTTTGAGGGGCTATAAGGCCTGGTTTTGAGGGCCCCTATTCTGGGTCCCGAGAAAATGTCTCTGTAACCCACAGAGAAGAGCTGAGGTGCCCCCGTTGGTCGGAGGAAGCCTGTTCATGTTCCTCTCCCAGTCAGATGCTCTCCCAAGCCAGCAGCCTGTCATGTTTCCTCCCGTTGCCCTGGTGAGGACAGAGCTCCCCATCTACTGCTCCATGCCCACTGAGTCCAGAGGAAGGCAAGACCCCTGGGGGGGGGTCCTGGGTGTGGCAAGGAAGTTGAGGTCCATGGCTTGCAAGTTTTGTTCTAATGGAATTTCCCATCACTTACTGCCCTGCTGATTTCTGATCAATGAAAATGAAATTGCATCACCTCCTCAGAGGCTCCACGTACGCCTGCTGCTTCCAGCTGTGTCAGTTCCGGTAAAATAATCTCATCAGGCGTGCAAGAGGGTAATAGGAAATAAAAATAAAAACCCACAATTAGCAAGAGGCCTTGCAGCTGAGTAACACTTTCCATCCCGGAGATGGAAGGGGATGGGAAACGAACGCTTAGGAAAGTGTCCCTTAAAAAAAAAAAAAAGAAGGCGAGAAAATTCCTGGTTGTTTTCTTCTCCCTTCTTTTTTTCCTCACCGAACTCCTCCTACTCCCTATGTGTGGATGGTTTAAAATTGTACAAAAGATTTTTCTGCCCTGCTTTTGGAGTAGAATCTCTGAGTGATAGGCACGTGTTGGAGTGACATTTGATTTTCTTCTGAGTACCCAGAAGACAGACAGCAAATTAATTATAGAAATTTCAGCTTTTTCCACTGACCTGTGACAAAAAGCCAGATGGTGGTGGTGGTGGGGGCAACTTGAAATGAGTTAAGTTTGGTGACAAGATTCCTCAGTTCATATTAATTTCTAGACTTTATGCTTCAATTATCAGTCCATTAAGAACAAGACTCCCCACTCTGCATTATTCCCCGTATCTCCCAGTACCATGTCATGAACACAGGGCTCTATGAAACGGCATTGTTCAGGCTGAGCCACCTCCCTGTGGAGTACAGTGAACGTGGGGACACACCAAACCCAGCACCTCCTTAGTAAGATTTGGAGAGGTTGAACACTGCTTCCAGAACATTCTGCCACTTTTGTGTGTGGAGCCGGTAAAGTCACTGGGTCCAGCCTAAAGAGACCCCGAGGCTAAAGAAACCAGGATGGGGCCTACCCAAGGGCAGGTGAGGATGGCAGAAACCTGTTGGATCGCCTGAGAGGAGCCAGTGAAAAGGAGGCCTTATCATCCCTTGTCAACTTGTCAGCATCACATCAGAAGAATTGTCTGTGTGTAGGCCCGAGGTTCCGTGGTTCTAGCAGTTTCTCAGGTAATTTGTGGGACAGCATGCCCTTCATCCTGGGGATGGGGAAGACATCTTAGGCCGCTAAGAAATGGTCAGCCTTAAACACCCCTAATGTTCCTTTAATTGGTCACTCCCAGGTGGATTGAGGGTGAGACCCTGGGAAGGTTTAGCTCGGCTAGGAGACGTAGTGGCATGAACCAAAGAGTGAGGGCCACGGTGTCCTGAGCACCATAGGGTTTCGGGGCAGCCGCCTAACCTGCCAAACCGCCATGTGTTGCAATAGTTGGACTGTGTTTTTAAATACAGTGGAGGTCAGAGGTCATCACTGACCATATCTGGTTAATAGAAGGACAGATTCTGGCAGGAGAGCAGTAAGACCCTGGAATGAGGGGAGCAATAATCTGGGTAATTATGTCGATACAGTGAATCCATTGGTCACGTGAAGTGCAGAGATGGTCCCTACCTGCGCCCTGATGGTTGTCATCCAGGCTCTTATGTTGCATGTCTGGACTCTAATGAGAATAAGCTAGTAGGAGTCTGTACTGGTAGGAGGGGGGGTGCCTTGTATATTGTAGACACTCAGTAAATACTTGTGTGAATGAATAAAAATCATTAAGGTAACCTGTGAGTTTTTGGCTAAGCGTTATGCCTAGGAACGAGCTTACAGATAAGAGCAGTGGGGCCAAACCCCCAGAAGCCTCTTTTATTATATGACCTAAGGAACTGGTCCCATTAACGGGCCATGTTGGATTCCCCCAGTCTTAGCATGGCTGAATGTGGGAATCTTTTGGAGCTGCAGGAAGTTTCTGCGACCTTCCCTTCAGGCGCTATCCAGGATTAAGGCTGCTGGCTGACGGTTTTGGTGGGATGAGCAGAGCCCCAGGAGCCAAAGGCGAGAGTGTGCCACCTCAGGACGGCAGCCAACGCGCTTCAGGTCAACGTGCATCTTTCATGTCTGTGTGTTTGCACACACGCGTTTCTCCTGTCTCATCGTAGACACTGAGCCTGGGGTCTTGATCTACATTGATCACATTTTATGACTTGAACTGGCAAGTCCCCCCCAGGGATCACATCTAACCAGGGTGTGCAGGAAGCCATTAAGGAAAAATATGTAACCACACTCGTTCCCAAACTCAATTGTTGGGTCTTAGCAGGGCTTGGATAAGAGACTTTCAAGCATAATTAATCCAAGTACTATTTAATGTGACCATGGTGATTCTTCACAGCAGCTATTGACCCAAAAGCAACATTTGGAGAAAGACCACCGGGGGGCCGTTTTTGCGGGGTCTGTGAGGGTGTGATTAGTACCCACTGTCACTGGGTTCTTGGGGCGGCTCCCAGTAGTGCGAACTTTTGGATCCTTACACCGGAAGAAGGAAATTTCCCTTCGTTGTTTCGCTTCATTCCCAGGACCCCTCTTTGAAGTGGCCAATGGGAAACATGTCTCAATCTGTTTTTCTTGATGAAAAGTAACAGTGCACATAATGCGCTTCCTAATGACCGTGCGGAATGGAGAAGGGGCAGGGAGAATGGGGCACATAATTAAGTTTGACTCCGCCCACCACCCAGTTGGGTGTTAAGCTTTGGAATCTGGAAGGCCTTATAACACACTGGAGCCCCCTTCACTCTGCCTGGAAGCCCTCCAACACCCTGTTGGCTGTTCTTGCCGCTGCTGCTCCACTTTGCCATGCGGAAGGGACTTGGCATTTGAAACAGCTCCTTAGGCCTCTAGGATTTGAGGACTCCTGATATGAAATCTGTTCTCACATCTTCTGTTTAGTCAAATGAAGGTGACAGGTTCACCACTTAGTGTGCCCTCCAAATAGGAAATTGGGGGTATGCTTGGTAAACACAACCTGGAGGGGTTTCTGGGGGCTCCCAGCTGAGGCACAGCCTGTGCTGTGGTTCTGCCTTGTCATGGTGATCCCCCCTTCAGGCCTTTGCCCATGGCTGGACCCTCCAGCTCCCACCTGTGCTTGATGTAGTGGTGCCACTTGCTCCCTGCTGCCTGAAAAGCTGTTTCTGCGAACAAGCTAGGCAAGGAAGATCTGAAGAACTTGCTGTGCCTGCACTAGTGAGAGAGGGTGGGTGGTGCGTGTGTGTGTTGCCCCATTAATGAACCTTCGAAGGGCAACCCTTGTTTGTTCTGTCACCATGCCAATTCCGGAGCCTTGTGCCAGGGCGCGCTGAACCCACTGTGTGGCTTTCTTCTCCCTGAGAGGAAAAGACGCTCCTTTTGCAAAGAGTCATTTTGGAGATGCCCATTGAGGGAAACTTTCCTTCCCCAAGGCCACCTCTCACCTGGCCCATCATGGGTTTACCCATCAGCCTGTGAGCAACAGGTGGTGGAGTTATTTGAGAGCAAGGGTTTTCTCTATCCAGAAAGGTTGGGTGGGGTTTCCCAGGTGCTGCCAGAGGACCAGAAAACAGCAGCTGTAAGAAGCTGTTTGTTCTTACCTAGATCAGATCTGCATAGAAGAAAGCTTGAGGTTGTGGCTGCTTCTACCTACATTCCTGAAACAGCAAGTGCAAGCAAAAAAATCTGCCGAAGTTCAGTTTCTTTTGGGAATGTGAGGCCTTGAACTACGGCAGTCACTCCTGCTAGTCAAAGGAAATGTTCTAAGAACTGCGTCATAAGGATTCAGGAATCCTAGTAGACTCCTTGTCCCGTTAAACTAGTGGGTGCGGCTTTGAGAACACTTTCTGTGAGGTGGAAACCCCAGAAGTTCAGTTGTCCATACCAGACCCCTCCCCGCCAACAGAACTGTATGCAGGGATTTGTGTGGCTTCTTGGATTTCTGTTTCATTGACCAACTATTTAAGATGGCTAGAACAAGGGCTGCCTTTGTAGACGTCAGACCCTCCATAATTTTGGAATAGGAAGTAGTAAATCTAATGCTGTAAACCACAACATAGTGAAATACTCAGGTATCGTACCTGAGCCTCCACATTCGGATGATTGGGTCTTTGGTGATTCATTAGGTGTGATGTTGAAATCAGCACACTCCCACTCATGTTGTTCAAGATGTCTCCTGAACGGACAAGGTGTGCTATGAATCCCGTTTATTTTGGTCCATGCTGTATGCACAGCACGGTGCTGGGAGATACACAGAAATACAAGCTGATGTTTGTCCTCCAGGAGCTTACAGTCAAATTGTAGAGATAAAAACAATGGAGGTGAAACAAAGAGAGATGGTTTTAGTGACCAACAGTGTGGTGATGGTGACTAGGAGTGCAGAGAGGAGAGGGTTTTTTGTGGGCTTGAGTGATAGCAGGAGATTTTATTGCCGATGTGGAACTTGAGTTTGTGCTTCTTGAAGGAAGTCCAAGGTTTGGATACGTGTTGAGGCAGAGAAAGGGCATCGAAAGGGCTTGGGGCTGCAGGAACTGAGGTCAGAATGCACAAGGATGGAGATGACGGCGAGGAGATCCTATCATTGGAGGGAAGCGAGACAGGTGATTGAGTTTTAATGTGGGAGTAGAGCTGAGCGAGTTTTGAAACCAATCTGAAAACGACGAGTTTGGATATTTTGACATTTGGCTCTTGGGTGGGAAAGGCACCTGAGGACTATGACATTGGGAAAGCTAGCTAGACTGATCTTTCTGTGTTCCGGAATCGAAGACGGTACGAGTTCCCGCGGGAGCGATCAGGGCAGTCAGTGAGGGGTGGCTCCTTGTGGACATGTTGGGCCACGCTGCGTGTTGAGTGGTGGAAGGTTAGCGACTTACAGATGACTTACGGTCTATGGAAAGTATGAGGCACATATTCAAGCGATAAGTCAGGAACGGAAAATTTTGAGTCAACTCATAATTTCAGTAATTGAAACCACAGAGGTAGTTAAGGTGGTTGATGTGTAGCAAGATAAGAGCAGAGCGCCAAAGGAAGAAGTAGGATGATAGTTAAATATTATCGGAGAACAGAGGGGAGATATTTCTGAGGAGTAAAGTAGTAGGGAATTTTGTCGAGTAAGTGGACAAGCGCATCTGTGGAGAGCGGTAGGAATGGGAAGAAGGGCAGACAGTATGTTTGGAGAGGGCAAAGGCGAGCCAGGTGTGATGGTGGGCAGTTTTCAATGCAGGGAAGACAGAAGAAGACGGAAGTAGAAGAGGGCAAGCCATAGGCCGCCTTGAGGAAGGCACTGGTGACCATGGACACACAGGGCCTTGTGACCCACCGGAAGTAATGTCCAGCCTTTCCTCTAGGAGCCTGATCTCGGATCCTGGGGTGGGGGAGCAGCTGTGTGTGTCTACATGAAGCCCCACAGTTGGTTGCGCTGCAGCGAAGGTTGAGAACCGCCGATACAGTGTAGCTCTGTAAGCACACAGAGGAGGAGAACTCCCCTGGCTGTAGGAGGTTGTGTTGAGGAAGGGAAGTGGTGGGCAGAGTCCACTTGTTTAAAGGACCTGAGATCTGAGGGCAGGACCGAGACCACTGTCTGAACCAGCATTGTTAGTGGGTCAGACTCTCATCCAGGAGCTCATGGGTTAGTGGAATTTGGTAGAGTTGAGTGCGAGGGATGACAGGTAAAATCCTATAAAGCCATCTCATTAATCTTCAAGTAAAGGACAACACATCCCTGCTTGTAGAAATAACAGGGAATTCACAAAACAAATATAAATTGCCAATAAGTATCTGCAGATGGGCTCTTCCTAGCAGAAACATGTAAGTTAAAATGAGATGCTGTTTCTTACCTGCCAAATCAACAACTTTTTTTTTTTTAGAAAAAGGAACAAAATAACATCCCCTATTGATGAGGGTGCAGGAGAACTGATGCCCATGTGCCATTACGATGGTGAGTTGGAAGGATTTTCCTAGAGGACAGTTTGGCATATTCCGGGGAGCCTTAAATATCCCTAGTTCGAGCCACTTTTACTTCCAGAAATGTCCTAAGGAAATAGACAAGGAATGTCGGGAATAAGAACTTAGGTTTTAGAGTAGCAAGGAAGGCCTATCTAGTTGGAAAGGCTGACTTAGCTATAGTAGTATGTGACTTGTTAAGGTTCTTTTACAGACTCGATGTCCTCATCTGTAAAATGGACTATTTAGAGGATCAAATGAAATAAGTATAATTTAAAGTGCTTAGAACCATGCCTGGCCTAAGCGGGTAGTAATGGAGCAGCCACTTATTTTTATCAGTTATTTTGTTATTATATATACGAGTACACAAAGATTTATGAAAGCATCAAAGGATGAATGCAGCTTTAGTCGCAAAATAGTAGGAATTGCCTAAATGTCCAGTAATAGAATTTAGTGAAATTATGCTGTGTCCATAAGATGCAGTATCTATGCAGTCATTAAGTCCAACTTATGGAGAATATTTAATATCATGGGAAAACTTTCATGCTAAATTAAGTTAAAAGGGCATACACATAAGAAGCAGTGGGGTCCTAGTTTGGTAAAGAAAATCGGTAACGACAGATGTGCGGAGGGAAAAAGCCCCCTACCAGCGGCTCTCTGGCTGGAGAAATTATAGGTGATTTTTATTTTAGCTATGGAGCCTTTCTGCATATGTCCAATTTCTTTTTTAAATAATGAGTTCATACTACTTTAATTAGGAGAAATTATTTAAAATAAATTTAACATCATGAGATGCCAGATTGAAACTGTAATGGGCCAGATGGCCCATTTTTACATCATCTCATAGCTTTTGCTCAATAGCAAGAATGGTGAGATCAGAAATGAGAGGGATTTTGAGAAAATTGGAAGAGATGAGAAGTTTTAGGTGCTGGCAAAGAAAGTGTTGAAGTTGTTGGTTACAGTCAGTGCGGGAAGGTATCCAGTTTAGCAGGCAGAGGTCCAAGGGATGTGACTGCAGATGGGTGGGTGAGCTGCACACCTGCCAGGTAGGAGGGGCGGCTGGCGCAGCAGGGTAGTTAAAGCTACTACATTTGGTGAAAGGAGGTGCTGCTTGAAATCAGGCGAGGGGAATCAGTGCTTTGGAGAGAACCATTTAGGCCAGTGATGGACAGGACACGGGTCTTCTGGATATGGCGAAAGGCCTCAGGGTAGATGCTGACTTACATAAGTACCTAAGCATTGGTATTCAGATATGTGAATAGCTGGTTCAATTACCCCAGATGCTTTATTAGAACCAGGTAGAGTATACATAATAGCTGGGTAGCTTTGGTCGTTCTCTCTGCATAGATAGTAAAAAAATTCCGTTCCCTTAAGTCCCAGCTCATCTCTTCCAGCACCCACAGACTGGGTTCCCAGACCTGGCTCTGCCTCTGATCCCCCGACTCCCATCCTCTTTTCTCCTCCACTGTTCCGCTGTAACCAGAATATCGCGGTGGTTGTGGATTCCCTGCAGAATGGACTGAGCTAGCGCTTTTCACTTCCAGGCTGATTTATGTTCGCTCTGGAAAGAGCACAGATGCACTTATTAGCCAGCATGAAGCTCAGGGCCTGACGGTTCTCTGGGCCTTCCGGGCAGTGGACCTCCTGCAACACCAGGGACCTGTGCAAGCACGTGTGTGTTCCTGGGCTTTGTCATACTTACAGACGAATTCCTAAGACTGCTGGGAAATTGCTACCGAGCGGATGGCATCTCACCTACTTACGGCTTAACGCTTACTGACTTGTATTCAGCAGCAGTGCACAGATACAGTTCTTGTACAAAGTACAGACTAGAATTGGATATGACTCTCCAGTAGATTCCAGGCTACACAGATGAGGGTATTATTTCTTTGCCTCTTGAATGAGGTTCCCACTTATGTCAGATTTTTTTTTTTTTGAGGAGATGCGCGTGGGTTATTCATTGTTGTGGATTTTTTCTCTCTCATATGTTTTAGTCCAGATTCAGCGATGCTCACCCTCTCTGTAGGTTGTCCTGGTGCGTCTTGTCTGTGGTGGCTGCCTTTGTCCTTATATCTAGAGCTGCTTTCATCAGCGTAGGGAAATCTGTCCTGAGTCTGGATCACGGGTGTCTTGAGTACATGTCTTTCAGCGTTGTGTTGAAATTCTGCCCAGGTCAGAACAGCCATGTGTCTTTTCCGGCTGCAGAGCTCTTCAGTCTCTTCTGATCTGAAACAGTACTTCAGCCTGTCTTTCCGTTTCCCTTCTGAAGAGCACAGGGCATTTTGTAGGCTGTCCTCAGTTTGGATTTGTCTGATGTTCCCCTGTGATTAGACTCAGATTTTGAATTTTTGGCAGGAGTGTCAGGGAAGGGAAGCTGTGTTCTTCTCAGTGTATCCTCTCAGGAGACATAGGATGTCGATTTGTCTCCTTCTGGGGGATGTCAACTTCGATCACGTGGTTAAGATCGCGTCTGCCGGGTTTCTCCACTGTAAAGTTATTGTTTTTCTTTCTGTAATTAAAAAGTATCTTCTGGGGAGATACTTTGAGACTATGTAAATGTCCTGTTACCCCTCAAACTTGCATCCACCAGTCTTGGTATCCATTGAGTCTTACCTGAATGAGTTATTAAGATGGTTACCAAATGGTGATTTTCTGACCCCATGATTCCCTCTGCATTTGTTAGTTGGATTTCTACCCCCAAAATAACTTTTCCTTCTCTCATATTTATCTATTTTTAATTTATAAAAGTATACAATTAGGGATTCTTATTTTATGCATTGGGTTGTAATCCTTTCCTCTCATTTCATTTTCTTGCTCAAACTGGCCCAGATTTAGGCAGTGGGAGCCCCTTCCACCTGCTCCTGTGTCCTTTTAACACACTCGCTTTGTCCTTAGAGCACTCCCTTGTGTTCTGGCTCCAGAACAGGCTCCCGGCTCAGCTTGCACTCTGCTGACCCCAGCCCGAGATTTGCCCATTTCTCCAAGGAGCCCTGGTTCCATCTCGCTCAGAAGGGCTACACCAGGGAATTCTCTAAGTAAGAGAAAGCGACACAAAACCTGTTCAGGGATCATCTCTTTTCATAGTGTTATTTCTTCCAATACCTTAATTTCCTCATAGTTTTACTAAGTACCTAGAATGCCTTGGATGTGGAGGATACAGAGATGAATGAGATATGGAACCTGTTCTCACGCTGCTCACAGCCTAGTGGCAGAGATAGACTAGTCAACAGATAACTTCAACAGTGCGATAACCCCCAAATTACAGTGTGTTGCCATGTGCAGAAGCCACTGTGGGATCACGGAGGAGGAGGCTAAAGCTGATTGAGTAACCGATTGATAACCCAGGAATGAGAAGAATCTTCTTCACCTTTCAGAGGACCCGAGGGGCTGCCCAGTGGAACTCCTGGCCACAGCAAAACCCCCCTTTTCCATTCATGAAACCAGGGCGTGCAGCATTTCAGAATCAGTGTTCCATTTGGGAACTTGGATAACCTTGAGAAAGATTTTCATTTCTATTGAACCAAACTCTAATTCCTTATCAATTCCCCCTCATTACTCCTAGCTAAACCCTGAAGCTAGGTAGAAGACGGCTACCCGAGCGTCATTGTCAGTGGCAGGCAGGCCTGCACGTGGCTGAGGCCAGGCGTTCTGCCCGGCGCTGGCACTTCTCTTCCCTGCGCTCCTGAGCTGTTCATGGTCCGCCGTGCTCAGGCTTGTCCGTCAGTGTCTGACGAGATGTCCTGAGTGGATCTTAACGTTCTTCATGCAGACAGAGAAAATGATGGGGCTGCGAACCAGCTGAGTTTCAACAGGAATAGTGCCCTCCTGGAGCCGGAGGCCACATCCACATCTTTGGCTGCCATGTCAGCTTTGGGCTCTCCATGAATTGGTAGTCAGGTAACACTGCCAGGGAAATTTTGCATGAACTCCTGAATCTGAGGGAGGCTATTTTTTAGTTTACTGTGTGTGAATTTTCTTTCTGAACCCACAGATAATTGTGACTTTCACAGGACCATCTTTCTTTTTTTTTTTTTTGGTTCTTCCCAGCAACTATTCAATCTGTTCTAAAACTATGAGGAGGGTTGTGATATATAATCTACAGCATACCCTTTTAAATCTGACACCATTACTTTATTCAAAATGATGTACACACACACACATCACTCTTTCCCCTTCTCTTGTTCTATATATTTCTGAGTGATTTTCACCATTTAATGTTATATTTGTTGGTTATCTGTCTCTCCTCCGAAAGAAGGTAAGTTGAGACCATGGATTCCATAGCATCTGACACAAAGTAGGTGCACAATAAATAAATAATGAATGAATGAATGAACTTTTTATTTAGTGTTCCTGAATATGGCTTTTTTTTTTCCCCTTAAAAAATTGAGGACAGTGGGCTTACCACACAGCATCTCGTGCCTCTTTTATCTCCTCTTTGCTGTGTGAAGATATCAAGTAAAGAAGTCCATTGAGCTCCTCCCCTCACTACTACCAAACATAAAAAGGGCGTTGTATGAATTGGCAATGTTTTTACATAGCAATCCAGTTATCCCAGGACCATACAGCGGCCCTTGGGTACATAGATTGAATGGGAATGCCAGATGTAAGGACATTCAAGTGTTCTCTTTGAGAAATAGGCATTGAATAAAAAGCGTAGTAGAGTGGCTAAGAATATGGACTCTACACAGCCAGGATATGGTTTTGTTATTTAATCTGCGTAACTTGAGCAACCTCAGTTTTCCCATCTTTAAAACGGGGATAAAAATAGCATTCACCTCACAGCGTGATAATGAGCATCAGGGTGGTGCCATCTATACTTACAGGACTTAATATGATGCCTAACTCAAGAGATGATGGCTTTTCTTATGATGGTTTTCATTTTTAAAAGCTCTGGGAAATAAAGGCACCAAAGAGGAAATGAAGTGGCCCATAACCTCATCCCCTGCAATTATCATCATAAAAATTTTGATATAAATCTCTGCATTTCCATATGCAGACCTATATATGCTTTGTTCACTTAGCATCCCCTGTGATCATTTTTCCCACGCCTGTAAATAGTTTCTTCGCAAAAATATTTTATAACAGCCTGTGGAACTTGATGCACTGTTATTAATTTAGAGAGTCCCTTGTTTCGCCAGATTATTTCCATCTTTTTTTTTTTTTTTTTTTTACATTACAAATGTTGTGATGAATAATCTTATGTCTCTGTGGATGGATATCTTGGGTTGTTTCCTAGAATGGAGGAATTGCCGAGTCCAAGGGTATGTGTGTTTTTGAGGCTTTTGGTACCTACTGCCAAGTCGCTTCAGGAAGAAGGTGCCGTCAGCAGCCCCTCCAGCAGAGCAGGGAGTGCCTGGGACATGGCCTTACTTGCTTGCCGGGCTTCTTCTCTCGCGATGCTGCATGGCTTATTCACAGAGGCAACAGTCTCCCACTGTCTCGGTTCTCTCTTTGTTTTTCTTTTCTACCCCTTTGTTTCCTTTCTTGGTTTTCTGCCAAATCGCCTCTTGTGAAAGGACCGCCTAATTAACCCTGTGCTAATTAACAATTTAAAATTACACAGTGCGACTGTTCATGTTTAATTCTCTGGGAGCTAGAGCAACAGCGGGAGGCCCCTCCCTTTTCTATTAACTGCACCCCCACTCCCCCCAGCTTCCCTGTAACTGTTGCATTGAACCCAGGCCTGTCTCCTTAAAGGAATGGGATAAAACTGTCACATCACATCTTTTCAGTTGAAAGAGGGAGATGGATGACTTTGTTAATGGGGGAGGAGGCCCAGGGTAATGTGGTGGGGTTTTATCGTTTTAAACAAACTTTGAGAAATAAAGACGGTTATTTGCAAAGATGCAGGGAGCTTTACAGGTAGGTTCCAAGGGAACTAACTTGTAAGAGGAGCAGGGGCCGGGGGTTGTTGATGAAGATGTTGAAACTTTTCTGAGCAAGATGACTTCTCAAATGGCAAAATGGCAGAGTTAAGAGCCTAGGAGAGAGGCAGGGAGGGAGGGAGGGAGGGAGAGAGAGAGAGAGAGAGAGAGAGAGAGAGAGAGAGAGAGAGAGAGAATGTTAGGATCACTCCTATATCTTCCCTTTAACTCTTATTGGAGAGATGTGCTCTTGAAATCTAACTGAATTCTTAAAACCAGGGAAAAAAAACACCCATGTTGAGTACAATATTGGTGGGCATGAGTAGAATGCATCTATATTTAGGGGTGTAAGTGGCTGGGAGAAGCAGGCTGCAGGAAGGGTTGAGGGTTTGTGATGTGTGAGCTGGCCCTGGCATGGGTGAAGGATGAGGGAGGTGGCCCAGATCTGGGGGGTGGGGGTTCTGAACAGATGCTGCTGGCGGGGCTGCCTGTGAGAGTGTGGGGACCCGCTGGGTTCCCAGGCTGCCCTCTGTAACTGAAGATCATTGATTTTACGGGAAACCGTGTTTACAGACAGAGTGCTGATCGACCTGCCGAGTTGACTTCTGCCTCCTTAAGTAAGAACTACCTTTTTCTTATTGACTGGCTGATAAACAGAGTGAGAGGGACGGCTGGCTGGGTGGGAGAGTGGCGGATGGCCTGAGGTCCTTGAGCTGAAGGATCGGGCCATTTCAGAGATTTCTTCATCTCTGTGTTCTGGTCCTTTCTTGACTACCCCTGTCCCTGCACCTCCCAGAGCCCAGTGGGGAAGCCCGAGACTGACCCTGCCTGGCCACCTGTCAGTGCAGGCACAAAGCATGAATGAGTTGGCAGCGTGGGGAAGATGTGGTGGAGCAGAGAGTGTCTCAGGCTTTAATAACGCGCGTTCCCTGAGGATCATGTTAAAATACAGATTCTGATCGTGGGCAGCGCCGAGAGTCTGCATTTCTGAAGACAGCGTTCTTCTCCCTGCTCCACACTTTGCTCGCCACGGCCAGGAAGCCCAGAGCAGGCGGCTTAGAGCCTGAAATGGGCCCTTCTTTCCTGCCAGTGCCTGAATGGGCTGTCACTCCCTGTGAATTGGTAGTCTCCCACATGTCCCCTCTCACAGGGCTAGTGTCCCCAGCACTCGTGGGGACATCTGTCTTTTAGAGGTGGCCACGGTGTCATCCTTTCTTGACACCATTTGCATGGGCAAAAGTTAGGCAAGTTTTTTTAAAAAGTCCCAACCCCTTAAGTGTATGATTTGTGGAAGAAGAGAACAGCAAGAAAAGCCCACCAATTAATTGGAAAGCGCTTGCAGGTTTCTCTGGCCCAGCCCCGGCTGGAGAGGAGATTGGCTTTGCTGTCGATACACAAGTCCCCGGTGAAGCATCAAAGCTGTTCTCCTTTATCAATCGTGGCCTCCCCTTCCCGCATGTTCCTGTAACTTACCAAGCATTTATGACATTGATTTTACAATCGGGCTGTTAACCCTCCCGCCCCTTCAGGCCTGCCAACCTTGTTGGCCCAAGCTGTCAATCAGATGTTGTCCAGCCAATCAGACACGTTCTTAAGAAGAGCCACCCTGGATTCTCACCTGTATGCCAGCTAAGCTATACGAGGAAGTCCCATTGCATTGCTGTTTGGTTTGGTTTCGTGTAGTCATCTTTGTTTAAAATCGATATGTCTTTTTCTCAGGCACACAGAACTTTGTCGTAATGGAGTTCGAGGTTATAAATTGCGAGGTGGAGAGTGTGTGTGTGTGTATTTTAAACAAAAACATAACGTCTTCTTCCAAAAAGTTGTTATTCCTCCCAAGACTTCTGGTAAACCTGCCTTTCCCGTCTTTTCCCGAGGGGGAGCTGTTGGCTCACTGTGCAGTCAAGAATCAAGAATTGAGAAGAGAATGGGAAGATGGGGGTTGGGCAAGGGGAGGGAGACCAAACCCAGCCAAAACCTCCATCCGCTGTGTATGAATGAGATGGTGGGTGGAGAAGCAGCCAAGTGTTCTCCAGGAAGGAGGCGTGTGTGTGGCGGGGAGGCTGGCCTGGGATTTGCTGGCGAGGATCTGGGCCGTGTGAGGCGAGGCGTGTGAAGCTCTGAGTTGCCTGGATAGAAGAAATACCCCTGTGATGCTGTTGCCACAGGAGCCGAGCAGCAGCGGGTGATCTGATGGCTCCCTCTCCAGGGACATGAGGTCTCAGAGGGCAAATTCAGCTCAGTGGCACTTTGGAGTCGGAAACAGAAAAGCCCTAGGGCTGAAAGACAGCTGTGTGGGAAGCGACTAATAACTAAGATACAGGTGTGGAATGGGCTGGCCAAGTCGCCCAGCAGCTGTCTCGGCTTGCTGCTAAGATCGCGACAGCAAAAAGCACCCAGCCTGCAGTGACCAGGCTCCATCCAGACAGGGCAACCTCCACGCTGCAGGTGGGGAAGTTCGCTCACAGAGAGTCTGGGAGGTTCCTCCTGGAAATAGCAAGCTCATGTTTTGCACCTACATGTTTCGAGTCTGAAGCCAGCTGAGTCACAAGCAAGGGTGTTCTCCCCGTTGTAGGGAGGAGGTGGGAATTAGGAGATCTGTCTTCTCTGTTTCACAATGTCAGGGTGCATGGGGCCGGTTTTAAGATTTTTGCCCCTCAGTGTTACTCCTTGTAAAATGGGATGATGATTCCTAGACCCAGAGAGGATGAATGCAGCCATGAGCCCTCAGGGGGGCTTTATGGAGTGTGTCTAGGCCTGCACACTTGCCCTCTGAGCCATGCAGCCCTCAAATGCTTTTCTTTGAACTTGTCAAACTAGAAACGTGGTCGGTAAAAGCATTAACAGCAAGTTTGCCTCTGAATCAGTCTACCCTTGCACAGGTTTACCATCCTTTTTCTGGAGGTGCCAAATCTTCCTCCTTTTGTCTGTTCCTCCCCAGTGTTCCCTTGGCCCACAGACAGCGTGGGCAGCCAGGGGACACTCTGTGTTGGCCGTACGCATGTGGTGGGCCTGCCCTTCTGTGTCCTAGGCGGGGCCTGGCCAGATGATGTGGTCATCGTCAGCTGTGGCCATTGCCCAGCCCTGATGCTAACTAACGCTGTGCTTGCAAAGAACGGAAATTTGAACTGGCCTCCGGGGGTAGAGCAGCCGACAATCTGAAGACAAAGAGGGATTCTCCTGATGTCCCCTTCCCCGTACCCCCTGCTCCTGCCATGGACCCTGGCCGCGACACCTGGGATGCCACCTATCCTCTGCGAGTTGGACAGCGTGGGGCAATCGCTGGGGTTCCCGCTGCCCCTGCGGTCTCTGTTGTGGGTGTGGACAGAACCTGTTAGAGTGCTCTGTGCGGGATCTTAGCCTCGGCCCTCCTAACCTCTTTCCTTTCTCTCTCTCTTCCCCCTCTCTCCCTCCTCTCCCCCCTTGCCTCCGCTCTTCAGGTCCGATCCGTACTGGGTGCAATGAAAGCTCCACGCAGGCCTTACCATGGAAGGCTGTGACTCGCCTGTCGTCTCGGGGAAGGACAATGGGTGCGGTATCCCTCAGCACCAGCAATGGACTGAACTCAACAGCACCCACCTCCCCGACAAACCCAGTGGCATGGAGCAGTCCACAAGCGAGAACCATGGGCCCCTGGATAGCCTGAGGGCCCCGTTCAATGAGCGCCTCACGGAGAGCACCGCCTCGGCCGGCCCCACCGCCGAGCCCGCTGGCAAGGAGGTCAGCTGCAACGAATGCTCGGCCTCCTTCGCCAGCTTACAGACCTATATGGAGCACCACTGCCCCAGCGCGCGCCCCCCACTGCCCCTAAGAGAGGACAGCGGGAGCGACACCAGTGAGGAGGGGGACGAGGAGAGTGATGTGGAGAACCTGGCTGGGGAGATAGTCTACCAGCCGGACGGCTCGGCCTACATTGTCGAGAGCCTGAGCCAGCTGACCCAAAGCGGGGGCGCCTGTGGCAGTGGCAGTGGGCCTCTCCCTTCGCTCTTTCTGAACTCTCTCCCCAGTGTGGGGGGCAAACAAGGGGACCCTTCTTGTGCTGCACCAGTCTACCCACAGATCATCAACACTTTCCACATAGCCTCATCCTTCGGGAAATGGTTTGAGGGCCCAGACCAGGCTTTCCCGAATACCTCAGCCCTGACGGGGCTCAGCCCCGTCCTGCACAGCTTCCGCGTTTTTGACGTGCGACACAAAAGCAACAAGGATTACCTGAACAGCGACGGCTCTGCCAAAAGCTCCTGCGTATCCAAAGATGTTCCCAACAATGTGGACCTGTCCAAATTTGATGGCTTCGTGCTCTACGGCAAGAGAAAGCCCATCCTGATGTGTTTCTTGTGCAAACTGTCCTTCGGGTATGTCCGTTCCTTCGTGACCCACGCGGTGCACGACCATCGAATGACCCTGAGTGAGGACGAGCGGAAAATTCTTAGCAATAAGAACATCTCCGCTATCATCCAAGGGATTGGCAAAGACAAGGAACCCCTTGTAAGTTTTCTGGAACCAAAAAACAAAAACTTTCAACACCCTTTAGTTTCCACAGCTAACCTCATAGGCCCCGGACACAGTTTTTATGGTAAATTTAGTGGCATTCGAATGGAAGGGGAGGAGGCTCTCCCAGCTGGCTCTGCCGCTGGCCCCGAGCAGCCCCAGGCTGGTATCTTGACCTCCAGCACCCTCTTGAACCTTGGCGGGCTCACCAGCTCGGTCCTGAAGACCCCCATTACCTCAGTCCCCCTGGGGCCTCTGGCCTCCAGTCCTACCAAATCCTCAGAGGGCAAGGACTCGGGGGCAACAGCAGGAGAGAAGCAAGAAGTGGGTGATCCGGATTGCTTCTCTGAGAAAGCAGAGCCCGCCGAGGAGGAGGCGGAAGAGGAAGAGGAGGAGGAAGAGGCAGAGGAGGAAGAGGAAGAGGAAGAGGAGGAGGAAGAGGAGGAAGACGACGAGGGGTGCAAAGGACTCTTTCCGAGTGAGTTGGACGACGACCTGGAGGATAGGCCCCACGAGGAGCCTGGGGCCGCGGCAGGTAGTAGCAGCAAAAAGGACCTTGCTCTCTCAAACCAAAGCATTTCTAACTCCCCCTTAATGCCTAATGTGCTCCAGACCTTGTCGAGGGGCGCAGCTTCTACTAGTTCTAATTCTGCTTCTTCCTTTGTTGTCTTTGATGGTGCGAACAGGAGGAATCGTTTAAGCTTTAACAGTGAGGGCGTCAGGGCCAATGTGGCAGAGGGCGGCAGGAGGCTGGACTTTGCTGACGAAAGTGCCAATAAAGACAATGCCACAGCACCAGAACCAAATGAAAGCACAGAGGGCGACGATGGGGGCTTTGTCCCCCATCACCAGCACGCTGGCTCCCTCTGCGAGCTTGGGGTTGGGGAGTGCCCCTCGGGGAGCGGTGTGGAGTGCCCCAAATGTGACACGGTCCTGGGCTCCTCCCGCTCGCTGGGTGGCCATATGACCATGATGCATTCTCGTAACTCGTGTAAGACACTCAAGTGCCCCAAGTGCAACTGGCACTACAAGTACCAGCAGACGCTGGAGGCGCACATGAAGGAGAAGCACCCGGAGCCGGGGGGCTCCTGTGTCTATTGCAAAAGCGGGCAGCCCCACCCTCGGTTGGCACGAGGCGAGAGCTACACGTGTGGTTACAAGCCTTTCCGCTGTGAGGTGTGTAACTACTCCACAACTACCAAAGGCAACCTCAGTATTCATATGCAGTCCGACAAGCATCTCAACAACATGCAGAACCTGCAGAACGGAGGCGGGGAGCAGGTGTTCAGCCACACCGCCGGGGCGGCGGCGGCGGCTGCGGTGGCCGCCGCCGCCGCGGCCAATATCAGCAGCTCCTGCGGGGCCCCCTCGCCCACAAAACCAAAAACCAAACCCACGTGGCGGTGCGAGGTGTGCGACTATGAGACCAACGTGGCGAGGAACCTCCGCATCCACATGACCAGCGAGAAGCACATGCACAACATGATGCTGCTGCAGCAGAACATGACCCAGATCCAACACAACCGCCACCTGGGCCTCGGCGGCCTGCCCTCGCCCGCCGAGGCCGAGCTCTACCAATACTACCTGGCCCAGAACATGAGCCTGCCCAACCTGAAGATGGACAATGCTGCCTCGGACGCCCCGTTCATGATGAGTGGATTCCAGCTGGATCCCTCGGGGCCCATGGCCGCCATGACGCCTGCTCTAGGTGAGGCTGACTCCGTGTTTGTTTGTTCTATGATGGGACCTGAACTGGGGGAAATTAGGCTGAGGTCCTATGGATTCGGTTGATTTTTTTTTTCCCCCCTTGAGTCATGTGTAAACTTGACTGTCTGACCATCAAACATGTGTCTCAAGAATCCCTTGAACTCAGTGTGTGTCTATGGAAGATTGGATGCATTCAACAGAGATGTGATTAGACTCCAGCGCCTTCAAGGCCAGGATTAAAATTTAAGTGTTTCCTCTAGTTTTTGGCTTCTGGTCAACCTTCCTTCCTATTCCCATTCTCCCTCTCTCTCTCTCTGTCTCTTGCTCCATTTGAAAAATCGCCACGATTATCTGCAACTTTTGGATTCCATTAAATATTTATTGAAACTTACAGGAAACGGTAGCTGGAGTTTTAAATAGGAACAATCATCCCCATAAGAGGAACTGGAAACTGGAGCGTACTTTATTCAGATAACCACAGGCTGGTTCTGTGCTGAGCTGGGAACCACCCAGATAGGTTTCTCAAAGTTCTCCTGTGTATTTATGAGGATCTCCATGACAGAGATGTGTTCTTTTTTCGTTCTTGTTTTGCATGAGCCGTCGGTGATTTGTATAGTTGGGAATTAAATTGCCCTGGGGCACTGTAAGGACTGGTGTGATAGATGGAAATGAGTCAATTCTAAAATTGTACATCAAAGAAAGCTAAGTTTTAATATCAGTTAGATCCTGCTTAATGGAGCCTTTGTTGCCCTGAAAAACGACCCACGTTGGAGAAGGTGAGCTGGCTGTGTCCAGACACTGAGCCTTGCCGATTGGCTTCATAGATACAGAATGGGACCAAGAAGATAGGATTTGGATGCCAAAAACCATGAGTCTTTACATAAAAGAATCATGACCACTTTGTGGGGAGAGCTTCTATAGCTAGGAAATGTACAAATCAGTTTCGTTAGCACCAGTGTGATGGTTGGGCCACTCCCGCCCCACCCTGAGCTTTGGACTGACATGGCCTGGTCTCCATTCCATGACCCTGCAAACCTCTTGGGACGAGCAGTGATGGCCTGAATTCAGCAGTATCCCCTTACTGGCGTGGGATAAGTTGTTCTCGGCAACAAAGTGTGAGCAAGTACTTTTATTCTGGCATGGTTAAAGTCAGTGCCAGGAGAACAAACCTCACCAGTTGATGTGTCTTTATTTGTGTGGTATTTTAGTGCCAGTTGCTGCTGATGAGTTACATTTCATAATATTTAATTTGTTTTTCCTGCTATGCATTTACACTTGAATCCTTGCTACTTTAATCTTGTTTTCTGTTTTGGAACACTGACCTGTTGATCCTTCATTACCAACTGATTTGAAGATGTCTTACCGACTGGGGAATTATGGGTGCAAAGGATCAATTGTCTTATTTGTCCCCAGAGTGAACCCAGAGGGGATGCACACCAAGGCATGGCATCAGTACTCGGTGGTGGTTTTTTTTTTTTTTTTTTTTTTTTTTTTGAAATAAGCCTTTGGGAATTGGGGTTTTCTAGCCTGGAGATTTAAACTCTTGAGGAGGCAGATCTTAGAGTAAATCAAACATAATGTAGGTGGAATGAAAACACAGAAAATGAATGGGTTCATACTGGGTCAAAGTGAGATCTTTTTAATTATCTTGAAAACCAGTAATTCTGACTTCGGCTTGAATAGAGAGGTAGAGAGATAGTTTGCTTTTACCCTGAGTGTCTGAATCCTTGGGGCATCGTGCATTATGGCTGTCTGGTGGATGCAGAAGAAAAAGAAGAGTGAATCCCTATGCCCTGGACATATACCAAAGATCCACACTTTATTCTTTAAAGAAAATGGAGCTCTTCTTTCTAAGGACCTAACCCCAGGTCAGCCAGGAAGGGTCCTTGAATTTCTGGTGTCACCGCTTGTCAGCTGAGGCTCGTCTGTGGAAACCTGCGTCTGCCTTAGGCCATGAGAGCTGTTGTTGAGATGGAATGAGAGCCACAGATGCTTTATGCTCAAGCCTGACTGGGCGTTGGCATGACAGGCCATGTTCGAAGGACGTTAAGTCGTGTGACCTCCGTAGAAGTCAAACTTATGCAAATGAGAAGAGCCAGAACCTTTGAGTTCTGTCTGCAGCTTGCTGATATGTCTTTAGGCCATTTGTGAGAAAGCTGTAGGTTACTAGCAATTACTAGGCTATGTAGAGGGAAATTGTGTGAGTGTGTGTGATGCACTTCTGCTTACAAAGTTATTCTCATACCACCTGGGACAGAACCATCTCTTTTGTGATATCAAACAGGCCGATTCTGAGAGGTTTCTTTCTGGAGGCCTCTAAGGAAAGGGTCAGCGCCCTGGGCTAGCCTGGTGGGTATGCCACCATTTGTAGCTAAGATACGGACTTGAGGCCATCTGACTGTCTTTCTAAACATCCCTTTAGACTCCACAGTTTAGTACAGCACTGAGAAACCAATAGCGTGTGGGGGCATCCTCATGTTTCCCAGGTAGCCAGCCCGCCACAGCACACCTGCATGAGGTTTAATGGGTCCTTTGCGTTGCCTTTGAGCCTGGAAGATGGCTTTTCATCCACGTGCCTCTCTGAGGATGTGCTAATGGGCAGGCGCATGTGCCCAGGCGTAAATTTGCTGTGTTAAAGTCAGGCACGTGTGGCGAGAGATGGGGGCCCACTCCTTTCCAAGATCATCTCGTCCCTCCAGCATGGCTCAAAAGTAAATGCCTACTAAATTCTCACTTACTGGGGCTCTCCCCCTGATCCCTGTGAATTAGGAGTGGGGGGGGGGATCTCTTTCTTGGAGGCTGAATTAGTCCCTTCCGGCTCTATGGATTTATAGTAGTCTCAGCCTTGGGTGTGTTTCTTCTCCAAGGTCTGGTTCTCGGAGGGAGTTTTGGCTTGCCCGTCACCCTCATTTCACTGCTCCTCTTTTTTCTGTCTTTGATTTGCATTTCATGTAAGGACTTAGTCCCCTGCATGTCCCTAGGATGTCTCATTTTTACTGAGGCTTCCAACACGTGACCATTGAATTTCTCTTTAGAGCCATATCGCTGTGCTGATGTTAAATTTAAAAAGTGGAGAAGATTTGATGCTTCAGTGGCTGGCATCAGAAACAAATATGTGTTCGCTCCTTGTCTCACCCTCCGGGCAGCTTGCACTTTCACTGAACATCGTGTATGTTTCATGCATGCTGCCTGGCCCCTGGCCCTATTAGGGAAGGTATGGAGCTTTTAGGCTTCCCCCCACCCCTCTTTTTCCTCTCTTGTCCTAAAAAGAATGTCTTCGTTATGGCTTCTCTCACCAGGGGAGATTGCAAGAGAGGAGACCAGCAGAAAGCTTCCCATCCCTTCTGGAAAGCGCATGCAAAAGATTTCTGGGGCTTGCTAGACTGTCCACAGGCTTCAGATGCAGTGGGTCTGCTCCACAGCCTGGACTGACCTTCTCACCTGAGATGCCTCATGTAGCATGAATAAGAAAAATCATCAAAAAAACATATATAACGTCTGTCCTTTGATTAACCACGAACTTGGATTCTAATCAGTCATTAAAAGAAAAGGAACGTCAGCCCAACCACATGTAAAAGGTCAAGTTTAAATATCAGTTGGGGAGAGGCAGAGGCAGACATAGCTCAAGTGTGTGTGTGTTTAGGGGAGAGGCAGAAAATAGAAGCCGGCGCTCAGCGTGCTGCTTGGCTGTCCGCGTCCAGGTAACGGAGGGAAGGCTGCTCTTTCCAAGCCTTTCTCATGATCTAAATGAGAGCTTGAAGTATTACTTTATCGCTGGCGAATGAGAGCCCATCCCTGGTTCATGCAGGGCAGTGATGGAGACTGAGGAAGAGCAGGGGTGGTGAGGGAGTTGCTGAGCTTCCGTGGACCCTTTTTTTGTTTGTTTGTTTAATTAATTAATTAATTAATTTTTAATTAGTTTCAGGTGTACAACACAGTGTAATAGTTATACATTTTACCCCTCAAAGTGACAACCCCCCACCCCCAATTCGCCACCCCACTCCACCCCCCCCATATCATATATATCTATTACTCTTCCTCTGACTCCCTTCCACAATATAATCTTTTCTTGGGGACCGTGAGCTGATCTTTGCATTTCAGTGACCATCTCAATCCACTTCCCAGACCTGTGACATTTTGTTTCCGTTTTCCCCTTTCTGGCAGAGCAGACATTGGAACATCTCTGCAGGGGGCCGGGATTTTCTAGAGGTTCAGCGATGAGAAGACTGACCCTTTGTCCTAAAAAGGCAGCACTGGCCAGCCGGTGGCTGTGTATGTGGCTGACTTATGACAAAGGAGAATGTGACATGTGGCACAATGGCCCTGCATTTCATGCAGTGTTGGGGCTCAGAAAAGGGGAATGCTTGTACTCTTGGGGAGACATTGGGGGTGCCGGTGCCATTGATGCGCAGGTAGGATATTGATCAGTGGGGTGTGATGAGGAATATGGAGATGGGTCCAGAAATCTCAGAGTTAGGCCTGTGCTGTCCAGCACAGTTGCCACTAGCCACATGTGGCCAACTAAATGTAAATGAATTAAAAATAAATAAAACCAAAAATTCAGTTTCTCAGTTGCACCAGAGCCATAGCTCAAGTATTCAGTAGGTACACGTGTCCAGTGACCATCCGATGGGACAGCGCAGGTATCAAACGTCCGTCTTCCATCATCGCGGAAAGTTATGTTGGACGGCGCTGCTTTAGATAAATGCTGGGCCCGATTCTGACTCACCGTAAAGGCTTGGTACCTCAGATGGCAGCTCTAACTCATTTCCAACTTTTTGGGGCCTGGAGTTGTAGTTTCTAGTATGTCCAGTGAATGATGCTTATTTCTCTTTTCTTGCGAGGGGCTGAACTGAAATCTTCAAGAGTTTATGGTTCCTACCTTTTTCTAGGCGTTCTTTCCCAAAAGTAAACAAATACACACATAAAGCCTTCCACAGATTTTTAGAAACATCTGAATGCATGAAGTTGATTTTCTTTTTTTTTTTTTTTTTTTTTATTCGGGTGGTTTTTCCAGTTAGCGTAGCACCTTGCAACACTTGAAATGTGGTCCTTTATCACCTTTGAACCGGGGTTGAGGGAAGAAGAGGGCTGGGTAGTACCTCAGTGAGGGCTGCAGCTGTGAGCCTGGCCCCTGATTCTCTTCCCCTCTCCTTCCCCACAGTGGGCGGTGAGATTCCCCTAGACATGCGTCTCGGGGGCGGGCAGCTGGTGTCGGAGGAGCTGATGAACTTGGGCGAGAGCTTCATCCAGACCAACGACCCGTCGCTGAAGCTCTTCCAGTGTGCCGTCTGCAACAAGTTCACCACCGACAACCTGGACCTGCTGGGGCTGCACATGAACGTGGAGCGCGGCCTCCCCGAGGATGAGTGGAAGGCCGCGATGGGGGACTCGTACCAGTGCAAGCTCTGCCGCTACAACACCCAGCTCAAGGCCAACTTCCAGCTGCACTGCAAGACAGACAAGCATGTGCAGAAGTACCAGCTGGTGGCCCACATCAAGGAGGGGGGCAAAGCCAACGAGTGGCGGCTCAAGTGCGTGGCCATCGGCAACCCCGTCCACCTCAAGTGCAACGCCTGCGACTACTACACTAACAGCTTGGAGAAGCTGCGGCTGCACACGGTCAACTCCAGGCACGAGGCCAGCCTGAAGCTGTACAAGGTACGACCCAGGCGGCCTCCGGAAGGCACGCACGGGCTCCCTCCCTGGGCAATGGCAAGGCGGGGCGTGGACGAGCGGTTTGTGTCGTGGCCGGGATGGTGGCTGGACGGTGACTTGGTGCTGGGAGCGGAGTTGGCATCCCCTTCCTCATGGCGCTGCCATGTGGTGGCAGGCGTCAGCTGGTACCTGAAGACCCTCTTTGTGGGGTGCTGCATTTGGGAGGATCAGGTTTGGTTTCCAGCCGCCTGATACTGGACCCCCCGTGACGGTCTTTACAATTGACTTTTTTCCCTAACTCATAATTCTGTTTCCCGAGTCCCGGCTTTTGTGTATCTTGGGGCCCCTGCGTTTTCCCTCGCCCCTGCATGCCTTCTGTTCCCCTCTTCTATCTCATTATCCCCCACCCTTTTGTTGTTGTTGTTTTATAAAAAAAAATCTCTTCTCTCCTAGATACCCCCTGGGGTGCTTTGTCCACCTATTCATTCAGTTCATTCATTCAGCAGATATACACTGAGCACCTACTGTATACTAGGCACTGTTCTGGGCACATGCCTGCATCCATGCATAAAACAGACAAGAAATAGCTGCCCTCATAGAGCTTCCATTGTTTTGGAGGGAGATGGGTGATAAGCACAATGAATAAATTGCGTAGTAGGCTGAATGAATGCTATGGGGAAAACGGGTTGGGTAAGGGGGCTCCTTTGTTTTCTTCCCCTTGTCTTTCCACATCCTATGTTTCCTTTCTCTTCCTCTCCTTTTTTTTTGGCTTTTTCCATTCTTCTTCTACCTTCCCCTCTGTCCTCTCTCCCTTCTTTCCTCCGTCCTTTCTAACCCCTCCCCCATCCCCACCCCCAGTCCGTAGATGGTAACAAGAACGAGGTGCTCAGATACTGTAAATAGTCCTTTCACTTGCACGGCAGAATTGCTCCAGACGTTTCTATTGATTTCCACTGGACTTAAAGCCTCACCTTTTTCTCTAATCATCCCATAATGGCTTTAGTATGAACAATCAGGTACAAATGGCCATAAATCTACCCAGCCTCTTTCCACATACCTTCCACGCCCTCATTCTCTCTCTCTTTCTGTTCTCCTCCCCTGTGTTGTTAAGTCTGTCCTCTTTTCTTTCACACCGTTCCCCACGTCTTCAGGCTAGTGAGTGCCAAGTTTCTGCTGACCCTAGGCTACTTTCATTCCCTTGCTAACTCACGGTGATTTTAAATAGAGACTCCAAATAAGGAAGACTTCTGATCCTTTCCCCATACGGTCTCTGTGGACATTGAGAACTAAGGCATGTTACAATTGCTTGTTCTCAGGCTGGCGAGAGACCTGTGTAACAGGGACGAGAAACCATGTTAGGGAAAGGAGTTGAGAAAGCAGGCATGAGGCAGTGGGAATAGAATGCTCTGGAACTGACGGCTGACTCCAGCAGATGGGCTCGAGCGGTACAGTGAGGAAGGCCTGGACACCAAGTGGCCAGCCCCCTGTCCCTGTGTAATCAAGAACCTCGCTGGGTGGCTTAGCTTTGTTCCATCTTTGAAAGAAAAGGCTCCTTGCAGTCAGTTTAAGTTGAAGGTGGCCACCCTGGCCACAGGGAGGTGCCAATGTGGTCCAGAAAACCCGATGGAAAATCAAGTGGAGAACAGAGTTTCCAAAGGACCCACTGAGCAAAATTAGTACAGAGGACTCGGTGTGGCCCCGGGAGGCTGTATGTCACGTGGCTGAAGGTCATTTAGAGGTGGCACAAAGCCCGCCTCTTCCACACGAGGAAAAAGGTGCCCTTTGGGTTGTAAAATGTGCACAGTGGTGATTAACTCCCTGCTATGTTCTCCAGTAAGAGCTTACCAGGCCCTGGGCTTTGCTTCCAAAAGGCCTGAAACCAGGAGGATTGGCTGAGAATACCCCTTTTGGGTCTCCCCAGACCACATCCATGGGTCACACCTAGAGAGTCAGGCCGAGGCAGTTTCCAGGATGGATGTGAGGGACAGCGGTTGGTGTGTTTCCATTTGTGTTCTGCTGAGCTAGCTCTGGCCACTCACCCTCCCTGGTCTAAGTTGCTCATTTTTCTCTTTTTAAAGATGGAGGAAACTCCTGCTCAAAAGGGGCAGTGTAGGTAGAAGGGCCTTAGGTGTTGGGATACAGGATAGAGCATGGAAGCAGCGCCTCAAGGAAAGGCGCCCGGATGGGTGGCACATCCGAGGGGTTGACCAGCGCCCCACCTTCAGGGCAGAATTCCCTGTGTCAGGAGCTGCAGGTCATTGTCTCGCCTCATGAGTCCTTGGGCAATGAATGGTCCTCAGCTTGCCGTGGCTCTGTGGTGGGGGCAGGGAGCTCTCCCACCCACTCCCGGGTGGCACAGAGGTGGCCTTAGCATTCCAGGGCTTGCACCGTGTGACCCACAGTGTGACCAAGACAAACTTCTCCTGCCCCCGAGGGGGCTCCTTCTCTCACGGTTTCTGTGACTCCATGGACTTGGGGCGGGGTCCGGAGGTGGTTTGAGAGCCAGTTTTTCTCTGGGCCCTGGTGTGGCCTGTAGTAAATGGAGATTGATTGCATGTTATTTTTCCTCTTGCTAATGTAATCCATTAGCCCAGCACATGCATAATCAGTTTAGAGCACAGTTAACTGGATGTAATCGAGTTCTTTACTGTCTGCTAGAGAAACAGCCCCAGATGCTGCTGACCCAGGGAGGGCACCGGGCTTCCCACAGGGTCCTCCTGACTCACCCCTTCCCAGTCCCCACCCCACCCCACCCTGCTTCCCTGGTAGGTTTTTCATTACTGGTCAGGAAGACTCGCTAACTTCCTTTCTGCTGCACCTCCTCAAGCGGCTATGGTGTGTTTGACTTCCTGATGGGTCTCCCACCCTCTCTTTCAACTGAGCCTTTTGCTCCCCTCTTCCCTTTTCATGTTGGAGAAGACAGGGCGGCAGCCTCAGGAGATTCAAGCAGCGGCGTAGCTTTCTGGTTTGCCATCTGACCTCACTTGGTCCAGAGTCACTTCTCTTGGTGCCATAAATGCTGGGACATATGTTGCTGTACTAGGGCTGAAACTGTCTGAAAGCGTGAGATAATTTCAAATCCGGACACGAGAGAGGGTTGGGCTAATCTGCCAAAAAAATAACAAAAAAACCCCCAAACCTAGTGATATTATTTCCATTGCCTGGAATTGTCTAATTTTGATAATTGTGTGAGAGCCAGTTTTTAAATTAAGATGAATGGTCACTGAATTCTTCCTCTCTGCCTCCTGGCTGGGGGAGCTGGAGAGCTCCAGACATCAGATGGGAGATGTTTCCTTGTCTCTGGACTGCAAGATTATTTTTGTGAAGCGCTCACCATTGGCTTCCTTGAGCATTTTTTTTGTTTTGTTTTGTATCTTATCTAGTGGTGGACTCTGGCCCAGCCTCTCGCCGTCATATGTCCATACCCTCACACCTGCCCATGATGGGACACTGTGAGTGATCAGATCAGCGGGAAGGCCAGCTGCCCTGGCCAGTTGAGGGGCTGGGCCCTTGGTTTCTCTCCATAGTGTTCAACCTGAGTCAGAATGGAGGTCTGTCATGGAAAAGGAACTTGTGTTTCATGAGGGCTTGTGTTCCAGCACCTGAGTTCTGCACCTTTCGGCTTTCCCCTGTGAATGTGTCACTCCTGTCTTAGAGGACCCATCTCAGGCTTCACTCTTCCCCTTTTTCCATCGGTAGAGATGTGGGGTGCTCTAGCTTGTCTTAAATCGGGGAGGGCAGAAACAATAGTCCCCCTTATCCATGGGGGATACATTCCAAGACTCCCAGTCGATGCCTGAAACTACATAGTACTGATCCCTGTATGTTTTATGTTTCTTCCTATACGTACAATACATACCTATGATGAAGTTAAATTAGCCATAGGAAGAGATGACTTGTTCTAGTAATAAAATAGAACAATTTTAACAATATACTGTAATAAAAGGTATGTGGCTGTGGCATTATTATGAAGTAAAATAAGGGTTACTTGAACAGAAGCACTGTGGTACCAAAACAGCTGCTCTGATGACCAAGACGAGGTAACGAATGAGTGGGAAGGAGGGACAGTGTGGGGCCTGGGCAAAGGGCACATGGACATCCCAGGAGGACGGAGCGGGATGGCGCGGTATTTCGTCGTGCTACTCAGAAGGGCGCACAATTTAAAACTCACAAATTGTTTATTTCGGGAGCTTTCCACTTAGTATTTTTGGATTGTGATGGACAGCAGGCAGCTGAAGCCATGGAAAGCGAAACCGCGGCTAAGGGAGGGACCGCTTTCCTGACAAACGCCTGCCCTCTGCTCGCCTCCGTGCCAGCACTGCCCCTGAGTCCACGGTGTGTGGATTCAGAGCGAGTGTGTCCCGAGACTTCCCAGCTATGTGGCGTCCCTGGTGAGCTCTCTGAAATTTGTGGTGTGTTTTGCTTGGGGGAGGAGGGTGTAGAAAGGGCAGTTGGCGATCAGTGCACACCTGCCAACTATTAGAAGCTGGTTTTCACTTTGATGTTTTTCTTCACCTGAGAGTCATTGGCGTGGAAATCCATCAACTTGAGCAGATAGATTAAGACCCTACCAGCATCTATTACTCAAACAGTTCCCAGCTGAGGTTCCTTTGATTGGGCCAAGCCTGAAGGTTTCGTACTAATCTTAAATCATACACAGAGAAGGTTGTCTACCACAAAGGTGGGTCTGGGCCCCATGTGAGCTGCCTGGGGCCAGCCAGGCAAACAGGGTGAGATGCCAGCTCTACTTGGTGTAAAGTAGGCCTTCAGCACCCATTGACTGAAAAGCCCCGTTTTCCACATGGTGGACTTTTACTTTGGCCATTCTGTTAGGATTATGCAGGGCGGAAGGAGGGCAGTAAGCAACCCTCTGTTGGACTCGGCATTCCTTTAGAATCCACCCTCTCAGTTCTTTCCCTGCTGGGAAAGATGCTCATAGGGGCTCGCTCTCCATACAGCAGGGCCATTAATTCACCACGGGGCACGTGGACAAATCAGAAGATGTGGACGAAGTCAAGAGTTTTCTAGTCTGCATTCTTCCCGCTCCTTGATGGGCCCTGCGCTGGGGTGGGGGTCCTAGGAAGACAGCTGCACCCATCCTGCCCACCGGTGGGGACTGTCAGCCTTTGTTTGGCTTGGAAAGCAGACAGCATAAATCCTCTGGTGAGCGTCCTCCTGCCCTGGTGTGGCTACGTGTTTGAAGCACTGCTGTGAGTGTCGTCTGGTTTACATTGTCGTTCTGGAACCAGTTTTCTCAAACCTTGTTTTCTCATTAGGTTGACTATGGCTTTTTTTTAAGTGCATACTTCTGCCTTCTTCTCATACCTCAGTGCTTTCAACCAAAAATGAAAGGAGGGGAATGTTTTCGTGTGGTTGATTTAGAAGGTGTGAAGGGCCAGATGTTTGGGTAAATTTTAGCACCTTTAGCCTTCATGCCCTCCATCTCCTGGAGCAGCTGGAGGTCTGAAGTTCATTTCCCCCCTGAATGGCTGGGCTTACGGGATGCGGGGTTCCTGCACCTGGGTGGGAGACTGCACAGGGGCCCCTGCTCATCGCCGGAGAGCCCGGATTGGCTAAGGCAGTATTTCTGGCCACCAGTTAACTTCAGGAGGACTCTGGGAAGATGGAGAGATCTTTTTCAAAGGGAGAGATTGTGCCATGACAAACTAACCCTTCACCACTGTAGCTGCTGTGGCCAGCGTATGATGTAGGGAACATACAGCCGTTGTATCGCCCGTGCGTGCCAAGTGAAAGGTTGGCACCTCACCGCCCAGTTCCTTCAGAACCGCCCCCCTTTTCATATGAATCCCCCCCAGTGGGTATTATTTCATTCCGCACATCCACTCAGCTGCTTGGCTGTAAGCCCAAGCTTTGTCCTGGTCCCTCTGGTTGCAGAATTGTCCACCCCTTCATGTCAAGGAGGGTAGGGTCAGTGCTACCTTTTGGCTCTACACCTTTAACACCACATCATGGAATTGAAATCTTACTAGATGTGCCTATTTTTTTTTTAAATCCAGTACAAAAAAAAAACAATTTTATGACCGTTACCCATACCACTTTTCTCTTTTTTCCAGATGCTTTTAGTATTTTTGTTTTCTTCCCCCACCTCATATCCTTTTTATGGATGATGAAGAACCGATCAGACCCTTTTCATATATTATTGTATTCTTAATTATTTCTTATGAGACTAGCATTCCGTGGGTAGTTCAAATGTAAGCTAATAGTAAAATGTGGATTTCTTTTTTTTTTTATGGTAAAAATAAATAGTATGAATAATGTATGGTCACTGTAGAAATAGTTAAAAATCTAGGGAAGTATAAGAAAATAAGTATTGGCTTAATCCTACCATATAACCACATATCTCCATCTTTTTGCATATAGCATAGGCATTTTACAAAATTAGAATGATGTTGCATCATTCTAATACATCAGGTATACAGCACCATATCTGAGCCTTTTCTTGTATCTTTGAGTATTCTTCAATCATTTTTTTAAATAAGTCCTTTTTCTACTCTCCAACTCTATTCTTCCGAAGCAAGTCACTGTTATGTTTAGATTGTATCCTTTTGGACTTTTTCCTGTATTTCTACTGATAGAAACGTATGAGCAGGTATGTGCATATGCATCATACTGTCCACTTAAAAATCTTTATAGATATGTGCTATGCTTTCAGCTTGCTTTTTGCATATCATTTTGTTATGAAAATCATTTCCGGTCAGTACATATAGATCTAGTTGACTCTTTTTCTGCTTACGTAGTGCTCTGTTTATTAGCTGTTGGTCATGAAAATTTACCAGCAGAAATCCTCACTCCGTTGCTACAGGCTTACCAAAAATTGCCAGGTTTTTTCAGTTTAGAAGTTTCTTTACATGCATAGTATTTTGGGAAAAAAATCAACAGTTGATCTCATGAAAAAAACCCAAAAAAGACAGTAAGAACCAGGCAGTAAGCAACACACCAGTCTCTCATTGATGTACATTTAGGTTATTTGCAGTATTTTAATATAGGGAACAGATGTTTACATACACCTCTCTACGCTTGTGCTGCTCCAAGAAGTGGGGTTTCTGGCCTCCCAGGGTGTACCACCAGGAGATACAGTAGACTTTAGTGGGTCTTCACATAGGTGTCCTCTCCCCCAACTAGGTGATGCTCAAACCCCCCCACAGTGACTGACATGATGTTATTTTTCTCTTTTCCTCAGATTGACAAAATTGTTCTAATGTGGGTTTCCTTAATTATTAGATAAGGCGAACATTTTTTTTCATGTATTTATGGGCCGTTTTTGTACATCTGTAGCCGCTTTCGTGTTCATAGCCTTTGGCCTTTATTTTTCTTGGTTTGTTCCTTTACCTGCTGGATTTGCCAGACCTGTTGGTCTCTCGGGACCTACAAGCCCCACTGTGCTGTGGGTGCGACAGCCATTTCGCCCCATCTTTCGTTTGTCTGTAACTCTGGTTGTGGTGCAATTTAGAAACTTACCATCTGTACGATGTCCAATCTGTACATCTCTTTCCTTACGCTTCTAATTTTCTCATTTCTCAGGGAAGCTGTGGCTTTGCTAATATTATCAAATAAAAATAACAGCTAACAGCATTTATTACAGCCCAGGTACTGTTCGCCTGGCTTTACATATATTAATTGATTTAATCTTCTGTTAATTCGCCTGTGTTCAAATGGAGAAACTGAGGCACAGAGAGGTTACAAGTCAAAAGCTAGCGAGTGTTGGTGTCCATGTTTAAGCCCAGGCTGGTTGTGGCATTACATGACCAATATCTTCTTCAATATCTCCCTGATCCCCATTTACATCTTTAATCTATGAGGAATGTATATTGTGTATGGGGCTTTGTAGGACTCATTTTTTTGGGGTAGTGTGTGATTTAGGACTGTATTTCTTTCAAACTGGGTGGTGGTTTGTCCAACAGTTTTCTTAAACAACCATTCTTTTCTTGCTGATGTGAAAAGCCATGTTTATCGATAAGGCCCCCGTTCTCTAATCCTTCTAGAGCAGCTCTCGAATGCTCCACGGATTCAGATCAGCCCGAACACAATATTGTTTGTTGAAAGCACCGAGGAGCAAGGAGAGGGAACAGAGAGACACAGTTCTCTTTTCAAGCCATGGAAAGTCTTGTGGATGAAATTTCTTCCTCTCACCTTTCCCCATGTCTCCCCAGCATATTCCCCAGGGTGAAATTTCTTGGATTAATTACCTTCATCAAATCACTGGGATGAAGGAGTCTCCAGGAGGGACAGGCTTGGGAGAGGAGCCCAGTTTCTTATTGTTTCTTAATGGAGACTGTGAGTCTCACCGTTTATCTTAAAAAAAAAAAAAAAAAAAAAAAAAAAAGGGACAGGGGACACATACTAAAAGTCCTAAATGTTCCCTTTTCTGAAGTTCTTATTCAGATAGCATGGGGAAAGCATGACTGTGTCTGCATATTTCCAGTATAAATAGTTTGCGGCTACTGGTGACAAGTCTCCTTTTGGATTCCAAGGAAGCTCTGCCACTGCCCCTGAAACTTGAAGAAGCACCCCTTTGTCAACATATTTGTAAGCCTCCTCACCCCTGAATCCTCAAGCTAAAAGCCCTAGATCTTCTAGTGAGAGAGAAATCTCAACTTATCGTTCCCCTTCAGCCCACCCCCGCATAGAGGAATAAGTCACACTTGCGGAATTCTTTGCACGGATGCCACCTGCCGTTTTAGGGGTGGTCTGTAACCCCCAGAAGAATTTTACTGCAGATATTCCATTGCCTTCACATTCCAGAACAGCTCCATGTGTTACAGTCATACTAGGTAAACCCAGCCTGGCAGGAAAACGGTGCCGTAGAGCAGGGCAAAGGCGGGAACCCAATTTTGAGTCCTCCCAACTTGCAGAAGACTTGAATGAAAAGGACTTGGTCTAAAAGGGCAAATTTGAATACTCTGAGTCGCAACAGATGTTTCTGGTGTTTTTTGTTTTGTTGTTTTTGGTGTGTGTGTGTGTGTGTGTTTGTTTTGCAAGGGAAATTGTAAGGAAACAATTAAGCATTGTCAGAGGCATTGTCAAGAAAAAGGTAGGAGATTTTAAATAATTACATAATACACCTGAACCATGTTCTTGATTCTGTTTTCAACATAACTTGAAACTATAAATACTATGTAAGTATAGAGGGGGGACAGGCTGTTACTATGAAAACCATTTAGGTGCTACTAACTAAGTCATTTTATCCTTTAATATTTAATAATATTAGGTTTCCGGCACTCAAAAACAAAACAAAAAAACAAAAAAATAAAGCAGGATGTAGGGTGAAAGTTAAAAATGTTTAACGACAGAACATGGGTTGCTCACAGAAATGTTGGAGGTTACTGACACCAGTCCCCCGAGGGACCCTGAAACCACCACCGTGGAGAGCTCCAGGTAGAGTCACCAAATTCAAATCAAAATATGGACTGCCCAGGAAATGTAAATTTCAGATAAACCGCAGATCATTTTTGTTATAAGTGTGTACCACAGTTACTACATTTACTCTCTGGAATGCACACTGAATTGTGCATTCTGTATTTTTACCTGGCAGCCCCACCTCTGGCTGGTGAAGGTGTCTTTCCTAGTGTCCTGCCAGCAGCTTGACAGGAGCACAAAGGGAAATAAGCGGCTTCCTTGTTGGGGAAACCTCTTTTTTTTTTTCCCCCAGCGGTTCCCAATAAAAGAGGAAAATTACAAATGCCTCTAATGATGATTTCCAATTTCTGTTATTTATAGAAAACCGTCATATCAGATTTTCACATTTTCTACATTAAAGGGCTTTTCCAACAATGAAATCTGAAATTTCTTCAGAGCTGTGTGTTAAAATTCACTTTTCAGTAAGTTTGTTTTCTGTATTTCCTTTGACTGAAGTGCTTTCGAGTCACACCGTGCGATCTGTGTCAGGATGCCCAGCCGAGTCGCCCGCAGCTAGCCAGACATGTCGAGTCCTTGCACTCAACTTGGGTTCTTTCTTCTGCCTCCTCCGATAGTTGCTATTTATATGTAGGTCGTAGAAATCCATAGCACCTGAGCGTTGGCTGTTGTGCACGGAAGACTCCAAGTGCCTGCCATATATAGGATGCTAACAGAAAACGCTGAAAGCAGATTTGAATTGGGACTGATCATCAAGAACCATTAGGGAACTTGCTCTAGGGCCTGCATCCTCATCCTGGAAAAGACAAACTTAGTTAGAAGGTTAGAAATGTTTATCTACTGATAGTGTTTGATTTGTGACCTGTTAATTAGCAGGGCAGGTTCCCCGGCCCAGGATGAGGCCTCTGAAGCATGTCTGGTCTCTTAGGTCAACAGTTGTAACCACCGTTTCGTTTGCTGGGACGATCTAGGCCGCGGATTTGGGAAGGAGTTTCTTATCTACCTGCTGTCCCTGTTGAGTCCGTTTCTGCTTTGCTGCTCTCTCTGGTGACAGGCTTCTTCTTGAGGATTGCTGGGCCTTAGTGACCACTTCTGAGCTGACCTCTGGGCTTTCTGGGCGACCTGTCACACCAGAGAGCCCTTGTTTTCCGTCCCTTAGAATAAGGCAGAAGACTGGCCCCAGGGACCAGCAGTTCCATGGTGGGAGATGCCCCTGAATCTGTCCCCTTGATGTGCGCTCCTGCTGGTTTGGTTCCCAGCACTTAGGAGACCATTCCCCTGTGGGGACTGTGGGACACAAATTAACGGGAAGGGCATTTCTCCCTCTGGGTCAACACCATGTATCGAGGGCCAATTTTCTGCTGCGTCCTGGAGGAGGATTTTGTGTAGACTTGGGCCGATGAATCTGTAACATGTTATTTAAAAATCTATTTTGTGTAGGGAGCTCTTAGTGGGCAGCGCGAGCTGGGAGTGTGTTTCACCTCTGACATCCATGCTCTGTGATGGGGACACCCCCCCCCCCCGCCCCATCCCTGCAGGTTTCTGTTTGCCTTCCACGTTCCTCTTTTTTTCAGAACCTTCATTCCGTCTGAGGAGCGCCCTTTGACCACACAGGGAAAAGAGCAGATACCAGGTGTGGCTCAGAATTAGAAGATTATTTTTCCTAAAACCGGGGGCAGATAAGTCGTACCTGTGTGGGGCTGGAATTGTTTTTCTGGTATCCTCTTTCTTCCTTTTTCTTCTACCCAAAAAACTGGAAAGATTATGCAGGCCCCCCCAGCCTGGTGATACCTGTGCCCGCTGACAACCGATGGGGCAGGGTCCTGAATGACCTCAGGCTCTCCCCAGGATTCAGGCCCCCTGGAGTGTGGAGGGCGCACCAGCATCGCTGGGCCGGTGGTCCGTTGCATGGTCTTGGTGCACACGTGTAGATTTTACTCAGTTTATTTCCTTTATGCAGATGTGTCTTAGGGCCTTTGGGACAGTGGGACGATAGTGTGGGGTTTGATGTCGGCTCCCTGGTCCCCTTGGCCCTTCTGAGGGCCTTGGGAAGAGGCATGTGTGCCTGCGGAGGGCCTGCAGGCTGAGCTCTCAGTGCTGCCGAAGGTCCAGGAAAGGCTCTGATTTTATTTACAATGGAGACCGTCCTAGTGGAACAACCCCGTCTAGCTTTAGAACATGTCTTGATGATTTAAACTAGGGCTCATTTGAGTTGAATGCTTCATGTTTCAGAGTCTTTAGGAACTATTGACTTATCATGAGCAATATCACACTGTTTTGCTCTGTTTAGGGCACTCTGTGTGTAATGTGGTGGTGACGGCGGGATAAAGGGCCGCCCCAAAGCCTCCCGTCCAGCTAGAGGGTCCCCAAGGTCAAGATTTCAGCAGAAGCTCCCACTTCTGCCAATCCTCCATGCTTCTGTATTTCCCTTCTGCCATTGCCTCTCACTTTTTTGAAAATATTGAAAGATAGAAGGAGCTCGGGGTGCATTCCTAGGCTCTTTCAGTCAGCCAAGCTGAGAGGCATGGGTCCTGGGACTGCGATTTTCTCCGTGTCCTAGACATTAGTCAGCGAGTGTAACGGCAGCCAGCTGTGGTTTAGGAAGCGCTGTGGGGAGCGATTTGGCTGGAGGCGGCTGTCTGTGTGTTTGTTCTCTTTCTGGATCTCGGATTAAGATCTGGCCATTTTTATTGTTATTTTCTTTTTTTTTTTCTTTTTGGCCCAGACTGGGTTCCCATTAGTGATGGCCACAGCTGCCAGTGTAGGAAGACCAAGATAGTTTCTCCAGAAACAAGAACTCTGTCCTTTGTCCAGTCTGGTCGTGTCAGTATTGAATCCATTTGCCGTTCTGTCCATCTTGCTGTGATAATGCATGTCTCTGAGCCTTTGGTGCTTTGAGCTATCCAGAGATCGGACTTGGGCATCTGCGGGTTTGTTTTGAGGGGGTAGTTCTTGAGTCATTCTCCTGGTGATGCCTTTTCCTCTTCAGCAGCCCAGCTCCCGGAGGCCCCAGAGCCCCCTAGATGTCCTTCTGCGTCCCCACGGCCTCCCACAAATACTGTCACGTGCTTTTCTTCTTTGCCTGGCCTGTTCTTTATTCCTCTTGGAGTGTGGCATTTGGAATAAAAATTCACCTGGGGAAGTCTCAGACAGCAGCGACAAAGCCCAGCTCCCCCCCGGGGGGGGGACTAATTACACAGCTAATTAATCCAGCAGATGTCATCGTAAGTGCTCATTTCTTTGTAATTTGGAGGCACACACCCCACATTGCTGAGATAGGCTTTGGGCCTGTTGCAAAATGTCTTTTATTTTTGTTTAATCAGACTTGAAGGACTAGCCTATTTCCTGTTCTGCCTCTTTATGATCTAGTGACACATTCCTGGTTTTCCAGAAAGCTCTCTCCCGTTACTGCAGCCACAGATGGTATCACTGCCCTGAGTGCATGTCACACCCCCTTGGCACTGAGCTGGTCCTGTGTGTGTTTGTTTCTCCAACTGGCTTGGAAGGATATGGGCTGCCCTGACTACGGAGGGCATCTATCGCTCCGAGGTGCAGCACAAGACAAGTAGACACCAGTAGAGGGTTACTAGTTTTTTCCCTTTTATTTAGTTGTCTTTCCTGGAAGCAAGTTTGTTTGTGATGAAAACAGCTGAAGGGTGTTTGAAAGGTGCCATTTTGATGTAAGATGGTAAAGAGCATAGAACACGTGTGATTTGGTTAATGAAGCTGAACAGCTCATGACTTGGACCGAAAAGAGCTCTTGGAGGTGAAGGCGAGATGACAGGAAGGAGGGCGAGGAGGCAGTGTTTTCATGCTCTCCCCCATCAGTGGTAGGCACGGAACAGACAGGATGAAAGGCACCGTGTTCCACAGGTGGCCCTGGACCTCAAGTGGGCCGCCTGTGCGTACAGAAGTTGACTCGTTCCTAGTGGGGGTGGTGGCACCTGCTGGAGGCCACGTTGACCGGTTCTCTTTGGTGCTGCCCCCTTCCCTTGGTCATGCTCACTGTGTAAGTGCACTCACAACGTCCGCTTCCAATCACTGGAGCCAGAAGTGACACGTTTCACCACCGATGTGATGGGTTCCCAGGGGTCTCTGTGTCACCAGATCCATCGGCCATGTTCTAACCCCACATTACCCTTCAGCAGCCTTTGCCACCTTGCTCCTCGTCCCTAGGGCTTCTGTGACACCACCTTCTGGTTTGTCTAGGCCCTCTCTGGCTTTCCTTCCTGGTCTCCTTGCTGGCTTCTCTTCTGTCACTTAACAGTAAATGCTGGCGTCCCCAGAGCGTGGCCCAGGCCCCCTCCAACTTTCTATTCGTAACTTGCCCTAAGTGTCTTGTTCAATCCAGTGGTTTAAAATGTCTGCCTTCTGATGACACTGAAGTCTGTCTCCAGCCCTGAGCTCTCCCTGTATCCATCTCATTACCGGACATTTCCATTCAGATGTCTGGTAATTGACTCCTCACACTTGCTATGGTCTAGAGAGAAGCCTTGGCAACTATCATACCCAACCCCCTTTCTCCTCTGGGCTCCCCCATCTTGTTCAGGGCTACCGCCAGCCTGCCATCTGCTCCACCACGCCAAAAAGCTTGGAATTGTTTGTGGGCCACTCTTCCTTTCACTCCCCTGCGGCTGAGTCCTGTTGGCTCTGCCTTCAAAATGTTTTCACCACCCTCCCCATTGTCTCTCACTGTGTCAGTTCTCTCCTGGCTTCTGTTCTTGTCCCTTACAATCCATTCTCTGTACAGTGATCTTAGGAAGGTCATATCACTCCCCTGCGAAGACCCAGCAGTGGCTTCCCAGCCCATGTAAAATAAGAGCCAGAGTTCTCCGTGTGGCTTGGAAACCTCTTTGCGATCTGCACTCCACCCGCCGTGCCCGCCTGGCCACACCCTCTGTTTTGCCCTCTGCTCTTCACTGCCCTTCTCCCGTTCTCTCAATGTACTAAGTATGCACCTGCCTCCCAGCTTTCGCAGTTGCTGTTCCACTGCGTGGAATGCACCTCCCTGACCTTGACACTCATCTCTCATTAAATGTCTGGTCCTCAGAGAGGCTTTCCCTGCCCACCCACTCTACACTGTCACCTCATCCAAGTTGACTTCTCTGTGACGACAGTTACCTACTTTTTTTATTGTTTGTTTATTTATGTGTCTCCCAAAAGATCAGGGACCTTGGTTGTCATCTTAATGGCTATATTCCTGGTTTTTAGAAGTGTCCAGCACCAGCCCAATAACTGTTTATTGAATAACCAAAGCACTAGCAGAATGTGCCCATGATTCTTCACCTACCGTGGAACCTGGTACAGCAGCTCCGTCTGAACACTTGGCTTTTGATAGAGTCCACAGTCCTATGTCAGAGCAAGTTGGATGCCCTGTGTGTCCAGACCAGAGCATTGCAGAGCTGTTTATAGCCTTATCATTCACCATCAGGTTTGCGCAGAGCTTTATTCTTATGTTGACCCACTGAGAAATATTCCTGGTACAATTGTGCAGCTTGTGCTCAAGTGTTTTGAAAATTCCCACGTGCAGCTGGTGTTGGCTCTACAAGTATATCCCAAAATTCTACTGTCCCAAAGTCACAACCCCTTCTACTCAACAGTCATAGAGATGGATGTTGTGGTAGAAACATCAATGGTGTTTCGCCTCTTTTTATTCCAGCTCATTTTTATAGTGGCCTTTCTCCTTTACTCAGTTATAAGACCCTTAACAGCGGGATCTGTTTCTTCTCATCCAAGTATGTGTCCTTGCTGGCATCGTGCAGATATTAGGTCGAGTGTCAGTAATGTCAGCTGGAGATTTCATATCCAAAGGCGGAACCTCAAATATAGAAATGTAAAGATTAGGTTCAGCCCTGAAAAACCTATTTCTTTTGTTTCCTTAGGATCTGCTCTGGTCACTCTCCAACTCTCTGTCCGTCTCTAAATGATGCTAATTAGTCCCAGATCTGGCTGCCCCCTGGAGAACCATGTTCCTGGCAACAGAATGTATCTCAGTAAGAGAGGAACTCTGATCTGCTGTCCTCCCAGCCCATGTTCAAGCCACAGATCTTTGAGCACCTTCTGTGAACAGCATAATGTTAGGGCCGTGGTCCTAAACTTGGTAAACTTGGTTGCTGTGATCCAAAAAGAGATACGCTTTATATTGGTGACCCAGCACATATATATGGTATATATAATTGAATATAGTATATATAATTGAAACAAAAGTTTTACAAAATAATTTTATTCTCATTGCATGGCTTCATTCCCATTCTTTCTATTCTATCCTATTCTGTTGTTTTACACAAATGCTGCTTGTACTTAAGGTATTGATTTCATGACCCACTAATGCAGTGACTCTCAACCCAGGGAGCTTTAAAAAACAAAAAACAAAAACGTGCATGCCCAGCCCAACCCTCAGAGGTTCTGATTTTGTTTACTGTGGGATTCTAATGTGCAGCCCCAGGCTGAGAACCACGACATTAATGGATCACACCCTGCAGGTGGAAAAATACGGCCATGCAGGATACAAAGAAGAGGAGATGATCATTCAGTAAGAGCCGTCAAATGGGTACCCAGGAGTTAGCCAAGTCTGGTGGGAGGTGGAGCGAGCGGGAACTCACATCCAATTGGTTAGATCAGAAAAGAGCTTCTGGAAAAGCGGGAAGCTAGAGCTTGGGCAAGCTTTGACGAGGGTGTGATCATACAGACAGGCAAACTGGACAGAGGACTAAGGCCGATGTATTTCTTCTTCTTGGCCAAACGCAAAGCCCTAATTCTAATCGAAGTTTAGTAATTGGAGCTTCTTTTCATGTACTTATGGGCTACTGTCACTTTTAGAAGAAAATCAGTTGTGAGCTAAACATTTCATACTAATAACGCACTGGAAGTGGGCCTTTTTTGGTGTTTTGCTAGTAAGGCGGTCTGCTCACATGATCTATTAAAATAATAAAAATACTTAAAAAAAAAGGCTAGTTAACATTATTCATGCCGAAGTATTGGGGGTGGGGAGGAAAGTGCACTCATGAGTGTAATGTACTTTGAAATGCATAAAAAAATGAAAGCTGCATTGATAGAGGTATAAAAGGATGGATGGGTAGCCAGCAAAGTATTCGTTTTAGCATCTGGGTGGTGACTATATCGGTGTCTACTGTATGATTTACTCCCCCCCCCCAACTCTTCTACATGATTGCGAATTTACATAATACAATGTGGGGGTAAAACACCAAAACCTAAGCTCCTGCAGGGAGAAGCTGTGTTGGATGTGAGGTCTCTGCTCCCATCCGCCCCCGCCCTCCCCTCCACCTTCCCACACCCTGGAAAGAGTGACATGGATGGTCACTTGTGTCTCTGAACACAATAACTCAGATGAGTTATTTCTTATTTTTTTTCCAGACAAGGACATACATCTCACTGGCAGCAGAAATACTGCCCAGCTGAGAGCGCTCAAACACTTCAGGAGAAGTAGTGGGGGTCCAGCAGTTAGTCATTCCAGAAGTTTGGGATGCCCACTAGATGCCAGGCGCTAGAAAACTTCAAGCTAGAATACCTAAGTTTCTTAAGGAAACCCCAGGTAGCTCCCTGGTGTCAGGATACCTGGGTTTGATTCCCAGCTCCTGTCCTTCACAGCTGTGTGGCTTTGGACATGTCACTGAACCCCTGTCTGTTCTTCCACTGTAAAATGGGCCACTAAAACGACCTGTCTGATAGGCTTATTGAGCGAGTTAAATGAGATAATACGTGGGATGCGCCTACAGTGTAGCCAGCACAGAGCACAAAACAATGTTACCCTTGAAGAATACCACTTCTCTGTATTAGATTTCCCATTGTCTTATGAAGACCACATAATTGCAGTTATTTTATAATTTGGTTTTCATTAGCTTTGAACTTGACAACACTTTTGGTTTGGAGGAACGAATGACTGGTGGGTTGTTTTGTTTTTGGTTTGGAGGAGGGAGAAAGAATTTTCTTTAAAAGAAATGTGTAGTGAAATGACTCTGGGCAAGTAATTTAACCTTGGCCAGACAGTCATGGTCCCATCTGAAGAACGAGGGCCTTGGAGAGACCACCAAGTTCCCTTCAAGCACTAAGAGTGTGTGTTCGCACACTTTTTTTTTTTTTTAAATTGAAAGCGTATTTCTGTCTCTTGTAAGTAATGGAGCAAGAAGTGATCTAGGGAAGTACTTGTGAAAGCTAGGAAGGAATCTAAGACCAGCTTTATTTTGGCTACTGCGTGTTTGATCCCTTCTCTGAGAAGCACCTAGGAGGTCTGCAGTGGTGAGAGGAATGAGCAGTGAAAGTACTGTATTACTATCATTTTATAATACTGTCTCACGTAACCTGGGGGATTTCAGTATTTGACTTAAAAAGAACAAACAGGACTTCCCACAAGCACCAGCATACCTGTATTTTTCCCTTATGTGACCACCAGCAGGTGCAAGGAAGAATTTAGGCTTGGAACCGGGCGTAGAGTGCACAGCAAGTTCAGAACCCTGTTCTGTCTTGTGTTCATTCCCATTTACCGGGGTGCCCAAAAAATGTGTACAAGTGGACACTTTGGTCAGCGTTGCTCAAGCAGTAGTTCGCCATCATCAGAAGTGTCTGGATGCTGATGGTAACCACCTTGAGCGCCTCTTGTAATTGCAGAAGTCAACATGACTTGTATTCATCTTTTGTTATCGGTATATATTGAGTATTACAATTTTAATAGTTTTTTCCTTTCTTAAAATGTGTATACCTTTTTTTTGGGCATTGTTGTGTGTGCTGTGTGTGTGTGTGTGTGTGTGTGTGTGTGTGTGTGTGAGACTAAAGCAAAACAAAAACTACATTATAACCCAGAAAGGCACATCATGGAGGGCAGAGATTGAAAAGTGGAAGTTACATTCCAGTTAAACTAGAATGCATTTGGCTTTGGTGTCTCTTTATGTTTCCTATTTGTGTCTGTTGACGTTTTGTAACCTTGGCAATGCCACAGAACATCGTAAAGGGGGAACGGCCTGTGAACACCAGTGAAGAGTTGGCTGGTGCAGCAAGGCCGCTGTGCCCACCCGCCCTGTGCAGGTTCGTTTAGGTGGAAAACCACAGCATTGGCGGCATGAATGCCTTCAATTGCCTTCGAGTTGTGCCTTAGTGCTTACATTTATGTCCCTGCTTGTGGCTGCCCCTGTCCAGTCTCCATGCACTGGAGGGAACACCTGCAGTCAAGTATGCAAAACCATTTCTATGGCAACCCTTTGTTATCCATTAATTTAAAATATTCCAACATTTTTCTTCAGCTGAAACTTAAAAAAAACTTAAAAAAAACCCCAACAACCCTGCATTTCTCCTTTTCCCTCATTTGTACATTGGACGTTAATCTCTCTGGCTACTCAATTTATGGACATTTTCTCCCTACCCCACCTCTTTGGAAAGCTGATTTTTTTTTGGGGGTGGGTGGGTAGAGAGAGGTAATAAAATAAATGGCTAAGCCTGGCATCTCTGATTACAGCTCTGAGCCAGTCAGTGGGAGGAGATGCCTCCCTCCTTGATTGGAAAGAGGCAAAACTTCATGTGAAACAATCTTTCACATCTGAAACGATGTGCAAAGTATGTGCAACAGAAAAATCTCACCAAGTTGGTTGCCTGCCTGATGATTAGATCAGCATGAGCAGACCTGGGAAGTGTACTTGAGAAACACAGCAGCTCTTTTGTCATTTGAACGGTGCATTTAATGGGCACTATGAGGACTGAGTTCTGGCAACCGAAGTCTCATGCTCGTGTCAAGAGGTGTGTGAGGAACGTGCCACGGCATACGTTAGGGAACACCTATGAAATGAAATGCAAATGGATGGCAATAACACATTATGGTTGCAAATGCGAACACAAATGAGGAAATGCAAAAGAAAGTTTTGCATAGCAACACTCGTTTCACATGTGGTAATAATTACTTCTCTCACATGTGATCTATTCTAATGTTCAGGATGTGGGACATGACTGCTTCCCAGTTAGTCCTCCTTGGGCGAAGCTTTACATTTTATAACTATCGTATGCAAGTCGTTTACTTTTCTCCCACACCGGGATGTGAGTGATGATTGTGTCACTCATTGTCAGTATAACCCTAATCTTCCTTATTTGAGAAACGCGCAGCTCATTATCTTCGTTTTCCTCTCTGGTAGGTTTTATGGGCATTTCTCAATGTATCAATTCTGAGGTGTTATGCACGTTTGGCGATGGAGGTGAAGGCAGGTGCTCGTTTTGTTTTGTTGCTGGATAGCTCGAATTAGTCCTGTCTTCCTAGCTGTTTAATTTTTGAAGCGTTTCTTGCTTTTCAGTGTGCAGCTTGTGTTCTGGTCATTTTGGGTGTTAGGACTTAGGACTTCTGTTGCCCTCCAGGTGCTGTGGACTTAGAAACCCTGCCTGTGAGACCAGGTCACACAACTCGTATCTCCTTCTCCCTGCCCCCTGCCATTTTTAAATAAGTTTCCTCTTATTTTCCTCTTACACTTCCAATTCTAAATAGTTTGGCAAAGGTTTTTATGTGCAGAAGCATCTTCAAGGAATAGTTTATTAGGTGCCACTCCTCTCCCTTGGGGTGATATAAAGAATGGGCAGGAAGCTGTATTTGTAAGGGGAGTATGTGTGAAGTGTGTGTGTGCGTGTGAATGTGCGTGTGTGCATGTGTGTGTGTGTGTGTGTGTGTGTGTGTGAATGTACCTTTTTAAGTGAAGGTTTCCTTTCCTCTTTTCCTCCTTCTCATGCAGGGGCCTGGGAGCCCAGTGCATCCCCATGACTGCAGTTGGCTCAGCATAATTGATGCGGTCTCATTTCCCACAGCTGATGAGGATTATATCAGCTTGGTTTAACAGTCTCATTTTCTGCTCCCAGTGCACACTTGTTTTAATGTGTTTCAGTTAATGAGGTAGAAGAGAGAACGAGGTGTTACTGTTTATACACAGGCAGTGAGCTTGTGCATTGAGCCTGCCACAGCCCACGTGGCCCGGGTGTCCTTGGGGGGGCATGTCCTACAGAGCAAAGGCACCTTTTGGGAACATGGTTGTTCATGGCTAATGCAGGTAGTAATGATTATCCATAAGCTTTACCAAGTAGTCTTGTTAACACCATTTCTCTTTTCCATGGTGTGTCTTTCATATGTCATGGTGAAAAGATTGTAATGTGGCTCAGAGGTTGGGGTGCAGCCAAGGGCATGGGTGAACCCTCCACTAACAGCTTTTGCAAACTCCATGTTCCATTCTCCAAGCACTATAGCCCTAGAGGGGCCCCTCCCCAGGTAAGGGTCAGTGTATTTGAAGAAACACAAGTGAAACCAATTTAGAAGACCCGGAGGAACTGTACTTCTACGTGGGGAAAATTGAGTCTGAAGTAGGCACTAAGAATGTGTATCTTGTGCACCCTGGGGTCAGAGCAGGGCTACTGGTAGGGATGGTAGAAGAAGTAGAAGAAACTTCCAGGGGTAATTTTATGTGAACAAGGGTCTGGTTTGGGTTCTGACTTTACTCTTCTTTGGAGAGGTGGGGCCCTTGCAGCTGGAGACCATCATAATCGAGGTTCAAATACTGCCCCCCTTCTTTGAGCTCCTTGGGGAGCAGGCTGCTGCCTCAGGGCAGCCAGGAAACCAGAGCTGGGCGGCCCTTTTGCATGTATTCAAATCCCCAGCTTCTGGGCGCATGGAAAATAAAGGGCGTGCCAGAGGCCCAACAAAGGGGATCTGTCTGTCTTGGGGACCAAACTACGCCATTCTGTCAGCTACACACACACACACACACACATACACACACACACACGCGCACGCTTGTGGAAGGACATGCTTTCCTACCTCCCACCCCATCTCCGTCCATTTTTCACGTAAGCCCTTTCCCTCTCTTCTCTCTCTTGTCAACACGGAGCACCCTAAATGGTTAAACCTGTTGCCTGGCCTTGGCGCCATGCCAGCCCTGTGGGGTGCTGTGCAGGCTGGAGGCCCCCAGCTCATCCCAGCTTCCCGAAGGCACGGCGGCCGTGGGTTTCAGCAGGAATTAAACAATTACGAAGTCTTAGCCCTCCCCACCTTCCGTGGATTGACTCTATAAATTGTCAGCCTGTTGACATTTTAATGCGAATTATGTCATGTGGTATCCCCTTTGATTTCGACATGCCTCAGTTTGTAAATACATGAGCCACTCAAAGGCTTGTGGTTAGTGTACACTCCGGAGGCCTCGGGGTTTTTGGTGGGGGAGAGAGCGCTGCCGAGCGCACAGTGCTGGGAGTGTGCTGGCATGGCAAGGCGCTCACAGTTACCCAGGGCGGCTCTGAAGGGTAGGCAGGCTGCCCAGGGGGCCTCCGCCAGCCCCGGACTGTGCCCTTCGCCCCCCAGCTCCTCCCGGGACACCAGGAAAGCCTTTGGGACCGAGTCATGGGATATTTTTATTGGATGCCTCGATGGCTCAGCATTTCCCCAGCCACTGTGCAGCTGTGTTTCCCCTGTTGTAAAGCATGGTGTCACCTCCCCCCATCACCGGCACAGGATGAGAACTGACTGACTCTAGACCAGGGGTCGGCAAACTGCGGCTTGCACGCCACATGTGGCTCTTTGGGGGATGTACATGTGGCTCAGAAGTAAAATTGAAAATGAAAATAAAACTATCATAGTTCCATTTATAAAAATTTTAAAGGTTATTATTCACATAATGGTGATTTCATTTGTTTTATGGAGCTTGAATAATTTTTAAATTGTTTGGAGGGACAGGATTGGCTCTTCCGTCTCAAAAGTTTGCCGACCTCTGCTCGAGACCCCACTGCAAACCAGTAGGCCTGGGGAACATTACCTGCAGCAGGTTTTTCCTTCCAAAGGACTTGACCGTCCCAGTGGGGAAATGATTCAGAGGGAATTTTAAAAGACATGATGGATGGAGATTGAGAAGGTGAGGAAGAAAGAAAAAAAAGTGAAAAGTAAGAACTGTTAGATGGAGGAAAAAGGAAGACTCATTATTTGTGTGGGAGAGGAAGGAAGAGTGGCACCTTGAGGACTCTGACTGTTCAGATTCTAACATTCAAGGGAGGGAATTTTCTGGTAAAAACAGCTGAGAAACCCCCGTGCTAGGACTCTGCTCCATTCGCTGTCCTTAACCTCTTATTTACTAGCTTCGAATCTCCTTACTTGAGACTTTCCTTTAAAATGAATAACCCCAGAGGAGCTGGCTTCTTGGCCATGTTTTGTGTGCAGAATGTCAATGCTCAAAAAAGTTAGAATGAGCCATTCTGAGATTGGATGTCTTGTGTCTGGAGGGGCTTGACCAGGATGACACCATCAACAGACCCTAAGAAAGGACCAGGAGGCGGAAAGGTGGTGTCTGCTTTGCACAGAGGGGGCGTATGATCTTCCGTCCTCTGACTATAGCAACTGCTGGGCCTGCTGTCTGTGTTAGAATTTGGCCGACTTACAAAAATGTCATGGGATCTCTAATGGCCATGGGTGGTCGGGACCCATTTCCCACGTGCTGAGTAATTCCAGTTTCATGTGTGAATAATGCCCATATTAAAGCAATTAGAGCTACACATAATCTGAAAAGGAAGAAGGGACCCAAATTCCTGTTGATCAGAGACACTTCCAGCTCACTGATTTCTTTGGTAACTTCCATGAGTGCTCAAAAACGTTTTTCAATCGATTCTCAAATCTTAATTCATTTTTAAAAAGTTGCAATAAAATAACAAGTGTTAGATGATGATGATAGATAGGAAGGAAGGAGAAAGGAATACACATTTTTTAGGAGCATTGTTTAGTTGGTTACCATGAGAAATTATACTTGGTCCTTCTCCAACATCTAGTTAGAGTTGAGCTGTAAGAGTAGATGTGAGGGCTGGCCGAGTGGCGCAGTGGTTAAGAGCTGGCTTGGGAAGCCAGCGGCCCCGGTTCCGTCCCACATATGAGGGCCAGTGACACTACCCTCAAAAAAAAAAAAAAAGTAGATGTGAAATAAAATGGCAAGATAGTGTAATAATCATGGCCCACAACATGAGTCTTTGCTAATTAGAAAAAGTTCCAGCTGATGTTTTTCCAAGTTAAACAGTGACTTCGGGGTATAAAATGAGCCCTGTGCTTTTGTAAAAAGGTTATAAAATGTTGTTTGCAACATGTGTGTAGGTCTCAGTTACCTGCTTCCTCTTTATTGTGGTGAACATAAGTTATCTATTGGAAACATGCTTTCAGAGGCAAATCTAGGGCCTTTTCAATAAGTTACTATGTGTTCTGTAACTTGCTAAGGAGACGGGAGTAGCATCCCGTGCCTCTGTTCATTTGGTTCACGTCTCCCAGGACATGTGAAGTTGCGGTCACTTCCAGTCCTTGGCTGGTGTCCATTCCTGCCCCCTGGTTACTTGGTCAGGGAAGGAGTAGACCACAAGGTGACACTTGGTTTCTCAGCCCTACAGATGGGCAGAATTCTGGGTGACTGTAGGAGTTGGAGGTGGGGGGATCAATGAATTTGCTTTCACTCTTTTCTTGCTTTTTCCTTAAAAAAAAAAAGGCAACTCAAAGTGTAATGGAAGGTACTGGGGAGACACAGAATGGGTCAATGGGTCACGGTGTGGCTGCATTTTACACAGCTGGGGAATGTCATCATCAGAAATCCCCATTATTTTTTTAAACAAAAACTCATAAACACAGCCAATAGTTTAGTGGTTATCAGAGGGTAAGGGGGAGGTGGGCGGTAGATGAGGGTAAAACAGAATCCCCCATTCTTAATTGGTGGCGTGTGAACTTGGCATTGCTGCTATGGTTGGGAGCTCTTCAGTCTGACCTGCAACACCCTCAAACCCCCTGAAATTTTCTGACGCTTAGTGGGTAGCTCTAGAATTCTCTTGTCCTTTATAGTGACAGGAGCCTGGAGTTTTTTTACTGGAATTTATTTTTATTTAAGCAAAAAAAAAAAAAAAAAAAAAAAAAGGACAGCTAGCCAGCTAGCAGATGGAATAGTTGATAGAGTAAAAATGCATTGGACTCACAATGACCAAGCTGAACTTGGAGCTGCATTGATGGTGGCCAAGGCCTGTGCAGAAGGAAGAAGCCAGCCAGCCTCTGGGCAGCAGGGAAAGTGGGCAGCCTACTGACCCATTTCTATCGCACAGCAATGGCTTTGTGTTGGCTCCACATTCCAGCTTGCTCTAGCCCCACAGGTTATTTGCATAGCACACAAACAGCGGATTGTACAATGCATGTAGGTATCCCCGGCATTGGCAATGGACCATGGATATGAATGGGACCTGTGTGTCCATGTTGTAAGGCCTTCCCACCCCAGCCCCGCTACTGCCTGGACAGGGCTCAGGCTTGCCAGTGGGGGGCACCTTACCCATCTGCATTCTCACTTCCAGGGTCTGAACATGCATTTATATAAAGGGGAGGAAGAGATGTGACTACCATCCCATAGGAAAGAAGTGCCCTGAGAAAGAAAACCCAGGGGGTTAGTTTTAATAAGAAGAGAAAAACCTAGGAAGTTTGAGGGAGGCAGAAAGGAGAATGAGAGGGTGAAGGAGAAGGGTTTCCGACAATTAACTAATTCTCCTTGCTCTAACCCGTGACAGAATTAATCACACATTAACACACTGACAGCAAAATTAATGTCATATGCAAATTAATAGTACAGGCTTGGCATTCAACAGCCTGTTGGCTTTTTAAGGCTGGCGTTGTAGTCACAGCCCCAGCCCACAGGTGGCCGCATGGGTGCCACCCCACCCTCAGTCTGCTTGACAATACCCAGGGCAACTTCAGAACCAATGTGACATCCCCTTAACTGGCATGGAACAATTGATGCCAAAAACCCACGAGCGTCGTAGCTGTTCTCTTCTCATTGTGGGAGCAGAGTGAGGAATCAGACAAGCGTTGGTGAGGAGCCCTTCTGCCTCTAATAGTTTCCTACCTCTACCATCAGTATGATACTTGAGGAAAGCGGGGTGGTTTTCTGGAAAGATCCTTAGGAAGCCATCGCCGTGTTCCTTCCCAGATGCCATCATTAAGAGATGTGTTGGGGTGGCGGCCGGTTAGCTCAGGAGGTTAGAGCCTGGTGCTGATAACACCAAGGTTGCCGGTTCAATCCCCATGTGGGCCATGGAGCTGTGCCCTCCTTATAAAAAAAAAAAAAAAGAGAGATGCATTGGGTTGGAGGAAAAGGGTCCTGTTAAGAGTATAGTAGCCACCCCCTGCTTCAGTGCATCTCTCTCTCCTTCTTTTTTTATTCCACAGTTATCCACAGTCAACTGTAGACTGAATATATTAAATGGAAAATTCCAGATATGAGAGAGAGAAAGCACATTCACATAGCTCTTATTATAGTTTCTTGTTACTGTTCTATTATCAGTTATTGTTGTTAATGTGTTACTGTGCCTAATTTATAAATTAAATTTCATCATAGGTATGTATGTATGTACAGGAAAAAAACATAGAATATACAGTTGACCCTTGAACAGTGCAGGGGTTAGGGGCACCATACCCCTTGCACAGGAGAAAATCTGAGTTTAACTTTTACACCCCCCACCCCCCAAATAAACTAATAACCTACTGTTGACCGGAAGCCTTACCAACAACATAAAGTGGATTAATGCATTTTGTATGTTTTCTGTATTATATATTATATTCTTAAAGTAAGCTAGAGAAAATAAAATGTTAAGAAAATCATAAGGAAGAGAGCATTCATTTAAGTTATTTATTGAAAAAACAAACCCTGCATATAAGTGAACCTGTGCAGTTCAAATCCATGTTGTTCAAAGCTCAGGTGTATAGGGTTCAGTGTTATCCGCAGTTTCGGGCATCCACTGGAGGTCTTGGAATGCAGCCCCCCACGGATAAGGGGGATCTTCTGTGTTACACTGTCAAATATCAAGTCATTCTAGTTTTAGCTATGAACTACCAAGTGAAAATTGTTTCCTGTGGCTTCCAAGAGGTTTAACCTACTGAAACCAACTCCAAAAAGAGAAAATGAGAGCCCCTCCTTGAAGTTAAAGAAAGAACGAAATAACCAGAAGGAAGAGCAGCGAGCATGCTTTAGAAGAACATTTTGGTGGCTGAACTTTACGGTCTGGGGCAAACACGAGCCAGCCCTGGTGCTGCCCGTGACTAACCCACTTGTGAATGCCACATCTGGGGTAATTACTGTTGTGACACTTAATGAGTAACAGTGTTGGGAAGCAGGCGTTATACTGAACGTAAAGACATGATCCTGCCTGGGAGCCACTTCAGAAAGGACGAGGCAATTCAAAGGAAGATGAAAAAAAAACAAAAACCCATGGTCAACGGTTTATGTTGATTCCGAATGAGTATTGGCATTTTCTTAGTGGTGCTGATTTCCTTAGCTTTTTCGTTAGCTCCCACTTCATCTGCTACCAAGGAGAAGAGACTTGAGATTGATGAGGTTAGGACAGAGATGCGGGAAGCAGCTTTGTACACTATGGAATAGTCTTCATTCCTGGGCTTTTTTTCATTGTGTCTAAAGCAGCCCTGGGGACTGATGGCCTGGCCTAAACCAGGGCTGTGGAACTTGGGGCCCTGGAAAATCAGTAATGTGACACTTTGGTTTTATAAATGAAGTGGAGTTTGACTATATCAAGGACACACATGCATGTGCATGCACACACACACGTATGTTTGTCTATTGGGTTGTTGGAAAAGTCATGACATATTTTTTCTATGTTTTTCATTGCAAAAATGTGTCATGACTTTTCCGACAACCCAGTAGTATCCTTGATATCCAGATAGATGGTTGGATAGATGATAGATGCCAGCTTATGTAACATCCTCGCATACATATAAATATACACGTACGTGTGTATATATATTTGTTGTAATTGTTGTAATTGTTATGTATGGTGTAGTGTTTCAGATACTACTAATTTCATCAGTCCGTGTAGTGACTTTACCACATATGGACTTCACACTCTATCTAAGGAACCTGGCATGGATAGAGCAGGAAGTTAGATCAGGGGCTGGGAGTGCGTTCTGTTCCCAGCTCTGACGTGTACGAGCCTCTTGATGTCATCTCTAAAATGGAGTCATTTGCCTCCCAGAGTTACTAGGATTGGATATCCTGATGGATGCGAAGGAGTTCTACAAGCTGTCCAACACATAGCAACCTGAAACACATGTCTTATGAGTAATACCTGATCACACAAGGCAATGTCAGAGACAAAAATCAGGTACTGAGAGAGCACCTGGAGTGACAGTGCCTACACGAGGCCACGCCGCGTGCTTGGCCACACCTGTGCCTACTTGTATGTGGTACTCCCTTCATTCCAGTTCCTGTATCGAAAGTGGCAACCGGATAGATGTCCTTGCTAGGACTCGATGTTGACCCCTGTCTAGGGGTACTGTGGGGTAAGCAGGTGTCCTCATCTCCATTGTCCTGCCTGCCATTTGGTATTCTTTGGCATAATGGGTTGGATAGAATGTGATGAACTTAGGCTGTAAGAGATGGAACAGGTGACCATGGCCGAAGGGAAGGTCATTTATCTGGAACAGGGGGGCCTGAACTAGTGACCTGGGATAGGCCTCGCCATCCTCCTAGAGTGGTCGGGAGATGGTAGCACCTAAAGCCTGTTTAGCAGAGGGTGATACCAAATGGAAGTGGGCTTGTCAAAGTAACTGCAGAGGGAAGAACTTGGGTGCAAAGAGAATAGTCGAGATGTGGTATGTTGGGTGTCACTGCCTGAATTAAAGTTCTCAGGACAGTCAGGTGTGCACTTTCTGGTTACTGTGCCACTGGGATGTGGAAACGAACCTGCTGTTCCTATTATTTGCTGGTGGCGTGCAAGTTCGCAGGTGAGGCGATATTCTGCAAATGCTGCAGGGCTGAGAAGGAGGAGGTGAGACCACTTCACAACTAGTTCCCTGAGATGCCTTTTGTGGGGTTTTCCTTGGGAGCTGGCTGGCAGGGGCTCCTACCTACCTGTGGACCCACCTGGGAGCTGAGACTGCTCTAGTTTTGCATCTGTGCGTGTGGCTGTTTTACCCTTTCCCTGGATGGCCTTCCCTCAGATGCCTGTGAGGGTTGCTAGGAAACTGGCAGAGGCCTGTATTCTCCTTGGCTTAGGACAAGGCCCGAGCCAGCTTCCTGGGGCCTCGAACCAGCAAGCATCACAAGAGCACGAGAGCCGGCCAGATGCACTGCTCACTTGTGCTCTCTGCCCTGATCCTGTCCCTCAAGACACCTTGACTTCTTTCTGTGCAGTTGGTGGCCTTTGTCGCATAGAAGCATTCAGGGCAGGCCATGCCTCGTCAGCTGTCTTCCAAGCCCACCATGTTGGTCTTCAGATGCCTTTATCAGGGAGTGAGGGTAGCCTCAAATCCAAACAACGAGAGCCCCTCTAATTATTTTTCTAGGGCCTGTCTCGGGTCACACTTGAGCAGAACCAATCCCCTTTTGATTCTCTGTCCCTCCCTCCCTCCCTCCCTGCTATCTACATGGTCTCCTGGTACAGCCCGCGCAACCCCTACTTCCTAGCAATGCCTCATGGCTTTGGAAGAAAAGAAAAGCTGGATGCATTTTTGGCTGTGGAGTCCTGGAGGGAAGTAACCACCGTGTCATTTCTATGAAGAACTTGTACAAGTTCCTAGAAGCTGCGTCTCCTGGATGCGTGGTTGCTCCATTGCTCTGTCACCATCCTGCGCTCTGAGCACAGTGCTGAGAGAACGAAGGGGCAGAATCTAAAAGTCGGAATTGGGCTCTGGAGACATAAGAGGCAAAAAAGCACATTTTTCAGAGATGTTCCTTCTGATTTGTGTCGGGTTTGCTGTCACACCTAAGAAAGTTGTCTCTTTCTAGTTGGGGAAACTGCAGGTTCCACATGGACTGGCAGTTTTTCCCTTAAATGCTTATCCTGGGGCTGGTGTGTTCTGTGGGTGAGCATGTAGATTAGTGTAATTTTTTTAAGGTTGGTGAACTGGTCACTTGAACTGGTTAGAATCATTACATTCTGTCCTTGCTGTGGATGACTACGCAGCTGTTAAAAATGACTGGTGCCTGTGTGTTTTTTAGTTGGGAAGATGGCCTCAACAGTTTATAAAAATATTACATACATGGAATGTTTCATTTATGTAAAATCATGATGTATATATAGATCAGAGATGTCAAGATGGATATTGGCCAAAAATGTTCATCTTGGTGACCGTATGTAGTGATTTTTCTACTTTTTGTTCCTTTTTGGATTGCCTTAAAAAATAACCAGATATCATGAACTCTATTAAAGGTGTCACCTTTCCAAGGATTCCCTAACCTGAGTGCATCAGAATCAGGGCAAACTCTGAGGTTCCACCCCTGAGTTTGACTGTGACTCTGGGCTGGGGAAATATAAGGTGTCTGTGTTTTAACAAGCTCATGATGCACCTGGTACTTGAAGGGCATGGAGGAAATCCTGTCCCTGAGGAAGGAATTTCCCACAGAAATACTGTCTCGAAAGTGTCACTGAGTTTCTCTGTTTCTCCTTTCTTTACATAGATGAGTGTAGGAGCACCTCTGGTTGTTAGGATCCTTTCTGTTGAGTCGCTGTCCACGTAGTTACCTGCAAACATAGACACAGTTCTTTCCGGGTCCTCTCCCATAAGAGACTATTCGATGTTACTGTTTCGTAGAATGTAAATGATACTACTGGCTTCTTTTAACTGTGCCATGTGTACTTTTTTGATGTCTCTAAATATTTTTCACCACATGATTTTTAACAACTGCACAGCACCCTGGTATGAAGGTGTCACCGTTTATTGAGCTAACTGGCCCCTCCTCTTTTGGTCATTTGTCCCTGTGCATGTGCCTTCTGCACTCAGCTAGGCACATGTCTCTGGCTTTTCTAATTCATGCTTCGTATGAAGTGGTTTCTAAGCTCTTTGCCATCCCCATCACCTGTCCCTGACATGTTTGCTTGTTGATGTGTCCCCTGGGTGATGATGCTCTTTATAGGATGTCGTGTTCTTGGTGAGACCTCACTGGATCGTTTCAGGGCATCTTTCTCCTCCTTGATACAGATACCAAATCATTAACTTTCTATTCGTTTATTAAGCAGCCAAATCAAACCCTTGGTTTCTATGGAACTTGTGGTTCCCTGAAATGATCAGGGTTTTGTTGTTGCCTTTGTTTTCATGAAACAGGCAATTCAACCAGGTCTCCCTGTCCCCTAAACCTGAGGACAGGATTTGACTTTTATTTCTGTTTTCCTTCATCCTGTTTTTTTTTTTTTCATTGTTTCAGTGCCTTAGCTGGCTGCCCTCTCAAATGTATAATATCTGGAAATGTGACAGTAAAGTTATCATCTTTATCTCCTCTAATACATACATATATATGTATACACACACTATACACACACACACACACATATATACATATACATTTATTATTCAATTAAAATATTTTAATTTTTGAGTTCAAATGTATTTCTTATCGTTTAAATTTTTTTTCTGGAAATGCAGAGAAACGCAAAATAGAAAATCATCCCTAATCTCACCAGCCAAAGATGGTTTGAATTTTAAATATTTTGGCATATATGAGTTTAGGCTGTTCTGTACAGATGGGATACTGTTTGTTATTCTGTATAATTTAAATGATACTGTGTTTTGTAATTGGCCATTTCTAACTTTATAATGTTTGATTTTTTGATATTACTATTTTTCTATCACGAGATTTTTAATAGCTGCAGTGCTCCACTGTGTGAAGGTGCCATGATTTAGTTAGCAACCCCTCCATTTGACATTCTGATTGTTATCAGTTTTTCACTATTATAGACAAAATTTTAACAAACACATAAATAAAAGAGCTCTTTCGATATCAAAGACGTCAAACATGTATTTACTATCTGTTACAGTTTTACCCTTCCTCCCCAATTCATCATTATCTTTTACTATTTAAGATGTTTTGGGATGCCAAAGTTAAAAATTTTTATACAGTAGAGAACTTTTCATGTTTGCTTCCTTCTCCTTTGTGAAGCTTCAACCTCCCTTTCTCTGCCAAGATCATGTTCATTTGTATCCCCTCTTAGTTCTTTTATCGCCTCATGTTTTGACACTAAACTTGGTCATCCATCTAGACTTTATTTTGGTATATGTTGTGAGGCAAGGATCTCTCTGTGTTTGTTTGTTTGTTTTCTTCAATTAGTTATCTGTCTCAGCCCCACTTACTCAGCAAGCCACCCACCCCTTCCTGCAGTGCTTAGAAGTGCCATCAGGTCACACATGAAGTTCTTATTTGGATCTGGTGCTGGACTTTCTCTTGTTTCACTAATTCACCTTGACTTGGGCTCCATACAGAACTGTTTTCAGTATTTTGGTTTTACACCGCCTGGTTTTAAGTACAATGCTTCTCATCAGTCATCTTTTAAAAATGTTTTTAATTTTACCTGCTTATTCCTCGCTGTGGCTTTCAGACTCTTTTTTATTTATTTTTTAATTGGTGGGGGTGACTCCTCTCTCTATTCCAATCTTATTAGAAATGTTAGATAAGAGAGGTCCAATTAGATAATTACGGCCTACTGTACACATTTTCCTTCAGGTTGAGTTTACTTCCTGACCAGTGTTCTTTGCGCCCAGATTCTTAAGTACAAAGACACCTCACTGTACCAGAATCTGATCCTCCTCTTTGTAGCTTGGTCTCAAGGCTATCCTGAGAGAGAAAATCAAATTTCAGTAAGTCCCCTCTAATAGGCCCCTGATCTACCTAGGTCAGTATTAGTCACAACAGCAGTAGTGACATTGTTTAGGGGGAAAAACTAGGGGGAGCCTTAAGGAAAAATAGAAGTTAGTCTGTTGTTCTGTCCATGAATTTACGTTGAATTCTAATCTCATTGCTTTTCTAAGTGCTTGCAAACATCTGCTTAAATGATTTTAGATTTTTACAGTGCTTCAGCCTGTAATTTTCAGGTACTGGTGCCATTAAAAATCAGGAACTTTTCCCATCTCGAATACTATTTTACTTTTCCTGGATGAGTTAAAACATTGAAACACATAGGAAAGCATTCATTGAATTGATATGCTGTTACGTGGGGCTGTGTCCATTTCCTTTTTTTAAGAAATAGCCTTTAATAGAACTGTGCCCGGTACATAGTGAGCGCTCAGATAGCAGCTGCTGCCAACCACACACCTTTGCATTTAATAAAATGAGCATATACTGTATGTGCTTTTAACATGCACCCTTAGGCTCTGCCTTGAGAGGAGGCATTTCTGTGTTTTAAGACCTAGTGGATGTATTTAAACAGGCCAACCATGCCGATTTGGGAAACTTACGCTGAGGTGAGCGCCGAGGGCTGCCCCTCCTGTGCCCGTGTTCTGTGATTCTAGCCGTTTAAGGAAGGTCTACCCTGGGCCCACTCGTGAGATGGGATCCGTGTGGTGTTAGAAACAGTTGTGTGATTGGTCCTTTATTATTAGTGCCATTTTAAAGGCATGTTTTTGTAGCTGAAACAGAGAGCTCTACAAGCCCGGTTACATGGAGGAGAAATGAATGCGAAGTATTTGGAGAAGATGGTGTGGGGTGGGCATCCAAGAAGGGGCAGTCATTGCTTCCCGCTCAGGTCTTCATCATTTTTGCTCCACTGCAAAGGATGATGGGAAAGATCGGCGAGGGGATTAAGTGACATGGACCGCTTGGGAAAGAGCGGCAGTTCTTATCCAAACTTGCTGGTTCCTTCCTTGTTTTTCTAGAAGCAGCTTATTTCTTTGTTTTTGATGTCAAAATATCAAGTCTATAACGTTTGGGATTATTAAGCAGGTGCACATTGAGACAGTTGCAGGTGGTAGGTCAGGGGGGCTGTACGTGGACCCACGTCTCCCCTCTGCCTGGGCTGTTGGTCCCTTTCTGTCTTAGCATCCTCTGTCCCCGCAGCCAGAGGCTTGCTCCAACCCTGACCTCTGTGCTTTATTGCTGTCTCTGCCCCTGGGAACCCACAGAATAGCAGGAGAAGTAAATGTTATTGGAGAAGACAATTCTAGGCTGGTCTCTGGGACAGCCCAGGGGCTGGGCTCCCCGTAAGCGGTGTCGCCTGGGTTTTGAGCATCTTCCATACCGGTCAGTAGAGAGTACCTTTGACCAGCCCAAGTGTTCTGTATTCCTGGCCGCACGATAGAGATAAAGGAGGACTGTCTTCTGCTGGGCCGGGAGTCCTTAGACCCGCAGCGCTGACCACAGACATGCTTCTCGCCAGAGAAGCCTCTGTCCCCTGCACCTCTAGACATGCTGCCCCAAGTCACTCTTCTCTTTGAACCATAGTTTGCTGCTCCAGTTGGCTGTTGTGAAGTATTGTGTACCAAGGAGCAGGGTAACAGAAAGGTCCCCTGGACAGCGAGGTCCCAGAGCCAGGTGGCCCGATTTCGAATCCTGCTCCCATTACTTATTAGCTTTGTTGCCATGCGCGAGTGATTTGCCCTCTGTACACCACCTTTCTCCATTTGTAATTTGGTGTCAACCATGGTCACATTGCAACACTGCCTCCATCGGGCTGTCATGAGGGTTCAATGAGTTCATGTGTGTAAGTATGCAGGGCCTAGCATGTCCGAGGGCTCTGCCGCTGTGAGCATCGCTTCATCTGTGTTGTGGAGAATCTGAGTACAGTAATACCTTGGTTTGCGAGCATAATTCATTCTGGGAACAGACTACTACTATTGTAAGACATCGTTCGTTTACCACGTTAAAATGTATTAGAAATGTTTGCTCGTCTTGGAGAGCACTCACAAACCATGTTACTCGCAATCCAAGGCTTTACTGTATTCAAAACAAAGACAACAGCTCTCTGACTTGAGACAGACATTTTCATTAGATCCTTCTGTTTGTGTGAAGAGAAGGTTATCTCTTTGACAAGATATTTTAATTTTATTTAACGGCATAATAACCAGAAGGTGGAGCTCCGTTCCTCTCCCCTTGACTGTGGCCTGGACGTAGTGACTCACTTCCATTGAATGAAGTATGGAAAGGGACAAAGAGTAAACCTGCCAGTGCAGGAGCCTGGCAGGCTCCACCCTCCTAAAGTGACCAAGGGCAGCGCACCCAACGAAAGGCCTCGTTAATGTCATGTAACCCTGACAGTACGCGATGGGAGGGGCACTTCCTCCAAATCCATAGCCTCAGTCTAGTTGGGAGAAAACATCAGATAAACCCCAATTAAGGGAAGCTCTGCATACACCTGACCAGCGCTCTTCACAGGTGTCCAAGTTACGAAAGATGAGGAAAGATGGAGGAGCTCTCTCACATTAGAAGATGTATCAACTCAGTGCAATGTGGGGTTCCGGTTGAGATCCTGCAACAGAAAAAGGATATGTCACTTGTTTGGTTTTTGATGAATGTCCCAGATGTTAAGAGCTAAGATGTTTACATTAGGGGAAGCTGGGTGAAGACGATTTTGGGGCGTCTGTACTGTCTTCGCTGCTCTTCTGTACACAATAAAATTATTTCAAACTAAACAAACAGAAACAACCCCAAACGCACAATACATCCTTGTTCAAAAAAACGTTTCCTCACTTCAGAAGAAAATGAAGTAAAAAGTGGAAGCTCCACCCCACCCCCCGCTCTCTGTGGACACACCCCTCGAGGGCGGTTACCGGTAGCATTTGGGGTTCCTTCCAGCCATTTTTTTCTATGTGCACATAAACATTTTTATTAAAAAGCTTAAAAAGCCTTTTTTCACTCCCATTCTGATTACATGCCTTCGATGTTGCAAACCTTTTCATTTTAGCACAACTATTTTCCAAATAAACTCCTTTTCGGTCAGATGTTGGCTCTTCCATGAGATTTATTTGAAGTGGTGTTTGTTTAGCTAGTGCTTAATTTTATTTTCCACTCATACTTCGAACCCATCCAGGTCCCATTTATATTGCCTCTGCCCTTGCTAGTCTTTCTAAAGCCTCCCAAATTAGCATCATCTGAGAATTTAATTAACTTGCTGTTTACTAACGCTCTCCTTTCAAGATAATTAATGAGGATGTGAAGTGACACTGGGCCTGACACTGCTCCCAGTGGCACCTAAGCTGGCATCTATCCGAGTGGGCCCTCTGGGCTTGTGGTCTCCCCTTGTTTACCCACTGCTGGTTCCCAGAGTGTGTGGACATACTAGGCGCAGGAACCCCAAGGCAAATGTTTGCTTAAAATCAGGCTTTCCTGCCTCACCTTTCATCCACTCATTTTCTGCTTTGTTAATTAAAAAGTCTCATTTTACTTGGAATGGAATGCTTGTTTTTTGTGTTATTCCCTAGACAGAGTTTCCATTACCGGGCTTGAAATTAAACGAGCTGAGAGAGTCAGGTGTTACAATTCCCTTTTGTTTCTGTAAAAGTGGCTGCAAAGCATCTCCCGAGTTCTCATCTCCCCACCCCCGACTTTCTACCAAATCCAGGAAACCGGAGGTTATCGTTGATCTAGGATTCAGCGCCGTCCCCTAGAACTTTTCTGCGATGATGCAAGTGTTCGGTGTCAGCATGTCCAACGCGGCAGCCACTGGCCGCATGTGGCTGTCGATCCCTCGAGACGTGGCTAGTGTGACCGAGGAACTGTACTTTTAGTTTTATTTCATGTAAATTAAAATAGTCATGTGTGGCACCAGACTCCCGTGGTGGGCAGCCACTGTTAGTCCTCTCTGATGTGCCGTGGGTTATTTGGGGCAGGCCTGACACCCCCAAAAGTTTCCATACCCTCCCCAAGCCTCTCTCTTCTCTGGCAGAGAAGGTAAACTGATTTCAGCCTCCCATTTGGCAAGCTGTAATCAGGAAGGTAAGTTTTGTGAAGGAAAAAGATGTTACTTTCTAAATCCAAATGTAAATGACTTGGATTATCCGTGTCACTGAGCGCTTCATTCATGCAGATAATTGAGAATTGACAGTGTCCTTTACCCTCAATTACTTCCTGATAGGTCCATGTGGTACAATGGGAGAAACATGAAGCTTTTTTAAATAGCTATGTTAATGTCCTCATTAATTTTACCTTTTCCTACCAATTAACAAATATTAACTCCTGTGGCAGGATTGAGTTGGCTTCCCTCGTGAAGCCACATCCATCCTGAACTCATTTTGCGCTGGAGCCTAGGGGAGCCCAGCTTTCCACTTCCCATTTTGCGGTGCGCAGCTCAGACACGAGGTGCTGTTTTTCAGGGGGATTTGTGTCCCGGGTCACTCACAGGGTAGCAGAGTGCCGCCTGACCCACCCTGAACCAGAACTAGATCTGAGGTTGACTTCCATGCTCGCAAGCCACCTTCTTTTACACATGGCACAACCCAGTGGTGACAAAGCCAGGTGCCTCCAAGGGCCATGCAGGTATCATAAACTGGGTAATCTTGCTGGCCTGGAGCGCGGCCGCCCCATCTTACCAAGATAAACATTGACATGAGGGACTGTGGTGCCTGGACAGCCAGATGTTACCTTTCTTTCTTTCTTTTTTTTTTTTAAATAGAATTAGAAAATCTCAGTTGCATGGGAAATTTTTGGATTTTTTAAAAAGTGTTAATCATTAATTAAGAATGTTTAAAACTCCGAGCGTTATACAGCTCCTACCTGCACACTGCCCACTTGCTGCCAGTTTGCATCTCTGACTTAGCTCTCCTCTGCCCACTGAGATCTGCCCACTCATGTCTGCAAGACCAGATACATGTAGATGGTATTATGGAGAGAATGCTTTTTTTTTCCTCCCTCAATCCAGACTTCCTGACCACTCATTGTTGGGTGTCAAGGTCATCACTAGCATTCTCCTTTTAAGAGGTGCTTAGGAAGTAAGAGCATGGCGTGTATGGGATGCACAGGACAGTGGTGACCTAGCTCTCCACCTTTTTGCTTTACTCCTTCGCTATTTAAAGCTGGGTTCTTTTCAGCTATCAGAGCGAATAGAAGAAGCCTGCTTTTTTTGTTGGTGATTCTATCATTGGGTTAGTTAAAAGTTGAATTCAATTACAGGTATTGTTTACTCCCGAATAAATATATAACCTTAACTCTTACTCATGTCGTGTTATTCATTGTGAACTGGAGGACACACTTACAATGCAAGTTCTTATGTTCAAAAGCATGAAAACAAGGGATGAAGCTTAGTAGTTTTGAGTCATTTCATAATTCAGAGTTAAATGGTACTTGAATTACTGTTGGCCTTCAGTTTGAAACAGCTTTTTTTTATATCAAGTTTGCAGGCCTGGCACTTAATGAATTTTGACAAGTTGGAGAAACTTATTTTGGTTAACAAAGTGTGTGTGTGTGTGTGTGTGTGTGTGTGTGTGTGTGTGTGATACTCTGATTGGGTAAATCATTTTCCACAAAGTTTTTCAACAGGAGCTAGCACAGCACTGCCAAAGGGGGGAGTCCATCCAGTCACTTGTTTTTATAAATAAAGTTTTATTAGAACATAGCCATGCCTGGTTTTTTTACATATTCTCCATCACTGCTTTTGGGCTATAATGGCAGAGTTGAACAGTTGTGACAGAGACAGGCTGGCCCTCAAACCCTAACATATTTACTGTGCAGATATTTATAGAAGGAGTTGGCTGACCTCTGGCCTAGATGATAGAAACGTGTTTTCTAAGAGACCGTAGTTTTATGAATTCTGGAGAAACTATGGAGTAAAAAACTCCTTCTGCCCTGACCATCCTTAAAATGACAGTTGTCTGCTCTGTCGGCTCTGGTTTATTTCTGTGATCTTAAGAATTTGCTTATTAGCTGTTGAATGCAATGACCCTGGTTTCATGGTAACTAAACCTGCATCAGCTTTTCCCTAATGTACTGCGAGCCATTTTATTCAGTAGACTGAGTAGCTTTCAACGTTTCGACGGGAAAGACACTGCTCATTAGTGGATATGTTCAGCCTTCAGTTTAGCTAAAATCGGAATGCTTTCTCAACCTGAAATAGTGGGTATTATTCTAAATGTTAAGTAATATAGCTCTCTACCAAGATGAAGTGCTTCCCAGTCATTATTAGCTGTGTGCCATCGTCATGCCTCACGATAATGCCATGAAGTAGGCTCTGAGCATTGCCATCTAGATCTTATCACTGAAGCGGGAAAGAAGGGTGACTTGCTGAAGGTCACAGAATAACAAAGGCCGCTGGCAATTTGTGTCATTTCATGAGTCATGTTGGCACTGGGGAATGCAGCTGGCACCAGCGGGACTCACACCCAGAGGCAAGCCAGTCCGTCTAACAGGTTCTTCCCCAGCAAAACCCGATGATTTCATTAGCGAGGTAAGTGAATGGGCGATCCAGTAATTAATTCGTCTTTGTGTAGGACTGAGGACCCCAGTGAAGTCAGATGGTGGGAAAAGCTTTCTGAGTCTTCAAGTGCCCCCTTCAACTGTCACTAGACAACTTAAAAAAAAAATTTATTTTTTTTTTGGCTTGACCATTTATGAAGTCTGTTTACGTTGATTTGCTGGCCAGAGTCTCACGGTCCCTCGTTGCAGGCTGGCGTTATTCCATTTTACAGCAGAGGAGGAGCTTAGGGTCAGACCCCTCTCGTCCCATGGCTCCTGGCACCCCTGCCTGTGTTCTGGCTGTGGAATGGCTTGACTATTGTGTGTCCAGCAAGAAAGCACACAGTTCCTGCTTTTAGGAACTTTCCAGCCTCCTGGGGAATATGCTATATCCCTACAGCTGATAACTAGCGCTCAGGGCTAGGAGAAGATGTGCTGAGAGAGGAAAGCTGTGAGTTCAGAGGAGAAAGGAGCACTGTAGACAGAGCTGGAGTGAAAGATGGGATGCTTGGAAGGGGGAGCTGAGCTTGGCTGACCTGGAATGGAAATACACACAGGAGGACATGGCATGAGCCAAGCCCACCCCTGAGCCCCCCTCCACCACACACACACACACACACACACACACACACACGTGCACGTGCACGTGGCCACTGAAGGGCCCAGAGTCAGTAGAGCTGTCTGGAGACAGGGCTGGTGCAGGGGTGTAGTGGGTGGTCAGACGCTGTCATGGAGGACCTTTCTCACGTACAGAGAATGATGGAAATAATGTTTAGAGATTACTTATCCCTTCATTATTGTGTGAGGAAACAAGAACCTTGGACAAACAGATGATGAATGAATGCACCCAAAGCTGGTAGAAAGACCACTATAAAAATATAGGTGTTACCATAAGAGGGGGGCTGGATGTTGGTTCCTTTAGCCTTATGTTAATATAGAGAAATCTGGAAAGGCCATTGAAAAATTTGTATTTTAAGACTTAAACTGTTAAAATACGTACTAAGAAAGTATCTGTAGTCTATATTAATACAGAGCAGGCTGCTGGACTTGAGATTCCAAAAAGGAGTGACCTGCCAGTGGGTGTGGTCTTAGTGATTGGCTGCGTCTTATACTGTAGCCCCAGGAAGAAACCACAGTAACATTTTAACTACTGACGTGTGCATAATGCCTGCTGTTAGCTTCCCAGTGCCCTGGAGCTGGCTGGATCTTAGTCACCCTCTCTCTGGTCCTACCTTCCTCCAGCCTCCTCTAAACCCCACCCCGTGACTCAAAGAAATTTTCCCAGTTGCCAGGTTTTCAAATGCAGTTTTCTAGAACTTGGATTTCACAGAAGAAAATGGCCTCATGGTTCTTGGGCTGTTCTCGTAAACCATCTATTGTGGGCCCTGCCCATCTCATCACTGGTTCTTATGTTTGCTGGAACAGAAGGAACTTGAATAATATAAAGAGAGGACGTCTTGGTCAGTGTGGACTGGCTGGTGAAGATCCTCCCTGTATTCTACCATTTAAAAATAGTATTACAGAAAATGTCTCACTGACTGGCCTCGCAGCCACTTTCCGTTGGGAGCTTGAGAGCAGACCGGGGAAGTGGTATCGTTAGACCAATACCTGGAAGTCCCTGGGGGACTTCGGAGCTGGCCAGCTAGGCCAAGGGCTGGGGAGCCTGGAGCTTGGGCATAAACTGGAAAGGGAAAGAGACACAGCTGAGGATTCAGCTTCCGACCCATGTGGAGAATGGTCCCTTCCTCACAGATCCCTGATGCAACTGAAAGATGTAACCAGTTCCTTAGGGTCTAGAGAGCAGCAGTTCTCAGCAGCATCTGTCCTATCAGAGGTCTAGAAATTTGGGGAGAAAATAGAGATGAACGTGTGTGTATGTAAAAACAAACCAAGTCCTCATCCTGCTTATCCAAACCTGGAGACAGCCAATCTGCTCAGCTATCTTTTCCGGGAGTGAGTACCCATTTGGCCACCACCTTTCAGATGTCTGAGCGTTGTCACATCCCTCCGTCGACTCATGCAGACATTTTATGTTTAGAATTTAACTATGACCTAGATTATATTTATCTGTAAAGGTGTGGTGGACACTGCGAACTCATCCTCGGTGTTCTGACAGCTGAGGTTACTTCCCCTGAGAGGCACCTGTGGTTTTTGTCTCTGTCTTCTGCGATCTTCTGTATGATCTAGGCCAGGGGTCGGCAAACTTTTGAGACCAAAGACCCGCCAGGGGTTAGCAAACTGCTGTTCACGAGCCACATGCGGCTCTTTGGGGATGTACATAAAGTAAAGGCTCTGAAGTAAAATTGGAAATGAAAATAAAACTATCATAGTTTCATTTATAAAAATTTTAAAGGATATTATTCACATAATGGTGATTATGTAAAAATATATTTATGGCTCTCAAATGATTTTTAAACTGTTGTGAGGGATAGGATTGGCTCTTCCAGGGGTCGGCAAACTTGAGACGGAAGGTACTGGAGGCGCACGTGGCTCGCGAGCCGCAGTTTGCTGACCGCTGTTCTAGATGTTTCTCAGTAAACCCATCTTGTAGTTATTTGTCAGTTTAATAATAAAAGAGCTCTCATAAAAGAGCATAGCAGTATTAAACCTATGTAAACACAGCTGGGTATGTAGATGAATTAGAAGGATAGAACGACATTGACCAGCTAAGTTGTCTGGCTGGGGGGATATTTTGGTGGATTCAGAGGGGCAAGGAGAAGCACTTTTGGGATCCATATACTAAAAAAAAATTGTGTCCTTAAGTACAGCTATTTATAGTAATTATATCCTGCCATAAAATTTTAGTTCAACAAACAGTAACTATTAGCAAACGTTTATTCTCTCGGTCCCAACCTCCCATCCTGGTCATCACGGAATGTGGAAGTCCAGGGAAGCGCTTGCCCAAAGGAATGGTGGGCGCGGATGGGGAAGACCCCGTGCTGTGGGAGCCCCCAGGTGAGGAGGCGGAGTTCCAGCTCAGGTGTGATGGGCAGAGAAGTCCGAGTGGAGGTCCCATCTGCCTGGCCGGGGAGTCGGGCAGCATCTCAGCAGGTGGATGGGGTGTTCCGAAGGGTTTCCGAACAGGAAAGGCACCGAGACCAGAAAGATGAGAGACTTGGTGGATGAGGCGGGAACTGCCAGGAGTCTCCTTGTTTTGGGGGCGTGTGGCATGGAGTGGAGGATTGAAATCTGAGATGGAGGACGGGAATTTGGAGCAGATTAGAGAGCTCTTGAACTGCCAAGCTCAAGACCAAGAGTAACAGGAGCATCACAGGTTTTCCTCATTCGTGCAGACTCAGCCAGCAGTTTTTCACTGCCTGCCGTGCGTCAGGAGCTGTGCTCAGCACTAAGGTACAAACAGCTTGGTCTGGCAGTCTGTGAGACGCCGTCCATGCTGTGACGGAGGGGCGAGGTGAGGCTTGTGACACTGAGATAACTCAGCGTGGAAGCTGCTGCCACTGGGCTCTGGGCTCCGCGGAGGGCAACCCGGGGGAGTGGCCTGTGAGCCGGGCCTTTGCGCCCAGGACAGAGCTCATCGCTCCAGCTGTGTGTGTATTTTCTTTTGTTCATCCCGACACCGTTATTCTCATTTCACTTCATTCACAATACAAGACCATTCACTATTCAAATTGAGTAGTGTGACCCGCTTCGTGAACTTTTCCAACTGATATATAAAGTGGAGTCTCCCCACGGGCCTCCCTCCTCGGGTTGCGTTGTTCCCGGAGGCCTTGCATCCTAGAGCTGGTGGGTGGTGGGCTTTGATCCAAACCTCCGTGAAATGTCTTGGTTTCTCGATAGTTCTTAGGCATTCAGCTGTTCCTGACCCAGAAAGGACCAACTTGCCGACTCACTCACCTTCTAAGGCAGTGGTCATCACAGGAGCTTGCATCGGAATTGCATGGAGAGAGCTTGTTAAAACCCATTGCTGGGCTCTCCGCCAAAGTTCCTGTAGGTCTAGACAGGGTCTGAAGGGGTTCCTGCTGCCACTGGTCCCGGTGCTAGACTAGGAGAGGCCTGCTCTAACCCATGCACCCCGTGGGGAACTGCTGTATTCTCGGGGGGACCTTCCCTTAGCAGCCCTTTCTTGAGGACTTCCACAGTGGATGCTCTAACCAACCTTTCACAGCAAGGTTGTGAAGATGCACAGCGGCCTCTGAGGAGGAAAGCCAGTTCTCCAGACATACCAGGGAGCCCTCCAGGTTACCCTCGGGAGAACTCAGACTCCTGCCATGCCGGTGCGACTTGCAAAGGTGCCGGGCCATGTGAAATGGGATTCTAGATTTTCCGCTTCCTTGTCTGTGAGGGAGCAGCCATTCTCAAGACCAAGATGATCTCAGAAATGGCTGTCAGCCATGAGGAGTGGCAGTTCTCGTCCATCTTTGGTCCCTGGCCTCCCAGTGTGGCTGTTGGACTTCAAGATTCAGCCTCGTCTTCATTCTCTCCTGCGGGTGGGTTCTGGGACCTTTCTGTGAGAGACAGCCCTTGTGGTCTGGAAATGGCGTTGAGGAGATGAGGGTTTGCTTATTCAGGCCAGCAGACACCCACAGATCTCCCAGCCCAACGGATGCCCCGGCCTTTGAGCTCCTGCCCATTGGAATGATTAATTGATGTCCTCCACTCTGCTGGACAATTAAGGAAAGCAGGAGAAGGAGGGAAAAGTCTTCAGTTAGACCTAATTTGGCACCATATTGTTTTCTGTTAATCTATTTTGTTTTCTGTCCGTCTGTCCCAAGGGACGGGTGCCTTGCTGCTTGCTGAAGCATGCATAACTAATGTCCTCATTAAGGGCTGATCTGTTTATCAGGGCCATGCTAGGAAGCCAGCCTGCCAAACCGAGGTGCAAGCTGGGGGCTGTTACCTCCCTCTGGGCCTTAGCCCCACCTCATTAAGCTGGTCTGGGCTATTGATTGGGAGCCTGTGTTTGGAAGAGTCTTACTTACTCCATGCATTATCTTGACAGATTGATCAGACCTGATTGAGAACCTCTTAAAGGAACGAACAGCTGTAATGGGAAAGTTGGACTCTGTCATCCGTTAGGATGATTCTGGGAGCAAGAAGAACAAGGCTGACATCTTGGAGCAATTGTATTTACAATTAACATGGCTGAAAACGATTGCCTCTATTGATCCCCCCTTCCTGCAATTACAGCCCCATTGTTTACATTCCAGCACTTCAGTTATAAAAAGGAAATTCAATAATTATTGCATTATTTAAAGTTAAAGTGCCACAGAGTTTGCTGGCTACGCTTGCTGGCTGATTTACGTTCAGTAAAATCCATGCTGAGCTTTCCATCTTGAGGCTGAACAATATCGGCTTTTAATGAGACTTAAAAGTGGGGGGGAGGGGAGCAAACCCAGTGCACAGGGTGTTTGTCTGGGTTATTTATGCGGGGGGAGCCCGAAAGCAGGACAGAGAGAAACCAGCCATCTCATCGTTTGCAAAACTGTATCCCCTGTTGCCACGTGGCTGTCCGCACTGCAGCCCCACTATCTTCTGGCCTCGACGCAGACCCAGCGCTGCCTCCTCAAAGACGCGTTTTTCTCTTTTACACTCTCTTGATCCCTTGTCCTATTCCCACAAGTGTAACTAGCTCCTTCAGCCTTCAACAAAATCCATGGAATTTAAAGAGAAACAGTGAAAAACCTTAGCAGCTAGAATGAGCGCTGTCAGAGGCATTTGTTTAGAGGGAGCTTTTCTATCCTGCCTCCTGGCTTTCCCATTTCCTCTTTCAAGGGAAAAGTGAAATCAAAATGAAGCACCTCTCCTGGGGAAGAAGTCAGCCCTGTGTGTGCTCACTGCCCCCTGCTCGCCTCACGCTGGCCGCCTGTGTCTCCTCTCATAATGAAGGTGATGAGGGTATTTGTCAGCAAATCGTGGGAGCTTGTGAAAACCCTCTGAGTTTGAGCACCAAATTCATGCTCTCAGCAGCAGCAGCAGCAGCAGCCCGAAAGTTCAAGAGCGTGGGAGGAATTTTAAAGACCATTTTATTTCTCTCGTCTTTGCTTGACAGTCTTCCCTGGGCCCTGTTCCAGCAAGACATCTGGACAGGTGCGCTCAGTGGGAGGATGCAGAGCTGGGGAGGAAAAAGTGATGCCTCATGCCTCACCATCAAGAGTCACTCTTTCAGTGACAGCCCTAGGAAATCTCAGGCTGCAGGTGTGAGAGGGTAGAGGAAGATGAATAGCGCCAATTCCGACTTTTATGAAGTATCTGGAATAGGCAGGCTAGTAGCAAGCAGCTGCTTCCGTGTGACTTTTTCACTAAAAAGGTGAATTCTTGTGTGCGGGCATTGCATGATTTATCTAGTGCCGTTTGTTAGAGTCTGAAATACTCCTTGGGAAAAGGCAGGTGCAGAGATTTTTAGGGCTGGGGAATTTGCCTTTCTGTAGGGGAAATATCTCTGTGTGCTCTGACGCGGGTCTCTCTTCCGTGGCATTTACTGTCTAAGCCAGAGCAGCCGCTCTCAGAATGTGGTCCCAGCAGCACGCGTGTCACCTGGGAGATGGTTAGAAATGCACATTCTCGGGCCCCAGCCCAGGTGAATCAGAAGTCCTTGGGGTGGGCACGACCATCTGCGGCATGACAAACCCCCCAGGTGCTTCTGACGCTCGCTCAGAGTTAGAGAACCACCGAGCTGGAACACTGTCCGCCTCATTAACAGCCAAACCCACGGTGTCGCACCTGCCAATCAGAAGCGAGGAAGCAAAACCTGGGCTCAGGGTAGAAAGACAATGACTGTGCCCCATATTTGAGCAGTCCTTCACATCTTCCGAAGGATTTTCCACACATGTTTTCTCATGTGGTTTTAAAAATTGCCTCCGAGGAAGACAGGGCAAGTATAAACATCTCCTTTTTACAGATCAAGTCACACACCTGTGTTGACCACCAGGCAAGTATTTTTTCTGCTGCATTGACTGTCATGGGATTTAGAGATACAAATAAGCAGATCCTTCAGAGTGGATGTGGGGGGCCAGGGAGGCATCTGCCACCCATTGCGGCTGAGTTGTCCTTCTTTTCCTGGTTGTAACCCAGTGTGTTGGCAGACATGATAAACAACAGAGTCCTGGGGTTTCATTATATTGGCGCCTCGAGGTCCAGTAAACAGATAAGATCTTGTGGCAAGGACATGGGCTTGTATGGATCCAGGCTCTGCCTTCACCAATGGCATGACCGTGGACACCTGACCTAAGATAAAATGTAAGCATCCTTCTAAGAAAGAAGTCGGTCCCGTGCGTGCTCAATATCCTTTCCGAGTCATGATTTCTGTGCATCACAGCTTCTTTACTGTCAAGTAGGAATTCCTCTTTGGGCCTGGGGCAGGACAATGGTTATAAGGAAGGGAATGTCAAATAAGAAAGTTTTGTCGGTGTTCATTTCCATCCCTAATCCCAAAGCCTTACTAATTTAAAAAATAATGATAATAATGATTACCTGATTTATGATGAAAGCTAACTATGTACCTGGCACTGTAATAAGCACTTGAAAGGCATTATCCCATTGGATCTTCCTGGCAGTGCTATGAGGAGGCTCCGTTATTGTCCCAATGCTGCAGAGAAGAAAACCGAGACCCAACAGCGCGTAGAACTTGCCCGAGGTAGCGGAGTGAGTGCCAGAGTGAGGGGTTTCCACTAGGCTGTCTTAATCCAGCGTGCACCTAGGCTACCACTATTGCAGCAGCTTCACATGGAGTTGAATGAGAACAAGCCGGAGCAGTATGTGCACGGTGGCCCTTATTTTTGCTTGGGAGCATACGTCTGGGAGAGCTGGCAAGCAGTGCTGAGAAGTGCATTTTCATGAGTAAAGAAAGGAACTGTTACCCACAAACTCTCCTAGCGAAGGTCTCAGGAGCTTTAGGTAGTTTCTGGAGGGCAGTCAGGTCGATGTTAGCCTTGGGGGACCCATTTTATTGTTTTATGTACCCATGTACCTCTGTCGGCTTCCGGGCTCCCAATGTAGATACTCATGCAACCATCGTCGGGCTTGTGCCCGGATGGGCCTGTTCCTTAGGGAGGACCCCTGCATCCCTGATAAGCTACCTCTGCTCGCTGCAGGCTTCCTAACGGAGGGAAATGAAACCTGTCCTGTGAAGCCATCAACACTCCACAAGGGTCCATATTTGGAGTTTTCTAGAAAAGATTGAAAGCCAAGGCAGATACAACAGATAGACAGTCACAGATTTGTGCTGCGATGTTTTTCCTTCAAGAACTTACTCTGCGTCTCTCAAGGGAAGCACTCTGTAACTGAGACTTTGGAATCAGGAAATGTCATTCACATGAGGGAAGTGGCGCAGGGCTGGGAAGTCTCCACTTGAGCCTCGGCGCTGGGAAGATACTGCAAGCGAGCAGTCATGGCTTGATCCAGGGCATCAGGATCCTGGCCTAGAAACCAGAAAATAGGTCAGAGCAACGCAGATGGATTGATCTAAGGGGACGTTTTCATTTCTTTCACTTTCTCTTGTAAATCGTGGTTGGGACTTCTATCTTTTGGCGTCTGCAGGGCTCCTACAGTGAAGTGGGACTAAATTAGCATGTGCCAAGGATGAGGGCATGAGCGGGTGAAAAGCCAGCATTAAACAGAAAAGTACATATATATTTAGGTTGAGCTTCTAGAATCCTTCCTAAGAAGGTGACATTAAATTTGGAACTGGAACACAACCTCCGATTGAAAAAATTTCAAAACTTTGTAACGCAACCCCCTGATTAAAAAACTCACCTCCCCCGATCCTGGTGGCGTTACACCTGAAACAATTCCTTTTTTTAGGCATTCAAGGTGAATAGCTGGGTCTGGGAGTCTTATGTTCCATGACACTGTTGCGGTCAGTGCAGTGTAGCTTGACGGTTGCTGTGGACTTGGCATTGAGCCCCAGGTTCCATCCCTGTCTCTTCCACACTTTGGGAGGCTTTGGGCCGGGGCGGGGGGTATCTTATGAAGACCTCTCTGAGCTTTGGGTTCCTCCAAGGACAGGAATCCAGACCTACCCACCTTGTGGGGCTGTCATGAGAAGATGAAGCGTGAGAAGGTGCTTTCTCAGCTGCAAATGCTATGCATGGGCATGGTGGTGAATAAACACCCCCTTACTGCTTCCTTATTTCATCCTATGATGTGGGGAGTTAGCAGACTAGCCCTGGACTCTCATCTCATTTCTTTTCTATGGAAGCATTAGTGAGATTTTCATAGTCCTTGCTCCGAAGGGAGAAGCTAGAGTCCTTGGCCTGCTGTGGTTGGCGGTTTTTCCCTCCCGAGGCATGATGGAACAGCGGCCTCCTCCATCTGGGACCTTCTTTTTATGGATTGAGAGGCCCGTCCACCTGCCTTTGCCTGGGTATGCGTCAGAGCCCCGACAGATGTCTCCAAGGGGCCTTTCTGGATGCCCCCTGGGGGGCTTCACTGTTCAGAAAGAGGTGGCTAGTATCCCCTGGGGTAGCCCATTCATTCAAAGAGATGCCTGGGAGCAGCTTTACCCTATCAAAGAGTGTCACCATTTCATTCGCTCTTGGAATGGAGTTGTGCTGTGTGCGCAGAAAAGTGTGGCGAGCGGGGTGGGTGTGCGTGCGTGTGGTTATATGAACAGGTGTTATTCCCTAAGAAGTTTCATTTGCGAATCCTGTGTGTGTGTGTGAATGTACTTTGTCCATTTCTACTTTAAAGAGGAGGCTTTGACACAACCTGATCAATATTTTACATTCCATGCATGAAGAACCAGATGTTAGAAGTTTCCTATTGTTGGGGAGGAGGTGGGAGCCGGGGCCCCTCCAGATTTATAGAAATCAATGTTCTCTGACAGAAGTTGGTTAGTTTTCCTGGGAAACAAGTAACAGGAACACATTTTTTTGATTTTCACGATGAATTATTTTCTAACAAGAGCCCTCTTCTCGTCTCTTTGACTTTCAGCCATTGGCTAGGGTGAGCGAGTGTAACATATTAATGGGGTGTAGAGTCCCACAAAGTACCGTGGCTGGCTTCTTTTCTTTCCTTTCTCTTTTAATTATTAATCGGCTTTTGTTCTCGGCTTTACATGCCAGGTTCATTATCGGAGGCACCGCTTATTGCAGCGAGGGCTTTTCTTTTCCAAGTTTTTCCCCCCAGGAAGCAGACCCAGAAGAGAAGATGTGAGACATTAGATGTTTCCAGCTAAACCAAGTTGGGATGAGCGTTTTCAAATATAAATAACTCCCAACAAGATCAGAGGTGCAGGAAAAGGGCTCTGATCACTTCCAGCACAAGGAGCTGACCACCAAATGTGTGTAAGTCAAATTCCTCATCGCTGGCAGTGAGGACTCTGTTCCCCGCTGCCCCGGGGGGAGTTTGGAGAAGTTGGAGATTGTTGAGCCCTGTTTCTGCTTCCATGTATGAGTCAAACTGGATACTTATTTCCTTTTCATAGGTCACTTGACAGCGTTGAGCTTTCAGAAAGTAAATCCTATTGCCAAGTGTGGAAGATTCTTTCAGGGCACAGGACTGACTGTATAGGGCCGTTCATATAACGCAGCATTTTTGCAGGCACTTTTTAAACCAGCCAGTGAGATGGGGGAAAATCAAGGAAAGCCTTAGGCTGATTCAGAGTCACAGGGGAAGCCTGGTGGGACTGCATGGGAGTGTGGGCGCTCCTCCGGCCCCCTCTTCTTTTTTTTTTTGAGGGCAGTGTCACTGGCCCTCATATGTGGGACCGAACCGGGGCTGCTGGCTTCCCAAGCCAGCGCTTAACCACCGCGCCACTCGGCCGGCCCCAGGCCCCCCTCTTCTTTAAGCAGGTTGATTGACCTTTCTTGATTTGCTGGTTGGTCATACTTCCTTCTTATTCTTAATTGGCAGGCATATGCCAATTTTTCTTGAGTCAGTGATTTTCACTGGTCCAGCTGGGATATTCTCACACTGGTATTCCAGCCAAAGGGTTTACCCTCCGTCTATCCCGTGCTATGTCGGCTAAATCACCACTGCCTTAACCATCTGCAGGCTAAGCCCCCAGGGGAAGGCGTGTTGGGGGGACGTGCATTTGCAATGTGTCTAGCTTGTTGTAGACATGTAGAATCAATCCAGAACCAAACTCTGCCCAATGGGTTCAGCAGCCAGTTTTCTTTGGGTCCAAGTGTGGCATGCAGGCCTTACAGCACACTAACCAGAACTGAGGTTGTTTTGTTTTCTTTTTAAACTATACACCTGACCTGACAGAGGTGAGCCGATAGGAATCCAGAACACAGCATAAAGAAAAATGGAAAACGTAAATGAAAACCTGGGTTCCCCCTCTCTGAGGGTGGGAAAGCCCTGTGATAGAGGGCGAGAGGGTTGGGGAGCGGAGGGTTTGCATGGGAGAGACATTTCCTGCCTGGCGACGAGAGCAAGAACTCGGAAAGGAGGCAGCTCCTTTATTGGTGCTCCGCTGGGATTTGTGCCTTGGTGGATTCTCCTTATATTACAGTGAATTTAATTAAATACATTGTGATCCCAATTGAGGGTATTCTAATTAGCTGGGTCAGGAACAAATTATTCTCCCTCCTTCTCCAAATGAAAACATCTACTCTCTTCTGCAGAGAGAGCATATCGTTGGCTGACTGACTTGCCCCTGTGGAGTCCTCATTGCCCCCCCCAACCCCACCCCTTCCTGCTGCTCCTTATTACACCGGTTTCAAGGGTGGGATTCTGGAGACTGGGCCAGTGCCCTTTGGGAGGGAGAGGGTGTCTGGCAACACAGGGTCAGGGCATTGACCCACTCATGGCCTGGGAAATGACCAGATGGTGTGGAGAAGGTCACAGAGGTCAGGAGCCTGCTGCTAGCTCTGGGCCTCTGTTTGCACCAGGTTGGGCAGCTTGAGAAATACCGAGTGGGAATTTTTAGGAATTTGGTGAAAACAGGCTCTGTCACATGAAGGGAGACATCAGGAGACTTAGGTTGTGAGTGGAAGGAAGTTTGGGTTGGGACAGTCACCTTTACAAGCAGGTGTTTCCTAGTAACCGGGGAAGAGTTTATTCTGGATTTGTGTGTGTGTGTGTGTGTGTGTGTGTGTGTGTGTGTGTCTTGAGAATCAACTTGAGTGCAAAAGCAAGCTTGGAATTTCGAACAAAGCTTTTGTGCAAGTCTCCAAGATGGGACACTAAATGTTCCCTGGAGCAGGATAGATGGGAGAGGCTGTGTCTCTGTCTGCCTTGCTTCCTTGTATCCTCTACCATTTGTGGTGTGTGCCTGTTTCCCTTCCAAAATGGCTCTCAAGTGGCAAAAGAATTCCTGGTGGCACAAGAGACTGCTATGTACCACCATGAGTTCAAGTGTAGAGTGGTTTTGGAATATCTTCATCATATCAGTTATTTTTTAAGCAAAGTCCCCAGTATGATGTTTATTTCAATTCAGGATTTACACAGCCCTATCACCCAAGAAAGAGCCCATGGATTTGGGAACAAAAGACATGTGACATCTCACCTCACGTCCAGCCCTTTTTGGCTGTGTTATCCTCTCTTCTGGCTCTGAGATTGGAAACCCCAGCCATTCCGAAAAGAGCCCTCACGCCCATATTAAATTTGTATGTTTAGGATTCAGTGCCTATCGCAAGGAAATCCTGTTTTGTGGAAGATAATAGGAATTTGGGGCTAAGGCTTTAGTGATTCTTGCTCTGGTTTCATAGCTTATGATACTACCACAATCCCTCAATAGAATTTATGGCTTTGGATTCCTTGGTTATTCTCCCTGTTATCTTTTATTCAGTCAGTTTTTGTTGAAGCTTTAATAAATGTAGTTCTTTTGGTATTAGTGGCCTAAGACAGCAGTTCCTGGCTCTTGGACAAGTTTCCTGCACCTCAATCCCAAGCCAAACCCTCATTCCCAGGAATATAGGAATATCCTGGTTCAATTTTTGGCTTTTGGGGGGCCCTGTAGACAGGTCGGGAGGAGTGAATGTGAGGATACTCATCTTTTTTTCCTCTATATCGAGCCCATCAGCCCCTCCTTCTGGGAGGAAGGGTTGTTGCCTCCAGAACACATTGCTTTGGTACGTTCCGTCTCCCATGAAATTCTCTACAAGGAGCCTTGCCTTGTCTCAGAGGAGGCAAATCGAAGATAAACATAAAAAGAAGAAGGAAAAAAGAAAAAAAACAGCTCAAATTTATTTTAACAAAAGTAGCTTTTAATTATCAGTTGTCATAATTTCTTAAACAGTTAACACCGAGCTCGCTAGTTCTTCTAACTCCTTCTGGCTGTGAAATGGCTTTAGGACAGCTGTTGATAGTGGAGATGTGTAGTTCCAAGGCTGTGCCCTTGTTTGAAATCCCCCATTTTGGGGGGAAGGCAACGGTCCTCTGTTGGCCTGTGGAGCCTTTCACATTCTTCTGTGCACGTTGGCCCCAGAGAAGAGTTCCTGTGGACTAGTTTAGCCAGTTTATGTGATTGAGGGCCTGACCCTCCTCAACTTCCTACAGCGATTTTTCTACAACACTTAGTTGATGCATTCATATTTCCTCTTGCAATAAGGTGCAAACAGGCTTCTAGAATTGTCACACTTTTTCAGTGATGGTTCGACATGTGCATGTGAGCACATGACCTGTGTCATTCGAGAGGAAATACCGGAAGGGCCACTCCGGTATTTTCAGTATTGAGCACACTGCAGGGCATTCAAATTGCTCTTCCTTCTAAGTGTCTTTCCTGGTGATCTGGACAAGAAACATCCATGCAGAGGACCAGAAACAGCTATGGAGGCTTGGGCGTCGCACAGAATGAGTGTGGGTCAGAAAGGAGCAGCAGAAAGCAGTTCCAAGGCATTTGTCATGTCCTCTGTGTAGCATCTTGGACTGGGTTCCGGGGACGGGAGTGGGGCTGAGGGTGAGGAGAAGGAAGGAAGGACAGTGAATAACGTGAACACATAAAACACTTCTGTTACCTGACTCTCCTTCTCCAAAAGGATGCTAGGAGTCAGGTACTAGATCTCTCTTTTCCACTTACCAGCTGGGTTACCTTGGGTCAGTCAGGTAAGCATTTTGAAATTGTTTCCTCTGCCTTATATGCATCTGGTAGAAAAATTCCCATCTCCCCTAAAATGGATCATTTGAATGGAAGGAGACGGCCTTTCTATATTAAGAGCCAGTCAGTTCACTGACTGTTAGTTAAAGGCGTCCATAGCTTTGTTCCATGGTCTCCAAGAGACATGAAAAGTTTGTAGATTTTGTTCTTGCATAATCGTTAAGCCTTCTCCTAGGCACAGAAGTCTGGGGCCTGCTATTTCCACGACCTTTACTGTTCTTGCACCCCTAACTTTAATCCTGTGTATGCCTGCTTCCTACGGGGTCTTGGGTTTCCAAGTTCTAGAATCAGAGTCCTGTGTCTGCACAAACACGACACAGAGTGTAATTTTGACCATCTGTGCACAAAGCCACATGACCTTGAGGTGTTGACAGGGAACTAGTTGGGAAAAATTTATTTCTCTGTCATTTTTTTTTTTTTTTTGATCCAAGGGGAAACCTAATTTTGGGTTCTCCTAATAGACTATAGATCTAAATACAGAAACTTGAGTCACCTTCCTTGGCTCAGTGCTGCTAAGCTAGGATTCTATATAGGATGGGTGACCATATAGGCTATCACCCAAAGCAAAGGCTGACTAACTTCTTTCTGTAAAGGCCAGAGAGTTATATTTTAGGCTTTGTAGGTCATACAGGCTCTGTTGCAGCTATTCAATGGTGGTGTTTTGAAAGCAGCCATAGACAATTCGTCAAGTCACGTACATGGCTGTGTTCCATTAAAACTTTATTTATAAAAATAGTCAGCAGGTTGAGTTTGGCCTGCGGGCTGTAGTTTGCTGACCCCTGATCTCAATAAGGCAGGACGCTTTGGAGAGTGAAAGGGGAACCTTTAATTATTGTGCCAGGAAAACCGGTATTACAGGGAAGGTCCGATCCATCAGCATTTTCAGTGCTGTGAAAAGCCACAGGGGAGAGGACCGCTGCGGGGGATGGGAACGAGTCAGTTTGCTGCTTGTTCTCAGACAGCTGCTGAGAAGGGGCCCCGAGGCACACAAAGCACGCCCTCTGAGGAATCTCACCATTGGGCTGCAGGCAGGGCAGGACGGGGTGGGGGGCTGGTGGCCGCAGTGGGCTTCGTGTGGCTCACCCAGGTGGTGTCCCTCTTCTTTGCCCTTGCAGCACCTGCAGCAGCACGAGAGCGGCGTGGAGGGCGAGAGCTGCTACTACCACTGTGTCCTCTGCAACTACTCCACCAAGGCCAAGTTGAACCTCATCCAGCACGTGCGCTCCATGAAGCACCAGCGCAGCGAGAGCCTGCGCAAGCTGCAGCGGCTGCAGAAGGGCCTCCCGGAGGAGGACGAGGACCTGGGGCAAATCTTCACCATCCGCAGGTGCCCCTCCACTGACCCAGGTGAGCCGTCTCCCAGGCTGGGAGGCCCGGGGTGGGCTGGGTGTTGGTCTCCATGAGGCCTCCTGAGGGCTTTGGTTTGGTGCTGCTGGCCCTCATGTCCATTACCGACCTCACAGGTGGCCATTGTATTCTGGAAGGAACGTGCGTGGTTTGTTGCTTTTTTTTTTTTTTTTTTTGTTAAAGGAACTTAGCACCGTTTTTCTTCAGGTGTCACAAGCCACTGCTCAATGGGCAGGCCAACAGGAGATGTGATGTCTCCATCCCCAGATTCCTTCACTATATACTCTGGATTCAGTGTGTTGGCTCAGAGTGACATAAAGCAAGTGCTAAATTATGTCCTGCTTGACACTAAGAATGGGCGGTTTGTGGCCTCAAGCCTGGTCTGTCAGAAATAACGTGAGAGAATCAAAACAAGGGCTTATTATAAACATTCTGATTGTATTGGAAAGCGACTCTCGTTCTGTGGCGCAGTGCTGCCTGGTACTTCCCGCTATCAGGACCCTCCAGAGGGAACGTGCCTGTTGCTGCCTCCCGTCCTGTCATCGCATCCGCAGTCACCTTGATCTGTACCTCCCCCCTCCTCTTTATGACTCATTTCCCCTGGGACCCCACTTGGTAGAATCACCCCTCTCCTATTTTTTCAACCTTCCAGTCCCTTTCTCTCAACTTGGAAGCACAGGACAGTTGTTTGCCTCTTTAAAATCAATAAGAGGAAAACTCTCCCTTAATCCTGTGCCCCACTCTTTCTCTACAATAGCATCTTCAAGATATTAGTCATCGCCAGTGCGGGCCTCAGCCTGCCATATAGCCTGTTTACTCCCGCCGTCTGACTACCCCTGAGAGGTCACCGTTGACCTTGGGATTATCCAAGGTCTAGCTACCTGCTGGCCTGACTCTTTTCTTTCTTTGGTCTTTGAAATTGTTGCATGGTCCCTTCTTGCAGAAGGCCCCCTTCCCTGAGCTTCCAGGGGGTGTTCCTCTCCTGTCCTCTGGCTTCCCTTGGCGGTCCTCAGGCTGCCCCACGTGCTGGTGTCACCAGGCACGAGACCCTGGCCCTCGGCTCCCAGCCTCCTGGAGCTCTGATCTCCTGGCGTTGTCAGATATCCTTTAAACAGCTTCCTGGATTTCTCACTGGTGCCACCTTAGAGACGCTGAGCTCACGGTTTCCACTCCAGATGTCTCTCTCCTGATTGCACGTTGTCCAGTGACCTGGCCAAGCTGGAGACCTGGGGCTGTGCTTTACCCCTCCATCGCCTGCAGCACCCTCTCAGCCACTGAGCCGTCCTGGCTGTGTGGGCTTTTTATTTTTACCCTTAATGCTATCAAATTTCACATTTTTGTAGCTTTTAAAGGCAAACATGATATAAACCTTATTGCGAAAAATGTCATGACACCCCCATCCCATTTCCCAGAGCACCGCCTGTCAAGTTTTAGTTGTCTCTTTTGTTACTTATGTCCATATTTCTTAACAGGCTTATACTACTTTCTGATTCTTAAAAAAAAAAAAAAAAAAGTTTGAGACATTATCTGTTGGTTTTCTACTCTGGAAGATGAGGATTTCACTAGTGTGCCAATCTACACATCCACACACTTGTGCCCACTGACACACACTCCATCCACAAGCCCACACAGACACCACACACACAAACCCTGCATTCTCTGCCCACCCTCCCCAGCTCCCCCCCCCGCCCCCAACCCTGGCTTCCCCTCCCTCCATCTCCCATTATGATTAAATAATAATTTGGGGTTTTATTAATATTCAGTGTTTTCATTATTCTAACTCTATAAATATTAATCACAGCTGAGCCATGTCGAGTTTTATATTTCACTTACCTTCCTGTACACCTTTTTGTTTTCCCTGGTTTTCTGGGTAGCTCTGATTAATTCATGGCCCTCCTCCAGAGCAGACAGAGCCGAATCTCCGAGGGCTGTGCTGTGTCAGTTGTTCTGTGACTTCATTTCCTCCTGAGCCCCTGCAAACCCCCTACCCCCCTGCCCCTGTCCCCATCACCCGGCTCTGACCTTGCACTCTTCTCCGCAGAGGTGAATCTGGATTCCGTGGGACAGGACATACCCGGATTTGAGCATGGTTCCTCCTCCCTTGGAGGAGTGGAGGTTTCCTATCAGTAGAAAGGGCAGTCCTCCTGAGTCAGTATGAATCATTTCTTTGGGTACCAGGATCATTTTGTGACCTTCAGGTCACAGCAAGACTGTCCCCTCCCATGTGTTTTTCTAATTAAACTTCATTGGGGTGACAATGGTTAGGAAAGTCACATAGGTTTCCATTCTGTAATACATCATCTATGTATCACATTGTGTGCGCACCACCCAGCGTCAGCTCTCCTTCCATCACCATGTATTTGACCCCTTTCTCCCCTGTGTTTTTCCAATGCCTCTTCTGGTTGAAGTGCATATGCCTTAATCCTTGGGGCTTCTGCGTTGTGTCTGACCCCATCCCTCTGTGTGTGGGTGCCCTCAGGAGCGAGGGACACTTCTGTGCCCAAAGACGTGAGACCATTGTGCCATCTGGCCGTGGGGGTTCCCATTCCCCACTGGGGCGTCTGGCCTCTGTTTGATCCTGCCACTCCCCATTATTCTACTACTACGTCATGTCATAGGATTCTCCTTCCTCTACCGATAGACGCAGACCTATTTATTTGAGGGTTTTTGGTTTTTTTATGTTTTTTGCCAGCTCTGCATATGTCATTATTTTAATCTGCTATTAAAAGCTGGTCCTTCTCCCCTCCAATTCTTTTTTCACTCTGCTCAGAATTCTCTTTTTATTAATGAGGTGCCCCAAACTAAATAGTGTCCAGCTGCCATTTCACCCGGGGTCCATGGACTGGAACAAACAGTTCCCTGTTTTATAATGTAATACTTCTATTTATGCAGTTCGCTCTGGAATGGCTTCCTTACACCAGTGCCTTCTGGGTTTCTCTCATGTAATGCGTGTTAGGGATTTTTTTTTTCCCCCTGAAGTGTATGAGCAACTTTAGTCTAGATGATAGACTTCCTCTCTGTATTTCAAAATCCTTTTGTATTGTCTTTGGCCTGGAGTCATGTTGTTGCTCTCCACTCTCCTGCGTCCCCACCCTGCACCCACCTCCCTGCCTCTCACACACTGCGGCTTCATTTGTACTCTTTACTGATGACAAAAGGAACAACTTATTAGGTAATATTCGTATTGACATTAACAGTATCTTGATGCTGTTTTGGAAACTCCTTTAAGAAAACTCATCTTGGTCACTTGTCTTGTTAGGGAGACCACTTCAGGGATGGAGTAGAGGCTTGATCACTGCACTGTACACCTGAAATTGATGTTGTATAATACTATATGCCAACTGTAATTGAATATATAGATAGTCACGGGATGTGGATTATACTGTGAAAGGGAGTCAAAGGAAATACAGTATTATATCTATGGGGGGAGGAGTGGGGTGGCGAATTGGGGGTGGGGCTTGTCACTTTGAGGGGTAAAAAGTATAACTATTGCACTGTGTTGTACACCTGAAACTAATCTTAAAAAATGTTTATTTCAGAATAAAAGAATTTGAAAAAAAAAGAAAACTCACCTTAAAATATATTCTCCCCCCTCCCTCAGGGGATTGCCTCTTAAAGCTTCTTGAAAGAATGTCTTCAAGAAAAGGGACATTGTATTGTGGACATGGCAGAATTAAGACACTGAAGGTCATCCACTTCCAGCTCTATAAAATATTCTCCTCTCGAGTTTTGTCCTCTCGAGCGTAAGGATCAGGCCTTCATCTTCAGCTACCCTGCTTCCCTGAAAATAAGACCTAGCCAGAAAATAAGCTGTAGCATAATTTTAGGTGCCAAAATATGGCACCTTGGCATACTGCGTATTTTAAGCTGAAGCAGTCTGTGGATAATGCACCCTTCTCCCTGAAACGGGTCAGAACACCCTCATGTGAGGGGTGCATGCCCTCCATATCCTAGAGGAAGCATGCTGCGGCTTCTCCTCCGGCTACAGCTTATTTTTGGGGGAACACGGTAGAAGAGCCACTTCTGTCGCAGAGGGAAGTCTCAGCACCTAGGAGCCCGCCTGTTCTGACTCCTGGCTGCGTGTAAATGCCGTGCTGTCTAGAGGCTTCGATTCTGCTGTTCTGACATCTTCTAATGAAGTAATAGCATTCTTTCTCTTTTCCTTCTTTTCCTTTCTTCCTCTGTTGTTCACATACCAGAAAGTTTTATACAAAAATCATCGGAAAGCACTTCCTTTCCTTTTTTGAGCTCAGGACCTCATACCGTGCTTTCATATCCCCATTTTACAGGTATCAGGACTTCCCTTGATGAGGCTGGTGGGGTGAACTCTAGGATAGGTTATTCCCGGTGATGACAAAAATGCCATCTTTTCAAATTTTACTTGTTAACGTACGCCAACATGGTTTCCAATCAGCCATGCTCACCATTTCGCCTGTCAACCCGCATGAACGCGGGCCTATGCAGGAGAGATTGTGAATGTCTCCTCTGCCCTTCAGAACTCTGTGGGCGTGGCCAGGATTTACACTTGCTGCTGGGCGTGGACCCCTTGAGAAGCCTCACAGCCAGACATAGAGCATCTCGGGCCTGCCCTCCCCCAAAGGGCCGCGTCTTAGCTGCCGGTAATGTGCTAATAACTAGGCCCTGTACTGTACTGTCTTTAACCTAATATGATGGTGTTTGTGGTTATGCTTTGCGCGCGCTTGCTTGCACGCGCGCACGCACACACATGCAGGGTGCCTTCCCGTTTATTCCAAAATACACATCTCAGACAACAGAAAGTAACCTCACCAGAGTAGTTCCCCCCACCACTTTATTATTATTATTCTTTTTTTACAACCAGTTCTTTTGATTATTGGCTTGTGTGTATTTTCTGCAAGACCAAGCGACCTCTTGACTTTGTTTGGATTTAGTTTTTTTCCCTTCCTCCCTGCACACAGGTAGAGGTGGAGAAAGCCTTTTGTTGTGGGTTGACACACCGGGCCATATTACTCAGTTGCTAGCATCGGCTGTGTACTTCCCCTTAGCTGACCAGAAATTCTGAAAAGATGGAAAGGTCTCATAGGTGGGTCATGTGTAGGATCAGCTTCCCTTTGTGCTTATTAAAAAGGCATTTCTGGCTCCCAGGTGAAATTGTAGTTAATTTCACTCTATCAGTGCCCTGGGCTCTGAGAAGACAAGAGGCCCTTTGTGTTTCTGCCCTCAGCCTTCTTTCTTCCACCCGTCCTTCTGTTTTCTCTTCCCCTTGCCTTAACTACCCTTTCTTTCATGTAGACATCGATTTCAAAACTTTGCACAGATGTCACTTACCGATTCTTTATTGAGTGCCTATTCCGTACAAGACTTGATGAGTTGAGGGACATAGCTGACATCTCTTCTCAGCTTCTGTCATGAATACATTGTTGATACACCAGCCCAGACATTTGAGGCAATTGGGTTATGACTCAGTTTACAGACGGCACGCTCGTTTACAGTTGAGGAGAATAGTGCGTTGGAGCGGAAGGCAGCATCCCCCTGTATGACACATCTCTGGCGCTCGGGTAGTGAATTCCTGGGGTCAGGGAGGCAGAGGCAGCTTGCCAAGTGATGACGAGGTCCTGGTGACAACCTGTATTGCAGCAGTCTGGCTTTGCTTGATGGATCATTTTTCTTTAAACCAAGTTTCAAGGAGTTCTGTTTTGCCCATACAGCTTAAGAGAATCAGAAAATGTACTGTTTTCAACATTCTCATTTGGTTTTGTTTGTATTAATATTTTTCAAAATTGACATAAGGCTGCCCTCTAAATATGAAGTACACCTCTTTTTTTGGGGGGTAAATAGCTAAATTGTATGCAATTTCAGCATCATTTTTCTCATAGCTCTAAAATATGTTGTGACCAGTGCTATAATTCTGAAGCATTGTTCTAGAGAAGTGAAATGTGAAAGCACATCAGAACAAATTGGGGTGACTGAAATTTTAAGCACTTATGAAGGCATGAAGAAAATATGACTTTATCTGTTATAAATACATTCCCTGATGAAGGACTGTTTAGACAAGGATTGTAAACTTCAGGGTGCACTTTTTAGAAAGACGCTTCATAATGCAGAGATACAGGGAGATCATTATGTATCGAAAGAAAGAAAACATTATTAAATGAAAAATGGAGTTTATAGAATAACAGATAGTTTGATTCTGTTTTTTAAAAGTATTTTTCTTAAAGCTTTTAAAATAACCATTCTAAACAAAGCCTGTAATTGGCATATCTGGCTGTTTCATGGGTGGGATGTGTTTACGTCCATGGAATCTAATGGAGTATAAGGCACATGGCTAGAGCTCAAATATTGGTGGAGTTTCTAGCTAGAGATATGGACAGAATCACTAATGATCTACTAAGGAGTAAATACTTGGTTGTCTTTTGTTCGTGGAGATAGTTGTCTGTTTGTTAGTGTATAGCATACAGAGTTTGATTACTGCCTGATTCTCTTGTGTTTTGCATCCACATGAAGAGGACAGTAGTTCTTAGGGTACATACTGTCTTGTTTTTCTGTTGGAATAGAGTCCCTGATTTGCCTTAATTAGTCCTCTAACAATCTACAAAGGTCAGCGCCAATTGCCTGTTCATTTACATTTGTAATTGCGATGGCTCCTGATTACATATTCCTTGTCTTAGCCCTTTCAGTATCTGCTAGTGTGTCTTCCCCTCCCCCTCCTTCTGCACCCCCCACTCCAGCCATACCCGTGCACCAGACCTGTGTGGAAGCGAGGATCCATCTTCTTCGTACAAGCAAGCTCCCTGGTGATGGCCCCGCCTTCCTGGGAACGTCAGCGTCTGTTATGGAAAGGCATCTTGGAGAGGCTTTTGCTTCTAAGTTAGGGACATAATGAAGCCAGTGTCAGGGAAATTACGTCGATACCAGGCACGAAATCTGAGAGCCATTATCTAGGAGCCTTCTTAAACTAGATAATTAAGGGCAATTAAACTTTTCTGCTGGCTCTCTGCAAAATATGGTAATGACCTGGCCTTTTGGAAGGTGGACACTTACCAGTGTTGTTTCCCTGTTGTCCCATGTCCCTGGTCTGGAAGGGTCCCTCCAGAGGGGATATGATATCACCAGGATAGTTGCTAGGGTAATGGCACCAGAGTCTACAGCTAATCTACTTCCTTTTTTTGTCTTCTCAAGGAGAGACAGGCAGCCACACAGCATGATACTTCACCTTTTAGAGATTACCCGAGATCTGGCCACGGTAGCTGCATATCGGTGATTCTGATTCACTTGCCCTTTCATATTCTAGATCTGCCATTCACAAATTGCTTTATTTTTATTGGATGATCAAAGCTACCAGGGTTTTTCTGTTTTATTTCAGTGTAGAAAACTGGAGTGTACGTTTTCCCATATTGGATGATACCAGGTTTATACATGGTGGAGCCAGTTAGCCTTGTTCTTGGTGAGGCTGTAAGTTGTCTTCCATGCTGTTTGTCCTCATGGGTAGCTGGTAGATGGTGCCGTCACAGCCATGCAGTGCTGCCCACTTTGAGAGGGTGATACCAAGTGGCATAGCCAAAAAGAAAAAGAAAAGGGCACTTGCTGGTGATTCCTGGAATTGGGAGAGAAGCTGTGTGTGTGTGTGTGTTTTGGGGGTGAACATTTGAGGTCCCCTGTTTAAGGGTGTGAGCAGCCAGAAAGCCAGAACCATAAGACTCCCCAAGGGAGGTGTAGAAGGCCATGTCACACCAACTGTTATTCTAGTGACACCTTTCTGCCAAGTCACCTTTGGAAGGGGTCTCCAGGAACCTGGAAGTGTGAAACTTGATCCTCAGGTGAACATGAATCCCTAGCCAGCAATGGGTGTTTTTGCTGAATGAGGGTTTGGCATTCTGGGCCCGGATTTCATTTGAGGGGAGGGCCCCAGTGGTGATGACAACTGTCGCAGGATGCAGCGGTCATCCCCTACAGTCCCCTGTCATGTATGCAGGTCCGTGCTCCCCACCTCTGCATTTAACACCTCCTTTGTTGCCTGATATATTTTTCAAGAGAAATAATGACTCGTATTTGTTTTGCCTTTGGGAATGTGCAAAGAACCCCCTTCTTGGGCTACTTACATCTTCTATTAAACTTGTCCATGACCTTGGTAGGGGGCCAGGGAAGAAAATAGAACATGCATCCTTTGCTTACAGAAATAGCTCAAAGGTTTCTTCTCAGCCTTACAGATGTGAAGGAGCCCCCTTCAGACTGTGACCCAATTATGGGAATTATAGTCTCACATGATTCTTTTCAAACACCGATGAAGCAGTGGAAAGTTTTTTGGCCTTGCAAATCCGTGTGAGTGCTGATGGTTCTCTGTCCATGGTTCTCTGGTTCCTGGGTTTCCAGATACCTTGAGGGCAGCGAGGAAACTTCCCCAGGTTCCCTGCCTGCCAGTCCAGTACGATAGCCTCAAGCCACATGCAGCTATCTAAGTTTAAACTAATTAAAACTAAATAAAACAGTTATTTTCTCTGTCATATGAGCCAAATTTCAAGTGCTTAATAGTGACATGTGGCGGATGTCTGCCTTAGTGGACATTCCAGATTTATAGAATAGTTTAGAAAGTTCTAATGGACAGCCCTGGGTTCCTCACTGAGGTCCCTCAGACTTCCTGTTGGTCAGTCCAGGCCGGATTTGGGCCCTGTTCTCCATGATTCCTTTTTAAAGAATATGGTGCCCGTCCATGGCCTGCTTTCTGTCATCTTGGATAAGGTGTATGTGTATTGTCTTTCCGTCTGTCTTTGTGCTTCCTTTTTCTCAGTTTTTCTCAGTTTTTCTCAGTATGGGAGAAGTATGTTTTCAAATAGGCATTTAATTTTGGTTTTGCCACTTAAGCCTATTCCATTAGCAGTTGTGAACGAGTTTGAAAGGACTTTGTAAAGATGTATCTTTCAGAGTGGATGTTAAAGGGCTTTTTATAGTTTTATACCTCAAGACTATCTGAGACCTTTTGTGTATATGTTAATAAAAGGAGCTCTTTATTGCTTTTAACAGATCTTGACCTCTGCTTTAATCAGAATATTAAAAATTGGACACTGTGTGCTTTTTCTTGGAACAGGCCTGACTGTTGTTTTAACTCAGAATTTTATCCAAAATTGTCATTTCCTTGTGAAGTCAAAAAAAAAAAAGAAAAAAACTCTGTGAGCTCTGCTCTCACCATTTTCACTGGATTAAAATTCCATGCTTAGGATAGATTTTATTTATTTATTTATTTATTTTTCCTTATGAACTGCCTAATTTGCTAGGGCTGCCATAACAAAATACCACAGACCATTGGCTTAAACAACTGAAATTTACTTTGTCACAGTGCTGGAGGCTGGAAGTCCAGATGAGGGCGTCAGCAGGTTCTGTTTTTCCCGAGGCCTCTCTCCTTGGCCTGCAGACGGCTGCCTTCTCTTGTTCTCACGTGGCCTTTTCTCTGTGCATGTGCATCTGGTGTCTCTCTGTGTATGTCACAATCTCCTTTTCTTTTTTTTTTGAGGGCAGTGTTACTGGCCCTCATATGTGGAACCGAACCGGGGCCGCTGGCTTCCCAAGCCAGCGCTTAACCACCGCGCTACTCGGCCGGCCCATAATCTCCTTTTCTTATATGGACACTGGTCAGACTGAATTGGGACCCACCCTAAAGACCTCATTTTAACTTAATCGCCTCTATAAAGGCCCTATCTCCATATAAGTCACCCCCAAGGTATTGGGGTTAGAGCTTCAACATATGAATTTGGGGAATCACATTTCAGTCCATAACATGGACTTTCTGACATCTGAAGCCAGTTTCTTGTTTCTTCTTCTGTGGTCCTTTCGATGTGAAGGAGGGTAGGATGTGTTGGTGGGCCCAGAGGTGAAGGGAGGTGGGCGAGACCCTGGAGGTAGCCTCCAGCGAGCGGTTTGTCAGCGCTCACGGGTCGCTTGTGGGCTTTTTGCTCTCAGCTCTTGGCATGTGAGGAAACAGAACGAGCTCTTTGTACGGGGCCTCCAGAGGAAGCCGGAAGCACTTGAGGAAACCTGTTAGGACAGGAAAGGGGTCAGAGTATTGTGTCCGCTGGGCCTGTTGTACCATGAGTCCTTTCTCACCTGCCCTGACACAGCCCAACTCAAACCTCCTACTGGTAAGCCCCAAGGGGCCAGCCGGCCAGCCAGCTCTGTGTAGGGATATTCTTGTAAAACTCTACAGTCTTGGCATCAGTACAATGTGCCCTTGTAGAGGGCACTCCAGCAGGCTGTTGTGTGTGTGGCTTATGTGCGAGGGATTTATAGAAGTAATGACTCCCCTTTGTTACCCACGCGTGCTTTCAGGGACAAGCAAGAGTCATTGGATTTGTGGATGGTGTTAGGTAGTCCTGTTTTTGTTTTCCTTTTTTTTTTTTGCTCTGGCTGGGATAAATGCCCCCCAGAGCCTTGGCACATTCTATGACCTGCTATAGTATAGGATTCTATATGGTGTAAATTGCCTGGGCTTCCATCTGAAAGAGTTTGGTTGCTGGAAATAGCTGAAGAACTTATTCCTGGGTTTACTTTACTCTGTGCTGAAGACTCTAAGCTTGCCATTATGCAGAGGTCCTAGTGCGTACATTTTCACCCTTAATAACTTTTATTTAGGATCCATCGTTGACAGGTGTCCGTAGGGCAGGTACATCCTCACTCTTGGCCCTGATTGATCTTTCCCAGATGGGAGCCTGGGATGCAGACTTCAAGGCTGACCTCCAGAACGGCCTTCCTTGACTACAAGAGAGGAAAGAAAAGGTGTGTTCACCCCTTCACAGCCAATCACAGATGTCTCAGATCACCGGGGGTCCTTCTGGTCCAGACCGTTTGTGCTTAATGTCACATGGGGCTGTCACATTGGACAGTGCAATAGAGGACATTTCCTTCCCTGCAGTTCTCATGGGCAGTGATGCTCTAGACAGAGGCAAAGCTGGGGCTCCGAGCAGGGCCCCAGGGCTCAGGGCATTGCCCTCCCTGCTGGGTCTTGCTTCGTTGCTGTGGGCTGACGAACTCATCCCAGGGACAAGTAGTGCTTTGCCCCAGGGATGGAGCTCTTCATGTCCAGACAGGAACGTGACCCATTGCCGAATTCTCCCAGGAGAGACATGAAGAAACCCACAAGACAAGGCGAGAAGGGCAGCGACTCTTTTGTGACTGCATCCATCAGAGGGCCAGCCTTGGTCTCCTTTGAGAGCGGGAAATTGTCTGCGTGGTTATTCTAACGCCCAAAGCTCTTTTGTGGTTTTCTTGTGTGAGCCAATTCCAGAAGCCTTGAGAAACCCCATGGAGTAGAGAAGGCAGCCCTAACCTGGTGGCTCAGGCAGGGTTCTTTGCCCGAGTGGTTTCCAGCTTGTCGCCTGGAACCTTGTGAGGCACTTATGTGACGAGGATGTGGCCTGGCCATCGGCCATGCACACTCGTGTCCACCCCAGGCACCTTTATGGTCATAACTGGGAATTCACAGCAGAGTGAGCTGGAATTTGGGTTGGTGGGTCTTAAATTATTAACAAAACAACTAAGGCTGTGTAGGCAGTAAAAATCAGAATCGGGGCCAAGATTTTTAAAAAAGGGCAGAAGGGAGAAGGTACAAAGAGGGCTGGGCAAGTGCTGAAGGGAGTTTGGAAAAGAAGAGGTCTAGGTAGGGCATGAGTAGGAAAAAGACAGTTCTTGGCGGTCCTTGGTTCTTTTAAAAAAGAACTGTGGCTGTAGAAGGCGGTACTGGGTTGAGTCCAGAGGTGGAGTTCTTTTATCCTGCAAACATGGAGGTGCCCTTAGTATGGCCAGGCACCTCTCTAGGCTCTTGGAAATCTGCCAGAGCGAGAAAACACAAAGTCTGGATTTTCCCCACTAGTCGCGGGGGACAGATACCAAATAAATATAGAATGTTAGGTGTGCAAGGCACTATCAAATTAGAGCCAGGTGGGGCAGGGTGAGATAGGGGGGCAGTTTTATATAAGGTGCTCCAAAAATGTCTCCCTGGGGAGGTGACATTGGAGTCGAGTGGGAGGACAGTGGACGAGAGTGTCCAGTAAGTACAGCCTGCCTTGGCGGGAGTAGGAAGGCAGGCAGAGACCTGGAGAGGAGGGAGCATGCTGGGAGATGTGGTCTGAGCAGGGCATGGGGGACTGGAGTTTCCTCCCATCAGGAAGGGAAAGGTGAGCAGGGGAGGTGGCCACGTGACTTCCACTGCTCAGGTTACTATGGAAACTTGACATGCAAGTCCACTGTAGTTCAGATGAGTTTTCTCTCTCCCCCTCACCCCATCAGTGTGCTAGTAAAGGAGGCCTCCCTGCCGCCCAGGAGGGAGGAGAGGGGGTGCCACAGTGTGCAGTCCCCCTAGGAACCTAGTGAGCAGAACGACTGCAAGTAGAAGGGGACCCCGTTGATCCTGAACTGCTTCGAAGCCGTTCCCTGGAATCAGCATAGCTCTGGAGTTCTCTGCCTTAGCCCAGGGGCCACCAGATTAAAAAAAAAAAAAAATCCTTTCCTGGTGTCTATTGCCTAAGTGTGAAACACAGGAGAGACTTTTGTCCTTTTGACTTGATGCATTAGTTGTCTGTGCTGCAATATAAACATGCAACTCAAAGAACGAGAAGCAGGGTCTAGTCCGAGTGTGTGTTAGGGTGACAAAAGCAAAGTAAGTCCTCCTACCCTCTGCTTCTGATGGGCCTTCACGGTCCACAAAACATCCTGGTATATGAGATGGCAATGTGTATTTCCAGGGCAAGAATTTCATTTCACCACTCGCTATTGTGATCCCCAAACACCCCCGTGCCCTAACACCTTTGTTCTCTTGGTGTCCCCCGTGCTGGGTGCTGCATGACCAGAGGTCATTATCCCTTCCCGGAAGTCCTGATGACCCAGCTCTGACTTGTGTGTCTCACCAGCCTTTGACAGACAGGCCTGATCTAATGCTGCAGCCATTTTATTCTCCCCAGACATGTGCCCACACCCCAGGCAGATCCGAAGATTTCCTTAGAACACTTAAAACTAGGGAGGTTTGTGACATACTGTACTGTTTGCTCTGGACTTTCCTTTAGTCCGGAATGCAGACTGGGGCCGGGGTGGGGGAGGGGTGGCAGTGGTGTGTGTGTGTTTCCAATACATGGCATGCAGGGCTTTCGGTTCCCCCTGTAAGGCAGTATCACACAGCTCATTGGCAGATAGTGATTCTTTTTCAATAACTATTCTGGGGTTACCCCTCCCCCTTCAGAATCCCCATCCCCTAGAGATTGTCAGGCTTATGTTGAAAGACCCCTGGAGGGAAAGATGTTGGCATATATCATGGGTATTTGGAAAGAATGTTTCAGCCACACCTGGCTGCCGTGTGTGAGGAGAAATTTAATTTATTTTAAAAAATCTGGCCATAGGCAGCCTTTTCTGTTTGTTTCCTTAGGGGAGAAAAAATTGAAGAGCCATAATAAGGTATGGTTTGCATTTGTTTCCTTCCAGATTTGACCAGCCAGCAGAAGAGAGATTATCTCTAAAGGATATGAAAGGTTTAATCATTTTAATTTTGTTTTTATTAAAGTTTATCGTAACTTTTTTTCCCAACATGCCCCGGTAGAACAGAAGGGAGAGAAGAGGAGGTAATATAAATATACACAAACCCCTGAGCATTTGGTTATTAAAACTCCCTAATGGGCGGCACCACATGGGCAGGAAGTGGTTGGATAGCTGGGGAGAACAGGCTGACCAGGGTACGCTGTGAAAACACAAACGTGGCCAGCATCTCAGAAGCTTCCTGTCCACCTCCAGCACACGCTTGTTGTGGGGTACTCCTGGCTTTCATTAAACAGAAAGAGAGGAAGCCCCAGCTGTTGACATTCTGTCGTGGTTCTCAAGTGGACTGGGGTCCCCAAGCCATTTCCAGCCGAAGAAGTCTGAATTTACAGAGAACGATAATATTTACTTCTCTTAGATTCCTTTACCCTTCATCACAATAGTGAAATACTTGAACCTGGATATTCTAAAGGCTTGCATTAGACCCAAGCCTCTGAGGTTGTGTTGTATGTGTTTTATGAAACAGCAAAGTTGGGATAAATATGGTCTTTTGTTTTTGGATAGAAAAGCTGTCCTGTAAATTATGGTGAAACAGAGTAGTAGGATCCTAGATTAACACGACTTCTGGCTCACTTTCCTTTTAGGGTAGCAGAGTCAGCTTATCTCCAAGTTAACTCAATTGTCCAGAATCACTTGGGTGTGGACGGGTGTCACCAGGGGCTTAGGGCAGCCTTTTCTCTCCTCTGTGGCTGTGAAACTCTGCAGAGCCACGCCAGGCAGGATGTTGCATCGCCTGAGGATGAAGAAGTTGGGTTCCTTCTTCTGTTGTCATGAAAAGTGGAAATTTGACTTGCTCTCTTCAACCAGCTTTTTTAAGCAGTAAGATTAAAGCATTGTTATCTCGTTAAACCTGACTTAAGCAGGTAAGTTCACTGAACCCTATATATACACGTACCAGTCTTAGAAGTTTTGGGCTACGTTAAGGCTCTATAGTATTTGTCCAATGGTTTTCATGTTCATCAGTGGAGAAGCAGTTTTTCTAATGCCAGCTGTGACTTCACTTCGTTGAATCAAGTAGATACTGCAATGAGGAGGCTTCGACCCAGCCGCTTGTGTGAGTCATGACCCGGTCCCTGACAGGCCACGTGGACAGCCATGTGCTCCATCAAGGTTCTCTTGGGCTCTGGGGACCCCCGTTGGGCTTCTGGGCTATGCCCCGTAGCTCTGGGGCTTCCGTGAGGAGATATGTTAGATGGAACGTTTCCCAGCAGAGCTGGGTTCAAACCAAATCAGGTCTGTCCTCTGAGAAGGAGCCCAGAGGCTGCCCCCCAAGTTTGCAGGTATCTGCCACCTCCAGCTGGCAGTGTTCTGGGTGGAAGGCCATGCAGCCCAGCAGCCTGTAATTTTGGAATTCTTTTATGGAAGTTACTTGAACCAGTGAGGGCAGCTTTCTTGGTCAGTATTAGCTGGGGCTGTATGAACAGTAGAGTGGACAAATGCAGGCCCATGTCATTCTCTGCAGGCTATTATCGCTATTATCCACAGGCTAGGCAACCCGCAGCGAGAGGAAGAGAGACTCAACTACTCCTCTATGTCTCTCTGTCTCGGGTTAGACTGGATGACCACAGAAATTCTGGTTTGTAGATGAGGTCTTGGTCATGTATTTATGAAAGTAGTAAAAGGTGGGGAAACAAACATTCTTTTCTCTCATACTGTGAGTTACAGAGGCACCCCAAGAGGAGCTTAAATGAATTAGGGGCTTCATTTTTCCTCTCATAAGCAGACCTGGGAGGAGGGCAGTCCAATACAGGAGTGAAAGCCCCACAGAGGGAACAGAGACCAGCTCCCTTCCATCTTTCCACACAGCTTCCCGCATGGTCTCAAGAAGGCTGCTCCACCTGTGCTCCAGGCCAAGGCAGAAGTACAGGCACCACCTCTTTAAAGAGCTTTCCCCAGAGCCTCACCCAGCTACTTCCTCTTGCACCTCATTGGCTGGAACTCAGTCACATGATTCTCCCTGGACAGGGTAGAGACTGGGAGATGCAGTTTTTTTAGCTGGGAGTATTGATACCCCAAAGAAAATGAATGTTTTGTTTGCAAGGAAGACAAGTTATTAGGAAGGCAATTAGGAGTCTCTGCCACATATCTTTTAAAAGATAAGAAGGGGATTAAGTAAACTGTGTTACCACTATGTGGTAGATATCTGGATAGCCATTAGGAATAATGTTCTTGATTAATATTTAAGGATATGGAAGAAAGCTCAATAGACAGGGAAGCAAGACACAAAATCATACATAATTGTCTGAGTTTTTTTTAAATATAAAAAAGATATCACTGATTTTTATTTTTATTTATTTTTTAAAATTCATTTTATTAAAAATTTTTTATTTTATTTATTTTTATGGGTGATTTTTATTTTATTCATACTTTTTTGTATTTTCAAGATTTTCAACAACAGACAAACATTTAAGTGTAATGAGTAGAGAACTTGGTAATTACTACCCCATACATGAAATACTCTTGATGGAAAAAAATAAAATGAGTAATAAAGGGGGGACTCGATAAGCATCTAATGATAATGGAATGATGATGAGTAACTGTAGTGCTATGGATTCATCAAAAACAAACCCCACTATACTAATAAGATAAAATGAAATAATGTACATGGATTCTCATTGCAAAGGGAAGTTGTATGTAAAAAGACACTTATATTTTGGGATCTCTAAATGTCCATCAGAAACACACCATTCTGTCCAAGCATCTTTTCTTTTTTTTTTTTTAAAGATTTTATTGGGGAATTGGGGGAGGAGAACAGCGTTGGGCAATCAGAGAAGGGAAACAGACAAGTTGCTGTCTTTTTGTTCTTCAGTCTGGTTGCGGAGGATGGTGCTTCACTGGCCCATGTTGGTATCGTCATTGCGCTCTTCCTGGATGAGGCAGATCAGTTGCCAGCCTCTGGATGTCGCTCAGCGTGGCTATTGGCAGCTCACGCTGGCTGCCGGCCGCTCACTGTAGCCTATGGCAGCCCACTGCAGCAGGGGCTGCAGCCTACACCTTCACCGGGACTCGCAGCCCAGCTCCAGGTGGAGCTGTTGTTAGCTGTAGAGGGCAGCATCACTGGCCCTCATATGTGGGATCCGAACCGGGGCCGCTGGCATCCCAAAACCAGCTCTTAACCAATGCGCCACTCAGCTGGCCCCAAGCATCTTTTCAATGTTACTCATTGGCAGTTCTTTCCCCTGTTTTTGCATTGGAAACACTAGGGCATGTTGAGCTTTGCAGCTGTTTGTTAAGCACCTGTTAGTTGTAAATACTAGTTTCTGTGAGAGTATATAAAAGAGTAGAAAAAATGACCCCTGCCCATCATCTTTTTGGCGGATCTCAGATCTCTCTCTTTCTCTCTCTCTCTTTCTACACACACACACACACAGTTAACAGGGTTCAAGATGATCAGTGTTAATTACGCTAGTGAGGCATGGCAGTAAATACCCTGGGCCTTCCAAAATGTGAGGGATTTTTAGGCTGAATGACTTGGGAAGCTCCAAGGAGTGGGCTAGCCTGTTCCTGGAAGGATAGATGTAGAAGCAGGTGCAGTAAGATCCTAGGTGCTGAGGGAGATCAGGAGTTTGGTCAGGGGCCAATCAGCAGGCTGTTCTAGCTAGAGAAAGGATCTTGGGTGAGGATCCACAATTGCAATCCCATGTTCTTCCATCCTATGTATCTAGCTTCCTCTATTTTCCCCTCTGCCACGCCACTCTGCCCTTTTGAAAGACAAATAGGATTGCAAATGTGAATGAACATCACAGATGTATTAAAAACAAATACATAAAAACTCTTGTCTTTTCCATAATCTCCTAATCAAATTCAGAGCCTAAAAAGACATTTCCACATGTGTTGAACCCTGACTAAAAGAAAAACTAATAAACAGAAACAGTATATTGATTTCTGGGCTGTTTGTGTTGAGGGGAACTGCAAGTGCTGGTGAGAGTTCTGTTCTTATTTAACATTTTCATTAGTAACTTGAAAACAATAAGTAGTAAATTAAATTTGCATACAAACTAAAACATTTATGCAGTGAAGTGTATAATTGCAAATATTTAAGAATAGGAAAATTATATAATTGGACTAGAGATGTTAGGAATTGTACTGTATTTTATTTGTACGTCTTTGAAAAATTTTTAATTTTGATATAATTTCAGACTTATAAAAAAGTAAAAAATAATTCTCATGTACCTTTCCTCATAGTCCCCAAATATTAACATTTTACTACATTTGCTTTATCAAGTTCTCTCTCTCTCTCACACACAGACACGTACACTCTCTACACACATATGTAAAATACGTGTATACACACACACAGATACACACATTGTTGTTTTTTCCCAAATCATTTCAGACATGGTGCCATTTGATCTCAAAATAGGTTATTGTGTATTTCCTAAGGACAAGGACATTATCTTATGTAACCACAGAAACATCACCAAAATCAGTCAATGCACATTGATATAACTACTAGGTAATCTGTAGCTCTTATTTAAATTTCCCCAATAATACCCTTTTTATGTTAAAAGAATTGTATGCAGAGCAGCATTTCTTTACATTCCTTAAATCTAGAACAGTTCCTTAGTCTTTCCTTTGTCAACATATGTTATGAGTGCAAGTTAGTTATATTGTAGGATGCCGTTCAATTTGGGTCTGTCTGGTGTTTCCTTACGACTAGAGTCAGGCTATGCATTTTGGTAGAAATTCCAATCAAGTGATGTTGTTCTTCCAGTACATCATATTAGGAGGGACATGATATTGATGTATCTCTTCATTGATGATGTCAACTTTGATCCCTTGGTTATGACGATAGTGGTAACATTTAGTAATGTTAGTGATGAGTTAGTAAGTATGGTGATTAGTGAGTTATCCATTGTGAAGTTATCATTTTCCCCTTTGTAATACACGAGAATCTAGTGGGGAGCTACATTGCGTCTATTGAATAAGAAATTGCATTTTCAAATGGGATTATTTGGAAAAACATATTCAGTAGTAAAAATCAGTAGGTAGAAGTATTTGGCCAAAAAAAGGACGTGGTATGGTCATTAAAGTTGATTTTTAAAGCTTCTGTATTATTTACCAGTCTCTAGATGATTTAGGTCATTCAGAGTGGAGAGGATTTTCTAACATGCCACTGGCACTGAATAGCCAAAGACATGATTATAGTATAAGAAGGAAGAGAAAGTATTAGCCTGCCCAGAGCCTGCCTGGCATGGTTTTCGGAACCTGAAAGTTGGTGCTACGATAAATCTGAAATCATTCCTGATGCCTTTACTGAAGGAAAGCGAGCCCCTTCAGGTCTTGTTGTTGCTCTGTTTCAGGGGGCCTCTGGCTGTGGAAGGCTCCGGCTGGCTAGCCCTGGGCCTGGGTGGGGTGGTGCAGGAGCCCCGAAAGAAGAGGGCGTGCTCCGGAGTGCTGCTTGCTGTTCCGTGTTTCTAGTTACTTCCAGTCTCGCGGTATTTTTTTTAATGTAGGAGCATTAGATTAGCTTTCCGTTTTTCTCTGCTATGTCTAATAAAAAGCGTAAGTCCTTGTTCCCTCACTTTCCATCTGCCCCCCATTCTCTGAAGGGCATGGATTAGAAGGCTGATCTTTGTCCTGGGTGTCTCCGCACGCACAGCCTGGTCTGCACCTTCCGCTCTTTTCTCTCACAGGCCTTGGTGGAAATGCAGCCTTCTGATTTTTCTTCTTCGCACATCAAATCATTGTCAGCTTTTTCTCCTGTCCATTCTTGGAATTCCTGCCAAGCCCCATTCTTACCTTTCTTCCTTTCTGGAGGTAATTATTCCTCCTTTCATCTTCAAGGCTGTACACACAATAGGGCCCTATCTCCTGCCTCCGAAGGTGAACAGAGGTCCATTGAGCCCAGAAGACGGGACCTGCTCTGTGCCTGAGGGAGCTCAGTGTCTAACAGGAAAGGATTCCTAAAAAGGCCATTGACGTAGACTCAGAAAACTGCTTATATGCCGATGTGTAAAGGGCGGGCGCAAGGTGTTCTCGGCGCCAGTGTGCAGAGTGAGCGAGCGGGGAGGACAGATGGAAGATCTGAGCACGCCTAGGATGGGGCGTGTTCTCCACGAGAAGGGGAACTTGGGTTTTCCTCTTAGGGAACAGGGAACCACAAGATGCTTGCACTTGGCAAACTATGTGACCTCGCCCTGTTTTAGAAGAACAGTACCCGCTCTCCCGTGGAAGATGGGCAGGTTTAAAGGTGAAGCCCATGTCAAGTGAGAGGTGAGAGAGGAGCTGAGCTAGTGGGATGGGGTGGTGGTGGTAAGAGTGCAACCCTTAGTGCTGTACAGGTGGTTCCACCTGGGAGACATGGAGAGAAAGCAGCAGAGGGTGCAGGTGAGGTGTCCGGCTGGGGCCCCTGGATGGGTGTCCCTGATGCTCTGAGTGGGAGAGAGAGAGAGGCAGGAAGCAGGGATGAGTGAGAAAGGAGCATGAAAAGGAGCATTGACACCGCACATTCCTTCCTCATCTCCCTCTTTTCCACATGAATGTAATACTTCATGTGTTCCAGAGTCTTATAGTTATGTGCTGTTTCTTTATCTCATATTTTCCCAAGAAGATTTGACAGCCTTATTTGGCTGATTATTCAATATCTCTGCTTACCATGCATCCCTAAAATTATAAACTTCTGAAGAGCAGCAACCATGTCTTATGCTACCTGTATAGTATCTGGTCCAGGATCTGTCCCACTGATAAGTAGCTTAGCCAAGGCCTTGCTTTCTTGGGTACCATCTTTCTGGATTTAGATAAACGCTGGGTCCGGTGGTGGGCTCTGAGCATGCCTCGTCCCACACACTTACCCTGCTGTTGTCTTTTTCCTGCCTCTACAAACAGTCACCCCCTTTTTGATGATTCATGAGAACCAGCCAGCAATACCACCTGAACAGGTGTGTGTGTTGACCAGGAGTACAGGAAGTCCTCATTCACGCTGATAGGTTCTGTGACTTTAAGCAGAATGACATATAATGAAACCAGTTTTACCACAGGCTAACCGATACAATGAGAGTTAAATTCCTATGGCATCTCATCAATGTGATAACGAAACAACATGATTTGAGGGCCTCCTGTATCATCAGAAGAGGAAAACTGCCACCTTGAGAAAACCGTGCCTGGTTACATGCAATGTCACTTTTCTTTTGTTTCTGCGAAAGATCATACTCTCCCTGGGTCCGCTAGGCTTTCACTGGGGCCAGAAATTTGACAGGAAATGACTGCCTGAGCGAAAACAGATGAACCCGCTAAAATAAATGTGGATTACAGGTTTAAAACGGTGTCAGCAGTAAATAGAAGGGGGAGCTGAGCTGCTCACTGGCTCCAGAGGGCACCAGCTCATAGGATTACAAGCTGCGCCTGTGGCCTGCAGATACTGGCATGGCTTGTCTTCGGAAAGGTGTTTCCTGTGTCTTTCCATCCTCTGGATGGAAGGGGGACACACGTAAGAAACAGGACTTGTCTTCCTGCTCAGGGTGACAATCCCCTCTCCCTGTGTTCAAGTACACACCGCCAGTATTCTGTTCTGTGGGTGACGCCATTCTGGACTTGTCCCCGACCCTGCTTACAAAGTGCTGCTTTTGCTAAATTTAGTGTAGCTAATCAGGGTTCTCATATAATATGCCACCTGGCCATCCTTTGCTTTCTGGGGTAGAATTAAGGGTGCACTTCTCTCAGCAGGGTCACAGATGACAGGTTTCTGGTCCATACAGGGCTGGGGCTAAGGATGCCATCAGGACTGTCTCATGCTGGGTTAGTGAGACTTGACCCTGAACCCTGGAGGTGGTTTTTGCTCTTCTTGTAGCTGGGAAACATTCCTATGTACCATAGAATATGAGCAGCCCCTCTTCCAAAATAAGAAAAGCAATACGTGCTTATAATTTTTACAGTTGCAAGGTGTATACGAAGAGTTGGGAAATCCCACAGCCTCTAAGAATGAGGCTTTCCCCTCCCCAGAGATAATGTCTATTCATAGTGTGCAGAACTTCCTTCCAAAAGACCATAATTGAGGGACTCTGGATGTTGATTGCCTATTCTGCCATCCTTAGGTGATTTTCTGACTTCAGGTAAACCTCGGATTACAGGTTGGTGGCTCTGTGTCTGTGTCAATAACGGAAAGGGGGAGTGGGGTCAAGTTCCATGAAAAAACGTCACTTGTGCACATTGAATGGGTTCAAAGAGGTGAACTTGCTTTTAAGCACATCAGGGAAAGAGTGGAAAGGCCCCGGGAACATCCTTTCACACTCTGCTGTGACCCAGCGCCCCCCTCCTTTCCTTCTGCATCTCCCCAGCTCTAAGGAAACCCTCCCCTGGTCCTCTTCCCTGTCTCACACAGCGAACATGAGGGACTTTCGGGTTATACCTGGTTGTGCAAGCTTTAAAGAGTCACATAGAAGTTTAGATCCCAGCTTTTCTGAGCTAGCTGGCTTTGGTCACATTTAATCCAGGGGTTTTTGACCTTTTCAGGTAATTTGATGAACAAAACGATCCCGTACCCCAGAAAAAAATGCATGCATACAAAAAATTTTGCATGTTTACTTTGGGGGCTCCACCTGCACCCGTCTAAAGCATCAATTCTCTTATCTGTAAAAGGGGATGCTCAGGCATGTTTTGGGGGTCTGTCTCATTAATTCCCATGGGACAATTCAGTGAGAGAAGGTACATAAAAGTGTCATATTTACGCGGACTCTGGCACATAGCTGCTGCAGATTCTTTCCAACCCTGTCACTCTCCATTCTCTGTTCCAAACGGCTGTGCCCTGGCCTGCCGTACATTTGCCAAGGGAGAAAAGTTAAGCCTCAGTTCATTTTTGGATCATTTGTTAGGCTAGAGCCCTGCCAGATTTTCATTTTCTGTGTCCACAATGATCTCTTTGTTCCTTTCTTCCTCCCTCCACTGTGGGCATCGCGCGGCCGGAAGCATCGTATTATCTTTTTGGTCTGCCGCTTCAGGACACCCATTTCCTTTCTGTGAGAGGGGTCTCAGAGAAGCCCCGAGTCTGTCTCTCCCACTGACGGCTGTCTTGGAATCACGGTCACATTTCCTCTACCCTTGAGGGCAAGGGAGGCCGTGCTCCAGACTACGAAGTCAAATAAGCACGAGGCATATTTGTCTTTGGCCAGCAGGGCACATGGCTCCACCAAAAGGGATGGAGACACCGGGCAGGTACTGGGGCCTTGGTCTGTTGGGGGCTTGGGAAGAGCCAGCTCTGATGGTGGAAACACTCGTTTGTTACGGGCTGGAGGTGGCCCTGCCACAGTGGTGTCCCACCTGCGTGGCCAGCCATGGGGAAGGGGAGGCCCTGCCATCTCAACAGCAAAAAGCCTGGCTCTCTTCCTGTTTCCTGCATCGCGCCCCATAGGCTGGGTCTTGACTCCTGTCCTTGCATTGGCACATTGGGTGGGGACAAGGTCTGAGTTCATTCTCGGTACTCACTAGAGAGCAAGCAGAGAACTAGTGGTAACAAAGGGCTGTCACAGCCCAGGTGTCTGACGCGGCAAGCACAGAGGCACCTTCAAAAGGGAAGGTTTATCTGAAACTCTCAGGACCTAACTCAGGACCAAGCGGGCTTATTTGTAAACTGAGCAGTCCCCTGGATTATGGGATGGGACCTCGAATGCCACAGGTATTTTCTCCTTTGGCCTCTTCCCCTCCAGCCTGCCTGCTCCCCGGTCTTGTCATTTGGTTCCAGCTCTGCCTGGGTACATGGCAGTCACCTGTGAATACTTCGTGGTGGGACTCCTTCAAGTCCCAGATGCATTTCAAGAATGTAAAAACTCTCTTAGGTTCTCATGCTAGTGTTCCAGCTTTGATCTAAAATAGTTCATTAAGGCAGTTCCGCTGGCTATCACTAGCCGGAGGGTGGCAAGGGATGTAGAAGCCACTTCCAGTGGGTGGACAGATGTCTGTTCGCCTCACCTCACGCCTGCTCAGGCTCTCCCAGCTGGAAAGGCGCTGACCCACACCTTCATTCGCATCCTCCAGGATTCCGGGCGACCCTGTCATTTTTTCAGTCAGCAGCATCACACTCATAACTGAACCCCACTTCCATGGGATTGCCCTAGGCCCCCTCTTCAAAACAGGAACGTCTGGGCATTTCCAGGTAGTGTGCCATGTGGGTGATTGATGGCCTTCCTTCTTGGTTTGGGTTCTGATTATGCCAGTTGATGCAGCTGGACTCAGTAGTTCTGATGTGCACCACCGCCCTGCCTCTGTACCATCGGTGGCCACACAGAGAGGCCCAGGGGACAAGGGCCATTTGAGAGGTCTGCTGCCTCTCTGCCACCATGATTCGGTGCTTCATTCACAAGTTTATAGAAAGGTTTCAAAACTTTAGATATGAGTCTTTTGATATGTGACAATCTGTTGCCAAGACATAATGCTTCAAGTATTAGAATGGCACGGGAGTACTTGTGCATCTTCCTAAGACATGGGGCGAACACCCCCTCAAAACCACAGATGAATCCATGGGGGCGGAGTACATTGAGCTGCTACTAAATGATTGATGTGGTCATGTTTGTACATGTGTCTCTGTGTTTTCTAATGTGTTTTTAATGAAGTCTCCTCTGTGCCAAGCATCTTCAAAGCCCTGGGGACATGGCGATGAAGCTGGGGTGGCAGGCCGAGGGCACAGCTGGGGCAGAAGAAGGACCAGTGCAGCTGGCACATCCTGGGAGGGGAGAGGCAGGTGGCACAGAGTGCTAGACCCACCTTTGTAAGCAGGATCCTGAGTTTGGGGTTTGAGTGTCATGGAAGGAGGAGGTCAAACGTGGCCTGATGTGATGGGACCTGCCCACAGGTGGCATAGTATGCAGTTTGTCACACATTCCTGTCCTCATAGCGCTTACTGTCCCAGGGATCGAAAGACACACAAAAATAGTTACACCTATTCTTGTGTGAAATTATACGGATTTACACGTTCTTGCATCTTTTGCGTCTTGGAGAGTTCACTTTGTCAGATAGAATTTTTTTGTGATAGAGTCTTCCAGTCCTGGATTTTGGTTTGCAAATAAGCACTGGAGGCTTCCTTACGGGCCTCTGTGTCTGAATTGCTGTCTGTCCTCGTCCTGGGGTTAGGTTCACTTTGCACTGTTAACTGGTATGGGAGTTTCCAGCAGATGCTTAGAGGAAGATCTGACCGCCCTTTACCGGCCCTTTACCGGTCCTTTACCATGGCTGATATTCTTTTACAAAGATTTAAATACACAGAAGCGGGACATGCTGCATCACAAACAGCCTGCAGCAAGACAGCCCTGCGTCTGGGGGCATCTGAGGCACTCGGGCACTTCTGGAAGAGTGGTGTAGACACACGTGTTTGCCAGCTGGGGGCGCGATACGGGGTGGGGGGGCTAGTCATTCAAGTGGAACAGGGAAGGGGTGAGAGAAAGACATGAACAGACGCAGTGCTGTAGGCCAGGAAAGAGAAGATGAAGAGAAGTGGTCAAAGTAGTGTTGGTAACTCGGGGAAAAAACCCTGAGAGGCTGTGAAGTCAAGTTTGTCAGCACGCACACACATGCGCGCGCGCACGCACAAACACTATCGGAATTTTTAGTGGTTAGGCAAGGGATGCATTTTAGAGAGATGTCACATGAACAACCAAGCTTGGGTAAAGATCTGGAAAGGAAAGGTGATTGAGGATTTAGCCAAATCCTGCCCTGCTTGGAAAAGCCACAGCGGGGGCAGCTCCACAGTGGACTTCAAAGCTTGTAAATGATGAAGGAGGCAGAGAGGGGCAAGTTTGGGTGTTTGCTAAATGATGAAGGAAAGCGGGGAACCGGGAATTCAGCAAGGTTTTCATCGTTGTTCAATACGTGGATTTGCAACCTCCCGCAGGAAAAATGCAGACGTTCCAAATGGTACCGGATGAAACTGGAGGGGATGTTCCGTGCGTTGTCCTAGACCCACTTCTGACAACCCGCTAGAGTGGGCTCCGTGTTTCCCTCCCTGCTCTGAACAGAAAGTAGATTTTCTGGCTGGGAGTCTGGATCTATTAAAAACAATCAGCCATAAGACCAGTATTATTTGTTCAAGTGTGGAACGCTGAGAGGGAGGCCTGGGTGGGGAAAGAAGGAGAATGAAATGCTTCGGCGGCCTGAGAAGGTGGCTCCCAGCCATGCCGGGAGGAGCCACAGATGCCCATCATGTTGGAGTGGCCTGTAAATAAGAACTCGCCACCCCCTTCAGAGATGCCCAAGTTACCTCCTCTAAAGCAAGCTTCCCTCCTCCCTGGTTTTGTTATTTATCACCTGTTTCTGTAAACTGGCCTCTGAGCCTCGTGTGGCCTGGGGGCCCAGCTTAGGTCAGTCACACCTTTGGAGTTGTGTCCTCCCTGAGTAAACTCCACTGACTTCAGGAATATGAACAAGGAATGGCCAGACACACGTGTTCTTATGTCCAGAACCAGAAGGGGCAGCTCGGTAACTCTTTGTAGACTGAACAGTGGTGTCAGTAAGACCTGCCCCTGCCCTGAACTCTGCCTGCGTTCTAATGGAACCTGCGTTTGCGCCTGTGGTTCTTCCGTTGTAATTCATATGAAGTTAAAGCTATATTTTCAGTTCCTTCTGTTTTTATTTCCCTCTATGGGAGACAGAAAAAAAGTGGGGCCTTGTAGACAGACCAACATATTTCCAGAGATTTGATTTTTTTTTTTTTAACCGTAACTGTAAAAGGAAGTTGGGGGGAGAAAGCTTAGGTGGTGATTGGGGGTTGGGATTTTTGTCTCTTGCCCCCCATGTGGCCTCACAGAAATGATAATGGTTGTCATAGAAATACACACCCACAGACAGCCCTATGCCCCATTTCCACCCACAAAGAATGGAATCCAGAGAACCCGCCTGCCTTCTGAGCATGAAGAGAATGACTGAGTTGGTGAGAGAGAAAAATAAAGAGGATTGGCCCAACTCCTGGATATTTCTGGAGAGAGTAAGTCAGCGTCATCTTTTTGGTAGACATGCCCTTTTGTGAATTGGTTGGGAAAAAAAAAAAAGAAAAAAGACTGAAAGATAAAACTTCTGTTCTTATTTTGGAAACATGAAGCTACATTGCCTAGTTGGAGGGGTCCAGAGAGAAGGCAGCAGGGAGAGGATGTGGGGTAGCCTGGGATTACCCCTGCAGGGGCCAGCCCAGCCTGTCTGCCAGCTCGCTGGACTCAGGAGCTGAGTGGGACAAGCAGGCCGAGGCCGCAGTTGACCTCAGCATTGCTTTCTAGATTAGTTGCCTGACACTGCCCTGTTTAGGATTGGCCTGAAGCTGAACAGGAGGGCCCCACCGGCTTTCAGAAGGGACCATGGCCGTCAGTGCCCCTGCCCGCCACCTCACCCAGGTTGCGGCAGCTTGTGCATAAATGCGGCAGCTTGTCCACCTCTCTCCTTCCCCCCTGCACAAATTGGAAACGACTAACCGTGCCATATTTAGTGCAGCGCTAACGGCCACTCGCCTCTAAGGGGTAATCATGCAGGCATAAATTCGGAAAGTTGCTAAGCTATGAGCAGTCTTATGAGCATTAAAAGTGTCCTCTTTGCCAGAAAGGTCATTCATAACTTGGCTACCCTGCTGATGTACAGTCAGTGATATTGATTGATTAATGTATAAAAGCACCAGATCCATTTGCTCCTATGAAAGAGAATAAAGTGCAGTCGACTCTCTTTATTTTCACCTCATCCTTTTGTTTGAAGGACATTTTTTTCCCCCTTCTTTTTGTTTCGTCGGCTAGGTTTAAGGGGGTTACAAAAAGCCAGTTTCTGCCAAGTAATGTGTTCACAAAGGGAACATTGATTCACATCAGTGTCGCTTGAATTACCCTTAAAGGTTTGCCAAGGAGTTGCTCTTATATTAACCTTCTGTTCGTGAAGGAAGAAATAAATAAATAAGTCATAAAGTCAAACCCGTTGCTTTGCATTTTAGTTTTGGACTTGATCTAAAATAATTTCTTCCATGGCTGATTGTGGTGAAAGGCATGGCATGGAAAATCCCCCGTGAGATTTTTGGGGTACAGGGTGGGGGCACCGAGGGAAGCGAGCCCACCCCCTGCCGCCTCAGGCCCCCCTGGGCAGAGGAGCAGCCGCTGAATTTACTTCTAGTGAAGAGATTAGTTCTGATTGGCTGCCTCGCATTCAGGCGGAGGCGCTTTGGTCCCCTTTCCTTGCTCTCTTAGGGAATTCACACTATCAGGTGGTGGAAACAGCAAGAAAAACCTTCCTTTGTCTGGAAGATGAAGGGTGCTGGTAAGGGAAGGCAGCTCTGCTTTTCAGCTCCTATGGAGTGAATTAGGTGGACAGTCTTCAGAATCATCCTCAAAGTTCCCAGTTTCTTTACAAACTTTGAAGGACAGTAGCCTGAATTGGGGGAAAAAGAACTCTTCTGGTTTTTGTTGTTGTTTTTTTTAAACCTCAAATTCAGTTTCATTGAATTTGAAATCTCAAATTGTTCCATTGTTGTTTTAATTTACCCCCATTTTCCAGGTGGTCTAAAGAGTGTCCTGTTCTTGAAAAACCAAAATGGTGTGGGTCTATGAAGCCGAAAGTGTATTGTACTGATTACCCCGTAAGTCGGTGAGCCCTGGATAGTGTATGGGCTAGGGCATTTTGCCAGCTAATGAGCTGTTCCTAAATTTCTTTCAGTTTCTTTCAGTGACTTGATTAGGAATGCCTAGGAAGATGGCCCAGTGCTGGGCAGGTAAGAGGCTGTCAGTCAGCATTAGCTGTCTGGCCATCTTGGATTCTTCAGCATTTGACATGGCCATTTTCAGAATAGGAAGCATGTTCACACAGTCTTTGAAGCTGGCTGAGAGAAGCCAGGGGAATGTGGAATTGTGGCATGGAAGGCTGCACCTAGCTCCTAGGGAGGTGCAGTCTGAAGCACTGCCTGCAGGTGTCAGTGTGGAGTTTTCTGTATTGGCTGACCCCGCCGTGCAATGGACTTGGGAGTGTGGAAATGAAAACTGGTCAGTCTGCCCATCTGTTCTTTTGAACCAGGCCCCATGCCCCATTCGCTTGGCGAAATCTACTTTACCGGTACCAAGCTGTTTATTCACCAGGGCCCATCAGAAGGTGGCCACCTCCTTTCTTTCAGGGCTACTGCAGTTGCTGGAAGAACCTGTTTCCCAGCAGTTTGCACCTCTTGGGCATGGAGAGAGTTTAAAGCTGAAAGCCACAGAGGCGTTTTCTCTGTGCTTATATTCTGAAGCATCATCATCTACGTCTTCCTTGGGAATCTGGGCCCTTGGAATCTGTCTGCAGCCACCACCCAGGTGGTGTAAAAGCAGCAGGTGAAAAAGTAGGTTGCTTTTTTCCCTTTCCAGTGGTGGTTTGGGAATTTGAAGGTGTCTAAGCTCCCATGAATCCCTCCTAGTTGAAAGGGGCCTCTCTCTGAGCTAGCTGCACACCTGGCCTGTGTTTTGACAGAGAAACAGTTCTTCACTTGGGGGCACTGAAAGCCCCTCCCCCTCACTGCCGCCCCCCTCCTGCCAGGTTTTACCTGACACTTGGAATCGCTTGTCTGTTCAGCCACAAGTAGTGCGGTGTTACCGAGGCCTTATGGTCCGACCACAGCGCAGGTGCTCATGTCACTTTCACTGGCTTCTCCTTCATTCTGGAACATGGCGGGGGAACCACAGGCAGACAGGTAGAGTGTCTAGCTTTGTAGTTACATGAACACTGTGTCATCAGTTCCTTTCCCTTCATAACAGCCGGAGCTAAATGCTCATTGCCAAGCTAACCCCAAGACGCTGGTGAAGTGTTGGCCCATATGGGGAGCCAAACTAACTTTATGTAATTGTTTAATTAAAACCTTGGTTTTCTAATTGCAGTCTAAACACAAGCGCCTTTTGTTAATGAAAGGCAACCTCTGTGCTTGTGTTCTCGTACGCAGCCTTTCTTTTCTATTTTTTCCAACTCGAAAATCAACATTTAAGTTCCCACCCTAGGGAAGGTGGCAGGTGATGTTTCTTGCCATTGGGGGAGATGTCCCACAATTCCTTTGGTCGGTTCTCGTCAGCATCTTATCTCAGCTGCAATTGCCTTTCTGATTTCATATTGCAGCGAATCAAATTTGTAAGCCCCTGTCACCTGTTGGAGTAATCAGAAAGCCAGAGAAAAAAACCCCCAGTTTCTCTGGCATAAGCATTATTTTCCATAGTCCTAGTGTAGGAGTTGAGCTAGATATATTTTAATGTTTGCCTTTTAAAGAGGAAACCTTCCCTTGATTTCCCGATGAATCTTGGCACCTTGTCCCCCACCACTCTCCCTGCCGAGGTGATAGGAGCTGGCTCACAGGATATTCTGAGAATAAATCCATTTTCTTCCCTCTGTTCTGCAGAATAAATTAGAATTTGCCTGATTTAATAAAATGGCTTCATCTCCCTGCCACGCTTCCCATCTCCGGAGTATTCCTTCCGCGGTGGCCTGCCCTTCTATAATGGATCTCAGCGCCCTCACTCCTTGTCACGGGCTGATGGTTTCACATGCAAAATGCTCGCTTGTACTCGCGCGCACATGCTGTGTCACACATACGCACGCACGCCCGCTTTGGGGGACCCTGATGGCTGAAGGTACGGAAATTTGTCACCAGATCTCATTTTCCCCATTGTCAGACGTTACGGCCATAACTGATGGGGAGGTCGGTGCAGTTTGCCGGCTGTCTGCCATTAACCCAGCCTCCTGGGGTTGATGTGACCACGATGTAGAATATATTTTGGGGCAAAGGGGGGAGGTTGAAGATAGGGGATTGGAGCATAAATCTTCTCTCTCTGCCCCAGCCCTTTCTCTATTTAATTGGAACATATTTATCGCTGGGTATGGCGGAGTATTTCACTATCTCCCTGTTGCTCTCAGATGGACTGATGGCAGTTCGTTGAATTTGGAATCGTTTTTCCATTTGAACCTCCCCTACCCCTTAGATTTGTGTTTTAATTTTTATTTCCTAGGTTGATTCCCCCCCCCCCCGGCCTTTTCCATTCTGACACTAATTATGGCAGCCGCATTGGGAGCCCTCACTGCTGGGAGGTACCCAGCTAAGTGTTAAGAAGGGTTTTAAAAACAGGCTGAACTCTTTCTTAATGAGGCCCAATCGGGCTCTCCTCCGGGTGGTTTTGTTTTGCTGATCTGTCAGTTTTTCAAGGATTTAATTGCACTTTTTTTCGTATTAGTCTTTGAAATTGGCCTACACAACCCTGCTATAAAATAACATTAAAAAAAAAGAAAAGAAAATGTTAGTAACTTTTGTTTTGTGCCCCCTTGTATTGTTGTTGGAGAATTTTATTTTTCACTTTCATGTCTCCAGAGCCATCTTCTGCCAGTCACTCTTGGGGGCTAGCGATAGAGAAAAAACGCAGAATTGGAAGTTCCGGAGAGGGCCATGGAGAGCCCGGATCTCCAGGCCTCACATGCAGCGTCTCATTTCATAAGCCTTCCATCTTTGGGGCTTCAGTCATGCAGTTCGGCGTATGTCTCCTCCTCCGGGTTTGCTGTCGTCCAAGGGGCAGGCAGAGGCTCACCCTGCACCATTGCGTTTCTTAAGGCGTGGACGTGACCGATTCCATCAAGTAGTGCCAGGCCAGTGAACCAGCGTCTTGAGCCCCCAAACCATAGGCGGTGAAGGCAAGAAAGGGTCCAAAAGACAGGAGGCAGAAGTTGCCAGGCAGGAGCGGGGGAGGAAGCAAGGCCATATCCTTTATGCTATTATCTTTATGGCGTAGAAAAACATGCTTGAAGCAATCAGCATGAAATTCTTAATTGCTTCGCTTACTTCTGCTCTCCTCATGGGACAGATTGTGCAAATGCTGGAGCTGCCAAGACCCTCATGTTAGCACACTGTCCCTGCTGCACACACTATTTTTAACTAGTGCTTTGTTTTGCAAAGATGCGCAAAGCTTTTTCTTTCTTTCTTTTTTTTTTCCTTCTTCCCAAGGATGCTAATAAACAGCAGAGGCCATAAGGAGCTGCTCTCACCACCTTGACAGCGGCTACACTTTATCAGGCTGTGTGCGCCTGGCTGTCTTCCTCCTGCCATGGTCTGCTTCCGCTCTTTGGAAGTTTTGGCTTTCAAAAAAAATTTTTCATTCCTTCCCCTTCGCCACGAATTTTGGCTGTCAATTTTTTTTTTCACTTTGGCTTCTGAATTTATCCTCTGAACAAACCAACTTCCCTTTCCGCCTCACCGCCGCTTCTGAGTCTGCGTTGCATCCCGCTAGTCCCCGCTCTTCTGATGTGTATCTTCCTCTTTGAGATTTCCAGTCCCCTCTCCTGAGGATGTGAAATCCAAGAACCAGATCGTGGAGATTTCAAAATAAAATAAAAAGTAAACTCTGCTTAAAAAACACTTTAGCAGGAAAGCCAGGCTAATTGTAAATCAATGGGTCTTAAAATGCAGCATCGATCTCCAGTTAGAAGTTTGAAGGGGAAAGCAGTAATTACTGCACCAGGAGGTAGTTTTTCCTCTTAGTAAGTTCTGGGCAGAAAGAAGGCTCATTAGGGCAGCACTTCGGAATCTGAGTAATTAGTTTAAAAAGTACTTTTGTGGTGTTATTCCCTTAGCTCGAAATTATTGGAGTCTTCACAGATTTATAGCTCAATTCTGATAAGATTTGATTTATTATTGTGTTTGGTGTGGAAGAACCTTGATGCATAATCAGCCAGGTGAAGATTCAGGGAAGCGAGGATCAGGGTCTTGGGAACGAAGAGCCTTTTCATGGTGGGCGGAGCCTCGTTCTTCTGCGACTCCTGCTGTTTGCTGACAGTACTGAACGGGCCAACCTAGCATCCTCACATGGCAGCCCCATTAGACCACCCAAGGCCAACCTTGTCATCCCTCAGGTGAGCAAGCATGCATCTAGTTAAGGAGGTGATTTTTCTTGTCCCAAGTGCATGTTGACATGATGGTTCAAGGTTGGATGCACCACAGTCATTGTATGCCACCCACGGTGAGGTGGGTGCAGGGTAAGTTCCATGAGGGCAGGCCTGTGTTGTCCTTGCCCGGTTAGATCCACAATGCCTGGAACCTAGTCGGCGCAAACTCATAGACATGTGTCATGACTTGGTGAATAAATAAATGAGCAGAAGAGGCAGCTCCTCCCTTCTGTCTTAGAGAGAGAGAGAGCTTCTAAGCTCTTGTCTTTGGGGGAAGAAAACGCACCATGGGAGCTTTCTGTCAGGTTAGATTATCAGAGCAAGGACCAGCCCCATCCTGAGCATCACCATGGCAGATGAAGCAAGCCGCCCTCTCTGAAAGGGACTGGGGTTTGTGCTCCCATAGGAAGTCGCCCAGGCACCATTCTCCTTCTTCGTGTTTTATTGTAAAGAAAATGCACGATAGAAAACGATGCTTTTAAATGAGCTGTACTCTTGCCACCGAGGCACAGCTCCTTCCATTTTGGCACATTATCTTCACGTGCCAGGGTAGTATTAATAGGAGGTTAAATGTACGGAAGGGTGCTTTGTGAACTTAGAGCTGTGAGTTAACTTCTTACCAAAAACTTGAGTCTTTCCGTGTTGCTTCTAAGAGAGGCCCTGCAAAGAGTGCGCTCCACTCGAATCTAGAACTGTGCATCGGATGGAAACAGTGGTTTGTAAACTTTTATTAGTGGAGCTCTCTTGTCTGAAAAATGAACTCCAATTAGAACCCAATATATATATATATATATACATTTTTATTTAAAAAAAAACTTTATAGCTATAGTTGTTTTAGGAGTTGAGATTTGTAACATTTATATATCAAAAAAAATGAGAACAGGGCAGAGTTGATCAACATTTTGATCAAAATTAAGAGTTATGGAAGATAGTGAAAGAGTATGGACTAAGCTTCTGCTTTGTGTATGTATTTTGGTTTGGCTCCATTATTATCCACATCCTCATTCGTGTGGAAGTGGTTCCATATGGCAGGGGTTTTGAGCAGGGTGCCTTGTAATCTCAGAAGAGTCTTCAATTAAGCAGAAATAGCAGACATTGTTTTACTCTGAGATCTACCCAAAAACCAGTGAACTTGGCTATACAACTTAATGCCCTGGCCTCTGGGGTGTTAAATTTTGGCATGCATCACATTTTGAATATGCTTTAGTATTATAGCATTTAATAATAACCAGTAACTTAATCACCAATTGAAAACGAAATTGGAATCAAAACTTGCAGCATCCCTGCAGCATCACGAGGCTCACAGAGAGCAGGTCAGACACCAGGGTACCACAGGAACTCCACTCTAGAGGTACACTGGGACTCATGCCATTGGAAGCACCTAGGGCCGCTCTTGCTGGAAAACTGACAGTGGCGCTGAGTGGCTGATGAAGGGCCCCTTGTCTGGATATCTCCCTGTCATCTGCATTGGGTGCCCACTGCATAGGATGTGCCGCCTTTTGTTCCACGTGAAGAGTGGCTTTGAGGTTGAGGAGGTCTCGGCCTCCCCTCTGACTCCTCTTGTCCCTTCTCTCTGCTGCCTGTCAGACTCCACCCTGAGAGGGTGTCGCCTGGCTGGGGTACCTCTTTCTGGCCCCTGACTTGGTCTGTGCAGGACTCGCTTCTGTCCTGTGAATATTGAAGCACTGAAGGCCCACGTGGAAAAACGTCACTTTCTATTTATAAATGAGAGGAAATATTTCTAGTGTTTATCCTAGAAGCCCCGAGTGGTGCTTTCAAACACTGAGAATTATGTCCCTGAGCTGCAGCCTCACCAGCCTGCTGTGCTCGGTCACTGCTCCACCAAAAGCTGCTCTCGTCCCACCCTCCATCCGCTTTCCACCAGTTCTTTTTGCCTGTACCCTCTCTCCTTGAGTTAAATGTTTGTGCTTGCAAAAGTTTATTAATAGCACTAGCACCGCTGAGTGGAATAGTGATTTTCTACTCTTTTCAACTTTATTTTTGGCGTTTAGAAACAAATCTGGAATAATATTCCCAGCTGCTCCCATTTGGGCAAACTCTAGTTAATGCTTTTAAAGCATGTCTTGGGGGTCATGCATTCCCCACGTACCCCTCCAAAGCCATAAGCATGTCAGCCCATCCCTGGGGTGGTGGTGTCTCCACGCCCTGATGTTTACTAGTCACGGGCAGGGTCTAGCTCTGAATCCACAGTTCTGAATCCTCCCCTGGTCCCTAGCCCTTTCTAAAACAACCTACCTGAAGACACATTGCTGCCCAGAAAGAAAAAAATTTCCAACCTGTGACTTTATAACGATGTAAGTGTTGTTGAGACAATTGATCGTAGGCATTTCAACGAATGTTCCGCCACTTGTATGCGTCAGTTTACTGGTGGGGTTAATGGGGTGGTGGCTCCTTTCCCATACTGGAGCTTGGGATTTAAGATGGGCAGGCAGTGTTTTCACCGGGGCCCGCTGGGCGGAGGCACTGAGGGCGGTGGATGCCGTGAGGCGTGGCCAGTAGGTGTGACTGTGGATCGGGAGACTCGGGGATTCTGGGAAGGTGTCCCCGGAAGGGCAGAGCGCTGATGACTGTGGTTTGTATTTTCAGGCTGGTCCCATCGTTGCCTGGAGTATTGCCCAGGGTCCAGGCTGGAGACCACAGCATTTCTGTCAGTGCCTCATCTAGAAACAGGTCCTGATTCCATAGGTCCCCCCGTTTGCTGTCATTTTCCAGGCCCCTTGTACCTTTCCTTCTGGTTTATGTATCCTGATAGAGTGTAGGTAGCACTTGGGTCACCTCTAGAACACAGAAAGGTGATTTTCAAGTGGAAGGGTTGGTGTGAATTTCCCCCCCCCCAATAGATGAGCCCCAAGTGGCAGAGAGACCACCTAGAAGTCAGTTGAAAAAGGGTGAGGTTGACGTGGTTCTGTCTTCTACCCCTGAACAACCAGGGAAGTGAATGGCAGCCGCCGGCCAGGAATTGATTACATTAATTGATATGCCAATAAGAGAGCTTGTTACATCCACCATTGGTTAGGAGGCCAGCTAACAAGTTCGCTGATCAATGGCACCAATAAAGATTTCACCCATTAATGAGCAACATGGTAATTAATGTTATCCATAAACCAATTAGCCTGGCCAGCGAAAGTGCCCATCTGTGCAGTGAGTGGCAATGCCGAAAGTGGGCAGGCAACCACCCCGTCCCGTGTGGAGCTGGGTCTTCAAGCAGCATCATGGGATATGAGAGAGCCTGGGCTCTGGAGGGTTTATTCCAGATGGAGAAAGGAAAGAAGACACGGGGGGCTCTCAGAGCTCCTAGCAGAGAATGAAGGCGAGCGCAGTCTTTGCTGGACCCCGGCTGGAGTGCAGCTGTGCCCTGCTTGTCCCCCATACCTGCTGGCAGCGGAGTGGGGCACACTCTGCTCTTCCAACTCCTTTGGCTGCACAGCTTTCCCACGCGAGCCTCTCAGGGGCTGTCAGGGGCTGTCATTGGAATGACTGAGTTCCCGGGTCACTCCAGTCCCAGCTGGGCACGCTCTCCCCAGGGGCAGCTGCATCAGTGGCTCGCACGCACTGCCCCTTGCTCCTGGAGGGCGGGTTTTGGCCTCTTCTGGGAACCATGAGTGAGTGGTAAAGTAAGTAACATCCCCCCAGTCACTCACCCCCGGTTTTCATTAGGAAGAGAAATTTGGCTGGAAGAAAGAAGGAGAAACATGATTTGAAGCTGTGCCTTTTTCCTTCCCCCCTCTGGCTTTTTGAAATGACATCAGCGGGTTGTTTGCCAAGCATAACCTGGCAGCCTGGCGGCTCTGCCTGACTGCTTGAGATTTCTGGGGACCGAGCAGCTCGCCAGCTTCAGCCGTGGCAGCGTGCCAAGGTGACGTTCTGTGACTAAGCAGAAACGAGGGAGAGGGAGAGAGGGAGGAAAAAGGTATGTGTGGTTGGGGAGCCGGGGGAGAGAGTGGTCCCGGGTCTGGGTGTGGCTTGGGGAACCATGGAGGCATGTCCCGGGGCACCCCTCAGGAGGGCGGGTGTCAGGGGAACGCACTGGCAGGCCACAGAGTGTCCCTGAGGCATCGGGATGGGAGGTGTGTGTGTGGGGGGGGGCAAGAGGGGGAGTTACAGGCTCACAGCCACAGATCCAGCCTGGGTGCAGCTGCCAGAGGGGTCTGACTTCGGAGGGAACCAAATGAGCCAAAGGGAAGGTGACAGCCCTGAGGGCCTGGAACTACTGAGAAAGAGGCTTAGGGAAGCTTGTATCAGCATCAGGCCCATACTCCTCGGCCGAGTTTCCTTCGCATTGTTAGGTATTGACCCTTAGAGACCCCTTGTGGATTCCCTAATTGAAAATTAATACTAGATCAATGCCATGGGCAATTTGCATATTGATCATAAACAACTTTGAAGGCACTGAGTGTGCTGCAGATCAATAGGGCCCCTGAATAGGCTGCAGAGGGAGCACCTCCCGGTACAATGCACTCCGAGAAAGGTTAATGATTTGGGAAGTTCCTAACTGCTCCGTGCAGGGCCAGCCCCCATACCACACAGCATCCGCAAGAGCAATTAGTAGGGCCCGAGCCGCCGGCCGCTGCCTGCCCAGGAGTGCAGGGGAGGACGCCTATACTGGTGGGAGGGAAGGCCTGGCCGTGAGTCCTACAGTTGCCTTTTTTGGTGATAGACGAAGTCTTGGGGCAGTTTATTCTGGGACGTGTACTGCAGAAGGCAGCAGCCAACCTACGGCTCCAATAATGTTCCTGGCCCCTTCCCCAAAACACAGTGCTCCTGATGAATGGAAGGGAATGAACTGGGGAGGGGCAGCGGCTCCCTGGCCCCGCCTCCTCCTTGGGCTTCCCATCACTGGACGCCCGCATTGACAGTCACGCTAAGCCGCAGTGGGTTTGGCTCATTTTGCGCCGTGTTCCATTTGGCTCCCAATTTCTGGCTTTGGCCTCCTCACCCATCACCTACCTGCACTGCCCTGCTTCGTGCCGCCTTGTTCCTGCTCTGGCTTTAGGCCGTTCTGGGCGAGGCCTGGGTGCGCCGCAGACCCCCAGCCGGCCTGGAAGGGGTTCCTCCAGGTGCCCCCCGTTCCCTGCCCCTCCTCACTTCTTTCATTTTCCTCAGGGCTCTGCCTTTCTCCCTTTGCACCCAGATCTAGCTCCTCTTGTCTCCTGGCCATAGATACAGTGTATGGACCGATACATGCTCTAGTTTCACCTATTAATGTTTGACAACAAAACCCAGAACGCGTGAGGGCTTATTCTGTCTTGGCGTTTCCAGCGTCCTTTGAGAAAGCTGGTCCAAGGATCAAAGACAGCTGAAGTGATGCTCATCTATCTGTGCCTAGCTGTAGTCCTGAAGGTGGCAGTGCCAGCAGCAGGCAGCTGTGTGGCAGTCACTAGGGGGAGACACCTCTGACACAGTCCTGAGTGGAGCAGACTTTTCCCCACAATAGCCCATTTAAGAAAAATAAACCGTTCCCCCCGCCCCACACACACACTCCAAATTCATCTTGTACTAGAAAGATGTAGCATTAAAACAGCAGCCCTGCTGAGGTCTTGTAGCTTTATATGATTATTAAATTTGCATAGTGTGTTGAAATTTGTTTATGTGGAAGGGCCATACAGTTTTAGAGAAGGGACACGCAGCAGCTGGTATTGAATGTCCAGGTTGGAGCTGCAGCCCCCTGAGCCCTTTGTCCCTTTGTCCTGTCCTGGTGCTATCCATTCAGCTCCTTGGGGAGGTCCTTTGGACCACGATGGTCACATGAGCACTTCTGGCTTATGGGTATCGAGATTGTCCATGTGCTGCCACGTGGCCTGTGACAAAGGATGGTCAGTGTCCCCCCTTCCCCTCTTTGCATTTCTTTGCCTCAAGGTCAGTCCCCCTTCCAACCCCCCCAGAAAGGCAAAGGCTCAAGGAGACTTTACCTCTATCTGTATTTACATATTACACATATTTAGAGAAATACAGTAGCCATGCTACTGGAAAGCCCTCCCTGGGCAGCTCTGCAGGTGTTCCATGCACACACAGCTCTCTGCTGAGGGGACCTAAGGACCCCAACCCATCCCAGAGTTTACTTACCAAGTAGGGTGGGGAGTCCAGGGCCACATCTGCTCGGAGGAAGGGGTGCTGAAGAGGAGCGCCTCATCCTCCTTTTCCCGGGAGGCCCGTAGTGTCAGCACTGCCTCTGGCCTGACAGTGGCCCGGGAGGCCCATGGCACTCGCCACCCAGCACCTGTCTGCACTTGTCTCCGAGCCCCTCCCTCCTCTCCCCACTGGCTGTGCCCCCAGCCAGGCCTCCCCACTTGGGACCTTCGCACCCGCTGTTCCTCTGCCTGGAAGAGCTCTCGAGGCTCACACCCTCACTCTTGCAGGCCTGGGTTCAAATGTCCCTCCCTGTGCTTCCCACATGAAGTAACTCCCAGGGTTCCAATTGACCCTTATCTCTGCGTTTTTGTCCTCCCTCAGCATCTGACTTACGTTTGCTTGGTTAGCTGCTTTTCATCTGTCTTCCTCCCTCAGCCGCCTTCCTACACAGGGATTCTTTTCATCCACAGTCGCATTGTCAGTGCCTGGAAAGGTGCTGCCTGGATATATGATCGGTGGATGGATGGACCGGGTGGGTAAGGCAGCCATTAAGAGCACGGTCCTGCCATCAGCTCTGCTACCTCCGAGCTGTGAGACCTTGCCCAGTCACTTAACCTCTCTGAGCCTCAGTGTCCTCACATGTGAAATGGGAATAATAATAGTATTTACTTCCGTTGAGGGACATTTGTGTTACTACCATTATTATTGTTATTTTTAAATACTAATGACTGTACATGGAGGCTTTCTAGACGCTGGCATTGGTTGTTCCGATCGGACTTTTTGCAGTGAAGGCTTACCCAGGCAGGAGAAAAGGAAGGTAGCCAGTGTCTTGGACCCATCAGTCCTATTTTGCCAGTGTCTTCCTCCTTCTCTCTGCAATCAGGGCATTTGTGATGGGGTCAGAGAAAATGACACCAAGGTCAAAGGCTCCTGGGGCAGGACCGGGGAACTGCCATGGTGCGTGGGGTGAGGGGAGATGGGAGAGCCCATGTCAGGGTGATGTGGGGCCGGGCGGGGCTGCAGCCCTGGCAGCCCAGCGGGCAGGTGCCGGGCGTCCCCGTGCATGGGATTACTTCATTATGGAGCCTTTCATTGACTTGGCTGCACTGCGCTGATGAACTGAGACTGGGGACAAGAGCACATAATTGAGGGAAATAAATTCCCATCACAGGCCTGGCTGCAGCCAGGAGCTGGTGTCCACCTCCTCTCGGCGTGTGTCATGGGGCCGGGCTGTGTGTCGGCCTGCTCCTGTTTCCCTGGGTGCACCTCCCCTGCTCCTCTTCCCTCCCAGCACCTCCCGGGCATTGGCTGCAGGCCCCGTGAGTGGCGTCTCTCCAGCCCTGCCTCGGTTTCCCCTGCTTGGAGCTGCCTTTCCAGAAGCAGGCCTCTTGCATGTGCACGTCGCCCTGTGTCTGTGCACTCTGAGGGCCAGGAACCTGCCGGGCCGCCCTCGTTCCCTTCACACACCTGCTCTTTCTCCCAGTCCATCCATCTCCTGGTGTCGGTGTGTTTGTTCACCTTCAGAGCTGCCTGCGTTCTCCTCTTAGATCTGTGAAGACAGAGCTGGGGGATCTCCGGTGCTGCCCTTCTTAATTGAAATCGCATTTCATTCATCTGGGAAATGAGGCAGGGGAGGGGTGGGGCCATTTTCCGAGCAGCCCACTTGCAGCTGATTCCACACGAAGCCAGGCTCCAAGGTACCAACACCGTGAATACATAGCGAGATCTTAAGAAATGAGGGACCGGAGTCATTTGCATAACATGAAACTGAAAACCACACCACCAGCCACATGCTTTCTCACCACCACAACACACACACACACAAAAAATGTCGTGCTGCAGTGGGTTTTCTCAGAACTCGGAAATTAGTGGCTCAGGTCACCAGAGCCTCTGTCTGTAGTTGGTCATTACTAATCAGTCATGTATAGCACACACACAAAAATTTTTATTTCCTTCCCCAGTGTTTTCTGGGCCTTCAAAACCATTTCCTGGAATCCTGACTGAAGTCAGTGTGCACCATGGCTGGTGATACAGACAACAGCCGGGCCGGGGAGGCAGGTTGCCTCAGTTACAAAGATGCATGGGTGGCGTGAAGGCAGAGTAGAAAAGAAATGGAGAGCCCTCACTTGACACCCTCTGACCTCAGCCAGTGGAGCTGAATGCTGGAGAGCCGGGACTGAAATTGCAGTCACTTTAGATTATTTGGAGCGAAGAGAGGCAGGAAAAAAAGGGTCTGTTGACTACAGGAAGCTGAATTCTTCCTCTGCTGAAAAGCTTATTAGTGGAAGGGGAAAAAGCAATTACTTGCTTCTGCTGGTTCTCTGTGGCAGGGATTCGGGGCTGTGACAGCCCCTTGGACCTCACCCTGGATTCAGACTATCTGTGACAGGCACTGCCCCAGGCCGTTTGAGGTTCCCCCTTCTAGAAAGAGCATGAAGGGAGGAGTGTGTGTGTGTGTGTGTGTGTGTGTGTGTGTGTGTGTGTAAATATGGGGATGGGATGGGGAGCGAGCAAGCCACACTTGTTCTTGTCTTAAAACGAGATAGTGTTTCAGGGGTTCCATGTTGGCAGAGGGCAGAAAGCTAACAGGGCACTATTTGCCGGGAGTTTGGGTATCTGGGGCTGCTTTATGGTTGGTTTTGGTTTTCTCGAGTCCTTTTTTTATCTTCGTTAGGCCTTTTTGTCTCAAAATGTAAAGAACAAGTAGGTATTGCTTTGGACAATCATGGTACCATTATTAGAATCCATTTGCCTCCCTATCACAGCTCTAATTGAGGAAGATTGCTGAGGGGCTAGCGTTGGGGGAACAGGGGGCCAGGGTTCACCTTTCAGACTGCCCCTTGCTTCCTTCTTTGCTTGTCTGACTGTGTAAGTGTCACCATGACCACTTGGTCCCTCCATGGCCAATGCCCTTCATCCTCCTTTGGAGATCTTTCTTTCGGTCACCTCACTGTGTGGTCTTAGAGCCCTACCATTCTCCAAGACCCGGTCTCCTAGTCTGTCAAATTGAGGTGCTTGTCAGCTCCCCCCAATTCCTCAAAACAAAGGGAGATCCCTCGGATGACCAGGTTTCTGCAAACAGCCATCATTTCTCCTTTTAAATCTGTTTTACTCATGTTTATGCATTTATGCTTTATCCTTATTTGGACTACCCTGCCTATTTTATATTTGGTAAATTTGTATGTATATCCTTTTATGTTTTTTAAAACACAGGGATTTCTGATTTGTCCGCCTTAATTGTATCTAGCTAAATTTTACACAGCTAGATTTTTAGTCCATTGAGTCCTTTTCTTGCTTATGTCTCCATTCTTCAAATTATTTCTCTTTAAGCTCTGTCATTAAGGTTTTCTGTCATTTCTATTCTCTTGGAACATTTCCTGTTCTTTCTAACCTGTCACCAAAGTTTCTTTTTCAGTAGTTGAATCAATTCACAGACCCTTTCAGACAGAAATTGATCAGTTTTTTTCCCTGCCATAATATATATTTAAGATACACTCTTACCTAGGGTTTTTTTGTTTTTGTTTTTAAGTTTCTCCATTGGTTACTGTCTAAATCCTCTCCCCTCCCCCCTTATATTTAAAGACATTGCTTGGTGAGTGAGGAATCACTCTTTTTTTTTTTTTTCTTTTTTTCTTCCTATTCCCTGGGTGATCTCATCTTTCAGGTTGCTTTCTGGCTACTTCTCACTGTACCTTTGGTTTGTTTTACTGCCTTCCTTGCTCTAAATCTTGGCCTTACAAAGTGAAGCAAAATATTTTACTTGTTGCAGGTTTCCTTTCCTTATTCTCTTTCTGTTTGGGGTCCATATTCACTTAGAAAGAGTTGTCCACTTGCGGAAGTTTGGGGAGCATTCTGACTTACGGGGCTTTCTGGGACTTGCTCTCGTTGCAATGTGCACACAGAAGAATTTCAACATCCAAAATTAGTTTTTAAAATGTAACTGTGTGCTACAGATGTCTCTAGATCCCTTATTCCTGACTGTCCCAAATACCACTTCTTTGTCACTGAATTGCACTTTCTTTCCAGAGCCTTGATGACTTTCTCATCTTGTGGCAATATTTTCTTCCTGGGTTTCACATATTAGTTCTATTCCCATGTCCCCACCATTATAGAGTAGGGTTATGAGTTTAGAATTTAAGTCCTTTTATTGAGTTGTTTGCCTTAATGATGAAGACTGCATGTTTTCGTACCTTGAGATGTATCGCAGTATAAATTTGGGAGTGCGTCATGGAATGTGTTGCTTTTCAAGGGATTCCAGCTAAGAAACACCTTAGAAGTGGAAAAGCTAGCAGATGCATATGGAGTCCTGAGGCCAAGCCCGAAATGCAGCCAGTAGCTCTGGCTGGTTTGAGGAGGGTTTGCTGTAGCTAAAATTGTGGAGGAGCAGGTGTGGTGGTTGCAACAGTGGCATTTTGTTAAACCCTTGAAAAAGAACATCTCATTGTACAGGATTCAACTTTTAAAAAATACAGACGCTTTGTATTCTACCACTGGCGTAACTTTGGACATTTCTAAAAAGGAGGAAGAAGATCCAAGCATGTTTTCTCCCTTTGAACTGTATAAGGTGCATGTTAAAAATGAAAACTGTTTAGCAATCCCGTCTGCTTTTTCTCCTGCTAATGCGGGAAAAGCTCTTGCACATAAACCTTTGGATTTTCTCTGTACCTCTGCTTCCTGCTTCACTTTTTTGGCAATTTTCTAGGAAGACACATCAGCTGAAACATGTTGCTTTCTGCTGCTTGGTTGTTTCAGACTGAAGCGCGTTTGAGTACTTGTTTTGGAGAATGGCCCAATTTTTGACTTCCCACGTGTAGGCACATCCTTAAATGTCTCAGGTGTGACCATAAATGCTCCTGGCAGAGGCAGTCTCATCTCCGTGTGCACCAGACAATGAATGAGGAGGCACTTGCAGCCCCCAGACATGCTTGGAGATGTGAGACTGGTCTCGGCCACCCCCGGAACAACGTGCGTCCCCAGCCCTGCATTCTGGGATGCATAGTTCTGTCCCATACGCAGTGACCTGTGTGCACGTTTGGGTCTGGCCGAGGGAGGGCAGTTTAGCCAGCGATTTTTCTGGAAGCAGTGTTGCCTGAAGTTGGCCCGATGTCTGTTTCCCAGATTTGGTTTGGAAAGTGTAAGCCTTTGTTTGTGCTTTGTTTTTATGAATCAGCTTGTTCTACCAGCTGTCCACACCAGTGGCTTATGCTCGTGCAAAATGAAGCTCATTGACACTCAGCCTTCACTCTGCTGTCCGTTGGTGGGAGCAGGCTAATGTTTCTGCATGCATTCTGTGCTCTGCAGGGGTCAAGCTGTTTCCTTAATAGGCTAGAGACCCTTCAGACACTGTGGGCAAAAGAGTGCAGCAGTGAACAGGCTGGGAATTCGAGTCCCTCTGTTGTGTGGTCACGTGACTCAGACCCCTGCAGTCTTGGTTTTATTTTTTTCTCTGTTGTGTGTTATTCGTTTTGATGGCTAGAAACAAAATGCTTACCTTTTTCTCTCTCGGTTTGCTTTTTGGTATACCTTCATCCCCAAAATCCCATGATTCCCTTTGACATTGTCAAATCGTGTCACCTTGGGCCTGCTCGGCCAATCCCCCCTCCCCCCTTTTCCTTCCCTTGCTATCATTCCCGTATAGACGGCATCCATCACCGCTGACATTCCCGTTAAGAGAACCATGCCACAAGGTTTCACTTACACCCATTAGGTTCTAATCACCTCCATTTAATATCACTTCTGGTGCATCCTCTGTATTTCCCGCACACCTTCATTTGTATACAGATGCTTAAGTACACTCACAGGCCTGCCTTGACTTTTTTTTCCTCCATGGGTTTCCAACATTTTCCAGTTAAAAATAAATAAATTAGGAAACACGTCACGAATTTTTTTTTTCTTTACATTAAGCATAAGATCTCTCTCTGACAAGCCACGTCAGTTTTGACTCGGAAGGCGATCCTAGCTTTCTTTAATGGAAACTATTAATTTTTTTAAATTTATATTCTTTGTATCACTCCTGTGTATTTATCTGTCTTGTCTTCCTCCCTCCAACCGTGGAAGCCTGGCAGTGTTTATTTCAAGCAGGGTGTTATTGAAAGACAGAGGCTTGTAGGGACTGCTCAGGCCTCACACCTGGAATGTTAAAAAGCTTTCAGGCAGATCTGTCCAGGTGAAAAATATCCCTTCCTATAGAGGAGGGGGCGCTAGGAGGGAAGTGGTACCCTCAGAGAGGTTTCCCGTCTTCACCGCCCACGTGGCCTTGAACCCTCAGGTCTGACGATACATCTTAGATGATGTTTTGGAATCCATGGAATGGTTTATTCTGATGAGCAAGCATGAGGCCCCTTCCACCTCCTCACCCTGGCTGTTTTCACCTTTACCTATCAAATCTCCTGTCTGTGAGCCATTGCCATTTACTGTCCCCTCGTCCTCTCTTTCTCAGTGGCATACTGAGGTAAATCATGATTTTCCTCCACTACTCTGTTTTTAACAGAGGGTGGGGTGGGGGAACCCACCCTTCTTGGTTTCAAGGGCCTTCTATTTTGCATGCTTCTTCTTTCCAGAGCATTCCAGTTTGGTGTGAGGTTAAACTGTGCAAAAGACTGTTTGAAAGAAAGGAGAAAAAAGAGAAAGAGGACTTGTCAAAATGCGTTTGTTAGATCACGTTTTAAATGAAGTACAATTGAAGGTAGTTTTTTGTCCAGAGAGAGGAAAAACCCCTGCAAATCCGCTGAGCTCCCCGAAAGCGCGCCTCCTTTGTCGTCGCCTGACATTGAAGTGTAATTTTTCATGGTTATTTGGACTGGAAAATGGGGGAGGGGGAAGAGGAGAGAGGGGGCCTGCGATTATTTCCCATAAATGACAACACAATCACATCACGCTCTGCGACAAACATGCGGGGAATTTGCCTTCTTTTTTTTTTTTTTTTTTTTTATGTTTCATGTGTGAAAGTAATGGCGACAAACAGCCCCAGCTCTGCGGAAGCCCATGGGGCTGATCGCTGCAGAGCTCAGCCCGCTTCTGAGTTCTGGGGCAGGGCCAGGTTTCTTGTTCAGCGTGGACTCCAAAACCATTTCAGGGCTGGGTTTGTATTTTACAAACTGGAACTCACATCTTTCAGTTATTTAAAAAAAAAAAAAATCTTCCTGTGAATAGCCACCAGGCGATTCAGCGACACATTTAGTTCCCTTGTGCTTTGTCACCTCATGTTTGCTTTTATCCTTTCTGCATTTCTGCGGGGGACAACCCAGGTACTTTTGCTAAGAATACAGATAAATGGAACTTGTTGCAATACTGGCTCGAGGCGTTTCCTCCCTTTTTCTCCTCTCTCGACCCCCCACCCACCCCCTTAATTCTAGCAGCGGTTCTGACAAACTGTTCAAATGACCAAGTGGCGTCGCCCAGGGGAGGAAAAATGGCAGGACCTGTCCCTCGCCACACAACGGCAGTATTTTTCACTTCGTGCCCTGCTGTTCTTGTGCTGTGCGCACAGGAGGACACCTCACAGAGGGGACATTTTCTCTGGGAGGCCTAGACAGGCTGTGGCCACTTTGGACCCATAAAATGCTCTCTCCCGTCGATGCTCAAGCTAGAGGTGAAATTAAGTCGAAAGTAAATGGGGACGCTTCTGCGTCCTTGTCTAACCAGCCTCCTTGTGTCCAGCAGAGGCAGAGCACGCAGGCTGCAGCCCAGGCCCTGACTTCCCAGGCTCCCTCTTGCCGCACAATCCCCATTTTTCTTGTTTCTATAAACAGTGGCAAGATCTTCAAATATACAAAAGCATAAATGGTCTCTATTCTCCAATTAGTCATTTTAATAATACTCAGAGTTGCCTTCACAGTGTTGATTCTTTTCTCCTGGTGCCCACGGCAGGGTCAGAGGGTTAGGGGACAGGGAAAGAAGGTTGGGGTGGGGGCAGTGAGCAGGGCGAATTCCTTCAGTGTCAGGTTGTCCTGCAAAGGCCTGCCCGGCGGCCCCCGTGGAAGGCTGGCAGGCTGCCACCGCCTTTCAAGCCCTGCCCAGAAACTCCAGGCGCTGCCGCCCCAGGTGTATTTGGTAAGTGAACACCTAGTGGTAAAAGGAATTCTGGTGGTAAAACGATCACTTAAAGGAGCCACATGAAAAAGAACTGGCCACCAGAGGAAGGGCGCGTGTCTGACTCCTACGCGTCCCCCAGTTCCTCTGCTGCTCACGTCCTCTTACTGCTTGGAGGAACGAAATCTGTTTTTATAAATGTCATCTTCGAGAAGGCAGCTTTGTATAAAACAACTAGTGAGCAGTGTGGCCACATTTTTTTTTTTAAAGCCACTGGAATGGGAAAATTTCCTGCAGGAACCCCAGGCGAACCTCTGGCTGTTCGTTCCAGCTGGGAGAGAGGGGTCTTGGACAGGATGGCTGGCCGGGCAGAGAGCTTACGGGTGAGAAAATGGAAAATGCCAAAGACAAGGGAGCTGGATGGGGAGACGTATTCCTCTGCCTTCCCTGTACTCTGTGCCTTAGACCCAGTGCAAGGGGTCCTGTAGAAGAAAGGAACCTGACAAGGGCCTAGGCCAGCGGGGAGGCAGGGGGCCAGTTGGCCTGCCGTCCACTGGAGAGTGTGCTTTCCACTGAATGCCGTGAGCTCTGCCAGTGCACTGGAGCTCTAGTGTCCACTGGAGCAGAAATGGCATCTTGTCCTGCGAAGGTGGGAAAGTATTACTTTTGATGAATGAGTGAGTGTCCCAGCTTTGGAGCCCCCCCCCCGTACTCCCCTCCCCCCCCCACACACCCCTACCCTCCTCCTTCACTCCTTTAAGGCTTCCCACCTACACTGATAGTTGTATCTCAGAATGCCCCACTCACCAGTGTGGATTTGGATCCTGGGCCCTTCGTCTTGTGACGTAGCATTATCCTCTCCCAGTCCGCACCCTGTTTAGGTGTACAAAGCACTCTGTCCACCTACGAATGGACAGAGTTCGCCAGCAATTAAAAATGATATGCAGATGAGGACTCACAGAGAACTTGGAATCGGTTTGTAAGTTCCCTACTCCATGTGCAGGTGCCGTCACCTGTACCAACATCCCAAGTGTGAGGTGTGCCAAGAGAACAGTTTGCATTTGTGGGAAGCAAAATCACCTTGATTTAAGGGGAAATTTCTAGGGGTGGGGTGTTGTCAACCCTGAAAACCTAAGACCTGGAAGCTACCTCTCCAGCAGTTTCCAGGCGCACTGTCAGGACCGGAGACACCCCATGGGGCAAACATTGGAGGAAATGTGCAGGGTAGATGATTGCACCTTGAACCTGGGGCACATGGAGAGTCATCTCCTGGTGGGACCTGCGGTCACCATTCAGTGAGGACAAACTTGCCAGAATGCCATGGAACGAGAATGGCAGTTAGTGGCCCACCCCGTGATGCAGCCACCGGCGTCGCCACCATTGACATCCTCCTCCCTGGTCTGCAGAGGCAAGACAAGATGGGGTGAGGAGCTGGGAGCAACAGGGCCATCTGTCCATCAGCAGTGCCGATCATATTCTGTTACAAGTGTCTATTGTAGTAGAATTTTAATGGACTCGATCTTATTCAAAATAAGTGGTCTGGACCTTAGCAGTTATCTTTTATATTGTGGGATTTGATTTGACCTGTATTTGCAAAATAAAGCATGCATGTCCTGCAGGCTAGGCGCAGGCGGCAGAGGTTCCCTACGGGTAGCAAAAGGAAGTGCAAGAGGATTGGGTGTGCTGGACTGTTCAGTCTGCCTCCGTTTTCCAGTTGTGCCAACAAACGTTTCAGGACAGCCGACTGGCCAAGGGTGTCGTACAGGGTGTCTGCAGCCAGAACCCAGGGTCTGCACAGGAGTTCCAGGAACGAGAGGTCAAGACACAACCATAGAGTGTGTCCCGCTACCCACCACAGAGAGAGACCCCAGCAGAAGTGGCCGCCACCCTGCGTGTCACTCCCGCTGGTCAGAGCGTGCCAGGCTCTCCCTCACACCCCCTCCCGCCTGCCTCGGTGGTTGTCCTTGGTTAATTAGGTTGAAACTGGAGAAAGGAAAAAGCTTTAACCCTATCTTCAGAGGAAGCAGATTGGTTATTTTGTTTTTCAAAGAAGGGGTCCTCTATACAATTAAAACTTGTTTCTGGTAAACCTCATTCCAGGAAAGATGAGCTTTTAACAAAAGGCTTTTGACAGCTGCAGGCTATTTCATTTTTTTTAATGCCGAATGAAAAATCAATACATTTTTCTGGGTTATACATATTCAGAACAGGCCTGATATTTCCATTATAATGGAAAGTGGGTGTCTGTGCATCCCGCCTGTCAGGGCTGCACAGCGCAGTTTCCAAGCCACTGCTAAATATTTCAAACCTGATTTGATTGTGGTTCATGACAGCTAATGTTTCTCTGCTGCTGAGCCCGCCGACAGGCAAACGCACTTTGTTTCCACCCCACCCTCAAACACTGCTCCCCCAAAGAAGAAGGAAAGAACGATTTCATTCTTCAGGGATCCCAGATTGGTGTATGATTTAAGTAATGCGATCGCCTGAGAGCCTTGGGTACAGACACCCTGATTCTTAGGAGAATTTCTGAATTTCTTTCACATCGAGGTACTAAGGGTTTTGTCAGGTTTGGGAGAAGGTTTGTATTAATTCACATTATCCTGTTAAGGGTTCGGAACAGAGGGACCAGTCTTAGTCATTGATTGCCTCCCCGTCCTGCAAGTCCGTGAATACACCCAGTGGACGTGGCAGTACTTGAGGAACCAGAATCATTTTGTAGCAAACGGCAGGTTTTCTTGCGTAGCATTCCGGGAGAGTGTACGGTGGTGTGAGTGCTGACTTCATGAAGATGCCACCTGTTTTGGCTTCTACCTGGTGCTCTTTCCACTAACCAGTTTCCAGGTGGTTCATAAAATGGTTGTAAATCCCCCCTGGGGTTGCCAGGCGGCACACCCATCTCCTTTGGGAGAATTCATCACCCATCGGGAAATCACACAGTCACCATTCCCACCATGGTAAGTATAAGGTTAAGAGAACGGTTTGCATTTGTGGTCAGCAAAACCGCCTTTGGGAAATTTTCTGGAGCTCTGGTTATCATCATCCCAATAACCTAAGCTGCCCTAGCAACCCTTCCCTTTTAGGATGTATTTACCTGTTGAAATTCTTACACCTGCCCTTAACCAGGAGACATGAGTGACGTGAGCAGGCTGGGTTTGGCCCAAGCACTAGTAAGTGCTGTCTGGGAGAAACAGTTGTAGAAAGGAGGTGCTGATGGAAATAGATGTTGTAAAGGCCTTCAGCCAGTTTTACATGAAAGTAGAAGGCAAAAGGGATACCAGGAAGACCTCACACTTATTCAAGGTTTGTTTCTATTTCCCTTTAACATAAAAATGCATCCAAACAGGAGGGGTGCCCTAGTGTGAGGGCTGCTGTGGGGTGTATCTCACAGAAGTAGGCTTCTGTGGGAGGGGTTACAAGTCTTGTAACAGACAGACCTTGCTCTGGGATAAGCTGGGGGGCTGCCTCCCGCCAAGAACAGGTGGGGCAGCGAGAGCAGAGAATGACCTCACCAGATCCTGGCTGGGCCCTGGAGAAAGCAGTCCTGGTGTGTTCTGGTTGGGTCCTGAAATAGTATTAAACTCTGTGGGGAGAAAATGGTTTCGACTTATCTGTATTGGTGTAAAAATGGCACGCATGGTTTCTATTGTATGTCTTGGTGAAGGAAAGCAACTTTGTCTTCTGAGGGAAAGACAGGATTTTCCAGATACCACTGAACTATCGGTCCATCAAGTCTTCACTTGTTTCCACCATCTGTCAGTAGCTGATAGTATAGAAAAAAAAAAAATCGACTTCTGTCGTGACCGCGGCCAGTTGCTACCAACTTCACGGGTGTGGAGGGAATGCAGTCTGCGATCTGGGGGGTGGGGGGACCTCCTCTCCACACTGTACACCCGCACATGGGTATCAAATACACGTATACATTCCTGAAAGGAACGAGGGTTAGACAACCAGCCCCAAGAGCTCAGAGTGTGGGCGCAGCTCTCGGTTTCAGAGCAAGGTGCCATCGTGTCTTGGTTCCAGCGCAAGGAGACCGAGCCCCTCCCGGGGGTGCCCGAGGCCTGGTTCTTAGTGAGAGTGGTTGCTTTAGGCGTTTGGGACCAATCAAACATACCCTGCCTGCAAAGCATTATGGGCCCGAGCTGTCCAGACGAATTCATAGTTTGCATCTCTTTTTTTTAATCATTTCTCTACCTTTATTGGTATTCAGGGCTCACAGTTTTGTGGTTACTGACAGCCTGGGCTTTCATCCATTTTAAAGAGCTATTTTTCCTCTTGCTGTTGATGATGATGGTATAAAGACAGATGGTGTAACTGCTTACGAATGTCCTGTTTTATTTCCCCAGGACCAGACAGTTCACTTGAACGCGTATATTACTTCCACATGCTCAGGTTAGGCCAGCGGCTCAGACAGTGTCTGCCTCCTGCAGCTAGCTGCCCTTCTAGGCCTCGCCATGCAGAGGGCGACACCTGTAGGTCACAGGTGGAACTGCAGGGAAGTGCCTGCTGGGCTGAATGGGGACCTGGTTTTTAGCTGGGGCTAAGGACATTGATCTGCTTGTAAAGGCAGCTGGCTTGTCTGGGAGTTTCTTAATTATGTATTCTGCCATTAAGCATATAACAGCCTTTTAATGAATGAGTCACAAATGATCATATCGAATGTAGGCGCTCAAAAAGATGATTTTTAAATCTTAAAAAACTAGGAAAAGGAAAAAAAGAGAGGCAAAATAAGTTCCTGAATTAGCCTCTCTTGTCTGTCCTCTTATTGGGACTCAGCGGCCATCACTTCTCTGCTTGTGGTAGGGCAGGGAGGAAAGAAAACAAAGCCCCAAGTGGCTCACAAACGAATGAGGCTCCCAGGAATGTTAACAAAGCACCAGGGTTCCTTGCTTAGTGAAATACTGAGCCTTCAAAGCCTCTGCCTGCTGAGTAGATACGTCTGGAAAGGCCCAAAGAATTGGGGTCAATGCCAGAGTGACCATGACGTCTTCAGTCGGTGCTCTGAGGGCTGCAGCCCACCAAACTCACGCGACAGAGGTGCTTGCCTGGGAGACGGCCTCCCCGTGGCCCGGTGCCTGCCCTCCTCTGCAGGCAGCACCTACCGTTAGACACTGTCCCTCACTGCTTAGGGCGGTCTCCGTTTTGTAAGGTGATAATGTGTGCGTGCATGCTGGAGAGAGGCCACCGAGCCTCCTCTTGGCATAATCAAATTTGATTAATGTATCAGTTCTATATGTATTTTGTATCACAGCATGTATTAGGACAAATGAGTATATTTTAAGAGACTTAGCTACTTTGGGTAGACCCAATTTGCTAATATTGATGGACCGAATGCTGGTATCACCATTCAGAGATGGATTTTATAATTATAGAGTTGAATAATTTTATCAAATGCCAAAAATTATGCATTGAACATCCTGCCCGAACATAATTAAGATGGTAAATATATCGTACTGTTTAACTTGCTTGTTATTGCTCTACTAACACTTGTATATACATATATTTTTTTTTCCGCTACGTATGATGTATAACGTTGATATGGCTCATTGTATTGGATTGACTTCAAGCCATGGTTGAAGTGATTTTTCTGTTTGAACTAAGGGTGGGTGTGGGGAGATGATGTTAAGTTTACCATACAGTGAGGCAAAAAGGAGACGTAGCAATTATATGTGGAGGCCTCTTAGTTGGAGATGAAAATAAAGTGTATCTCTCTTCACCTGTGTTTCCCCTGCAGCCTTATAAACCCCCTATTGGTGATAATGAAGGAAGAATGTTCCCTGAGCCCTAGTCCAGTCCTTGGACTTCCATTGTCTTTTGGGGAAGAATTAGGAAAATCTGACTCTAAACAGATGACTTTCTTCCTCAAGTGTTTTGTAAACCCCCTGAGGTCAATTTACTTTGAACTCTTTTTACTTCCTTTGTGGGATGAAATTTAGAAGCTTATCTTCTGGAGTGTTGGAGGGTATTACACCTTGGAATATTGAAAAGTAGAGTTGTATTTGGAGGGACCTAGGGTGACACTGGGCGGAGCCCCAAACCCACGGTCCTAGACTGGACCCTGACACCAAGTCCCCATGGGTCTAGCGCCGGCCTCAGGTGATAAGACGTGAGTAGCAAGGTGCTTAGATCTCTACACCCAGGAAGGTGTGCTCTTCAAAGTGTCCTAATAACGTCGGCGTTAACCCACCTGGTTTGCCTGCCTTATTCATTCGTTTAACCCATTCTCAATGAATACTTTGAGTACTGAGCCAAAGGGCCAGGAGAGTGGGAGAGAAACATGTCACTTCTTTCCCCGGCATCTAGAGTGTCTTATCCTCTTCTCCACTTTACTTCCTGATTAACCGAATGTTGGAAATGACCGCTCTCTGCCTTCACTAGAGCACTGTGTGTTGAGCTGGAGACAATTTCCTTGGTTAGTTTTAAACCAGTGGTGGGTAAGGAAGGGAGTGACTGCAAAAGGAAAGTGTATGATTCTGTTACATCCTCCCCGCTCCTCTTTCTCTGCAAATCTAGTGTCTTGCCACTGGCGCCTGGCATGTCCACAGGTGACATTGTGTAGAACTCTTCACATTGATGAAGTTCCTATCACTGATATTCTGGGACTCTTCAGGATATGAAATGACTGTTTTAAAAAAAACCTGCACAGTCTGGTGCGTGCACAGGCCCCACAAAGAGTCCGTGACTGGGTCCAGTCTAGTTCAATGCCAGGACGTCCTGGGCTTGGAACTAGGCAAGAAGATCCTTCTCTGCCCTTTCAAAAGTGTAAAACTTTGCATTTCCAAGTGTAAAAGTCTTGCATGTGACTTCAGGAATTTGGATAGAGTTAGTTCTTGAACAGGACTGGCTTTTCAGTAAGAAAAACTCAAATAAGGCATTCAGAATCTATCTGGAAATGTCCACACACCTAGAGTGAGTCACAGCCTCGTACCAGCAGGCACAGTCCCCAACTGGCGTAGCCACGGTGCCTTCGGCCTTCCAGGGCCGCTGGGAAGACAGGAGGCACGGTTGTTGGTGCCAGTGTCTTGTGATTGATGATTCTTGGGAGTAGGAGCCACCAGTGCTGCATCTTCTGTCTGCCTTTAATCATTGACATCTTGTTTTTCTTCTGTTGCAGAAGAAGCTGTTGAAGATGTTGAAGGGCCCAGTGAAACAGCTGCCGATCCAGAGGAGGCTTCTAAAGACCAAGAGAGTGGAGGCGAGAAGGACCAGGGCAAGTGGACAGGTAGCATATGTGGCTGCCCGCCAGCCCCCAGTGTCTGTCCTGGAGGAGTCAGGGAACAGACACATCATCAATCCACCCAGAAAAACAGGGGGCTCTGTGCGGGTTGCAGAAGGATGTTGGTTTTGCTTCTTTGAGTGATCACTTCCACTTTCCTCCTGTTATGTTGTATTAAAGAATATTTAAGATTTGTTTTTTAAACGGCCCCAAGCCATCCTGTTCACCGAGCGTCCAGTTGTCTGGCGCTGTGCTCAAGGCCTCCATGTTTTTGAGGTCATGTTTCTTTAGCAGCTCCTCCCTGTTGTTTGGCTCTGGATGTGACTCCATTTCAGGGCCAGTCCCCTATCCCATGTGCTCCCAAGCCGAGCAGAGGGATGTGCCAGATGGACCTTGATTAGGGTCACCCCGGAATCTCTTAAGGAGTCAGCAGGGATGGGGGGGGCGCTTCGCCCTGCTCTGGGGGGCGTGTCAGGCTCTGGGTATTCTGTGTGTCCTACCTGGCCCCCGGGTGAGCGCCCACACCCGAAGAGGCACCCAAAACGGAGGCAGGCAGCACAGCCAGGCAGGAAAACGTCTTACCCAAAGCAGCAGAAATTGAAGAAGTCACGAAAGGAAGTGTTATCTCTGGAAAAGCTGGCGTCGAGAGAAGAGGGACGGCCGTCTCTCGTGATGCTGGATTTCTGTCCTGAGGGAAAGAAGAGCTAAGACTCAGAAGGAAAGCGTAGGGTTTTTTCAGGAGGAGCAACATTGTTTCTGAGAAGACTTATCGGGACATATACGTCTCCCAGAAACGACCACAATAATTAGAGGAAATGATATGACAAGCAACAGAAATTATTGTATTTGGTCAACCCCATTCTTACTGCCTTCCATTATTCGTATTGTAATACTTAGATTTTATTTTTTTTTTGAGGAAATATTTACCTTCTGGAGTCTATACTGGTAGGGCCTTTGTTACATTTCCAGGCACAATTGTTCTTAAATCATGTTCAGTGTTGGCCTTCACAATTTAAACAAGATACAGAATCTTGGACAGAGGCCAGAGGAGAGTAATGAAAATGACTGAAGGCTGAGAAATACTGCCTCTGAGAAGAGGCAGAAGAAATTGGAGCTGTTCAGCCCAGAAAAGAGAAATTTTAGAGGCGGTGTTGCAGCTTCCAAATATGGGGCAGGATGCGCAGTGTAGGCTGTGAGCCGCCGTCCACGTTTCCTGGGGGATGCAGATGGGGCGTGCCCTAGCCGAGTGAATGGACGGCGCCAGGCAGAGCGCACTGCGCGTGCTGCTTACCATCCCTTGGGACTGGGCTCAAGATAGCGCTGGGCAAATAGGGCCAAGCACAAGCACCTAGGGAGACGTGTCGGGGAGGGCCAGAAGGTAGGTGGACATCAGTGTGCATAGGCCCACCCGAGTGTGAGGTTCGGATCATCCTGGGTTGCTCTGGATGGACCAAGGTCCCATTTGTGCTGTACTGTTAAGGTGAGATCGAAACACACTTGGCAGACAGGTAGCAATTAAACACATCTGACCTTGGGAAGAGGATTTCACAAACGCATTTTGAAAACTGAGGAAGCTTCCAGACTACCTGTCGTTTGTTTTCACAATGTTGGTGCCTGGCTTCTAATTCTGGCTCTGCCATTTACTAGCTGTGCGACCTGGGTCAGGGTGCCCTTTCTGTGCCTGTTTCCTCACAGGATACGAGGCTTAAAAATACTACTTACTGCCGTAGGATAGCTGTGCGGATTATTCGACTATAGGAATCTTAGAACAATGCCAGCATAGAGTAAGCTCTGTTAGGAAGATCTGTTGTTGTTTTTATTAGTAAGTTAAATAAGATGAGGAAAACTGGTAGCAGTTTTCCTTCGGGTCCTCCCGTATAAATGCAACAGTTGTCAGGCAGCACATGGCTTCTGGGAATTCTGGGAACTGAGGCGAGATAGCATACAAGGATTTGGTGGGACCCTGCAGATGGTATTTGCTGCAAATGTTTCCTGCATTCTGTGTGCTAAGGACACTAAGAAAACAACAAAATAACTGTCGTCTGCAAAGCTCCTCCTTTCCACCAGACCCTCTGCCAGCACTTTGTATGTTTCTCTAGTCCCAGCACAAGTTCAGGGCAAGCTTTATTCAGGGTGGTTCAATGAAATCCGTTTGGAGTGTTTATAATTCAGTGGGAATGTGTCTCCACAGTGCCTGTGGACATGCTAGGTGATCGGGAGCCTGCGAGGAGACTAAAATGAGCACCATAAAAATGAATGTCTTTCAGAAGGCACCACCTGCTCATTCATTCATTCAAACAACAGGCCAGACTTACTCTTTATCTCCAAAAGCCAAAGATGAAACAGGGAATGAATGAGTAACTCAGAGGTGCACCTTGCTAGTTGTGCGGTAGTAAAGAAAGGAGGAAAATTATTTCCCGACTCCTGTAAATGATCCTCTCTTGACCTGAAGCAGAATTTTGTCTATATTGTCTGAGTGTGTAACGACAGGCTTTATTAAAGAACTTGGTCGATTTGATCTTGGAATCAATGTTGGTGCCAGCAGCCTCTTCTGAACTTTCCTTGGGATCGTCAGGATATTATAAAAAGTGTCCACGTTTGTTCCATTTACTCCCTAAAATGAGCTGTTCGTATCTGATGAAACGTGATGGGGAGTGCTCTATCCTGGCAAATAAATAAATAGTCATTTCCCAGTTTGCACTGTTGATTAGTGACTGCTCATGAGGCAGATTAATAATATTTCAAACAGGTCTGGATCACGGGCATTTTCTCGGCTGTCGATTATGCCGTTTGGGGGCTTGTGCAGGAATGGAAAATCTTTTTTTTTTTTTTTTTTTTTTTTTTAGCTGAGCCATCCTGCTACCTGTTGGCAGCTCAGCGGCTGCTCAGCTCGGGCTGGGCATCGAACTCCTGTTGCTCAGAGCTCAGCTCACACTCTTGAGCGAGCTCTTAACCAACTGAGCCACTCGGCTGGCCCCAGGAATGGAGAATCTTTACTAAAAAATTTTTTTTAGTTATTTTCACATTGGAATGGGAGTCCTCATTTCCTTTTGGTGTCTGTTGGTAACCCTCTTTGGGCTTCTTTTATTTAGATGGCAGAGCTTATACCTGAGTGGCAGTGAGACAAGCAAGACAGTGATTTGAGTTATGGCAGCACCAGTCCCATGGTCCATAGCTGGGTCCCTCCCATGTGCAGGGCGTTGGGCAGGGTTCCACTGGCCACTGGTCCTGTGAGGTGACAGGTGTCACCTCAAGGGACTGTAACACTCTAGTGGGGATTTCAGGGCCTCCCAGTGCTGCCCCTTGGAACTTGCTGGGCTGTGGAAGTGTTCTTTGTGTGTGCTGTGCATAATCTACTAGCCAGGGATGGCTCTTGAGGTTAGTACCACATTTTACTGAATTTAAATTTAAATAGCTGCACGTGGCTAGTGGCCGCCATGCTGGACAACACAGCTATAGGCACTCAGAACTAACCCTGAGAGAATGCAGTGCAGGTGTAACTTCCCAGTGTTTATTAAGGCTACATCAAGCTCTAACTGCCAGGCTCCGTTTGAGTGCATTGCACCTGTCCTTCCCAGCAGGCACCCCAGGAATGGCTCACAGGTACATAGGTGTGCTGACCCCCACGGCCCATGGTTGGCCAGGTGGGGTTAGGGGCTGCTGTGGTGGGGTCAGTTCCCATTTCATCTGTTTTACCCATTTGCCATCATCTTCTGCATGTGCTATAATGTGAAAAAGAAGTGGGAAGCATTACTTTATATACATTATATACATTCTTTCATTTGATTCTCACCCCACACTCCATGAAACAGATACTGTAAGTAGCCACCCCTCTCCCTGCCATTTTGCAGATAAATAAACTGAGTCCTGGAACAAAAGCAAGTCGCCAGAGGCATTCGGGCAGGCTCGGACTTGCATACTCGCTCTGCCACTCACTGACTTGGGGCAGAGCCCGAGCTCCTACCAGCAGGCTGTACCACCTCTCGGAGAAGGGCATTTTTCAAGCGAATCATTTCATCTAGTTTTCATCTCCCTTCTAAGTATGAGGCATAGCCCCTCCTAAAGCTAGCTGGGTAGTGGCAACAGTAACATGACAGCCACCTGTATGTTCAAGATGAATGTGCCTTGTGGTAAGTCAGCGTTGTGCTCAGTGTGAAAGCAGAATGGTGAAGTGGAAAGAACTCCCTAGATTTGGAGTCATGCAGCCCACCAATTAGCAAATGACTTTGATCAGGGGGCTTAGTCTCTGGGACCCTCGGGTGCCTCATCTGGAAAACTTGGACAGGTGACCCCCGCCAGCCCCAGCCTGGGCCCCACGATGGCGAATGGTGGCACGTGTGCCAGCCCTTGGTCACCTCTGCGCAAGGCAAGTGGAAAGCTGTCTCATAGACCAGTGGAAGGTGCGGGAAGGTTCAGTGAAGCCAAGCCTCTTCCCTAATGCACCGCCGTTCCCACTGTCCAACTCTGTGGTTTTCTGTTTTGAAACATGAAAATGGTCCCTTGTTCTGTTTTAGCAGTGTGGATTTGAAAGTGTGTGTTCTAGATGGAAGAGCGCCCAGTGTCAGCAGCTGAACAATAATTCAGTGATTTTGCAATCAATCATTAATTGCTATAAATTAAGTGATATACAATTAATGTGATGCTTTATCACCAATGATTAGGGGGAAAAATTGAACTAGTGGCAAAGAATCATAGCAAGAAGGTTATTTAAATCCTGTAGCCACCATGGTTTCCAGCCACAGAGCATTAAGGGGTCTAGTTAAGCTAATTTGAGACAAGATGACCAGGGATGTTGGTGCTTTAAAAATCAAAACAAAACAAAAGGGGGGGGCTAGCCTAACTTAACTAACTCCATAGTAATGTTTCAGAAACCCCTAAATGATGTGCATGTTTATATATTTGTAAAATTTTGAGTTGGAACTGTAGTTGGATTGCTGCTTATTTAGGGGAGTGGCCTGAAGGGATTTTATTTTAATAATTTCTTTAATCCATGATGCTCACCTAACACAGAGCAATTAGTGCAGTGGAGCGTCCCTGATTTGAATCTGCGGAAGATTGCTATTAAAGGCGGTATTAATGGGCTGGCATGGTCTGGGCGACGGTCAAGGAAAGTGTGTTTATGGAATACGGCGCTGGCAGGCATGATTTCAATCGGATTTGACATGTTGAACATAAATGTATAGTGGGCCGTTCTCGCTGTGTATGAATAATTCCCACAGACCCACTGCCTTTCTAATTACTGAGGTTGAAAAAGAGCAGGTCAGGCACATCCTGGTGGAAACCTGTTACCAGCCGTTCCCCTACTCTCCCTGTTGTTTACAGCTTTGTGTAAATAGGGGTGCCACTGTATGGGGAATTTAGTGCCAGAAATGTAATCTGGGGCGGAGAATGGAAGGGGACTTAAAAAAAAACCCTTTTTTACAAATTGTGTCCATAAAGACAAAAGACGGTGTGTGCTGAGAGGAAGTGTTAAAATGTATTAGGGAAAGCGCTGGGCTCCTCGGAGGCCTGACCGCCACCAAGGTTAGCAGCTTGACCTGAGGTCTCTGGACCTCAGTCTCCAGATCTTTAAAATGGCGGGTTGGACTAAGTGGTTTCTTGAAGTTACGGAATTCCTTAAGAATAGAATTGGAGGAGGGCCAGTTGTACCTCTCCGTAGTGTAGAACCTTGGAGAGTAATGGTTTCTAAAGTCAGAATGCTGGTAACTGAAGGATCTCCCTAGGCCATGGCTAGGTGAGGGAGTGTCGGTGGGAAGCTGGGTAGGCTTTCAGTCGCCCCTGGGGCTCTTCCCATGAAGGTAGGACAGCACCAAGCCCACCTTTCTTGGTGCGGCATCAGACCACCACATACTGTCCCCTAGGCCTGGGTCACTGGGACCCATCACCGTTGTCAGAGCTCAGGGTGATGAGGACATCCATAGAGAAATCCTTGGAGATTCATGGTGGGTGCCTTGGAGTGGCTCCCCATATCCCAGCCCTGTCATTGGCTGGAAGCCGGGCCATTCACCATCACCAAGCCCCTCCAGGAGTCATTCTGGCCTAATTCTATGTCTCCCTGGCACTTGGTTCCATTTTTCCACCTCACCCAAAAGTAAATTTCTCTTTGCAGTGGGGTGCATGTTTGGGAATACTGGGAGCCTGGCTTGCCTGGCCCCTTTGTGGTTCCCGTTCTTGCCAGCAGGAACTTCTTGGTTTTACATTTTTGCACACAGATGGGAATTGTGCGGCGATGTCAGCTTTTTCCAGTCCATTGGTTCCCTTCCCCCACCTCCACTTCCCACTCCCCCCCTTTTTTTTTTTTTTTTGGTTCAGGCCGCTTTCAGTATAACTTGTCTGCTTAAAGTCACTGCAGGCAGAATTCTGTCTCACTATTGAAAACAAACCATTTGAACTATTTTTATGTCGGGAAGCAAAAATAGATATAGGGTGTGGTACATATCTGGACTCGCCTGAATTCCAGTAACTCAGAGGCCTCGGCTTTGAGAATTTATATGGTAAGTCATGAGGAAGATCGAGCCCACATCAACTGAGCAGACATTTTTTGTGCCTGTATCTGAGGCCGATACAGGATATGCAAAAAAGTAGGAACTCACTTTGTAGGAGGGGCGTAATATGAAATTACATGACTATGCTTCAGTGTCATGAGAATTATCATCAAGGTATATATAGATAAAGGGCCATGAAAATGTAGATTAAGGAGCAAATCATTTTTTAGCACTATAGAAAGAAAACACCTTGTAAATTTGCATATTATTCTTGGAAAGGGGTCATGTTAACCTTTCTTGCTTTTTCTGTTTTAGCTTTCGTGCTGATAGGGAAGGCACCTCTGTTATTAGAATCATGGTCATGATTTTCAAAAATGCCATGGTGCTTTTCTCATGGGATATCAGTGCACTTTTGTTAGACTCTCCCACTCTTCCTGGGTCCAACATTATCTTTATTGCGCAGGCTAGAGAGCTAGGACTCATAGATAGGAACTCCTGGGTGTCGGATTTGTGACCAAACCCCAATTTGCCCTCTGGGTCAAGAATATATTCCCCAGATTATAAAGCTAAAGAGCTTCTAATACGGCAGTTTTCTCTTATTATAAGAAGATTGGAGAAGAAAACTTGAAAATCCTGTTTCTCTAGTTGTCAAACAGAATTGTCAACTCTTTATGGTCAGCACTTCATTCAATTTTTTTTTTTTTAAATAACTTTTCTTTTGCAGTTTTAGGTTTTTACAACAAAATTTTAAAAAGGGAGGTAGAGATTTCCCATTATCTTTGGCTGCCACACATACATAGCTTCCCCATTATCAACATCATTCACAGAATGGTACTTTTTTTTTTTTTAACCATTGATGAAACTATACTGACACATCATGATCACCGACAATCCATAGTTTACCTTAGAGTTCACTCTTGGTGTCGTACATTCTGTGAGTTTGGACAAATGTGTGATAACATGTATCCACCATTATAATATCATACAGAGTGTTTTCACGCCCTAAAAATCTCAGTGATCTGCCTTCATCTCTGTGCATTTCTGCCTTCATTCATTTTTGTAATCTCCTGCACGCGGAAGTGCTTAATACTGTTTGAATGTTCATTGACAATCAGTTGGCAAAATAGCATAACCATAGACACTTCCAAGTCCAAGTTATTCAACGTGAGAGGTCCCCTCCTGCACTGGACTCTGTGGTCGATTTCATACACCTGACCTTTCTTGCTAGCTTCATAGAAACCCTGTGAGAACAGTATCTACTGCCCTCCCATTGACAGACGAGGAAACTGAATGCGCGGTGTGGTCGAGTAAAATGCTTGAGGTCACGCAGCCGGAACCTGAATCAGGTTGTGGCCAGCCCTGCAAACCGCTGTGCTTCGTGACTTAGCCAGGGGCTGTGCCTTTGTATAGAGAGCGTGGCCACAGAGAGCAGCGTGTGAAACCATCAGTTCTTGAGGAGTCCCCAAAGCTGCACTAGAGCACGTCCCAGCCCATCACACAGATCGTGTGTCCCAGGCGCTCAGAGGGCTTTGAGCAAGCTGAGCGTGGGGGCTCAGTGGAGACTGAGACACGCTGACTTGGCACAGGGTTTCCCTGTCTCTGGATGGTACAAAATCCCAAGAGGAAGCATTTCCGGTCGTCTTGGTTCCTTTGAACCACACGGGGAGCGTGGAGAATCACTCCCATTTTCCAGCCTTACAAGGGGCCTGAGTGGTATCTTTCTTACCCAAATACAGATTATCACACCTCCTGTCAAACCCGGACAAGCACAAAGAAATCCTTGGGGAACGTGGGGAAAGTTGATTTGATAAAGGTACTGCAAAGTGAAGCTCAGAGCTCTTTGCGTCTTGTCACCATGCTGGACCCAGAGTTTACGTATATGCTTATTTTCACAAGTTCAGTTTCACTCTTAAAATTCAGTAAGTATCTTAGGAATCTAGGTTTGGAATGAAGGAAAAACTGGAAGAGTATCGTGATACTCCAATCTCCAGGAGTATGTGCTGTGTTAGGGCTCAGAGGCCCTAATTACCCTAATTAATGTCTGATTCCCTGGGAGCTGGATGAGCTTCTGGTAATTAACTTCGGCTTGGTCCCAGAATGACCCTCGTGGCCCCTTGGTTTGACCTACATCTTGTACGTCTAGACTTTTCTTCTGTCAGTTCAAGTGTCTCTTAGGGTCCTGCCCGTTCTGGTTTCCTCCAAGTCCATGGTCATCCCAATCCTGTAATTAACCCAGAGGACAGAGTGACAGTGCAGACCCTGGTGCACCCCCGACCATGGCCACCGTCCTCACAGACCACTGTGGCCATAACTGCAGATGGTGTCTGGGGAAGACACTGATAGGAGTGACACATCAGGTCCTCCCCCTTTAGTCCCCAGCTCCTGGCACAAACTGGGCTCATGGTGGCGGCCACTGTCTACAATTTATTGAATAGACCGTCAGGCAATGTTGGTCTAAAATAGGAAGGGGCTGGGCTGATTTGACAGGTGGTTTATTCACAAACCTGATCCAGAGGGAGGAAGGTGTCTTAAAATTGAATTGTGGAATGGCCTTTGAAGAGCTCAGGTCAGTATAATGAAGCAGCCTTACGCCCGTTTCAACAAGGAATGAGTGCAGCAATGTGACGCCTCTGATGTAGGGCGTAGCACTGTCTCCCCCTAAAGATGCAGAGCAGGCGACTGGAGCCGCCGGTCAGCACGGGCCCGCCACTCCACCTTGAGGCTGCGTCCTGGGAAAGCAGAGGCCACACAGCCAGGCATGATCCCCCATTCCCAGACTGCCGACTTGTGCACACAGGGGCCAGTGTGCATCTCTGCCTCTCCCCAGGGCTGAAGTGAAGGGGACCCTGAGCAAGTGTGGCCTGCAGGTGCCATGACTTGGGAAGCCGGCACTGCAAAGATGCTTCTTCTGCAAAGCAGAGAGTACCCGGTGGGGCTTGTCCTCTTTTCACAGAGGTTCTTTAGGACACGTGGAAAGATCGGGGCTTCCGTAAGCAAGGCAGGTACTCATGATTCTGGATTGCGCTGCTAGCAGAACACATGGTGGTTATTACGTCTGGCTTTCTTTGAAAATGTATGTGTGTTTGTTTTATAGTGGGCAGGGTCCCTATGGGACAGCCATATTTAATCTTTGGCCTGAGGGGGAAAACTTGGAGCTTTGAGACCAGGCCAGGCTTTTGTCCCTGAGTGTAGACAGATGATGAGTATCCTGTTGGCAGGATTCATTTGAAAGTGGACTGGCAGATCTGCCCTCACCTGCTGGACCCCCTCATTTAATTCTAGCCCAACCACAAAGTGCTAAGGTGCCTACCAATTACAGAAAGCTCTGGCTCTGAGAGTGGCTCTCAAAGTGTGGTCCTTGGACCATCGGCATCACCTGGGAACTCACTAGAAATGCAAAGTCTCTTAATCAGACCTATTCTCTGGCGTGGGTCCGGTGGTCTGTTTCAACAAACCCTCCAGGGGATTTCTGACCACAGTCGAGTTTGTGAACCTCGGGGCTGTGACCTCTCAGTGACATGTATAAAGTGTGGAGATGTCGTTCTTTAACTGGCCGGCAAGCCCTGAGCCCCGGCGGTGAGAGGTGCAGAGCTCTCCTGAAAGCCTGGACACGTGCCTAGAATCCACACAGGCCCTGAGTCTTGGCAGAGGTAGCCCTGGATAGCAGGACTGGGAGCGGGAGAGAGGTTTGGTGAAAGAAAAGTGTCACAATGAAGGGTGGTCCAGAACCTAGAAATCTTCATCTAAACGCTGCTTACAAAGCAACACCTGAGTGAAGGGGACATGGCACCTCTCTGCACTATTCTGGCAACTTCCTGCGAATCTGTAATTAATTACTTCCAGATAAAAAGCAGGAAAACAATCATAACATAATAACAGCGCCTAAGAGCTTCTGAAGTTGTGAAGTGCTGGCTAGTCTAGTCGCATTTCACAATTAGCTGATCCCAGAGGACGGTGGCCGCCATCTGTAGCATAACTCTTAGCATTTTCTTTGAAATCCTTTCTAGAAACAGACATGTCTGATAAGTTGATGAGAACTGTATGTCTTGCTGTATCTATCTAGGCCTAGTCTTTTTGAGTAGGTGACTGTACGTCCTTAGAATGCTTTCTAGAGACACACAGGAGCAGGCTGGCTTGTGAGCACTGAGATTGGGACTGTGTTCCGAATGGGATTCTTGGCCTCATTGGGCTGGACTTGAGGCAGCGTCCACCCCTGGCGGGGCAGGGAGCTGCCCTGGCTCCATCCTAGCAGGTGTTAGGACCACCCCGGCCGGGTGTGCCCTGCACGCCTCTGCTTCACATAGGCTCCCGGATGCCTCCTTGAAACATGTTTAAGTACTTGGCTGGAGGCAGAAGGAGACCCTGCTTGTTTACAGACCAAGTTGGCAGCAGAGCAGACCCTTTGAAGGGACTGCTGTTCTCTGCATAGGGAGAAGAAGAGAAGTTAGCCAAACTTCTGGCCACTTCTCAAATTCAGTAGCTCCACGGGAGAGGCGAGTATGAAACCCTAGCCTCTCCTCTGGGGAGGGAATAGCAAGCAAATGCCAACAGCAGCTCCACTTTCACCGGCCGTGTGGACCTCACCAAGTCCACAAGCACAGACTGCCCTCTGCGAACAATGCCTTTTTGCTGTCGAGAGGGAGGATGAGAAGCTGAGGGAGAAGCGCTATGGAGAGAGCACACTGCCCCTTCATTTCAGGGTTGTTAGGAGCTGAATGACCATTTTCAGATCTGGTGGAGCGGCTGTGGCTAGTGTGCTGGGGCAGCTATCCCAGCCCAAACACTGAGTATGGAGCTGCGTGCATTTTTTTCTCCTTAGTCAATGGAGATAGATAAAAGATTGCTGTAAATTTCTGGGGCAGGTGGCAAGCTGGTTTACGGAACACAAGGCTTACGGAAAGTAGCATGAATTAATAATCATTTAATTGGCTCCTCCATTATGTTGCTGGTTTGGGAGATGGAAGTTTAGATGGAGGGGCTGTCAGTGGTACTTTAGCTAAGAGTCTGATGATTGAGAAGTAAGTGGTGGTGGTGGCTGGCTTTGGCCTCCCTACGAAGGTTGTGTCAGGCAGCACCCCAGACCCTCAGTGGGCTCACCTCGGGGCTCCCAAAAGGAAGAGGGTCAGCACTTTGGGGAGCATTGCCTCCACGAGCTACGCCACCATGCAAGGAGGAAATGCAGGGGAGACTCCCCAGTAATGTGGACGCTCCGCCCACGCCCACCCAGGATCTCCCCACGGAGGTCTCTCCAAAGGGAGACTGGCCCCTGGCACGGAGTGCCCTCCATGCCAACAGCACCCTTGGTGCATTGAGCAAGGAGAAGATGAATTTCACTCATGAAACAGAAATGATTCCTACGAGTCATTTTGGTGTTGGAGGGAAGCCAAAGCCTTGGCTAATGATTAGAGAAAGCCAGAGCCGGGGTATCTTAAGGTTCCATTTCTTCATTTCCTAATTTTCTTCAGGTTTCTTTTTTCTCAAAGCAGCAACCCCGTGTCTTACCTGGCGGCACCACTGTCCAGACTGTGTCACTAGATGAGAAAGGATGTGGCATTAGGTCCACTGGCGCTCTATGGTGCTGCCAGTACAACTCCCAAGGTTTCTGTCGCCGGAATTTTGGTGACTTGGATGTTAATTTGTTAGTGAAAATTGGAATTGGCTGAGAATTCATTCTAGGAAGAGTGGGTTTATCAGGTGAAGTTACAGGGGCTGTGTTTCTACCATACTTGACCACTTTATAAGACCCCTACATTATATTATTCTTACCAATTCTTTAAAGTAAGTCACTTCCTACCTGAAGGTTTAGTAGCTTTTAATTATTCTGTATGCTTAGAGCACAATAAAACCATGTCTTGAAAATTGCAAATAAAACCTGCATGAATTCAGATTGGCTCTCTTTCCCAGTCCCTCTCATCAGTATGTCAAGAGGGGTAACTTTTTAAATAAATATTTTAGAGGTTAAATACCTCCCCAAATATACTAAAAACAAAGGATCTGGAAGTTGATGTCTCCATTGCATGAGGGACTTTTCCCCTTAAGGAAGCCATGCATTGATTACCATGTTTCCCTTTGAAATGAAACTCTTGCCTGGAATATAGAGGAACCTGGGAGAATCATGGAGTCATGAATCAGGTCTTTGTCAGTTGCAGTGGCCAGCCCATCATAGCTGAAGGCAGAACAGAGGCTTCCAGCCCAGAAAGCCAAGTTTGAGTTTTCTGTACTCCATAGCAGGGACTGGCCAGTCCTTTCTGTGCCTCCTCAGCGAGTTGGACAGGGCAACCGTAACTCCTGACAAGTCGAGCAAGTGTTTCTTCACTCCTTATAAAGTTTGCATGGCAGACAATCCACAGTTCACATCCTATCAGGTTTCGGCAGGGTCTGACCCAGCATTCCGTTGTCACACTATCCCATTCGCCTAGCTTTCCAGAGTATGTAATCTATAGTGCATCGCTCACATGATTCCTTGCCACATTTTTATCCTCTTTGAAGTGCCAGGATCCCAGTGTGTTGTCTGCGGAAGATTCATTGGGATTTAACACATATTTTCATAGGACGTAGCTGCCAAAATGAGAAAAAAATGCTTCAGCCAGCAAAGTAAAAAATACCACCTGATGTTTTTGCATAGTACGGATCCAAATACCAACTTTTTCATGGATAGTTCAATTTAAAGGCTAAACTATTTAATTATAATATTAAAAATAATAGAACTACATGACAAACTTAGAAAATGGTCCAGGATGCCATCAGCTAAATACAACGATCATTTCTTCTAGTCTTTTTTTTTTAATGTATATAACTGTACCATAGTATGACACATATTTTATCTTATTTTTTTTCTGATTAACCTTCTCAAGGACTTTTTCATGTAGCCTCATAGCTGTCATTGTTAATGTCATCTAATACCCAACAGAGTGGCTACAGCTTTATTTACTTAACCAGGCCCTGTTGTAAGAGATCTACATTGTTTCCGATTCATTGCGTCATTATTGTGAAAATCACCACATGTAGTCATCCCTTCAAGTCGTTTGCGTTTTTGCTGCCAGTATAGACCAAAGGTCCCAGGTACTGTTTAAACTATGTCTTGCCTCAGGAGCGCATCTATTTCCATTTCACTAATGTGATGTTGTAGTGTCCTTAAAGTGATCAGGAATTGATTTTTTTAATAATGTTTTCTAGACTGTGACCTCTCTGCTAGAATTGAAGTCAAAGTTTAGAAAAGTCTTCAAAGCAGAAAATCACAGTGCTTTTTCTCTCTTGGTGTCTGTACCTCATTTACTTATGCTTACCATGTAGGCTAGGAACAGAAGTGAAGCAGAAATTGATTTTGAGACTTGGGCCCTTCTGAAGTTGTTCAGAGAGAAGAAGCTTGAGAAAACCACAGACTCTCTGTGGCCTCAATTCAACCTGCATCCAGTATGCTGACAGAGAACTCACACAACTGTCGGCCTGTCCAGAGAAACAGGAGAAAGACTTAGGTACCATGTCTTGATGGGGATTGACATTTTAATGTCTGAGGTCAAGCCAGGTGGGGGCCTGTCAGCCTGGTTAAGAGGAGCTAGTAAGCTGCCGGTGACTGATGTCCACTTCTAGACGGATCTGATCTAATAAAAATGCATGTTGTCCTGGGTGGATGGGAGATGAACCCCAGAAGTCTTTAAACCAGTGGATGTAGTAATTCATGTTATGAAGCAGGGCTGTTGTGTTACTGCAGGGAAAGAGAAATGAGGGAGTGATTTTATTTTTGAAAACACTTTATAAGGACTCCTGAGCTCGAGCTCACAAAGGAAGCTTTAGAATTCCAGAGCAGTTTTGAGAGTTCGGTGGGGGCGGGGGGAAGGTAATAAAAGTTCCCCTCTCCATGAGGAGGCGGGAAGAACAGTGTATTCTGAGACCAGAATTCTCACCTCTGCAACCTCATCACAATTCATCCCGGATTCGGCATTGAAGGAAGAGGATGGACTCCTTGGTCCTGTGAGGAAGCTCATGCCTCCCTGGTTCCACTGTGTGTGCTTTTCCGAGTGAGTGAGATGAGTTGGGCGCTGTCAGCCTCGGTGCCCCTTCATTCAGACAGCCGAGCGACTGCAGGATTGACAGTCATCCTGAAGGGGGGCAGCAGGCAGGTTTACAAGGTAACGTCATGGTCCTGTAAAAGCAAGTGTTGTTTCGGACTCACAGAAAGCCAGGGGTGGGCACTGTTCTGAACACAGTCTGTGTCCTGGTTTGCCTCTCGCGGGGGGAGGAGTCCTCCCTCTAGGCCTTGGGCCTGACCCGGTGCCTGCAGGTGGGAGGTGGAAACAGAGAAGGTGAAGGGATGGCTGTGAGAAACAAGCATCCAGAGTACCAGCTAATGAGCGCCGCTGCCCACCCCACATGTAGAAGGTAACCAGCAAGCAAAAAGGAAAAGATGATGGAGAATAAGGCACCTGCTGGGGGCAGGGGAAACTGAAGTCCCTGAAACATTAGTTAACAGCCCTTATCGGGGGAGCGCTCAGGCAGGGCCCCGACACACTGTGAGGTCTAAACCCTGGGACCCGAGGCTCCACAGGACCAGGTCTGTAGGCGACCAGGAGATGGGAAATGGGCCATGGGGGAACCGGTCTAGAATGTTACAGCACCTAGTTAATCGGCAGCCAGTCCATCACATTAAATATCCAGCCGTCATGTATTACCTTTCAAGTGAAAATGAATAACTCCCATTAAGAGCAAAATGGGTTTGAAGTCGATTCGAGACAGATTAAAGTACTGTTATGAATGTGTGTGTTGGGAGGAGGAGAGGTCTGTGTGTAATATGCTTGTCCTTGTACTTTTTAAATAATAGATGTCTTACAAACTTATGTAGACCAGGTTACCAAGATACTAAGGTTAAAGGGCACAAGATGTGCATTCAGGGAAGAGCATCAACTTCCTGGAATATTTCCTGCATTTAGCAATTTTTTTTCAAAATTATTTTGCGGGTGTATAATTTTAATGAGTAAAATTGATTTTTTTAAAAAAACTTGTTTATTAAAGCACACATGTATAATGAGAGCATCTTGGTATCCGCATCAGAACCAATTTCAAAGCTGAGCACAAAGTGGAAGCGTGAACCAGGTAACCAGACTGGGTGAGACAGAAAGCACGTTGGCCAAAGAGGAAAAATTAAGCTTTCTAAACCAGTGTCCTCGATGCTCGGTCACATCGTTTTCCAGTGAGGGCAGTGGGTATAAATTTTCTCTCTACCATCTTCAGGATTTTTTTTTCCTTACTGCTTTTAGTAAAATTCTAAAAAGTGGAGTCCTGCATTCAAAATAAGTGAGAGAGCCAGCCCTAGATAGAGCAGGTTTGGGAACAACTAAATCCAACCATGCTGGGACTTGTTTACACTGGAAGCGGCCTGTTCTGTCCTGGGAAACCCTGAGCCCCGCCGCTTTCCCACCCAAGCCTTCCAGGTCCCTTTCCACGCTGCAGAGACCTTCCACCAGCACGTCGGCCCCCACTGTTTGCTACTGTAGACTCATGGGACTCCTCATTAATTAGTGTTTTGGTTTTTTGGTGGAGTGGGGTGCAGAGGACATGGTTTGGGCAATCAGATAGGAAACATTCCCGCATATCACTCACTCGGAGTAAACTTTTGTGTCCGAGCTTTGGCTAGATTATATGTTAGATTCAGGCCCTGCCTTGTTCTACTCTTCAATTCCCAAACTCTTCTCCAAAAGCAAGTTGCCAAACCCACACTCTTTTGTATGCAGATATCTGTGTGACCCTTTCTCAGGTCACATTTATCATGTCTCCTGCAATGTGCTGTACTGTGATTCCAAGGGCTGGACAGTAAAGTCGGGGCACGTAGTTCATCACATCTGTGAAAACAGAGTGTGTCTGGGAGTCAGGCTGACGGGTGGTTGGTGAAGCACTTGGTGAGACTCTCCCACCCGCCCTCAGCCTTCACGCCCCCCACAAGCCAGCAGACTGTGTCTTGATGGGGGGAGGGGAGTCAGAATAGACTGAATTTAGTTTAATCCAACTCGGCCTCGGAGTCCATTTCTTTACCTTCCTTTCCTAGTGTTCAATTGTTAAAGCAGTGACAGAAAATTCATGGGGAGAGAAAAGTGCTTCTTTTCTAACATGCTTAGTAGGTAGGTCCGGATGCTCTTCCTGCTTGCAATTGGGTGTTTCAAGACAATCCCGTGCTATAAATGAATGTAGACTGTCACCCGCCACGCACCCCGTGGGAGCCGGCCTGGTCTGGCTGCTGTACCGCTTCTTCTACTTCTTCCTCCAGCAGCGTCCAGCCAAGCAGAAAAGGAGCTGACAGACTCTCCTGCAACCTCCAAACGCATCTCCTTCCCAGGTAGCTCAGAGTCTTCTCTCTCTTCGAAGAGACCAAAAACATCGGAGGAGACCAAAGCGGAGCAGGTGAGGCGGGGTGGGGCCTGCTGCTGGGAGGGGCGGGGGGTCATTTCAGGTACTGTGGGGACTGAGCTCACAGGCGGGCTTGCGGTGGAGGTGGGCTTGGGGTGGGCACGGTCGCTGGTGGGAGCTGCAGATTCAGCCAGAGGGCTGGGTGTGTCCCCCACAGATGTACCAGTGTCCCTACTGCAAGTACAGCAGCGCAGACGTGAACCGGCTGCGTGTGCATGCCATGACGCAGCACTCGGTGCAGCCCCTGCTGCGCTGCCCGCTGTGCCAGGACATGCTCAGCAACAAGACCCACCTGCAGCTGCACCTCACACACCTGCACAGCGTGGCGCCTGACTGTGTGGACAAGCTCATTATGACGGTAAGAGCCAGCCGTAGGGCCCCGGGGTCAAAGGTGAGGCAGTAACATGGGCAGGATACCGCAGTGTTGGGCGAGAAAGTCAGTGGAGAGCCGGAAATGTCAGCAGTGGGCCTTTGTCCAGCTGTGCCTGCCTTGGACTTGGCATGGCAGTGGCCCAAAGAGCTGGATCTGTGTGATTCTCATCCTTCTCTCCTCGTCCTCTTCCCAAGGGATTCGGAGGCCTACAGCAGCTCACGAGACTGCTGTTACTGAGATTCCCCAAACCTTCATTGAGCAGATCATGTCTGCACTCATATTTCGTACTCACAAGAGTCTGACGTGTACATTAACAACTGAGGAAACTGAGGCTCAGAGAAGCTAACTGACTTGATGTCACTTGTAAGGTGGAGTTGAGAGGTAATCGCACATGTTCCACCTTGAGGAGTGCAGCCCTGAGACATGGGCATCTCTCTAGTGGATGCTTTCATTCTCAGAGCAGGAAAGTGGTCAGTTGGAAAGCGCCTGTTGATTCCTTTTTTTTTTCGTGCCCCCCTACCCCAGGTTTCTTTTTTTTTTTTAGTTACAGATGTACAAAACAATGCAATAGTTATCCTTTTCACCATGTATAAAGTGACTCCCCCCCCCCCCCGTATCATACATATCTATTACAATTCCATTGATTCCATCCCCACACTATACTGGGATGTGGAGTATAGTGTTGATTCTTGAACGAGGGCTTTGCATTTTGAACCTGACTGCAGATTGCTATACCTGCAGGGTTTGAAAGCATGGCTCTAAGTGGTTTCTATAAACATGGCCGAAAAGGTTAGGATAAAGATTTAAATCTAATTGTAATGCGAATACTTTACAAAGTGCCACAGGTTACACTAATGGCCTACTTCCTGTTTGTGCTGGGGCTGCTGCGAAAACCCTTTCCTGATCACTAGAGGAAAAATCGCCAAAGAGAAATAAGTCTCCAACTTATTTCAACAGTGGAATGATGAGAAGTTAATTTGATTGCCTTTTCGTGTGAAGGTTCCCAGAAAGGTAGTCTGTTCAGAATTCCATGGTACAATACAGCATGTGGGTCACAGACATATAACCTCTAGGCATTTCCGGTTCCATTTGGTTATGCCAAATTAATGAATAAGGTTGTAAGTGAGATTTAGTTGTGAGGAGCATATCATTGATGATGCATCAAGAGAACTTTCGTAGCCAACGGGAAACTCAGAGGTGACCTAGCACGAGTTTCCTTTCAGGGTTCTTTCAAGTATAAATTCACTTTCCATGGGTGTTTTGAAATAGACTGGTGAACACTGTTGAAAGTTTCTCTGTAAATGGAAACCTCCCTCTGTGCATGGGTGGCTTTCTGTAAGTGTCACAGGTTTCCTTGGCCTTCTCACCAGCCTTGGAGATAACAAGCAGGATGTTCTCAGGCTTTATCACACTTCCCACTGATGGCCTGGAACCACCAGAGCTTAAAGGTACAGAAAGAGATGTGAGGAGAGGAGCATTTTCAATACCTAACCACGTTTTCCTCTTGCTGAGGTGATTATTTTTCTTTGTGTAATATAAATCTGGTCTGTGATGTGGGCCTGTGGTAATCTGTATGACAGTTTCTTTTACACATCTCTAGGGAACTAGAATATAAATTATATTTCAAGTATCCATTTTTAGAACAGCAGTAATAGTAAGGCACGTTTCAGGTAGTGAGTCTGGTGGTCATTGTGAATCTTCATCGACCAACAGTTTTCAAGGGTGGAATGTTACTGCTGTGTTTGCTTGGGTACCAATCCCTGAGCTGTTTTGGGTGTTACTAGCTAGCACCTTCTCAAAGCAGTGACGCTCAACTTTTCTGGAGACTGAAGACAAAGATTCAGTAGCTTTCCTGGGTTATTGCCTGTACACTAAAGTTGGACAGCCACTGTTAAGACCTCCATCAGGTATTATGCATATAGAAAATGTTTGTGCAATGCCAGGGAGCATAGGGACACCCTAAAATTCACCCATGGAACCAGGTTAATAAAGCCTGTCCTAGAAGAATCCCTAACACCTAAATCTGTAGGAGAAACATGCTCCTTAAAGGGGCTGTTCGTGGCACCTTGTACAGAACCCCTTGTGCACCTCATTTTCCCATCGCAAACAAAGGAGATAGATGTTTTCTAGACATTTCTGAAAAGTGTGCAAATTGTGGGAAATGTGCTGATTGTAGGGAGTCGATTTGCTAGAGACAAGAGGAAGTTAATGGATTCAGAAATAAAGTTGAAGTTGTGGGAAAAGTAGCCATATAAGGGTTTTAACTCTTAAAGGTGTATGTAAGGGTGGGTTTGGTTCTGGCTTTTTGAGTGAGGAGGAGGAGTTATTGCTGTCAGTATTACATTGGTTTTTCAAGTTAGGATGGTTCACATTGAGCTAAATGAAGCATCTCCACCTTGATCCTTCAGTTCAGCAGGAAAAGATGAGCGACCAGGGCTAGAGGGGAATTGGTGGCCATACCTAAGGTGAACCCAGAAACCTGCTTGAGGCCTAGATCTTGGTCTTTTCCCTGATGAATTGAAACAGATGCCACTTCCTTCCTCTGAAAAGTTTGGTGTTAAAACAGAATTTGCATTTGTTTTACAACTAAGTGATTATAATGAACTCTGTGGTCAAAAATCATGCCCCCAGGGTATTTTACGGTAATCTTATTAGAAAATTGACCATGGGGGAAGTTTCGGTTAGGCTTTCTGACCATAAATCTGTTTGTTCCTGGCCAGCTGGGCAGGAAAATCTGAAAACAGCATAATGAGAAATGCCCCTCAGATCACAGCTCTGTTTTCTAAACCATAGCATTAAGGAATGGCCAGCGCACACCCTCCAACAGGGGAAAGTTATGTCGGCTGTGTCCCTGAGTGGCTGGGATGAACGCGGTGAGACAGTGAGTTTTCTTCCTTGCCCAATGGTTTGACTGAGTTCACTGCCTGGGGCCACAGAATAGGAAAAGCTGGCACAACTCCACCAAATGGACAGTTCCTGGCAGACGTGGGGTGTGTCCAGAATATCTAAAGCTATAAATTCTGGTAAATATTTTTTGCTGTCTGGGTCCAAGGTCTTAGGATCTGGTTTGAAATTGGGTTTCAGTCCCTCTAAAAGTAAATTCCAGCCTGATAAATGGAAATAGATTACTTTCTACACAATGTCTTTCCGTTCAGCTGTAAATGGAGAGTGTTTTGAGGAGGCTTCATTTAATAATACCTTATCAGACAGCTTTCAGGAACCTGCAGTGTCTAATATGTCTGTTGCTATGGTAACAGCTGCTTGCTTATGCTCTGCATCTCATATCTGTGTCTTCCATGGGCCCCCTTCTTTTTACCGATGAAGGGGCTTGAAACATATTCTCCACTGGGAACAATTGCAGCTCTGGCCCTCCGCTGTGTAAACTGCGCCCACAGCACTTCATTCTGCTTGGCCTCCTGGAAGCCGAGCTCCAAAGGGTGTCTTTACACACGTCATATGAAAGAAAGCAATCTATAAAGCTTAAGGGTGATGAGACAAGTGCCCCTCCAGACTTGCCTGAGCAGCCCGCCCCCAATGTCAGTTCCACAGAACTCACACCTGTTTACAGAGAACTTAAGAGACTTCAGGAGGGTGGTGAGGATAGAGGGGCTGATGCTCCGGGCCTTCCTCCCACTCTTTTGGAGGTGGAGGGCGGAGGGCATGGAGACATGTTTCTTAGCCCTAAATGAGAATGGGAAAGACCACCTACCGTGCACTTCAGTACTCTTAAATTATTTGAATTGATCACTCTCGCTGTAAGTGACAGGACACACCACTGGGATCCTAGAGCATTTATATGGGGACATTGTCTTTGTTCCTTGATCAGTTGACAAACTATGACCTCACAGTGGGGATGGGACTGGCTCCTGAGCAGCCCAGGAACACCTTTCTTGAGACCACCGTCTTCTCTGCCTTTGGTAGTTGTAATTATTCCGTAATTTTGTGCATGTGGAGATTCCCTTCTCTGCTCCTGGCCCTGCACTGCCTGCAGTTCTGCAGTTCCCTCTCTCTCTCTGGAGCAATAGTTTGTCTCCTGTGATTTATTTTTTCAGGCAGTATCTCTTTTCTCAGGACTTGTGTGCCTGTGCCTCACTGAGCCTCTGGGACAGCCTGGCTGTCTACCCCCCTGCGCGCGCGCGCACACACAGGCTCTCCGTGGCCACTGGCCCTGGGGCTGTCTCACTCGCCTGGGTACCAGCTCTCTCACTTTGTCTCCATCTCAGAGGAAGGTAATGAAAATAATCGGGCTTCATTAATTCCAAGCCCTGTGAGATGATAGCCATTTGGAGCCTGTTTGCCAATTAGATGGTCTAAATTAGAAGTGACCTTGGTATACTGCCACTGCTTGCTTGCCTCTGAGTCTAATGAAGCTCTTCTCTCCAATTCCTTCTCCTCAGCGCGCGCGCGCTCTCTCTCTCTCTCTCTCTCTCTCTCTCTCTCTCTCTCTCTTTCTCTTTCTCTCTCTCTCTCTCAACTGTTCATGCATTTCCTGTTCTCCCACCCACTTCCTTTTCAGTCCTTCTCATTCTTAGTTTTAAAATCTGGTTCATGGTCACATTTGTTTCTGGCCCACATGAATGTTAACGTGGGCCTTCAGGTTTCCTCATGGGTTTTATGCTTTTTAAAAAAAAAAAGACAGACAACCACATAGAAGACATTTTAGAGAGGAAACGAGACAAAGAGAAACTAGGCCCTGTAGACTCTGTGGTCCAGTGCCCAGCCTGGCACATCTGGAAAGTAGTGAAGGGAAAAAACCTCTCCAGCTCTGCTGCCAATAGGGGCCCTGGTGTGCTGGCTGCATTAGTGCGGAGACCAGCCAGCAGGCCCCAGCGGCCTAGATCTAGGTGCAGGAGAGGAAGTGAGCGCTTGGCCTCTGACTGGATCGGCTGTAGATGCGCCACTAGCTAGAATGCTCAGCTCTGGAAGCAGGTGGGTTTTACCTTCATGCTTAAATTTTTCTAACAGAACCAATATCTTCTCGCAAGGATGTGGAGACTGGCCAGCTCTGTGTTGGGAAGGCCCGTATCCGAGGCTCTCCCTCCTTTTCCCCCGTCACTGAGGTTCTTCATTCTATTGATTTTCACTGAAAAGTGAAGGATTTGAGACTCCTTTGGGAGTCTAGGTTTTGGGAAGTCTGTATTCTCACTTTAAAAAGCGAGCCTTTCAGAAAGAAGCCCCACTTAGGTAAACAGTGCCTAGGCTGTAGGGATGAGGGTCTCAGAGAAATCAGGTTCAATACTTTTTCTAAGAAAATACCTTGTCTTTCCAGCCTGTGGAACTGGTTGGTTGCACTGATCTAACCTCAGACAGGGTGGCCTTCAGAGCTGAATTTGCATGAACAGGCCTGTAAGAACTTGGCAAAACACACGCCATGGTTGGTCAGGGCGTTGTGTTTGGCCATTCCACATCCATGACCTGGAGAAAGCAAGGAGGTGCTCCTTCTAATCCCAGCTGCTTTTGCCAAGACAGCCCCTGCCAAGTGTCAGAGTGGGTACCAGACCCACAGCAAAGGCTCTGGGTTGAGTAAGGTGTGTCCTTGGCGCTTTAGGGTTCACTCATCTCAGAATTTGAAAGACATTAAATCATAATCATAAATATAATGGTGAACTGAACAAGAGGTAGGAACTAGTTCTTTGTGAACCTGTGTCACCTCTTCTAGTAGTCGAGAGCAATCAACTTGAGTCATGGATTTCCCTCCAGGGAGCCTGTGATTTCCCCAAATTACCGGCAGTCATCTGTGTGTGAGAGTATTTTTCTAGGAGTCCGCCGCTTTGCTTGGTCTGCGGAGAGTGTGATCTCTGAAAGGTCAGTGCGCTGGAGTGGGAGCTTCTGGACCATGGGGCCATGTCCTCCTCTCACAAGCAGGCAGCACGGGGTCTGAACAGTGGTTACTGAATGATGGTCAGCGAACGGAAGCGCAGCGTCACCTGAGGCCCTTCTCCACAGCTACGTTGCTCTGGCATTGCTAAGTGTGAGGATTTTTAGCATCGGTGTGGAACTCTTCTGTTTCTATTGTTATATATGAGAATTGCTTCGTCTTGAAGAAGTTTCCCTTGGTATTGATGAGACCTGTTTACTTCTTAGGAAGATGAGAGCCACTATTGGTTTTTCAAACTTCTAGCTCCCAGCTCAGATGATGGTTTCTTCCTGCATTCCAATAAGCTCTGCACAGGCACGTAGTTGACCTGGTTCAGAAGGATGAGAGGAACATGTGTGGTATCTAGCAGATTACCATGGTCTGCCCTTTGCATGGCCGAGGCCAGTCTTGAAAGACCCAAATTCTGAGGAAACAATGACTCTTCATCAATTGAATGAGAGAAAAGCTTTGTTTTACTTCTGGTTAAAGGTCTATTTTAATAGTCTTCGATTCCCTCTGTACATTAAAGGGTAGAATATGGAGGACATAATTTAATATAGTCAAGGTTTATCAGTATGCAGATTAGAATTAATCAACATGGTGCAGCCAACGTAGAAAGTATAGGTGTTTGGACTGATTGCGTACTGTTTCTAGCCAAACCTAAAACTTTGTGTTTGGCTTGAGTCTGTGGATGGGGTCGGGAAGAAGGCAGAGGGCGAAGCGGAACGGGGAGGGAGAGAGTGTGTGTGAAGGGAGGCTGGTGGTGGGGGCCAGTTAATTGAGGGCCTCTGAGGTTTGTGCATTCGGGATGGTTCGGGTCATGCTGTAGCTGGGTTTTGTCCTCTGAAAAACCGACATACTCTAGTGCCCCTTGCGAAAGGGAAGGTCTACAGAGCACAGCTGAATGACTGCCTTTCTCACTGACTTTCGGCCGCCCATCAAAGACTGTGGCTGGGATCGTCTGAACCTCCCACACAGCTTGGGTAGCCAGATATGATTGGAAAACAAGGCAGGTGCCAAGGCAAATGTTGAAGGAACTCATCTTTGGCCAACTCTACTTTTCCTCAGTGAGTGGAACGCCTGGGTGAGCTGTTGGCAGGACTAGATTTGTGAAAAGCATGCAAACTTTGAGTGAAAAGCTTTTGGGAGCTGGTAGGAGAGAGGAATGGACATAGGCACGGGAACATTAGTGTGTGAGAGCTGACATGGAGCCTTCCATCTCAACCTCTCTGTCAGACATGTGTGCAGACAGACCCCAGAGGAGTTCTAGATCCTTAGGATCTCTTTTAGGGATGTTCCTTTTTGCCTCCTGGGAATTTGTTGCCCTTTAAAATTTTATATTCCAAGCCTCTTTCCTTCTTCTCAGGGAGAGGTTGGGTAGGCAATAGATGTGAAAATGCAGGTAGATAAAAGTAATTACTTAAGCACATATGGGGCAAGGCGTCCAGGTTTGGAGGCCCAGATTAAGATGCAGAAGAGCACGTGAGGTTGATGATTATATTTCGGGGAGAGTTAATTGATGGAAGGTGAAGGCAGACAAAGAACCGCTGCGTACTGCCTTCTTGAATCCCAATCAGGAATTATGATTAAAGTCGCTGCGAGACAACAGAGGGCTGATGAATTGGTGTCTTTTTTTTTCTTTTTTGCCGTCATTCACACTTGATTGACTTCAACCTTTCAAGTGCAAAAGTCTCTCTTTTCCATTATTATTCATAGCCATCTGAGTTTTTCTAATTAAAGTGTATGAAAACAATTACTGATCCGTCGTACTGAGTCTGTTAGAGGGGATGTCTGCCTTACTGTAATGCGTATAAAAAGCCCACAGTTTTCTATAATGATGTGCAGCTGAGGTGTTGGATAATTTTATTCTTTTTTACTCTGTAGGGCTTTTTTTTTTTTATTTCTCATGATTCATTTTTCATAATTCCGAAAGATCCCAAGAAAGGACTGATCTTGCAGTTACAACCGAGAAAGGAGGTGGGGGGGAGTCTTTTTTCCTTTCCCTCTCTCCCCCTCATGCTCCCCACCTTGTGCTCCCCCTCGGCTGAGGACTATAAATTAATCGGTGACCTTTCACTTCTTGGATTCCCACTGGACTCCCCAACCACACTGGTCAGAAATGCTTTCTGTTAGAAAGAAAATAAATGGAACGAGTTTGGCAATCTCTGCTCCATTCCTAACGATTCATCAACAGCTAGCCATAACCAGATGCCGACGAGCTTTGTGTGAGGGTGCAGGTGTCTGTGCAAGCAGGAAATCTGTCACACATGTTCACCTGCCATGCACCTGTTCTTGGTAAACACGGGGTTTCTTGGAACCCCTCTCCGTGTGCCTGTTGCTTAATTTTTGCACCTATTGGCATCTGGGTTGCTGAAAATATTCTAATACCCCTAAAAGTGCGGGGGAGTTACCTTTTTGGTGTTTATGGAACAGTTGTCTGCGTTTCCTCTAGCTGTCAAGCCTATCAACTGATGAGTCTAGTAACATGTCTGCAGCTATTTTGAGCAGAGCCAGGATCTTCAAACCATTCAAATTTAATAATTTGTTTAAAATATTTAATTTTGAACAATAACCTGGGGGTTCCAATTGTTGCAAGTGCAGATATTATCATGATATTTGTGTTGTTGATGGGAAAATAAGATCTCCAAGTGGGGCTGGGCGCCGTGTAGAAAGGTTAGTGGTGACTGTATTGGGTTGTTGGAAAAGTCATGACGTATTTTTTATGTTTTTCATTGCAAAATGTGTCATGACTTTTCTGACAATCCAATAGTTCTGTTCCTGTAATCTCTAGGTCAGTTCATTTCTCAGGCTGTCATCAAACAAGAGATGATTTCTGATTCATTTGGGAATATTATCACTACCTTCCCACCCTATAGCAGGCAAAGGGATATTGCTTCTTTTTAAACAAAGAACCTTTTATCCCGACATTAGATATTGAGGGCTGCTTATCACATTAATGTTGGGCAAATTTGGACAAGCTTGTTTGGACAAGCTTCTGGCCAGATGGCAGTGAAGCCTAGAAATGTCTTCAGATCGGACCTAAAAGGACAGCTCTTTTGACCCAGGCTGATTCTGGAATTGCTCTGTCAGGAAACAATGCCATGGTCAGAGTGGGGCTGCCCTATTGCAGGGTGCTGTGTGGGCACCCTCTGTGGCTGGGACACCGGCCAGAGGTCCCGCTTGATGCTCTGTATCTTGGGCAGAGACCCCAGAAGAAATCCTAGCTTAAGTGAGTCAAAAGAAATGCACGTTTGCACTTGATCTCAGCTTGTAAAGGGTTACAAAATGTTTCCTGGAAAATCTGCCAATGTGTCTGCGTGTCCTTAGCCTTCCTTTGTTCTCTTCTTCTTACCCTTTCCTTTGCTCTTATTCCCCTCCTCTTCTTGCCTGAATACATTTTGAAAACAGTACTACAATGCTCCCTGCTTCAAGATTACAGTGTACTTTACTAGGTATGATTTAATTAGGGCCCTTATTATGTTTTCAGCAGCTTAAGGTGGGCCTTTCAACTTATCTACCTAATTGGTTGCACAAGAAGTTTCACAGCCCATGACAAAACATTGTCAGTGATCAAAGTCGGAATTCTGCATAAAGGAAAAATATTAATAATGAGATTATTCTTCAAGTGTGCACTGCTAATTATGTCCAGAATGTAACCGTAGAAACACTTTTGACTGATGTGAGCTTTGTCTAATAAACATGAATCTTCAGTGAGCTATGAAAAGTGACACTTCCAGCTTTGCACTGGTGAAGGCTAATTTTGCTTATTAAATAATTTTTACACATTGCCCTATTTTGTGTCTCTTTCCTCTCCATTTGATTGTCCGTATGTCTCTGTCGCTTGCTCCTCAGGTGACCACACCTGAGATGGTGATGCCCAGCAGCATGTTCCTCCCAGCGGCCGTTCCAGATCGAGACGGGAGCTCCAATGTGGAGGAGACAGGAAAGCAGCCTGGTTCGTGTCATCATTCTTGACCCCATGAAAGGAAACAAAATGAAACGTTGGGCCAGCATTTTCACAGAGCGAGGGTGCCAAGACTCCTTTATAGTATTCCTAAGCTGAGTGTAACCGATCAAGAGATACGGGGGCACTGATGTAACTGCTTTATACTTTGGTTCTTGGCTTGTACTTGTATATTCTTCATATGGTTTAAACTGGGAGAAAAATCAGGTGCGAACCAGAGGGGTTTTGGTGGTCACATGTCCCCTTAGGGAATGAATGACCAGAGAATCAGTCAGCAGACCCACAACTCAAACCATCCTAAGCTGTTAAACACCTCATCTCTGAGGATTTAATTATTGGGACTTGTGGAGCACGTGGGTGATTTCAGGGCACCGGGTTGGTTGTCTCTAGGAGCTCCCTCTGCCCAAAGTTCTTTGAGACTTTGGAATTGCCTTAGGATACAGCGTAGGGTGCATGTGGAAAGAGCATTGTTGTGGACATGGGTGCTGCTACTGGCGGTGCCCACGGTGGTTCCTAGTGAGAAAGATCATTAGACCTCCGTTTACGAGGCTCTCCTACATCTTTACCTCTTGTCAGCAAGAATTAAGTTGAGATCCTTTGTGATTTTTCCATATTAGGCAGTGGACAGCTGACCTGAAAAGGGGTCAGGATATTTATGAGTGTGATGAATCTCACTGTAGAAAAAAATTTACTGTATTTTAATAATTGGCCACTTGAATGTTTATTGCTTATTGAATAAAGATGACAGTCAGAAGTCACATTATAACAAAAAAAAATGTCTAAAATATATATATATTCCAAAATCCCTTAAATTACAATGGACAGCAGTTCTCATAAATTCCTCATAACTTAGGAAAGCATTAATTCACATATTCTGCAATTCCGGTCAATGTAAAAGGTGAATTCAGTCAAAAATCAGTAACCTTCCAACCAGTCCTTAAGAAACTGAGGATTCTGAATCAAGCAATTAAATATTGTTAAAATGATCATGATATGATCCAGTCCTATTATGAGTCAAAACTTTTTGTATTTTATTCCCCCTCTGTTCATGTGTACCTGCTGATAACAGATACTCTACCAGGGCAGGGGGTGAGGGGGGCATGGTGGCAGGGGAGAAAGCAGGAGGCTGTGAGGAGAGATTCTGTGTTCAGGTTGAGTATCTCCCTCATCATTAGTTTCTACGTTCATGAAGCCTTGCTAGGGTGCCATCCTTGAAACAAAGCCCTCTTTATCATTGGCCTTGATTTTTTTTTTTTTTAACAGAAACCTCAGAGGATCTTGGAAAGAACATCTTGCCCTCGGTGAGCACAGAGCACAGTGGAGATCTGAAACCCTCTCCTGCTGACCCAGGCTCTGTGAGAGAAGACTCGGGCTTCCTGTGCTGGAAGAAGGGATGCAACCAGGTTTTCAAAACTTCTGCTGCTCTTCAGACGCACTTCAACGAGGTTCATGCCAAGAGGCCTCAGCTGCCCGTGTCAGATCGCCACGTGTACAAGTACCGCTGTAATCAGTGCAGCCTGGCTTTCAAGACCATTGAGAAACTGCAGCTCCATTCTCAGTACCACGTGATCAGAGCGGCCACCATGTGCTGTCTTTGTCAGCGCAGTTTCCGAACTTTCCAGGCTCTGAAAAAACACCTCGAGACGAGCCACCTGGAGTTGAGTGAGGCCGACATCCAGCAGCTTTACGGTGGCCTTCTGGCCAACGGGGACCTCTTGGCAATGGGAGACCCCACTCTGGCCGAGGACCACACCATAATCGTTGAGGAAGACAAGGAGGAAGAGAGTGACCTGGAAGAGAAGCAGAGCCCAACGGGCAGTGACTCTGGGTCTGTACAAGAAGACTCAGGCTCAGAACCGAAGAGAGCTCTGCCTTTCAGAAAGGGCCCCAACTTCACCATGGAGAAATTTCTAGACCCCTCTCGCCCTTACAAGTGTACTGTCTGCAAGGAATCTTTCACTCAGAAGAACATCCTGCTAGTACACTATAATTCCGTCTCCCACCTGCATAAGTTAAAGAGAGCCCTTCAGGAATCAGCAACTGGCCAACCAGAGCCCACCAGCAGCCCGGACAACAAACCCTTTAAGTGTAACACTTGTAATGTGGCCTACAGCCAGAGCTCCACCTTGGAGATCCACATGAGGTCTGTGCTGCATCAAACCAAGGCCCGGGCAGCCAAGCTGGAGGCTGCAAGTGGCAGCAGCAATGGAACCGGGAACAGCAGCAGCGTCTCCCTGAGCTCCTCCACCCCAAGTCCCGTGAGCACCAGTGGCAGTAACACCTTTACCACCACCAACCCAAGCAGTGCTGGCCTCGCTCCGAGCTCCAGCTTACTGAGCCAAGTGCCCACTGAAAGTGTAGGGATGCCGCCCCTGGGGAATCCCATTGGTGCCAACATCACTTCCCCTCCAGAGCCCAAGGAGGCCAATCGGAAGAAGCTGGCAGATATGATCGCATCGAGACAGCAGCAGCAACAGCAGCAACAGCAAGCACAGACGCTGGCCCAGGCCCAAGCTCAGGTCCAAGCTCACCTGCAGCAGGAGCTGCAGCAGCAGGCTGCCCTGATCCAGTCGCAGTTGTTCAGCCCCACCCTCCTGCCTCACTTCCCCATGACCACCGAGACCCTGCTCCAGCTGCAGCAGCAGCAGCATCTCCTCTTCCCCTTCTACATCCCCAGCGCAGAGTTCCAGCTCAACCCTGAGGTCAGCCTGCCGGTGACCAGCGGGGCACTGACACTGACTGGGGCGGGCCCGGGCCTCCTGGAAGACCTGAAGGCTCAGGTTCAGATCCCACAGCAGAGCCACCAGCAGATCCTGCAGCAGCAGCAGCAGCAGCAGCAGAACCAGCTTTCTCTGTCCCAGAGTCACTCTGCCCTCCTTCAGCCAAGCCAGCACCCTGAAAAGAAAAACAAACTGGTCATCAAAGAAAAGGAAAAAGAAAGCCAGAGAGAGAGGGATGGTGCCGAAGGGGGAGAGGGCAGCACAGGACCAAAGGAGTCTCTGCCAGATGCCTTGAAGGCCAAGGAGAAGAAAGACTTGGCACCAGGGGGCAGTTCCGAGCCTTCCATGCTTCCTCCGCGCATCGCCTCAGATGCCAGGGGGAACGCCACCAAGGCCTTGCTGGAGAACTTTGGCTTCGAGCTGGTCATTCAGTACAACGAGAACAAGCAGAAGGTGCAGAAGAAAAATGGGAAGACAGAGCAGGGAGAGAATCTGGAAAAGCTTGAGTGTGACTCCTGCGGCAAGTTGTTTTCCAACATCTTGATTTTAAAGAGTCATCAAGAGCATGTTCATCAAAATTACTTTCCCTTTAAACAGCTGGAGAGGTTCGCCAAGCAGTACAGAGAGCACTACGATAAGCTGTACCCAATGAGGCCCCAGACCCCAGAGGCGCCGCCGCCGCCCCCGCCGCCCCCGCCGCCCCCGCTTCCGGCGGCACCGCCTCAGCCTGCTTCCACGCCGGCCATCCCTGCGTCCGCGCCGCCCATCACTTCGCCTACAATCGCACCGGCCCAGCCCTCCGTTCCGCTCACCCAGCTCTCCATGCCCATGGAGCTGCCCATCTTCTCGCCACTGATGATGCAGACCATGCCACTGCAGACCTTGCCGGCACAGCTGCCCCCTCAGCTCGGACCTGTGGAGCCCCTGCCCGCGGACCTGGCCCAGCTATACCAGCATCAGCTCAACCCGAGCCTGCTCCAGCAGCAGAACAAGAGGCCTCGCACCAGGATCACGGACGACCAACTCCGCGTCCTGCGGCAGTACTTTGACATTAACAACTCCCCCAGTGAAGAGCAGATAAAAGAGATGGCCGACAAGTCTGGGTTGCCCCAGAAAGTGATCAAGCACTGGTTCAGAAACACGCTTTTCAAAGAGCGGCAGCGTAACAAGGACTCCCCTTACAATTTCAGCAACCCTCCCATTACCAGCCTGGAGGAGCTCAAGATTGACTCGCGGCCTCCATCGCCGGAACCTCAGAAGCAGGAGTACTGGGGCAGCAAGAGGTCTTCAAGAACACGGTTCACTGACTACCAGCTGAGGGTCCTACAGGACTTCTTTGATGCCAATGCCTACCCAAAGGACGATGAATTTGAGCAGCTGTCTAATTTACTGAACCTTCCAACCCGAGTCATAGTGGTGTGGTTTCAAAATGCCCGACAGAAGGCCAGGAAAAATTATGAGAATCAGGGAGAGGGCAAAGACGGAGAGCGGCGTGAGCTTACCAATGATCGGTACATTCGCACGAGCAACTTGAACTACCAGTGCAAAAAATGCAGCCTGGTGTTTCAGCGCATCTTTGATCTCATCAAGCACCAGAAGAAACTGTGTTACAAAGATGAGGATGAGGAGGGGCAGGATGACAGCCAAAATGAGGACTCCATGGATGCCATGGAGCTCCTGACACCCACCAGCTCCTCCTGCAGCACCCCGATGCCCTCCCAGGCTTACAGTGCCCCGGCACCCTCAGCCAATACAGCTTCCTCTGCTTTCTTGCAGCTTACAGCAGAGGCTGACGAACTGGCCACCTTCAGTTCCAAAACAGAGGCGAGTGATGAGAAACCAAAGCAGGCTGACCCTCCCAGTGCACAGCCAAACCAAACCCAAGAAAAGCAAGGACAACCAAAGGCAGAGCTGCAGCAGCAAGACCAGCCCGAGCAGAAGACAAACTTGGCCCAGCAAAAGCTCCCACAGCTGACCTCCCCCACTTCGTTACCGCAGCCTCCTCAGCAGGCGCCCCCTCCCCAGTGCCCCTTACCCCAGTCGAGCCCCAGTCCTTCTCAGCTCTCCCACCTGCCCCTCAAGCCCCTCCACACGTCAACCCCTCCACAGTTGGCAAACCTACCTCCTCAGCTCCTCCCCTACCAGTGTGACCAGTGTAAGCTGGCGTTCCCATCGTTCGAGCACTGGCAGGAGCATCAGCAGCTTCACTTCCTGAGCGCGCAGAACCAGTTCATCCACCCACAGTTTTTAGATAGGTCACTGGATATGCCTTTCATGCTGTTCGACCCTAGCAACCCTCTCCTGGCGAGCCAGCTGCTCTCTGGGGCCATACCTCAGCTCCCTGCGAACTCGGCCACCTCTCCTTCAACTCCCACCTCCACGATGAACACTCTGAAGAGGAAGCTGGAGGAAAAGGCCAGTGCGAGCCCCGGCGAAAATGACAGCGGGACGGGAGGAGAAGAGCCTCAGAGAGACAAGCGCTTGAGGACAACGATCACACCCGAACAGCTAGAAATCCTCTACCAGAAGTATCTCTTGGACTCCAATCCAACGCGAAAGATGTTGGATCACATTGCGCATGAGGTGGGCTTGAAGAAACGTGTGGTACAAGTCTGGTTTCAGAACACCCGCGCCCGGGAAAGGAAAGGCCAGTTCCGGGCCGTGGGCCCAGCACAGGCCCACAGGAGATGCCCTTTTTGCAGAGCCCTCTTCAAAGCCAAGACTGCCCTGGAGGCCCATATCCGGTCCCGTCATTGGCATGAAGCCAAGAGAGCTGGCTATAACCTAACCCTGTCCGCGATGCTCTTAGACTGCGATGGGGGGCTCCAGATGAAAGGAGATATTTTTGATGGGACAAGTTTTTCCCACCTACCCCCCGGCAGTAGTGATGGCCAAGGTGTTCCCCTCTCACCTGTGAGTAAAACCATGGAGCTGTCTCCCAGAACGCTTCTTAGCCCTTCTTCCATCAAGGTGGAAGGGATTGAAGATTTTGAAAGCCCCTCCATGTCCTCAGTTAATCTAAACTTTGACCAAACTAAGTTGGACAACGACGACTGTTCCTCTGTCAACACGGCAATCACAGATACCACTACCGGAGATGAGGGCAATGCAGATAATGACAGTGCGACGGGAATAGCAACTGAAACCAAATCCTCTTCTGCACCCAATGAAGGGTTGACCAAAGCGGCCATGATGGCAATGTCTGAGTATGAAGATCGGTTGTCATCCGGTCTGGTCAGCCCAGCCCCGAGCTTTTACAGCAAGGAATATGACAACGAAGGGACAGTGGACTACAGTGAAACCTCAAGCCTTGCAGACCCCTGCTCCCCAAGTCCTGGTGCGAGTGGGTCAGCAGGCAAATCTGGAGACAGCGGGGATCGGCCCGGGCAGAAACGTTTTCGCACTCAAATGACCAATCTGCAGCTGAAGGTCCTCAAGTCATGCTTTAATGACTACAGGACGCCCACCATGCTAGAGTGTGAGGTCCTGGGCAATGACATTGGACTGCCAAAGAGAGTCGTTCAGGTGTGGTTCCAGAATGCCCGGGCAAAAGAAAAGAAGTCCAAGTTAAGCATGGCCAAGCATTTTGGTATAAACCAAACAAGTTACGAGGGACCCAAAACAGAGTGCACTTTGTGTGGCATCAAGTACAGCGCTCGGCTGTCTGTACGTGACCATATCTTTTCCCAACAGCATATCTCCAAAGTTAAAGACACCATCGGAAGCCAGTTGGACAAGGAGAAAGAGTACTTTGACCCAGCCACTGTACGTCAGTTGATGGCTCAGCAAGAGTTGGACCGGATTAAAAAGGCCAATGAGGTCCTTGGACTGGCAGCTCAGCAGCCAGGGATGTTCGACAACGCCCCTCTTCAGGCTCTTAATCTTCCCACTGCATATCCAGCACTCCAGGGCATTCCTCCCGTGTTGCTCCCTGGCCTCAACAGCCCCTCCTTGCCGGGCTTTACTCCATCTAACACAGGTGGGTTCTGCTCTGGGTGATTCCGTCAGCATTAAATAGCTGCCCTGTACCACCCAGACCCTCCAGACCCTCCGAGTGCTGGGGAGATAGGCAGTTTCCCTTTCTAGTTCTCTATCAGGAACAGTTACCGGGCCACTTTCCTGGAGTCTCCCGAGAGCGAGGTGTGTGTGGTTCTTTGACTTCCCAGTGCAGGGGTGGCACCTCCTGGTTGGATAGACCTCCTCTGAAACCATTCTCATGCCCTGTGTTCGATTGCAAAACCAGCGTATATGCGTTCTGGAAGAACTTTTGAGAATTCTACCATGTTAGATCCTGGGATATTTTTAAGAAAGAAATTTCCACCATAAATCCTTCCATTCATTCATTGTGGAAATTCTGATCCCATCTAGTATTAATATTTACTGAAAATATAAGACATTTGAGTACCCTAGCTAATTCTGGATCATGCTCTATGGAAACTCATTGAAGAGAATTGAAACCAACTCGTTGCCATCACCTGTGGTCCCTGCCCCTCTTTTACAGAGCTGCGTTAAGTTTCTAATGAGATTGCCTTTGTACTTGAATGCACTGACGACCAGGAATCTTGGATAGGGTAATGTGGTTTTGAATTTTGACATGTTTGTGTTAGTCTTCCAGACAGACAAAGAACATTAATGGTCATTTTTAATGGGTGTTCAGCTGCCCCTTCATTTCATTCTGCCCAGCTCCCTTTCTTCCCTCCCCAACCCCCTAATTCAGAGCCATATACTTGGTATTCTTGTTTGTCCACTTACTAGGAGTTCCACAGTTGTTCCCTGTACCTCTCTTGTTCCTCTGTCCTCACCCATCTTCTCCGGATGCACCTGTCTTTCCTAAATTAGACCTTCACCTCATATTCTAAGAGACCCAGGCACAAGTCAGCAAATTCCCCCCATGGCCTGCACTGAACAGTGTACATCACCTAAAGGGGGGTCCCTCAAAATGCCTCCTTTCCTTCCAAAGGTGTCCCTGTTTCTAGGGGTTGAAGTGGTTCTGCTGCTTTCCAGAGCAGTCCTGGTTTCTGGTGGAATGAGATCGAAGTTTTACAATTTTGGCAGTGTTTTACAGAATTCCTGGTCCCAGTTTATCCAAAGAGAAGAACAAGAAAGCATTAAGATGTAGAAGTTGTTGCTCATATGTGTTGGCAAGTAATGTCAACAGAACGATGTTCAAGCCAGCGAGACGTAAGCCAAGAAATGAGCTATGGAAAGTGGCCAGACACGAAATTGCCTTGCAGCCTAGGACCCTGGCAGAGGGGCTTGGGAAGGCCTAACAGTTCATAATAATGTGAAAAAGTTAGAATCAGAATGTCTGATCTATTCCCCTGGTTTTACAGATGAGGAAACTAAGGCCCAGAGAGGTCAAGGCCATTCAGCAAGCTAGGGTACAGCCAGAGCCCCCCCACTCCCCGGCCTCCGAGCGCCTGGTGCTCAGCTCCTCCCACAACACCTACTATGAGCCAGTCAGTCAACAGGCATATATGTTCAGTGCTGCTCAGGCTCTGACCACTTAGCGTGCACTCAAGATAGAGATGCTCTTAATTATTCAAAGCAGCCAGGTGTGCCCCGATTACCACCTCCTGACTACTGTAGCTCATAGGAGCACTGGATCTGTCGTGGCATGGAAGAAACTTGTGTTTAATACGTCATGGAGCTCTTTCCATAAGACTTTTCATGTAAATCCGTACAACCATTTACTATGGAAAGCTGCAGTTCCAAGCAGTCAACTAATGGGCCCAAGATCACATGGCAGATGTGTGCCCGTACCACATCCATACCACATCAGTCTGGCTCCAGAGGTGCGTGAGTAGGCCTCGGGAATTGCCTTGCTTCGTTTTGATCTTACAGATGAGAAAACAGGCCACAGAATTACTGTGAGAATGTATTGAGCTACTGTACTGAATATGGCTAGTGCAGAGCTTGGTGTAAATAGCAGGGGTTCAGTAAATATTTCTTAAAATTTTGAACCCCATATGTAGACTATCAGTTCAAGATACAGAAAGAGAGTCAGTTTAAAGCTTTATGACCTGGATCTTTCTCCTGAAAACCTGATGTCACAGAGATGGGGAAATCTGTAGACGGTCCTTCCTCACCCTTCCTTTTGGCGCTGGTTCCAACCCAAAACTGGGAACAGACCCATTGCCTAGAGGAAGACAGAAAGAGCCATGTCCCAAGTTTAGGATTCATAATCCATTCTGTTTCCGCCAATTTAACCAACAAGCCTTTACTAAGTTTTTCTGAGTCAGACACATCTCCTCTGGTTTCAGTCCCTTGTGCGCATTGAGGAAATTGGATGACTTAATCATAGTGGTCCCTTTATGCTGTTTTGGAAGAGTACATTAATGATGCACTTGACTATTGAAATGTTATGGATGTTTCTCTGGGATTGGCAACTTGAGACAGCATTGTCCTCTTCATCTGAATTTTGAGGGTTTGGAAATGCAGTGTGATAGCCCAGTACACACTATACCTCCGTAACCAGAAGTCAGTGTCTTCACCCAGGACTGGGCTTCATCGTGGTTTTTTTCTCATGAAGACTATCATGTTATAGAGCCCCCCACCACAGCTTTCGGGCAGAGGGTAGTCTAGATGACACGGTGAGGGGCTATAGGATTTCCGAGTTTGCATTTTGGTGCTGTCTGAAGTGTCTAGTTTCTCGGGTGTGGTGAATATATAGGCGATCTGAAGGCTGCTGCTTGTGAACTCTTCTCAGCTCTCGTCTTGGTGTTTCATCATCCAGCATACCCTGCCCCCACCACCTTGCTAGTCTTGACACATCTGCTGCTTGATGTACAGTTTTCCCTGTTATCTGAAAGTAGAACGTTCCTATGAAACCTTTTATAAACCAAAATGGTGTAAAGAAGCTGTTGCCTTAGGACACATCTTGCTAACGGATGCACAAAATAAATCAAGATAAAACAAGCACAGATGCTCACAGACAGCTCAAAGCTATGGCAGCTAGATGCTGAGATGCTGAGTGTAGTTCCCGGGGACGGAGCTTGGCACAGCCACTCTCCTTGCTCAGGGTTCACGCTGCCTCTGCAACGGCTCACTGCAAAACAAGTGCTGAACCCTATTTTCACTTATTGCCTTTCCTTGTAAAAGTGCAAACACCCTCTTTGGATTTCTGTCAGCGAAAACAGGTATTAATGTAAATCTTTTTGTAAAAGCAAAGTGGCATAAAGTGAACTTTGAAAAATGGGGATACCTGTAGCAGCAGCAGCAGCAGCTGCAGCAGCGTCTTCCATCGCCCTGAACCAGAGACTAATCAGAAGATAGGTATGGGTCAGTGAGGATGTCAGGCTCTGCACTGAGCGGAGTCTCACCGCAGTGTAGGTTAGGCCTGGTGTGACTGAGGATAGGGCTGTGCTCCATGTGGGACTGGTGACATGGTCAAAGACTTTGCCACCCATTAGCAGTGGTGCCTGAGGTAGGTTGTGATGTCTTTGGGCTGTTTCATTTCTGACATAGTTTTCTCCTCTTCCTGTGGCTGGTTTCTCAACCATCCATAGCCCTAGCCCTCCTGTGTGCCATTCAAACAGGAGCAAGAGAAGAAAATGCTCATTTCTCCAGCGGACTCCAGAATCCTATTCCTAGACGGTTAACATTTTCAACAGATTTGTTAAAGCAGGTCAGCTGAGCCAAGGCAGGGAACAGTTTTCTTTGGATTGTTTTTATTTCTCCCCATTCCTCGTCCTCTCCCTGCCTCCTAACGTGTCTATTCAGCTGCAGCAATGGAAGTCACAGCGCTGCATGTGTACAGCCGGGTGTCTGTTCACATGGTCTTGGGGCCTGGCTCGATTTCTTGCTTGCCTTCCGTCCCTTCTGTTGCCTGTCTCGTACGACAGCTTCTGGTGGGACCTCTTGGCTGTAGTATTTCTGTGAAGCTTTGATGAAGGCCTTTGGTCACAGCTGGAAGCTAGTTTGGGGGGCCACCAGACTGTCTTGGGCTGAATGAATGGCAGCTGGGAGCAAGGCAAAGCGACTATGAATGAGAGTGGGCTGGGTGTGGCACGTGGGCAGGAAGGTGTTAGAAGGTGTTTAGCTGAAAGGGGATGAATGGGAGCTGACCCAGAATGGGCCCTGATTAGAATACAAGGCTATCCAGCCCTGAGCCTGGCTGGACACTGCTGTTGAAAATGCCAGTTTTGATAGGATCCCTCAAGTTTAAACGTTGAGATGTCAGACTTTGTGCCAGTGACACAGGTCAAACATCTTGAGCTGCCTCCTCACTACCCAGAGTGACCTGTGATTTCTCTGTCTCTCCATCCTTTTCAGCTTTAACGTCTCCAAAACCGAACTTGATGGGTCTGCCCAGCACAACAGTTCCTTCCCCTGGCCTCCCCACATCTGGATTACCAAATAAACCGTCCTCAGCGTCGCTGAGCTCCCCGACCCCAGCACAAGCCACCATGGCGATGGCCCCTCAGCAAACCCCCCAGCCCCAGCAGCCGCCGCAGGTGCAGCCACCGCCAGCAGCCCAACCGCCACCTGCGCCACAGCCCCCGCCTCAGCAACAGCAGCGCAAGGACAAAGACAGTGAGAAGGTGAAGGAGAAGGAGAAGGCACACAAAGGGAAAGGGGAACCCCTGCCTGTCCCCAAGAAGGAGAAGGGAGAGGCCCCCACAGCCGCCGCAGCCACCATCTCCGCCCCGCTGCCCGCCATGGAGTATGCGGTGGACCCTGCGCAGCTGCAGGCCCTGCAGGCAGCCCTGACCTCCGACCCCACAGCGTTGCTCACGAGCCAGTTCCTTCCTTACTTCGTGCCAGGCTTCTCTCCGTATTACGCCCCCCAGATCCCCGGCGCCCTGCAGAGCGGGTACCTGCAGCCTATGTATGGCATGGAAGGCCTGTTCCCCTACAGCCCCGCGCTGTCGCAGGCCCTGATGGGGCTGTCCCCGGGCTCCCTTCTGCAGCAGTACCAGCAATACCAGCAGAGTCTGCAGGAGGCCATCCAGCAGCAGCAGCAGAGGCAACTGCAGCAGCAGCAACAGCAGCAGCAGAAAGTGCAGCAGCCCAAAGCAAGCCAGACCCCAGTCCCCCCGGGGGCTGCTTCCCCAGACAAAGACCCTGCCAAAGAATCCCCCAAACCAGACGAGCAGAAAAACGCACCCCGCGAGGTGTCCCCCCTCCTGCCGAAACCCCCCGAAGAGCCAGAAGCAGAAAGCAAAAGTGCGGACTCCCTCTACGACCCCTTCATTGTTCCAAAGGTGCAGTACAAGTTGGTCTGCCGCAAGTGCCAGGCGGGCTTCGGTGACGAGGAGGCGGCCAGGAGCCACCTGAAGTCCCTCTGCTTCTTCGGCCAGTCTGTGGTGAACCTGCAAGAGATGGTGCTTCGCGTCCCCACGGGCGGCGGCGGCGGCGGCGGCTCGTACCACTGCCGGGCGTGCGAGAGCGCGCTCTGTGGGGAGGAAGCTCTGAGTCAACATCTCGAGTCGGCCTTGCACAAACACAGAACAATCACGAGAGCAGCAAGAAACGCCAAAGAGCACCCTAGTTTATTACCTCACTCTGCCTGCTTCCCCGATCCTAGCACCGCATCTACCTCGCAGTCTGCCGCTCACTCAAACGACAGCCCCCCGCCCCCGTCGGCCGCCGCGCCCCCCTCGTCCTCCGCTTCCCCCCACGCCTCCAGGAAGTCTTGGCCGCAAGTGGTCTCCCGGGCTTCGGCCGCGAAGCCCCCTTCTTTTCCTCCTCTCTCCTCATCTTCAACGGTTACCTCAAGTTCATGCAGCACCTCAGGGGTTCAGCCCTCGATGCCAACAGACGACTATTCGGAGGAGTCTGACACGGATCTCAGCCAAAAGTCCGACGGACCGGCGAGCCCGGTGGAGGGTCCCAAAGACCCCAGCTGCCCCAAGGACAGTGGTCTGACCAGTGTGGGAACGGACACCTTCAGATTGTAAGCTTTGAAGATGAACAATACAAACAAATGAATTTAAATAAAAAAAAATTACAAACCAATTTCAAAAATAGACTAACTGCAATTCCAAAGCTTCTAACCAAAAAAAGAAAAAAAAAGAAAAAAAGAAAAAAAAGAAAAAGCGTGGGTTGTTTTCCCATATACCTATCTATGCCGGTGATTTTACATTCTTGTCTTTTCTTTTTCCTTTTAATATATAAAGAGAACACCCCTTACCCCTGTTACATTGTGTCCTTTCGAAGGTACTATTGGTCTGGGAAACCCAAGTCCGCAGGGCCGCCCTAACGTCTTTGGAGCTTAAACCCCTTGTATATTTGCCCCTTTTCAATAAACGCCCCACGTTGATAGCACAGAGGAGCCCGGCATGCACTGTATGGGAAAGCAGTCCACCTTGTTCCAGTTTTAAATTTCTTGCTATCTTAGCATTCAGATACCAATGGCTTGCTAAAAGAAAAAAAGAAATGTAATGTCTTTTTATTCTCAGGTCAATCGCTCACACTTTGTTCTGTTTTCAGAATCATTATTTTATATATTCTTTTTTCTTTTTTTTTCTTTTGTTTTTGTTCCAGAAAAGATTTTAGTTTTGTTCTGTTTTTCTTAATTTAAAAAGGGCAGAAAGTATTCGAGAAAAACAATGTGAACTGCTTTAGCTTTCTGGGGATTTTAAGGATAGCTTTTCTGCTGAAGCCAATTTCAAGATGAAAAGTTAAGCACTCCCACTTTCAGAAAAAAAAAAAAAAACCCACACACACAAAGAGTGTTGAGGACTTGTAGCTTAAAAAAGAATAAGTTTTAAAAACTGACTTTCTGTATTTATGATAGATATGACCATTTTTGGTGTTGAGTAGATTGTTGCATTGGAAATGAACTGAAGCAGTATGGTAGATTTAAAAGGAAAAAAAAAATAACCTTTTGTGTACATTTAGCTTTTTGTATGGTCCAGCTGACAGCTCCTCATTTGATGTTGTCTTGTTCATTCCTAGCAGATAGATTGCAATCCGTTGATTCGCCTAAACTTTTCTCCCCTTTGTCCCTTAATTCGACTTTTCTCTTGCCTCCTCCCACCTCCCATCCTATAATCTCCCACTTACAGTAGCTGCCTTCATTTCTTAGAGGGTAGCTGCAGAATTATTTTATAAAACTAAAGAAAGAATTTCAAAGGGTTCTAGGGGTCATTAGGATCCTCACAGATTATTTTTGGTTGGCGAGTTGAAACTTTTTAAAGGCAAATATTTCTAGTTACCTGTATCTGTTAGCCTTGTGCATTTATTACTATTATTATTATTTTTTAATTTATCCTTCCTTTGGCTTTTCTTTTCACCCCTTCTTTGCCTCCTTGTTTGGTAGATGCTTCAAATAGTCTTTTCCTAAGCTAAAGCATTTGTTTCGATTTGTGTAATTGGACTGTGTGCTTTCCTTTTCTAAAAAAAGGTTTTGGTTAGGGGTTTGGTTTGGTTTGGTTTGTTTTCTTTCCTCTCTCAGAAAAAGAAATTTCATGCTTTAAATAAAATCCAAAGACATACCCTTTCACTGCTGATGCAGAAAAAAGGGAAAGGGTTCTTGTTACTTGAGAATTTGTTTCTGATTTAAACAAACAAGACTTAGTTTAATAAAAGAAAGAGTAAAACAAAAGATTCCCAGGTTGTTATGTGCTTCTTCTGCAAGCAGAGAGGCAACTGTTAATGACAATTCCATATACCAAAAGACACATTTTTTACTTCAAAGTTTTGTCCTTGTGTTAGGCAGTCTGAGCGGCAAGTGATCCAGAGCGCAGCCAACAAAGAAGCAGATAGCAATGTACAGAGAGCAAAAAAGGAACCGTATATGAGGCACTTGTTTATGTTAATATCTGTATTCCTGTAACACACAACACAACGCACCATACACCCTTTCTCATCTTAACAACAAAAAATGGTCTGAACTTTAAAAAGAAAACTTTGTGCTGCTATAACGTAGATTTTGGAGACAAATAGATGCTTTGCTGTTTCACTTTCATAGCCAAACATCAACAGAAACAATCTCCCCTTGCCCCGAAAGTGTGAAATCCTTCCCCCCTTCATTCTCTTCCTTATGTTTCAAAAGGGAACTTTGAAGACTGTGAATGCAGGTTCCATTGGTCACCTTTCGGGCTTCTTTCCCCAGTGCTGAAGCCACTCATCGACTTTGCAAAAGACTGGAGCATTCCAAGATCTGAAAATGGATTTCTTTTTTTCTTTTTTGTCTTTTCTTTTTTAGCCGGGACTATTTTATTTTTATGAATTTGTTTTTAGTTTAATGAAAGAGTAGATCCTGAACTGTTGTACATATTTCTAACTAGGCTGATGCACAGTGCAAATTCCTTTTTTAATTTTTTTAAGTAGAAATACTAAAGAATACCATCTAACTATTCATACCAGTATCCAGTTGTAGCATAAGGTGTCAAAAACAAGTACGCAAAACATTTGCTGTTTTAAAAAGCTATTTTCTTTTAACAAGAATTCTTGTATTCCTCCCTGTGTTTGAGATGAACATTTTTAAATTTTAAAGTTGTACAGTTTTTTGTTTTCCATTATTTTATCGTTTGTAACTCTATGAAATATATATATATATTTTTTGCCATTTAATTGTTGTATGTTACTCTGTGTCTGTATCATATAGAAAAAAAAATTGTTTGTTTTTGGTTCTCTGTGATACCAATTAACAATTTAACACTAGCTTTATCTGTCAAATTCTGCTAGGTCTTTTCTGTAAACTTTGTTTTTAAAAATGATATTGCTTGGTAATAGTGCAATTTCTATCCCTTTCCTGCCCCCTCCCCTCAACTTTTAAGTTCATTTCCTTGTCATTTTGCCACCCCTTCTCCAATGGTTCTCTCTCCTCCCCCCCCCCCCACCTCTCTGTTCTAAGCTACTATGCCATCCTCCCTCTGAGGCAGAGTGACTATGTTTTGTTACGCCATGCCTTGACCTGTGGGTGCATTTTGGCAACAGCAAGGTGGCTGGTTGGGTAGATTGGCTAAAGCATGCTTCCAAACCACCAGTGGTTATATGATTGTTTCAACCTGGTGTGGGTTGCACACTCAATGCTTTCCTCTACAACTCTTCTGCCCACATATATGTTCATTCAAAAAAGAAAAAATGATTCTCAGCATTAACCCAGAAGTAGCAAAGCAGTGATGGTGAAAATTAGAGGTCAGACACGAGCTAGAAAGATTTTTGTGGGCTGACATCCACCATGGCTGTGACAAGTATCATTTGCAAAGCATGAATCCACTACAACACTCAACTGTTTGGATTGGTCTCACTCAGAGAATTTATTCCTGTCTGCTGCGTAGTAGGTAACCGAATAGGACATCTCAACTCTTTCAATTAATTCTTTACTTCCATCAACACTTATTTTTTTTTTTTGGGTTTCCCCCCCCCCCCCCCCCCCCCGCAAATACTCCACACCGTGGGTGGGTGCTAGACGGCATTCAGGCGGAGCACCATTGACCCATGGGACGGGAGTTATTTCATCCATCCTTCCAAAAGAATCTTAAGAAGGAAACACACACACGAAAAGGTTTAATAAATCTAGGAAGTTTTTTTTGTTTTTTAATTAAAAGCTATTTAAAGAGATGAATGTGGCCAAAGTTTTACACAACTGAAAATAAAGTAAAACAGATGGCATGTGTTTAAACCTGAGTTTCTCAGGCATGGCAGGAAGTTGCAGGAGAGAGAGGCAGTGACCCAAGCCAGTGCACTTGATGTTCATGGACGTATATTTTTTTTAAATAATAAATTAAATTAAAACATTTTAAATAGAAGCATAAATTGAGTTGGTTGTTTGTTGGCGCTGAGATACTGCCCACTGTGAAACAAAGCTTTGACTAGTTTTTTTGTTTGTTTGTTTACTTTTCAGGGGGGAGGGGGGCAAGTTTGGGTAGGAAAGAAAGGATAAATGAACGTGACCCTGAGGTGAAAAGGTATATGAACAGCCTTTGCAATGTACAAAAAAAACAAAAAACAAAAACAAAAAAAAAACACAAAAAAAAAATAGAGCAAGTGAAACCAAAAATGATGTTCTTGGTGTTTTTCTATAATGTAGTCTTGTTAGCTTTTTTGTTACTGTAACAATGCTGATCTCGAACTGTACCAAAATACATGGAGACTAACAAACAGAACCACATGGAACTTTCAAACTGAAAAAAAAAAATTTGTCACAAAAACTTTGTTGTCATAGTTAAGTTGATTGTAGATGGTAATTGAATATACTCCTTTGAAAATATTTCATCAAGTATGTTTCCTGCTCATTGTGATACATTAAAAAAATATGAGCAAAAGTTCTTTTCTCTGTCAACAGATTTTGTGTGTGTGCGCATGTGTGAAAGACATTGATGACTGATGAAGTGTAAATCTGAACAGTTATCTTGAAGGATATTTATTTCAAGGGCACAGACTCTTTGGTATTTCTAAGTATCATTGTACTTCCCATCTCTGGCACTCATGAAAGTGCCAGAGGTTGTGGCCATGGTGCTGATGAGCTTATTTAATTGAAAGGGGCAAGCCTGACAGCTTAAATAACATTTGATCCCATAGAATCCTAATCGCTCTTACTTTTTTGATTGAAATGTTTGCAGAAGAATGTTAGACACTTGGCACAATCATAAGCAAAAGTTTTGCTGGTGGCCAGGAGAGAGGTAAGTTCAACTTCCCTAAATGGGAATGGGATCCAGTGTTTATCAAAGGATATGAAAGGTAAGTTGAATTAAGTGGATTATTGACTGCATTTACCTTTCCTAGCAAAGGGCTTTTCTAACTCAGAGGACTGTTAGAGCAGAATTTGAGATAAGAACCGTCTGCAAAATAGTAGCATTAGCACTTCCTACATGCAAGAGAATACTCAGTCCTCTTATCAAAAACCCTCCCTTACAACAGAACATACCTGAAATCCATTAATGAGTACACCAAGATCGGGCCAAAAGGCCTTCCATTCATCTCTAATTTATAGCCACAGCTGATAAATAATTTATAAAACTTTTGCAGCTGGGTTTGAACAGCACTACAGGCGAATGGTGCCCTTGCAAGGTCTGTAGCATCTGCACTCGGCCAACAGGGGTCTTTTCTACCCCAGGAGCTGAGCTATGAAACCTGCTTCTGTTGGCTCAGACAGCCATTGTCAACCAAGTCTTTTTTCTTAGTTCCTGCAGCAGGCATTCAAGAAGAAGTAGTGACCCTATTGGTTCAAAATTTCAAAGAATTCCACAATTGGCACAGGCACTACTAAGTGCTCGGAAAGGAATAGTCAGTTCCCTTGCTGGTGCTGGAACCTCTCTGCCAAAAACGTCGTGTCACAGTCCCTAATGAACCCCTGCCCTTTCCCTAGGCAGCGCACCTTTCTTTTGGGTGTTCCTGGAGAAACGGGTGGCTTCTATCTCAGTATGTTTTCTTGGCACACAGTTATATCACTAATCTTTCTAACTACCCCACAAAGAGGTACAGTATGATAGAAATTTTTTAGACCAAAGCCACGTCTGCCTTTCTAAGCTACAATTATTTTAGGATCTGGCAAGATCACATTGAAACGTTTTAAATGGAACTAGTTTTGCAGAGGAGTTTTGCTGCCTCAGCTCTTTGGAGGAAGGTGACTACAATTCAAATTCCTCTAAAGATAAATTTTTAACAAGAAAATAAGACAAAACTTTAGTGATGGTTGAGCCCTTTGTATCAGAAAAATCTCAGCACCTAAATTGCATTGAGAGAAGATTGAGTAAGGGGCTCTTTCTGTTATGGAAAAGCTTTTTTTCTTTTGGGAAAAGAAGTCTTCCAATCTGGCTTCAATATCATGCTCATGTGGATACTAATCTCCTTGGAATTAATAGCATTTCCCCCCTGGAAAACGTGAAACGGCAACATCTTAAAATGGCTGATATGTGTTAGTCAGGTAGCTGTTTCTAATTTTGCTTTAAAGAAATGTCTGCAGTGGCTAGCTCCTGTTATAGACTAATGACCTTCCAAATCTCACTTTTAACAAGTTTAGACTTCAAGTTACAAGAGCACAAGCAGTTTAAGAGTCAAGTTGAAGGATGAGAAGTTTGCACCTGCTGCTCTGCTCTGCAGCTTTAATTACAGCAGGGCAGATGTGCTCGTTCAGTCTCTTACATTACTGCTGGGGGGGGGGCATCCAAGGCCATGGCAAGACTTGCAAAGAAACGAGTGCTTTCAGGGCCATTAAAGGAGAGACAGCTTTCCATTACTTTTTACTTCATAGCAAAAGTGTACCTTCCTCCCTCCCGCCCTTTCTCTTTCACTCTTTTTAAAACTAAAGGCATATGTTGTTAAGCTGTCTTACCCAATTGGTTTTGATTCCTCTCTCTCTCTGGTTTTTTAATTACAGGTGCAAAAGTAAATGTGTTCTTTACCCTATGTGGAACAAGCAGACAGAGACTAGTGAATCCAACTTAAGAATCCCTTATTAAGACAGGAATGAACACTTTCAGATGAACCGTTTTACTCTTGGGCCAAGATCCCTTGACCTGAGAAATAAGTGCTAAGAACTAAGACAACCAAGAGAGAAAGGCATCAGTAGATAGTCTGTAGTGTCAAAAGCTTTGTTTGGACTCTCGTTATTCCTTGCTTTGCTACTCACGATGCACCGCCCTTCCCTAAATCCCCTTATGCACTGCTACTGTCTTTTACAGCCCCTCCTAATGTCTCACTTATATTTGCATGCTGCTTGAAAAATATTTTGTAGAATCACTTCTTGCTTGTGCCTCAGAATGATCTAGAAGTGGGTGACTTCTATCCCAGGCATTGAGGATAGTGAGGTAATGAGTCGGGGGGAAGGCACTAACCATGTGTGTGGCCTCTGTCCTCTACACCTTCTTCCCACACACTCTCTTGTCAGACACTAAAGGAGCAGTTGAGAGTGTGGGCTCAGGAGTCCAACTAATGGGCTTCAAACTTGGACTCATCCAGTGCAACTGCTTGTGTTCCTTATTCCCATGGTAAAATGAGGATAATGGGACCTGTGTCATAGGATAGTTGTGAAGATTCAATAAATTATTATACATAAAATGTTTCGAACACTGCCTGACACAAGCTGAGTGCTAAATATCTGTTGATACTATTACTGTAAGTATTAACTCTCCACGTTTCCTTTGCTCTAGGTCCCTTGTGACTATAACTTTCTGACTTACTGAACTTCACAGAGGGTTTAGGGACTACAGTTGTATAAGTCAGTCCCATCAAGCCTTTGCCATATATTTATTCTGGTGCCTCCCTGCCTGTACTTATCTCAAAGGGTCCAGCGATCCTTCAGAGAGCTTCTGCTCATGCATTATACAGGTATATAGGACAGGAGTTTGCATTTCAGTCACTCAATGCCCAACTTCTAGTGATGAATTTGGTCGGAGGAAAGGATGGCTTGTAGTTAGCTTTTGTTTACAAGATACCCTGCCTTGATGGGTCAGCAGCTTAAAGGCCTGTGGTTATAGAATAGGGAAAATGGAATAGATTGGGACAATTTGTCCACTGCCACTGCCTCTTTGAGGTGGTTCAGATACACGGGTTGAGAGCATTTAAAGACTGAGAGAGTGAACAAATGGTACATGAAACCAAATAGAAAGAGGAATACACACAATACTACAGGAGGATCTTTCCACCCCCAAACACAGGAAGGGTTTAAAAATATATACTATTATTCTAGTAACCTGCAAAATAAACATCTGGAAGAGGCATGGGAACGAGTAAAAAGTAAATCAGCCTAGAGAAAAGGGTTGAGTAGAGTGTTGCCCTGATAGCCTCTACGTATAAGGACTCATTGGTGATACAGGCTTTATGAAGCTATGGCTCTGTGAACTTGCTCCATTTTAAGTCAGAAACAATGATGTATTGGAAATAAGGTTGCTGATATGGGCATCAGAAAGCTAGTAAAGGCTATGGAGGATGACTGCTGGGTGGTTTCTTTTCTCTGAGGATAATAACGTGTACATGTAGTTTGGCATATTGCCTGTAGATGGAATATCATACAGGGTGTTTGCTTTCTTTGTTACATGGTTCTACATTTGACATTGTTTGAGTAATTTCCAAAGTCTTATTTGTATTCAGTTGAATTTATTTCTTTCAATACTGTAAAGATGTTGCTCCACTGTTGCCTCATTTGAATTGTTTCCAATAAGAAATCTGCTGTCATCCTTATTTTTAATGTATTTTTTTCTCTAGTTGCTTTAAAAATTTTTCTCTTTATCACTAGTTTTATCATGTTTCAATTTATGATGTGCCTTGGAGCAGTTATTTATATTTCTTGTGCTTGGAGTTTGTTGAGCTTTTGGGTTTGTAGTACTTTTCATCAAAATTGGAAATTCTTCCGTCATTATTTCTATAAATATATTTTCTTCTTTAAATATATTTTCTTCTGTCCCTTCTCCTCCCCTCCCCAAGGACTCCAATTATATATGTATTAGGCTATTTGAAGTTAACCTGTAGCTTACTGATGTTCTGGTTTTGTGGAGTCTTGTGGGGGCAGGGGTTACTGTTCTCTGTGTGCTTCATTTTTGATAGTTTCCAATGCTATGTCTTGAAGTTCACTAATCTTTCCTTCCAATCTGCCATTCGTCCATCCAGTGTATTTTTGCATCTCAGGATTTAGTTTTCATCTCTATAAGTTTGATTTGGCTCTTTCTTTTGTATCTTCCATGTCTCTACTTAACTTTTGAACATATAAAATACAGTTATTAGTGACTGCTTTACTGTCACTCTCTGCTAAAGCTATGTAAGTTCTGAGTTGGTTTCAGTTGGTTGATTATTCTCCTCACTATGAGCTGTGTTTTCCTGCATCTTTGCACGTCTGGTAATCTCTTAATGGATACCAATCGTTGTGAATTTCACCTTGTTGCGTGCTGGATATTTTTGTAGTCCTATGAATTTACAGTTTGTTCTAGGATGCACTTAAGTTATTGAAAAGTTTTCATTGGTGTTATTTTTAAGTTTCGTTGGACAGGATTAGAATGCTGTTTAGTCAAGGGCTAATTATTCCCTACTACTGACTACTGAAGAACGACCTTTCTGAGAACTCTACTCAAATGTCCCACAAACTGTTCCCCATGTGTGAGCATCACGTGCTGGTCCCCCTTATCCTTTGGGCTTATTTTTTCCCAGTCTCAAGTAGTTTCCTAACATGCATGCAACTGGTCAGCACTTTTCTGAATACTTGTAGGGGACCCTCCAGAAGTTTTCAGGTACTTCAGTCTTGCGAATTCTGCCTGCCTTGGTCTTCTCAGCCTTAGCTTTATCTCAACTTAGGTAGTCTGCTAGGCACTATCTAGGTTCCTCACCCTGTACTGGGACCTGGAAGCTCTCAAGACATTAAGGTGAGATAATCATAGGGCTTACCTTGTTTGTTTCTCATGTCTCAAGGATTGTCCTTCACTGTGTGATATCCAGTGGCTCAAGAACCATTTTTTTCATATATTTGGTTTGTATTTTTAGTTATTTTAGCTGGGAAGGGTATGAGGTAAGAGTCCTACACACCTTTCAAAAGTGCTACCTACACATATGAAATTTCCCAAAAGGTTTGAATTAACACAGGAATCTGATTTATCTGAACATCATATATTGCTGATTCACTCTTTTTTATTTTTTTTTAAGTAATCAGAAATAAAACATCAATGGATTTTATTGGTCACCATGAAAAGTCTGAATTTTAAACAGATTCTTGGACTGGGGGTTCATATCCATCAGCTCGCTCAACTTTAGCACCTGTCTCATCCCCAGTAGCTTTTCCAGAACTGTTACCTTCACCATGAAGTTCCATGAATTTTCCCAATTCAAACTTGGGCTTCTTCAGCATTTTGACTTTTCTAACAAAGACATCATGGAGCAGATAAATAGATTGGCAAGCCTTTTCTATGTCTTTTCCAATGCTATCTGGAATCAATTTATTGACCACTTCTTTCAAGTCATTTGTCTGCACCTCGCGGGTCATGATTTCCATCATCTTCCAGATTTGGCGGACCTGTTGATGCTGAGCATAAGAGGTCTTCTGAATCTGATTGTTGCGTTTTTTAGTGAAACCAACACAGAATAGATGAAGCAAATAACCATCGGTAGTCTTGACATCCACATGAGTTTCAATCATGGTCTGCCATTTTCTGACCATGGAGCACATTTTGTCACGGGTAAGATCCATGCCATGGAAATTAGGTAGTTTTTGCCTTGAACATCCTCAGTAATTAACTTGAACTTTCTAAATGCAACTTCATCATTCTGCAGATCAGCGAGGCTCACTTCAAAAACACGACCCTTGAGACCATCAGATGCAATTTTGGTTCCTTGAGTTCTTGTGACTAGTGTTTTCCCAATGTTTCTTATATTGAACATAGCTGGTGCTTTGACATCGTACCAATCTTTCTTGGAAAATGGGTCAACCACTTTTTTCTTGGCTCCCTTCTTGCCGCCTTTCTCAAGGCACTTATTCTTGCCGACCGCCATGGTGCAGCTCACAGAGCCAAAAGGCCTGATTCACTCTTAAGGTCAAGGATTGCAACTAATTCATCCTTTTGTTTCATCACAATGACCAACTGTGGGAGAAAGGTAGGTAAATGACAGTAGTCATTCTTGCTAAACTTAAACCATGGCTTTGTTTGTATGTTTATTTTGGCAAAAAAACAAAAACAAATTGTTCCTACTTTAACTGGGCATATAATACATCCATCAGTGAAGTTGTTAAAGTATTAACTCATTACTTGCTTTCAAAACTCTCAAGATTTGTTCCAGAGTAACTTTCCCATTATACTTATCTGCAGATAACCTGCTCCATTAAAACCAGTCTACCTTCTAAAAACACTCTGTACTGTCCCTTCTACATTTAAAGGCTTAACTAATGTCCTTTACTCCAAGACATATCCCATCGGCCCAGTCCCTTTTCTAACCCCTTATAAACAGCCCATGTAATGCCTTGTTTGGCAGTGCCTCATGTATGTGTCTTATCCTTAGATAGCCTCCTACCATACATTTACATTTAATGTTTGAATGACTGAGTAAATAAATTAAAGAATGAAGAAAAGGGTAGTCACCCTCATCATTATGCTTTTTATGAAAGAAGAGATTGTAAATGGGTGAGTAAAAATAGAATTATATACAATTAGGGTCGGGCACTAAAAATATTTCAGGCCCCAAACGTTCTCTAAAGTAAAAGGAGAGGGTCATATTTCAGCAGATACTAATAGAGAATAGACATCAATGAAAAAATGAAACTAGAAAGTATAAAAACTATACTAGGCAAATGTTTTCTTTCTAGGAGAGAATATAATTGCAATAAAAGACAGTTTTAGAATTTGGAAGTACCACTTAAAACCCTCTGTAGCTGTCCCCCAAATTGAAGGTTGGTATTAAGTAGATATTTGAAAGGAGTTATACATGGCTATGTTTTTCTAATCAAAATGCAAATGTTTGTAGAATATTTGAAAGCTAGTCCTCCCCACCAAACCTAGAAAGACCATCAGAATATAACCCTAACAGGGAGATTCAGATAAATATGAAGTCTGAAATTTGTCTTCAGTATTTACTAGCTGATTTCTTCAGTTGGTTCATGAGAAAAAAACATGGAATATTTTTATGATTTTCTTTCTGTAAAATCTCATGGCAATAAAGATATTTCTATTATATTTGTCAAGTATAAATGTAGTAGAAAAAACTGAGTACAGAAAAACGAGATGCAAACATCTAAAGTTCTATTTAATTGTTCTGCCTGACAGGGCATCCTCTCTAACTTTAAAATGTGTTGTTTTGTTTTTGGCTATCAAAGAGCTATACAAGTAAACATCTTCCTTCCCCCGAAGAAAAGTAGCATGCCCAGAATGTTTCATGGGTAACTTTTACCAAGCCTTTATGGCCAGTGCTGAGGCCATTTCAAAGCCATTAGAGAATGATAGATGAATATAAAAACAGATGTGAGGGGGGGAAAAAAACTTCCATTAAGGTAAGCCTCCAAATAAAAATTCCAAATCATGTGAAAAAAATTTAGCAAGATAACCAACAATTTAATAACCAGGAGATGGATTTTCTTAAAATCTAATGGCCTATGATTCATTAACAGTCACTATTTATAAAATAAAAGCAGACAGGTATGAATGAAGAAAATAATTAAATTAAAAAGTACAACTGTCACCCCAATAAACTTTAATTAAAATAAATTAAATTAAAAATCCTATCTATGAAAAATATAGTAACTGAGTTAAATTCAATAGTAAGTGACATTCAGAGAGATAATAATATGGCCATTTTTCAGAATGGAAAAATAGCTTTCCAGATTGAAAGTACACATGACATACTAAGAAGGATTAATGAAATAAGTCGACACTGAGACACACCCTAGTGGAATTTTAGGTAATCTATAAAGCTATTTTTATCCTCAGTGGCTTTTAAGATTTTTCTCTTTACATTTAATATTTGGTAAAGAAACAATTAAGACTGAGCAGATTTTGTTAGGAAGAACAGACACGTGAGACAATGGAGTAACATCCACAAGGTACTGAGAGAAAAGAACTAGCAATGTAGGTTTATATATCCAGCTAACCTATCATTCAAGAGTGAGGATAAAGACATTTTGGGAGGGCGACTGGCATGCTGCTGGTTAAGAGTTGGCTTGGGATGCCAGCTCTGAGTGGCAGAGCCTGGGTTCGGATCCCACATGAGGGCCAGTGACGCTGCCCTCTATAGCTAAGATGGTGAACAACAGCTTGACCTGGAGCTGAGCTGCCTTGAGTTGCCAACGACGGCGTAGACTGCAGCCTCTGATGCAGTGGGCTGCCATGAGCTACCGTGAGTGGCTGGCAACCAGCATTGAACGGCTGGCAGCCGGCATGAACTGCCAAGAGTCGTCATGAGTGGCCATCCAGTGGCCGGTAACTGATCTGCCTCACCCTGGAAGAGCACAATGATCACAATACTAACATGGGCCAGTGAAGCAATGTCCTCCACAACTAGACTGAAGAACAAAAGGACAGCAACTTGTCTGTTCCCCTTCCCCGGTTCCCCTAACGATGTTCCCCTCTCCCAATTACCCAATAAAAAATCTTTTAAAAAATCTGGGAAAAGAGAAGCTAACTATTTTTTTTTTTTTGAGGGCAGTGTCACTGGCCCTCATATTGTGGGCCCCGAACTGGGGCTGCTGGCTTCCTAAGCCAGCGGAGAAGCTAACTTTTAAAGTCTCTCAGCCACCTCATAAAAACAGAGTGGCTAGAAGAAGAAATCCAAAATCCACAAAATCTGTTTTAAAAAACTAGGTAAGAAAGGTATCTTCACAAACCTCAAAACACAACAGCAAGGGATACACTATTAAAGCTATATGCCCTGCATGGAATCAACAGTCTCCAAGAAAAAGAGGTGTCAGATGAGCTTGAAAACAGGGAAACCGTAAGATAACCCCCAGGGACCCACGAGAACAGCTGAAACTAGGAGAGGGCTTCTTTGCTCTAACTATGGGGTCAGGAAACTGGGAAGCAAGGCAAGTCCTGAAAGAGCTGGAAATGAAATTCCCTTTTAGGACAAAATGTCACAATGAGAAGAAACTATACAGTTAAGAGAATTCAAACTGAGCGACATAGGGATAACAGCGAGGGGTGCAGAAAGAGAAAACACATAAGAGGAACTAGCATGAGATCAAGCCAGAGCACCCAGTTAAAACTGAGTGAGGGGAACAGGTCAAGAATTCTCATAATATGAGACCATATTTTTGAAGACTTCATGAAAATAACATAAGAGGAATCAACAGGAAGCTAAAAAAGTTATTCCAATTCATCCATTTCTCCTAAAAGTTCAGGAAAACGAATTTCATTTAAAATAATCAACAGAAGAGGATTGTAGTTGAATCCCATAGAAAGTTATTATAAGAAAAATAGTTAAGGAGCAGAATAACATTCATACAACAAAAGAAAAGATATGCCCATAAAACAGATGAACATTATATAGTCCAATATTTCTTTTTTAATTAAAATTTTTTGGGGTGACATTGGATAGTAAAATTACACAGGTTTCAAATGTACAATTCTGTAATACATCATCTATATATCATATTGTGTGTTCACCACCCAGAGTCAGTTCTCCTTCCATCACCATATATTTGACCCCCTTTACCCTCTTCTACTTTCCCCTCTTCCCCTAATATTTCAAAATAAGCCAAAAGAAAATTTTGGACAGATAGATGTAAAAGAACAGTATTATAACTAGAAATCAGAACTGAGATAATAGAGCAAAATTAGAAAAAAAGTTCATTTTAGAAATGAAGGATAAAGACTGGATAAACGGAATAAAAATTATTTAAGAAAAGTGGAAACTGAAGATGAAATTTTAAGATCCAAAAAGAATTTTTTTTCTCTGCTTCCAACTAGGATGTAGAACGCTGCAAAGACTAACTTCCACCCAACCAAGCAATTTAAAAAAATGGATAATCCAGGAAATTATCATTTTTTTCTTGCATCCACTAGAAAGCGAAGGTTAGGTAACAATTAAGTACCTTGAGTTCCAAAGAGGAACCGGCCCTTCCCAGGAGAAAGGGGGCTCAAGGCTGTCTCATCTTTAGAAGAGCACGGGAGAAAAAGGAGGCCGCTATACAAGGCTATAGGAAAAAATCAACTACAAATTTGGCAGAATGTTAAATGGCCATGTGACGGCATTCACTGGGAGCCCTTCCCAGGCCTCCACCAGGTGCTCTGAAAGACAACTGCAGGCCTGTGGGAAGTGACCAGCTGCTGCTGGCAAATAGGCATTAAATACTACCTGCTGCCAGGAACCTTCTCTCCTCCAAGCAAAAGCAACACAGAAGGAAGGGATAACTAATTGTGTTACCCCGGGTCATGGACAAGACACTTTGTGGCTTGGGATGGGTAGAAGGGAGAAAAGCCCTGAGACAGGGGCAGGAAAAGAAGGTGCTACCAATAACCAGCAGATGTCTGCTATCACTGAGGGAGATGCAGAAAAGTCCTGCCCAGGACCAACTACATAAGACAAAGGAATGGCTGCCAAGGGAATAAAGAGCAAGAGCTCTGAGAAAGCCCCATCCAAGGTAAACAGGGCCTCACTAAAATTGAGGCTGGACCTACAAAATGGAGAACCCCTCCATTGAACCCCACGAGCCTACCACTGAGTGATGAGCAACAACCAGAGTGTGAAGAAAAACCCTCTTCAAGGTACAGGCATGCAGGAGTAGCTGGAAGTCAAGGGGGAGAGCAAAAGCACTGGGAAAAACCCTCTGATACCCAAGCCCCCAACCTAAACACAGGGCAAAGCAGCCTATGATTAGAAGAAACCGAAGTCTGGTGTACTGAAGTCAGCTCCTGATTTTCTTGACTCAATCCCCTAACAGAGAAAGGGCATGCCTATTTCTAGGCATAAGTACTATTTACCTCACTGCCTACTGTTCTACACACAGTGCATCAAAAAAGAAGCAACCAAACATTATGTGACTACTTAGAGAAGAATATAGATAGCATCATTTATGAAGTTGCTTTGACAAAAAAAAAATGAACTGATCAAATTTCTAACATGAGATGTCTTACACAATAAGCTAAGACCACAGAAGGCTACAACCTCAGGGTTGGGGTAATCCAGAGGTGGAACAGGCCTCTTATGGATTTACAATCTGGATTCAAATTCCCCAAGAAGTCTATGGAATCTCAGACTTCAAATTTGGTTTTCTGGACTGACGGTCACAGTTACTTGACACAGCAAATGTAAAGCTCCTCTATAAAAAGGTACATTCATCATATGCCTAAAATTATCTTTATATCTAATTTTCAAATACAGTATCCGGCTCACAAAAACAACCAAGTACAAAGGAAATTAGACTCTATGAGTGAGAATTAGCAGACAATAGAAATAGAACCACGAAGACTTAGATATTGAAATTATCAAATGCAGATCATAAAATGACTATGTTGATTAGATTTGATGAAATAAAAGCTTAAAGATATCTTCATTGGATGGGAAAGTAACATAAAAATGACAAAAATGATATAAATGAAATTAAGGACTCGATGAATTTCATAGCAGATAGGACATAGATGAATAATTAGTGATTAGAAACAAATAAGAATTTATCAAAATTGCAGAATGGAGAGATAAAAGTATTAAAAAATACAGATAAAAGGGCAAGAAATATAAATTATACAGTGAGAAGACCTGGCATATTTATTCAGTGTCTCAGGAGAAGAGTAGAAAGAGATTAGTGAAGAGGCAGTATTTGAAGAGAATATGGCTGACAATTTTCTAGACACAGTGAAAGACACAAATCAAATGTTTAAGTTCAATAAAAAGTAAATGAAAAGAAAAGGAAAAAGAAAACTAGCCCCAATATGGTGAATGTGCAGAAACCTGAGGCCAAAGTAGGCATAGAAAGCAGACTTGTTATTTTCAAAGGAATGCCCATTAGTGAACTTACTATGCAACAGCAACAATCGAAGCTGGAAGGCAGTAGAAGGATATCTTAATTGGCGGAAAGAAAATAACTACTAACGTAGAATCCTATACTCAGGAAAAGTATAATTTTGGAATGCAGGCAAAATACAGAAATTTTCAAATAAACAGTGTGCCACCTATAGACTGACAAAAAGGATGTACTTTAGTCATAAGGAAAATGATCCCAGAGAGAAGATCTGATTCAAAAAGACGCTGGATATTTTAAAAATACTGAACTGTATGTAGATAAATCTAAATACTGATCTCCACTGAAAAGCTGTTAGAACTAATAAATGACCTCAGTAAAGTGGCAGGATACAAAGTCAATACACAAAAATCAGTTGTGTATACACAAATAACAAACTATAGGAGAAATACAAAACAATCTCATTTACAATTGCATCAAAAAGAATAAAATACCTAGGAATAAATTTAACCAAGGAGGTGAAAGACCTGTACACTGAAAATTATAAAACACTGTAAGTGAAGAAGATATAAATAGAAGGGTATAACTGTGCTCATAGATTGGAAGAATTAATATCATTAAAACATCCACGCTACCCAAAGCAATCTATAAATTCAATGCAATCCCTATCAAAATTTCCATGGCATTTTTCACACAAAATAAACAATCCTAAAATTTGCATAAACCCACAAAAAGTCCCAAACAGCCAAAGCATTCTTGAGAAAAAACAATAAAGCTGGAGGCAACATGCCCCCTGATTTTGAACTATATTATGAAGCTTTAATAATTGAGACAGTATGGTGTTGCCATAAAAACAGAGACAAAAATCAATGGAACAGAATAGAGAGCCTAGAAATAAACCCATACATATGTGGTCAATTAATCTACGACAAAGGAGCCACGATTATAAAATGGGACAATAATTGTTTCTTCAATAAATTGTGTTGTGAAAACTGAACAGCCACATACAAACAAAACTGGACCACTATTTTACATCATTCTCAAAAATCAACTCAAAATGGATTAAAGATTTGAATGTAAGATGGGAAAACATTAAACTCCTAGAAAATAGGAAATGAGCTCCCTTTTTGACATCAGTCTTGGCAATGATTTTTGGATTTGACACTAAAAGCAAAGGCAATAAAGACAAAAATAAACAAGTGGGACTACATCACACTAAAAAGCTTCTGTATAGCAAAGGAAACCATCCACAAAATGAAAAGATAACATATGGAATGGGAGAAAATACTTGTAAATCATGTATCTGACAATGGTTTAATATCCAAAAATATATCTAGAGAAGGCAAGTTCATACAGAGAGGCAAAGTCAAGATGGCAGAGTATGTAGATTCTGAACTCACCTCCTCCCAGAACACGTCAAAATTACAACTAAATATAGAACAGCCACTTCTGAGAACCATCTCAAGACAAGCTGAACAGAATTCCTATAATGACAGATATAAAGAAGCCATGTCAAGATGGTAGGAGGGGCAGAGACAAGGTCTGGTCAGGCCCACACCCACAGTTTGGCAACTCACAAACTGAAAGGATATCATAGCTGCAGAGGTTGCCCCAAAAGAGCAAGGGGTCTGAGCCCTATGCCTGCGCCGTAGTCTGGAGACCCTGTAGCAGGAAGAGGAGCCCCCATAATATCTGGCTTTGAAAACCACTGAGGATCACATCCAAGAGATATGAAGGACTGGGGGAGAACAAGACACTGTTATTAAAGGACTAATGCGCAAACTCTCCTGCTCCAAGCTCCGGCACTGAGGCAGGCTGAGTCACACAGGGTGAAATTAAATTGACTAACTGAAAGGTGAGGGTTGGAGGGGCAGGGATCAGTGGAAATTCTCTCTGGGGGTGGAAGCACTGGAGGGTACCATTCTTTTGTTTCTTTTGTTGTGCACTCCATCCATGTTCAAGCTGGCCTTGAATAGAGGTCACCAATCTATCCCTCCCCATTAACCTAACACCATTTGCCCTTCCCCTGTGTTCCCCTGAGATCTGGCCCCACCCAACCCGCTAGCCCTAGCCAGAGCCCTTCCCAAGTGCACTGCAGACCCTCCACACAAGCAGCAGCTCTTCTTGGATCCTATCACAGTCTTTAAGTATGCCCAAGCCAGCACATGTGGAGGCCAGCCTCAATTCCTCTCATAGTCTTTCCTAATTGTGTTCAAGTTGGCATAGGTAAGCCAGCTTTAGATCCCATCGGAGTCTTTCCCAAGCGTGCTCAAGCTTGGCACAAGCAGCAGTTGCCCTTGGCTCACACTGTAGCTCCTACCAAGCAACTCCAAGCCCAACACAAGAGGCAGCTGGCTTCAGCTTGCACAGCAGCTCCCACTAAGTGGCCCCAAGGCTGACATAAATGCCGATTGGCCTTGACTCACACTGTTGTTCCTACCAGGCAGCCCTAAGACAAGCACAAGTGGCAGCCAGCCTCGGCTTGCATCATAGCTTCTACCAAGCAGCTCAAAGCCTAGAACTAAATGATGGCTAGCCTTGGCCTGCACCAGAGCCCCTCTCAAGAGGTTTCAGATCTGGCACATCAAGTAGCCCACCTCAGCTACCATCAGAGTCTCACCCAAGTGACTCCAAAACTGATCCACTCAATGGGGAGCCTTGCCTAGCACCAGAGCATTTTTAAAGCAACTCTCACTCTATGAGGCCAGGCCCCCCACACAAGACTGTCCACAGTAGTCATGGCTGGTCATCCCAGCCAGTTAACCTGAGGGTCAACCCCACCCACAGCAATTGTAGCCCAAGTACAACAGAAGGGCACGCACAATCCACACAGAGGACACTCCTTAAGTACCTGCCTCTGATTACCAGGGGGAATTGCACTACTGTGCAATCCAGGACACTTTCTTTATAAGGTCACTCTTTCAAGATCAGAAGATGTAACAGATCTACCTAATATATAGAAACAAACACAGAGTCATCCAGAATTAGGAGACAGAGTTTTTCACGTTACAAATGAAGAAAAAAAAAAAGGAACAGAACCTCAGAAAAACTAAATGAAAAAGACACAAGCAATCTACAAGATAAAGAGTTCAAAACAATGGTTATAAAGATGCTCAATGAACTTGGGAGAAAATAGATGAATTCAGTGAGAACTTCACCAGAGACAGAAAATAATAAAAAGAATCAATTAGAACTGAAGAATACAGTAACTGAAATGAAAAATACACTAGAGGGGATCAACAGCAGATTAGATGGCAGAGAACAAATCAGCGATCTTGAAGACAGGTAGTGGAAATCACCCAATGGGAACAGACAAAAGAAAGAAATAATTAAGAATAATTAAGGTGGGCCGGCCGAGTGGCGCATTGGTTAAGCGCTGGTTTTGGGATGCCAGCGGCCCCGGTTCGGATCCCACATGAGGGCCAGTGACACTGCCCTCTACAGCTAACAACAGCTCCACCTGGAGCTGGCTGTGCGAGCCCCGGTGATGGTGTGGGCTGCAGCCCCTGCTGCAGTGGGCTGCCATAGGCTACAGTGAGTGGCCCGCAGCCAGCGTGAGCGGCTGGCAGCCAAGCGTGAGCTGCCAATAGCCGCGGTGAGCGACATCCAGAGGCCAGCGACCAATCTGCCTCATCCGGGAAGAGCGCAATGACGATGCCAACAGTGAAGCAACATCCTCCGCAACTAAACTGAGGAACAAGAAGACAGCAGCTTGTCTGTTCCCCTTCCCCGATTCCCCAACACTGTTCCCCTCCACCAATTCCCCAATAAAATCTAAAATAAAAAAATAAAAAATAAAAACCCAAAAAGACAAAAAACAAATGTAGTAAAACTTATTAAAAAAAAAAAAAGAATAATTAAGGAATAATTAAGGAATCTCAGGGACAACAGCAAGTGTACCAATATTAGAGTCATAGGGGTCCAAAAAGAAAGAGAGAAAGAGAAAGGGAAAGAAAACCTAACTGAAGAAATAATACTTGAAAACTTTCCCTAACCTGGTGAAGGAAACAGACATCCAAGCCCAGGCAGCACAGTGAGTCCCAAACAAGATAAAAAGTAAGAGGCCCACACCAAGACACATAATATTAAAATGCCAAAAGTTAAAGTTAGAGAAACTTAAGAGCAGGAAGAGAAAAACAGCTAGGCACATACAAGAGATTCCCCTGTAAGATTATAACCTGATTCTCCACCAGAAACTTTGAAGGCCAGAAGGGAATGACATAATATATTCAAAGTGACAAAAAGAAAAACTACATCCAAGAATACTGTAGCCAGCAAGGTTATCATTCAGAATTGAAGTAGAGATAAAGAGCTTCCCAGGCAAGCAAAAGCTAAAGGAGTTCATCACCACTAAACTGGCACTACAAGCAATGTTAAAGGGACTTCTATTGGGTTGTCGGAAAAGTCATGACATTTTTTTCTGTTTTTTGTTGCAAAAATGCTTCATGATTTTTCCAACAACCCAATATAAGCAGAAAATAAAAGGCTAAAACTAAAAATAAGAAAATACAGGAAAGAAAAATTGCATTCATAAAGACAAATATGTAGTAAAAGTAGATCAATTATAAAGCAATTATGATGGTTAAAAGACAAAAATAGTAAGATCATGTGTAACTACAATAGTAAATTAATTGATACACATACAAACACAAAATATATATGATGTCAAAAATGTAAATATGGGGAGAGGATGAGTAAAAAATGTAGTGCTTTTAGAATGCATCTGAACTTCAGAGACCATTAACTTAAACTACACTGTTAGAATATAACTTGTTATATATGAATCATGGTAACCATAAACCAAAAACCTATAATAGACACACAAGAGACAAGAAGAAAAAAATCCAAAGAAATTACTAAAGAAAGTCATCAATGTATAACAGAAGAGACATGAGAAGAAAATGACAGAGAAGAATTACAAAACCAACCAAACCAAGAAAACATTAACACAATGGCTAAAACTATATATCAATAATTACTTTAAATGTAAATGAACTAAATTCTCCAATCAAAAGACATAGGGTGGCTTAATGGATAAAAAATAATAATAAAAAGACCCATACAGATCGAAAGACACACACAAATTCAAAGTGCAGAGATGGAAAAAGATATTTCATGCAAATGTAAACAGAAAAATCTGGAGGAGCAATACACAGACCAAATAGACCTTAAAACAGAGACTATAACAACAGACAAAGTAGGACATATATAATAATAAACAGATTAATCCAGCAAGATGATATAACACTTGTACCTATCTACACACCCAACATAGAAGCATCTAAATATATAAGGCAAATATTGACAGACATAAAGGGAGAGATTAACACTGTCACAATAAAAGTATGAGGATTTAACACTCCATTTATATCAATGGATAGATCATCCAGACAGGGAAAAAAAAAAAGTAGCCTAATTGACACATTAGAACTGATGAAATTAATAGGTATTTTAGAACTCTCTACCCAAAACAACAGAATACACATTCTTTTCAAGTGCACATGGAACATTTTCCAGAATAAACCACATGGTAGACCACAGAACTACTATCAATAAATTTAAGAAGACTAAAATAATATCAAACAATTTGTCCCCACCACAATGGTATGAAAATATTAACAAATACCAATTAAAACAAGAAAAATAGGGAAAAAATGCAAGCATGTGGAAGCTAAACAATGCAAGCATGCCACTAAACAATCATTGGGTTAATTAAGAAATCAAGGAGGGAATCAAATAATATCTTAAGAAATATGAAAATGAAAAAACAATGATCCAAAAGCTATGGGACACAACAAAAGCAGTTCTAAGAGGGAAATTCATAGTGATACAGGCCTACCTCAAGAAATAAACAAACAAAAACTCAAACAATATAACCTTACACCTAAAGAAACAAACAAACAAAAAGAATAAACAAAGCCCAAAGTCAGTCAAAGGAAGAAAATAATAAAGAACAGAAATAAATAAAATAAAGATTGAAAAAAGTAAGAATAGAAAATACCATGGAAACTAAAAGCTGCTTCTTTGAAAAGATAAAATTGATAAACTCTCAGATTCATCCAAAAAAAAAGAGATAAGACCCAAATAAAATCAGAAATGAAAGAAAAGTGACAATTGATACCATAGAAATACAAAGACTTATACAAGAATACCTACAAATTGGACAGCCTAAAATAAATGAATGAATTATTAGAATATACAATCTTCTAAGACTAAATCAGGAAGAAACATAAAATCTAAACAGAGAAATCACTAGTAACAAAACTGAATCAGGAAAAAAAACTCCTAAAAAACAAAAGCCCTGGGGCCGGCCGAGTGACGCATTGGTTAAGCGCTGGTTTTGGGATGCCAGCAGCCCCGGTTCGGATCCCACATGAGGGCCAGTGACACTGCCCTCTACAGCTAACAACAGCTCCACCTGGAGCTGGGCTGTGCGAGCCCCGGTGATGGTGTGGGCTGCAGCCCCTGCTGCAGTGGGCTGCCATAGGCTACAGTGAGTGGCCCGCAGCCAGCGTGAGCGGCTGGCAGCCAAGCGTGAGCTGCCAATAGCTGCGGTGAGTGACATCCAGAGGCCAGCGACTGATCTGCCTCATCCGGGAAGAACGCAATGACGATACCAACAGTGAAGCAACATCCTCTGCAACTAAAACTGAAGAACAAAAAGACAGCAACTTGTCTGTTCCCCTTCCCCGACGATTCCCCAACGCTGTTCTCTGCCAATTCCCCAATAAAATCTTTAAAAAAAAAAAAAGCCCTGGACCAGACAGCCACACAGGTGAATTCTACCAAACATTTGAAGAGGAATAATTACTACCAATTCTCAAATATTCTAAAAGAAAAAAAGAAACCAAAGGAGAGGAGGGGAAGAGGAAAGCTTCAAAATCATTCTAGAAGGCCAGCATTTACCATGATACCAAAACCAGATAAAGACACTACAAAACAATAAAATAAAATTACAGGCCAATATCCCTGATACACATAGACGCAAAAATTATTAACAAAATATTAGCAAATTGAATTTAGCAGTACATTAAAAAGATCATACACCATGATTTTTCTAGGAATGCAAGGATGGTTCAATATCTAAAAATCAATGTGATGTATACCATATTAACAGAATAAAAGACAAAAGCCATGTGATCATCTCAATAGATGATGCAGAAAGAACATTTGACAAAGATACAACATGCAATTATTATAAAAACTCTCAATAAAATGGGTATAGAAGTACCTCAACATAATAAAAGCCATGTATGACAAACCCTTAGCTAACATCATACTCAATGGTGAAAAACTGAAAGCTTTATCTTTAAGATGAGGAAGAAGACAAGGATACCCATTTTCACCACTGTTATTCAACACAGTACTAGAAGTCCTAGCAAGTGCAATTAGGCAAGGCAAAGAAGTAAAAGCCATCAAAAATGGAAAGGAAGAAGTAAAACTGTCACTATTTCCAGATGACATGTTTTATATATAGAAAACCCTAAAGGATACCTACACACACACACACACATACACACACACAAACACACACACAACTATTAATAATTTAAAAATACAGTAAAGTTGCAGGTTACAAAAGCAATATACACAAATCTTTTGCATTTCTATATACTAATAATGAAATATCAGAAAGAGAAATGAAGAAAACAATCTCATTTACAACTGCAACAAAAATAATAAAATACCTAGGAATAAACTTAACAAAGGAGGTGAAGGACCTGTACACAGAAAACTATTAGACATTGTTAAAAGAAATTGACAACACAAAGAAATGGAAAAATATTCTGTGTTCGTGGCTTGGAAGAATTATCATTGTTAAAGTGCTCATATCCTAAAGCAACCTACAGATTCAAGGCAAATCCTATCAAAATCCCAATGGCATTTTTCACAGAAATATAACAAAAATTTCTCAAATTTGCATGGAACCACAAAAAAACCCAAATCGCCAAAGCAATCCTGAGAAAAAAAAGAACAAAGCTGGAGGTATCACACTCTCCAATTTCAAACTACACTACAAAGCTACAGTAATCAAAACAGCATGGTATTGGCAGAAAAATAGAGACAGAGTAATGGAACAGAATTGACAGCCTAGAAATAAACACAGAAATATATGGGCAACTAATTTATGACAAGGGAGCCTAAAATATACAATGGAGAAAGGAAAGTCTCTTCAATAAATGGTGTTGGGAAAATTGGACAGTCATGTGCAAAAGAATGAAACTAGACTGCTATCTTCCATGATGTACAAAAATTAACTCAAAATGGATTAAAGACTTGAATGTAAGGCCCAAAACAATAAAATATATAGAAGAAAACATAAGCACTAAGCTTCTGGTCATTGGTTTCAGAGTGTTTTTGTGAATTTGTCTCCAAAGGCAAGGGAAACAAAAGCCAAAATAAACAAATGGGACTACATCAAACTAAAACGCTTCTGCACAGCAAAAGAAACCATCAACAAAAGAAAAAGGCTACCAACTGAATGGCAGAAGGTATTTGCAAATAATACTTCTGATATGGTATTAATATCCAAAATATATAAAGCACTCATACAACTCTAAAACAAAAAAACAACCCAAGTTTCTAAAATTGGGCAGAGTATCTGAATAAAAATTTCTCCAAGGAAGACATACAGATGGCCAACAGACATTTAAAAATAAGTTCAACATCACTAGCTATTAGAGAAATGCAAGTAAAACCACAATGATATATCATCTCACACCTGTTAGGATGGCTATTTTACAAAATACAAGAAATAAAAGTGTTAAAGAAGTTGTGGAGCAAAGGGAACCCTCCTACGCTTGTAGGGGCTGTAAACTGATGCAGCCACTATGGAAAACAGTATGGCGATGACTCGAAAAATTAAGAATAGAAAGAAGTACCATATCATCCAGCAGTTCATCTTCTGGGTATCTACCCCCAAAATATGAAAACACTAATTTGTAAAGATATTATGTACCCCTATATTCACTGCAGCATTATTTGCAATAGCCAAGATATGAAAACAATCTAAGTTCTATTGACAAATGACTGGATAATGAAGATGTGGCATATATACACAATGGGATATTACTCAGCCATAAAAATGATGAAACGTTGCCATTTGTAACAATATGGATGCATCTTGAGAGTATTATGCTAAGTGAAATAAGTCAGATGCAAAAGGGCAAAGACTGTATGATTTTACTCATATGTGGACAATAAAACAAAATAACACATAAACTAACAAAACAGACAAAAGAAACTCACAGACAAAGAAAACAGAATGGTGGTTACCAGAGGGGATGGGGGTGGGTGGAGGAGGGTGAATTGGGTAAAGAAGGTTAAATATGTAATATTAGGAGGAAACCAGACTTTGGGTGGTGATCCTGCAATAGAGTATACAGATATCAAATTATAATATAATGTTGTACACCTGAAATTTATATAATGTTATTAACCAACGTTACCTCAATAATTTTAATTGAAAAAAATTCTTTTATTGTGAAATAAATATTTTTTAAAATTAGTTTCAGGTGTACAACACAGTGCAATAGTTATACTTTTTAAGCCTTAAAGTGACAACCCCCCTCCCCCAGTTTGCCACCCCAGTCCCCCCCATATTATACATATCTATTATAATTCCTTTGACTCCCATCCGCAGTATACTCCACATTCCGTGACTATCTATATATTCAATTACAGTTGGCATACAATATTATACAACATCAGCTTCAGGTGTACAGTGCAGTGATCAAGCCTCTACTCCATCCATGAAGTGGTCTCCCTAACAAGGCATGTGACCATCTGACACGCCACAAAATTTTTACATTATTATATTCCCGAAACTGTGTTTCATATCCCTGTGGCAATATTGTAGTTGCCTATTTATGCTGTCTAATCCCTTGCCCTTCTCCCTTCTCCCCACCACCCTCCCAACTAGCAACCCTCAGTTTTTCCTCTATATCTATGAGTCTGTTTCTGTTTACTTTGCTCGTTCATTCAGTTTTTCGGATTCCACATATAAGTGAGATCATATGGTATTTGTCTTTCTCTGACTGACTTATTTCACTTAACATAATAGTCTCTTCACAACATTATCAATTACATTCCCAGAACTGCTCCCCATATCCCTGCAGGAACATTGTAGTCATCCACCTACTCTGTCCAAAACCTTCTCCCTCTTCCTCATCCCCACCCCCTCTCAGCCAGCAACCATCAGTTTTTCCTTTATATCTGCTTGATATTATTGCAGTCTTCTTAAATTTACTGAGACTTGTTTTGTGGCCTAACATGTGGTCTATCTTGGAAAATGTCCCATGTGCACTTGAGAAAAGTGTATATTCTGTTGTTTCAGGGTGAAATGCTCTAAAAATATTGACGAAGTCCAGCTAATCTAAAGTGTCATTTAAGGCCACTCTTTCCATGTTGATTTTCTGTCTAGAGGATCTGTCCATTGGTGAAAATGGGGTGTTGAAGTCCCCTACTACGAGTGTTACTGTTGATATCTGTATTTATGTCTGTCAAAATCTGTTGTATATAATTAGGAACTTCTATGTTGGGTGCATAGATGTTTATTAGGATTATAGTGCCCTTCTTTGTCTTTCATTGTAGTCTTCATTTTAAAGTCTATTTTGTCCAAAATAAGTACTGCTAGTCCAGCTTTTCTTTCTCATTTCCATTTGCATGAAATACCTTATTCCATCTGTAAACAGCATATATATGGGTCCTATTTTCTTATCCACTCAGCCACTCTCTGTCTTTTGATTGGAGCATTTAGCCCATTCACATTTAAAATTATTATTGATAGGTGCATATGTATTGCCATTTTGTTATTTGTATTCCTGGTCTTCCTGGGTTAGCTTGTTTACCCATTTCTTTTGTTTAAAAAAGCCCTTTTAACGTTTCTTGCAATGCTGGCTTGGTGGTAATGAATTTCTTAAGCTTATTCTTTTCTGAGAAGCTCTTTATTTCTCCTTCAATTTTAAGTGATAGCTGTGCTGGGTAGAGCAATCTTGGTTGTAGACCTTTATCTTGTGTCACTTTGAGTATCTCCTGCCACTCCCTTCTGGCCTGCAGAGTTTCTGTAGACAAGTTAGCTGTTAGTCTAATAGGAGTTCCTTTGTATGTAACCTGCTGTCTTTCTCTTGCTGCTTTTAGGATTCTGTCTCTGTCTTTAACCTTTGCCATTTTCACTATGATGTGTCTTGGGGAGGACCTGTTTGGGTTCAGCTTGTTTGGAACCCTCTGCACTTCCTGGGCATGTATGTTGATTTCCGTCACCATGGTAGGGAAATGTTCAGTCATTATTTTTTCAAATACATTCTCGACCCCTTGCTTCTTCTCTTCTCCTTCTGGTATTCCTATGATGTGTCAGTGGTTGTGTTTCATGTTGTCTCATAGGACTCTTAAACTACTTTCATTGTTTTTTTATTCTTTTGTCTTTTTGTTGTGGGTGATTTCTGCTATTTTGTCTTCCAAATTGCTGATCCGATTCTCTGCTTCATCTACTCTACTGGTGATTCGTTCGAGTGTGTTCTTCATTGCAATTATTGTATTCTTTAGTTCTAACTGGTTGTTTTTTTTATCATTTCTCTATCCTTCCTTATGTCCTCACTAAGTTTGTTAAACATTCTTATCATCAGTGTTCTAAACTCTCTCTCTGAAAGGTTGGATCCCTCTGTTTCATTTAGTTCCATTTCTAGAGGTTTCTTCTGATCTTTTACTTGTGACATGTTTCTTTGTTTCCTCATTCTGGCTGTCGCTCTGGGATTGCTTTTGATGTATTAGATAGATCACCAGGAGAGCCCCGGCTGGATCATGCAGGCACACAGCTCATGGCCCAACACTCCCAGGAAAGCCCAGTCTCAGCCTGTCCCCAATCAGGCACTCACAGATCAGGCCAAGCAGCTCAACAACTAATCACCAGCATGGCAACTCTGCACGTGCAGTGTGGAGAGTGGGGACCCAAGGTGGCTCGCGCACTGTCGAGTCTCAGTGAGTACCCTGTTGGAGCCGGAGCATGCCCACCAGGCGTTTCCCTGGCAGTGCAGCACAAGCCAAGCGGAGGATGGGAATCCAAGGTGGCTCGCGCACTCCGGGGTCTCAGTGAGCAGCCTGTTGGAGCCAGAGGGCACCTGCCCAGCATTTCCCTGGCAACGCAGTATAAGCCGGGCGGAAGGTGGGAATCCAAGGCTATATGCGTGCATGTGCACACACGCACTCCTGCGCCAATTCCACCAGACCAATGCGGTCCTGAACCTGACCCTCTGTGGGAGGCCCAACCCTGACAAAATGGCACTCTCCTGTATACTGCTGGCATGCAAGCTCCACACCAGGGGAATAATAGTCCCAAAACCTCCAGCTTCTGCACCAAAGGTGCTCAGTTCAGTCTGTCCCCACAGGCCCCTGGGCCCAGCTCACACAGCTACTCCCTCCACCAGGAACTGGGTGAGTGCTCACTGGCAAGTGAGCCCAGGCACCGGCCCCACTGGTTCTCTAGCCGCCCTCACCGAGCTGGGAAAAGAGAGTCCTCACTAATTTCTACTGCCAGCTATCGTGGAACTCCTCTTCCCAGCAAAGGAACTCTGGGCTGATGAGCTTGGTGTGCGGCTGGAGGGTCTTTCCCCCAACCGGAGAAGCCTCCCCATGGCTGACGCGTCCCTCACGGGGTTCACCCTCTCTCATCTCCATCCCTATCAGACTTGACGTGGCCTCCTCTTTTAAGTTTTTTGTTTAGAGGTTCTGTTCATCTAGTGTTCCGGGGACTTCCGGGGTTGAATGTTGTATAAATTATTTGTAATTTTGGTGTGATCCTGGGAGGCAGTTAGCACAGCGTCTGACTATTCCACCATTTTACCCTGCCAATCAATAATTTTAATTTAAAACAAAGTAAGGTGACAATCATATTCGGACTCTTATGGACCGACACTCTGTATAACTACATAACACCTAGATCTCTGATATCCTGTCTGGACAAAATTTTGTCAGCTATGCAAGAAGCAGGTTCTCCTTCTGTACAGTGAAATAAATCGTAAAACATTTCTTCCTATTTACCAGGCAGAACAAAACAATACTGCTTCCTTTAAATCTGGTTCGTTTCTTGATTTCTTGCCTACCCAGTTTTTCAAGTGGGATCTCCAACCTGAGGCTGGAATTGACTGGGACTTTAAAATGCTTTATTATCATTTGTAGTCTTCTAATAAGCATGATGGTTTTACTCCCTTTTGAGGCAGGGGCCCCGTGTAATGAGTCAATTCTATTGTTAACTCTAAAGAACCCTTAATTATTTCCACCATTTTCTCCATGTATTTCCCTCACTGACTGTGTGAACCAGAGGCAGGCTGCTGGTTGTAAAAAATCGGAAAACTCACTGGCCTTCCCTGTTGGCAAGGAACTGAATTCTGCAGCATCTGTATTCGTGGAAAGAGTATCCTATCTCGGAATTGGTGCAGTACCTTCTGTTTTTAGTTTACTGGTGATCGGGGCACATCACAAGAACTTGGAGTGCAGCTAAAGCCAAATCAGACTTGACAGAAAATTATTAGCAGGGTACAGAAGGAAAAAAGATCCTCCTTCCTTTCTGTAATCAGGTTAATATGTGCATGGAATGTTTCACTTAAAAAGGTAGTGTGTTTTGGCAAAGCTGGTTTCTTAAGTAGAATTTCAGTTCCCATTATGTGAGGCTATCCATTGCTGCTCTGGCAGGGCCTTTGATCAGTGAACTCAGTGGGGGAGAAGGGCATAGGCATATTAATAACTTCAACATGTGGCCCTTCAGCCCAGCTGTACCCTCGTCTTGGAAAAAGGCCAACTAAAAAAGGTTTTCTTAACACAACCTATGTATGCATACTTTGGAAAGGGGTAAAGAAAAGGTAGGGGTTCAAAGAGGGAAATAAAATCTGGTTTTCCGGTCTTTCTTTCTCTTGTCCCTGTTCCCTCTTTGGAGCATTCTGCTACTACATATTTGGATCCCATGGACTCTGGCTCCCTCCTCGACTGTTACTATCTTCATTCCTTCTACTATAATGTTATAAAGATTAAAGCTGCTGGTTTAATTTACATACCAGCTCAGGACAAGGTTAGGGAGAGGCACGAGGCGCTGTAAGAGTCTATAGGGATGAGAGATTAATGGGAAACAGGTGCCTGAAATAGGAGCCCAGGGTCCATTTTGCCAGGATTGTATCTTTTTGCCCTTTCCCCCATGCATTGGTATTTTTGAATGTTTTATTTAACAATCACAGGCCTTGCCTCATTAAATTATTGCCACAGACTACAGCCCAACCTTCTCTCTTAGTGTGTGTTTCCTTGTAATATTTCATACCATTCTTTCCTTTTCTTCTTCTAGGCTGTTCATTTGCCATGTAACCCTGTCTGGTCCTGAAAAGGTTCCTGAGTAACTCTACATCATAGTCATGGAGAGCAGGCTTAGCTCATCACCAGTGGCTTGTCAACAATCACCTCAACTGACATTCATCTCCCATTCTCATTCTCCCTTTCTCCCTTTTCCTCTTTCCATTTTATGCTATCATTTCCTTGATCCTAACCTTCTATACTTCCAATTCCCTAACTTCCTGATACTGACTTGTCACGAAGAAATGACCCCAGGGGTGCGATGTGATACCCAAGGGCTCTGTATTAGTTAGAATAAAGATTTGTCTTTTGTAACAAAGGCCAAAAAAAAGCAGTGGCTTAAACAAGATGGCAGCTGATGTTTGTGTCCTGTACCATTCCAAGCATGAACAGTGTGGGGCTGAAAAGGTGGCTCCATCGTTTCAGGTACCCTGACTCCTTCTATCCTGCTTGCCTTCTTCTCAACACACAGCTTCCATCTTACAGTCTAGGATTGCTTCGCTGGCTCCTGTGCTCACATTCCCATTCATGCCAGGAGGAAAGGGGAACTGTGAGAGGAAGCCATGCTCCTTCCATTTTAAAGGTGTTAAGTTGTACTTATTACTTCTCATATTCCATTGTCCTGAAAAAAATCATGTGTCCACACTTAGCTGCCCAGGTGACTGGACATGAATTCTTTCGCTGCTGGTCATCTTTGCCTCAGAACCCTGCTTGACATTTTGTTTCAGATAACAATGGGCACTGTGAAACTGTGAGAGAGTTATAAACTGAACTGGCACAGCTATGCTGTCTTCTTGGAAAAGGTGATATGTAGAAGCAACGCACAGGTAATAATGTGATGGTCATATTGTTTTGTTTTTGAACTGCGGTTCTTTGAGCACCTGATTCATTGATTCGCTTAACAAAACAAGCATGCCAGCAGGCAGTGTAGAAGGCTCTGGGCTGACAGAGGCATCTCCAGCACAGACCCTGCCTTTGTGTGTCTTCCCACAGGCATGTGAAGGAATCAGACAACACTGTGCACGTGCGTGGCCAGGGGACTTCAGTGGATCTCTCATAAGGAGTTCGTTCAGCAGATGAAAGGAAAAGAGCTAAGTGGGGATGAGACAATAAAAAGCTTTGTATGTCATGATGAGAAGATTCGAATTTATCCTGTGAAAAGTGATAGTGAGATACCAAAGATAATTTAGCAAAGAATAACATGAATAAATTTCCTTTTTAAGGGTATGATTCTTCTATAAAAGAGATACTTGATCAATTTGACTATATGAAAATTTTAAAAAAGTCTACTTGGCACAAACAACATGAACAAAATGAAAAGATGAACGACAAAGTGAGAAAATTATTAACCATATATGACAGAAAAAGGGCTAATTTCTTCATATAATACAAAAAAATCTAAATACCAACAATATAAGAGGAAAGATATGAACAGACCCTTCACAGAAAAAATAAATTACTTTCAAATATAGAAAATGTGCTCAACATCTCTTTAAAAAATTAAAATAAAAACTTGACACATTATGTCCAAGGTTTGCTAAAACACCATATTGGTAAAGATTATGGGAAAAAAAACAGTTAGGGCAAAAAGCATTAGTCCACAGTAAAGGGAGTGCTCTGTAATAAAACCAGCATACCCCACTGGGGTAAATCCTCTAAAATGACTCCCAGTGATCCCTGCTTCCTAGTATTGGATGCCCTTGTGTGATCCTCTTCCCCTGAGTGTGGATTAGACCTAACGACTCTCTTTTAACCAAAATAGTATGGCAAAACTGATGAGACGTTATTTCCAAGATTTACTTGCAAAAGAACTCTGGCTTCCATTTTGCTCACTCTCTCCTGATCTCTCACTCACACTGAGGGACACCAACTACTGCATTATATGCTGCCCTTAGGAGAGGCCCATGTGGCAAGGAGCTGAATCTCTAGTCAATGGCCAGTGAGCACCTGAAGCCTGCCCACTGCATGTGAGTGACCTTGGACATGGATCTTCCCACAGTTGAGCCTCAGAATGACTGCAGCCCAGGCCAACAATTAGATTGCAGCCTTATGAGAGAAGGCCTAAGCCTGAGCAACTACCCAGCCACATCTAATTCCAGTGTGAAATGATAAATGTTTGTTGCTTGAAGCCACTTAGCTTTGGGACAGTCTGTTACACAGCAACAGACAATTAATTCAGATTTTGATACCTGGAAGTGGGGTGCTGCCTTGGTTTGGAACCAGGCACTGGGTAGAACCTGGAAGGATTTTGAGGAGCACGTTAGAGGATGTTTAAATTACTTTGAACAGACAGTAGAAATCTGGACCTTGAGGATGCTGCCACTAAGGGCATGAAGTGAAGAACATGTTATTAGAAAGCAGAGGAAGAGGGATCCTTGTTATGTAGGAGCAGAAAGCTTAGCAACATGGAAAGCAGGATATGTGTTGAATGAGCTGGGTGATCTTGCTGAGAATCCCAAACAAACTGCTAAGGCTGCTGTTAATCTGTTCTTGCTGTTAATAATAAAAAGAGAGTGCCGAGGGCTAAATTGAAGGAAAAATTGTTAAATGAAAAGGAATGAGAACTGGAGGATTACAGTAAGATGGCAGAGCAGGAAGCACCAGGGATTCATCTCCCTATCTAGACAATATTTGCCCTGGCAGAATCTGTCTACTATAACTGTTTTAGAACTCTGGAGTCTATTCAAAAGCTTGCAACTTCCAGGGGAAGACTCAGACAGTAAATTAAGTTAGGTCAATTTCAGCTATTAGTTTGGTAGCAACTACCCATTACCCACCCCATAGACCAGTGGTAGGCAGCCATGTGCATGCTAAGAGAGGCTTGCAGAGTCAGGGCTGGCAATAAGGAACCTGTCTCCAAATACTGGGGATCTATGCTCTGATCGCTGATGGCTGCTTCTGATTGCACAAGTATAGACACAGAGATGGGCAGCCATTGTGGTGACCCTTACCATCATTGCTGCAAGCCCATCCCCTCCAGCTGATAAATGGCTTCTATGAGATATAAAGGGTGGGCGGATTGTCCCCCTTTCATTTTTCTTTTTGGTATTATTGTAAATGGGATTGTCTTTTTAATTTCCTTTTTGGATTCTTCACTGTTAGTGCATGGAAATAGAATTTATTTTTAAGTATTGATTTGTATCTTGGTATTTTGCTGAATTCATTTAATACTTCTAACAGTTTTCTTGTGGAATTCTTGGGTTTTCTGCATAGAAGATCAAGTCTCCTATGAACAGAGATACTTTATACTTCTGTCTTTGCAATTTGGATGTCTTTTCTTTTTCTTGTCTCATTGCTCTGGCTAGAACTTCTAGTACCCTGTTGAATAGAAATGCCAAAAGCAGTGTCTTAGCTTGTTCCTGACCTTAGAGGAAAATCTTTCAGTCTTTCACCATTGAGTGTTGTTTGCTGTGGGTTTTTCATTAATGGCTTTTATTGTGTTAAGTCAATTTCCTTCTATTCCTAATTTATTGATTATTTTTTAACATTAAAGGAAATCCTACCATTTGAGACAAAACTGATGAATCCTGAGTTATGCTAAGTGAAATAAGTCAGACAAGACTCTTTCATGCCTCCTATACCTGCACTTTTTAAACAACGTCTGTAGTGGTTATCCTCTGCCTGTCCCACTATTGTATGTTGGGTAGGAGTGGAGAGGGGCTTTACAGATTGAGAGGAACTGCAAGAGCTGTTCCTAAAGAATTTTACCCGAGGAGGCTCATCTATAGCTGGATGTGATTTTAGATGACAAAGTTCTGAACTGTGATCTGATGCTGTAACTAGATGAGACTTTGGGGGGACCTGGGGAAGGGGATGAATATATTTTGCATGTGCAGGGGACATAAGAAAGACTATAATAAACAGTTTTTAAAATGGCCCCAAATGATACCTGCTTTCTTATATTTATGTCCTTATGTAATCCTCTCCCCTTGAGCGTGGGCTGGACCTAGTGACCGTCTTCTAAACAAGAATGTGGCAAAGTGATAAGATATCTGCTGGCCGAGTGGCGCGTTGTTGGTTAAGAGCTGGCTTGGGATGTCAGCAGCCCCGGTTTGGATCCCACATGAGGGCCAGTGACACTGCCCTCTACAGCTAAGATGGTGAACAACAGCTCCACCTGGAGCTGGGCTGCTGTGAGTACCCAGCAACGGCATAGCTGCAGCCCCTATTGCAGTGGGCTGCCATAGGCTACAGTGAGTGGCCGGCAGCCAGCGTGAGCCGCCAGCAGACTGTGTGAGCTGCCAAGAGCCGCTGTGAGCGGCCATCCAGAGGCCGGTGACAGATCTGCCTCACCCGGGAAGAGTGCAATGATGATACCAACATGGGCCAGTGAAGCAATGTCCTCCACAACTAGACTGAAGAACAAAAGGACAGCAACTTGTCTGTTCCCCTTCCCTGGTTCCCCAACACTGTTCCCTCCCCCAATTCCCCAATAAAATCTTTAAAAAAAAGTGATAAGATATCATTGCTGAGATTAAATTACAAAAGGACTATGGCTTCCATCTTGATCACTCTCTTGCTTTCTCCCTCATTCACTCTGAGGCTCACCAATTACTATGTTTTAAGTTGCCTTGTGGAGAGGCATACATCAAGGAGCTGGTATCTATAGACAAAAGCCAGTGAGGACCTGAGGCCTCATATCAGCCAAGTGAGTAAGGTTAGAAGCATATCCTCACCCAGGTGAAATTTAAGATCATTGCTATCCTGGCTGTCACCTTACCTGCAGCCTGTAAGAGACCCTGAGCTAGAGGGCACAACTAACCTGTGCCTGAATTTCTGGTCCACAGAAACTGTGAAATAATGAATGAATGCATGATGTTTAATGCTTCTATATTCAGTAGTACTTGTTACTCAGCAGTATTGAAGATCTAACCATCAGTAATGCTTATGTTCAATATGTATATTAGATATACACACGTATATGCATATATGCATATATGTATATACACACACACACACACACACACACACAGTCTTTTTAAGGATCTTGGAACATTCACAAAAGTTAACCATATATTAGTCGTCAAAAAAAAAATCAATAAATTCCAAGATGTATATATAGTACAGATATAATTCTCTGAACAAATGAGGAAAAACACCCTAGAAATATTTTCAGAACTTTCATAACAACTATTGGGACAAAAAGGAAATCAAAACCAAAATCACACAATTTCTGAAAAACAAAACAAACAAAAAACAGAAAAGCATGTATCAGACCATATAGAATAACCATAGAGCTCAGAGAAAAATATGCAACCTTATATATTTAGGTTAATTTATAAGCTGTTCACATAAGAATAAAATTTCAAGTTCCCAATTTAAGAAACTGGAGGGCACCAACAAACCATTTAGCTAATAAATAGCCTACCCAGGAAAAAGGGTAGAAAACAAAAATAGTGTAAAATTGAAAATGGAGAAATACCATTTTGTAATATATGTAAGTCACATCATTATCGTGTACACCTTAAAGTTATACAATGCTATATGTTAATTATATCTTAATGAAACGGAAATTTTAAAAAATGGGGAAATAACAGATTCAGAGGAAAAATAAACACTATTATAACAGAATATTTTAACTATATATTTGAAAATATTGGAATGGATGGATTTTAAGGAAAATATAAATCATAAAAATGTACCTTCAGAGGACAGAGCAAATCTAAATGGGTTAAGTACGTGTGGAAAAAAATGTTTTTAATTATCAAAGAGCTACCTTTCTCCCTCAAAATACACCAGGCCATGAAGTTTTCAGTAGTTGACTTTTCACCACTATTATTTGGCAGTATTTTAGAAAAAGCAGCTAACACAATTAGGCAAGAGAAAGAAATGTGAGGTCTTAAACTAGAAAAAAAAGGTCAATACTATTACTGTTTATAGGAGGCACCATGACTATCAGGCCTTTCAGGTTCCACAGGCAACACTTCTGTAACTAGGAATCCTACACTGGCCCACATATTAGATAATACAGAGGGCTGCCAGCTTCGAATGGGCCCAGGAACATGACAGAGCTCTGGAGAAGGCACAGGCTATGGTGCAAGTGGCTCAGCACAGTCCAGCAGAACCCAGGGTGTTGTAGGTATCAGTTGTGAAAAAGGAGCAGTGTGTTTGTAGCATAAACCCAGAGGTCCTGGAGCAAGGACCAGGCTGTGGGTCTTGCAGCATAAAATGACATGCCTTTTAAAAACAGCTTCTGGCGTGATACTGCGACCTAACAGATAGAACACTTGACCATAGGACATCTAGTGACCATATGTCCAGAACTGTTGAACTCAGCATGTCATAGAGTTAGGTTGGCTCCCAGTAATCCATTATAAGGTAGAAATAGTCCATATAGGATAATCATGACCAGGACCATAGGATACACGTAAGCTGTATGAGTAAGTGGACCCCTGGATCATTCACCATAGTTCACCAGAACCTCTCCCTCAGCTCACATCTATTGCCTATGTATAACCTATGTACAACACACCAGTATACAACACACCTATGTAAACCATATGAAGGAGGTGTTGACAGCCTGAGGTTTTAGGTAATGAATGGGTTAGACTCAAGTACAGCCTCATTCAGAGGTGGCCCTGAAAGACAATGAAGGGAGAAAATCTTCCTGATGTCAGAGCTTCCAGCACTGGCCATCCACTTTGTGTGGAAAGAGAAGTGGGTTGTGATGATAATATGTCATGGGCAGTGACAAATGGCCAGGCCTACTGGTCAGGGACCTGGAAGGAAAAATACTGAAAGATTGGAGACAAGGAGTCCTGAGGGAAAGGCATATGGATAGGCCTGAGAGAAGGCATGAAGTGTGAAGATCTTGGTATCACACATTAATGCTCACCAAGAAGCATCGATGGAAGGAGCATTAAACAACCAAGAAAACAGAATGACTTGGTAAGTTAACATTGGCCCATTTTTATCATTGGCCATGCAGCACAATGGGCTTATATGAACGGAGCCACCAGAATGGCAGAGATGGAGACTATACATGGGCCCAGCAGCATAAACTCATCAACCAGCACTGATCTAGCTACTGTTGTCTCTAAATGTCCAACCTGCCAGCAAGAGACACCAATGCTGAGCTTCCAATATGGCAACTAGCCTTTAGATGGATAGCTGTTACATTGGGTTCCTTTCATACTGGAAGGGCCAGCAGTTTTTTTCTCACAGGAATTGATACCTATTCTAGATATGAGTTTGCCTTTCTGTCCCTCAGGATCTTAGCCAGAACTACTACCTAGGGGCTTAAGGAATATCTAATCCATAGGCATGGAATTCCACACAACATAGAATCCAACCAGGGAACCCACTTTATAATAAAGGAAGTCCAGAAGTGGGCCCATGGGATCCACCTCTCTTACCACTCACTGTACCGCCTATGAGCTGCCAGTCTAACACAGCATTGGAATAGACTACTGAAGGCACATTGAGGCACCAGCTCCCAGGCAATATCCTCCAAGGATGCAGAGCCATCCCCCAGGCCATGGTACATACATGGAATCAGAGACCTTTATCTGGTACTTGTGTCCTCAGAAGTAAGAAACAGGATCCAGGAACCAAGAAGTGGAAGGAGGAGTGGGGTCCCATCTCATACCTTTTCCAATGACCTATGCCAGGAGATTCTGAGTTTCCCAGTTCCAAAATTCTGGGCTCTACAGAGTTAGAGGTCCTGGTCCCCAAAGAGGGAACACTCTCACCAGGAGATATAGCAAGACTCCCTTCAATTTATTTATTTATAGCTGAGCCATCCTGCCACCTGTTGGCAGCTCAGCTCGGGCAGGGAATCCAACTGGCAACTCTGTTGCTCAGAGCTCGCACTCTTGGATGAGCTCTTAACCAACTAAGCCACTCGGCCAGCCCTCAAATTGTTATTTTTGAGCTACAAGCTATAGTTGCCACATAAGCACTCTGGGCTCCTTATAAGAGGAGTAACCACCTCGTCTGGGAAACTTACCTTAAACAGCAGAAGAAGAAACTAGGGTTTCTGCTACATGATGGGGCAGAAAGGAATTTGTGTGAAACTCAAGTCATATGACTTGGCATCTCCTGGTATTTTCTTGCCCAGTTGTGGCTGAACTGTCAAGGGCATTAATCCCAGCCTACAAGGATTATGGCTACGCAGGCCCCTCAGGAATAAGCCTTTTGGTCACCTGACCAGGCTAGTCACTGAGACAAGCAGAGGTTATATTGGGTTATCGGAAACGTCATGATGCATTTCTGCAACGAAAAACAGAAAAAATACATCATGACTTTTCCAACAACCCAATAGTTAAAGGTGAGGGAAATGTTGGATGGAAAGTGGAGGCTGCAGACAATAAGCTGCCTGTTGCAGTCCTGGGATCAACTTACAGCAGTAAGGCTGTAGATCATCCTGCTAATTTCCCTAGTCTAAGCTTTCCCTCAAGAATAGAGGCCCACCCAAGTCCTGGGGGAGCTGCTGCCTTCATGGGTGAGAGCAGTAGAGGTCTGCACAGCACAAGGGGTGCTTTATAGCAGACATGGAGAAGTGCTGCTCAGATCCTCCTATGCAAAAGATTTGCTGCCCAACTAAGCTGAGTGACGTGGTTTCTTAACAATCTCCAGCTAATAGTTTCTGCAGGGTCTGCTTCAGCAGGATCATGCTTTTCTCAGGGCAGTACCTGGGTAATGACTGAGCAAAGCAGTGGTAGCTGAGGCATGTTCTTCTCAGGGCAACCCAGCAATGACTGATGCTTCCAGGGCCCACCTAATACCTAACAAACGCAAGACTCCGCCGATAGGAAATCTGGGCTCTGGAGCTCCTCATTGGAGACTGGGCCAGGCTAGAATGTGTAGACGGATCCCTTTCCCTGCCCAATTGGGCTTCTTCCTTTTCCTTTCAAAGGTGTTACTCATACTCCTACCTCCATCTCATCAACTACTTCCCAGACAACCCAACCCATGTCACTGAGGTCTCCTTGTAAGTGACTTAATCTTTTTTGCCTGACTACCTGAAGAATTCATTATGTTTTGGAATCTAGTAACTCTGCTAGTATAGAGTTCATTTTGACTAGTTGGGGTCAATTTTGTTCAACACTCCCCTCCTACCCCCTACAGTGTGTGGCCCTTTCAATATGTAATAGACTTAAAAGTCTCACTTTGGGAATGTTTCTTGTATTATATCTTTAAACATTTGTTCTATTTGGTTGTTTTTGCTCTCTTCTTCTGAGACTTGTTATGCATGGTAGATCTCCTTTGTCTTATATATCTTCTTCTCCCTCAGACTCTTTTAAACCAATTCATTTTTATTTAGTATTGTTCAATTTATTCATTTCTATCCTCTATTTGCTTTTATGAATGTTAACTCACTCTATGTTCAATGTTATCTTCATCCATTTTTTTTCTTCTACGTCCTCCCAGAGTAATTACAGCCAATATTTTATTTCTTCCTGGTGTTTCACCATCACTTCACTGTCTTCTTGCATTTAAGCCTTGTGGTCTTCATTCTAGAAGTGATTTCTTCATTCTTCATCTTTTTTATTTTCACTGAAGTTATTCCTTATTTATCTCCCTGAGCACCGTAAATATATTTACTTTTAAGTTCCATGACAATTCTGTCTGGAGTGAATTCATGTTCTGATTAATTTGGTTGGCTTCTTTTAGGTAAGTAAACTTGTGTATCTCTTCTGGAATTGTGACCTAGTTTGAGGCTTATTTTTTCCCCCCTCTCTCTTCCTCCAGTTTTTAACCCATCCCTAATCAGGTAGTTTTACATTTACTTCCCCCAATCCAGAATGAGGTCTCATCATGGCATGTTAGGATTCCAGTTGATATTGGGGATAGACCTGATGCTTGCACAAAGCTTACAGGCAGCTTGGTTCTGTTCTGGTTATGAGGATATCTCTTCCTTCAAATGTATTCTGAAGTTTTCTGAAAGTCACAGCACAATGTAGTGACCAGGAACTTTTTTCCCCCAGCCTTCTTTCATGTGAAGATGAACTCTTGCCCCTACCCCTGGACTCATGTGGTAATCCGGATTCATACCCCTCCCTCATATGGCACTTCAAAGACTCCTTATCTCATAGGGGCTAACCTCTTGGGACCCTCCCTACCCCATTTTTTAAACCCACAACACAAAAGTACATTGACTTCTACTCCACTCATTGTTTTGCTTTTTTGTTCTATATTTGGGCCACAGAGATATTTTTCTGAGTTTACCTGTGTCTTTGATGTTTTAATATTTTTTAACATTACTGAGTGTTGGAGTTTCATATCATAAACTTATGGAGTCACTGCGATTGGAAGTTCCCTAACGGTGACATTTAAAATATGAATTATTTAAGAAATTTTTTTTTGACAATTGCAAGAACATTTGAAAAACAAATAAAATTGGATCCCTACTTCATATCCCTTACTAAAATAAATTCTTGATGGATTAAAGATCTACACTTTAAAATGAAGCCACTAAGCTATTAGAAAAAAACCTTAGGGTAGACAAAGATTTCTTAAACAGCACACAGAAAGCCCCAAAGGAAAAAAATTAATAAATTTGACTACATTAAAATGAAGAACTTTTGTTCATCATAGACATCATTAAGGGTGAAATGGCAAGTCACAAAGTGGGAGATGATATTTGCAATACACATGTTCAATAAACAACTGATATCCAGAACATATATTTTTTAAACTAAGATCAATAAGAAAAAGACATTTTAAAAAGAAATTGAAAAATAGGCAAGAGAGTGGAATAGGCACTTTACAAAATAGGATATCTAAGAGTCTAATAAATATATGAAAAAGTGCTAAATATTGTCATCAGAGAAATGCAAACAAAAATCAATGAGAAGCTATCATAAACCCACCAGTATGCTGGTGAGGATGTGGGTTTTTTTTTTGTTTTTTTTTTTAGCTGAGCCATCCTGCCACCTGTTGGCAGCTCAACGGCAACTCAGCTCGGGCTGGCCTCGAACAGCTGTTGCTCAGAGCTCAGCTTGCACTCTTGAGCGAGCTCTTAACCAACTGAGCCACTCAGCCGGCCCTAGGTGAGGATGTGAAGAAACTGGAGCTCGAAAACTCTGCTGGTGGGAGCATAAAATAGTAAAGGCACTTTAGAAAACTAGTGATATCTACTAAGACTAACTATAGGCCTATCAAAGGTCATACAGGTTAAGTCACAGGCCCACCCAAAGTCACATGGAAAGGAAGTGGAGGAAATGATGTCCACCTGATGTCAGAGCCTCTGTGCTTTACTGCCACCCTGTTCTTCCACCAGAACCCAGGTTCAAACACACCAATGCCTTACATGGGCTTTCATTCTTTTCCTGGTTCAGTGTTATTTGGATTTGTTTAAAACAGAAACCCTTATCACAGCCTGGCCCTTGATTGATTGTTGGGGTTTACTAAGCACCCTAATAGAAGCCTAGAACTGAAATAATGGATGAGGATCAGCAGAAACAATCAAAAAATATTAGAGGATATTATTTTCTGATTTCAAGTTCAATAAAGTCCCTCCCAATATGTAGCAGAATTACTTTTTTAAACTGTTTTGCCATACTACTGTTTCTCTTGGTTGTAATCCTCAGTGTTCAGAATCCTCAGTCCTCATTCTCTGCCCACAATCAAAATTCAAGGCCGTGGTCTTGCCTCGTATTTACGTTGTTTCTGATGTCTTCTGTCTATTAAGAGTCCTATGTAGCTTCATGTTTATGAGTCTCCTAAACCTCCTAAAATATTTTATTACTTATGGATCTCATCTGAAATCAGTTACCTGGAATTTATCACAGGTTTTTGTTTTTTTCCTTTAGAAAATGCTTTCCATTCCTGTTGCTTACCAGAATCTAGTAAATCTGCATCAGACCAAAATTTATAATCCATTTGGTCAAAACTTTTGAAAGCTTTTCCAAATCCATGTCTTTTGGACAATGCTAAACTGCTGCTTTCACTGCCAGTCCCTGGGTGTCTAATCATACAGAAGAACCAAACCTGGATATATAAACATTCTTGTGACAATTAATACAGTCACATTGATCTGTTACATTAACATGTCTTACTAATATTGTATTGGAGCCTAAAAGGCATACATGAAATGTTCCATTAAAAAGTAGCTTAGCAACTACAGAAATGGAATTTGTGTTATTTAATAATAGTAATATTCACCTTGGAGGTCCCTCATCTAATGAGGAATCCTTTTTAAAACATTTTAGGAATCTCTTTTAAAACATTGAACATTTTTAGACAGTACCTAAGAGAGAGAAAGAAGACTCAAATTTCAGTAAAAAGCTTGAATATTTCAAACAGTTTGCTGGAACAAAGTAAAACAAAACAATTTCCCCAGATGTCAACCTTTTCCCTGGAGATCAAGAGGCTTGAGCATGGACAGGAGCAAGGAGGAGGGTACTGAGCTCTGAATCTGCAGGAGAGCTTTCTCTTGATTGATTAAAGCGGCAAAAAAGGCTAAGAATTAAAGCAATCTGGCCAAATGAGAGAACAGGTTCATCATGACTTTTTCCTCCTCCTTAGACATTTTATGACGATTCTGCACATATGGGAATGTACAGACTTCTTCAGCACAATTTTCATTTCAGACTTTGAAACTGTGAAGAGTTCTTCCATATGAACAAAAAGCAACGAAGACTAAGCATTTTCGACAGAAGTTAACGCTGTATTCAGATGAGTCACAAATAATTTCAAATATTTAATAATATGCATATTTTAACATATATGCATATTATGACAGATTACTTTTTATCAAATTTGGTTCATAATATGCTGTATGCCCTACTGCTCATATTTATTTTTAAAAACTTTGGCCCACTTTCCTTTGTTCCTCATTGTAATTGTCTTAGTTTGCTCCGGCTGCTATAACAAAAGACCATAGAATGGGTGGCTTATAAACAACAGAAATTTATTTCTCCCAGTTCTGGAGGCTGGCAAGCCCGAGATTAAGGCGCCAGCAGATTCTGTGTCTGGCAAGAGCCTGCTTCCTGCCTCACTGACAGACACTTTTTACTGTGTCTTCACAAGGCAGGAGGCGCAAGGGGTCTCTCTGGGGTCTCTGTTATAAGAGCACTAATCCCACTCAGGATGTCTCCACCCTCATGGAATAAACACCTCCCAAAGGCCCCAGCTCCAAATACCATCACACTAGGGATCAGATTTCAACATATGAATTTTAGGGGGAAACAAGCCTTTAGTCTATGGTAGTTTGTTGTTTGTTTGTTTTTAAACTATCCTAAGTTTCAAGTTTCTTGCATTTTCCTATGTTTCTGAAACTTGTCTGGCTCACTCAAGGGCTCTACTTTTGTCTTCAAACCTGGGTGTTAAAGGGTTCTCAACAATGAAATTTTGGGCCACCTGAAAATTCTGAGTCAGAGGCTGAAGGACAAAACCGGCCAGAAGGGTCTGAGTGAGGGCGGTGGCTACCAGGCTCTGAGGTAGGATGGAAGTAGCCAGGGATATTCCAGAGACCACCTGTCTCTGCCTGTGGCCACTCTGAAGGAACTTCCAGCTGGACCCTCATTACTGGTTTCTGTCCACACTCATTCTTACAGAATAATGAGACTTCGGTCTGTTTTCTTCTACAAAGGTAAGAAGAGGAGAAGGACATACCTCAGAAGCATCACTTGTGCTGTGTGTTATTCCCATTGTTTTCGTGATTCTCACCTCTGTCAGAATTCATTTCCAGCCTTCCAATTGGCAAATGTCCTGCCGAGCCTTCTCATACCTCCCTGGACTTCTATTTGCCCCAAAAGGTAATTTGGTCACCTCTTTTATAAACAAATAGAACAGTAAACACCCATGGGAAGGACACAAGAATCTTTGCTTTTAATAGGAATCCAAAGTGTTATTTTCATTAGGCAACTTAAGGAATACACTATAGAAAGTCATAGTACTTATGATTGTATGTATATATGGTGACCACAAAGGTTATCATCTAAATAGGACACTTTTTTTTTTTTTTTGAGGGCAGTATCACTGGCCCTCATATGTGGGACCGAACCGGGGCCACTGGTTTCCCAAGCCAGTGCTTAACCACCATGCCACTCGGCCAGCCAGAAACAGGACACTTTTGAAAGTGAAAGCAGGGCTATTGATAATTCATTGGCCCAACTGTCAAAAACTAGGATAATTCTGAGCACTGTCTTCATCTCTACCTAGGTCCTTTATTCATTTTTGTAACAGTTTCATGGAGATATATATAATTCATATATCATGAAATTCATCCATTTAAAATGTCCAATTCCAAGTTTTCTTTAGTTTATTCAGAAAATTTCGCCACCATCACCACAATCAATTTTAGAACATTTTCATCATTCCCCAAAGAAACCCTGTAGCCTTTAGCAGTCAGTCACCTCATCTCTCTACGCCCCTTCCCAAGCCCTCAGCAACCTCTCCTCTATTGTCTGTCTCTGTTGATTTGCTTATTCTTGAAATTTCCTATAAATGGAACCGTTTAATATGTGGTCTTTTATGACTCACTCCTTTCAGTTCAGATAATGTTTTCAAGGTTCATCTACATTGTAGTATCTGTCAGTATTTCTTTCCTTTTTAATGACAAATAATATTCCATTGTATGGATAGACCACATTATATGTCCATTCATCCGCTGATGAATTTGGGTTATTCCACTTTTTGGCTATTTTGAATGATGCTGCTCTGAACATTTGCATACAAGTTTTTGTGGGACATATGTTTTCATTTCTCTTGGGTGCATACCTAATCTACCCCCACTTTTTTGGTCACTGCTACCTTGGAAGACTCTGATAAAGAGTTTGCACAAGTCTTGCAGAAGAATAAGACATCAGGGAGCAGGATTGAAAGGCAGAAAATTAGGTTACTTAGATTAGGTAAAACAACTATTTTGTTTCTAAAATACATATATGTGCTTTTTAGCAATGACACAAATACTTCTTCAGAAGTTAGAGTGGTTGAGAAAGAGACCCAGGTGGGGAAGAAACTAACCCTAAGTTTCAGCAAAAATCCCTGCTGGGCTACCAAGGGAGATGGACTAATACATCAAAGCTAATATTAACTGCTGCAAAAAGCTCCTGGGTCTTTGTTCTCTGGCCAAATATTTACATTCTGTGTCTTGAATCAAAACTTTTAATTTCTAATGTTAAAAACTTTTAATTTCTAATGTTAATGGTTTACTCACTGATGACTTCTTCAATTTGGTCATTTTCTTGAAAAGACATGACACAGGCAGCCTGAGTTTTCAGGATATGTGTTTAACCTTATAAAGAACTACACATTGGTGTAACAGTCTTATGTGAGGAGAGACACAGTAAAGGTAGTTGTGTGAAAGTAAAATCAATACGTACAGAAGAGAACATTAGGAAAGAAACTGCTGATTTTCCTTCCTTCCTTCTTTCTTTTCTTTTTTTCCTGTCACTAGTCTGTGCAAGTTTGGAACTCTAGGAATCATTACATTATAAAAGTCTCCAGGTTTCTATTCTAATAGGTTCCAGGTTTTCCTGCTAGGAGGATGAAACTAGCAGACTTAGTAAATCCTATTTATTTGTCCCAAAGGCCAGGCAGTACTCTTTCTTCTCTGGTGCTGGTTTCTATTCATTCACTGCCTCTTCTCAGGTTCTGTTGCTGCCCATCATTAATCTTTCAAGCTACAGCTGGGTGGGTTCAGAACAAAACCATCAGAGGAACTGAAAAATGAAATATTTACCTGCACCAACGGGGAAAAAAGGCCTATCAACCTTGTCCTTTCAATACAATCACATTTTTATTTTATTTTATTCACTTTCTAGATAGAAGATGAGGAAAAAAATATGTGTGTGTGTGTGTGTGTGTATATGTGTATATATATATATATATATATATATATATATATATATATATATATATATATAAAACCCTCTCTGTTAATATATATTTTTTTACTATCTATCCTCATTTGTAATGAGGTGTAATATATAGAGCTCAGCTAGTTACCATGGAGACACTCGTCCTCTGTTTCTTATCACAGAGCCACACTATCACTTGGTGTCAGCCAAGGAGGGATGACAAAGGCCTCCCCAAGAGCCTGGCTCTGCAATTACTGAGCAATCAAGCGCCTCTTTTAATAGAGCACATCCAGGTACACATGGCCCCTCACTCGGCACTGTCTTCTCTCCTTCCTTTTTAAACTTACATAGCAGGATGCAGTTACCGACTATAGATGCTTTCCTCTGTTAGATGCCCTGTTTATTCAGGATTTCAGTGGTATTCTTTGGTTTATATAACAGCTCACTAGCTATCCTCTTCATTATCTCTCATATTTTTTAACTTCAATGAGTATTATTTTCTTCTGAGGATATACAGTGGTCTGTCCTTTATGTGTTAACCTGTTTCTATGGGTTGTCATTAACTAATGAAATAAAGAAGTGGATAAATGAAAATCTGAGTTTATGAATGTCCTCTTAGTCCAGACTTTTCCCTAACCAAATTGCTAAAGCTAACAACAAAAAAATTTTAAAACGTGAATAACTGGCGGGCCGGCAGAGTGGTGCGGTGGTTGAGCACTGGCTTGGGAGACCAGCGGCTCCGGTTCAGGTCCCACATGTGAGGGCCAGTGACACTGCCCTAAAAAAAAAAAAAAAAAAAGAAGTGTATAACTGGCATTCATTCTTTGTCTTCTGGTGGTGATATACATGAGAAGCTAAATAAATCAAAGGCATACAATAGGAGAAACAAAAAATCTAATTCTTTTCAAGGACTTTTATGTTATTTGTGGGTTGCACTGACCATTTCCCAGATTTGACTTGGGTGCTCAGCATGAGACGTTCTAAACTCGCTTGGAAATCTGGGGTGACACAGGTATGAAGGTATGCCCTGAGGCATTCAAACTGGCCTGGGTCTTTTGTTGCAAATGGGCTCCTTAAAAATAACAATTAAGCTGTCCCTGTAGAATGTCTATGTTAGAAAATATACAGCTGTCTTTGAGTGGGTTCAGAAGTTCTAGAATTTGGCTAACAAGCCCTCTTCCCCTAAGAGGGAGGAGTGGTCAGGTGTTTAAAAGCATGATCCTGGTTGGGGTGGGGAGAGATGGAAACAGTGAGAAACAAAAATTGTGTATGACACAATCACTGCTCTGAAGAAGCTTAAAATCTAAATGGGCCAGCAAGCCTCTAAAATTAGGTACAAGGCTCAATAATATGAATTAAATAGCAAAAAGTATATAATACAGTGGGAGGAAGAAAAAAAGATCAGTGAAGTCCAGAGTTAGTAAGATTTACTGGAGGAGGTGAGATAGAGATGGGTCTCGAAGGATAGATGAGAAGAGGGAAAAGCATTCTAGGGAAGGCAAAGGGCAGGACCTCAAGTGTGGTCGTGGGAATGTCATGGTCTTCTCAGAAGGCCACAATCACGTTAGCATCACTGAAGCAAACCACTTACGACTTTCAAGAAAGCTTCTAGAATCAGTTCAGGTGATGATGTTAGTTTCCTCCTAGTATATCCCCCACCCCCCAAGGTGCTTCCTTCCACTCTTCACTGGAAACTAAAGGGAGAGAGGGAGTTGGGGAGAGAAAGTGGGGGTGAAGAAGTGGGGGGAGGAGGGGAAAGGAGGAGGGAGGGAAGAAAAGAAAAAAAAAGAGAAAGACAGAGAGAGGGAGGGAGAACAACTGTATTCAAAATGACACAATAAAGAAATGAAAAGCAGAGATTGCCAATTTTTTTTTTCTTTTTGCAGGTGGAGAACAAAGTGGATTTTTGCAGACAAAGTATGACCACATTCTGTGTTATACGATCCCCATATGCCAGGAATGTCATTAATTAGATAGAAATGAATGACTGGAAACTTGCCAAATGCAACTGAGGAGATCAAGGGCTATATACTCACACGTTTTCACCTATGCTCTGGAATTCTTGGTATAGCTATACAGTATGTATAGGATTTGTCAGGAGCTTGACAGGAGCCTGAATTAATACTAGGTTTTTAATACACCACTGACTCCTGGCATTTTTGTTACCAAAGGATGGTTTCTAAATACAGTTTGTTTTTTTCAGCTGGACACAGAAGTTATTTGATCAGTGGCATGAACTGGGTGAAAGGCCAACATAAAAGTGACTGGGGGGCCGGTCGAGTGGTGCGTTAGTTAGGAGCTGGCCTGGGACGCCAGCTCTGAGCAGCGGATCCCTGGTTCGGATCCCACATATGAGGGCCAGTGACAATGCCCTCTACAGCTAAGATGGTGAACAACAGCTCCACCTGGTTGCCTCTATAGCTAAGGTGGCCGGAGACGGTATGGGCTGTAGCCCCTGCTGCAGTGGGCTGCCATAGGCTACAGTGAGTGGCTGGCAGCCAGCGTGAGCTGCCAAGAGCCGCTGTGAGCGGCCGTCCAGAGGCTGGCGACCGATCTGCCTCATCCGGGAAGAACGCAATGACGATACCAACATGGGCCAGTGAAGCAATGTCCTCCACAACTAGACTGAAGAACAAAAGGACAGCAACTTGTGTGTTCCCTTCCCCTAATTCCCCAATAAAATCTTAAAAAAAAAAAGTGACTGGGGCTACTCGAAAAGGTTTGCAGAAGAGTTTTATTGAGAGGTGACTGAAAGAAATGAAGACTTTCATGATAACAGTACATGCACCTTAAATACTATTTAGTCTATATGTCCAACACTGTGCTAAGCACTTCATGTGCATGATCTCATGAGATCCTGACAACACCGAGATAAACAGTCACCTCCACATATTATAGATGAGGAAACTGAGGTTCAAGAGGGGTTACATAACCTGCTCAAATTCACATAGTAAGGAGCATTGACCTGATGGAACACAATGACCTGAATCTATTATAAAAAGGCAGAATTTGCTTCATAAGGCATACTTATTGTAATAGACATTTCTTCAGCATTTCCTTCATTTTTACTTCCTTGGATAAGGATATGATGAAAAGGCATAAAAAATCATCTGTATTTCCTTTGGAAATTGTGCTGAAAAGGAAGTAATCATTGCAGGGGATGTTTCTGAATAATTGAAGGTGGAGGAATGGAGAGGTGGAGGACAGTAGGGAAAGTAGTAAAATAGTTAAGATAATTTTATTCTTTAAAATGGTTCCTCTTGTCTCTTTAGCTACGAAGGGACTCAGGTAAAAAGATAAAAAAGTATGAGTAAAGAGATGTTAGCTATCTTTATTCATTTGCCATTTTATGGCTATGAGATTATGAGTCCCAATGATCTTTGGGACCTCGTGACCTGGCCTTCCTGTCACTCCTTGAATAAACCTATTTGTTCCTATCACAGGGTCTTTACAATGCTTGCTCCCCTCTACCTGGAATTTACGTGTGACTTTTTCTCAACACCCACAGCTCTGTTCAGATCCTCAGATTGACTTTTCCCTACCAACCTACTCAAAATGTTTCTCCTTCCCTGCCCACAGCCCACTCTCTTCCTCAGACTGTCTCAATAGCCTGCTGTTTTCTCTTTGTAGCACTTATCACTACCTGAAGTTCTTTATTATTTTTTGTTTCATTTTATGCATTTTTGTTTTATTTATATATTTAATTCACTACTATTTTTAATGTTATGTTTTATTCATTACTATTTGTTCCAGTATTTTAAAGAGTAGTTGGCACACAATATGCACTTGGTAAATATTTGCTGAATAAATAACTACCATACTAGCTAATGGGAACAGGGCAATCCTAAAAGAGGCACATTTGGTAATGCTTCATAATTTAGAAAGGGCTTATACTATGTACTACAATAGACAATATCCCACTGGAGGTTACCTGCATATCAACTAGTGATATCAGTACACCTACAAATCAGGAAATTCTGTTTGTTATCAGGAGTCTTATTTGCATGAAGGCCCTCAGGTCAAATTAAATTCTTTTTATTTTTTTTTATTTTTTATTTTTATTTTTTTTTGAAGTGTAATAGATATATATGATATGGGGGGGAGGAGTGGAGTGGCCAAATGGGGGAGGGGGAGTTGTCACTTTGAGGGGTAAAAAGTGAAACTATTGCACTGTGTTGTACACCTGAAGCTAATAAAAAATAAAAAATAAATAAATAAATAAATAAATTCTTAGTGTAGTTGTGTTCCCCGTTACTGTCCTAACTCTTTTGAAAGCATTGGTAAAAAGGATTCTTTTTTTTTTTTTAAGATTTTATTGGGGAATTGGCGGAGGGGAACAGCGTTGGGGAATCTGGGAAGGGGAACAGACAAGTTGCTGTCTTTTTTGTTCTTCAATTTAGTTGCGGAGGATGTTGCTTCACTGTTGGTATCGTCATTGTGCTCTTCCCAGATGAGGCAGATTGGTCGCTGGCCTCTGGATGTCGCTCACCGCGGCTATTGGCAGCTCACGCTGGCTGCCAGCCACTCACTGTAGCCTATGGTAGCCCACTGCAGCAGGGGCTGCAGCCCACACCATCACCGGGGCTCGCACAGCCCAGCTCGAGGTGGAGCTGTTGTTAGCTGTAGAGGGCAGTGTCACTGGCCCTCATGTGGGATCCGAACCGGGGCCGCTGGCATCCCAAAACCAGCGCTTAACCAATGCGCCACTCGGCCGGCCCAAGGATTCTTAATAGAATTCTGAAGAGTAACAAAATGTGTTATTTCAATGAGTTTTGAAGTTTTTATTGCCATTTCCAATAGACAATAAAGTTCTTGCTTTCCTTTGCTAAAATGTCCCTTTAAGTACTGAAGCTTTTATTTCTGCTTTTCTGACTAGTAGAGTTTTACTGCTCTGAACAGGTAGACGATAACATCATGTGCTCTAGACTGAATGTTTGTATCCCCCCAAACTTAATATGTTGAGACCTATGCTGTGCTATTTAGAGGTGGGACCTTCAGCTGTGATTGGGTTCATGAGGGTGGAGCCCTCATGAATGGGATTAGTGCCCTCATTAAAGAGACCCCAGAGAGATCCCTGACCCCTCCTGCCATGTGAAGACAGAGAAAAAGATGGCCATCTCTGAGCCAGGAAGTGGGCTATCACCAGACACAGAATCTGTCAGTACCTTGATCTTGGACTTGCCAGACTCCAGAATTGCAAGAAATAAATGTCTGTTGTTTATAAACTACCTAGTGTATGGTATTTTGTTATAGTGGCCCTAACAGACTAAGTGACCATAGTTAACAAATAAAAAACAGAGCAAACTGTTTTTTTATAGCCCAGAATTAATTTGGAATTTATTGGGTACTGAAGGAGAGAATGGCATCCAGAGCTGAGAATTCAGTCTCACACTCTTGAATGTTTATATGTTTTCTTTGCTGATTTATCTGGGAATTAGGAACATGCCCTTCATGGGTTCCATCACATTCCACTTTCACTGGCCTGATACTATACTGAAGAATTAGTAGCCTGAATCTATCACGCATCCCTTATAGAACCAACATATAGAGGGTGCCAAAACAATGTAGACACATTTTAAGAAAGGAAAACTGTACTAAAATTGTAATACTCAATATATACCGATCACAAAAGATGAATACAAGTCACATTTGACTTCTGCAATTACAAGAGGTGCTCAAAGTGGTTACCATCAGCATAATTTTAATACAGTTCCTTTTTAAAAATGTGTATACATTTTTTTTTGTCACCCTCTGTATTTACAGATTTGGCAGAAGATACAGGTAGCAAACAGCCCTAAGTTAAGAAGTAATTACATTCCCAAAACACTGAATTCCTGGAATCTTTACTGCCAAATGAACTCTTGTTTTCATTTGCAAAATGAGGCTTAGGTAACAAATATCAATTTAAAAAATCCTATGTTGGAATTGATAAAGGAAACCTAGCTCCTTCCAATATCTCCAATGGGAATCAACATTTTTTATTAAGCTGGTGACTGAAGGTTTTTCCTACTGAGTCTTTTCAACAAGAAGCAGAGACTACGGTTCATGATAACTTCCATCCAGGTTTCTGCTCTTAATTCATCAAGGGGTTCTGTTTCATTTTTAGAACATCACACATTGTTTCAAACCTTTCACTACAGGAAGTGAAAACAGATGTCAAGTTCCCTGGACATATCTGGGGGGAAAAGAGCCTTGGTAGAGTCTCCAGTCACAAGAGCCCTTCCTAACTGACAGCAAATTATTATTAACCATTCTGTTTTTGTGGTGTTATTGTGCAAATGTATATCCCATCCTGTATTCATTAATTGGTCATTTTTAAAGATTTACATCTATATGTTTATCTTAGAAACACTTGTATCAATTTCACCTTAAAAACTTGCACTGTAGTTCATTTGGCTGAGAAGGGTGCTTTAAAAAACAATGTTCAATACAGATGAAACTCTTCTAAGGAAACTTCTGGCTCTATCACCATTCCAGAGCAGGTACAAGGTGATAAGAAAGCTGATTGGATTAGCATATAGAGCAATATTTAATGAGCTGCACATAGATAAACAGCATGTTAAGGACACCCTTGATAAACCCAATAATGGTATCAGGATTACAATAGAAAATAGGAAATGGTAGCACAAGAATGCCTCTTTGAGAGACCAGAAATAAACCCATGCCTATATGGTCACTTAATCTATGACAAAGGAAGTAAGAATTTACACTGGGGTAAAGACAATTTATTTGATAAATGCTGCTGGAAAACTGAACAGATACATACAAAAACATGAAACTAGACAACCTTCTTATGCCATATACAAGAGTAAACTCAAAATGGATTAAAGTCTTAAATGTAAGACCTGAAACCATAAAACTCCTGGAAGAAAATATAGGAAGTAAACTCTCAGACATTACCCTTAGTAATACCTTTACTGATATATCTCCTCAGGCAAGGGAAGCAAAGGGAAAAATAAACCGGACTACATCAAACTAAAAAGTTTTTCACAGCAAAGAAAACCATCAACAAAACAAAAAGACATCCTACTGAATGGGAGAAAATATTTGCCAATGATATATCTGATAATATCCAAAATTTATAAAAAAATCATACAACTCAACACCAAAAAGCCCCCAAATAATCCAATTAAAATTGGGCAGAGGACACGAATAGATATTTCTCCAAAGAGCACATACAGATGGCTAATGGACATATGAAAAGATGCTCAGTGTCACTAATCATCAGAGGAATGCAAATAAAAGCCACAATAAGATATCACCTCACACCTGTCAGAATGGCTATCATTAATAAATCAACACACAACAATTGTTGGCAAGGATGTAGAGAAAAGGGGAACCCTTGTGCACTGTTGGTGGGACTGCAAATTGGTGCAGTCGCTGTGGAAAACAGTATGGAGGTTCCTCAAAAAATAAAAAAAGAGAGCTACCTTATCACCCAGGATTTTCATTTCCACTCCTGGGTATTTATCCAAAGAAATCCAAAACACTAATTCGGAAAAATTTATGCACCCCTAGGTTCAGTGCAGTGCTGTTCATAATAGCCAAGATACAGAAACAACTGAAATGCCCATCAATAGCCGACTGGATGAAGAAATTGTGGTACATTTATACAATGGAGTATTACTGTGCCATAAAAAAGAATGAAATCTTATCATTTGCAACAATATGGATGGACCTAGAGACTATTATGCTAAGTGAAATAAGTCAGACTGAGAAAGGCAAATACCATAGGATCTCACCTGTATGTGGAATCTAAAGAAGAGAATAAACAAAAAGCAAAACAGAAATAGACTCATAGATACCGAGAAAGAAACTGATGGTTGCTAGATGGGAGGGGGTTGGGGGATGGGTGAGAAGGTTAAGAGATTAGAAATTACAAATTAGTTGTCACAAAATAGTTACAGGGATGTAAAATACATCATGGAGAATATAATCAATAATGTTGTAGACTATGTAGGGTCAGATGGATATCGGACTTATTGGGGGGATCACTTCATAGAGTATATAAATGCCTAACCACTGTGCTGTATACCTGAAAGTAATATGCTACTATGAAATAATATTGAATGTCACTATAATTTCATATATATATATATATATATATATATATATATAGAGAGAGAGAGAGAGAGAGAGAGAGAGAGAGAGTACGCGAGAGAGAGAGAAGAGCATAGGGAATACAGTCAATGGTACTGTAATATAATAGCCATGTACAGTGTCAGGGGTAGTAGACTTGGTGAGGTTATTATCACTTTGTGAGAGGTTTGTAAAAGTCTAATCATTATGTTGTTTTGTACACTTGAAACTAATAATAAAATTAAAGTAAATTTAAAAAAGACAGTAGTATAAATTAAGAAAAAAAAAGAGTGCATCTTTGAATAGCTATGCAAAGCCTTTCAGGTTACCCAAATGTAATAGAAGTCCCCTTCCTAGCTTTAGGAGTACCTAAAGTTAACAAATACTGGCTTTCCCAACCTCCCTTCCTTTTTTCACTTTAACAAGCTATTTTTTTTAATACAATATAAAAACAAATAGTAACAGAAAGAAAGAAAATCAAGAAGATATGGCAGCATCCTGGAGGTACATACTCATATATCAAGAGGAAATATTAAGTGAAATGAATAAAAGGCCAAATTCTGGTCCCTTATACTTGAAGTATTTTTTTATTCCCATTATATTAGAATGTATTCAATAAATTATCATTATAAATTATGACTTTTTAAACTTTATTAAAATTTTTCATTAAAAAGATAGTATATGCACTATTAGTGATGATTAAATAAGCATACTAACATTTATACTACCAAGTGAGTATTTTTCTTTACAGTAATAACCTGGGGAAATCGTATATCTATTCCACTGATAATGTACCGTACATTTTTTGTTTTCCAACAAATCTCTTTTGGAATTGTCTGTAGTATCAGTTTAAGAAGCCATAAACAAAATTCATCTCATTACTTTTAAATCCCCCCTTTTTTTTTTTATAACCAAAAATCTCCCACTATGGTCACTATACTTCTTTCCAAATGACTTTTGATTGCTTAAAAAACAAAGATCCTCTAATTCGAAAACCTGAAAAGTTAGCATGAGCATGTCATGGGGACCTTGTAATGTCCGTTGCATCCATCTTTTCCTTACATTCCCACAGCTAACATCCAGTCCAAGCCCTCATTTCCTCTTCCCAGATCTCTATCATTCAACCAATGCCTTTATGATGATTAATTATGCACAGAACGAGCAGGATCATCCTCCCAAAGCATAGTTCCTAACTTTTTGCACTCTTGCTCAAAAGCTTTTGGTGGCTTCCAGGGAAGATTCTCCACTTTTTCATCTTCTAACACACAGTGCTTGCTGTGTGCCTGGCAATTGTTCTAGGTACATTATATACATTATTCTTTATATCAACCCTGTGAGGTAATTAAAAATATTACCTCCATTTCACAGATGAGGAACCAATTAATATGTTTCAGTACTGAGATCTGTACCCAGTGACTCAGGCTCCAGAGTTCTATCTCCCCATTTCTTTTCCTACCTTACCTAATATTTCACCATTCTCTGACCTAACCACGTGCTTTTCTGCTTTTGGGTCTTCACTTACAATTTTCTCGCTGGCTGCGATACCCTTCCCCCATATTTTCCTATTCATATCCATCAAGATCCATCTGAAATGCTACCTCTTCCATGAAACTCACCCACACACCTCCTCACTGTATACTGCTCTTATAACTATTAATACACTGTATTTTGTATTGTATTAATTTGTACATGCATTTATAAATTACAAGTCTTGAAGGAGTAGAACCATCTCTTATGTCCCCCTTCAGCATTCAATTATTGTTACTGACACAGCTAGATTGGCAGGCAGTTGTTATAATTGAAAATATATGAACTACTGATGAGTAAAATCATGATATTAAAAATATATACTATAGGCACTCAGAAATGTTAACTGAAATGAAAAGATGAGTGTATTCAAAAGACTCTGAAGGCAATTCTAGAATTGTTTTGGACATTGATGTAATAAATATATAGCATCGCAAAAAAAAATCATGTTAAAATGACAATAGATTTTATGGACTCACTCAACTATTCTTATTTACTGAATACCTACTACATGCCAAGCACAAGAGATAGGAAAATATAAAAGTTCTAGCATGTTTTCATCTCTCTCTCTCTCTCTCTCTCTCTCTCTCTCTCTCTCTCTCTCTCTCTCTCTCTCTCTCTCTCTCTCTCTCTCTCTCTCTCTCTCTCTCTCTCTCTCTCCTTCTCCCACCCCCTATCTCACCCTCTAATATTTTTGAGAGACTATGTCTTAATGGGAAAATATGATTGGGAATTCTCCTGTGTTATAAGTCTTTAAAAAACATACCAGGGCCGGCCGAGTGGCACATTTGTTAAGAGCTGGCTTGGGATGCCAGCGGCCCCGGTTCGGATCCCATATATGAGGGCCAGTGACACTGCCCTCTACAGCTGACAACAGCTCCACCTGGAGCTGGGCTGTGCGAGCCCCGGCGACGGTGTAGGCTGCAGCCCCTGCTGCAGTGGGCTGCCATAGGCTACAGTGAGTGGCCGGCAGCCAGCGTGAGCTGCCAGTAGCCGCGGTGAGCGACCATCCAGAGGCTGGCGACCGATCTGCCTCATCCGGGAAGAGCGCAATGACGATACCAACATGGGCCAGTGAAGCAACGTCCTCTGCAACTAGACTGAAGAACAAAAAGACAGCAACTTGTCTGTTCCCCTTCCCTGGTTCCCCAACGCTGTTCTCCGACCCCAATTCCCCAATAAAAAAAAAAATTAAAAAAACATACCAACTGGGCATATCCCTTCAGGGGGGATAATCAGGAAGAACCCACGAAAAAAGTCCTAAAAATAATGACTTAAATCCATATACTCCCATGGACTTGCAAAAAGAAAAATAATAGATATATTTAACGTGATAACTACTATGTATACTAGCAGAATTTGTGGGAATTTGAGATTCCTTGGTAGAAAATGCTACAGTGGTTCAAAGTATGAACAAAGATGATAGCTTTGTCTCCCATAAAAAAATGCAGCTTTAATACATATATTAACGGATATGTTTGAAGCTGTGCTATTTCCTAGATCACTATATGGTAATAGCCTCAAAAGAGAAGACTACATTTTTAAGAACTGCAAATTTTTCTTCTTTATTTCCACAGATGTCTGTTTCTATTTTAAGCCAATCTTCCTCTTATTCCTATTGAATAAACCCAATAAAAATGCTCCTTTTCTTTCAGTTTTTGTTTATTTAATTAAGATGATTTTCTACATGATTGATTATAAAGACTACAATTATACTATCAAATCCCTGTCAAACTAACAATTTAACATAAAACGTTAACACTTGGCAGTGTTTTAATCTAAAACAATATGAAAACCTTGTGAGTATAAATAAGGGAATTAATTCAGACTATTTTTTCTTTTGGAGTACAAAAGAAAGTTTTGCCCTCATTATTTATTATTATATACTATTGTAAAGAGGAATAGCTTATAAGCTGTTATAAATAGTAACTGGCTGTGGCAAACCAAGATCGTTTTCTGATGAGTTTATAAAGGGCAACTGCCATTATAAAATCAGGAAAGATAATACGACAACAGAAGAACATAGTACAAGCATGGTATACACTAGCAGGTAATATTTATAGTTAAGATAGTTTGAGATAACAGAATCAGAGAATCATGGCGCTAGAAGAGAATTCATTAGAATTTTCTCTTTCCTTTGGCTGAGAACTCATTAAATTAAGAATTTTTTTGGTTTGTTTTCAGCCTGACTTGGAATTGGAGAATGTTATGCTCTTTGGTCATCCATGCTGTGTTTATACTACATTTAAGTCTATTTCTCTTCTTCTGTACTGGCAACTATCCTTTCTGTAGCAAGAGGCTTCCTGTACTTGGAGATGATGTTTAATCACTCATTAGCCTTATTACTTCAAAATAAAAATTAAAAAAGGTGTTTTTTTTTTTAAGGATATTAGGGGATATGGTTTAATGTTCACCCACATAGAACATTCAAAACCTTAAGCAAGTGAGGGAAGAGGAAAGGAATAATCAAGAATTAAGAACAGGGCCAGCCGAGTGATACAATTGGTTAAGAGCTGGTTTGTGGATGCCAGCGGCCACGGTTTGGATCCCACATATGAGGGCCAGTGACACTGCTCTCTACAGCTAACAACAGCTCCACCTGGAGCTGGGCTGTGCGAGTCCCGGCGATGGTGTAGGATGCAGCCCCTGCTGCAGTGGGCTGCCATAGGCTACAGTGAGTGGCCAGCAGCCAGCGTGAGCGGCCGGCAGCCAGTGTGAGTTGCCAATAGCCGCGGTGAGCGACATCTAAAGGCCAGCGACCGATCTGCCTCATCTGGGAAGAGCGCAATGACGACACCAACATGGGCTAGTGAAGCAACGTCCTCCACAACTAGACCAAAAAGACAACAACTTGTCTGTTTCCCTTCCACGATTCCCCAATGCTGTTCCCCTCCCCCAACTCCCCAATAAAATCTTAAAAAAAAAAAAAAGAATAAAAAACAGCAAGCCAGATGAAATAGGAAATAAAGGCTAAAAGGAGAGAATAAAGAAAACAGATCCATGATAAGCTTTTTACATGCAAGGTCCTGTGCAGAGTGCTTTATATAGTTGTCATCATCATCATATAATAATCATCATTATCATATTCATCATCATCATCATGTTATCATCATATAATCATCATCATCAATAGTTTCATCATCAATAATCATCAATATCATTATTATCATATAATCATTATGATCATATAATCATTATCACCACTAATCATATAATTATATCATCATATAATCATCACCATAGACTCGTCACCACAGAATCATCATCAAAGAATCAGCATTATCATCATAGAATCAACATCACAGAATCATCATATTCATCATCAATAATCATATAATCATCATATAATTATCATCATGTAACCCACATCATATAGTCATTATCAATAATCATATATCATATCATTATCATCATCAACAGTCATGTAATCATCATATAATCATCAATAATTATATAATCACTATCCATCACCATCATCATACAATCATTATTAATAATTTTATTATCTTCAGTAATCATCAACTATATCATGATCACATAATCATTATCACCACTAATCATATAATTGTATTATCATCATAAAATCATCACCATAGAACCATCATCACAGAATCATCATCATATTCATCATCAATAATCACATAATCATCATATAATCATCATGTAATCCACATCATCATATAGTCATCATCAATAATATGTCATTGTCATATCATCATCGTCATCATCATCATCATGTAATCATCATAAAATCATCATCAATTTCATCATTAATAATCATCAATAATCATATCATCATGATCATAGAATCATCATGATCATATAATCATTATCACCACTAATCACATAATTAAATCATCACCATAGCATCATCATCACAGAAACATCACTATATTCATCATCAATAATCATATAATCATCATGTAATCCACATCATCATATAGTCATCATCAATAATCATATAATATCATATCATCATCATATAATCATCATCAATAATTATTTCATCATCAATAATCATCACTAATCACATCATCATGATCATATAATCATGATCATGTAATCATTATCACCACTAATATAATCATACCATGATCATATAATCATCACCATCATATAATCATCACCATAGAATCATCATCATCATAGAATCATCACAGAATCATCATCATATTCATTATCAATAATCATATAATCATCATATAATTATCATCATGTAATCCACATCATATAGTCATCAATAATCATATAATATCATCACCATTATCAATCATCATATAATAATCAATAATTATATAATCACCATTATCATAATCATCATAATCATTTCATCATCATCAATAATCATATCATGACCATATAACCATTATCACCACTAATCATACCATCATCATATAATCATTACCATCATATAATCATCACCATAGAATCATCATCATTGAATCATCATCACATAATTATCATCATATTCATCATCAATAATCATATAATCAGCATGTAATCCACATCATCATATAGTCATCATCAATAATCATATAATATCATCATATCATCATCATCATCATCATCATCATCGTCATATTAACTAATATTTCAGTGAATGTGTACTTTGTGTCAGGCATCACTCTACATGCTTTTCATATGTGAACTCACGTAACCTTCAAACTTCCTAAGGGTAGGATTATTCCCATATTTCAAAAAAGGAACTATAACATAGATTCACAATACCTTCATAATCTTGGTGCATTCTATAAGGGGCATCATTTTCTATTTTACAGATGAGAAAACTGAATATCACGGATTCAATAGCATGCCCATCATGATCAATACAGATAGTAAGTGACAGACCTAGGATTTAAACTAAGGATTGTCTGATTCCAAAGTACTTTTTGAGTACATGTTCAACTTGAGAGAAGAAAATAACAGCAATACTAAGCGTCAGCACTTAAGAAAAAACAATAAGCACAATAAGAGAGCATATTCCATCAGCATGTTCAAAGCGTTAAACGCTAACACATTTAATCCTCATGACAACTCTATGGAAATATGTATCATTATTACTCCCATTTCACAGATAAGGAACCTCATGCACATGATCCTAATGTAACCAGGATCATTCGCCTGCTAACTGGGGAACTGGGACTCAAACCCATGAAGTCCAGTTCCAGAGCTATGCTCTAACCATAATAACACTATACTGCCTCTTGTAATTTAAATATATAATTAGCGGAATCATTTGGAATACTGAAAATGAGAATGGCCTCCTAGATAAATACACACTGGCACTATTATATAGCTAACATTTATTGAGCGCTTACTAAACACTTCTTGTGGACGTTGTGATGTGCCACCCAGATCCCACTTCAGGAGTGAAGGACTTACTTCACCAGCTGATGGGAGTCCTAGGAAGATGGTGTTCAGTTATCAGCTCTCAGCTGAAGAAACTTACCTTTGAGGTTGGCTGAGGTCTTTGCTGGGATGGCACTACAGCTCATTTTCCACAGGTGTTGATCCCAAGGGCACTCCCTAAAAAATAATAAACATCCTGAACGTTAACCTTCGTTTTAGAGTCTGCTTCCCTAGGAACCTAACATGCAACACTTCACATAATCTGACCATTCTATGAATTAGGTGCTCTTATCCTTCTATACTCACTGAACAAACAAAGACACCAAGGCTTAACTTGCCCAAGGTCACAGAGCTGGTCAAGGATGGAAACAGAATTTGAACTGTCTAATTCTGCAGACTGTGCTCTCAACCCCTACATGATGGTGTGTACACAGAAAGGCTTCAGCAATTGAAAATTATTATTAGTTCAACATGTATCTAATACTGAGGGTAAAAAAGGGCACCTTGAGGGACTCAGATCAGGAGGGAAAAGAAATCTAATGTTTATTTTCAAAGCATAAGTAAAAATAATGATAGTAGTTGGAATGACCTGAAATGTAAACCAGGTGACCTAAAAAGGAAGACTGCTCAAGAAAATTGTGAAAAAATTTTTCCTCTAGTGCTTCTACAATTTATTTCATGAGAAGAGAGAAATGAGGACAAAGAAAAGTTCCCATATAATAGGAAACAAACAAAAAAATGTTCTATTATGCATTATCTTAAATTCAAAGAGAAAAGTCTTCACTCTCCAACATGCAATGTTTACCATCTGATACATCTGTCTAGCATCTTTGAGAGATGTTGGAAACATGAAATGCCAGCATATAGGCCTGACTTTAATGAGAAGTTACAGGGTATCTGTCCATAATATCCTAAGAGACATGGGCAGAGTCAAAAGATGAGGTAGGAAGAGAGGAACTGGTACAGAGCCATAGCTTTTGCCTGAGTTGTGCTATTCAATCACAGATTTTCTCTAATGCTGCAAATTTCCAGGTTTACTATTCATCTTAATTTTCTCACTTTTTCCAAGACAGATGAGATGCAAGACATAAACAAATCCTTTACTCATATATAAGATGAAATTGTGTGGAATCCGCTTTTTAAAATTATACTTCTTTTTTGTTGGCATGGATAATTCCTTACATTTCCAAATGGAAGGAAGAAAAAAAAATTGCAACTAAACACCAAATATTAAAATTATCCTCTCAGTGCTCATGTATCCTGGGTGTATCTTTGATTTCACTTAAAACCTAAAGCAAATTCTAAAATATACCCAGAATATAAGAGGGCCTGAAAAACCCAGTTCAAGGAAAATGGGATGCAGTAGCAAAGATTACATGCACCAGTGAACTGTACTAAATTGAACACTTTTACATGCCAGAGATTTTTCTCTGTGAAACTTGAGGGGTTTGTAAGAAAAATCAATAATGTTGTAGAAGAGAAACCCTCTTCGCACATCTCTAATTAGTCATAGAGGAATCTGGTGGGTTTCCATATTACAACTGGATCAAACTTGTGAAATTGGTTTGGATCCCAGACTCATTCAGTACATCTTCCAGAGGAAGCTCCACTAGCGACAGTCAAAGGCTTTTCAAACTTAAATAATCCCCCAAATCACTCTTTCAGTTTACATCCATCCAGTATTACGTTTGGTGTCTGTCTAATGTTGCCTACAGCAAATCTCCCTGGAGTTAACCTTAAAGAGCTCCATTTATAAGAACTGGCAAAGGGTCTTCAAACTAGTCGGCTTCAACTTTAGCTTGAACCTTCAAAATCTATATTAGTAAGTGAAACCAGGCATAAAGAGGCACAGGTCTTCAGATCTTTTATTTTTTTTAATAAATTGAATAAATACTGGCCATATTGTTTATATTAGGGCATGAGCCTCTCTGTAAAGTCATTGCTCAAGTCTAATAATGGAGTAGGTAAAGGGTTTCTGTATTTTTCTGAATAATCAATACCAAAGCTGCTGATGCAAATTTATTTGAACCCCTGGGAACACATCCTTTGAAGTTCTGGGAAAATTTTAAATTTAGTGTGCAAATCAATAAGCGGACAAAAACATCTCTGTCAATGTGTTCATTTTTATTTGGAGAGGAAATATATCTTTAAAGGTAATCGCTCTCTCACTCCCTCTATGAACCCTTTCCCCAAATCATTTCTCTTACAAAAGAAACTCATGACTGTCAGCTGAACATAGAACATTCTTTTTGGTCATAATTAGAAGTGATGTAGATGTAACCTCTCTGAACAAGATGACTCCTCAAGCCCAAAACACAGTCCTCTTTCTACTCCTTTGTAATGCTCTCTTTTTTCCACCGTTTCACATCCAGTTGTGGAGCCTGAAATAACCCAAAACGGTCTGAGGGCATTTTCAGAAGGGATCCTATTGGCCTGGTTTGGTGGTATGTGTTGTTTTGAATGGGCTGCATCTATGAGATTAAAAATATATTTTTTTTCATTACTGCTTATTTTCACAGTCCACTAAGCAAAAGTACAAAGCAATTTTTTTTTCCCTCCCCCCATTCTTCCTTTCTCCCTTCGTTCTTTCTTCCCCTGTGGAGTTCAAATTAAAGAAAGGTGAAAATTGAAGCTGTTGTAGGCAAGGCGATTGTAACATGCATATTTGATTTTTATGATGGATCTAAATTGCTGAATAAGGCCATGGAACAAAGGGAGACTGCAGCTTCCTGCCCATCACATGCAGCCACTGAATGCAGAACAAAAGCTTTGGCCATTAGGGGCTCAGCAGGGAGACACATTATATAAATGACTTTGTCTTTTCTGCCCTCTCCCCACCCCCACTGGGTGCACTGGACAGAGATGGGGGTGTACGTGTGTATTATTTGCCAGGGCAGGAGATAAGAAATCGTGGGAGCAGCAATGGGAATAGAAATGTATGGCACGTTATGATCCAAAAGTGTCAGACTTTCCTCACTGGACCAGTGTGGCTCTAAGCACTGTGGTCAGAGCGCCACCTAAGATAATCACTCCCCTGAGAAACGTGGTATTTTTTTAGAGTAACCTGTAGCTTTTTTTTTTTTTTACTGTTTTCTTTTATCAGGAATGATGATACATAAAGAAAAACACTGGGAGAAAATACGAAAGCCTAGTATTCCAAGGTAATTGCCAGGCTTGCGTTAAGGAACAAATTGACATGCATACAATTCGCCGTGGCACTAGTTTCCTAAGAAACTAAATACTACTCTTAATTCCTCCTTCCAGACTCAAAGCTTTTCTTTTGGCAGGAAAAGAGAATTCTATATTAATAAAAACCCTAAGCTATCACATAGCTGAGTCAACCTACTTTTAAGATGCCCCCTGTGGTGGTAACTTGAATAGGGGCTACTGTTTTACCTGGCTTGAAACACCAGAAATCATGCACAAATACACTCAACAATAGTGGCACGGAATTTGTTTTGTAGAGGGATTTTAGTACGCTTCACAAAGGTGAAGTAATTATTTTATTACTTCTACAATCACTGAAAGAGGTTAAGGAATAGGAAAGATTCTCTTTGCAGACTCTAACTTTAGCATAGAGTGGCTGAATTACATTAGAAGTGTGACACAGTGAGCTGGGAGCAGGCTAAGGCCGAAACCCAAGTCCCTGGATGCTCACGTCAGCCCTAACTATCACTCTATATTTCATGCCAGGGAATATCTCAATGGTAAGTTTCTATTTCTTAGTACAATCCAGAAATTGTACTAAGATATTCTGACAGTCCACCAACCCTCTGATACAGCAGAGAAAGCCGCACCACTCTGAACGAAAAGAACTAAAAGGCAGTATCACTTGGTGCAGAACGAGCCCTGAAGGCTCTCGGAGAAAATGAATCCCAAAGACAAACTCAATATTTGGGTATGTATAGCCTTCAAGAATGGAGCAATGACTGAATGGTGTGCAGCTATCTAAGTGAAATGCCATGAGACAACTGCCATTTGTCACATACCATCATTATCACCTGTCTCGAAATGGGCAATTCACTTAAAATAAGGTACACTCTTCTGACTTATATGAAAGCTGATCAGTCTTAAGGAACAAACAGTGGGTTATCACTGTAGAATACTTCAGTTTTGGCTACAAAAGTCACCAAGCTATCTTTCTACTAGTAGTTCTTTCGGGTCTCATTTTAAGATGGTTGAATTCGTTTTTATTGGTGGCAAGGAGGGAAATGTTTCAATAAAGACTGCTTAATGGGGCCAGCTGAGTGGTGCATTGGTTAGGAGTTGGCTTGGGAAGCCAGCTCCGGGCAGCAGGGCCTAGCTTTGGATCTCACATACAAGGCCAGTGACGCTGCGCCCTCTGCAGCTAAGATGGTGAACAACAGCTCGACCTGGAGCTGGGCTGCTGTGAGTCGCCGGCAACGGCGTAGGCTGTAGCGGGGCTGGTTGGCAGCTGGCCTGCGCTTTCATGAGCTGCCATGAGCCGCCGTCCAATGGCCAGGGAAGAGTGCAATGATAATACCAACATGGGCCAGTGAAATGACATACTCCACTAGACTGAGGAACAAAAGGACAGTAACTTGTCTGTTCCCCTTCCCTGCTTCCACAAAGCTGTTCCCCTCCCCCAATTCTCCAATAAAATCTTTAAACAAAAAAAAAGACTGCTTAATGGATTAAAGATAGTATTGAGATGTATGCTTATCAATAGTTTTAAGCAACTGTGATAAATAGATGGTTATGGGAGTCTATACCCCAACATGGCCAGAGGTGGGTGAATGAGAGTCAGTATGAATAAGCAAATGGATGAGTGTAGTGGAGAAGAGACTGCTAAATATTTATTTACTTCTTTATTCATTTATTCAGTAATCAAATATTCATTAAGGGCCTACTACAATTCCACGTCCTGTGGATTCAGTGCAAGACATGGTCCCTGCCCTACATAATAATCTCATGGGTGGTTGAAGGTTGTGGTGAAGACATTAAGTAGTTACACAAATATCTACATAGATTAACATATGACAAGATATATGAAGAGAAAGTACAGTATTCTATGAGAATGCTAATTTGACTGGGAGGACCTACCTCATCCTGAGGGGTTCAGAGATGGCTCTAATGAGAAAGAAACATTCAAGCCAAGGCAAGAAAGAAAAAGTTAGATGTGCTCTAGCCACCAACACTTCATCATCTGAGGTATATCTCAAGATTTCAATTAAAAATGAGAGCCAAGGAAATAATGTATATCTTTAGGTTTTTGTTACTTAGCTTAAAAGTAAAACAATATGCAATTTGGCTATAGGCCTTAGGTAATTCCAACTGAATTACTTCAAAGTAAAAGCCAAAGGCCACAAAGCTGTAGCTGCTCTGTCCAATGTGGCAGCCACTAGCCTCATATGGCTATTTCAATTTCACTTAATTAAAATAAAATTTAAAATTAAATTCCTCTGCTATGCTAGCCACACTTCAAGTGTTCAATAGCTACTATATTGAACACTGCAGCGAGAGACTACTAAAGTTAAATAAAATTAAACATTTAGTTCCTCGACTGCCCTTGCCATATTTTGAGTACTCAATTTTAAGTGAGTAGTGGCTGTCACAGTGAACAGCAGATAGAGAACACTTCTATCATTGCAGAAAGTGCTACTGGAAAGTGTTGCAAGACTATCTGGCACCTTGTTGCCTCTCTAACCTCGTTTTCTACTATCCTCTTCTTGCTTTTGCCAGTCTAGCTGTACTGGAATCCTTGCTGCTCCTTGAGTATACCAGCTATGATCCTGCCGCAAGGTCTTTGAATGGTTTGTCCCTACCTTCTGTTCCAGCCTCATCCTGTGTGACAGTCTCTGCTACTGTCTCTATCCTTAGCCATGCTGGCCTTCCATCTCCCTCCCTCATTCTCCAGGTCTCTCTTATCTCAGGGCTCGGCACGTATTACCTTTCCTTGGAAGGCTCTTCCTTCCCTACTTTACCTTTCCATCAAATATAAGCTTACTTATTTCATCAGGAAACCCTCTTTTGACTAGGTCCAATTTTCCTTTCATATCCCTTTCTTGCTCAGTGCTTATTACAATGTAGTATGTTTACAATTATTTGTGTCATTTTTTTATTCATGTCACACTCTTCAAATCCACTGAGAGCTCCATGAAGGCAGGGTCTATGTCTGTTTTTGATTGCTGCTGTATTCTCAAAAGGTAGCAGAATGCAAGAAATAAAATAGAAAATAAACATAGTAAACATTTATGATTGAATTATGGACAAATGAATGCTAGGAAAAAAAAACAGCCAATGGTCAAGTTAAAATATATGTTGTGCTGCTTTTTCCATGCATGTCAAGTACCCAAATTTCAAAGTAAGATTATACACAGTGAACAAAAATGAATGACAGGAATTTGTAGTAATTTTAGAGATGTGAAGACTTCTTTCAGATAAAGAGTACTGTCCCCCAAAGGATGAGAGAATTATAGGTATAATTTATGTTCTTTTTGCTCACCGGAATTTTTTAATATTTCTCCATGATCATGTATTGGTGTTGTAAGGATGTTATTTTTTATTGCAGCACCAAAAACTACTCTGTTCCAGTGCATGAGAAAACCAAAATACCTAGGATACACAGTGATTAATAAGGGTATATTTTTCCCCCATCAGATAAACCAGAGTTGGAATGATGGTTCTGTCTTTCACTGGTTCTGTGAACTTGAGCATGTTACCTCACCTCTCTGACCTTAACTTTCAAATGAAGATACTAATAGTATACACTATATAAGTGGTGGGGAAGATTAATGAGATAACAGATATGAAACATTCAATAAATGGTAGCTTAAAACACAAAGTGCCACATTGGCTGTATTTAAAGTGTCATGGCTAGCTGAGCATAGATCTCAAAAACTGTTCTGATTCTTATGAATTTGAAAGTAAAAGATTTTTAGCTCTCAGATTCCAAGTTTGGCTTCTCATACTGGGTTTGCTCCCAAGGTTATACTATCTTTTGAATGTGACTGCTCCATACACTCCAGGAACTGAAGTTAGCTCCAAAGAATTCAAGTTATTCACTTATCCAACAACTATTTTTGTGTGCCATTTGTATATTAGGTGCTATGTTAGGGATGATATTGTTAGCAAAACAGATATTAATATACCTCTGACTATGTTAGGGATGAGGCCTTGAAGGAGTGATTTAGGTTAAAAGAGGTCATAAAGGTAAAGCCCTGATCTGATAGACACAGTGCCCTTTTAAAAAGAGGAAGGGCCACGAGGGCTGTCTCTCTCTCTCTGCCATGTGAGGACACAGCAAGAAAGCAGCCCTCTGCAGGCCAGCAAGACAAGCTCTCACTAGCGCCCTGAACTGGGATTTCCAGCCTCTAGAACAGTGACAAAATTAATTTCTGTTGTTTAAGCCATTGAGTCTATGGTGTTTTGTCATGGCATCAAATGATTTCAACAAGGCTGCCAAGACCATTCAGTGAGGAAAAGGACAGTCTCTTCAACAAATGGTGCTGGGAAAACTGGACACCCATATGCAAAAGAAAAAAGTTAGACCTTTATACAAAAATTAACACCTCATACAAAAATTAACTCAAAATGGATCAAAGACTGAAACATAAGAACTACATTTATAATACACTTAGAAGAAAACATAAGTCAAAAATGTCACTAATGATTTGGCACTAATGACTTCTTGTATATGATACTAAAGGCACAGGCAATAAAACTAAAAAGACACAAACTGAATTTCAAGAAAATTAAAAACTTCTGTGCATCAGTGGACACTGTAAAAATGCAACCCATAGGAGAAAATATTTGAAAATTACATGTCTGATAAGGGATTGATAAAAAAATATATAGAGAATACCTATGGTAAACATACTTATTATGAAATCTTGTCTAAAAACTTTACCTGAATCATCCATGTAAGTCTTTTTCTATTTGGTGTTGTTTCTCTTGATTTTCTATCTTGTGATTTTATCTTTTCCAGTGACTGTTTTTTATTTTGTTTGAACACCAATGAAGTGTACATAAAAAAATGTGGAGACAGATGGTGGCTTGGGATAACTTTATCTTCTTCTATAAAAAAATTTACACTTATTTCTGGGAGCAGATAAGGATGCTAGCAATTTTGTATGATCTAAATTAGATCAAGATTTTGGACTTAGAGACTATTATGTTAAGTGAAATAAGTCAGTCAGAGAAAGACAAATACCATACTATCTCACTTATATGTGGAATCTGAAAAACTGAATGAATGAGCAATGTAAACAGAAACTGTCTCATAGATATAGAGGAAAAACAGAGTTGCTAATTGGGAGGGGGTTGGGGATGAGGGAGAAAGGGACGCGATTAGACAGCAAAAATAAGCAACTACAATATTGCCACAGGGATATGAAAGACAGTTCGGGGAATATAATTAATAATATTGTAAATATTTTGTGGGGTGTCAGATGGTCACATGTCTTGTTGGGGAGACCATTTCATGGATGGAGTAGAGGTTTGATCACTGCACTGTACACCTGAAGCTGATGTTGTATAATATTGTATGCCAACTGTAATTGAATATATATAGTCACAGGATGTGGATTATACTGTGGAAGGGAGTCAGAGGAAGAGTAATAGATATATATGATATGGGGGGGAGGAGTGGGGTGGTGAATTGGGGAAGTGGGGTTGTCACTTTGAGGGGTAAAAAGTATAACTATTGCACTGTGTTGTACACCTGAAACTAATTAAAAATAAATAAATTTAAAAAATAAATAAATTAGATCAAGATTTGAAATAATATGAAGCTGGTGTTCAGTCCCTGGGTAGGCTCGTCTATTTCAGGTTCACCCTTCCTCTTAGATTTAATCAAGTATTACTCTCTTTGTGGGCCTTGAACTCCTGTTTTCCCCATACGTTTCTCAATAGCTTTATTCAGCTTTTCAGACTTTTAGCCATGTTTCTTGGAAATGGCAGATGCTTGGATATACAGAAAATGGCGGACACTCTTGGGGGAAAAGCATTTTTAAATGCCAAACTCATCTTTCTAGAATGTCTTCTGAGTTCGTCTCATAGGTTTTCACTATATTGTTTGCATAATAAGGCCTCAAACAGATTTTTGTCTCTAAGTTACCCAGCTTTTCTAATGTTCTCAGTAGGCGGGATGGTCCAAGTTACTTAGTCTATTATCACAAGAATCCAAACTCCATCCCTCATTTTTAGGAAGTATATTTAACTATCAAAGTAAATTTCCACAAACTGGTCTGCAGATTATTTAAATGAGTCACCTACGATGCTGATTTAAAATATAAATTCTTAGGCCGGCTGAGTTGGCACAGTGGTTAAGAGTGGCCTGGGACACCAGCAGCCCCAGTTCAGATCCCACATATGTGGGCCAGTGACATGGCTCTCTTAAAAAAAAAAAAAATATATATATATATATATATATATATATATATATATATATATATATATAAATTCTTGAATTCTCTCGCAAATCTAGCTGTGTCAGAATTGCATTTTAAACCAGCATCCTATTGTAGCTCATTGAGTTCCTATCTTTATATAAAAATAGCTAGAGAGACACCTTTATTTATATAAAAATAATTAACCATGCAGTCTTAAAATAACTACTTTACAGAAAATTTAATGGAAGTATTTGTCTTCTAAACAAAAGTTCCTAGCATATTTGCATTTTAAAAATATTAATTAAAAGACAAATATGAAGCAAACTTCTTTCAAAATTATCTTTCTTAATTGGATAAGCAAATATACTGTCAATTTTGCACATTAAAACATATTATCTTTCTGGTTTTTTATTTAAATGTAAACTGTTATTTTAAAACATGATTAGGAGATTTATATCTCTATATCTATTATCTATCTATCTATATAATATAAAATGGAAAGAACCAAATCAAGAAAATCTCATCTTATTAATAAGATCCAGATGTGTTATAATGGGAAACTACCCAATAATAGAAACCATTTTATCTTTTCTATACTAATTTGGGATTTTATCTAGTGAATTGTTAGATCAAACAATTATAAGATGAAGATAAATGGTAAGGGTAAACATTATAGAACATATTTAAAACTTAGCCTAATAAATCTTGGTTAAAATTTCCTAATGGTGAGCTTAAAATTTCATGTTTAAGAAGAAATGAGAAATAATTTTATTTTCTTACATACAAAACCCCCAGTGGCATGTTTGACAGCTTATATTTGTCCTTGAAATTTTAAATGTTTGTGGCCAGTTCTCATTTAATTTTTGCTTAGCCAACCACACATACTGCTATTCAACTTGATGAGATTTTAGTTTCCTTTAACTCTTTAATGTCTGAAAGCACAATCTTTCATTTCCTTTTATTAAGACCTTCAAAATGCAACACAATTTTCTTGTATAGTCTTATTGGAAGGAATAGAAGTATGTAATCATATCCCTTTCAGTTATAGGCTAGCTTTTATATGACTGCTACTTTGCCACATTGGAACATTTTAATCAATTTTTTATTTCCCTATTAATTTGTTTCTACCTTTTGCTTAGTCATGTTCATAAATGTTCTGTACAGTCTTTGATCTTTTAACCCAACCTAACCACAATACTTCCTAGCACTCTATTCTTTCTCTTCTTCTCTAGTAGAAAGGTGACCTTCAATTGTGCTGTCCAATCCTTATGGCATTTTGAGTCACTGACTGTAGTCTGCCTCTTAAAACCAATGTTTTGTTTTTTATTTCCTGTCCTATAACTTACCCGCTTTGTAAAACTTTCTATGAAACATTTTTAAAAACCAAATCCAAACTGTATGTTACTAAGGAAAAACAACGTCAAGAAAGTAAACCAACAAAGTTAAAAGAGAACAACCCAGCTACTTAGGGAATTTGGAATCATATTGATAGTCAATTCAAGTTTCAGGCCAAGCATATTTTGCTTCGCTATGTATTATATGAATTGGCTGTTTAATTGATTCTGAATTCCAAATATAATTGTATCCTGATCTACTCTCTAGCCCCAAAATACTGTTGTTGCGTCCATAAATTAACCCTTAATAAACTTCTGGCTATCTACAACACTGAGTTTGATAATGACAATGTGGGTTTTTTAAAAAAACAATTGTGTTGGGCCGGCCAAGTGGCACGGTGGTTAAGCACTGGCTTGGGAAGCCAGCGGCCCCGGTTCGGTCCCATATATGAGGGCCAGTGACACTGCCCTCAAAAAAAAGAAAAAAGAAACACTATAAAAAAACAATCGTGTTAATTTAACACGTTTTAAATTATATATATAATTTTCTTGTACTTTGCGGCGCTCCCATTCTCATTCCACCCCTATTTATCCTTCTTAATATTCAACTCATGGAATCTGTCCATGAGTTCCTCTCATGCAGACAAGGATATTACTCAGCCATATTTAAAGGACTGTTTGCACCAAGATTTCCACTAATAGGCTCTACTGCCCTCATGAAAATAACCTACAGTGTGAAGAACAAACATTAGTGTGGAAAATAGCAGAATTCATGATTTGTCATCTCTTCTAGTTATGATAAGAGGTAGATGAGAAGACATAATGCTGGAGTGAAGGGCAGGGCTCGATCACTTATTATTTGAGAAATAATTAATATTAAGTTTGCAAAAATATAATGCCTGAGGGACAGTTAATTTTAATGTATTTTGTTCATATTTTTTTATGGAAATATTCAGAGAAAAATCTCATGGGAACAATGTTAAAAATCAACGAAAGAAAAATGTTGGGAAAAACTTGGCACATCAGAAACCCATTGCTGCAACCATAAAATTTCAGATGTTTCTCTCTCTTTTTTTTTCCTTAAGCTCAAAAAAGAGCCTAGGATTTGAAATAATGGCTTACAAGATTTTCTTTTCTCTTCTCTGTAAAAGTGAGAAGATAAAGGAGGTTTGGCAAAACAGGACTGTTTGGCCTTTCTTCCCTCTATGATGCCACCGCCAACATAAAAAATCTAAATGGTGGCTCACCAAGTAACGTCTGAATAAAAAGAATCAAAATATGTCTGCAAAACACTTCAGACATTTTAATTACACTTTTTTTTTGTTTTTTTTTTTGTTTGTTTGTTTTTGAGGGCAGTATCACTGGCCCTCATATGTGGGACCGAACCGGGGCCGCTGGCTTCCTAGGCCAGCGCTTAACCACCGCGCCACTCGGCCGGCCCCTTACACTTTTTGTTTGCTGCATATATTTTCCTTTGTTCGGGGACTTGCAGTGGGAAAGGATGCTGTGGTCTGAGAAAGAATTCCCAGAATGCACCATGATGTGTGCTGCATTTCAGGCCTCTGGCTCATTAAGGACACCTATGAGTTTCTTCTTTGTTTTTTAAGAAGGCAGAATCCAGTAATAACTCAAATGCTCAGACCTCTCCCCAGACATCATTTTTCTAACAGTTCAAGAAGAGCAGATTCAAGGTCGGAGGTCATAGGCTGTGCTCCATTTGCCAGCTGGCAGTAAGCTCCAAGGACAGAGGGTGCAGGAAGCGTGACGATTCCTCAAGATGCTCATTCACAGAGAGTATCCCCACGGATACCCAGAAATACTTATTTTATCACAGTTTGGTGGGTTGGAGAAAAGGGGCTCAATTTTCTGGGGTAGCTTTGCAGAACTTCACATGCTATGATCCAATCTCACTGAGGCTGACTTTATTTTACACTAACACAATAAAGCTTAGCAGAGGATAAAAAGTTTCTATTATAGATAAACATTATCTGCCCTGTGACTCAGAACAGAACAACGCCGAGTAAAAGGCAAACATCTGAAATCTCAGTTGAGGGAGAAACAATGGCTAGTGTGAACACTATCTAGTGATAAGAAAACTTCCAAACAGAGGGAAATCATGACATTAAAATGTTGATCTACAGTTACTTGGGGTGAGTTCTTTCTTGTCTCAAACTTTTCCCTCAGTTTTTGTGTGCTGGTCCCATACCACAGGTAGAATTTGGCTGTTTTTCCTTTCCTAAATGGCTAAACTGAGATGCCGTGTGTAAGAAATGGAAAGTGACAAGATATGACCGAAGCATTGGAAATCAATCCAAACTAAATGTGCTTCTTAACTATAAGTGAACAGTTGAAAACAATCCTCTTTTATAGCCATGGAGATAAATACTCTGTTTTTATTAGGAAAAAATTGCTTTGGACTGAATAAAGTCATTTGATTAACAAGTCAAAGCAGATGGTTTATTGATGTTTCAGAAAGGAGTTTACAAGGTCTAGTGAAAAAAGAGACCCAGCTCTGAATTAACAAATTACCCTGGTATATGGAACATTGACAGTTCACTGCTAATAGATTTATGGGCTACCGCTGGGTGTTTCATCCCTATTTGGTTTATTATGATAAAATATTGGGGCATGAGTAACCTATAGCCTTATTGCAATATACTATATTGACCTTTGACCTCTAGGACCTGACAGCAAAACTATGTATTAGGTTTTTAATTTGTCTTAATCTAACAGGATCAGCATCAGTGTTGTGTGGTTTATTTTGAAGAGGCTATTCAAACTAACACATGGCATACTGGCTGAGATTCGCTAGAACTCAGTAAGTTAGTTCTCAGAGGTTATAAAAGTTACATGTCAAGTTCCAGAAGTCACTGGTGTGAGTAAAGAAAGTGTCTACAAGGAATCTCATTGTTTAACTCAGAAGGAAATACTTTGTCTCAGGAAATCTCAGAATCTTTGTATTTGAGAATGGATCTTTTGATTTTAATAAATTTAAATTTTTATTTCTAAAAGTTCTTTTAAAAAAAATCTGCCTGGATATTTGACACTGTCTGTTCTCATGTTTTCCATTTCTTCTTTTAAGTCTTTAAATATTGAGGACAATTATTTTATAGCCTCTACCTGTAATGCTATTATTGAACATTCTTGGGCATCTGATAACTGCTATTGTGTCTGCTGACTATTAGGATGGATTGCTTTCTTTCTATAATTTCTAATTTTGGGTTATCAGCTCATTTTTTAGTGGAGATCTACTTGTGGGAATCCTTGGATAAAGGTCTCCCATAAATCTTTCCAAAATGTTTTTCCAAAATCTTTGCTTTTGCTTCTTATAGGTGCTGTATGGATCTTTTCAGCCTAGCTTGACTTTTTGTGCCTATTTCTCATGCAAGCAAGGTGAATTTGATCCAGCCAGTATGAGGGCATGTCTGTGGTTATGGGTACTTAGAGGATACTAGATGTTTCATTTTTCTCTCTGTTTCTCTGTCTCTCTTTATTCTCATCCCCTTAATCTAGAGCCCAGGGCTAGTCAAGCAAATTTTCTTGAGCTTTTACTGTCTTAATAGGAAGATTTTTTTTTTCAATGCTGCCTTTTCATCTGGGGTAAGTTTTAGAGGATTTCAGTTTTATATCTGGGAATCTTAGCTACAATTCTGTGCCTTTCACAGCTCCAAATCCTACATGGCAGTTAAAACCACAGACCTTTGGGTACTGAGATTGGCAAATTCCTCCAGACAGCTACAGTGTTAATTCATACTTACTCGATTTCCTTATCATCTTAGGTTTTGGCTCCTGGGAAATAATTTTCCTTACTTTCTTTTTACCTCAGTTATGCATTCAATAGGATTTAAAAAAATAGTTTACCCAGAAATATTTGACAGCAGTTTTCAGGTTAACAAATCTACCAAATTGTCAGGACTGATAGTCAGAATCTTGTTTTAGAAATGTCCCTTTTCATGTAAAAATAAATTGAGCAGAAGCAGGCAGAAAACTTAAGTCTCAGAAAATTTATCCTACCAACTTTACTCACTTTATTACACAATTAATGAATGATCAGATTTATTGCATTAGCCTACATATATCATAATTGCATGTTTTTTCTATTCAATCTATTTTCTATATCCTGGGTAGAAGGTTCGTACTTTGGGACAGCATATAGAATGACACACTAATAGCCCTTTATAATACTCCCTTGCTTCAAATACAGGGACTGCTTTAAGTGGTCAGTTTTATGTACATTATCAAATCATCAAATTTTCATGATATGGTAAACATTTAGCTTGACATGGCATTTTCAAAGGGTTTTACATGGATAATTCCAAATATGGAAATCATTGTATTAAATGAGCTCACAGATACGTTTCAGAAATCTTCAGGCCTTTAAACATTTCTGCTTTTCCATAGGAGCAATCAGCAACCAGTAAACATAACTAACGCTTCCCTCTTCTGTTGATTCATTTTTACTTACTGCCATAATACTGGACGTAAGAGTCTGCTTGTGGCCTAACATATATTGACGCCACAAACAGATTGCCTAACCAAAATATAATAAAAAATATTATAAAAGTGATAAAAGGTAAGATTAAAAATTATAGTCTTAATAGATATCTATACCTTCTCCAGATACAGAAATGACTAAAATGAGGATACTGAAGAAGTCAACAATGCAGAAAATAAGAAAAAAATGAACTAATGAACTAATACATTTGTTACTGGTTTTCTTCCAAGAAATCATGGACATGTTTCAGAAAGTATGTTAATTTTATGGCAGGTTATTTCATATAAAATATTAAAATTCCTTTTCTTACTCTGTACTTTTAGAATAGTACTTATTACCAAGATTACAGAGAAATCACTTATTGATAAAGTAATTCATGGGCTCTATACAAACATTTTAAAGTACAGGAAATGAAGTTATTGTTGCATTATCCATACAGAGAGTGGAGATTACATCAGTGACATTTTTCTGATCTCTCAAAATTTGCTCTGAGCATTCCATGGATAGGCAGAGAAAAGGGTCCACTTCGCAAAAATGTTTAGTTTTGTAAATATGGGAGCAAGAATATTTAATTGAATGGGAACACTGGTACACAGATATTTCTGTTATTGCCCATTTAATGATCCCAAAGGACTTATACTCTTAATTAGTAACTTATTATTTGAGTATGGGGTTCTTGTTCAATTTTGACACTTAGACTCAGCATCTGATGATTTCTGTTTATGGTTTATAATCTCTGGTTCAAAACACACACCCTACGTACTTTATACTCAGTTGTGCCATTCTGAAATTTACTGGTTTCTGCTGGGCTCCTAAAAAGATTAAGAATGAGAGAAGGGCAGTTTAAAGAATGTGTCTAAGACATTGTGACACTATTTCTGAAGCTAGAGAAAACAATAGAAGAGTAGTTGTAGTCTTTCAAAAATTATAGTATAAATTATTTAACTCTGGTACATGAACAAAAAGCCACTTCCTAGATTTTAAAAAAAAAATTGTTTAAAAGAAAATGAAACAGATGATGTTTTCCTTAGGAAAAATAAGGGGAAAAGGCTGAGTTATTCTGAATTGGTGGAAGGGAAAATATCCAAAATCAGGGAATATTTGCAGCAAAGTTTTGCTCTGTAGTGGTGCTAAACAATATCAGCATCTGAGTGTGACATGGTGATGAATGGGACATGAATGCATCTTTTATTTCCTCTCTCACTTTTCTTTAGTAACTGGTGGACAGCTATGATTTGTTCTGCAGTCCTCTTCCCCACTACTGTAAAAGGATCTGCAGAAATAATTTAAAAAGCTGAAAGATAATTTAGTGTTTTCTCTAAGCCTTCTTTCCTCCCACCCCTCTTTACCCTTTCCACAAGCACTAGGTACCCTCCAAGTGAGTTAATCCTACTGCAAAATATTTTTTTCTGGTTCTTTATTCTTCTAATCTATCAACTGTCTTCAGTTTAATTTCCATGGCTTTAGACGAACTCTGATGGAAATAACTGTTCTTGATTTCTGTCTTTTCTTCAAACTTTACTATCATTTATTCTTTTGAAAGCTGCTATGTATTTTCTCTTTCTCTCTCCCTCCTTCCCCCCATTTTTCTCTTTTTGTTTATCCATGAGAGGGGTATTATATAAAAACAGAATTGTACAATCTCAGTTTTCATTCTCTCAAAATTTTATTCAAGAATCTTACTCTTTGGAAAAATAAAACCCAATGATCCATTTGACTTTAAATATCTGGGTAAATATACGGGTTTTTGTTTTTTTGTATTTTTGTAAATGGAAACGTTTATATTTGAAAATTGTAGATCTAAAAGTATACCTATAGAATAAGAACAAACAAGACTTGTTAAATGATATAGCCCACTTAAAGTAAACTAGAATAAGGGGACACTGGAACAACTAAGAAGCTGGGAATACTGCTAGGTGGCTCCGGAGCAGAATTTACTATGGTTCAAGAACAGAACACAGATAATATACTATCGAGTGTACAGAGTTAGCTTTAAACAATGGAGAGATGCAAACCTAAGCATTTTTGCTTCAGGGAAACCACTTCTAATGAGATCATGGACGTGTTTCAGAAAGGTAGTGAAGCATTTTGAATGGTGTGTATCTTTCAGATCTGAACTGATTGTCATGGCTAGGGTTCTTCCATTCCTTCCTTCTTTTTTAGCAATCTTTAAGAGTTGGGATGTGCTTTGAGGAATATACAATGGGCCTCCCAGCCAAAGTAAGCCAGTTTTAAGAGCAAGAGTTGTGATAAAAGGCACAAGCAGATGTAAGTGCCAGCCTAAGCGATACACTAAAATAACTGTTTTAACCAAGGCCTGCAAGTAGCTCTGAGAAGAACCCATAACACTATCCCAATTTCTGCCACTCCCACATTAGCATAAACTCCCTTTTATCAGTTGCCCAGGGCTTGTCTTTCATCTTGAATTTTTAACCTACAAAGATAAATGAAAGGATATTTAGAGGTGGGGAAAAAAACTTGGGAGTTTGTAGCCATAAATGAGTCAAATTTATGATGTAAAGAAGGGCTGCAGTTACAAGTAGACACAGCGGAATATTATATTTTTGAAAAGCAGTTATAATGAAGATTATAAATAAAATAAAATGAATGAGAAATGAACAAAAGAAAAAATTGTATAGGAAATAGAAAAGAGGGAAGAATGAAAGGAGTCAAGGGTCAGACAAAATAGGAGACAAAAACGCAAAATGAAATAATTTTCAACAGAGGAGTTACAAGAAAATCAGAAAGGGTTAAAAAACAGTATTAGAAGGGAGTGGGATAGGGCTACTACAAAGCACAACAAATCAGATTTGGCAGGAATGTTGAATAGCTCTTTTGTTTAGCTTTATACATAAAGGCTAATAATAACAAGAAAATTAAGAACATTATATAAGACACCAGTAATTGAAGCCAATAATTGAAAACAGTTATGAACCTAAAGAGTTAATAAAAAGATTAGAAAGAACACTTATATGTAATTATATTTAAATCTACAGATTTGTATAAAGTAGTCTTAAGAATAGAAAATTGTGGGACACCCATAATTCATCTTAAGAGTCCAGAGTTAAACCCATTATCAGAGGACAAACAAAAACCAAATAAACAAAAAGATGCTACCTCCACATTCTGAGGATAACAGAATTTGAAACGTTGTGTTATATAGCTTGGCACTGGCTCCATGAAAACTATAAACTCAATGCTAATTCATATATAAAGAGAAAGATGACTAGTTGATGACTAGCAACCCTAACAATTCCTAAATCATCTGTGTCAAATAAACCACTTGGGTTTTCATAAAACTTAGGATTTACTTAATAATGACAATTTAGAATAGAGAGCACAAAAATATTTGGATATCATCAGTCATTTTGCAATGCCTAATTATTATTTTAAAAGTGTCTTGTAACAATGAATAGATTCCAAGAAAATAAAATTATTATGGCCTGGATTCTATCTGACAGAGTCTATAAAGGTGACAATGAAGTCCCGCTATTTCAATTTCAATCACATGTTGCCTGATTACATGCAGTTGCAATGAATTCAGTGCAAAAAAAAAAAAGTGAATTTAAAGCTCATCATCACACCATATGTTAGAATTTGACTTAATAAGCCAGAAATAAAAAATAGTGATCTATGGTAAAAAAGAATGTAATAGAAAAACCATAAGAAATGGAGTTACATAGACACAGACAACAGTTTAGTGGTTACCAGAGGGTAAGAGGGTAGAACAGGGAAAAGGGGATCAAATGTATTTTGATGGAAGGAGAACTGAATCTGGGTGGTGAGCACACAATGCAATATATAGATGATGTATTAGAGAAATGTACACTTGAAATCAATGTAATTTTACTAACTAACGTTACCCTAACAAATTTAATAAAAACTTAGAGATAGGTTAATTAATTTTTTAAAAAAAGAAATGGAGTTAAATCCCACATTACTTTTTCTTTTTATCAGTGTCTAAAATAAGCATTAACTCTTGTTTTAAGTTAATGGAACACATATCCTACCCCAGAAATCCATATGTGAACAAAAGATACTGCAGATTCTATTATACCAATATAAATGCCAAGATCCCTGCAAAAGACAGTAACAATAACTCAGTGAATTCAAATTATGATGCAGGGGTTAGAGGGATGAAGTTTTCCAAATGATCTAAATGGTGTGACATTTTGTACTCAGGGTTTAGCATTCTTACTTGCCTTTTTTTCTACATAGTATAGAAAATGGATTGCAATAATAAAACATGAATATAGAGATCTCATTCCATGATTAAAATATGTGAATGACAATAATACAACAAGAAATAATAATTTCTAAATAATATATGTACATAAAAATATGTGTGCATGTGAATATTTTTTTCCCCACAAACTATGGTCAAGTAGTTTAAGTTTTACAACTTTGCTGACCATCTTCAGAATTACTGTAGCAGCAAAAGGAGAGTATTTCTCCTCTTTGTACATAGCATAAAGAATCCAGAGCTCTTGTTATACCTTGGTAGTGGTAAACATGTTACAAATAAACGTATACTACATTTAACTAAAACCTACCTTCAAGTTTACAAATATATTTTAGCAATATAGAGCTTATTTAAAGGTGTCAGAGTTACATGAGATTACTCTAATTCATGCTTATATAAAGATCAATATATCACAGGTGATGACAGCTTGGCTAAACCAAGAAGAATGAGTAAAGAGACCATGATAGCTAAGCTTCAGAGTGAATGAAACACAGAAAAATCTGGGGATTTCTTAGAGGGTGTATGCATATTTTGACTGGTTTATTATAGAGAGGGCCGGGAGTCATAGGCTAAGGCAATAGGTTTTAGGATGAAATTTTGAAGTCTATTTGACACTTATATTCAAAGATGTTTCCAGATGGTAGAGCCAATATGAGAACTCTACCACCCACCATGATATAAACATTAAGGAAAGTCCAGAGAACTCTCCAGTTTTGTAGAATTAAATGAATGGATTAATAAAATCTTATTACAAAAAAAGAGAGAAAAAAAACAAACAATTTAATCTCATTACCAATTAATCAAATTTGCATTTGATTATGACAAAAATTTTGATACTCAGTTTATTTTTCTGTCTTGAGATGTTATAAAAATCATTTGATGGGAACATAGGAAGTTGGTAAAGATCAGAATTCATGGCTGTCATTTTCATGAAAAATATTTGGGAAATTAATAAAATGAAAGATAAACAATCCTACCAAAGATCAGGAGCCCTTCTCAGCTACAAATATTCACAATGTTTCCTAATATTTTGGCTGTGACAATGTGAAAGATTTAATGATAAAAGGATACATTAGGCAGCAAAGAGCTCGTGATCAAGTGAATAGTCTTAGTTTCTAAGGAAGAAATGCTGATGTTAAGACCTAAATAACACTTGCAACTACATGGATGGGTCTTGAGATTATTATGCTAAGAGAAATATATCAGACAGAAAAAGTCGAGAACCATATGATTTCACTCACATGTGGGATATAAAACTGAAAGCAACAAAGGAACAAGACAAACAAATAAACAAATACTCATAGACAAAGACAACAGTTTAGTGGTTACCAGAAGGTGGGGGAGGGAATAAGACAGTAAAGAAGGTCAAATATATGGTGATGGAAGGAGAGCTGACTCTGGGTGGTGAGCACACAATGTGATATAAAGATGATGTATTACAGAATTGTACACTGGAAAAACCTATGTAAATTTACTAACCATTGTCACCCCAATAAATTTAATTTTAAAAAAAAGGAAATGGTAGCTAATGGTGTCTAGGATGACAAAGATATTGAGGAATATGTGGATTTCTAAAGAAATTAATTAAGTTCCAGATGATCAAAATAGATGTTTAATATCAATAGTAAACTTGATCCTTCTATGCTTAAACCAACGATATCAGTGGACATCATCAGCTTACCATCCTTTGTTGAACTGACTGTAGAAATGACGGCTATGCCTCCAACAGATGCGTAAGGATCAAATTATGACAGGGTGACCTCGAAGAATATAAAGAAGGAAGCGTCTTGGAGTTTACTATAAAAATGTCTAAGAAAACACAGAACAGTATGAACTATTTCAGTTATAGGGGCACCATGCACACTTTTCATTTCTCATCACAAAGTTTTTCAAAGAATTAATGATAGATGTGCTTATGAGCATGTTTAGCCTTTTAACCCCTCTATCCTTCTGGTGTTCAGGGTTCTGCATTTTAGGAGAGTTAAGGCCAGGCTGTCTAGTAATGAAGAAAGCAAGAAACCAAGCATACCACCAAGGCAACTGGAGTCCAAATTGAAGGAGTGGTACTTGTTGTACTTGATACATTCTTGGTGCATATTATGTGAAATTTGCTATACTTTATATCGAAGAGCTCTCTCTCCACAGTGGGGAAGTTTATTGAAAGAAAAGGATAAGTAGTATTCCATTTAGTTTGTAAAGATTTTGAGACAACCAAATTGTGTTTGTACTGTATAGGCATTCAAGTAGCCAGGCGCCAAATGATTAACACAAAATACCCTCAAAGCATGGAAAGAGACCTTAGAAATGATTTGGTCTGCCATCCAAAGTAGGAGTCTCCTCAGTTTCTCAAAATAAAAGATCAATTTATTTTATTGTTTAACACCCTTTCCTCAACCATGTGGGTGTGTGTTCCTTCCTTCATCTCTGTGTCCTCCATAACCATACACATAAAATGAGGAGGTTGAGACAAGATCTCAAATATTGCTTCTAACTCATTGATTCTCATATATTTGTTGCCAGTTGGATTTTACTGAGTGTAAACATTAGGTGTGCCCTCGGCATTATAAATTTTTTGCAGTGCAGAAGTTAAAGAAATGGGTATTATTTTTTTAAAAATTAAAGTATATTGGCATGACAATTGTTAGTAAAGTTACATAGGTTTGAGGTATACAATTCTGTAATACATCATCTATATATCACCTTGTGTGTTCACCAGAGTCTTAAACTATAAAAAAAAAAAATGAAGATTCATATAGACTTTTCCACGCTGGGAAAATTTTTTTAAAAGCATGTATTATATAATACTTTAAAAGTATGTGTAGTCATCCATAAAAGAGGTTTCTACACATTGTACTTTATTATTCTGAATGACTCCTTGTCCATGGCTGATAATGTTGGGGTTACCTGATTTATGCTGTGATCACGGGAATGATGCATGGCAAAAGAATTCTGGTCTGTGGCTTTTGTTTTGTTTTTGTTATTCACTTAGATCTCAACTGCAACACAGTTCTCAGTTGTTACTCTTGCTGCTCACACTCTTTGTTCTGAAGTGCTGGTGGGGCATAGTTATAAATAAGTCCTGAGATGTAGACGTGACCCAGGCCTATGTCAGTTTTACCAAGACATCCAGGGACCCTACATGTAATTTAATACAAATGAAAAAAACATATTGGAAAGAATCAATTTGTAAATTTAATTTGGGAAGAAGGGAGTAGGCTAAAAAGAGGTAAAGTGCTCTGAGGCATAGTATTAGTTTTATGTCTGAGAAAGGAGGGGTCACCTACATGGAAGATGAAGTAGAATCAGCAGTTATGAATGAAAAGACTGGTAAAATAGCTCAGTACAATTTGCTGAAGATAAATACACTTGTCTGCAGTGTTCTCATGTTTTATCATTTTTATTTCTATTTCTATTTTGTCGACAGTGGTTAGGTACCCACTGGATACAAAATGAATTCTGTCTTTCAGATGTCATTTTACTACAGGTATGAAGAACAGACCATTCTATTCTTGCTCTGTGGCATGCAATATATGTAGTAATAATCTCCAAAATCATGGTATCATAAATTCATATCTACTTTGTTATTCACTGTCACCCTTAGGTCTTTCTGACCATTTGATGACTTTCAGATCTTGCTATCTTTGAATACCCATTTTGTTTTATTGGTTTTCTCCTAATGCAGCAGTAGTTTCTATTTCAGAGGGGCAGATTTTTGTTTTGTTGTTTCCATTCACTGTTCCTAAGCTTGCTGGGTACTTTTATATTGTTTTGCTGCCCTTACTGCTAGTTGCATCACCTCCTAATTTAATATCATCTGTGAATTTCACTAACATGCTTTTTTTTTTTAATTTTGTTTTTACTAACATGCTTTTTACTCCCTCTACTCCATCATTAATGCAGCAGCTACAGAAGACAGGACATAATGCTGATCCTTGCAGCCCTAGGCGCATCCCCAACTTGATACATTCCCATTTATGCCTTATCAATACTTTTTATAGTTCTCCAGTCAGTTTTGAATCCATGTGACTCTGCTTATATCTAGGACAATTTGAATTAATTGTGCACAGATGTCATGAGACACTGCATCTAAGGCTTTACTAAATTGGAGAAATACAACATCTACCATATTTATTTTTTAATTGGCTGATATTGTATCTAAAAAAGCTAACATTTTCAGACTAACCTAATGTTTATAATTCTAGTGATCTACATATATTTACTTCTCTTAATATGTGCACCATTACTTTCATGTAATGAATACAGACAACACAATGATATTTACTTTTTAATGTCCCATTTTTTAACTTTTAATTTTGGAATAATTTTAGATTTATAGAAAAATTACAAAGATGGTGGAGTGAGTTCCTTATACCCTCTCTCCCAGCTTTCCCTAATATTACTATCTTACAAGACCATGGAACTTTTGTCTAAACTGAGAAATTAACAATGATACAATACTCCTAACTAAACTACAGAACGTTTTCCCACTACTGCCCTTTTTCTGTTCCAGAATCTAGGATACCGCATTGCATTTAGTGGTCATGTTTCCCTAGTCTCCCAAGGATCTGTGACAGTTTCTCGGTCTGTCCTTATTTTCTTGTTTTTTATTACCTTAACACTTTCAAGAGTGCCGGTCAGATGTTTTGGAAAATGTCCCTCAATTGGGGTTAGTCTGATATTTTCTTATAAGATTTGGGTTACTATTTTATGGATAGACTACCCCAGAAGCAAAATACCCTTATCATTGCATCATCCTGGGGTATATGGCACTAACATGAGTTATCACTGATAATGTTCACTTAAGGTGGTGTCTACCAGGTTTCTCCACAGTAAGTTAGAAATTTTCCCTTTCCACAATCTAGTCCATGCATTCTTAGTGAGGGTTATTATAATGGCCCCAAGAAAGAAAAAATGTGTTCTTGGTGGGGGCAAAAAAAATTCCTTTTTATGCATAAAACATATATAGATAGATAGATATAGATATAGATATAGATATATAGACAGATAGATATAGATATATATAGTACAAAACAGATGTACAGTATATTTTGTGGTATTAAAACACTGGGGTGAGAAGGCATCAGGAAAAATATCTAAAAAGGCTCCTGTGTTGCCTGTGGGTTGGGAGCTGATAAAAGTGGGTGGGGGGTGGGGGCTGACAGGTACTGCTCTATTCACTGGAAGCACGTCACTAATCCTAACCCACATTTAAGTGAAAGGGAATTAAGCTCTACTTCCTGAAGGAGGAAGTACCTACATATATTATTTGGAAATTTTCTGTAAGAATATTCTATTTTTTTGCTTTAGCTCATCATTTCGGACCATTTTCTGTCAATAGCTTGGGTCTGTGTTTCAATGTTAGTTTGGATCTTTCAGGAAGCAGATGCCAAGATGGGATTAGATATACAAAAGATTTATTAAGGAATTTACCTATAAAAGGTAAAGAGGAGGGAGCAAGGGAAAGCAAGAAAGCCTTCAGACGGTGATGTAGATCTGACACCTATAACGGAGAAAGAAAAGAAAGGAGGACTAGATAGGAATTCTTTCAGACTGCAACAAAGTTATAAGAAAGTTTTGGCCCAGCCAATGGGGAGTCCTTTGCCAAAGTAACCCATTAAAGGAGTCCCGTATCTCATAGGAAAAGACCTGAATTACAACCCCATCATATGCAGTCATCGCCTGGATAGATCACGTGGGAATCATAGCTTTGGCATGAACCTGGGGGTGGGGTCATCAGTCAATTATGTTTGTTCCCTGCAGCAAGAGATCTAAGCAGCACATTTTCATGCCCATCACAGTCCATACTTTTGCATGGCCTTATTAAAACACCAGAAATTAGTTCTGAAAGAATATTACCTCTTTCCCCATTTTGTGAAGTATCTTTTTACTTTTCTAAACATAGTTGCATATAATAACCAACAATTTACTAGAAACCATACCTGTTTTTCCACTTAAAAATACTGCTTTAATCATGTCTGACACTCATAAATAGTCAAATATCTTAAACTAGGTAACTCTCCTGACAAATGACAATTATAAACTCTGACTAATATTAAAAAAAAAAAAAAAAAAGAAAAAACTATTCTAAGGCACTGTGGAACAATCAAAAGCAGGTAGAAATTGAAGAGGATGTAACCCTTGGAAGCAGGGAAGCCAACAGATACCTACATTTTCTGATTTTTCCCAGTAAGATTATTTTTCAGTATTCATGGTGTATAAGGAATAGAGCTTAAGCAGAAAGCAGAAGTTTGGGGGTGGGGGGGGCGGGCTAAGGCATCAGAATTTAGAGTTTGAGGCTACTGGAACATCTAGAAATTGAAAGAGGAAGTCTCCAAAAAGAAGAAAGCACCGGAGGGTAGCTTCAAAATGGGTGGGGGGTGGGGAGGAGAGTGGCTCCAAAAGCTGCATAATCCTCCTCTCAAATCCTTGGCTGACTCCTTAACTGTTCATGTGCACACTGAGATCCGGAGGAAACCCAGAGAAAAGCAACAAGTAAAGGACTAAAATACCTAACCAGAAATTGCAGCAGCTTCCCAATGATGATGAGTCAGAGTTTGGAGAGTGAATGCCTAAAATTAGAGGGTCTTGGTAAACACCTTAGACTTTCTAGAAACTTCAGAAGGGGCATACCTTAAGAGTGAGGTCCATGCCTAAGATTAAAGGGAAAACAGAAATAAATCTGAACCAAGCCTAAAACCAAACCTCCTCCAAATCAAGGAAATTATACTAATAATTTAACCACCTGCTACAACAAAATTCTACATACTCTTCAGAGGAAGATAACAGAATCAAGAATTTCTTAAACATGCTATCCACAATGGTAATATACTATCAAAAACTTACAAGATAAGAGAAAATTTGAGAAAATATGACACATAGTCAATAGAAAAAAGTCAACAGAAATGAATTCACTGAGAACCCAGCTGTTGGGGTTAACAGACAAGGACTTTAAAAGTAACTATGATATATATGTTAAAGAATGTACCAGAAAAGGGAGCATATAATGGGTAAGGCGGGGAGAATTTCCATAGAGATATGAAAACTGAAAATAGAAATCACATGGAAATACCAGAAATGAAAAATATAATACCTGAAATCATTAAAGAAAATCACTAGACAGAATTAATAGCAGACTGGATAGTGTAAAACAAAGGCTCAATGACCTTGAAGACAACTCAATAGAAATTATCGAAACTAAAGCACAGAGAAGAAAAAGTTTGGAAAAAATTAATATATAATCAATGATGTATGAGTTCAAGGTTAGACAATCTAACATGGTTGTAATTGGAGTTCCAGAGCAAAAGGAAAGTGATAAAGGACAGAAAAAATATTTGATAAAATATTGGACAAAATTTCTAAAATTGATTAAAAATATAAACCTATAGATCCACGATGCACAGCAAATCCCAAGCAGGATACATAAAACCACAGTTAGATATATCATAGTTAAATGACTTAAAACCAAAGATAAAGAAAAAAATATTTTTAAGTACCTAGAAGACAAAAAAATATTCTATTCAAGCAAGCAATAATAAGAATGATGACTGGGTTCATATTAGCAACAACAGATAATATAAGTCAATGGAACAACATCTTTAAAGTAATTAAGAATAAAATATCAGCCTAAAATTCCATAGTCTATGAAAATGTCCTTCAAAAATGAAGGTGATATAGATATTTGAAGACAAATGAAAGCTAAGATAGTGTGTTACCAACAGACTTGCACTACAAAAAAATGCTATGATGCCACTAAGCAGCTGAAATAACCAATCTGGGAGTTCTCCTAGCTTGAAAGTTCTTATCTGAGAATATATTTTCCAAATCTCTAAGTAATTTTGAGGTTTAAAAAATTTTTTTATGGGAAACTTTGTCTTATAAAATTAAACTACATTACCCACAGTCACATAGCTAATAAATGGCACAGTTTACAATTCAAACTTTTTACTTCAAAGTTAGTCTCGTAGCTACAATAGTTCTTGAGGTACTATGTTTTATCATTCTTATTATCAGTTTTTTAATCATTATTACACACATGTAAAGATTGAAAATGTATTATAGGGTGGTACGTACCGTGCTAATTTCCTGAAAATTATATTTGGATAAAAAGTTTTTTAGAGGAAACAGTATCTGAGATTGTACATGAGAACAAATATTAAGCCAACCCTACAAATGAACTTGATAATAGTGTTCTCTATTTGGTATGTAGTATCTTCACAAAATAAGTAACTTGCTTTACTTATTTCAATAGCTTTAGTTTTAGAGTGGCTTGTAAAGTAGGGCAGATTGAAAAGATCTGTACTATGGGTTGACAGGTATGAATCACTTTTGTCAGGTTTGCATCTGCTGGGATATATAGGAAGATCACCTTTGACTAATGGGAATTGTCAAGAGCAAAGCAGCAATCACATATTCAGATTGACTGTTAATTCTAATTGCAATTATGATATTCTTAAGGGCCTGCTTAGAAAATCAGCAATTACTAAAAGTAAACAATTGTTTACTGAGTATTTATTGAAGTACATAGTGCTGTTCTAGATGTAGGAGACAAAACATGTAATATTAGCTATCTTCAAGCAGTAAAGACATTCTTGTTTTGAGAGATGAGATCAACACTCACGAAATAACAGGAGCAAAATGCAAGGAAGTCTATCAAACAATTATGATAGTGAAAATAAGGAGTTCAGAATAGAGAAAAAGTACTCATAATCGTTTGTCAAATTATATATGTATATCATCACCTTACAAGTTTCAATAAGTTTTCATGTTATCTCATCCGAAATTCACAAAATTACATAAAGATAGAAAAGGCAAGTAATGTTTAATTATACTTAATGACAACTACCATTAATAACTCCCAACCTCCAATGTATCAGACACTATATAAAGCATTTTTCATTCTCTCTGTTTCATTTTATGTTCACAAGAATCCCATGTGGTCAGGACTATTGTCCCCACTTCTAGATGCTGAAACCGAGTTAAATCAACGGCCTGAAAACACACAACTAATAATTTACACAGTTGGTACTTAACTGTAACATTGAAGTTGATACCAGTTTCAATACTGAGTTATACTACTGAATTTTGCCAATACTGTGAAATAGTAAATCTCTAAAAACTATAAATATCTCAAATCTATAAAGAAAACTTTTCCTTATTTTGTCTGAAATAGGCAGAAGCAAAACTTCATTTAAGTCTAACCTTACTTGAAATATCACTGTGAAGAAATTTTAAAAATATAGGTCAGTATGAAAAAGCCAATGCTACATCCTCATTACACCAAATCTACATTTGCCTCCAAGGTAGGTGGGTTGGAACTAAATGTAAGAGGAACATCTGAGCCTCTCTTGTAGTTAGTCGTTGCTGAGGTGTTGGGAGACAAACATAGGGGTTCCTTGCTGCAGCATAGCCTATCCTATCTGATTAAAAGGGTAACATTATGTTTTGAGTTATTATCTCAATAGATAATGTTAAATAGGTCATTTAAATCACAATGCCAATATAACACAAGTCAGGTGCCCTGTTTACACTCAGCTTCCAAGTTTACTATTACCGAAATACTCTATATTCTGGATTCTCTGCCTCACAAACTCGGCTCAGTCAAGCCTAATCAAATCCCTCAAAACCTAGGCCAGTCCCAAAATTCTTGAGGATGATTTGTGTTTGAAGGTATCTCATTTATTTATATTTTTTTGTTAACAGAATACTCGAGTATTTGTAATGCAGAGTCATTATGTTTTATTCTCAAAGGAAAAAAATCTATGTGAAAAACCCAAACAAGGCCCACCTAGAGAAATAAGAAAAATCTCTAATAAATAATCTAAGCCTACACCTAAAAGAACTAGAAAAAGAACAACAGCAACAACAGCAACAAAAAGCCCAAAGTGAGTAGTAGGAAGGAAATAATAAAAATAGATTCTAGAAAAAAGAAAAGATCAATAAAACCAAGAGGTGGTTCTTTGAAAAGATAAACAAAATTGATAAACGTTTAACCAGACTTATCAAGAAAAAAGAGACTGGGCCTAAATAAACAAAATCAGAAATGAAGGGAAGAAATGACAACCGACACAAGAGAAATAAAAAGGAGTATAAAAAAATACTATGAAGAATTATATACCAACAAATTGGACAACCTAGAAGAAATTGATAAATTCCTAGAATTATACAATATTTCAAAGCTGAATCAGAAAGGAACAGAAAATCTGAACAGACCGATAATTGCTAACAAAATTGAGTCAGTAATCAAAAAACCCCCAACAAACAAAAGCCCTGGACCAGATGGCTTCACAGGTAAATTTTACCATTCAAAAAAGAACTAATATCTATCCTTCTCAAAATTCAAGAGGAGGGAAGGCTCCCAAGTTCAATTGACGAGAATTATCTTGATACCAAAATCAAGAAACTTAAAAAAAAAAAAGGAAAGAAAATTATAGGCTAATATCCCTGATGAACATAGACGCAAAAAATCCTCAAGAAAATATCAGCAAACTGAATTCAGCAATACATTAAAAGGATCATACACCACAATTAAGAGTGATTTATGGGCCGGACAAGTGGCGCGGTGATTAAGCCCTGGCTTCAGAAGCCAGAGGCCCCGGTTCGGGTCCCACATATGAGGGCCAGTGACACTGTCCTCAAAAAAAAAAAAAAAAAAGTGTGATTTATTACTGGGATGCAAGGATGTTTAAATATCTACAAGGCAATTAACATCGTAGCCCACATGAAATGAAGGATAAAAATCATATGGTGATACCAATAGATGCAGAAAAAACATATCACAAAATCCAACACCCATTTATGATAAGAACTCTCAGCAAGCTAAGAATAGAGAGAACATATCTCAACATAATAAAAGCCACATATGATTAAACCCACAGCTAACATCATGCTCAACAGTAAAATGCTGAAAGCTTTCCTCTAAGATCAGGACTAAGATCAGGATGCCCAATCTCACCACTTTTATTCAACTTAAATGTCCTAGCCACAGCAACTGGACAAGAGAAAAAAGTAAAAGGCATCCAAATTGGAAAGGAGGGAAGAAGTACAACTGTCATTATTTGCAGATGACATGATACTTTATACAGAGAACCCTAAAGAATCCACCAATTCCACTGACTCCATGTATAATATGGGTGGAGTGGGGCGGCGGATTGGCAGAGGGGGTTGTCACTTTGAGGGGTAAAAAGTATAACTATTGCACTTTGTTGTACACCTGAAACTAATCTAAATAATAAAAAAAGAATCCACTAAAATGCTATTAGAACCAATAAATGAATTCAGTAAAGTAGCAGGATACAAAATTAATATTCAGAAATCAGCTGCATTTCCACACACTAATAATGGACTATCAGAGAGTGAAGTTAAGATAGAAATTCCATTTACAATTGCATCAATAAGACTAAAATATAGGAATAAATTTAACCAAAGAAGTAAAAGACCTGTCCTCGGAAAAGTATAAAACATTAAAGAAAGAAACTGAAGAAGATACAAATAAATGGAAAGATACACCATACTCATAGTTAGGAAGAATTAACATCATGAAAATGCCCATATTACCCAAAGCAATCTACAAATTCAATACAATACCTATCAAAGTACCAATGGTATATCAAGCTATACTACAAGCATAAAAAGACACACATATCAATGGAAAAGAACAGAGAGACCACAAACAAACCCATCCCTGTTTGCTCAATTAACCCATGACAAAGGAGGCAAGAATATACAATGGGGTAAAGACAGTCGCTTCAGTAAATGGTATTGGGGAAACTGGACAGACACATGCAAAAGAATGAAACTGGACCACTCTCTTACGCCATATACAAGAGTGAACTCAAAGTGGATTAAAGATTTAAATATAAGACCTGAAACTATAAAACTCCTAGAAAAAAAGAAGGCAGAAAACTCCCTTTGTTTACTGGAGGAAAGAGAATCCTCATGTACTATTGGTAGGATTTTAAACTGGCGCAGTCACTATGGAAAACAGTATGGAAGTTCTGCAAAAAAATCAAAAATAGAACTATATTATGATCCAGCAATTCCACTGCTGGGTATTTTTCCAAAAAATCCAAAACACAAATTCAAAAAGATATAAGCACCCCTATGTTCACTGCAGCAGTATATACAATAGCCAATCCATGGAATCCACCTAAGTGTCAATCCATTGATGAATGGATAAAGAAGATGTGGTACATATATACAACGGAATATTACTCAGCCATAAAAAGAGTGAAATCTTGCCATTTCCAACAATATAGATGGACCTAGAGGATATTATGCTAAGTGATATAAGTCCGACAGAGAAATACAAATACCATGTGATTTCACTTATATGTGGAATTTAAAGAAACAAAATAAATGAACCAAGAAAACATAAACTCATAAGTTCAGAGAACAAACTGATATTTGCCAGTTGGGAAAGGGTTTGGGGGGGATGGAAGAAACAGGTGAAGGGATTAAATATATATTGCCAGTTATAAAGCAGTTGCCAGTACAGCATAGGGAATACAATCAAGAATATTTTATTAAGTATATATGGTTTCAGATGGTACTAGACTTATCCAGGTGATCACTTTGTAAGTTATATAAATGTCTAATCACTACATTGTACACCTAAAACTAATATATTGTATGTCAACTATAATTGAAAAAAATTTTTTAATTCAGAGCAATTAAGTAACTTATATAAAATCATTCAATTAATAAAGTCAACATTTATTGAACACTTACTATTTAGCAGGCATATATAACATAGTATTACTGTAGTTAATGCTATGAAGCAAGTATTATAAGTTTCCATTTTATGTAACAGGACCTTAATCATGGTTGTATACACATCTAGTAAGAGGCAGACCTGAGTTTTGAATCCATGTCTGTTATATACTATAGTAATTATGTACTTATGAGTAGCTGATAAGATTGGCATGGAAGCTGCAATGTTTATAAAACCATTTTGTTGCTAAGTCTAGAAACGCTATTAGTTTTCTTCCAAAAACTTTTCTTCTGTAAAGCTTATCTTAAAAAAAAGATTCCAATCCAGATATTCCTTTTATTCTCTTGTTTTCTTTTACTTGTTAAAAAGTGGACTTTTAATTAAGCTTACTAATGCCTTTCCATTCCCGCTCACTATCCAGGAAAGACCTTAGTAAAATCCAGGTTTTGATAATGATGTGTGTTTACTATTAATATCACAGTCCTTTTCCCCCTTTATTTCTGTTTATCCTGTTCTTATAAAATTATTTTCTATTAGAAGAAATGGAAATCCCCAACAGATTACAAGCAACTTGATGGGTTAACTCTTTCACATAATGACAATCTCATATTTTTTTCCTTCACATTGTGGGGGATGCTTAATCATCCTTAGCTTAGAATCTCTTGCCTTGCTGTCAATTTAATTTTCAACTCATGGCAACCACACAATTCTACAGAACTCCTTCTATTAAAGGGTACCAGAAAAATGTCAATTCCAGAAGTCTCTTCACATCTACTCCCAAACCTCTGCAGTTCTGATTCACTAGATGATGGAAACATTCTTTTTTCGAGACACTTGTTTTCTGCTTTTTCCGTTTTCTTGCCACTCTCTATTTCATGTGCTGCCTTCTTCATTTCAAGATCTCTAAAAGAATACTCCCTCAATTTTCTCCTTAACTGTCTTCATTTTCTTTGATCCCGGTCTTACTAATCTTGATTATCACAAATGTTTTCCAATTTCTTCTCTACCCTCTATCTCTTTCCTACGCTCTTAAACTGGATTTCTTCTTACTTGCTGACTAGCTTCATGGATGAACTTTATTTCCCTCTAAACCAAATTCTCAGTGTCTATTAATGGTTTATCATCCTCCCTGTCACACAAGATTTAATCTTTAAAATTATTTTTTAATCTTCCCTCTTCCCCACTAGCAGTGGTCAACAGATCAGTGTGCTCTTAAATTGAGGTCTTAAATTGAAATGGATTAAATAACCTAATCAAAATCATGGGGGAGGTTGTTAAAAATGCAGATTCATGGGCTTCATCCTGGACTAACTAAACAGGATTTCACAAATGGAGCTCAGCAACCTGCTTTTTAAATAAACACCCTTTGTATGTCTTAGGCAAACTATATTTTGGGAATGAGTGTATTATATCAAATTTCATCTAATTCTGTAAATTCTACCTTTTTAATATTTCTCATCCATTTCTCTCCTTTTCTATAGCCTCTACTGTACTTTAGGGCTGCATGATCTCTTAGCTGGACATCTGTAATGGGATTTCCTTGCCTCTAGGATATCTTCCATTTTAATTCATCCTACACACTGGGGTCTTATTAATCTTACTAAATCACAGCTCTGCTCATTTAATGTGACAAGAATTTATTGAGATCATACTATATATACTAGGTGCTCTAGGGCAGAAGGTTTCAAATTGGGCTGCTAATCAGAATCACTAAGTGGAAGGATCCTTTTCAAAATAGAGATTCTCTACCACTCTCCAGATTTACTAAATTGGAATCTCCAGAGCTAGAATCGAGAAAAATTCATTTTTATAAGTTCCTCAGGTGACGCTGATACGTTTGAGCAACACTAGACTGGAGTACATAAAGACTAAGACATTCTTGTGTAGTTCAGAGTGTACTGGGGGAGATACGAACATATGCGCATAACTACCATATAACATGTGATTAATGCTTTATTAGAAGTACCAAGTGCCATGGAAAAAATTTTAACTGTATTAAATACAGTTAGTAACACACCCAACTGGAAGAAATATTCTCTTTTATTTCTCACAATATGTTATCTGTTGGGTTGTTGGAAAAGTTATGATGCATTTTTGCAATGAAAAACAGAAAAAATACAACATGACTTTTCTGACAACCCAATGTAACTCTCTTATGGTATCACTTTTATTTTGCACTATGCTTATTTTTCTATATGTCTTATTTCTTCTATACTTTTACTTGAACACAGAGTTTGGCCTTATCAAGGTACATAATTTCAAAAGGAAGTATTTTTCTGAGTTCTAATTTATTTACAGGATAAAACTGCACTAAAAATACTAAATTATGCATAGAATGCATTTAATAAATAATCTCAAAAGTGGAATGTTCTTGTAACTCTTGGATATATGTGGCCAAATTTATGGATTTTAATCTCAGTTTGGCACTTAGTATAGTTCCTTCAACACAGTAGGTACTCAGTAAAAAAGTTATGTGTAAACCTAGGGGTATTGAGGAAAATGTCTTTGGATTTGCAGAAACATACTTAATATGTCCAGTACTCACCAGAAGAGGTTATAAATTCCAAATGAAATGATGTGTTGGTGGTTTCTGCAAATCAATGTCCTGTGAGTCCAATCAGACTGTTTTATTTGGATGGCCTACTATTGTTTTGGGGTGTGTTTTGTTTTGTTTACAACTTTAATTTGAACATCTTTTGTCTGGGCAAATACAGTAATACCTTGGTTTGCGAGTATAATTTGTTCTGAAAACAAACTACTCATATTGCAAGACATCACTTGTTTACCATATTAAAATGTATTAGAAATGTTTGCTCGTCTTGCGGAACACTCGCAAACCACGTTACTTGCAATCCAAGGTTTTACTATATTCTGATTTACCACAGTCTCTACCACTCCTTATTACTTACACTAATCTGATTTACATATTTATGTTATCTGTAAATCTAAAGATGGGAGTTCTAATGATGACTCCATCATAAAAATGTTCCCAATATTTTCTGCTTTTTGTGTTGGCTCTTTATGGGCTGAATTGTGTCACTCCTCCCTTAAAATTCATAGATTGAAGTACTAATCCCCTGGTACCTCAGAATGCAACCATATTTGAAGAGAAAAGGTCTTTAAAGAGGTAATTAAATTAAATGAGGCCTTTATGATGTATCCTAATCCAGCATAAGTGGTATCCTTATAAGAAGAAGAGATTTTAGGGCTGGCCGAGTGGCTCAGTTGGTTAAGAGCTTGCTCAAGAGTGCGAGCTGAGCTCTGAGCAACAGAGGCTCGAGGCCAGCCTGAGCTGAGTTGCCGTAGAGCTGCCAACAGGTGGCAGGATGGCTCAGCTAAAAAAAAAAAAAAAAAAAAAAAAAAAAAAAAAAAGAAGAGATTTGGACACAGATGTGTTCATGCACATAGGAAAGACCATGTGAAGACAACAAAGGCAGATGTGGCCATTTATAAGCCAAGGAGAGATGCCTTAGAATGAGATCAACCCTACCAACACCTTGATCTTGGACTTCCTAGCCTCTAGGATTGTGAGAAAATAAATTTCTGTTGTTTAATCCACCCATTGTGTAGTATTTTGTTATGGCAGTCCTAGCAAACTAATACAGCTACCAACTATACTTAACATTAATCTTAACGTAGGCATTTTTACATCAAAATTATGTTTATGTGTTCAAGTCATTCTGCTAGGTACAGTGGTGAATACAATTCTAAGTAGCTTAGAATCCAGGGATGTGGCAAACTATATGTAAAAAACATTCATCAACATAAATGATAAGAAATATTACAAGGCCTAAAGCAAAAATGCCAAATAAAGAGTATATTTATCATTCTATAGGTTCTCTGGAGGGAGAGCATTGACTATGAGCTACATCTCAAAAACCTGAAAAAAATCTAAAATTTAATGTGGGTCTTGAAAAGTAAGTACAACACAACTAGGCAGAGGGGGAGAAGACATCTATTTGAGAGGAACAGAGTGTACGAAGTCAAATATATGTCTGCTATGAAAAGGAACATTTTTTTCCAAGTACATCTAACTTAGGTTCAAGTCGCCAATGTCTGCTTTCTAAACTCTGAAATCACTGTATTTTTATTTTTTTTATTTTATTTTTTGAGGGCAGTGTCTCTGGCCCTCATATGTGGGATTATGAAATCACTGTATTTTTAAATTAATGACTTAAATCCTTATAAAATGTAGGCATTTTTTTTTTTTGTTCCTGCCAGACAAATAACAATGCAACTGACTTTGTTCAGTACAATACTGACATCTAAAGGATGCCTTGGATCATCTCTGAGGCCTCTTGGGCTTCTGCTGCAACCTAGTTTTATTTTCAAATGGTCTATGAAAATAGTAAGCAGCTCATGGAGCATCCTCTTTTGAAATTCTGGCCATCTTTTTTTTTTCTATTTCTTGCCTATCAAATCTCATCATGTTATATGGCTCCACAATGCAGGTGGCCTGTGTTTTCTTAAGTGCCTTCTCTTCTGGAGTGTATTACTCATTTCATTAATGTTTCATAACTAAGTATTCTAAAGTATTTAATTTTTTATTTAATGAAATTTCTAACCTTCAGGCTGAGATAGTTATTCAGAATGTTTCGTCCAAGCTGCTGGAAAAGTGCTCATTAGCAGGGAGTTTTGAAGACAGGAATGTTCAGAACGGAGTTGGCAGGAACCTAAATATATATAGATCTAAGCTTTCATAAATGCTTCACTGCCTTGACTCTAGAGGAAGAAATTCTTCTTGATAAGCAGAGATAAGTTTTGCTGAAGTTTTCTTTTAGATTTTGGTGACCTTGAACAATGACTTGTTGTTAAAAGATGTGTTTTAAAGCTGTAAGTTTTTTTTAAAAAAAGAACTGTCTGTAGAAAGCCTGATTTCGCCTCCATCATTTCAACGTGTACATTTTTCCCTAAATGACGTAGACCAACGTCATCAAATGCCACGCACGTGGAACCAACGTCGCCATGAGCAGCACCATCTGGTTTCAATCATTTTAGACGAAACTGATTTTCTTCAAGAACAGAGGAGATGCAGCTGAATTCGTTTGATTCTTAGGAATGGTTTGGGGCTCCAAGCACTGGCCCATCGTATCCTTTACCTTCCGATTTATGAAGAGGTTTAAGAACGTAAGTCAAAGAAGGTTTGAGACTGTCTGGAAATTTTTTAAAAATTCAGGTTTTTGTCCATTACCGGGTTCAGAGGGCATTGGGCGGTCCGAAAGCACCCGAATTTTAAATGTAATCCTACGTCAAATGGCAGCCAGTGTTTAGAGACTACAAAATGTGCAGAAAAAAAAAAGTCATATGGTAAGAAGTTACTGGATGTTTAAAGATACACATTTTCACCTTTTTCTTTTTAGTACCCGCTCTGTGCGTGACACGGTGGACCAGAGTTTCTGTGGTGCCTGTAGAACCGAGGGGTGGTGTTCCCACACGCTTACCTTAGAGACACAACGTGAACTGTATAAACTGGGCGGGAAAAACGTTCGGTGAGAGAGAAGGAGAAAGGACACGGAGGCGGGTGGCGGGCCCAAGGCCGACCCGCGGTTACTCCCGGGAACGCGCTCAGCCCCCACAGGCGCGCCTCGTCTGCCGAGCGCCACGGCTTTTCCCGCGCAGCCTCGCCTTCCGGCCGTTGTCACCTCGGCCCGCCCACCCGGAAGCCGTCGTCTTGGCAACGTCGTCTCGCGAGGCTTGGACCTAGGCTTTGAATTCGTGGCGCGTAGAGCGCGCGAGGTGCGGCGCGGGGCCGGGCTTCTTGCGGGAGCCCTCAATCTTGGTGGGGAGCGACTCGAAAGGGACGAAGGACCACAAGAGCGGCCAGTCGACATGGGGGGGGGACCCTCAGCCGAGCTGCTGCACTCGCCTGAGGCCGGCCGGCCCCTCTGTTCGCCCGCTCGCGGCCTCTGCGCTCGTCCCTCACGTCGTTGGCCCCTCGCCTCAGAGTCGGCCCTGCCGCCTCCCCCTGTGGCCCCTGAAGGAAGGCGCCTTCTGGCGCCGCCTTCCCTCGTCTTGCACGGCGCCTCCGCAGCTTCCTGCGCGCCCCAGAAGCGACACTTCAGCCCCTACGTGCTTACACCCCGCGCCCTCTCTTTCACTCCCCACGGACCCATGTCCTAATTGCATCCGCGTCTCCATCACCAGCACCGTCAGAACCTTTTTCTACCTGCACTTGGCAGTGTGGAAACATGCCTCCTGAGCAAGCCCGGTGAGCGCCCCAACCCGCACAAACGGAGTCCAGAAGGCTCTTGATGGAGAAAGACGAAGCCGCTGTCCTGCTCCTTCCCCCGGGGACACCGTGACGATCACGTGGAGAGCAGCGAGTGAACGCGCGTTCTCAAGAGCTGCCGACATGTAAGTTACGATGGTCGCAGTTGCTGGCCCTGAATGACGATTCCGGTGGAAAACGGGACTAGTTTGTTCTTGGTTGGACCCCGTTGACACCACGCATTTTATATTGGCGTCATAGATACTGTCCAGTCCTTAAAACAGAATAAAGCCAGTAGGTCTGTTGGGTACAAACAGCCTTGATTCCCCAACATAAAAGCAACCACTAATTGAAAAACTTCTTGTCTAACCTTTAGAGTCAACGTCTATTATGATATGACTGCCCTCCACACCCTTCCCAGCCCCCAATGTGTTTAATTTCAAATTTAGATTCAGGACCATTTCAGAAGTTGTGTGGTATACGTGCACAGCTTGCCTACCTCCCCTGTCTGTGACTATGAAAATCCTATATTTTCTTTCCAATTGGATCATTCAACTTGATTATTCTACATGTCCAGTCTCTAGAAAGAGGTTCTTAACTTTTTGGAGGGTCATAATCCCTTTTAAAAACGAAGAAAAACCTTGGAGATTTTGTATAGACTATGACACACACAAAAAAAGTATATCAATTTCAGGGAGTTTTAGAGTTCACTTTGAAGTGTGGATATCCATAGGACCCCAGTCCTATTCTAGAAGCATATATATATATATGCATATATATATATATGCATATATATATATGCATATATATATATAATTTTTTTTTAAAGTAGAAATAGTTAAGCAGCAAAACCAGCCAAGTGTTTTACTTTTTTAAATAATGGTTGTGTCATTTAATTTCTGGTTGTTTTAAGACTTGCAAATCTGAAGGAAGTGAGGATGGAGACTGCTGAAGCAATTCTTTAGTAGCAAAACTTTCAAATGAGCAGTGGTTCAGAATTTTAGGGAAATCATTGAAATGCTTTCTAAAGTTATAGGAAGGTCATTTACAGATGAGGGTAGTATATGGGCACATAGGTATATAAGGAATAAATTGACAAGATTTTGTATTCAGAGTCTTTTTGAATTAACATAAAAATTCTTGATCAACATGAAGAGTTAAAATTTATGTGTCTTAATTGTTTTAATGTTTTATATTAAAATAATTGTATTGTGAAATTCTTCTAGCATGTCCTGAATATAATCTACAATTATTTTCTGAACTATTTCAAGCATTATTTTTTCACATTAGAACTTTAGTTCACCTGAAACTTAGTTTTGTGTATGATGTGAGGAATGACTTTAACTAATTTTTTTTTCATTGTTTTGTTGCTATTTGGAAAATCATGGTCCATGGGCCAAATCTGGCCCACCATCTTTTTCTGTAAATAAAATTATATTGGAACACAGCCACATCCATCTGTTTACTTGTTCTCTGGCTGCTTTTGTGTTACAATATCAGAGTTGAGTAATTGTAGCTGAGACTATATGGTTTTATATATTACTGTCTGGTCGTTTATGGAAAAAGTTTGTCAACCCCTGGATTTGAACATACTTTCCTCACTGAATGGATATGTAATGTTTGTCCCATATGGTTCCCTTGTGTTTGCTTTTGTTGTTGAGCTCTTCTAATCTGTCTAGCCCTCACATATGCACAGTGTTTTAATTACTTTAACTCTAAAATAAGACAATATCCAATAAGTTAAACTGCTCCCCTTCCCCCTTGTATCAAGTTCTTTTCCCTTAGTTATTCTTGGCCCTTAAATCCTCCATAGGAGTTTCTTGATCAGTTTATTAAATACTGTGAGAAATCTTTTTGGATTTTGACAGGAATTGCTTTGACTATACAGATAAATTTGAGAAGAACTGTCATCTTGACAATATTCGGTCTTTCCTTCCATGAACATAGTATAACCTGGTTGTTTGTTCTTATATTTTTTTTTTTTTTTGAGGGCAATGTCACTGGCCCTCATATGTGGGACCGAACCGGGGCTCCTGGCTTCTGAAGCCAGCGCTTAACCACCGCGCTACTCGGCCAGCCCTGTTCTTATGTTTTTTAATGTAATTTTATAACTCTTTAGTTTAGAGTGTTCCTTCATAAAGAAGGTTGGTTTTTGGTTTTGCTTTGTTGTGATTGTCTGGTTTTAAAATGAGGACTATGCTGGCTGACTTCTTTAAATGATCTGAGATGTGATTATTTCTTAAAAGACTTATATAGGATTGGTATTATGGCAGGTCCTCAAATAACCTTGTTTTATTATAACATTGATGAGATACCATAGCAACTTAACTGTTGTTTATATCAATTAGCCTATGGTAAAGTTGGTATTGTCATTTTGCTAAAAGTCGCAGAGGCTATCAATGATGTTAATTGAGGACTTTCTGTATTTCTTTGTTAATATTTGATAGAATACACCAATGCCCTCATCTAGGCCTGGCATTTTCTTTGTGAGTGAGTTTTAATGAAATTAAGAACATGAGAGTAAATTCTTTTTGCCTACATCTTACCATTTCTAGTGCACTATTGTAGATCCAAATTTTCTTCATTTATCTTCGGTTTGAAGAACTTCCTTTAACATTGCTTGTAGGGTGGCTTGTTGGTGATGGATTCTGTTTGTGTGTATTTACTGGAAAATATTTTTACTTAAATTTCATTTTTGAGAGATTTATTTTTAAACTGAATATATAATTGAATCTTTCTTAGCACTTTAATATTCTATTGTCTTCTGTCTTGTGTTGTTTTTAAATATTTGGAGTCACTCTTTGTTCTGTGTGTAATGTGTCTTTTCTTTTTTCCCTGGATTTTTTTTAAGTCAATTTTCTTGAGTCTTAAGTTATAGATGGTAAAATTCATTATTTTTAGGAATATAGTTCTATGAGTTTTGACAAATTTAAACAGTTGTGAACTACTATCATAATCAAGATACAGAAAGTCCATAAGTCTATAAAGTTTCTCATACTCCTTTATCATCAATTCTCTGACCCCACCTATATCCCCTACAAACCGCTGATCTGATATCTGCCAGCATAGGTTTGCATTTTGAGAACATCATGTTAATGGAATCCTATAGTATTCCACCTTTTGTGTCTGGCTTTTTTCATTTAACATAATACATTTAAGATTCATCCATGTTGTTGCATGTATCAGTAGTTTATCCCTTTTTGTGTGTGAGTAGACTCTCATTATACCTATGTACCACAATTTGTTTATTCATTCGCCAGTTAATGGACATTTGGGTTGTTTCCAGGTTTTGCCTATAAAATGCTATAAAAAACATTTGCCTATTCGTCTTTGTGTGGTCAGAGATTTTTATTTTTGCTGGGTGACTGCTTAGGAGTGGTACTGCTAGGTCATATAAGTATATGTTTAACTTCATAAAATATTGCCGAACTTTTTTCCAAAGTGGCTATTTCAATCATTTTACTATCAGCAACATATGACACTTCTAGTTATTCTACATTCACATCAGCTCTTGGTGTTGTTAATAGTTTAAAATGGAACTATTCCAGTAAATAGGTATTGATGTCTCATTGTACTTTTAATTGCATTTCTCTGATGACTAATGATGTAGAGCATCTTTCATGTACTTATTGGCTATATGTATATCTTTTTTGATATCCTTCAATAGATATTCTTCAAATATCTATTGAAATATTTTGCCAATTTTTTGGACAGCTTTATTGAATTATAATTAAAATAGAGTAAATTGCACATATTTAAATTGTATAGTTTTGACATTAATTAATAAGTTTTGACATATGTATACACCCATGAAGCCATCACTGCAGTCAGATTAATGTACATGCTTCTACATGGATGAGCCTCAAAAACATTATACAAGTGAAAGAAGCCAGTCACAAAAGGCCACATATTGTATGAGTCTATTGACATAAAATGTCCAGAATAGGCAAATCAGAATGATTAGTGGTTGCCAGGATCTGAGATGGAGAGAATGGGGAGTGGGGTTTCTTTTGGGGATGTTAAAAATTTTCCACTATTAGATACTTGTGGTGGCTGCACAGTTTTGTGAATATTCTAAAAATTACTTTAAAGAGTGAATTTTATGGTATGTGACTATATCACATACCATATATGTGGTATATCTCAATAAAACAGTTAATATAGCTCAATAATACAGTTGATAAAAAGGGAAAAAACCTACCATATGTCATCCACTAATGGGTTGTCCAAACAGCATTGTTTGTAATTGCAAAAACATGGAAACTAACTCCATGTCCATCAGTAGAACAATTATAAAAATGGTTGTATATTCTCAAAATGAAAAAGTGAAGAAACCAGTAAAATAATGAAGCAGAGAAATATGTATCAGTATGATGAATCTGACAACTATAATTTGAGCAAAAAAGGATTGCAGAGGAATTTATAATAAGTATAATACAGAATTAAAGTTTAAAAATACATAGAGCGCTATATAATTTAGTAAAAATATAAGAATGCATGGAGATCATAAGCATCAGCTTCCACATAGTAATTAGCTGTGTGGATAACTTGTGGTATGTACTTGTGGAGGGGGAAAAGAGGAAGAATGTCATGAAGGAAGAATTCATAGAGTGCTGAAACTATATTTGGTAATGTGTTATTTCTTAAGCTGTATGATAGGTCTATAGAAGTTAGTTTTCTTTTATTTTAGAATAAAATATTATTAGAATATCTCAAATAATTTTTGTAACGAAATATAAAGGACAGAACAAAATGGAGGTAGAACCTGGAAGGGATAAATAAGCTCTCTTTTTTACTTACAAAAGAACAGAATATTAAATCTAGAATTGAGGATAGATCAGAACCAGTTGAGAGGACGATGTTGGGGGAGGACTGGCTTGCTTGCATGAAGTCATTATCATATAACTTCTTTTTAAAAAGGGTGGTTGCCTTTGGGAATATTATACTAAGCAAAAATGTAAAGCATGATAACCTGGAAGCAATTTCACTAATGCATATTTTGCAAAGTGGTGCTACTCTCAGAAGTCAAATCAATGCCTTCTAGATTTTTGAACTGATATAAAATAGTCTCAGCGGGGAGGAAAACCGAAGGTTGTAGGGTGTGAGGAAAAGCCATAAGGGTATCTTTCTTACATGGCATAGGAGCTCAGTTAAAAGGTAATCACCTAGTCAGGAGGTCCCCTGACAAACAGATTACACACCTGAAACAGGAGGATACTTGAATGGTTTCCAGTTTATTGATATCAGACCCCATTCTGGTATTAGGAAATAGTAAAGATTTGAATTTATTCTAACTATACCATCAAGCCTGTTACCTGGGAATAGAAACTTTTGTGAAGAGAGGGCTTTACAGGAGTTGTAAATTCAAAGGACTAGGTCATTTAAAAAGCACACCCACAGGAATACATAAAGACAACAGGAGGCCCAAGGGACTTCCAGAAACCCAGACCTGCAGAACATGAATAGGGATTATAAGAACTATTCACAGCTTCTTAAATTTGGAGACATTCTCTGGTGTGAGTTGAATTTTCTCCAAATTTGCCCCCAAAAGATTTGTTCAAGTTCGAACACTCCATATTTATGAAGTGATCTTATTTGGAAATAAGGTCTTTGCAGATGTAACCCAAGTTAAAATGCTGTCATACTGCATTAGGGTGGGTCCTGATCAAGTGACTGGTGTCTTTATAAGAGAAAGGAGAAGGATATTTAGATACACAGAGCAGACACTCTGAGGGAAGTTTCTGGCCCTGTGGCGATGGAGGCAGAGATTTGAGCTCCAAGCCAAAGAACAGTATGTATTGTCACTACAAACTAGAAGAGGGAAGGAGGGTTCCTTTTCTAGATTCTTCAGGGGAAGCATGGCCCTGCAGCTTATTGTGTATTCAGATATCTTTCATGATGTATGTATCCAAATCCTTTGCCAATTTTAAAATTGGTTTGTTTGTCTTTTTATAGGGTTATAAAAGTTACTTATGTATTCATATTCTGTATGAAAGTACTTGGTCAGTTACATATGTTCAGAATGCCTTCTCCTAGTCTGAGACTTGCCTTTTTGTTTTTTGGGTTTTTTTTTAAGATTTCATTGGGTAATTGGAGGAGGGGAACAGCGTTGGGGAATCGGGGAAGGGGAACAGACAAGTTGCTGTCTTTTTGTTCTTCGTCTAGTTGCGGAGGATGTTGTTTCATTGGCCCATGTTGGTATCATCATTGCGCTCTTCCCAGATGAGGCAGATCATCTGGTCGCCGGCCGCTGGATGGTCGCTTACCACAGCTATTGGCAGCTCACGCTGGCTGCCAGCCACTCACACTGGCTGCCGGCCACTAACTGTAGCCCATGGCAGCCCACTGCAGCAGGGGCTGCAGCCCACACCATCGCCGGGGCTCGCACAGCCCAGCTCCAGGTGGAGCTGTTGTTAGCTCTAGAGGGCAGCGTCCCTGGCCCTCATATGTGGGATCCGAACCGGGGCGCTGGCATCCCCAAACCAGCTCTTAACCAATGTGCCACTCGGCCAGCCCGCCTTTTCATTTTTATAATGATATCTTTTCAAGAGCAGAGGTTTTGAATTTGGTGATGTCCAGTTTATCCATTTTTAATTTTATGATTTGTGCATTTTGTGTCTTATCTAGAAATCTTTGCCTACCTCAAGGTCACAGAGATTTTCTCCCTTTGATTTATAGTTTAACTTTTATGTTTAGATCCCTGATCTAGTTTGTGTTGATTTTTGTGTGAGAGAAGGGGCAGGATTCATTTTTTTCCATATGGATATTGAATTCTTCCAGCAAATTTTTATGTTTCTCAGTTGAATTACCATTGTTTATGGTAATGAAGGAGTATAACCTATATGAACAACTCTTCTGTGGTAATCATTATAATCTGTCAAATAAACTTACCTACTTGAATACAATGGAGAACAGCCAAAAACAAACAGAAATTGGAAGAGTATCTGTTTGAAAAAGGAGAATGGCACTGGGTGAATTTCCCATGTTTATCACATTTTCCCCAATATGTGCGCTCCGTTAAACACCACACTATGCAGCTAAAACTTGAAAAGAACATCAAGCAGACTTACTAGCTTCAACAACCAAAGGGCAGGATTTGGGGAAAACTCAGCAGCTGGAAAGTGAGTAGGGAAATGACAGATCCACAAAGGGGAAGCTCTAAATTCTGTTTATAAATTTGCCTATAATGTCACCTGACCCCTGAACTAGGCTTTCATGAGGCATTTTTGAAGCTGTCCAGCTAAAGCTAAAAGACCTGAACAGAGAATTCAACTGCTGTCCATCACAGGAAAAGCAATTTGGTGTTTGACTTCAGGCAAGTTAACTATCTGTTACAACAAACATATAAGTATTCTTCAGAAGATCACAACAGAATTCAGAATCTCTACAGCACATCTTTCAGAATGTCCATGAGACAGTCAAAATTGTCTAGACACGCAAATTGGAATATATGATCTCTATCCAAGAGAAAAGGCAATCAATGCAATCTGACCCTAAAATGCTGTGATGTTGAATTAGGAGACAAGGATTTTAAAACAAACATCATAAATATGCTCAATAATATAAAGGCAAATTAGCTTGTAATAAATTAAGAAATAGGAAATCTCACAAGAAAAGTAGAAACTGTAAAAAAGGTGGTAGTGGTGAGGGAATTCTAGAGGTGAAAAATATAGCACCCCAAATAAAGTATTCACTGGATAGGCTTAACAGCAGATTGGAGTAATAGAAGAGTTTGTGAACTTGAAGCCAGACCAATAGAAATTGTCCAATGTGAAGATGAATGAAAAATTTTAAAAAGCCTCAGTGACATGTGGGACGATATCAAGATGTCTAACATGCACCTAATTAGAGCCCCAGAAGAAGAGGCTGAGAGAGAGGAACAAAATAATAATGATAATATGAAGAGACAAGGAATGAAAATTTACTAAATTAGGGGAAAGACATAAATTTACAGATTAAGTACCATGAAAAGCAGAGAAAATGACAGCAAGGTTTGACATTATAGTCCAAGTGTTTGAAAACAAGATTAACAGGCAATCTTGAAAGTATTTAGAGTAAAAGGACACATTACTTACAGAACAATATATTATGAAATGCCTCATCATAAACAACAGAGGTCAGAAACCAATGGAGTGATGTCTTTAAAGTATTGAGTTAAAAAAAAGAAAAAAAAATCCTTGTTAAACCTATGTTTTCTCTTCAGAAAAAGTATCTTTTGAGAATGGAGATCAAATAAAGCATTTTCTGCCTGCAGATCTTCACTATAAGGAATGCTGAAGGAAGTGCTGAAATAAATACCTTGGCATCTTTGTTGAAAATCCATCAACTTTATGTGCACTGTTCTGTTTCTGGACTCACTATTTCTGTTCTGATTTATAAATCTATTATGCTGTTACCATATTCTGTTTTGAAATTAGGTATAATAGTTGTATAATACTGTAAGACTTAATACCTAGCAATGTTACTCCTCCAGCTTTTTGTGTTTCTCTAAAATATCTTGGTAACTGTTGGCTCTTTTCCATATAAATTTTAGAATCAACTTGTCAATTTCTACAAAAGTTTGCTGAAAACCTGTTTGGGATTACTCTGAATCTCTTAGACTAGTAAATTGGTAATTTTCTTGGTAAGAAATATGATTCTTCCAATCTGGATATGCGGTATAGCTTTTCATTTACTTGCATCATCTTTAAATTCTCTCAGCAGTGTTTTGTTCTTTTCCCTGTACAGATCTTGCACAAATTTTATTAAAGGTGTTCCAAAGTAGTTCGTATTTCTTGATAACATGGCAATTTTTGTGTTTTCCTTTAATTTTTCTTTTGCTAATATTTAAGAACGAATTTGATTCTTGTATAGTAATCTAAAATTGTGTGACCTTGATAAAATTAACAATTAGCTTACATTTACAAAATGCTGGATTGTATGGTAAGAGTAGGTTGAGATATGTAAAAAAGAAAAACTCCAAACTGTCTTCCAAAGTGACTGTACCATTTTGTATTTCCACTAACATGAATGACAGCTTCTGTGGCTCCAGCATCTGTGATATTTTACTTCTTTTGTTCCAATGTGTATGCTTTTAATTTTATTTATTTTATTGTTAATTAATTAATTTTCTTTATTGCACTGTCTAGGACCTTCATTCTGATGTTTAATAGAAGAGGGTACATCTTTGCCTTATTCCTTATCTTGAGAAAATGTTTACTCTATCTCAATGAAGTATGATGAAAGATGAGCATTCCTGTTGCTCTACATACTTGCCAGCATTTGCTATTGTCAGTGTTTTGGATTTTGGGCATTCTAATAGGTGTGTACTTGTATCTCATTGTTTAATTTTCAGTTCCCTAATGCATTATAATGTTGAATATATGCTTTTTTTGGCTATCTGTATATCTTCTTTGGTGAGGCACCTGTTCAGATCTTTTGCTTGTTTTTTAATTGGGTTGCTTTCTTATTGTTGAGTTTTAAGTGTTATGTTTAAGGCTTATGTTCAACAATTGTCTCTGGTGTTTTTGACAATTCCCTTGGGGAAAATGCTTTTGTACTGGTGAGCTCTGAATAAGTTTACATAATGACAGCCTTACATGTGGAGTCTGTCATGTCCAATAATGACCTTTTTATGGTGCTTTGAAAGAATTCCAGCTTATTGGACTGCCAGCCCTGATTGTGGCTGTTGTTTTTCAAGACTCCTGTGGAGCAGGGGATGGGCAGATGGGCAGAAGGAAAATTAGAATGCAGCAAAGCTCATTGTTATTATGGAGATTTGACTGTTTTTCTTGAATAATCATTCCCTGGATTGCTGTAAGCCTTTGGTTAATTTCTAGCATTCTAAAAAAAGTTGGTTTTGTCAGTTTTTGCTAGTGTTCTCATTGCTTTTATGGAGGAGAGGATTTTCAAAGCTCTTTGCTTTGAGATCTTCAGTGATGTCCTTTTGTGACCAATGACACAGAATTTAAAAGTTAGTGCTGTGAAATCTAGAAGATATTCCATGCCTGAACAGGACAACAAGAGCTCAATTAATTGACCAGGGAAAGTAATATGCTATAAATGTATCATGTCAGTTTATAATTTTATAGATACTGGATCTGGATGAACCAAACTTGGTTGGCTCTCTAAATAATCAGTAGTTAAATCTCATCAGGAAATAAAACATAGTGAATTGTATTCTTTAAAATTAAATGAGGAATTACTATTTAAATAATAATTAATCTAATATTCTCTTTCACCTGAAACTTTTTGGAACCTGTAACGTCACTTGATAGAATAGGTATGTTTCTTTGTTTGTTTCCCCTGAATGTTTTATAAAAAGTGTAATATTTAAGATTAGTGTCAGCTTTTCTTTTTCTTTCTTTCTTTCTTTCTTTCCTTCTTTCTTTCTTTCTTTCTTTTTTTTTGAAAGATTTTATTGGGGAATTAGGGGAGGGGAACAGCATTGCTGTCTTTTTGTTCTTCAGTCTAGTTGCGGAGGATGTTGCTTCATTAGCCCATGTTGGTATCGTCATTATGCTCTTCCTGGATGAGGCAGATCGGTCCCCAGCCTCTGGATGGTCGCTCACCGCAGCTATTGGCAGTTCATGCTGGCTGCCAGCCGCTCACGCTGGCTGCCGGCCACTCATTGTAGCCTATGGCAGCCACTGCAGCAGGGGCTGCAGCCTACACTGTCACCGGGGCTCGCACAGCCCAGCTCCAGGTGGAGCTGTTGTTAACTGTAGAGTGCAGTGTCACTGGCCCTCATATGTGGGATCTGAACTGGGGCCGCTGGCATCCCCAAACCAGCTCTTAATATAGGCGCGACTTGGCCGGCCCTAGTGTCAGCTTTTCATTTGAATCTCCTGAATGTGTACTAGAGACTTTTTGTTGCTTATTGCTGGATTTTTTTTCTTTCTCTAGTTGTTGCTGTGTATGGAGTATTATGGGGAAAGAAGAAAGGAAGATTGATTTGTGAATGATAGGTTGAGTTGGCTCTGCAGGCCACGTATAGGTCAAATTGTTTGAGGGTGACCTGCTAACACTGTGGAAAGATTTCATTCAATGTTTTTTATTTTATTGAGTTTAATTATACATGCAGGGCAAATGGAAGGTGTATTGCAGTTGGCTTTGTGGTGTTTCTTTCAATGTGATGGACATTTTATATAATAAGTACCAACACTGAAAATATTGGGGAGATGATTTTCAAATATCTGCCTTTTATTATCTATGAATTTTATACAGAACTACAGTGTACTTAATCATTTAAAGTTCTAGAATCACTGTTGAGTTGATGTTAGCTGTGGGTTTATCATATGCGGCCTTTATTATGTTGACATAAATTTCCTCTCTTTGCAGTTTGCTGAGAGTTCTTATAAATGGATGTTGGATTTTGTGAAATGCTTTTTCTGCATCTAATGATATGATCATATTGTGTTTATCCTTCATTTTGTTTATGTGGTGTATCACTTTAATTGATTTGCAGATATCAAACCAACATTGCATCCCAGGAATAAATACCACTTGAGCATGGCGTATAATGTTTTTCAATGTATTGCTGAATTCAGTTTGCTAATATTTTGCTGAGGATTTTTTCATCTGTGTTCATCAGGGACATCGGCCTATAATTTTCTTTTTTTGTAATGTTTTTGTCTGGATTTGGAATCAGGGTAATGCTGGCCTCATAGAATGAGCTTGGGAGCCCTCCCTCCTCTTGGATTTTTTGGAATAGTTTGAGAATGATATGTCTTAATTCTTTGAATGTTTGGTAAAATTCATCCATGAAGCTATGCATTCCAGGACATGTTTTTATTGGGAGTTTTTTTTATTACTGATTCAATTATTGCTTAGTAATAATTGGTCTGTTTAGATTTCCTGTTTCTTTTTGATTCAGTCCTGGAAGACTGTGTTGCTAGGAATTTATCCGTATGTGTTGCTTGTAGTATTTTTTTTTTGTAATATTTTGTATTTCTGTGGTGTCTATTGTCACTTCTCTTTTATTTCTGATTTTATTTATTTGGGTCCTCTCTTTTTTATTGATGATTCTGCTTAAGGTTTGTCAATTTTGTTTCTTTTAAAAAAAAACAGCTCTTGATTTTTTTTCTTTTTAGCCTCTATTTTCTTTATTTCCACACTGATCTTCATTATTTCCTTCTTTGTACTCACTTTGGACTTTGTTTGCTATTTTTTTCAAATTCCCTTAAGTGTAAAATTAAACTGTTTATTTGAGATTTTTCGTGTTTCTTGAGATAGGCCTGCATTGCTATGAATATCCCTCTTAGGACTGCTTTCGCTCTGTCCCATAGATTTTGGGTCATTGTGTTTTCATTTTCATTTGACTCAAGGTATTTTTCAATTCCTTCTTTGATCTCATTGTTGACCTATTCATTATTTAATGTATGTTATCTAGTTTCCATGTGTTTGTGTGTTTTTCAGTTTGTTTTCTTTTAATTGATTCCTAGTTTTGTACTATTGTGGTTGGAGAAGATGCTTGGTATGATTTCAATGTTTTTAAATTTATTGAGACTTGTTTTGTGGCCTAGCATGTGGTCTATCTTGGAAAATGTCCCATGTGAACTTGAAAAGAATGTATATTCTGCCTCTATGGGGTAAAATATCCTAAAAATATCAATTAAATCCATGTGGTCTAATGTGACATTTAAGGCCACTGTTTTCTTGTTGATTTTTCTGTCTGGATGACCTATTCATTGATGTCAATGGGATGTTAAAGTAATACAGTAAATTATTGTATTACTGTCAATGTCTCCCTTTATGTCTCAATATTTGCTTTATATATTTAGGTGCTTCTACATTCGGTATGTAAATGTTTACAAAGGTTATATTCTCTTGTTAGGTTGATCCCTTTATCATTATGAAATGTTCTCCCTTGTCTCTTCTTACAATCTTTGCCTAATATAATATTGCTACCCAGCTTTTTTTTTTTTTTTCGTTTTCATTTAATGAAATGTCTTTTTCCATTCCTTTAACTTTCAGTCTTTGTGTTTCTTTCAATCTGAAGTGGGTCTCTTGTATACAGCATATGTATGGGTCTTATTTTCTTAGCCATTCAGTTACCTTATGTCTTTTGAGTGGAGCATTTAATTCATATACATGTAAAGTGAATATTGATAGGTATGTAGGTATTCCTACTTTGTTATTCTTATTAATGTTCCTTTTTTCTCCTCTTCTTTTTAAAGATATCCCTTTAACAATTCTTGTAATGCTGCTTTGGTGGTGATGAACTCCTTGAGCTTTTTCTTGTCTGGATAGCTCTTTATCGCTCCTATTTCTAAATGATAGCCTTCCTGGAAAGAGTAGTCTTGGTTGTAGGTCCTTTCTTTACATCACTTTGAATAATATTTCATGCCAATCCCTTCTGGCCTGCAAAGTTTCTGCTGAGAAATCAGTTGGCAGTCTTATGGGAGCCCCCTTGTAGGTAACTAACTGCTTTCCTCATGCTTCTTTTAAAATTCTCTCTTGTCTTTAAGCTTTATGGTTTCAATTATGATATGTTTTGGTGTGGGCTTCTTTGGGTTCATCTTGTAATTTTGTTTTATTCCCTTGGCTATTTTCATGCTTTTGTTCAATGCCCCTTTCTATATTTTCATTTAATTCTGTTCTTTCTTGAGTAATTTATAATTTATTGTTCATTTATTAAATAATTTTTGTCTTTTTCCTCTCAATTTTTTTTATGAGACCGGTTACCTCTTATATCACATCTTCCTGATATGAAGATTTTTACCCATTTCCATCCTGAATTATTAAAGGTTTTAAAAAACATCTGTAGTGCTTGCTTCGGCAGCACATATACTAAAATTGGAACGACACAGAGAAGATTAGCATGGCCCCTGTGCAAGGATAACACGCAAAGTCGTGAAGCATTCCATATTTCAAAATAAATAAATAAATAAATAAATAATAATAATAAAAAAATCTGTAAATACTTGTTTAACCGTATATAATTCAGGTTGAGATATTATTATAGTTTTATCTGCTTTATGGTTTCTTTCTTTTTGGGAGAGTGGTGTTCATCAGCTGAAGAGTTTTAGCTCTCATTTTCTGTTTTCTTTTATAATAACTTTTTGTAGTTGTTGCCTGTTATATTCTGATAGGTTTTGAATACTTTTTTTTTTTTGAAGATTTTGTTGGGAAATTGAAGGAGGGGAACAGTGTTGGGGAATTGGGGGAGGGGACCAGCCAAGTTGTTCTTTAATCTTCATTGTGGAGGACGCCAGTCATCATCTGGCTTCCCGTGGGCAGCTCATGGCCTCTAAGCTCAACGAGCTGTGTTCCATCTTAGTTGCAGGTGGGCATAGCCACCATCCAATGTGGGAATCAAACCAGCAGCCATGTTGTTAAGAGTGCAGGTTCTATCCACTGAGCCATCTGAGCAGCAGCTCACCTCAAGGTGCTGGGTGCTCAAGATGCTGGGTTCAGTCTTACTTGTGGGTGGGCATAGCCACTATCCCATGTGGGAATTGAACCCGGCAGCCTTGTTAAGAGCACACACCCTATCCACTGAGCCATCCTGGCAGCAGCTCAGCTCAATGTGCTGAGTTCTATCTTTAGTTGCGGATGGGCGTGGCCCACCATTGAACAGGCAATCTTGTTGTTACACCAGCTGAGCCATCCTGCCACCTGTTGGCAGCTCAGTGACAGCTCAGCTCAGGCACAGCATTCACTGGCCCATGTGGGAATCGAACCCGTGGCCCTATTGCTCAGAGCATGTGTTCTAAGCCAACTCTTAACCAACTGAGCCACTTGGCCGGCCCCTGGTTTTGAATACTTTATTTGTCTTTACCAGCAATAATAGTTTATATAGAGAGTGGTGAGGGGGAGTCAGTTACAAGATTTCTTAGTTTGAAAGTACCCTATTCTGTTGCTATAATATAGTGCATTATCTCAAATCTATGGTGCATTTGTTTTGGAGACTGACAGGATTTGCTGTGTCTCTAATTTTGTGCTTGTTTATTTATTTCTATAGGACCATTATTTTTTTCCTTTCTTGTGTTATTCTTTCTTTATACCACCAGGCATCCAAGGAGTACCACTTCTAAGTCACTCATTGTCCTCTCCGCTAGAAATGGTGCTTCCGCAAGACTGTCACTTCTGTTTCTTGCAATTGTAAGTCTGTTCCTTTCGATTTCACACTAACCAGTGCTCTGATCTAACAGGTCTTATACCTATTTTTAGGAATTCCCCACTTTCTGTGCTTCTTTTGTCTGTATTTTGTCACCCCTAAGGCCCCTGCTTCCCTCTCCTCTTTTTTACATAATGTTTTATTTCTTTCTTTCTCCAGCATGGGCTTCGGAAATGGTTGCTGGATTTTAGTGTTCATTTCTTTACTTATATATATTTGAATTTTGAGGTAGTCCTTGTCTCACAGTTATGCTGTAGATGTTGATTTTAAGGTTTTTTTCACTCCATTTTTACTTTTAAAGTTTTGTTGAAGTTAGTGGAGACATTCAAGTTTAGGTGGTTATTTTTATTTTATGGGAAGCTGGAGTCCTCGTCTATTTTTTTTTTTTGACTGTATCTTGAACGTATTAATTAAAGGTATTTTATAGTCCAGGTCTGGTAACTCCAATACCTGTATCTTTTTTAGGTCTGTTTCTTTTCTTTTAAATCTTATTGTGGTTTTGTCTCCTGGTATGCCTAATAGTTGTCAATGGACTGTCAGGTGCTGGATATGATATTTTGAGGATTTGGATGATAGTGACTTTTCCTAGAGAGGGTTTATTTTTGCTTCTGGCAGATAGGTGGATTAGAGATAGTTAAATTTAATCTAATCTGTGATTGAGCAGATATATAGCCTGGTTTCATTCTTCTGATACATTTCTGGTTTACCACTAGCAGTGCTCAATCTTCATTTTTTCTCCCTTAGTCTGTGATACTGCTAACAGCTCTCTGTACCTTCTCAGCCTCCAGACTAAGGATTGGCAAATGACTTAAGAAAACCTATGCTGAAAGTTGAGCTTACTTTGTATTTCTCTTTTGTACTTCTTGGATGCTTTTGGTAGCTCTCTTATGCCTTCATATAATTGTTCCATATTTAACCTAATTTTTCTAGTTATTTTTATTGAGTTAGTCCCTTTTGAGATAATCTGCCATAATCTCTCTACTGAGTTTTTAAATTTCAATTACTGTATATTTATTTTGTAAAAATATACAAATTATATAATATTTAATTTAGATATTAAATATTTATATATTAAAAATACATATTAATAAAAATACATAACTATTTCAAGCATTCTAGTCATTTATTTTTAATTTTCTGTTCTGTTAAGATATTTTTACACTTTAAAAGTTATTTTAAACATATTAAACATGGTTATTATATAATCTGTGTTTGATAATTCCAGGAAATGAAATCCTTATAGGTTTGTTTTTGTTGGTTCTCTTTCACTATGCTTTGTTTACTTGTGTATTTAATAGTTTGTTCCACCAGATAACATTTGCGTTTGCTGTAATCTGGCTTCTGGGGGCACTAAGATTTTCACAATTTTATGTTTTTTATTTATTTTTTACCCATTCAGGTGATGTGAATTTGACATGTATATTTACTTGAGTGCTAGGTTGTGATTACAACATCTTTATGTTTTCACCTGCTTTGCTTATTGCCCTGACAACTTTCCTTGCTAGTACCTTAGGCTTGGACTCCCAGACCACCTTTACACTGTGGGGGTAGTAACCCTTGAAGTTCCCAACTTATTGGTAGCAGGGTCTCCTGTTAGACCTGTAAGCTGTGTTTGTGTTTGTTTTCTCTCCTTCATTCCAAATAAAATCTGTAAATTTAACTCTGGTCAAAATGGTTGATGAAATGTCCTCAGGACAGAAGCCGATTCAACACTCTGCTTACCATATTTTGAGTTCTTTTTCACTTGAATATTGGATTGATAATTTCTTACTATTTTTGTCAACTGGGATGCTTTTAAGAAACTCTTTAATTTTGTATATTACCCTATATTTTTAGTTGTTTTCAGTGATGGCATTGATGCAAATACTCTGTGTCTGTACATTGCCTGAAATAAAACTTTTTGTTTTATTATAAAATTTGGAAAGCCATTCATAGGAACTTTTTTTTTTTGTCTTATCATTTTCATCTCACTACAAACCCACATACCTATACCCATACCATACACTCACACCTTTAAAAGGAGACAGATTCTTCTACTTTTTAAACTTTGCTTTTAGGAAAAAGGTTCTGACATGCATCTGGTGTTGTCTGTAAAGTCAAGTTTTACTTTTTGGTGCAGGATTGTAATTATTATTAATAGCAGTAACACTCAAACTCTATGAAACTTAGGTTTCAGAAGATAGAGATTTAGGTTACAAGCAATATATCTGGGATATTTCTATAATTTTAAGAATTGACTTCTACTTAAGTCATATTTCCTTTATAGTAGAAAAATAAGTAAAAGTTTAGCATTAGAATAAAAAATACTCCCCTTTTTATTTTGTCCCACTCTTTATTTCTTTGTTTCCTGAGTGGTTAGAAATTTGGTAAATTGATGTAAGTTTTTAAGAGTCTGTATACTCATGTGATTAAGCTTTCTAAATACTTTTAGAAAGTAGTTCATGTTTCTTAAAGTATGAATAACCCAAAGACAAGGACTTGTTTTAAGATGACTTTTAAATAGTTTCCTTTTATGAAAGATTACATAATCAATATTAGTTGATGAAGAGAGATATTTTATGGTAGAGTAATACATAACTTTAATGTTCCTTTAGTGTTTGGCTTTGTAAATAAATATGAAAAGTGATCATCTCATAACATTTTTTAAAAAATTTGCTTTCTTCTTTCCCCAGAAAGCAGCAAAGTAAATAAAACCATCATTCTTTTCTAGTCTTCATGAATAATTTCTCACTGGCTCTGGGTGAGAGGCTGTTTTCAAGGCCATCCTATACAGTTGAGGGCTCTCTGTAAGCACTTCTAAATTACAGAAGTGAAGAGAGCTTACACTTAATCTTTGGATAATTTCAATTGTGGACTTTGAAATGAAGCAGCTAGTTGGGGGAAAGGTTCCTTATTAGAAGCATAAAACCTACTGACTGTATCTTGGCCAGTGTTCCCTTTTTTCCAGTAAGCTGTCTGCTATACAGAGGTGTATAACCCTAATGGCTTGTTGTATGCCATTAAAAGGTATTGTACACTCATAAAAGAATGACATTTTGATCAATGCTGTTAAAAGAATTACTGTCCTGACACAGAAAAGCTTTCCTGCTGCAAGTTTAAAAATATGCCTTTAAAAGCTTTTTATTGAATACCTTTGCATCCCTCAGAAATGTGCCATTTTGGCATGAGGTTACTCAAGTATTCCACATAATAACTTAAATGTAAAACCGCCTATTTACCTTTAGAAGTAGCAGAGCCAAACAGGTATTTCCCTACCAAATGGAGCTTAAAGACATGGTAGTATCTTTAACTACCGTATCTGACCTAAAAATAGAGTTTTTGTAAAGAGAAAGCTGATAACTAAATTGTTCCTTTTTTGTGAGGTATTGATTTTTTTTCATGCTGTTTTGTTTAAACTTTGTGGTTTTAATTTCCCTTTGGATTTAGGAATCGTGCCTTTCCACCTAGTTCAGAGATAGATCTTTTCTAATCACCTGGGAATTGGTTCTCTTAATTGGTGAAATGTTGGATGTGATTTTCTATGGTTTCCTTTTCTTTATTATCTTTTTGATTAGGAGTTTATGAAAACCATGTCAAAGACAGTCTTCTAACAGTAATGGTTTCTTCTCTATATATAGTTGGTCTTTTACAGATTTTCTAATGTTTTATTGTTAAAATTTTAGTTTTATTTCATACTTTGTAAGCCTTCTGCTATCACCTACTTCTGACTTCATACCATGTTTTTCTGACTTGTGAGCTGAGCATTTTAAAATTCAATACCCTGAAAACCACAATTTTTAAAAATATGTCATTACAGGATGATTATTTACTGGATAAGTTTTAGGATTTATACTTTCTGAATTTGATATTTGATCCTAAACTAATGAACTTTTCACACATTTCAGGGTATGGGCATATTTTATGTTAGATAACTTTGATTTTTACATAGCATGTTGGCTTTATCAATCTGTTTTACTTACAAAAATGGGTGTTTTGTTGTGGGTGGTGTTGGTTTTTATTATTCACTACCCACTAAGTGCCAGGCGATTTACATACAGTATTGTATGTAAAACTTGTTAGTTATCATGTGTCATGTTCTGTGCTAACATACTTTGCATGGCTCAAAGAAGTTATATAACTTGATCAAACAGCAAGTTGTGGAGTTGGGATTCAAATAGATAGTGTGACTGCCAACTATTGTTCTAACCCTTTTAATATCTTATTTATTTGTTTTAGGTGGTCTACCCCCTTTTACAAATGAGGAACCTGAAGAAGCTCAGATAGAGTAAGTACTTTGACCACTGACATAGAGTGAAGGAGTGACAGAGCTGACATTTCAAACAGGCTGTCTGACTTCAAAGTATATTTTCTACTTGTGATATATCATACTAGTTATTTATCCTTCATCCTTCTTATCATACTTCCTCTTAATTACCTGTATGTATTCAAAGATGGCCTTTATTATAAGTTTTGGAATACGGATTTGTTTCATGATTTTCATTTATGATTTGGAGAGAAGAATATTGAAAAGATAATTGGAGTAGGTATCAGGAAACCTGAATTCCTGTATTGTGTCTGATTCTGGCCATATGACATTGGACAGATCACCTTTTTAGGGTCTTACTTATAAAATGAGAGCATTGGACTAGATGACTTTAAAGGTTTGTTTCAAATTCTAAAATCTGATTTCACTCTTGATTTAATGTCATTACAGAATGGTTATTTACACTTGTTCTTTTTATCACAGATAAAACTTTACCATCTGTATTTTAGCCCATCAAATATTATATTTTATTAAAATTTAGGGGTTAAAGGGCTCTGATTTTTATTATTTACTTGCAGTATTACATCAGATGTTGAAATTCAATATTGGGAAGAAATTCCACAGAAAGAAGAAATTAATTTATTATAAGGGCACTCTTTCTTTTAAACTATTCAAAATTCTCTTAGTTTTTACAGTCAGAAAGAATAACTCTGGAAATCTAAACATTATAAAAGGAAATAAGTTATTTTTAGCAGAAACACATTTCCACCAAAGAAGACAGGAATAGATTACTGCCTCTGCCTTCAAAGCGCTTGCAAGTTCTTAACTGTACGATAATATTATTAACAATTATAATGAGTAATATTTCTTGATAATTAATTTTATGCTGCTGTATTGTACTAAACATTTTATTTACTTTACATTATTTAATACTCGTGAAAACCCTATGAAGTAGGTACTATTATTATTCCTATTTTACATAACTAGGAAATAGAGAATTATGAGGGTAAGCAATTTTTCCTACGGTTGGTAAGTGGTAAAAGCTGAGATTCAAGCCTATAAAATGCCATAGAGATTTTCCTCATATTTACAAAATGGAGTTTTTATAAAGGGTCACCAATGATAATACTTATCAATATGAACATGATTTAAACATGAAACTTTTTAGGAAAGAGTGGAGCTGATGACTGGTGAAGCATGGCAATTTCCAAGTTCTCTGATTTGATCACTGCCAGTGACATATTTTATTGATATAGTCTTAAAACAAGTAATAGCTTTTGGATAATTTTATAACACCATTTATTTTCTGAAGAGTTAATACATTTATTATAAGTTTAGGAAAACAGTTTTTGGAGTTTGGAATGTGGATAGGTGACAGTGGGTGCACATGCATGGATTGGTAGCCTTAGAATTGGGTAACTAACCATTCCAGTTTGTCTAGGCTTGGGTTTTTTATTTTATTATTATTATTATTATTTTTGAGGGCAGTGTCACTGGCCCTCATATGTGGGACCCAAACCGGGGCCACTGGCTTCCCAAGCCAGCACTTAACCACTGCGCCACTCAGCCGGCTCTAGGCTTGGGTTTTTAGATCATGGAACTTTCAGTGCTAGAACTAGGAATTTTGCTAAAACAGGTAAGTTGAGGCAAGGTTACACACACACACTGTGTGTGTGTGTGTGTGTGTGTGTGTGTGTGTGTGTGTGTGGTAATGGTAGCAGTTAGGCTACAGGGAATTCAGATCCTACAGAACATAAAACAGCTCTGAATTCAGTGCCTAGACTGATATTTGTCTATTTTATTAGCAGAAGGCTCAGTCTCCTGTGTTTTCCTCATTTCAGATAACCTTTTCTTGTCATCTGAGAAATTAATTTCTTTGTTGGAATCATTGCAAGTAACCTTGATAGCAGGAGTGCTGTTATTGAGGTAACTTACACAGTGATTTTCTAAGTACAGCCTCTTCATAAAAGGTGGAACAGAAGTCAATTTATCGATCACTACCACGATTTCAGTAACCTGTTGAATTACCTGATTTTTTTCCCCCTTCTCATAAAGCCCATTATTTTTAGTTCTCTTTCTACCTTTGCATTTAGTTTTTCCTTTGGAAATATTTTTTACATGTATTTTCACATCATGTAAACATTTTTGTGTGTGTATTTGCTTTTTTCTAGAGCAGAGTTAGGACTGTCTAAAAAACTATTATTAGATTAAGCCACATGAAATTACCAAGATTTGACCTGTTTTTGACCTATATTAATGGAATTTCATATGGTTCAAAGTTGAATAGTTAATTTAACTTTTGGTTATTTGGAAACATAGTCTACTAACTTAAATTTAAGTGGAGTATTTCATTGAAACCCTGGTTAATGTGAGAGAGGAACTGACATGAACTTTGGGTAGATTATACTGCCATTTACTAAAAATACATTTTAAAAGGTATAACTCGTGTGAAAAAACTGAGCATTGCACAACATTAATATTAGACAGGCATTTAAAATTTTATTTTAACCAAAGGTTAAGACTAAATTTAATCATTTCTCAGAATTTTGACCCATTATATTAATTTTAAGTTATAGTGGGTTATGTAAATGTTCCTTTTGGAAGAAAAATGCTTCTTTCATGGAATCAGATTAAAAATTTTGCTGTATTATTAACAGAAACAAATACCAACCACTAAGATTATTTTCTGAGCATATTGAACACTTAGTATGAGTTGGGTTTTGTATTCTTGGATAATTTATGTTCCTAGAACAAACACAGGGAGTAACTATGAATTTTTTTTGAAGAATTGTAGCTAATGACTACTTCTTGTCTCAGCCTCATATACTATCATAATTTTCAGACTATCATAATTTTCAGATTCTTCTGGTATGTATAAAATTGCATAAAATTGTGACTTTTTGGTACTAAAAGCATACTTTTTTTTGTTTCTTGAATTTTGCATTTGTATAACATTTGTCTCATAAAAAGGGGAGGGATCCCTTTATGGTGCCCAATTGTGGATGCAGTAGACTAAATTGATACTGAGTAATGCTTGCGCATTATAAAAACAATAGGCTAATATGGAATTTTAAGTAATTAGTCATAGCTTTAAGACTTTTTGTATCTCTTGTACTCTAACAATGACGTGGAAGATAGACATGTCTTTTAACAGTGTTTTGAAAAATTGAAATTCATATCTGTCTTATTCTTTTTCCCATTATGATCTCTCAAATACTTTTGGCAATGTCTTAATACATTTCTTTATCTGCCTCTGTCATCAATAGCAAATATTTTGAGTGCCCTCTATTATTGAAATATTGTACTCAATCTAATGTATTTTTTTCACAAACTACTTCGTGACTATTAAAGAGTAATATCCACGGTCTGCGGTTTTGTAGGTCTTTCAGGAAGGAATAAAGCATCATGATTATCAGGACCATTTAAAAAATACTCTCCTAAGTCTTTAGAGTGGAAATAATTCTCATTGTAACAAACTATGAAATAATAGGCCCAAATATAATGTAACATGTTCCATTGCTCTAAGATGTCTAACTTGAGTCTATCCTTAAACAGTTTAGCTTGAAAAGTGGAAAAACAAGCGAGTGTGAAGTTGGGATGATCTCCATCTAATGGGAATTTGATACTATGTGTAGCTATTCTTGGAGACTAAGTTCATGGGGCAGTTGACTAGAAAACACGATTTTCTATGATCACAAATTTTAATCACAAAGAATGACATATTATAAGTGTACAGCCCAATGAGTTTTATGACCTGATAATACCTTGTAGCTAGCACCTTGATAGGAAAAAGAACATAACTTGTACCCTGGAATCCCTCTTAGTGTTAAGTCTAAAATGAACATCAGGCTCTATGTACCCGGCTAAATTTTAGTTGAGTATTAAGTAGTAATCTCGATTTAAAATATTTCGGAAGAGCAAGGCTACTTAATATTTGCATAAATTATCCAGATAGCTATATTTTCATTTTTGGCATACTAGCTATGGCATATGAATATCCAATTTAATTCTACAGAATTTTAAATGTCTAGAATTTCCTTTGTGACTGCTAAATAAGGACTTAGATAATTTCTAAGTTTGACCCTGATTTTTCTGATTAACATTGCTTAGGCAGTGACTGACATTTAAAGCTGACTTGATTGCCTCTTAAGTTTCTCTGTTTTGAGCTGCTGAAATTACAAAACTCAATCATATGCAGAGAGACTTTGCCACTCAGACGGACAGTTCTGTCAGGTCAGGTGGTGTGATTATCTTCCATGCTGCAGGTGCATTGTTCTTGCTAGTTTTTTTTCCCTTGAAATCTAGGTGGAAGCTCGAGTCTCTGAAGGTGAAAAGCTAGAACATCCATCTGCCATCTCCACTTGGCTTTCGTTTCTCTATTGAGTTTCCATCCATGTGTGCTGCGCTGTTCCAGTCACAGCCCCAAACTCAATGTTTTTCACTAATGTTTTGTCAAAGAAAGATCTGCCCTCTTTGGCGAGATTGAAATGAGTAATAGTCTTTCAACACTATTGGCAAGTGGCTTTCACAGTCCATGGCAGATCTAATGAGCTACAAGGATCCCTGGAATATGGATCTGAGTTTCTGTATGCATTAAAACAACAACAGCATAACAATCTTGACAAGCTTATAAATGTATTATAAATTGCTTTGTAAGCTATTTTGTAACAACATACAAAGGTCTACAGTTTCAACTGCAATACTTACTGTTCCAGAAACCTGAAAAAATGAATAATATAAACTATTTGACAAAGGTAGTTTTGCATCTGAAACTGAATATATGGTACATTTGTTCTATAAAGTCAATTATTCCTTCATACTTAAGAGCAAGGAACTTATATAATACTACACTCCACTGTGTGGACTGTATATGTTGATTTTTCTCTTCTTGGACCATCATGTTCTTTCTGCATATGCAACTATTGGGCTGTTGGAAAAGTCATGATGCATTTTTGCAACGAAAACCATAGAAAAAATACGTCATGACTTTTCCGACAACCCAATAGCTATAATATGATATGGGAATAAATTGTTTTGCATGGAAGCATATAGCAGTGTGGACAGGCCTGTGGTTCAGTGGATAATCCAGTATATAAGCACAGTCACGCCCAGGTTGCACCCCTCAGTTATTTCTGTTATTCTGAGAATGGAGAGTGGACTCTTATCACTCTCATGTAGAAAAGGAATGAAACCATTTTGTTTAAGCTCACATGAGGCAGGTGTTCCATCTCAAGATTGAAGGTATCCCTGTTTATGGGCTTGGATAATGGTATTTTATTAATTTAACTGAACTGCTTTAATGTATCAATTTCAGCAAAATGTTTCCTTGAAATGATTGGATTGCTTATTCAAAGGTGATGTTGAAGGCTATTTAGATGATTATTTTCATATCAACTACAAGAAACCTTCAAGCAAAACCTTGCCTGATCTTCTAATTTGTAAACATAGCTACCTAGTAACCTCTGACAGCCAGTTTTCACTTTGCTATGGTGTTTGGATAAAAGGGCTATTATTGCTTCTGAGACACAGGATACAGGTAAAAAGAAGTGCAGAGAAGTCATTTAATAACATTGTACAGATCAATGGGGTCACTATCGAGCATTATAATAGTTATAACTATAAAACAGAGCCAATGAAGTTTGTCTACTAAAGTGTGAACTTCCCACATTTACAAATAGAGACCAAAAACTCTTTGAATCTAATATCAGAATCTTGATACAAGAAGGCATGAATCTCACACAGGCTGTTGTGGCACATGGAATGATTTAGGGCATATAGAGAATCAACACACAATACAGAATGTGGGCGACCAAACGTGAACATCCAAAACAGGATCAGCCTCCAGACAGAATATCAACACGGACATAGTGACCTTAAATGACTTTAGACCAGCTGGATTTAATTGATATTTTTAGAGCATTTTACCCCAAAGCTACAGAATATACATTCTTCTCAAGTGCACATGGAACATTCTCCAAGATAGACCACATGTTAGACCACAAAACAAGTCTCAACAAATTTAAGAAGATTGAAATCATATAAGTGTCTTCTCTGACCACAATGCTATGAAACTACAAATCAATTACAAGAAGAAATCAGGAAAGCTTACAAATACTTGGATGCTAAATACCATGCTACTAAATAGTGAGTGGGTCAAAAGTGAGATCAAGGAGGGAACCAAAAGATACCTCGAGACAAATGATAACGAAAACACCATGACCCAAAATCTCTGGGATGCAGCGAAAGCAGTCCTAAGAGTGACGTTCGTAGCATTTGCAGGCCTTCCTAAAGAAGGAAGAAAAATCTCAAATCAGACTATCTTTACACCTAAGGGTACTCGGAAAAAAAAAAAAATGGCAAAACAAGCCTAAAGGGAGTATAAGGAAGGAAATAATAAAGACCAGAGCAGCTGTAAATGAAATAGAGAAAAAAAAATACAAAAGATCAATGAAACCACAAGTTGGTTTTTTGAAAAGATAAACAAAACCTGACTATCCAAGAAAAAGAGAGAAGGACCCAAATTAATAAAATCAGAAATGAAAGAGGAGCAGTGACAACAGATACCACAAAAATACAGAAAATTTTAAGAAAATACTATGAGCAACTATATGCTAACAAATTTGACAATCTGGAAGAAATGGATAAATTTCTAGAAGCATACAATCTACCAAGGCTGAACCAAAAAGAAACAGAAACTCTGAACAGACTGATTACTGCCAAAGAAATTGAATCAGTAATCAACAATCTTCCAACAAACAAAAGCCCTGGACTAGATGGCTACACAGGTGAATTTTACAAAACATTCAAAAAAGAATTAATACCTATTCTCCTCAAACTATTCCAAAACATACAGAAAGAGGGAAGGCTCCCAAACTCTTTCTATGAAGCCACTATCACCCTGATTCCTAAGTCAGACAAAGGTATTACAAAAAAAGGAGAACTACAGGCCAATATCCCTAATGAACATAGATGTAAAAATTCTTGACAAAATACTAGCAAACCAAATTCAGCATCTCATTAAAAAGATCATACACCATGATCAAGTGGGATTCATTCCTGGTATGCAATATTGGTTCAATACCCGCAAATCAATTAACGTAATACATCATATTAACAAAATGAAAAATAAAAATCATATGATCATATCAATAGATGCAGAAAGGCATTTGACAAAATCCAGCAGCCATTTATGATAAAAACTCTTAGTAAAGTGGGAATATTTGGATCATATCTCAACATCATTAAGGCCATATATGATAAGCCCACAGCAAACATCATACTCAATGGGGAAAGGCTAAAAGCTTTCCCCTTAAGATCAGGAACAAGACAAGGCTGCCCACTTTCACCACTTCTATTTAATATAGTTCTGGAAGTTCTAGCCACAGCAGTCAGACAAGAAAATGAAATAAAAGGCATCCAAATTGGAAAACAGGAAGTAAAATTATCATTATATGCAGATGACGATACTATAGAGAGAGAATCCCAAAGACTCCACCAAAAAAACTGCTAGAACTGATAAACGAATTTGGTAAGGTAGCAGGATATAAAATTAATGTTCAGAAATCAATTGCATTTGTATACACCAATAATAAACTATCAGAAGAAGAAATCAGGAAATCATTCCCTTTTACAATTGCTTCAAAAACAATAAAATATCTAGGAATCAATTTAACTAAAGAAGTAAAAGATCTGTACTCAGAAAATTATGAGACACTGAAGAGAGAAATCAAAGAAGATACAAATAAATGGAAATACATACCATGCTCATGGATAGGAAGAATTAATATAGTTAAAATGTCAGTACTACCTAAGGCAATATATAGATTCAATGCAATTCCAATCAAACTACCAAGGACATTTTTCTCAGAAATAGAACATAGAATCCTAAAATTTATATGGAACCACAAAAGACCCTGAATAGCCACGGCAATCCTGAGAAATAAGAACAAAGTAGGAGTCATCACACTATCTGACATCAAAACATACTACAAAGCTACAGTAATCAAAACAGTATGGCACTGGCATAAAAACAGACACATAGACCAATGGAACAGAATAGAGAGCCCAGGAATAAACCCATCCATATATGGTCATTTAATCTATGACAATGGAAGCAAGAATTTACATTGGAGTAAAGATAGTCTATTTAATAAATGGTGCTGGGAAAATTGTACTGACACATGCAAAAAAATGAGAATGGACTACTTACTTACACCATATATGAGAACAAACTCAAAATGGATTAAAGACTTAAATGTAAGACCTGAAACCATAAAATTCCTAGAAGAAAACATAGGGAGTAAGTTTGCAGACATTACCCTGAGTAATATTTTACTGATATATCCCCTTGGGCAAGGGAAATAAAAGAAAAAATGAACATATGAGATTACATCAAACTTAAAAGTTTTTTCATAGCAAAGGAAATCATCAATAAAACAAAAACACAGCCTACTGAATGGAAAAAGATATTTGCCAACGATATATCTGGTAAGGGGTTGACATCCAAAATTTATAAAACACTCATGAAACTCAACACCAAAAAAACAAACAACCCAATTAAAAAATGGGGAGAGGATATGAAGAGGTATTTCTCTAAAGAGGACATACAGATGGCCAACAGACATATGAAAAAATGTTCTACCTCTCTAATCATGAGAGAAATGCAAATAAAAACCACAGTGAGAGACCACCTCACTCCGGTCAGAATGGCTATCATTAACAAATCAACAAGTGCTGGCGAGGATGTGGAGTAAAGGGAACGCTGGTGCACTGTTGGTGGGACTGCAAATTGGTGCAGCCATTATGGAAATCAGTATGGAGGTATCTCACAAAACTGGAAATGGAACTGCCGTATGACCCAGCAATTCCACTCTTGGGTATCTACCCAGAGGAATCCAAGACGGTAATTCGAAAAAATATATGCACCCCTATGTTTATTGCAGCGCTATTTACAATAGCCAAGACTTGGAAACAACCGAAATGCCCATCGGTAGATGACTGGATTAAGAAACTGGTACAAGGGCTGGCCGAGTGGCTCAGTCGGTTAAGAACTCGCTCAAGAGTGCGAGCTGAGCTCTGAGCAACAGCGGCTCGAGGCCAGCCTGAGCTGAGTTGCCGTTGAGCTGCCAATAGGTGGCAGGATGGCTTAGCTAAAAAAAAAAAAAAAAATTAAAAAAGAAAAAGAAACTGGTACATTTATACAATGGAGTATTACTCCACTATAAAGAAGAATGAAATCGTATCACTTGCAACGATATGGATGGACCTAGAGACTATTATGTTACGTGAAATAAATAAGTCGGAGAAAGACAAATACCATATGATCTCACTTATATGTGGAATCTGAAAAACTGAATGAATGAGCAAAGGAAACAGAAACAGACTCATAGATATAGAGGAAAAACAAGGTTGGTAGTTGGGAGAGGGGTGGGGATCAGGGAGAAGGGGAAGGGATTAGACTGCATAAATAGGTAACTACAGTTTTGCCACAGGGATATGAAAGATAGTTTGGAGAATATAATAATGTTGTAAAAATTTTGTGGGGTGTCAGATGGTCACATGTCTTGTTAGGGAGATCACTTCATGGATGGAGTAGAGGCTTGATCACTGCACTGCATATTTGAAACTGATGTTGCATAATATTGTATGCCAACTGTAATTGAATATATAGATAGTCACGGGATGTGGATTATATGATGGAAGGAAGTCAAAGGAATTGTAATAGATAGTATTATATGGGGGGAGAAGTGAGGTGGAGAATTGGGAGAGGGGGGTTGTCACTTTGAGGGGTAAAAAGTATAAAGATTGCACTGTGTTGTATACCTGAAGCTAATTTAAAAAAAAATAAATTAAAAAAAACTAAACAGGATCAGGATGGGAATGGTTCCCTTATTCCTACTTATTCTTGAGTAAAGAGCGTTGGGAGTTAACATCGGAATTATCCTCAATGTTATTTATAATTTATGTAATGTATGTTGTATATGTTATATTTATATGTTAATTGGTTAAACTAAAACACAAAAAAATAAAGGAAAAGGGTGGGAAGTTGTGACTTTTCCAAGAACAGAATCTATAAAAAGCTAGAGGAAAGAACAAGGACAAAAGTAGGAGATATTAAGGAAGGAGCTCCATTAAGATGGTAAATTACATAAGACCCCCCCCATTTAATCCTAGTATTTAATAAGATCCTCCTCTCATTGTTTTCTCTTTGTGACCCAAGTTTTTTTAAACAACTTTTTTTGAGATATAATTCAGTACTATTCAATTCACTTATTTAAAATGTACAATGCAATGACATTTTTTTTGTTATTCATAGAGTTATGCAACCATCACCATAATCAATTTTAGAACATTTTTTATTGTCCCAAAAGGAAACCCCATACCCATTAGCAGTCACTCCCTATTCTCCCCCAATACCCCAGCTCTAGGCAAGCACTCATTTATGTGATCCAAGTTTTAAAAGTTGATTTGAAATTCCCTGCTGCTTTTCAAGGACATTCTACTTCAAACCATTTGATTGATTACACAAGCACAGTCAGACAACTGTTACTATTCTCTTTGTTGATACAAGTCTTGTAAATCAAAGAATGACATATAACTGCATTCTTAGATGTATCTAATTATATATAATTTCCTTAACATGTGTTTCAAAAGTTTTTTTTATCATAGATATAGACCTGTTAAATATTCAGATTCTCTGAGTCCTAGAGTTTTTGGACAAAGAGATTCTGACTCATTCTGACATCACTCACAAGACACAGATGTATAACTTAGAAAACAAATTATTCACTATGATTTAAAATGTATTTGCGCAGGGAACTGGACCCTGTATCCATTGAACAACACATTCTTTTCCTGTAATGAACCTGTAGGGCAAGCTCAAATATTATCAGTACGTTGCTGTATGTGTGGAACCAGAACAAGGAGGCTAGTTCCATAGTTCAAACATTAAATGCACCACTCTTTTATAGTCAGACTGTGATAAGCAGAATAATGGCCCCCCAAAAATGTCTATGTCCTAATCACCACAACCTGTTACCTCACATAGCAAAGGGGATTTTGCAGATGTGATTAAGTTAAAGTCCTTGAGATGGGGACATTATGGTGGATGATCTAGCTGTGTCCAATCTAATCACGTGTTTCCTTATAATTGGAGAACCTTTTAGTGGTGAAAGGGAGATGGGATTATGGAAGAACGAGAGAGATGGCACTACGAGAAGGACTTAACCCACCATTGCTGGCTTTGAAGATGGTGGCAGCGTCCATGAACCAGGGAATGCTGGTGGCTTCCAGCAGCTGGAAAAGTCAAGGGAATATTGTCCACTAGGGCCTTCAAAAAGGAATGCAGCCCTGCTGATACCTTGATCTTAGACCTGTCAGACGCATGTGGGACTTTGAACCTGTAAAACCCAAATTTACATTGTTTTAAGCCATTAAGTTTGTGGTAATTGGTTATGGCAGCAGTAGAAAACTGATATACAGATCTCTTGATTTCTTACTATTTGGATCTAGTTAGTGAGTGTTGAGCAAGCACACACTCTCCCAGAACAGTGCATGGGTTTTGCCATGTTTGCCTCAGTGGCTCTTCTTTCTCTATATCTCAGATGCCTTCCACAAAGCCCGTTCTTTAATGATTCATCTATTGAATCACATTTAATAAGAACATAGACTTGAGTGTTAGGGGGTTCTGGGCTGAATTCTGGCTTTTCCATTTTACTAGCCAGGTAACCTTAGACAGGTGACTTAGTATTCAAGCTGTGGTTTTCATGAACAAAGTGAGATTAATAATGCCTATTCTTTGGGGATATTGGGAGAATAAAATGAGATAAGGTTATAAAATGACAAGAGTGCTTGATATATAGTTAACCCTTAATAATTGATAGCTGTTATAATCTCAGAAAGGCCAAATGGAGTTTGCCAGTTGCATGCATTCTAACACTTGCTCAGATATAAATATATTAAGAATTATTGTGTTAGGTGACCATTTCACAAAATTCTCTTCATAGCCCTCTGGCTCCTGATATTGAGCCTTTTCACCAAAAGGCTTACTTTTGGAAACTTTAATGGGTAAGTTAAAGCTACCTTTGGTTTATAGTGTAATATGTAACACCTTTTAATATTTCCTTTCTTCTAAAAGCTAATGTGAAATAGAATGCATTGAGGAAAACCTGGAATTCAGTTTCTACAGTAAAAAAATTCCTAATGACTGGAATTATTTCTTCAATTTTTTGAATCCCTAATGTCTGGCAAACGGCTGGCACATAATAGGCAGCAATAAATGTTTGTTGAACTGAACTAAATTGAGTCTAAGCAGTTATTCTTCTGCAACCTGTTTTGAATTCACTCCTTTTGTGACTACCCTAATTTAGGCTCTTATTATTTATTTTTTTTTAAGATTTTATTTTATTGGGGAATTGGGGGAGGGAAATAGCGTTGGGGAATCGGGGAAGGGGAACAAACACACTGCAGTCGTTTTGTTCTTCACTCTAGTTGCAGAGGACGTTGCTTCACTGGCCCATGTTGGTATCAGCATTGCGTTCTTCCCGGATGAGGCAGATCAGTCGCCGGCCTCTGGACGGCTGCTCACCGCGGCTATTGGCAGCTCACACCAGCTGCTGGCCGCTCACGCTGGCTGCCAGCCACTCACTGTAGCCTATGGCAGCCCCCTGCAGCAGGGAATGCAGCCTACACCGTCGCCGGGGCTCGCACAGCCCAGCTCCAGGTGGAGCTGTTGTTAGCTGTAGAGGGCAGTGTCACTGGCCCTCATATGTGGGATCCGAACCAGTGCTGCTGGCGTCCCAAAGCAGCTCTTAACCAATGCACCACTTGGCCGGCCCTAGGCTCTTACTTTTTGTGCCTTGCACATTACAGTAGTTTTTGAACCGCTCTTTTTGCTACTTGTCTTTTACCTATTTAATTGATCTTCCATGGCACCAAACTAGGCAAGACTGTTGTACATTGTATGTCCTCTCCAATTTAGTCTTCTTTGCCTTTATCCCACTTCATATGGTCTAATAGCCATATTTTTAACCCATTGTTTTGCAATGTTTTATGGCATGGTACACTTAGAAAATTATGATATTTGTGTAGCACTCTGGGGTAATAGGCAAGCCATCTTAGTGTTGGAGGTTTTGGACTCCAGGGTGTGAGAGTATCACCATCTCCGTATACCTGTCACCCAGTTTGGGCAGTTTGGGCACATTAGTACGTGTTGGCATACTGAGTAGGAAGCTCTGCTTAATCTATCCAGCATTTGAGACTGGTTGCAATGGGAATTCATTCAGTCTTTTTCATAGATGTTTAATGAGCACTTCTGTATGAGTGCTGAACGCTGAAGGGAAGGATTTGAGAGCATCCAGTCAACTATTCTCCCAGAACCCTTGGTTCAAGGCAGACAATTCTGTTTACTGTCCTTCAGATAGACAGTATCCATCTTATACCTTTGCTCTGTACTTCCTTTGAACCTGTACTTCCCCCATCACCTGTCTGAATCTTCTGTCTTCTCCATGATGCAGTCTTTAATACAGTTATCGTGTGGAAGTTTTGTGTGTTGTATTCTTTTCCATTTCATTACATCACTAATTCATTCAGCTTGGTGCCCTCTGTAAAGCCTGGATTCTTTCCTTATATGAATTCTTATTCACTTATTTTTTATCTTTGTCAATTTTTTTCCTCTATACTTGTTCCTATTGTTCTTAATATGATATTTATCCCTCTCCCTGCAACTTTGTATCATATAAATTCTGAGAAATATTTAATACTATTACAATAAATTGAATATTTATTTTGCATGTGTATTTATCGGGTAATAGCAAATGTTTTTGAGCGCATACTTGGACCAGGCATATTTAATCTTCGCAACAGCCCTAAAATATGAAATATTTTTGTATCCCCATTTTACAAAGGAGGATATTGAGGCACAGATAAGTAACTTGCCCAAAAGTTACTCAGCTAGGAAGTGGCAGAGCTGAGCTTGGTATCTGGCAGGTCTGCCCTGTTTTCTTTTCACTGCACCCTACTGCCTCTGATGACAGTGTGCCCTGGCAGAAGGGCAGTACACAGCCAAGCAAGCTATTGTAAGAATGTAGTTAGAGCTGTGCTTCATTTTGGAAGCCAGTCCTATGATGATGCTACTTTTCCCTTCAAATTCGAATTTGAGGAAGAAATGTAGCTAATATTCTGGAATAAAACCAGTAAAAGCAATATTCATTGTCGCTAAACTATTACCTTGTGATCTTGGCTAAACTGCTTTCCCCTTTTGTGCTGCAGCTCTATCTTCCACAATATATGTGTGGTTAATAGACATCTATTTATACCCGAAGATGTTTTATGATGTTAGCAGTAGTGTTCGGACTCTGGAAGTAAGTACTACATAAATACTGTTTTTTCAGTTCTAGTCTGAACACTGACATTTGACACCACCAAGTTTTTCCTTGATAGCATCACACTTTTACATTGCTATGTCTTTTCTTTTTCTTTTGACACAGACAAAGAGATTTGTTCATAGAGCACCGACTCTGAAGGTGACAACTCTTAGTTATGTCTCAGTGGCTTAGGCTCCACATGGGGTTTCTTCTCTGTCTTTAATTAAACTTGTTTTTTTTCTGTATTGTAGCTGAGAGCACTGTGTTGACACAAATCACTTATGTACAGAATAGATTAAAATGTCAGTGTTCTAATGTTCCCATCTGTGGGAAAATGAAAATATTTGGGATATTTTATTTATAACTTTTAAAAGACTACTCTGTGGAGAAAGATTACTTGTAGGATGGAAAACCATTTGACAGTTAAAGGGACAGAACTCCATTTAATATTAGTCTTAAAAGAAACGGCAAGGGGAGTACAAAAGCTTACTAAAACACTTTTCTAGGGATTTAGAATACATCTTTCTCCCTTTTTACTTCTTATTTTTCACTTAATTGTACCTTTTAATTCCCTAGTGTTCTGCTTAATCCTTCCAGATGCTGTGTATGCAGAATATTGACAGTTTCCGCAAAAGGCAGTCAGTCAGTCATTACAGTAAACACATATAGTATGTGGAAGAGGCCTACTAGTCAAGGGAAATGGAATTGGTGTATTGAGCCTTTAACCTTCAAATCATAAGTCTGAATATATCTATTTTTACCATGGAGTCATTAATATTTGCTAGCTATTTATTGGTGAATAGGCCAGTAAATTCATCATGCCACAGCTTGAGACCCTATTTTGCCTATCAGGCATTCACAGAGTATAAGCTACATCAATTAATGCTAAGTGCCATGCAAATTTTAGAAGTCGTAGTAAAGAGATAGACTTGCTGCCAATTGATAATGCAGGAACTTAATAAGAGGCGCTAAGACTCATGGAACACTTACAGTGTATGTGTAATATTTGTTAATGTCTATATAAGTATTGATATAGTGACCATCTAATCCTCACAGCTCTATGAGGAGGTAATATTATATTCATTTTACAGATGGGAAACCAAGGCCTGTAAAAGTAAAGTAACTTGCCCAAGGCAACACAGGAAATAAAGAAGCTGGATTTGAATCCATAGGGTGTATTTCTGAGACCTATTCTATTCGAGAGTGTCTGAAAGTTTATTAACTTTTTATATTGTACAGTTTGGGAGCTTTAGCTCTCTGGTGATTCTGTTAAACCAACATGTAGTATTGAGTAGATGAAGAAGATAAATATTAAAATGACAAGGGCAATCCTTCTTATGTTCATGCGGCAGGTGGTGGTGGGCAGGCACAATTTCTAGTCTTCTTTTATCTTAATTGGCAAAGGAAATCTGAATTATTCTGGTTTGCCCATATGAAGGCAAAAGGTAGCTTTCCAGAAAAACAGACATTAGCGTTCCCAGTGCCCACTCCATACTCTGGGTTTTGGAAGTTAGCTGCCTTCTAGCAGAGCGTGTGCCTCTCAGACCTTATTTAGAGATTTGCTTGATTTGAGTTGTCCCCTGGGTTAACAGCTGTGGAATCTGTATTTCTTTGGCATTGTTCCTTTTTATGTAAATTACAGATGTTCTCTAATGCCCTTTTGGGCTGCTTTTGGAAAAAGACAAAAAAGATAAAAAGCCTTTTTTCTTTTTAAGGGGATCTATCTTAGGTTCTAACTAGGAGGAAATACATTTACTGAGTTTTTTTCCCCCTTTACGTTTCCCTTCAATCTTTGAAACTACTCCCTGCAGCCCTGCTGCTATGGGATCAATTTGTTGGCTAGGGTTATTCAAACATGAGCAGAATTTGTGTCCTCTTTGGATTAAAGTGCTAAAGCCAACAATAACAATTTTTGTGTGGGAACTGGTGCTCTGTACCCAAGTCAGACCATACTTGGTGGTCTGTAATTTACTCTAGATTAAAAACATACATTTGAGGGGAAAGAGGGTCTTTTCCCAGGTTTTTGTTTGTTTTCATTTTTAATCTTTTCTTTTTTAAAAATCTGTTGCTTTTAAGTGGACGTTGTATTAGAAGTACATTTTTTGCCTCTTGATTTGGGGGTGGGAGAGTCAGGTACTTGAAATAAGATGTATAATAGGATTCTTTTTTTAAATTAACATTTATATTCGGATATAACTTATAAACAGTTAAATAAACAGATCTGAAATGTACAGCTTAATGAATTTTTGCATATATATATACATATAACTCACTTCCTTCTTTTCCATTTCCATTTTATTTAACTCTTACTTTTTTTTATCCCTTTTGGCTGAGGGAGGAAAAATCACATAATCTTGAAGCCTGCTGTATTTAGTTTAGATTTTTGGGTTTCATCCTCATTTGGAACCCTAGTATTGTATGGCAGCTCTATGTTTACAGTTCAGCTTTTCTCTTACACTCTTTCAAGAGTTATTTAAAACCTTTCCTCAGGGCTTGTTTCTTACTATTTCTATATTACCTTTTAGCATGTGATTTTACTCTACCAAGAAAATGGAGGCAATCAGGAGGGAACTCCCTTATCACCTACTCGCCCCTTTATTGATCCCCTATATTTAGAAACCTACCCTTATCTTTCCTTCCTGTCTAAAGCTGTGCATTCATCCCCTTCTATCCTTTCTCTGATTGACTTTATCAGTTTATCCCCTTTTCCCTCTATTGACTTCTTCTCAGTATGTGTGTGTGATTGAGACTTCTCAATTGAAACAAAAAACAACAAGCTAACAAACAACAGAATTTACCCTTGACCCTGAACCACCCAGCCTTTCTCCTTTAGCTCATGGTCAAGTCCTTGACTTCTGTTTCCACTTCCGATCTCACATTTGCTCTTCCTCAACTGTGAGTTAGACTTTCATCTCTCTTTCTCCACTGAAACTGCTTCTGCCAAAGTCACCAGTGACTTTTGCCAAATCCAGCAAATACCTTTTGCCCTTTTTGAAATTCTTTCTTTAATGTTATTATCTCTGATTTTACCTTTGTTCTCTGTAATTCCTCCTCAGTCTCCTTTTGTGAGCTTCAATTACTCTGCCCATTCCTAAAATGTGGTTTTCTAAGATTCTGTTTTTATCTGACTTTGCTTCTATTTTATGTGTTTTTTTGGCAATCTGGTCCACATGTACAAGGTTTTAGTTATTGCCTGTACCTCCTAAATCCTGATACTTATTAACTGTATTCCAGACCTTTCTCTTGATTTTCAACTTTCTGCCTGATACATGTGTTTGGATGTGTTGTAAGCACACTTGAAAAACTGACATTATTATCTTACCCCTCTGTATGTCCCTTCTAGAAAGTAAGCCCATTTCTCTTGTTCTTGTTGTATTCATTGTTTCTCTATTGTATTTTTGTTCTCTATTTCATTTAGTTCTGCTCTGATTTTTAATATTTATTTCTCTATCCTAGTTGATAGCACCTTTTACATCCATTATTTATTTCAAAAGCTTTCCCCCCCCCTTTTTTTTTTTAATGTTCTGTGCCAGGCTCTAAGTTCTGGAGTACAGTACTACAAAGACATTATGACGTAAGATCCCTGCTCTCAATCACAGGGTAATGGAGGAGACAGACACATGAACAGAGAATCACAGTATGGTAAATACAATGATAAAGGTTTGTACCGTATGCCTTTGTAACACAAAAAGGGGCATAGTGCTCAAATTGTGGATTCAGGAAAAGCTTCTTGGAGAGGGTGATGGCTGAATGAGTGGAGTCCTCAGCAGTACAAGCTTGCCATGACTCCTTCCTATCCTTTTTCCTTTCTCCTCTGTTATTTTCTGAGTCATTAATTCTAGACTTTTAATATCTCCCAAATTGGTCCCATCTTTTCTATCACACCTGCTAAAGCCTTAGTTCAGGCATCTTTGGATTATAGCAGCAATCTCCTAATGTCCTTCCTTTCTCCATGCTCATTATCCTCCCCTATCCTCAATTGATTATCAACACTGATACTGTATTAAATCTTTATTTTTAAAAAACCAATGTGATCATGTCCTTCACAGGATTAAATGCAAAATAATAACTCACTACCATATTATCACAATACTACATTTTGTTTTAAAATAAGATTTTATTGGGGAATTGGGGGAGGGGAACAGCGTTGAAGAACCTGGGAAGGGGAACAGACTAGTTGCTACCCTTTTGTTCTTCATTCTAGTTGTGGAGGACATTGCTTCACTCGCCCATGTTGGTGTCATCATTGCACTCTTCTCGGGTGAGGCAGATCGGTTGCCGGCCTCTGGACGGCCGCTCACAGCGGCTCTTGGCAGCTCACTCCAGCTGCCAGTTGCTCACACTGGCTGCCAGCCACTCACTGTAGCCTATGGCAGCCCACTGCAGCAGGGGCTGCAGCTATGCTGTCCCGGGGACTCGCAGCATCCCAGCTCCAGGTGGAGCTGTTGTTCACCATCTTAGCTGTAGAGGGCAGTGTCATTGGCCCTCATATGTGGGATCTGATCCCGGGCTGCTGGCGTCCTACACCAGCTCTTAACCAATGTGCTGGCCCAGTACTACATTTTATTTATCCATTCATCAGTGGATGGACATTTGAGTGGTTTCTACTTTTTGGTTATTATGAATAATGTTGCTGTGAACATTCATAAAAGGTTTTGTGTGGACATATGTTTTCATTTCTCTTGGGTATGCACTTAGGAGTGGAATTACTGGGTCATACGTCCTTTGAGGAAATGCCAGACTGTTTTCCAAAGCAGCTGCCCCATTTTACATCCCTACCAGCAATGTATAAGTGTTCCAATTACATTCTTGCCAACACTTTTTATTTTCCATTTTTTTATTTGATAGTAGCCAATGATACCAATACTAATGGATGTGAGGTGGTATCTCATGGTGGTTTTCATTTGCATTTCCCTGATGAATAAGGATGTTGATCATCTTTTTATGTGTTTGTTGGCCATTTGAATATCTTTGGAGAAATGTCTATTCAGGTATCATTTTAAAAAATTGAATTATTTGTCTTTTTATTATTGAATTATAAGAGTTCTTTATATATTCTAGATACAAATCCCTTCTTAGATAGATGATTTGCAGTTGTTTTCTCTCTTCTATGGGATTCCTTTTTCACTTTTTTGATAGTGTCTTTGAAGCATAAAAGTTTTTAATTTTGATGAATCCCAAAATATTTACTTTTTTCTTTTGTCCCATGTGATTTTGGTGTCAGACTTAAGAAACCATTGCAAAACCTAAGGTCACAAAGATTTACCCTCAAATTTTCTTCTAAGAATTTTATAGTTTTAGTTCTTATATTTAGACTTATGATCTACTGGGTAAATTTTTGTGTATGGTGGGAGGAAGGGGTCAGACTTCATTCTTCTGTGTGTGGACATCTAGTTGTTCCAGTGCTATTTGTTGAAAAGACTATATTACCCCACTGAATTGTCTTGGTACCCTTATAAAAACATCTGTTGACCAGAAGTCTAAAGGTTTATTTATGGACTCCCAGTTCTATTCAATAGATTGTACATCTATCTTTTTTTTTTTAAGGTAGTTTTGACTATTCTGCATCCTTTGCCTTTCTATATGAATTTTAGGATCAGCTTGTCAATTTCTGGGGAAAAAAAGGCAGTTGTTATTTTGACATGGACTGAGTTGAATCTGTAGATCAATTTGGGAAGTATTGTCATCTTAATATTAAGTTATTCAACCCACGAACATGAGATGTCCAGTTATTTAGGTCTTCTGTATTTTTTTTTCCAATAGTGTTTTATAGTTTTCATTGGGTAAGTTTTAAATTCTTTTGTTAAATTTATTCCAAAGTATTTTATTCTTTTTGATGATATTATAAATGGAATCTTTTTATTAATTTCATTTCTTGAATGTTCATTTCAAGTTTATATTAGAAGTAGAATTGATTTTTGTATATTGATCTTGTATGCTACAACCTTACTGAACTGGTTTTATGTATTTTTTTATTATTTTTAGTGGATCCCTAGGATTTTTATTATATAAGATCATTTCATCTGCAAATAGGGATAGTTTTATTTTTTTGCTTTCAATCTAGGTGTATTTTATTTCATTTTCTTGACTAATTACCCTGGCTGAATATTTCAATACAATGTTGAATGCATTCTGAGAGGGAATGCATTCGTTCCGTGTTTCGCCATTAAGTATGATGTTAGCCATATGTTTTTCTTAGACTCCCTTTATCAGGCTAAGTTCCTTTCTATTCCTTGTTTGTTGAGTGTTATTTTAAATCACGGAAGGATGTTGGATTTTGACAAATGCTTTTTCTGTTTCTATTGAGATAATCATGTGATTTTTGCCCTGCTATTCTATTAATACAGTATATTGCATGAATTGATTTTTCAAATATTGAACCATTCCTACATTTCTAAGATATGTCTCACTTGATCATCATGTATAATCTTTTCTATGTGTTTCTGGGTTTGTTTTCTAGTATTTTTCAAGGATTTTCACATATATATTAATAAGAGACATCAGTCCATAGTTTTCTTGTGATGCCTTTATTTGGTTTTGTTATCAGCATAATACTGGCCTCAAAGAATGATTATGATAAGTGTTCCCTGCTCTTGAAGTTTGGTAGAATATGTGAAGGCATAGAATTAATTTTCCAATGTGTAGTAGAATTCCCTAGTAAAACCATCTAAATCTGGGCTTATGGTAAGTGTTTAAATTACTAATTCAGTCTCTTCACTTATTATACAGGGCTAGTCAAATTTTCTATTTCCTCCTCAGCTGGCTTCAAGAAGTAGTTTGTATCTTTCTATGAATTTTTCCATTTCATCCAAGTTACCTAATTTGTTTGGTATACAATTGTTTGGAGTATTTCCTTCTAATTTTTTTTTTCTATATGGCTAATAGTGATCCTGATTTTAGTAATTTAAGTGTTCTCTTTTTTTCTTGGTCAATCTAGCTAAAGGTTTGACCATTTTGATAATCTTTTTGATGAACCAACTTTTGGTTTTGTTGATTTTTGTCTGCCATTTTTTCAGTTTTCTATTTTATTATTTTATACTTGCTTTTGGTCTAGTTTCCTCTTCTTTTTTCTAGTGTCTAAATGTGGAAGGCTGATCTATTGATTTGAGATCTTCTTATTAATAGAGGCATTATAGCTGTAAATTTCTAGGTAAGTACTTCTTTAGCTGCATCTTATAATTTTCCCATAATTTTGCTATGTTTTGTTTTCATTTTTATTCACCTAAAGGTATTTTCTAATTTTGATTAGAAATTAATCTTTGATTAATAGGCTATTTTACTCTGTTATTATTTTTCCCATAGAATATCCTCCCCCTGCCCCCCACCCCAATCCACAAGGGATAGTTTCCAAGACCTCCAGCAGATGCCTGAAACCACAGATGGTACTGAACCCTTTATATACTATGTTTTTTTTCCTATACATACATACATTTTCACTCAAAGGAAGCACTTTATGACTTCTTTTTGTTTTTTTTGTTTTTTGTTTTGTTTTGTTTTGTTTTGTTTTGTTTTGTTTTGTTTTAAGGGCAGTGTGACTGGCCCACATATGTGGGACCAAACCAGGGCCGCTGGCTTCCAAGGCCAGCACTTAACCACCGCGCCACTCGGCCGACGCTATGATTTCTTTTTGGCATAATTGAATTGCCAACATCATTGCACTTGCACTTTGGGGCCATTATTAAGTTAAACCAGGGTTACCTGAACACAAGTACTGTGAAACTACAATAGTCAGTCTGATAACTAGAGGGCTACTAAGTCATTAATGGGCAGGAAGTGTATACAATGTGGATGATATGTTGAACCAAGGGACGATTCACATCCTGGGCAGGATGGATCAGGATGGTGTAAGATTTCATCACTCTACTCAGAAGAGTGCACAATTTAAAACTTATGAATTGTTTATTTCTGGAATTTTCTATTTAATATTTTCGGATTGTGGTGTACTGCAGGTAACTGAAATCACAGAAAACAAAAGTACAGATCAGTAAAGCCTACTATATTTGTGGATTTTCCAAATTTCCTTCTTACTAGTTTCTAATTTCAACCCACTCTAGATTTCAGTCATTTTAAATATTGAGACTTATTTTATGGCCTAATATATGGCCTTTTCTGGAACATGTTCCTTGTGCACTTGAGAAGAATGTGTATGCTGCTGTTGTTGGGCAGAATGTTCAATAGATGCCTATTAGTTCCTGTTTTTCGATAGTGTTGTTCAAGTCTTCTATTTCTTTGTTGATTTTCTTTGTAGTTGGTTGTTCTATCCATTACTGAAAATAGGATATTAAAGTCTCCAAACACTATTTTTTAATTGTCTATTTCTTCCTTTAATTGTGTCAGTTTTTCTTCCTCATGTATTGTATGGCTCTAATATGAGGCGCACATATGTTTATATTGTTAAATCTTCCCAGTGGATTGACTCTTTTTACTATTATAAAATGCTCGTATTCATCTCTAGCAACATTTTTGCTTTGAAGTCTATTTTGTCTAGTATTAATATATGACCACTCCAGCTTTCTTTGATCGCTCTGTGAATGCTATATCTTTTTCCATCCTTTTACTTTCAACTATTTAAAGTGTATCTCCTGTGAGAGCATATAACTAGATTTTTTTTAAAAAAAATCCAGTTTGACAATCTCTGCATTGTCATGATTTATATTAGTATTGTTGTGTTAAATTGTTAGTTGTACTTCATTGCCTACTTAACTTCCCAAATGCAATGATTCTCATGGAAGCTTCATATTGAGTATTTTCTGAATTTCTTCATCTTCCTGTCCCTATTCTAACATTTTGAGTGGTGCCATTGTTATGTACTAAAGCCATTGTGCCTCATATCATGTAGGTTATCTGATTAGGGGGGAAAAAAAAGTAAGTTAACTAATTAGCTTTGAAACCAGAGTGTTCAGTGTTTGTGGTTGTTGGATCACACTCCTTTGCGTCAGTAAAGTGTAGCATATATATAAGAAATGAGCCGTACTTTTTTCCCTTTAGCAGAAACCTCTCTTTTCTAACACTAACAATGTTAAAGTTAGAGTTGTGGCTTTGGAGTTGCCAAGAATAACTGTACATGGATAATTAACCAGATTGAGTAACAGAGCAAAAGAGCATAATTTATTTCCATACAGTGGTAATAATAAAACTGTTACTAATTTTGGAGCTCCACGTTATTTCCATAGTTGGCTATGTCTTAATAAGGGAGTGGCTTCCTCTCACTAACTTCAAGTCACACCAAGAAACTTGCTTCTGCATGGAAGGGGTTTAACTTATTTTCTAAGCTAAATAATTTTTCAGCATAGGATGTTTAGGTATTATTTTTTTTCAGGCTACAATTTAGAATCTGTTAGTAGGAAGGTAAAGTTCAGAATTCCTGCTTTTGTTGGTCATTGCTTTACAACCTGAACTGTTCCTAGGGGCAAGGTGTTTCTCAATTCCATTTTCCTACTTATACTGTTAAAATGATAATTATAGGCACCATAACTATGAGGTAATGTCAATGTTATATCCTGCTTATTTAAAATTGAGGGTTTTGGAGAATGGAAATAGGGGAAAGGTATTGGAGAAGATGAGTAAAAATGTAATTTCAAAACTTTATAATCCAGGCTTTATGTAGTGACACTTAAAAAATAAAACTAGAAAAGGAGTTCTGGGTGATATTTCTAGGTTTCTATTGAAGTTTTGGTTAAGAATATTCAGTGTTCCATTAGTTTCTTTGCACTTTTTAAATTAAAGGCACCAAAGAGTTTACATTTTGACTCTTGCTAGTATTCGTGGCTTAGTTATGTATTACTCTATTTTTTAATTGTTTGGTGTGTGTTCGCTGAATTTTAAAGCAAAATTAAAAAGTACTGAACACTAAATAATTTTTCAAACAGTCCCTGATATTTTTATTTATGTTGAAAAGCTATTTAGCTTAATGGAAAAAATTTAAATCTCCTGGTAATCACTTTACCTGTCATGTCTTGATAATGATTTATCTTATTCAGGTGGAATATGGTAGCTAACACATGATCTGTTAACAATTTGTTGGTTCAACCTAATCATCTTAATAGTTTTATTTCAATTGTATATTCACAATGAGAATGCCTCACAAAAGGCCTTCATTCCAAACTACTAATGCATTCCATTGGAGATCAGAAGACATCACTGACTACCTATTAGCTGATATTTGTTCCTTATCTGCCATCTTTTTATATCATATGTCAGTGTCCACTGTGAAAGAAACGTGAAGTCGCCTAATCAATAAGATACTCATAATTTCCTACCTTCTTTCTCTATATTTTGTTGATATATAACTTATAAACAATAAAATACGTTTTATTATATTAAACAGATTACACAAACATTTTTTAATTTAACATTATTTTATTTAAAAAACTTACAACAAATTTCAAGTGTATACAAATGTAAACACAAACCCAATTTAAGTATAGAATAATTATCATCATCTCAGAAAGTTCACTTGTGCCACCTTTCTGTCAGCCAGGAGCTGTGTTTCAGTTCCAAACCCCATCTGAATGCCTGCTTTCTTGGATCATTGCTAGTACTAATTGTCCCAGGCTGAGTCCCCCAGGATATAGACCTGAAAGGGACCTTAGCTTTCAGAGTGTCTATTAAGGAGTGTCCTTGGGGGTCAACATTTGTGGAAGGCAGGGGAAGAAAGCAGGTGGGTAGTGGGAGAAATCAAGTGGCATGAAGGCCAAGTGCCAGCCTGGACTGACCCATGGAGAGTGCTGGGTCTTGTTTGGCTGGATAGTTATCTTTTGGGGCAAGGGAGTCAAGCCTTTCTATTCTCATTTTGTTTTGTTTTTGTTTTTTGTTTTATTTATTTTTTATTAGTTTTAGGTGTACAAAATAATGCAATAGTTATACTTTTCACCCCTCACAAAGTGACCACCCTCCTCCCCCAATAACCCGCCCCTCCCCCGTATCATACATATCTATCACAATTCTGTCGACTCCACTCCCTGCACTGTGTTCCATTTTGATCAGTCATCGGATGAAGGCTGCCCTGAATAGGGGCCCAACATTGGGGAATGTGATTCTGTGCAGTTGAGGCCATAGCAGAAAGGCCTGTCAGACGATGGCACTCCACCCTCCCAGCAGCTGGGCAACAAGCCCTTCATGTAAGGGGAATGTGGAAAGTACCTCACATTGTGTCTCACATCTTGGTTAAAGAAATTCAAGCTGCTTGGAAGCACAGATGTTTTTATTCAAGTCTGGAAGGAGGAAACCAGAATTAGAAGAAAGAGTAATTGATAGCAGTTTCTTTGAAAAAACTTACTCTAATAATACATTTTTTTCAATATATTTTAGGATTCATTCATTGAAGAAATATTTGAGAGCTGTATAAATTTATCCCTCATTTTGGCCACCTAGCAGTTGAACCCTTTCTTGTATTTGGGAACTTCTCTGTACAAGTCCAAGATTGTCTAGCGCTATAGAAGCTGAGAATGCAAGGTGCTTATTTTCCCTGCCTCCTTGAAAGGGGTTCAGGCCCATATCCTACCAGACAAAATTTGGAATCAGAGCTGGCGATGTAAACACCTAGAATTTTTTTTTTTTCTTAATGGTGGGTTGTGGCAGCAGAAGCCGTGAGTAACGCAACATCTGCTTTCCAGAGACAGCAGCATTTCTCTCCCCAGGCTCCACTTTGGTGGCACCAGAAGTATAAACACCCACAGCCAAAGACACGCGTTTTCTCACCAGACTGCTTCTATGGCATGCTGCTTTGGGTGCTGTTTCTGACTGGGTAGCCCATGTGTTTACTGGTGTCTGTTACTTGGTGACCCCCAAATCCCTGACTAATATACCAAATGTTCTAGACACTAGGATTATCATGGTGAAAAGAAAGACAAGGTATAGTGGGGAGAGATCGAGTGAAAAACAAATAGTGCAGTTCTATACTGTGATAGGCATAAAGGAAATAAACAGGGAAACGGGATAAATAGGGGAGGGGGAGGTTGGACATGGTGGGAGAGAGGACGGCAAGGAATCCTTAAAGAAGGCTAAGAAAGTAAAATGATTGCCCTGCAACCAGTAGGCTGAAAGGATGAGTGAGTTGAGTAAAAGGGGAAGGGGTGTAATGAAAAAGAATTTTCCAGACAGAAACAATAGCAGTTGCAAAGTGGGTGAGAATGAACTTGACTTAACTATTAAAGGAACCAAAAGGAGCATAGTGGTCATGTCAGTTATGTTTGTTTAGCTATTGTAGTAGAGTTTCTCCTTTTATAGAAAAATACATTTTGATATGGAAACCTATGCTATAATCAATTTCTCTATTATCTCTCGGGCAATATGTTTGCACCCAAAAGCTTGTCTGATTGACTACATTAGAATCGCCAGGAAAGTTTTCCATAAATATGGATTTCTGGGCCCCACGCATAGTGAATGTAGTCATCCAAGTTTCTCATCAGTGGTGTTAGGCTGTAATGTTACATGAGGTAGCATGTCTTTACAGCATTAGCTTAATTTAGTTTCAGGTAAAGCACATGGGAGTAACAGCTCTGATAACTACATAGGCCATGCATGGAAGATTGGTATATACCCCTATACTTGATAAACATACAGCTTTTACCTGACTAATAATAAAACAAGGAGAAATCAGTCTTTTATTGATTTTTGCCATTTTATGTAGAGGTCTATGCTAGTTGTAATCTACTAGGTAAAAAAAAAAAAATTATTTGGAAGTCTAGTTCATGGGTGTATCCTACAAGGTAAAAATCCTACTAATTCTTACTAATATCCAGTACTGAATAAAGCCCTAGATGCTAATAGACTGAATCCTAGTCTGAAATTATTGGAAGAGATAAAAGACGTTTTTATTGTCTATAGTACATGCTCTTTCTCCAGAGTCTCCAAGGATACTGCTGATTAGCTTCAGTTAAACTGAAGGGAACCACAATCTAGCTTTTAATTAACCGATATAGTACCAAATATATCCTACCAAAGCGTCAACCTAGTTAAAGAACTCTGAGCAGAAGGCAAGCTGTGTTTTAATTATGATGACTTGGAATTCTTCTAGGTAAGGACCAATGCATCCAAATATAAGCCATACTATGCTTACTCTGATCACAGTCAGACAACTCAGACAATTTTTTCTCCCTCAGTATAAAATTTTATGCACAAAAATACCTAAAACCCATACAATGTCATATTCAGATGTGAGGAAGTTGTTTTTTTTAGATCCTGTGTGTGTCAAACTGATGACTAGTACATCTTACCACACTTCGCTCTCCTGAGCTGGGAATAAACATGGCACATCTTCCTGAAGCATCACTTTCCCTAGATGCTCATGTTACAAATGGAAACAAATATGGGTATATTCTGGAATAAGGAAAATATTGTTTTCACAAAAAAATGTGTTCATAATGTTATGATTTATTGCTGTTTTAAATGATTTAATAAACATTTTAAAATTTTCTCAGTTTTAATTTTCGTTATTGCAAATATCAATTGTTATCACCACAGAAGCAAACTCTTTGGAGTCCTCAATAATTTTAAGAGCACAAAGGAGATCCTGAGATCACACAGTTTGAGAACCACTTGACTAGGTAAAAGACTACTTTCCAACAACCTAGCTAGCACTTAAATATATCTTCACAGCCTTGTCCATGGAAGATATTTACAGCTTACTGTTTCAGTTTGATTTTTATTTTCTTTCAGTTTTGCAAAAAGTTTAGATAAAGCAAAGACCTGGACTGTGAATAGACAATGAGTAAGGAAGCAGATAACATGCTTCCATTATAAGGAGATAATTGAAAGTACTAGGAAATGTCAGTGTATCTTTTATTTCTATGATTCTGACTTTAAGAAGTAGTTATTTCTGATATATTTTAAGCCTAGGTAAAGAAGTATATTTTGAATATATCAGTGTTTTATTTGTCTTTAAAAACATTTGCTGGGCCAGCCGAGTGGTGCATTGGTTAAGAGCTGGTTTTGGGATGCCAGCGGCCCCGGTTCGGATCCCACATACGAGGGCACCGTCCTCTACAGCTAACAACAGCTCCATCTGGAGCTGGGCTGTGCGAGCCCGGGAGACGGTGTAGGCTGCAGTCTCTGCTGCAGTGGGCTGCCGTAGGCTACAGTGAGTGGCCGACAGCCAGCGTGAGCGGCCGGCAGCCAGCGTGAGCTGCCAATAGCCACGGTGAGCGACCATCCAGAGGCTGGCGACCAATCTGCCTCATCCAGGAAGGGCGCAATGACGATACCAACATGGGCCAGTGAATCAACATCCTCCACAACTAGACTGAAGAACAAAAAAGGACAGCAACTTGTCTGTTCCCCTTCCCCAATTCCCCAGTAAAAATCTTTAAAAAACAAAAAACAAAAAACATTTGCTACATTTTTAAGAAAACAATGGTGTTTTTTTAAATTAATTTTTACAAATAATCACGCATTTCCAGTTTTTAGTAGTGTGATGGGGAAAATGATTTCATTTATATTTGTATTGCTTCTAAGCCTTCAGGAATGGTTTTGTATAGTTTTCAAAAGTGACATAGATAAACTGATAATTAATGTTAAATCTTTTTTCAAATTTTTTTATTTTAAGAAAAGATTGCTTTTTAGAAAGAATCCCCAATTCCTTTTTCTGAAAGAACTTTAAAACTGTAATTGTCAGTTGCAAGAATAAATATATTACCAAAACTCTCATAGGCAGATATAGACATTTGGCAATTATTCCATCATTAACTGGAAAACTGTGGAACCATTTCTTTCCGTTTCAAGGAGATGAATATTTTTATATTTTAACTAAGCTGCTATTCTATTCATGAATATTAGGCTAAGGGCATCGAAATATTTGGGAACCAGAGTTAGATTTTGAATAATGTCAAACTCTTCTCTTCCAAAAGTAGTAGCTTTAGTGATCATATATTAAGATGGGAATCAACACCAAGAATTTCAAGGGATACCACTTGGGAGGACAACAAAGGAAGAAGAAAACGATAGGAGGGTAAATAAGTTTAAGAAAAACAAAAGAAAAGTGAGGGGTGGTAGTGGTAGAGTGTTTTAATAGTATCTATTGAGAGTAGCCAGTATAATTCAGGGCCATTATAGGTTTCCGGAGCTAACCAACAAATCGATAAGACCACAGCAAATTTCTACTGTGATTTGTTGATTATGATTGGCTGGTTAGTTCCGTAGGTCAATGTCACTAACATGCTACTGATTACTCTGAGTGCATGGGTGGCATTAAGAGGAGGGTCAGGAAATACTTGTTGATCCTAATAGCCACATATCAGATGCTGGTTTAAGTACTTTGCTTGATAACTTTTTACAAAAGTAAGCTTTTATTTTGGAATAAGTTTAGATTTACAGAAAAGTTGCAAAGATAGTACAGAGAGTCCCTGTATACTTCTTACCAGATTTCACTTTCCCCTCATGTTATCATTGTACATTACTGCTTGTTTTCTTTTAATCCTCACAAATAATCCTTGAAAGAAACTACTGTTATTTTGTTTTTCATAAAAAGAAACTTAGGTTACATTGTGAGGAATAATGTATTAATTCAATAAGTATTTGAATACATACTATGTGGCAGACATTATTTTAGGGTGGCCGTGGGGATACATTGGTAAGTAAGATGGTATGACAGCTTTCATGGAGTTGTAATATTTATATTATTTGTTCTGTGCTATACTACATTGAACTAGTTTCCTTTTAGTTCCTCTAGGAAGTCATTATGGAAAAAGCACTGAAATGTTTATCTTATGGGTGAAGTAATATTAACTATTCCCCCACGACCCAATGTGTTTCCTCAAAATTATGAAGCCTAGTTAGACCCACAACTCTGTCTCTGTACTCAGCCACCTTCACAAACTGCTCTGTAATGTTACTATAGGCCAGTTTGGATTTCTGATCATCTGTATACCCTTTCACATTTATTGCTGTATGTTGTCATCCTCTAAACATCCTTTGTTGTCATATAACCTAAACTATTGTATATTGGCTCTGTAGGTTGTAAATGTGTGTGAATATAGTTCTCAGCATCAGAAGAACCCTGGGTTAGATTTTAAGTGAGGGAATGTAGTCTCTAATATCTGTAACAGTAATGGGAATCCCATGACTACCTCACCACACCCCTTGCTGAAAATGCTACTATTCCTGAGGAGGTCACTAACCTTTGCATCCATTATAGAGGTTTGGGAGGAGTCAGGAGGGAGAAGTACCTTAAGTAATAGGTTAGCCACAGAGAGACAACAGAATAATCAGAGCACTTAGAAGCTGGAGGAAGCTTATGAAAGAATGGGGAAGTGAGCTTCTTGTAACAGGGATCCCTGCTGTGCTCTATTTTCAGTGTGGCAAAGCAAAGCAGGCCCCTATGGACTGTAATACTGAAGAATGAATTATGGACCTGAATTGTGATTCGGTAATGCTAATGATTTCATCAGGACCGTGGGCCTTGTCATTCCTTTGTGTATATGTGTGTGTGTGTGCGCGTGCACACATGTGTATGTGGGGGGAGGCAAGTAATTTTTAAATACCTTGCTTGGCTTAAAAATAAATTGTAGTTTTTCACGAATAATTTACTCATCACGGATTTATCTGTGAGAAATGTTCTTTATATATATTTCTGCAATCATACTGACTGAATAAACAAATAGATTACATTATTAATTTTTGTGTTTAAGCCCATGTTCATATTGCTTTTAGCCTAATCCTTTTTAGACTTTTCTCCAAATTATTATATCAAAAACTGAATTTTTTGCTTTCCTCTTTAAACTTGTTTTCCCATTTTTCTTTCCTCATCCTTCAATTCATTCTCAGACAGTAGTTTTCATAACCTTTTTGAGGCAATCAGATTTCCTTTTGTTCATATTTACATTTTTTTCAGAAATCTAAATTTTAATCTTGATATTTTTGGGTTTTAAGTGCCTTTTCTGGCAGTTATGATTTATAATACACTCCCAGTTGTCAGTGGGAGATGTGATACCACTCTTAAGGCTAAAAACAATAACAATGAAATGAATATTTTTCTAGGCATGTATTTGTTGTTTCTCCAGACCAATATCTAAGATTTAATCCAAAGTTCAGTTTAGTTTCAGAAGTAACATTTTCATCTTCCCATACTTTCTCATCTAAAATGTTCTAAAGTTTATATGCTTTTCATGCCATCTCTCTCCCACCGTACTTTTATGACATTAAAGTCCTTAGAGTTTAGAGTTTCACTGTTTTTCCAGAATTTCATTGTCTTCTCAAACCTGATTTTGATTTTATACTCCTAGCTTTAAAGGTCTCTTAAGATTCTCTCATGCAATCCTTAAGGGAGTTGGAATTGTAGTTCTTGAGGCAATCAAGAAGCATTATTCAATCTGTTCTTAAGTATGTGACATATATCAGCATTTCGTTGAAGAAAAGTGAGATATCTCTTAGTTTTAAGGTATAAATCACCTCATCCTCTTGATACTTCACAAAATAACAAGGTACAACCAGAGACTGTATGGGGATGGAGATGCAATGTTATGCTATGTTTTACTGTACTACGCTATGCTACACTACAATACGCTACACTATGCTGCACTATGCTACACTACACTGCGCTACGCTATGCTATACTGAGTAAAGAGTGTGAGAATGGGCTTCTGTCTTCCAGTTACATGAAGATTTGCGTGAGAGAAATGAACCTGGAGGAGAGGATATCTTCCAAAGACTATCTTCCTCTGCATAAGAGTAGCCTTTGTCACTGACAGTAAATAGCAACTTTGAGTTGTATGCAGCCTAAAATGAAGTGGAGAACTATTAATTATCTGTAAATCTGGATTGTTATCCAGATCATTTGGGACACCAATATATTTTTTATTCTTCTGCTACTAGAGTATGATCCTTGTGCAAGTGACAGAATTTGCATTTCTGTTAAGCTTGAGATTTCTAAGAAACTCCCTTTCTTTTCTACAAAGGGACAATTTAAGATTTCTCACTGAGACGTCCCACATTGTCTTATATACTGAATACTGCTTGCTGAGTTTACATTGCTAATTTCTGTCTACTGGTTTTATCTTCTAGAAATCGCAAAAGCAAATAATTCTGTTGCCATTTTTCTTAAGGTGTGTACATGCCTTTCAAATATTTGGTTGGAAACAGAAGACTGTTCCTGTCTTGCTCATCTGGGTAAAACTCATTTACTGTTTTTCCTTTTAAACTGTTAGCTCAAGTGACCTTACACACGAGTCCCAGCTGTGCATTAGCATTGCTTGGGGATGTGTTTATATCTTTTGTCTAAAAATACCCAGCCGGTAGGATTCATGATCCATGAAAGCTAATTGAAACAATTTCTCTTCAAGTTTTGGCAAGCGAAGCATGCATTATAAGCATTAATATCTATAAATTGAATTGTTAATGAATCTAGACACTAATAATGAATGCAATTTTGCAGGCTTAACTAGAAACACTAAAATTATCAGGATCTGGAGCAGAATTTTCAATCATTTTTCCTTATTAAATAGCAAAGCTATGCTTTTAATAAGCTAATCATTTTTATTTGACCCCATAGGAGTAGCTCAGTTGATTAGAAACAGGTTTCTAAGTGCAAAACAATGTTGTTTTTCTCTTACTGTTTTAACCACCAAGGCACTGAAATTTTAAGATGGATATTTGATCTCACAGTCTGTGTCTTCTAATCATATTTGTACATACATTCAATGCTTTATGATATATTTACTTATTCTATTTCTCCTACATATACTGTATGATATATATATATATATATATATATATCCCTTTCAGTTTTTAAAATCGTCAATGGCACAATCAGTTTAAACAAATGGCCACATTTCACATGCAAACATTTATGAATATTACATTATCAAGGTAATATAGTTTTGAGTTTCATGATTGCCAAACAGCTTTATTATATCTAAGACTTAGTAGCTCCTTGATCTGTGTTTTGATTTGAGTATCATCTCCTAAAACTTTTGCTAGACCCAGTTTAACAAGAAGCAAAATCTAGTATCTAATGTTAAACAACAATGGAGTGTTTTCTCCCAAGTTCTTGAGAGAATTGAGATAGCCAAGCACTTAGGCGCACAATCAGTGCCTCTCACCGAATAGTTCCCAAGTGGCCTGAAAGAGTTAATGCAATTTTCTGTGTTGTTATACTCACTACCAGGAATGACTTAAACACTAGGAAGAGTGGAATTGTGCTATCTAGGAATATGTGACATCTCTGTATATATTCTCAGGGAGTGAATGAAATTGGAACTCAAAGTACCTTTTCTGATTGCTTCTTTCCCTACAAATCTTAAGGATATTAACAATTGTTTGGGCTTGAACTATGGAAAACTAAGAAGCTGAAGTGTAGAAGTTGAACCTGATGGTAAATATGGATTTTTGCTTTTAGATGTTAGGGTTTGAAATGTTGTGGAAAAGTAGAGGAGAAGCGTTGTTAGGATTTTTTTTTTTTTCCTTTCAGCATCATTGCATATTCCTGTTGACTACCAGATCTGAGAATCTAATACGTTTAGGAGATTTGAAATGTATGACCAATGTATTTCATATAGAATTTCTCAGAAATACAGTGTATATATTGCATTACTATTTATGAAATTGTTCTCAGGTTTTGTCAATCAACATAGATATGATAATTATATAGGCATGAACTTTTTTTTTCCTCATAGCTATCCACTTTATTTAACTAAAGCTTATACCTCTATTCTCTTGTAAATGGCTTCATCAAAATGTCAATCAGATAGTCTTAGAGCATTTTGTATTGCTTTTCCCAAATGCTGATGATCAGTCTACATGTATATGACTGAAACAACCCAGGAAAAGCTTCCTAACCACAAAAGCCCAGGGAAAAAAACAAGCAATAAAACAAAAATCTTCCCCAAAGAACTGTTCAGAGAATAGAACTCATTTCTTAGTTAATAAACTTTTACTACTTTCTGGGATTTTGATCAAAATTTTAAAGTGTTTTTTATTGGATTTAGTCTTTCTTTACCTGTTAGAGATAAATGTGGGGTTGACGATGCTTTTCATATCCGTAAATCTTAATTAAATGATTCCCTGTATTATAGTCCTGCCTAGATTTGACTACCTATTTTTATGAACTTCCAAGAATGTGTAATTTTAAAACTATGTATACCAATCAAAATTCTGTTATCAAAATCTTCTCCTGAAGGGCCAGCCGAGTGGCGTGGTGGTTAAGCGCTGGCTTGGGAAGCCAGCGGCCCTGGCTCAGGTCCCACATATGAGGGCCAGTGACACTGCCCTCAACAAAAAAAAAAATAAAAAAAAAAATGGGTAAAATCTTCTCCTGAATTGCTAAGTCAGTTAGCAACTACTTGAGATGGTTATTTGCAGCACAGAAATAATATATGCTCCTGAATAAGCAAGAGTTTTTCTTATTCCAGACTTTTTGCCATTGTCTGGTCAATTTGATGGAAATTAATTCCATAGACAAATGTTAATAGTTAAGGTCAACCTATTGGAAGTAATTATACTGAGAGCAGAGAAGGAATCCTTCTACTTTTATTTTTTATCCAAATGTTTGAAAATATCTTTTATGTCAGTTCTTTTTTAAAGTTTTTACAATATCCTGGCCATGTGATATTTTACAAAAATGGCTCCAGATCTTTAAAATAAGATGTATTGCTATTTTTAGTAAGATGGAAATGTGCTGCCATTATCACCACAATATATATTTCACACTGGCTCTATTTCTCAAAAAATGTTTCTTTTTTTATATCTGTAGCATTATAAATAGATGGACCAAAATATGTATTACATTGAATGACATACCTCATTCCAGGGAAGAGTAGGGTTGAAAGGATGTCTCTTCTTATAAGTGCTTTAGGGAGATAGCATCCTATAAAAGAAATTAAAAGCAATAAATCAAAGATGAACACAGAATAATTCTTATTGCAGTCTTAATTTAAAATATTATCATCATCATCTTAAAATATTCCATTCAGTTAAAATAGTAGGACTTGAGGCTTTGTAATTTAAAAAGACTATTCTGTAACTCTTATTTTTAAATTGCAGTGTTAACAGAGTGATTTTATATCAAATCCTGAGCTATACCTAAAGGTCATGTTTAGACATGACCAAGAACCAGAATTCTCTTTAGATCTTCAGCCTTATGCTTTTTCACAGTATCTTCCTGTGATGTATAAGACAAGAAATCAATGGAGACACTTTCACATTGCTTATATGAGGAACCAGATACATACCAGAATGGGTTAATTATGAATTCAATCATAATTGAAATTATGATTTCTTGTTAATACTATTCTGTTCTTTCACGTTAACTTAGAAGTTCCTTGGGGACATTATGTTTCTTATGACACCTTTTACTGTCATTGTGACCATCATTTGGCCTCTTTTCCATTTCAGTACAGGTTTTTGTTTTTCTTTTTTAATTAAATTTATTGGGGAGACATTGGTTAGTAAAATTACGTAGGTTTCAAGTGTACAATTCTGTAATACATCATCTATATATCACATTGTGTGTTCACCACCCAGAGTCAGTTCTCCTTCCATCACCATACATTTGATCCCCTTCACCCTCTTCTACTTTCCCCCCTCTCCCCTTATCCTCTGGTAACCACTAAACTATTGCCTGTGTCTACGCATTTTTGTTTTTTTACTTGTTTGTTTTGTTGCTTTCAGTTTTATGTCCCACATATTGGTATAGGGTTTAATATGGGTTCTAAGACTATATCAGTTGCAGCTTTATTTTAACTACAATAGATTAATCCAGTATTTTCTCATAAAGCGAGTAATCCAGAAGCAGGCAGTTCACAGCTGCTTCAACTACTTGAAGTCATCAAGGAGCCGGGTTCTTTGTGGCAACTTCCTGTTCTTCCATCTTTAGTGTGAAGCTTTTGTTTTTCCAGTCAAAATGGTTGCTGTAACTGCAGGTATTAAAGCTACATCCCAGGGGCCGGCCGAGTGGCGCATTGGTTAAGCGCTGGTTTTGGGATGCCAGTGGCCCCGGTTCGGATCCCACATGAGGGCCAGTGACACTGCCCTCTACAGCTAACAACAGCTCCACCTGGAGCTGGGCTGTGCGAGCCCCGGTGATGGTGTGGGCTGCAGCCCCTGCTGCAGTGGGCTGCCATAGGCTACAGTGAGTGGCCCGCAGCCAGCGTGAGCGGCTGGCAGCCAAGCGTGAGCGGCTGGCAGCCAAGCGTGAGCTGCCAATAGCCGCGGTGAGCGACACCCAGAGGCCGGCGACTGATCTGCCTCATCCGGGAAGAGCGCAATGATGATACCAACAGTGAAGCAACATCCTCCGCAACTAGACTGAAGAACAAAAAGACAGCAACTTGTCTGTTCCCCTTCCCCGATTCCCCAGTGCTGTTCCCCTCCTCCAATTCCCCAATAAAATCTTAAAAAAAAAAAAAAACTACATCCCAGGTAAGAAGAAGGGAGAACTAGCAAAGGGCTAACTTCATCTTGTTAGGCTTGTGCTTGTCAGGAAAGAGAAGCCTTCCTCAGAGACTTTCTATTTTTTTATTGTTAAATTTATTGGGGTGACATATAATTAATAAAATTATATAGGTTTCAAGTGTATAATATTATAACACATCATCTATATATTGCATTGCATGTTCACCACTCAAAGTCAGATCTCCTTCCATCATCATATATTTAACCCCCTTTATCTGCTTCTACCTCCATCCTCTCTTACCTTCTGGTAACCATTAAACTGTTATCTGTGTCTATGAGCTTTTGTCTGTTTGTCTTAGAAATGATAGTTTTAACAGTAAAATAGAAATGTCTCACAAAAAGGAGAGATACTGGTGAGAAAGGAATTCGGTCTTTCTTTGTTTTTATATGTCTGGAACTATCTTTTTTCTTTGAAAGACATTTGGTGGAATCTTTTCAGCCAATGGAAGACCCATTGCGTTTGAAATTGAGCTATTTATCTAGAAAGTACATGACTGAACTTGGTAGCCATCTTTTAGGGACCTGTAGGAGTTGGGTTCCTCATAAAGTGATGGTAAGGAGGTGATTTTAGATAGAAGCAATTCCTTGCAAATTGCTCAAGGCCTATGTATATAGTAAGCCTTTAAATACTTACAGAACTAAGAATGTAATTGAATTGCTTGCAAGACATTTGGTCCTGTCCAAAACTTCTAAGATATTTGATCCAAGTCAGAAGGTCCTTGAAATTTGGTCCTATCCAAAACATCAATGAGCATATGAGTATATGGTCTATGTGCCAAATGGTCCTTGATGTTTGGTCCTGTCAAAAATATACAACTTAGGGCTGGCTGAGTGGCTCAGTTGGTTAAGAGCTCGCTCAAGAGTGCGAGATGAATTCTGAGCAACAGGAGTTCGATGCCCAGTCCGAGCTGAGCTGCCAACAGGTGGCAGGATGGCTCAGCTAAAATCAAAACAAAATAAAACAAAAAAACATACACAAGGGCCGGCCAAGTGGCGCATTGGTTAAGCGCTGGCTTGGGAAGCCAACGTCTCCGGTTCTGTCCCACATATGAGGGCCAGTGACACTGCCCTCAAAAAACAAAAAACAAAACAAACAAACAAAAAAAACATACACGCTTAGAAAATGTCCCTGAATTCAAATAGCCCATGACATTTATTTATACTTCTGGTTACAAGATTAATATGTAAAAATATTATTGTGTTTTATCTGTCCAATAATATGGCCAATAATAACCTTTGTTGCCTCAGTATCCTAGCTGGTAATGCCACATGTCAAGGACCAAATATCAAGGACCTTTTGGTGTGGACCAAATGTCTCCATGGACATTTTGAACAGGACCAAATGTCTGCTAATCAATTCAATTGAAATAGTTTTCAGTTCTGACCCAAAGAAATCAGGCAAGACTTAATCCTGCTCTGTGGCTACTGTTATCATAAGAGACTAAAAGAAATTTGTGAACTTTACCAACCCAGGGTTTTAGTTCTCTTCCCGTCCTAGAGGGTCAGCTTTCTTTAAAACAATTTTATTCTTTTACATGTCTGTTTTCTGTCAGGTAGCATTTCTACAAAAGAAGATTTTAAGAGTTAGAAATATTTTTGCAATGACATTACATATTTACTTCCTGGCTGGTTATCCAAACTAGCCATCGATGAAAATTTTTCTTGAACAATATGAAGATTATCTTTCTGAATATCTTTTATTTAAGACTTCTAACAAAAGTTCAACTGGTCTGAAAATCAGTTGTCTTTCTTTTTAGCCCTGTGTTGCTCTTTTGTTGTTCATCTAGTAAAAATGATAGTTGGCCAACAGTGACAAAAAACATGAATTATATTTCTTTGATGTCATAAATGCTCTTTAGTCAAGTTATTATTTTTTTAGTTTTAGGGGGAACTTTACTTGGTTCATATTCACACCCAAACAGTCTAATTTCAGAGTCTATCCACTGTACACTGTACTGGCTTGTCACACAATTTTTTAAACACACAAATTCTTATTGTTATTAAACTTACTAATTTTACAGTCAGTAATTACTCATAATTACTACCTTGCCATGTTAATATCTTTGTTCATTTTTGCTTTGTTTAATTTTCTTGGATTTGATTTTCTTCCTGTAAAAGTACGTATTTAGTGTTGTTTTAAACAAAGGCTATGGATAGTAAAATTTCTTTGTTTTTATATGTCTGAAACTATCTTTTATGTAATAGAATTCTACATTGACAGTTATTATTTGCTGCACATTTTAGTAATATTTTTTATTACTGCTAATGAGAAGTCTGCTGTCAATCTGATTGTCTTTCCTTTGTAGATAATGTATATCCTGAAAAGTAGCTTTAATGTTTTTTTCTTTCCGTCTTAATGCTTTGTGGTTTCGTTATAATATGGGTCAAAGTGTGATTTTTTTTTTTTTTAAAGATTTTATTGGAGAATTGGGGGAGGGGAACAGACAAGTTGTGGTCCTTTTTTGTTCTTCAGTCTAGTTGTGGAGGACGTTGCTTCACTGGCCGATGTTGGTATTATCATTGCACTCTTCCCGGGTGAGGCAGATTGGTCACCAGCTTCTGGACGGCGGCTCTTGGAAGCTCATGCTGGCTGCCGGCTGCTCACTCTGGCTGCTGGCCACTCACTGTAGCCTATGGCAGCCCACTGCAGCAGAGTCTGCAGCTCACACCGTCGCCAGCCATCTTAGCTATAGAAGCAACCAGGTGGAGCTGTTGTTCACCACCTTACTTGTAGAGGGCAGTGTCACTGGCCCTCATGTGGAATCCGAACCGGGGCCCCATTGCTCGGAGCTGGTGTCCCAAGCCAGCTCCTAACCAACGCACCACTCTGCCAGCCCTGATGAAATTTTTTTTTTTTTTTTAATCTCCTACCTGATGCTTGGTGAGCCTTGGTAATCTGACTATTTTTCTGCATGTTTGGAAAATTCTCAGCCATTATCTTTTCAAATATTTCTTCTTAAGTTTTCTCTAATTCTTTTCTCCTGGTGCTTCCTATTATGATAAAATTCTGTATTTTGTCCTCCATATCTACTGACTCCTCTTTCTTAGCCTCCATCTTTATATTTCCTCTACTGTACTTTGGGAAATTTCTTTACCCTTATTTTGCAATTCACTAATTCTTTCTTTAGCTTTCTCTAGTAAACTATTTACTCATTTAAATGGATTTTAAAATACATCTTTCTCATACCCAGACATTCATTTTAATATTTGCCTATTTTATGATCTCTCATTTTTGTTTAATCAGTGTTCTTTCTTCACATTAGCTCTTTGGACATTTATAAATGACTTAAAGTCACTCTTAAATGTTCTGCTACCACTTGCTACTAGGGTGAAATGTCTGTGAGTTGTCATTATTGACATCAGCCTTTTTTTAAAGTTGATTTTAAACTACTCAAGCCATATCATAGATGCATAGATATAGATATAGGGCTGTAAGAGTAATAAAGCAAACATCCATGTATATATTACCCAGCTTAAGAAATAGGACACACCAGTATCTTAAAAGCACCTGTGTATCACTCCCCTGTTCTATAACCCTTACTTTGTTCAGTTAACTACTATCCTGAATTTTATTTTAATGAGTCCCTTGCTTTGCTTTATAGCTTTTCTAACTGTGTATTGATTGCTAAATTATGCAGCCTTTTAGCTTTGCTTGACTTTGAACTTGTCATGAATGAAACCACCTTATATGTACTCTTTTGTGCTTCTTTAGTGTATAATTTTATTTGTAAATTTCAGTCATGTTGATGAATATAGCTATAGTTTCATTTTCATTTCTACTGCTGTGTTCATTCATTTCCACTATTGATGGTAAATTAGGCTCTTTTATGGTTTATGTTGCTACGAACAATTCCGTTAAGAAAAACCTGATATAGGTATTTGATGTGATGTCCATACACATCGAGGGTATGTTCTCTAGGCTGGTTCACCTGGGAGTGGGACTACTGGGTCAGAGAATACGTTCATGTTTGGCTTTACTAGGAATGCCTAACTTATTTTTCAAAGTGCCTATGTTGTTTTGATGTTTTGTTTTGTTTTCACTAATGGTATGCATGAGTCCTCTTCTTTGACATTTGGCAATACTTAGATTAGTTAGGATTTTTAAATATTGCCAATATTTTATGGATCTTATGGATCTGAAATGGTATCTTTTGGTTTTAATTTATGGTTACCTCATTAATAACAAGATTGTCATATGTTTATGAACCATCTGTGTTTTCTCTTCTCTGAAGATCTCTTTTCTTTTGCTGATTTTTCTGTTCATTTTTCATTTCTTATTAATTTATGGGAGTTATTTAAATATTCTGGATATGAATCCTTTTGGATATATATATATATATATATATATATATATATATATATATATATTGCATGCATCTTTTCTTAAGTTATGGCATAGCTTTAAAAGTTTGTTTTTTTATTTGCCTTGTTTTTATAAACTTTCTTAATATTATTGTGTTCCAGTCATCAATCTTCGTTTCTTTAATAGTTAGTACTTTTGGTCTTGTGTTTCAGAAATCTTTCCTTGCTGTAATATTATAAAGATTCTGTTACAAATTGTCTTCTCAAACTTTTATGGTTTGTCTCTCAGATTTAGTGCTATAATCTACCTGAAAGTAATTTCAGTATATGGAGAGAAACAGGGAACTGATTTAAACTTTTTTCCATATTGAAACTGTCCCACCATGGGACTGATTAGTCTAACCTTTCCTCATTGATCATCAATGCCAGCTGCGTTATAAATGAAGTTTTCATAATAGGTTAGTGTATTTCTGAGTTCTCTATTTTGCTCACTGATCCCTATGTTACTACCAGTGTGTCTTTATCTTGCCTTTAATAAGTGTCAGTATATGGCAGAGGATTTTTGGTAGGGCAATCCCTCCAACTTGTTCTTCTTTGGGAGTATATTGGCCATTCTTTGCTCTTTGCTTTTCAATACATATTTTATGATCACTTGTCAAATTCAGGGAAAAAGCTATTGAAATTTTTTTAATTTATAGATTAACTTAGGGAGAATAGCTCTCTTTACAATATTGAACCTTTCTGGGCCGGCCGAGTGGTGCGGTGCATTGGTCAAGAGCTGGGTTGGGACACCAGCAGACCTGGTTCGGATCCCACATATGAGGGCCAATGACACTGCCCTCTACAGCTAAGATGGTGAACAATAGCTCCACCTGGAGCTGGGCTGCTGTGAGTCCCCTGAACAGCATAGCTGCAACCCCTGCTGCAGTGGGCTGCCATAGGCTACAGTGAGTGGCCCACAGCCGGTGTGAGCAGCTGGCAGCCAGCGTGAGCTGCCAAGAGCTGCTGTGAGCGGCCGTCCAGAGGCCCACGACTGATCTGCCTCACCCTGAGAAGAGCGCAATGATGACACCAACATGGGCGAGTGAAGCAATGTCCTCCACAACTAGACTGAAGAGCAAAAAAGACAGCAACTTCTCTTTTCCCCTTTCCCGGTTCCCCAACGCTGTTCCCCTCCCCCAATTCCCCAAAAAAATCTTTAAAAATAAATAGATAAATAAAAAATAAACTATTCTATCCATAAGCATGCATGATTATCTCCCCATTTATTTATATCTTTCTCAATCTCCTTTAATAAAGGCTTACAATTTTTTTCATTAATCTCTTGTATATTTTTGCTATATTTATTGTATATACCTTTTTGTTACTGTTATAAATGGTATTTTATTGTGAAATATTTTAAATATCTAGATAAAAATAGAGTGTAATGTAATGAACACCTATGGATCTATTCCCAGCTTTATAAAATATAACACTATGCCTGATTTCCTGCTGCTGCTGTTTCTCCTCCAATTAAGCATTATAAATACAATCACTGTTCCCACTAGGCTCCTCTCCTATCTCATTCTACTCCCTCCCTCCTCCTCTAGTGTTTCACAAATCCATTGTTTTCATTCTTATACATGTTTTTATATTTCACTGTGAACAACATAAAGTTTTGTTGCATGTATTTATAATGTAAATGAATCACTGTCCTGTATTAAAGCAGTCGTTTTTTGTATTAGTAGAAAATAGTCTGTAAAGAAAGTCTTTGTACCCACAGTACTGGTAATTCCTGTTTTTCTCCTGTGTTCTCACTAAAAAATTCCACCTTTGGAACTCTTACTATTTTTCTCTTTGAGAAGCCTCTAGAGAGAGGAAAGTATAAATTTTTCAAATGATGGCATATATTCGAGCCTAATCATGTACGTTTCCCCACTGACATTTTCATTTCATATGAGAATGTTGGAGTTAATTAGAATGAGGTGAAATTTTCCTGTCATTGATCTTTAGGCATTTTTAGCTCTTGTCTCATTCACCCGTAGCCCCATTTCTTATACACACGGGCAAAATAAATCATAAACAAACAAAAGATAATCTAAATTATATGTAGTATATTTCTAGTCCTCCAAACCAAGATTATTCTGGTTTTAGCTATAAATCTCTTTAATTTTGACACTGACAATAGAGAAGAAAGGAAAAGTAGTCACTTTTTTTGTTGGATAGTTGCTGATGACTGGAAGTAAACTAAAGAATGTTGTTGATTGGTTTAGAAATCTGGTTTGGCAGTCCCTGGTTATGGATTTATCATTTCCCAAATATTAAACAAATTCAGGTTATGTTTTGCCTACTTTGAGCTAACTATCAATCCATGTTCATGTTTCAAGAAATGACACATGGATGTATATCTGCTTTTTTCACCTACTACTATAATGCTTTTTCATGGCTGAAAAAACTAATTGCCTCCTTGCTGATAAGAATATCATAGCTTACCCATGGGTGGAGGAAATGTATAGAGATTTAAATGGAGTATTTCATGGAAAACTTAAGAATTCATAAAATAAATTCCAAATACTAAGATTTCTATCTCATCACTTCTGTATTAATAGTAGTGTTACATAAAAATGAATCAAATAAGGATTATTTATTTTATGAATGATTTTAATAAGACACATATGGATGATTTATGCAAAAGTTTAAATAAATAGTATGTCAGTTTCTGTAGATTTTTATAAAATATACTGCTCTAAGAATGATATCATTTAAATTTCTATTTATTAAAATAGAAAAGATATTTAAAGCATACGCCTCCCAAAGGTTATTATTGCTTCAGAAGAAAACAATCAAAGGAGAAATTATTCTAGAAGATAAAATAGAACCTAGCTGTTTGGAGAGCTATAAATAGTCACCCTATTCCATTTTGGAACACAGAAGATAACTTTAATTTTAAAACCTGGAGAATTCAAACATTTTATCCAAGGAAAAGTAAATATTTTTATTTTACTTCCTGAAAATTACTTTTACCTGGGTTCTTGACACAGTGAAAACACCACAATAGCAATTTCTGACTGCTGGTTTTTGTCTGCCCTGCGTATGTGGTCATGAAGCAATTACTGCACCATTCCTTTTTTCCCTCCACCATAGAGAGAGAGCAAAGGATGCATGGTAGCTTGGATTGAATCTGCAGGCTCAAAGAAAGATGCCTGAGTTTGGGTCACTTTAGCAGTAAATGGGGAATCCTATGAGCTTGTCAGTCCGTACCTTGTTAATCCCTTTAGGTATACAGCAAAGGACTCCTGTCATGTTTGCTTTCGACACAACTGTAAGGGCACAGAGAAAAAGGCCACAGAGGCTCTTTGTTTCTTTGCTGTTCTAGCAGGTAAACAATGACCTGCTGCTTCAAAGGAGACTGCATATATGGAAGCCCAACTGTCTAGATAACCTATCACGGACTTCTGGGGCCAGTCCTTTTTGCTTCTATTCTCCCCATTTCTTACTTTGTAATAGTTATTACCTTTTATTTTTTATTTTTTTACTGAAAACATTTTTTTGAATAGGAAATGTTTACGTGGCATTAAATTCTAAAGGGCAAAACCAGTACTACTGAAATGTAATACATCCTTCCCTTATATCCAAACCACTCAAGCCTGTTCTCCAGAAGAAAGCACTGTCACCAGTTTCTGGTGTATTTCCAGAGATGCTTTATGCTTATGTGAATATGTAAACACACACACACACACACACACACACATTCTTTAAAAAGCACATACTTACACATGATAATATTCTTTACATATTATTCTGCACCTTGTTTTTATAACAACAAAATATCTCAGATCATGCTACATTAGTACCTGTAAAGCTGCCACATTTTAAAAAAATGAAGCATAGCATTTGGTTATATATTTGTCTTTAGCCTGTTCCTTCCTTTCTGATGTTTAAGTTGTTTTCAGTTTTTTTTTATTATGAATTCTGTTGTGATGGATATTACTATATGATAGTGATTTTATATATTTATATCTAGGAACCACTAGGTTAATAGGTATGTGCATTTTACTAATTTTCTCTTATTATTGTGCTTTCCTATTTCAGTGATTCTTACTGATATATTTATTTCCTTTTCTCTGCCTTCTTTGATTTAAATTTGTGCTTCCCCCCCTTTTTAAGATAGAAGCTTAGATAATTGATCTTAAACCTTTTTTCCTAGAAAAAGCATTTAGAACTATAGAATTCCCTTCAAACATTGTTTTAGCTGCATCCTAAGTTTTTATTATTTATTTATGTTTTATTATTTATTTTAAAGCATTTTATGATTTTCCTGTAGTTTCTTACATGACCTATGTGTTATTTAGAAATGTGTTGTTTTTATTGCAAACACTTGAGGCATTTCTAAATATCTTCTTGTAATTTATTTCCAGTTTCATTCTGTTTTGGTCACAACACAAACTATATGGTTTCAGTCTTTTAAAATGTATTGTGACTTGTAAATATTCATTGAGACACAGCATGTGAATTGGTGAATGTTCCTTCTGCACTTGAAAAAGAATGTGTATTCTGCGTTTCGTAGGTTTACTTTTCTATAACTGTTCATATGGTCAAGTTGGTTATTCAGGTTTTCTATTCCCTTACTTGGATTGTCTAATGTTGCTATCAACTACTAAGAAAGAAACATCTCTAATTATGATTATGGATCTATCTGTATCTTCCTTTATTTCTGTCGGTATTTGGAAATGTATTTTAAAGCTCTGTTATGAGGTGGATGCATGTTTACTGTTGTTCTGTCCTCTTGATGAATTGACCTTTTATCATTATGAAATGCCTTTCTTTATCTCTGATAATATTCCTTGTTCTGAAGTTTATTTTGTCTAATCTGAATATAGTCAGTTTTGCTTTCTTATGCTTAATGTTTACATGGTATATTGTTTTTCTGTCCTTTTACTTTAAACCTGTCTGTATTTTTGTGTCTAATGTGTACCCCTTGTAAATATTGGTTCATGTTTTTTATTGTCTGACAATTCCTGACTTTTAATAGGAATGTTTTATCACTTACATTTAATTTAACTTTTAATATGCTTTGGGTTAAGCCTACCATCTTGCTGTTTGTTTTCTATTTGTCTTATCTCTTTGTTCTTTTTGCTTCTTTTCCCGCCTCGTTTTGAATTAATTGATAGTTTTAAAATATAGCTTTTTCACTTTATGGTTTATTAGCCATATTTTTTGTATTACTATTATTAGTGATTATTCTAGGGTTTACAATATTCTTTAGGTCATATAACATAATTTTACACCTCCCCATTGTTTGTGTTTTTGTTTTCATGCATTTAAATTTTATTTATAATACAAACCAACTGTACAATGTTTAAAGAGATTAAGATATGAAAGAAAAATATATTTTGTACTTACCCACACATTTTTTACCTAATGCTCTTTATTCTTTGAGTAGATCTAACATTTTCTGTCAGCCCAAACTTCCTTTAACATTTCTTGTAGTGCAGGTCTTCTGACAACAAATTCTCTGAGCTTTTGTTTGGGATATGAAATTCTTAGAAAAACATGTTAATCAATCTACAGATTTTAGACAACATTGTTGATGCTTCTGCATAAAATACCCAGATTACTTGCTTTCCTTAACCCCCCTTTCTTCGTAGTTTCCCTTGAAGCCAAATGCTTCATTTCCACATTACAAGATGACTCTAACCATTTAGCCAATTTGGGAAATGAGAGTTTTACTAAACCCCTCCAGGCTACTTCACTTCACAGTTTCTGTACTCTTTTTATTGCCCCAGTTATTAAAGAATACCAATTCAGATAAAATTCAACATAGGTGACCTGCTTACAAGGTCACTAGTGTCACCAACTTTGTAGATTTGGTGTGGTAGGCTTAACACTAGGTTATACAAAGCACTGTGTATGACTAATAGAAGGATTTTTTTAAAAAAATTCTTTGTAACATTGTCTGAAATAATTAAAAAGTTGTATTGTACATGAGCAGTTGAGGCCATAAAACAAAAGGAAAGTGAGTTTTCAAGTTACACAATATTCATTTTCCTATTTTACAGTTTAACATCTTTTATCTCTTGCTGTCAAGATAAATAACATTAGCTGAAGTGTATACTAACCAATCTTATCTCCATCAACTTTAGGAGACTGTTCTCCAACTGTCAGTCTTCTGTCACTCTACATTCAATCCATCAGCCAAACCTGTCAGGTTTAGTTCCAGAATGTATCCCAAATGTGACCACATTTCTTGACCTCTAGTGCTCCCCTTTAATCCAGGATATTTGGATCTCTTATTTAGGGTTCTCTAATAGCCTTTTAACCTGTTTCCTTGCTTCCGTTCTTACCTCCTAAAAGTCTATTTTCTACACAGCAGCCAGAGTCATTCTTTTAAAATAAAATCAGATTATATTACTTCTCTGCTCAAAGCCTAATGGTTCCCTTTACACGGAGACTGGCAGCAAGTCTTCACCGTGGCTTACAGTGCCTTCCGTGGCCTCATTCCACCTCTCAGTGCCCTGCCATTTTACCCCTAACCCATTCTGCTCCAGACACACTGGCCTCTTTGCTTTTCCTGAAACATGCCAAGCATGCTCCATTTTCTGGCCTTTATTATTGTTTCCTCTGCTTAAATACTCTCAGAGTTGCCACCATCTATTTACTCAAGCCTCTGTTCAAAATCTTATCACAAAGCACTTCTAAAAGTGCAATTCTCCCATTTTGTCCTCTTATCAGCATAGTTACTCTCTATCCCTTCGTCCCTAATACATGAAGGGAGACATCAAAAATATAATTCCGGCTAAGTGAGAATTTCCAGCAGTAGCCCTTTATGATCATGTATGATCATTTATGGTTCTTAAGCAGTTGGTTTACTGCTTTACACTATGAATTATGTAACTGACAAAGTTATTAAAAAACTTAGCCAGTTATTAGAGAAGTTATTAGAAAACTTTCTAACCTATTTTTAGTGAATGTGTATCCCTGCATTATAGAATACATTATTTATGATTTCATTCTGTTTCTACCCTTCTTTGCTTCACATTTATGTTCTGATGTTAAATAATGTATTTTTTTTCAAGCTGTCTTAAATTCTTTTTGGAACAAGGTAATGTATAAATAAATAGACCCAGAAGTTATAGCATTGCTTACAGAAACTTAAATTGGCACAGCTGCCAAACAAAATGAGATCAGTTCTATCTTCCATACATTCACTGTTTTTAGTTCAAAAAAAAAAATGCAGTGACATTAATACATTTTAATATATGAACTTAGGGAAGGGGATTTGATTTTTTTAAGGTAAGGAACATCTGTGGAATAGTGTATCCGGTGTATCTTTTCTGAAACTTTCTCTCCCCATCCATATGTTTAACACACCTCTTTATCCCAGATGTGTACATACATGTACTTCAGCGATTTGGGACTGAAAGACTATGAGTGAAGCTCTGAAATGTACAAGTACTCCTGAGCTCTAGGCAGCCATGTTTTTCTTTATGTGGGAAAAGTCCTACTGGATTGACAGAGGATTAAACTGGCCCAGAGAAACAGATGAGACGTGAAAGAACCTGTACAAGTTTCATCTATGTCTTTGTCCTTCACTTTGTACAATTCTTCCTTGTACTCAGTAAGACAGTATCAGTTTAGTAAATTCCTCATTTTACTAAGCCAATTCAAGATAGTTTGGGTAATTTCTAACCGGAAGGGTCCTAACTGATATAGTTAGTTATAGTCAAGGTGAGTAGCGGGAAGTACGTTGGGTATAGAATCCATATCCTTAACCTAAACTACCTGAACCGGAGTGTCTGCCCAAATGTAGATAGCTCTTATTCCTATAATTAAATTATGAAGATATGCAAGTTGATTAGTATTTAAGAGTATGTAACAACTTTTATTAAAAAGGTTTTTCCCCAGGCTTAGACTGTTTCAGTTTTTTGTTTGTTTGTTTGCTTAATATCCTTACTTCAGAATCTGATGTCTGTGCTTTTATAGGAGGAATGAAATCACAGATAATAATAATATCAGGCTATGTTTAGTCATTTGTATTAAAAAGTCCTTGGAATAGAATAAAGTTTTTTTGTAATATACGTTGTATCTGGTGACTGATGTTAACCAAGTGCCCAAGGACAAAGCTTTTATCACTGGGAGAGTGTATCAGAAAGAGCTATTGTCTTCTCTTGCAATCAGCCGTTTATATTTAATGTTTAAAGATATTGGCAAACACAACAGAAAAAAGGTTGTAGAAGTTACCTTTAATTGGACTCTAAAAATTAATATAGTGAAGCAATGTTCTGATTTTTGCCCTTTTGCCACTGACCAGATGAAGAGAACCCACAGTACTTTTCTCAGCTCCATTTTGTTCTTTAAAAAGATAATGGTATAAAGAAGAAATTATTTGCTTTAAATGATGCTGTGACCAGTTGCATTTTGAGGGTTTTTTTGCATGTGTACATAATCTATGTACAATAATATATATTGATTTTACTTAGAGAGATTATTCAAATAAACATTTGAAATTCATTTATACCAATAATCTCAATTTTTTCCCCAAAGATGCTAAATGCAGGAAAATTGATTAATTTGTTTTTTTGGGTTTTTTTTTAAAATTTTATTAGGGAATTGGGGGAGGGGAACAGGCAGATTGCTGTCTTTTTTTGTTCTTCAGGCTAGTTGCAGAGGACGTTGCTTCACTGGCCCATGTTGGTATCGTCATTGCATTCTTCCCGGGTGAGGCAGATCGGTCGCCGGCCTCTGGATGGTCGCTCACCACAGCTATTGGCAGCCCACGTTGGCTGCCAGCCACTCACTGTAGCCTATGGCAGCCTACTGCAGCAGGAGCTGCAACCTACACTGTTGCCAGGCTCACACAGCCCAGCTCCAGGTGGAGCTGTTGTTAGCTGTAGAGGGCAGTGCCACTGGCCCTCATATGTGGGATCCGAACCAGGACCCCTGGCGTCCCAAACCAGCTCTTAACCAATGCGTCACTCGATCGGCCCCGGATTAATTTGGTTTTAATCTGCTCTCCTAAGCCAACTTCTAACGGTTGTACAACCGAAACAGAAAAGCAGAGACTACAAACTAGTCTTGATAATCCACAAAGTAAAATTTTAATTTTTAATTTCTTTAATTTAAAGTCATAGCACATATCTCCTCTAGCTTCAGAATTAGGTTGATGCCACCACAAAGTAAATGAGGGTGTTTCTTGGTAAATAATGACTTTTGACTTCTGCTTGGGATTAATGTTCCAAGCCACCAATCTATGTCATAGCCCACTCCATTAAGAAAGTTCTTCTACCCTTTAGGTGCTCTATGATTTCCACCAAGACAGAAGAGCCTAGGAAAGAAACTATTCTTTTTTCCCCTAATATACCTGTTGGTGGCACCAACAGAATCTGTACTAAGATCCTCATCTGCTAGTGGAGCACTCCACATTTAACTGAGGATTCAACTTCAGCATTTACTACTAAATTTGCCTCTAGAACCTTGAAATCTGGTAGCCATAATTATAAAATTATAGAGTTTAGATTTGGGCAGAACTGAGTAAAAATCATTATTCCTTCCTTTGATAGCTGTGCAACCTTGAGAAAATTATTTAGCTTCTTAGTCTTACCAAAAATGCCCTCTACTGTAGAAGATACTATCACAAAAGTTTGTAATGAGATCTTCTATCTGAAATATCTTCTACAGTAGCATGGATTTTTCATTTCCCTAACATTCCTTAATTCTACCATATTCTATATTTCTATCTTCCTTAAGGGTCATGAGCCCAAATACTAGCACATGTAGTCCTTCCTTTTATCTTAAATTCTCATCCATGTTCTGTGTTTAGTCTCATGATCTTTCAATGGTTTTGCTTCTCCTCAACCATTCCGTTGGGCCCTGTGGAACTTGCCCTATGAGAAAAAGTTACCTTAGGTCCTCAGCCGTTCCACAGAATTATTCTTGCACTGCCTTATCTCTGGAACTACCCTAAGAGTTTGACTACCCCTGGATCCCTCTTAAGTGGAAACTACTTTGTCTTCTTCATTGTACATCCTCACGTCTGGGACATTGGTTATTCAGTATTGTTCAGGTTCCTTCTTGCTGCTTGTAATCTATCACTTCTCTATTCCCTGCTAAAAATAATCTCCTATAACCCAACTATCTTTTCAGCAATATGACTATCTTGCTTTCTTGTGGTCATCTTCTACCATTCTCCAAGTTATTTTTCCATGTTAATTAAAGGTCTGTCCCAGGTTGGGAGTCTTTTTTTCTACTCTCATGTTATGCTGTTGTTCTAGATGCCATCACTGGACTCAGCAGAGATGTCTGTCTGATAACAGAGTCACATAGTTCCTTAACATCGTTAACCTCAGTTATCATCTGTCTTAATGACTATAGAGTCATTATATTTAGGAATGACTATTCCTGAAATCTCATTTTGTATAGTATCTGGAGATACTGTACAAGCCAACGAATTATTTTCACACATCTTACATCTCAGTTCACCCGGGTGAAAGTCTTAGCTGTGCTGCCCCATCATACCAGGAACCACTGACCACTGATTTTATTCTTATGGACAGCCAGCCAGTCAGTGAGTAAGTTGACTCTAGAATCTCACCCTGAGAGTGTGCTTTCTAGGACCACTTGTATCACCAGCCCTCTTAGGTTGGGTCCCCTAGAAGCAGAACAGAAGAAAGAGATCCTTGTGCAGTGATGTATTAAGAGAATACTCTTCAAAAGAAAGCGAGGAAGCCAGGAAAGAGCTCAAGAAGAAGCTAGGCAAAGATGTGGTTTCAAAAGAAGTCTCACCTCAGCATGATCGCGTGGGGCCCTCTGGTAGGTGAATGGTCACACAAATTCATTATCCCCATTATGGGTCAGTTCCTCTGTGGGGCCAAGATGTGATGACTTGGCTTCTGTAACGCTGTGTTAATTACTCACCTGTTGTGGGCCACCCCTAAGTAGTTGACTCTTTTTTTAATTTAATTTTTTTTGTTGTTTTAGATCATTTTTTAAAATTAAATTTATTGGAGTGACATCGGTTAGTAAAATTATATAAGTTTCAAGTGTACATTTCTATAATACATCATCTGTATACTGTATGTGTACATGTGTTCAACACCCAGAGTCAGTTCTGATGGATGGTTGACTCTTATAACCCAGATATTACTGGACAAAGACACTCACTGACAGAGGGTAAAATTGGTAATTACCAATTTTTTAGGTTCCTAGAGTTCCATTGTAGGATTGTACTTATATTTTTTTTTTGTTTTTTTGTTTTTGTTTTTTTTGAGGGCAGTGTCACTGGCCCTCATATGTGAGACCCGAACCAGAGCCACTGGCATCCCAAGCCAGTACTTAACCACCGTGCCACTCAGCCGGCCCGGATTGTACTTATATTTTATTTAGCTAGATCCCTAATTGCACTTTTTGATTGTTTCCACATTGTTTCTATTGTAAACCAGAATGGAGATGAGTGTCTTCCCTAAATAATTGAGTACATGTAATTTTTTAAAAAGAGGTAGCAAGAATAGGCAAAATGTAAAAAAGAAAATCCTAGACTCACCACCTTTTTACTGTGTCTTACCTATACAATTGAAAGATGAAATCTGAGTTAGGTTTGGTTTAAAAGATGGAAATATGTTAAAGTTGTTACATGGTTATTGAGATAAGAAATGCAAATTAAAATGGAAATGAAAATTATACAAAGAAAATTTTGATAAGTAAAAAAGAGTAGAAGTTTAAATTTGTTAGAGAATATAGTTCTAATATTTAGGTACCCAGATGAATTTTCTAATCCCTTAATAAATAAATAAAAAAGACTTGGCTGAAAATCAGGTTGAGGGATTCTCTTATTGACTAAGTATGTGAAATCAGACCTGTATACCACAATTATTTCATAGTAAATAATTTATGAATATGTATACATCCATAAGTGGGAAGGAGGCAACACAAGAAACTGTCCAGAAATACATAAGTTAAGGGGATGGATTTTTTAAAAAAGAAGAAAGGAATTGTATGTAAAGCTAACACTAGGGATTTAGGTAAAGGAAAAATTGAAGGAAAAAATGGTATGCTTTCTTCCAAGTTTATTGAAAACATATCAGAAAATATTTATGTAGGAAAAACAAAGTACTTACAAAAAAGAATGAATTAATATAAGATAGAAATTGATTAACTCAAATGTCTGAGATGTTCAATTTTGAAAAAAAAAAGTCTTAGCTACAAGGATACATATATAGCTATATAAACAACAACAACAAAAAGATAAACTACTTTCATAAAATTCACAGAAGCCGATGCTGCTTCTATGACACTGAGCATGATTTTGTTGTTGTACTGTCATCAGCCACTCTTAAAATAAGGAAACAAATGTTAAGTGGCAAGAAAATGGTACATTTTTAAGAGTATAGCAAGACTATAAACATTAAGCAGCATTAGGGTTTCAAAAATAAACAAATTATAGAAAAACTTCATTAATGATTTACAAGAGAGGATACACATCATGTTAATTAAATTTACAGATGATACCAAATTGGATAGTGTTGACAAAAACAGTGAGGGCGGATAAAAGGGACCTAAAGTGGTTAGAAATATGGGCAGGAAATGAAATGTGATTCAACCTTGAAAAATGTAGCTAATACATCTGGGGAAAATAATCAGAAACATAGCCATTCAATTGGCAGGATATACAGTACTTGGAAAGCAGTAATACCAAGAGACTTTCAGATGATAGTGGGTAGCAAATAATATATGATCTTGTAATGCAATATGAGAGTAAAGTCAGTCAATGAGATTTTAGTCTGTATATGCAAAAGCTTCACATCATATAGCTGGAAGATAGAAGTTATGGTACTGTTGAGATCACAATGAGAATACTAGTTTAGGGAATTAAAGCCTCAAATAAGTAAATTGAATACCATTTAAACTGGCAAATAAATGTATCATGGGATTCAAACTTTAACTTGTAGGAAAAATTTAAAATAACAAAACATACAACATTTGTCCATCTCTTACTGAGTCTAGTTATGGTAACATTTCACAAATAGTTGCAAGATGTAACATCATGGAAGCCAAGTCATTTTTAAAGGTAAAATAAGGGATTTATAGTCAAGTAATGGGATGAAATTAAGTAACGGAAATTTAAGACTAAATCCGGGAAATGTTTTCTGACAGTGAAATCTATTAGTCTCTGGAATGGATTCCCTAGAGAGGTGAGGGGAAGTTTCATTGCTGTAGTCATTGGACTAGATCAAGGCTTGGATGACACATTATTAAAAGAAAAAAAAAAACAGTAAAAAGTAAAAACTAATTTGACCATTCTTCATTTGGGAGGAATGCACACAACAACTTTGTTGGGTCTCATCCAATTGTCTTAGATGGTCTCAGACATCTCTGACATGTTCTGTCCTATCATTAAGGAATTACATGTTATTTTTTAATTAATGGTTTCTAAAAGGCCAGATTCATATTTTCCAGCTCATGGGCTTCAATTTCCTGAGTTATTATTATTTTTTCTTCCAAGTCATAGAAATGCTAGCAAAGAAAACACCCCCGCTTTTTTTCCCTGTTGATGAGATATGGCCTTAAGTATTCCAAGCTTTTTGGATCAGATCAGATGAGGTAGCTGAACTCCGAAGTCTCACTTACACCAGTGCATTGAAAACATATTTTTGCTGCAGTTTTGCAACCACAACTATGCAATATATAAAAATTCATTCACTTCCTTTTCTGGGTTAATCCACAGAGAGATTTTTACCAGATGGTGTCCTGGAGGTACTATTTACTTTTAGCAAAGCAATATAACTGAGTTTGAAAAATATGAAGTATGCACTTCATCCCAACATTAAAACATTATGTTAAATTATCTTTGGCTAAGGTTTGTCTATCACTTTGTTCTGTGTCCCAGCTTAGCGAAATGAATATGTAAGAAGCATTCTTTTAAATAGCTATCAATTTTAACCCGAAGTATGATTATTCTAAGCAAAACCAAAAACAAATTAAAATTAAATTATGTACCAGACTTTAAGAGGTAAACTTTATATATATATATATACACACACACACACACACACACACACACGTATACATATAGATGTATATTTATTTATTTATTTATAGTTTGAAGTACATATATACATACTGTATTTCACATTGTTAGTCCTTGTTATTATCTCTGTAGAAAGAAGTAAAGAAAATAGAGGCTCTTCCCCTTCAAGTGCTTATCAGCCTAGCGGAAAGAAATATGTGAGAAGCAACTATGGGTGGTACAAATACGTATCAGTTATTTAATAAAAGCACTTAGATAGAAGGGTGCAAATTTTGTAGAAGGTGACAAATAGATTTGATTCAGTGGAGTGGAGAATCTGTGAGGTCTAATAAGAAATGAGCTGGTGAGATGGGACCATAGATATGGAATAGAGTGTATTAAGTCTCTCTAGAGAAACAGAACCACTAGGATGGAGAGTGTGTGTGGAGCTATCAATCTGATCTAATCTATATGTTTTTTATGGTTACAGAGACTGGCGAGTCCAAACTCTACAGATCTCATGTTTCAGTTCAAAGGCCATCAGGCAGGAAGAGCTGATAGGACAGTTTGAAGGCTGTCACCCAAGAGAATTCTCTCTTACTCAGAGGAGGGTCAGCCTTTTGTTTTATTCACACTTTCAACCGATCGGATGAGTCTCACCCACATTATAGAGGGATATCTGCTTTACCCAGCCTACTGATTTAAATGTTAATCTTATCCAAAAACACCTCATAGGAACACCTACAATAATGTTTGACCAAATATCTGGGTACCCAGTGGCCCAGTCAATTTGACACAAATTAACTGTCACACAGAGACTGAAAAGAATTTGAACTATAGAGAACAATTGTAAGTTTTTGTATAGGGAAATAGCATAATAGAAGTAGCACTTAAAGACTGTTCTAATGTACATAGAAAAGGTGGGAGAAGCAGGGGTGATTCAAGAGAAGTTTGTAGCTGTGTGAAAAGAAAGGAAGAAGATCCAAAAGACATTTCTTACAGGGGAGAAATCATGCCTTGGTCATGAGCTACAAGTGTAAAGAAAGACTACTAATATTAATTTATACAATGGAGTATTACTCCGCTGTAAAAAAATGAAATCGTACCATTTGCAACAATATAGATGGATCTAGAGAACATTATGTTAAGTGAAATAAGTCAGTTGGAGAAAGACAAATACCATATGATCTCATTTATATGTGGAATCTAAAAAACTGAATGAATGAGCAAAGTAAACAGAAATATCCTCAGAGAGATAGAGGAAAAACTGATGGTTGCTGGTTGGGAGGCGAGTGGGGATGAGGGAGAAAGGGAAGGGATGAGATAGCATAAATTAGTAACTATGATATTGCCACAGGGATATGAAAGACAGTTTGGGGAATATAATTAATAATGCTGTAAATATTTAGTAGGGTGTCAGATGGTCACATGTCTTGTTAGGGAGACCACTTCATGGATGCAGTAGAGGCTTGATCACTGCACTGTACACCTGAAGCTGATGTTGTATAATATTGTATGTCAACTATAATTGAATATATAGATAGTCACAGGGTATGGAGTATAGTGTGGGGAGTGCAGTCAATGGAATTGTAGTAGATATGTATGATATGGGGTAGCTGTGGGTTGGGTAGGGGGGTTGTCACTCTGAGGGGTAAACAGTATAACTATTGCACTGTGTTGTACACATGAAACTAATTTAAAATAAAATAAATAATGATAGATATTAACTTGGTGATGTAGAGTCGTTAAGTGGAAATGGGAAAATTGAGAAGATTATTTTGCTTTATTCGGTGTCCAAAAATGATTCCTTCTGTCCGCCTATAAAAAACCAATTTTGAAAACCACAATTTTCTTCTTTACCCTTAAATATATATTTTTTTGAATTTTGAGGGAAATAACTGATCAGTTCCAATTCTGGTATAATTAAAACATAGGTTAGTATAATATGTTATGAAGAATGTAATAGTATAAGATAAAGTTTAAATGTTAACAAGCCATCCAAGTAGAAGTGAGTTACATATGTTACATAAGTACAAGTGAGTTGAAAACTTTTTTTTTTTCTTATTGATTAAGTGGTATTACACCAAGAAAGCAACTCTTCTAATATCACAGAACTTGAGCACCCATTTATTAGTTTGGTGATGTTTGTTCAATTTTCAACAAAATTGAAAAGTTCCTAATCTAAGTAGGCAAGAAAATGAAAAACATAAGTTAGAGGTAAATCTTGACTTTTACAATTCACACTTTTAAACAATATACCTTAAGTCTAATCACAGAAGCAGAATTCAAACCTACGTAAATAAAATTTATATGTTTGTATAATATTAAGTTAAGACAATTCTGAACTATTATTACATGGTAGCCTGCTGGGTAGCAAACAGTTCAACTTGCAGAGTTTTTACTTCTTTGTATTTGTTATTTGTGTTGCTTTTTGCTGCAACTTCCAACTTCTTTAAGGTTCCTTAGATGCCAATTCCGAAGAAAGGGCAGGAGTTTGGGTGGGAGACGTCTGAATCTCCACTCTGCTTCGACCAGGGCAACTTCAGATTATTTTTGCTTTTTTGGTTTTCTAAAAAGGATTTCTTGGGGCCGGCTGAGTGGCGTGGTGGTTAAGCGCTGGCCTTGGAAGCCAGCGGCCCCGGTTCAGTCCCACATATGGGGGCCAGTGACACTGCCCTCAAAAAAAAAAAAAAAAAAAAAAAAAGGTAAAAAGGATTTCTTTTTTCCACTCCTGAAAACACAATTTTGAAAAACCACAATTTTATTATACTTTACTCAGATATATTAGAAATATTTGTCAGTTATGCCTAAAAATAAAGGCAATTAATAATAGATATTTAATAACATATATAAAAATATAAATATATATTTAATAATAGATATTTAAATAATCTATATTTAACTCTTAGGAATAGAACTTTTTTATAAACATAAAACTATGATTCTACTTTTTAAAACAGAATTATTGAGATGTAATTTATACACCATGCACTTTACTCATTTAAAGTGTACAATTTAATGGTTTTGATTATATTCACAGAGTTATGGAACCATTACCACAATCAATCTTGGGACAATTTCATTACCCCAGGAAAAAAACCCCATATACATTAGCAGTCACTCCACATTTCCCCCTAACCCTCCCAGCCCTACGCAACCTTTAATCTACTTTTTGTCTCTATGGATTTTTCTATTCCGGACATTTCATATGAAAGGAATCATATAATATGTGGTCTTTTGTGACTCGTTTCTTTCACTTAACCTAATGCTGTTAAGATTCACTCATGTTGTAGCATGAATCAATATTTCATTCCTTTTTATTTCTGAATAATATTCCATGTAGATACTGAGGTCATACAATTAAGTTCGCAAACTCATCCTAGAAAAAGTGCTCCATACCTCATTGCTGAATATCACTATGGCCATCTTCGAAGTACTCCCCTTGGGAAGCTATGCACTGATGCCAGCACCTAGTCCATCCTTCAAAGCGATTTTGGAACTCTTTTTCTGGAATGGCCATCAAAGCTGTCATCATATTACCCTTGATGTTCTGAATGTCATCAAAATGTCTTCCTTTCAACATTTCCTTTATCTTCAGATAAAGTCATTGGGGGTCAGATCAGGTGAGTAGGGAGTGTGTTCCAGTACAGTTTTTTGTTTCCTGGCTAAAAACTCCCTCACAGACAGTGACAGGTGAGTTAGTTCGTTGTTGTGATGCAGGAGCCATGAATTGTTGACAGAAAGTTCAGGTCATCTAACTTTTTCATGCAGCCTTTTCAGCACTTCCAAATAGTAAACTTGGTTAACTATTTGTACAGTTGATACAAATTCATAATGAATACCCCTCTGATAGTGAAAAAAGATTAGCAACATCGTTGCAACAAGTTTGCAAACTTAATTGTCAGACATCATTACCATATTTTATTTTTATGATTCCAGTTTTGCATGTTCAACTTAACCAAATTTTTATTAACGCATGTACAAGGATAGAAGACCATTTGTAAACCATGTAAAATCTTCATTTGATTCAGATATAATTATTGCATACAAGATGATGTGATAGACACCATAAGAGAGATCAAAATAAAGTAAAATAACTATTTTAAGAATTCTGTTTTCTGATTTACTAAGCTCCCTGTATTTTCTAATGTTCTTACTCCAATATTCGGTGGATAAGCATCATTGTTGTTAATCACAAAGAATTGGGACTTTATGCAAGTTATTTAACTTTTCTGGCTCTGATTACTTACCTGAGAAACAAAATGGTAACATTAAAAAATATAAATGAAATAATATGTACAAAGTGTTCAAACAGGACCTGAAACATAGTTACTTCTCATTTAACTATGCTGCTAAGATCAGAACTAATTTATTGACTTCTAGGACCACACTATTAGATGTTCAGTAGCCACATGTGGCTAGTGGCTATTTTATTAGACAGCACAGATATAAAACATTTCCAACATTGTAAAAAGTTCTATCTAACAGCACTGCTATAGGATCTTAAAATGCAGTATTACGGATAGAACATACACATGACTACCAAAGAAGGACGAAAATTCTTAGGGAGTGATTTAGACAGTATTGCATATGCACAGAGTGGGTTGAGATCTCATCCTTTTGTCATGGTCAAAGTCCTGGAAGGAGACGCTATTTGAGCTAGACCTTGAAGGATAGGCATACACAAAGGAAAAGGATCCTTAGTAGTATCATTCAGCATGTACATACTAAAAGCACAAGGCATTTAAATGAAGGATTTATTGGGAGAGAGAGAAGTGAAAATAATACTAAGGCATTAGAGAAGGATTGTATTATAGAGGGTTTTTCCTTGTTTAAAGTGTTTTGTGCTTCTTTCTGTCAACATTGAAAGGCATCAGATATTGAGAAGGGAAATGATACATACTTTTATTTAATGTATAAAAGTGATTCATAGTGTACCAGTTTTCCCTGTAATAGCCTTTATAGCAAATAAAATAAATAATTTTTTTCTGAATCAGGATCCAATCCAGGATTAATCACACCCTGCATTTATTGTCATTTCTCTTAGTCTCCTTTAATCTGGAATCATTTCTCTGTCTATGTGTTTCATGAATTTGACATTTTTTAAGGAGTACAGACTAGATATTTTGAAAGATATCCTTCAATTTAGGTTTATCTGATGTTTCTTTATGGTTAGATTCAGGCTATGAATTTTGATAAGGATATCATAGAAGTGATGTTGTGTCTTCCTCAGTGTATCATGTTTGAAGGTATTTGATGTCTTTTTTTCCCCATTTCTGTTGATGTTACCTTTGGTCATTTGGTTTAGGTGGTAGTTGGCAGGTTTCTCCATTGTGAAGATACTTTCTTTCTCCCTTGTAATTAATAGGAATTTTTTAGTGATTCATGAGAGACCATAAAGATATCCTATTCCTCATCAAATTCTCATTCACTTTTGTAACATATATTGATGATTTTTGCCTAAATCTGGTATTGCTATGCTACTTGCCAAATTGTGATATTCTAACTCTAATATTCCTTCTACATTTGTTAGTTGGTGTTCTTCTACTCTAAGGAAAAGCTTTACCTTCTGTCCCATTTAAAAATAAATTTATATCAGAATGGACTCATGGACTTCACATTATTTCAATGCATATGCTGTTCCAAATTTAGCCAGTCGAAAGCTCTTCAAGCTGGTTCTTGTGTCCCTTTTGACAGTCTGCAGCATTTTTTGATCACTTCCTTGCTTTCTGATATCACAAGACATTCTCGACTCATCTTATACATTCCTTCCCTCAGTCCTTCAATAAGCTTTTCTTCAAGGAGTCCTGGTTTATTTTAATGCTTAAAATCAAGATCTGCATATTAGGTATCCATATTATCACCAGCTTTTCAATTCTTTTAGGCCCAGTGTTGTCTTTTGAATCATGTAAGTGTATTGCCTTTAAAGGAATTACAATTTAAAAATTTAGACCTGAATATACCAGAAATCACAAACAGATTGTGAAGCCAGTGAATGTAACATTAGGAAGAAATTGTAATATAGTGTTTGAAGATGGAGAATTTGGAGTTGGATAGCTCTTGGTTCAGATTTACCACCACCACTTACTAGTTTTGTAATTTCGTACCTTATTGGGTTGTTGTGCTAATTTACTGAGATGTAAAACTAGTGACACGTAACATACATTTAAACATAGGTAATGCTTTGTGAATAAGTATACTTATACGTAGCACAGTATTAAACCTTATATTCAGAACACTTGTTGAGTTGAATTATAATGCTTTTCTCCGTTAACTAAGATGCATTTCTAGATTCATTAGTAGTGGAATGTTCCTGAGCATTCCCTAAGACCATGAAAAAAACATGGAGTCAAATAACTTACAGACATGGAGACAATAAAACAGACTGGAGTTGCACTTCAGCTCCTGGATGTGCTGAGTTGATAGAAACTTGAGTTAACAATGCCTAGATAAGGCTTGTTAGATACAGGCAGAAATAATTTATGAAAACCATTTATTCCAAAAACCTTTAACCTATACCTGTCTTATTACTAAATTTCCTCAGGTCTACTATTATAGTATTTTATACTTTGCCACTTTGGGAGTAGGGATGAAAGTGAGATGCTGGAAGAATAGCAGAATTAATATATATAAGCAGGATTTAATATATAATAGATCTCATGCAGTTTAGCATAGAGAGGAATAGAAAGGAGAATGTTATTGTAAATTAGATTTTCAGGTGGTTCATACTCGTACAATGTGTAAGTGTTCACATAGATTCTCATCAAGTTCAGGAAGATGGCAAGTTGATTGGTTTTTCAGCCACAACTATTACATTTTCATATTCCCCAATAGTTATGAACCATTTCATATTCAAAATACAGAAGTGGCCACTGATGAAACTACTATTATTTTCACTAGTATTTACTCCTACCCTGCCAAATCAGCAACCTGTTGAGTGTTTTGGCAGCCTGTGCAAATATGATGGCGGATAGTCACATATACTATAGCAAAGAATAGTGCTGGAAAAGAACCTTTTCCTTCAGCTTAATTTTCTGCATTTCGTAACCTGTTCCCATGATTATTTGAACCAGCAGAGGAAAAAGGAACAATCCTAATTTATAAATGATTGCCAACATGAATTAGATATTTTTCCTACTTGTCTTTACAGAGTTTACCTGATAAGAATATATACACATATATGCATACATTCTTGGAGTGGTTGGGTAGAGTGTGTGCGTGTGCACATGTGTATGCATTTTAGAAATAATGAAGAAACAGAGATAAAAATTGTGATGGGTAGCTAAAAGGTTTCTGTCTACAAACATGTATGCAAAAATATGGAGGAGAAAATAAGGAAATAAGGTAGCTATTATATGAGAATTATGTAATAACTATATGATGGAATTTCATATATTTTTAAATTTAAAAAATAAGATTTTTTTATATTCTCATTACCTTATACTTGGACCCATTTTCTGAGCAGCATAGTGAGGATTAATGAGGTAGTATATATACGGTACCTTTACGTTTCACAGTTAAAAGACATTATGAAATAGGTTTTGCTACTGTAAAAATGTATTGCAGGGTGGCACAGACTTGTCATGACGTGTGCAGCTGCAGCTGTTTTCAGAAGACCATGAAGAGTGGTGTAGGTTTGTCACTGTTCCAAACTTCTCAGCGATTATTAATGAATATTTCAACTTGGATATATAAAACTATAAGCTGGATTGCATTAGGTCTCAGTACAAAAAAATTGCTAGTGGGATGTTCAGGTTTTCTATTTCCATTGCTTTACAGGGTTGCTCTAAAATTATTGTTTCTTAACATACAAAACACAGGTTGAGATGTAGGCCTTTATCTTTTGTTACTCCTTATATTCACCCTGCATAGTATCATCAACTCTAATAGTTTTATCTATGATGCATATATGACAGCTTAAACCACACCTCCCTGTCACCATTTTCTGCTGTACCAATACAGAAACAACACTTAGTGCTCCAAACAGATCATACTCTTACTTCTTCATACTGTTTGTTCCACTAGGAACACCTGATTCTCAGGAGCCCTGCTGTTTCATTCCAGGGCTTAATTTACTTGACATCTATTCATACTTCAAGATAACTCACAAACCACCTCTACTAGAAAGGTTTTCCTGACTACTTACCACCTGTTCATGGGCTTTCTCTCCATCATCATCATGGCTGGAAAAGTGCCGCAAGTTTTTGTTCCCATAGCACCGTGCACTTCCTGGTTTCATCCCTCACAGCATATTGAATAACATATTTCAATGATAGAAGACTATTACGCATTAATTATTTTTTTCATTTTTCTAGCCTTATTGAGATATCATTGACGAATAACACATTATTTTAAACTGAAAAAAGTATGACCTATATAACAATCCACTAAGGATATATGCAAAATATAAAGCCTTTAAAAACGAGCTACTTTTTAAGTGTATAATAAACTCAATGAGCATGTTTGTATGTGGTATGAAATAAGTGCACAATGTCAGACATGAATTTCATTAAGATTCTGTATTGCAAAGAACATGTATTAAAATGTAAATAAACAGGAAAAAATAACATTTAAGATGAATAATATAAAGCACTTTTGGAATGGCAGAAATCCAAAAATCTCTTCCTCCATTAAATTAACAAAACCTCTGGCAGAATGGTCAAAATCAACTTTTTGAGACTTTTGGAATTTAACCAAAGCCTTGCAACAATCTGAGGAACACGTAATCAAGAAAACTGGCTGAGTCTCAATATGAACAACAAGCTTTGTGGTTTTTAACTTGCTTTATTCCTGTAATCCTCTCCCAAGTTCCACAGCAGCCTTGAAAACCAACACCCTCAGAACCACAGTAGCTGTGAAAAACAGCAGCCTAACAGCCACTGTAAGAGGCCGAATGGGTTTGAGCTCTCCAAGAAACCCCATCCCTAGAGAACTGTCACTGACCTGACAGCTCCCTGGACATGCCCTATTCACTGGTCTTTATTTGATCTGACTCAGAGCTCACTCAGTGAGGAAAGCTCTATTGCTGGGGTAGTTGTTGAAAACAGTTAGAAGCAATTCTTTTAATATCACAGCTGCCCAAAGCAGTGATACAAGTTGGGGCCAACAAAAGGGTGACTGACATATATAAATGAAAAATCTAGGGAATGAGATGTCTATAGGAGGCTTTGAAAATCTTGAATACAGTCCTGGAAATCTAGAAGGTCACATACCTGTATGTGCAAGCCACAGAAATACCTGAGCAGACCTTAAGATCTCAACTTGGTGTGGACTTAAGGTCTTATATAAGGCAGTGAAGAAGACAGGAATAAAGGAACAAAAGAGTTATAAGACCTATAAAAAGCAAATAAGCAAATGGGGACTGTAAATCCTTACGTTATCAGTAATTACATTAAACGTAAGTAGATTAAACACTCCAATCAACAGAAAGATTTGCAGAATGGATTTTTAAAAAAGCATTATCCCATCATATGATATCTATAGAAAACATGCTTAGATTCAAGACACAAATAGGTTAAAAATAAAGGATAGAAAAGTATAGACCATGGAAACAGTAACCAAAATAGAGCTGAAATGGCTACACTAATAACTGACAAAATAGACTTTAAGACAAAAATTGTTAAGAGTCAAAGCAGGACAATTTATAAGAAAGTGTCAATCCATTAAAAAGATTTAAAAATTATACATATATGCACTAATAACAGACCCCCAAACATACAAAGCAACAACTGACAGAATTGAAGAGAGGAATAGACAGTTCAAAAATCATAGCCTTCAGGGCCGGCCGAGTGGCGCAGTGGTTAAGCACTGGCTAGGGACGCCAGCGGCCTGGGTTCGGATCCCACATATGAGGGCCAGTGACACTGCCCTCTAAAAAAAGAGATAAATAAATAAATAAATAAATAAATAAATATAATAGACTTCATACCCCACTCTCAGTAATTGATAGAATAGTTAGAAAGATCAACAAAGAAATGGAGACCTAATAACACTACAAACTAAGAAGAACTAATAGACATCTATAAAACACTCTACCCAACAGCAGCTGAAGTGTACACAAGATATTCTCCAGAGTAGACTGTGTATATACACACACACAAATATATATATATATATATACACACACACACACACACACATACACATAAACACACACACACACACACACACACACACACACACACACACCGGGGGTGCCAAAAAAACATATACAAGTGGATACTTTAGTCAACGTTGCTCAAGCGGTAGTTCACCTTAATCAGAAGCATCTGACCAGATCATCTCATGTCTTGTCAGGGAGACCACTTCATGGACGGTGTAGACCACTGCACTGTACATCTGAAGCTGCCCCTGAATAATATTAGGTGTTAACTATAATTTAACACATATATAGTCATGGGATGTGGAATATAGTGTGGGGATGAAGTCAATGGAATTGTAATAGATATGTATGATATCGGGTGGAGGGGGCAGTGGATGGGGGAGGGAGGAGTGACTTTGTAAGGGGTGAAAAGGATAACTATTGCATTGTTTTGTACATCTGTAACTAATAATAAAAAAAAGAAAGAAAAATAAGTGTCTGGACATTGATGGTAACCATTTTGAGCACCTCTTGTAATTGCAGAAATCAAATGTGACTTGTATTCATCTTTTGTTATCAGTATATATTGAGTATTACAGTTTTAATAATTTTTTTCCTTTCTTAAAATGTGTACAAAAAAGTTTTTGGCACCGTGTGTGTGTGTGTGTGTGTGTGTGTGTGTGTGTGTGTGTGTGTGTATGGCATCATCGGGATGGCTGAGTGGTTAAGGCGGACTTAAGATCCAATGTATGTGTGTGTATGTATATATGTATATTTATACACACACATCTCAAATTTAAATGATTAAAATCATATAAAGTTTATTTTTTTCAACTGATTGGAATGAAATTAGAAACAAGTGAAGGAAATTTGAGAAATCCAGAAATCTGTGTAAAATAAACAACACACTTTTAAGTAACCAATGAATCATATAAAAATTAACAAAGGAAATTAGAAAATACTTTGAGATAAATAAAAATGAAAACAAAACAAAAATTTGAGATGCAGTTAAAGCAGTGCTTACATGGAAATTTATTGATCAGAATGCCTATATTAAATAAAGATAAAAAGAACTGAAATCAATAACCTAATCTTAAGAAGTGATATAAAGAACAAACTAAACACAATGAAGCAGGAGAAAAGAAATAATGAAGATTAGAGCAGAAATTAAATAAAAATACAGAATAGAAAAGCAATAGAAAAAATCAACAAAACCAAAATTTGGTTCTTCAAAATGATCAAAAAATTAACAAAAGTTTAGCTGGAATAACAATAAAAAATAGAAAAGACTCAAATTACTAAAATCATAAATGAAAGAGGGAGCAACAATAGTGAACATACAGAAATAAAATGAAAAGGTAATCTCAGGTAACACTATAAAGAACTGTATCACCAACAAGTTAGACAACTTAGATGAAGTGGAAAAATTTCTAGAAAGACAAATTACAAGAGAAATGAAAAATCTCAGTAGACCTGTAGAAAGTAAGTAAATGGCATTAATAATTTTAAAACCTCCCACAAAACCAGTCACAGGTAGCTTGACTGGTGAACTGTACCAAATATAAAGAACAATTAACACCAATTCTTCACAAATGCTTATTTCAGAAAATACCTGAAGAGAGAACACTTCCCAACTCATTCTACAAGGCCAGTATTACCCTGATACCAAAACTAGACAAAGACAAACATAAGAAAAAATAATATTGACCAGGATCTTCACAAATATATAATAGATGCAAAAGTTTTCAACAAAATACCTGCAAACCAAATGTAGCATCATACTAAAAATAAAAAATAATAAAAACAACTATATGTTATGATCAAGTTGGTTTTATCCCAGGACTGCAAGTTTAGTTTACTATTTGAAAATCAGCGAATGTGATACATCAAATTAATAGACCAAAGGTCAAAAGAAAAAACCCACATGATTATTTCAATAGATGCAGAATAAGCTTTGACAAAATTTAACATACTTTCAGGATAAAACACGTAATCAACTGGAAATAGAAAGGAAATGCCTTAACCTGATAAAATGCATCTATGAAAAATCCACAGCTCACATCATACTGAATGGTACAAGACAAAATAAATACTTTCCACCTAAGATCAGGGACAAGATGAGGTTGTCCACTGTCAACAATTTAACATTGTACTGAAAATTCTAGCAAGATTAAGCAAGAAAAAGAAATAATCAGCATCCAGATTGGAGGAAAAACTAAATATAACTCTTTGCAAATGGTGTGATCTCATATATAGAAAACACTAAATATACACACATATCCAACTATTATTAGATCTATTAGATGAGTTTATCAAAGTTACAGGATAAAAGACCAATACACAGAAATAATTTGTATTTCTGTTTACTGGTTTTCACAATGTGAGCCCAACTTCAAAACCTCCTACAAAGCTACAGTAATCAAGACTTTGTGGTAGCAACATAATAATACACATATAGATGAGTGGATTAGAAATAAAGTTCTAGAAATGAACTCTGAAATTTATGGTCAATTAATTTTTGAAAATGACAGGACTATTCACTGGGGGAAAGAATCGTTACAACAAATTGTGCTAGGAGAGTTAGATATCCACATGGAAAAGGATGAAATGTGACCTCTACCTCAAACCATGCATAAAAAACAGCTCAAAGTAGATCTTATGCCTAAATGTTAGAGCTAGAACTCTTAGCAGAAAATATAGGAATAAATATTGATGATCTTGAGTTAGATAATGGTTTCTTAGTCACTAAGAGCACAGTGACAAAAAAAATGGATAAAATGGATTTCATCAAAATTAAAACCTTTTGTGCTTTAAAGGACACGGTCAAGAAAGTGAAAAGACAACCCACAGAATAAGAGAAATTATTTGCAAATCATATGTCTCATAAGGGACTTGTCTCAGGAATATATATGTTTTTAAACTCTCACATTACAACAATAAAAAGCACCAAACCGCCCAATTTAGTGAATCCGCAAAGATTTAAAGTTTTTCAAAAAAGACATACAAATGGTCAGTGAGCCCTGAAAAATGCTCAATATTATTAGTCATTAGGGAAATTCAAATAGAAGCCACAATGAGATACCACTTCATTCCTACTGTAAAGGCTAAAATAAAAATGATAGTAACAAAGTGTTGACAAGGATGTAGAGTAATTGGAACCCTCATATATTATTAGTGGGAATGTAAACAGCACAGCCACTTTGGAAAGCAGTTTCGCAAAATGTTACACAGAATTAATCATATGACCCAATAATTCTCCTAGGAATATACCCAAGAGAAATGAAAACATGATCACATAAAAACGTGTATATCATGTTCATAAAAGCATTTTTTGTAATACCAAAAAAGTGAAATATACTGGGATCTAAAAGTAGAAACTAAGATAAGCCTAAATGGACATTGGTAATGTACCAAAACTGTTTTCCTAAGAACTAGTAGAATCAGCTATTATTTCTGTAGATTCTGGGCATTATTATATTAAGAGCAGGTATATCTCACTGGGTCCTATGGGAACACAGTTTCTGCCAATAATAAGGCCCAGTAAGACTGGCATTTTTCTGAACTATGAGTTGGGTGAGGTTATATAATATGAACAATAGGTTTCTTCTGTGTACTTCTTTTTTTTATTTCAGGTGTACAAAACAACATGATTAGACATTTACTCACCTCGCAGAATGATAACCCCAAGTCTACTACCATCTGACACCTTACATAGCTATTACAATACCATTGACTAGATTCCCTGTGCTGTGCTTTACATCCTGTGACTATATACATATATATATATTTTTAATTATAGTTGACATTCAGTATCATTTTATGAGTTTCAGGTATACAGCGTAATGGTTAGGCATTTATGCAATTTGTGAAGTGATCCCCCCAATAAGTCTAGTAGCCATCTCATACCATACATAGTTTTTACAATATTATTGACTATATTCCCTATACTATATTTCACATCCCCGAGACTATTTTGTGACTACTAATTTGTACTTCCTAATCCGTTCACCTTTCTCACCTAACCTCCCAACCCCTGTCCCATCCAGCAGCTGTCAGGTCTCTATATCTGAGTCTGTTTCTGTTTTGTTTGCTCGTTTATTCTATTCTTTAGATTCTACATATAAGTGAGATCATATGGTATTTGTCTTTCTCAGTCTGGCTTATTTCACTTAGCGTAGGTCCATCAATGTTGTTGCAAATGGTAAGATTACATTCTTTCTTATGGCAGTGTAATAATACTCTATTGTATAAATGTACCACAATTTCTTTATCCAACCTTCTATTGATAGGCATTTCGGTTGTTTCCATATGTTGGCTATCGTGAATAGCACTGCAATAAACATAGGGGTGCATATATTTTTTGAATTATTGTTTTGAATTTCTTTGGATAAACACCCAGGAGTGGAGTTGCTAGGTCATTGCAAGGTAGTTCTATTTTTAATTTTTTGAAGAACATCAATACTGTTTTCCATAGTGGCTGCACCAATTTGCAATCCCACCAACAATGCACAAGGATTCCCCTTTCTCCACATACTCGCCAACCTTCGTTGTTTGTTGATTGATTGATGATAGCCATTCTGGTAGGTATGAGGTGATATCTCATTGTGGTTTTAATTTGCATTTCTCTGATGATTAGTGACACTGAGCATCTTTTCATATGTCTGTTGGCCATCTGTATGTCCTCTTTGGAGAAATGTCTATTCAGGTCCTCTCCCTATTTTTAATTGGATTGTTTGTTTTTTTGGTGTTGAGTTGTATGAGTTTTTAAAATAAATTTTGGACATCAGCCTCTTATCAGATATATCATGGGCAAATATATTCTCCCATTCAGTAGGATATCTTTTTGTTTTGTTGATGATTTATTTTGCTGTGAAAAAACTTTCTAGTTTGATTTCGTCCCATTTGTTTAATTTTCTTTTGTTTTCCTTACCTGAGGAGATACATCAGTAAAAATATTACCAAGGGTAATGTCTGCAAATTTACTTCCTATATTTTCTTCTAGGAGTTTTATAGTTTCGGGTCTTACATTTAAGTCTTTAATCCATTTTGAGCATATTATTATATATGGCATAAGAAACTGGTCCAGTTTCATTTTTTGCATGTATCTGTCCAGTTTTTCCAGTATCATTTATTGAATAGACTGTCTTCACCCCAGTGTAAATTCTTGCTTGCTTCGTCATAGATTAAATGACCACAAAGGCATGGGTTTATTTCTGGGCTCTCTATTCTCTTCCATTGATCTGTGAGTCTGTTTTTATGCCAGTATCATGCTGTTTTGATTACTATGGCCTTGTAGTATAATATGATATCAGATTATGTGATACTTTCAGTTTTGTTCTTCTTTCTCAGGATTGTCGTGGCTATTTGGGGTCTTTTATGGTTCCATATATATTTTAGGATTATTTGTCCTAGTGCTGTGAAAAATGTCATTGGTATTTTGATAGGGGTTGTATTGAATCTGTATATTGCTTTCGGTAGTATGGACATTTTTGCTATGTTAATTCTTCCTATTCGTGAGCATGGTATATGTTTCCATTTATTTGTGTCTTTAATTTCTCTCTTCAGTGTCATATATTTCCTGAGCACAGGTCTTTTACTTCCTTGGTTAAATTTATTCCTAAGTATTTTATTTTATTTTATTTTATTTTATGGTACAATAATAACTGGAGTTGTTTTCTTAATTTCTCTTTCTGATAGTTCATTATTGGTGTATAAAAATGTAACCATTTTCTGAATATTAATTTTGTATCCTGCTACTTTACTAGATTCACTTACCAGTGCTGATAGCTTTTTGGTGGAATCTTTGCGGTTCTCAATATATAATATTATGTCATCTGCAAATAATGACAGTTTTTACTTCTTTTCCCATTTGATGCCTTATTTATTTATTTATTTATTTATTTAGTCAGTCTACTTGTTGTGGCTAGGACTTCCAGTACTATGTTGAATAAAAGTGGTAAAAGTGGGCATTTTTTTCTGGTTCCTCATCTTAAGGAGAATGCTTTTAGCTTGTCCCCATTGAGTATGATATTAACTATGGGTTTGTCATATGTGGCCTTTATTATGTTGAGATATGTTCTATTTCCACTTTGCTGAGAGTTTTTATCATAAATGGGTGCTGGATTTTGTCAAATGCTTTTCCTACATCTATGATATGACCATATAATTTTTATTTTTCATTTTGTTTATGTTGTATATCATGTTAATTGATTTGTGGATATTGAACCAACCTCACTTACCAGGAATGAATCCTACTTGGTCATGGTGTATGATCTTTTTAATGTATTGCTGAATTCGGTTTGCTAATATTTTGTTGAGGGGTTTTGCATCTATGTTCATTAGGGATATTGGCCTATAGTTTCCAGGTAATGGTGGCCTGCATAAAACGAGCTCAGATTTTTTGGAATAGTTTTAGGAGAACAGGTGTTAATTATGTTTTAAATGTTTGGTACAATTCACCTGTGAAGCTGTCTGTTCCGGGACCTGTGTTTGTTGTGAGTTTTTGATTACTGATTTCATTGGTAGTAATCTGTCTGTTCAGATTTTATGTTTCTTCTTGATTCAGCCTTGGAAGATTGTATGCTTCTAGGAATTTATCCATTTCTTCTAGATTGTCCAATTTGGTGTTGTATAGTTGCTTGTAGTATTTTCTTAATTTTTTTTTTTGTATTTATGTGGTGGCTGTTGTCGCTGCTCTTTAATTTCTTATTTATTTGGGTCCTCTATCTTTTTTATTGATGAGCCTGCTTAAAGGTTTGTCAATTTTATGTATCTTTAAAAATAAAACAACAAATCTTGGTTTCATCAATCTTTTGTATTTTTTGTTTGTTTGTTTAGTCTCTATTTCATTTATTTCCTCACTGATCATTATTATGTCCTTCCTTGTACTCACTTTGGGTTTTGTTTGCTGTTCTTCTTCCAGTTCCTTTCATTTAAACTGTTTATTTGAGGGGGTTTTTTTGTTGTTGTTGTTGTTGTTTCTCAAGGTAGACCAACATTGCTATGAATTTACCTCTTAGGACTGCTTTCTCTGTGTCCCATAGAGTTTGGATCATTTTGTTTTCATTTTCATTGACTCAAGGTATCTTTCAATTTCCCCCTCGATCCATTGTTGACTCATTCTGGGGAGACCTCTGCCACCGAGGTCTCCCTCCCAGTGTTCACTCTCTGTGGGTGTGGGGTCAGCCCATTTCACATCTCCACCCATCCTACCAGTCTCGATGTGGCCTCTTCTTTATATCCTTAGTTATAAAAGTTCCTTTCAGCTAGTCTTCAGATGATTCTTGAGGTTGATTGTTGTATAATTTATTTGTAATTTTGGTGTGATCTTGGGATGCAGTAGGCATAGTGTTTACCTAATCTACCGTCTTAGACCATCCTAAAGACTCTGTGCTGTATACTTGTAATGATTCTTTTACAGACGCTTTTTGGCCCAATTTCTATACTGGAACGGATTTTGAATCTCTAAAAATCTCTTTAGTAATGGATTATAATAGATGAGATATCTGGAAAATGATTCTGTTTCAGTTTTTAGGAGTAACTTAGCCAGTAAATGTGGTCTCAGTAATTCTGAATTCTTTCAAAATTTACCAATGAAAATCAGAATAGATTTTTTTCCTTCATTTTCAGCAACTATAAAACATGGTAGTCATGCCAGTTTCATAGATATCATGGGTATGATTTGTCAAAGCTTTTGGAATTCTAAAATGAAATATCCAATAAAATGTTTCATTTTTTAAAAAGTGAAAATAACCTTAAAAATTGTACATCTGAAACGTATATAATTTTACTAACAGTTGTCACCCCAATAAACTTTAATTTTTAAAAACTACAGACAAGAACCTAAGGGTTCGTTAACTGATATATAGAAAAATAAACTGTATTACAGTCATACAAAAACATTATTTGGCCATAAAAAGGAATGAAGTAGTGATACATGCTATAACATAGATGAATCTTGAAAGCATTATGCTATGTAAAAGAAGCCAGTCAGAAAAGGCCACATATTTTATGATTCTCTTTATATGTAGCAATGTTTTTCTTAAAACATTCAACTCTTTTGGATAAGAGATGACTTGGTGTTAAATATTATACTTACTTCATTTGTATCTTTGGTTAAGTAGAATAATGGCAAAAAGAATTACTTTTTTTGAATAGCTATGAAAGGTCGAAAGTGAAGACTTCCTATTTATTTAGCTGTCATATGCATTGCTGATATAAAGGAAAACTGAAAGAATTTCTTTCAGTGCAGTGCAGTGTGAAAGTTCATAAGGTTAGAAATAATTTTCATCCTGACTTAAACTCTTAGGTAATTTTTTAAAAAGATTTAATTATAGTTGTCATTTCTGTGATTTCTACACTGAGAAAATAGTAGGGAGAATACCCTCACTGAATGTTCTCTCTCATTCCTGAATAATTATTATATTCTTGAAACAATGACCTTGTCAGGTGACACTTAGTGGGAAGGCCAGGGAGCATCTGATTTTCAAAGTGTATGAATTCATGCATAATAATTTCACCTTTTAAAAAAATTTAACATTTTGACTAAATGAATCCTTTGACTTTTAGTAGTACTCTAATGCTGGCTCCAGTAAGTAATATTTGCCCTTGATCTAGTGATTGAAAAATAGAAAAATCCTTTTATGGAGCTTTACTATATAAGGAAAACTAAATTTATTGGATCATGCCATTTTTTGTGTTAAAATATATTTTAAACATACCGAAAAAAAGACTAATATAAGCAATATCCATATGCCTATTATACAGGTTAATACATTCTTATCATTTTGCAATGATTGTTATAGAATTTTTAAATAATAATGATGATACATTCATTATGGATACAATTCATGTCTTCCCAAATCCCATTACCTTCCTTCTCAGAAGTAATTTGTATCTTGAAATTAGTGGACTTTATTCCGAAGAGTTTTTACATTGTTATATATTTTTGTATCCAAAGGTGGTATGTGATGTGGTGCGGCATGGTTTTAAGCTATAAATGGTATTCACACTGTTTGTCATTCTGCAATTTGCTTTTCCCCTTAACATCTTATTTTTGAGATTTATTTTCATTGGTATTTTACATGGCATTCCATTTTAAGAATATGCCCCAGTTTTTCCATTCATCTCTTTATAAACATTTGAATAGTTTCTTTGTTTTCAACTATGGAAAGCAATGCTACAGTGAACATTCTTGGGCCTTTCTCCTCGTGCTCATGTATAAAACTTTTTGCCTAGTTATTTACTTAAGAGTGGAATTGCTGGCTATATGTGTAAATTGAACTTTATTAGATGTTGCCAAATTGTTCTTCAAAGTAGTTGTACCTATTTACATGTCAGCTCCATTCTCATTCATTTGATAAACACTTTATTAGATATAATCTATGTGCCGTAAAGTTTACCTATATAAAGTGTTTAATTCTTGGATTTTAGAATATTTACAGAATTCTACAACCATCACCAAAATCTAATTAGAATGTAATTTTATCACTCCAAAAAGAGATCTTGTACCTATTAATGGTCACTCATTTACTCGTGTCTCAGCTCTATGTAATCACTAATCGACTTCCTGTCTCTATAGATTTGCCTATTCTGAACATTTGTATATATGGCATCATACAACATGTGCTCTTTTATAACTGGCTTTTTCCACTTATAATGTTTTTGAAGCTCAACCATGTTGTAGCATGTATCAATATTTCACTTTTTTTTTCTGCTGCTGAATAATATTACTACATTTATCTAACCATCATTTGGTGGACATTTGGGTTGTTTCCATTGTGAATAATGCTACTATGAACATTTATGTACAAGTTTTTGTGTGACTATATATTTCCTCTTTTTTTGTGGGGGCTGTGGATTTTCCAGAGTTGTTAGGCTGGATCATATGATAACTCTATGTTTAACATTTTGAGGAACTGCCTAAAGTAGTGGCATTATTGCACAATCCCACCAGCAGTATACTAGGGTTCCAATTTTTCCACATCCTTGCTAATACTTGTTATTGTCTCTCTTTTTATTACGATTTTTCTAGTGGGTATTTAATGGCATCTCATTGTGGTTTTGGTTTGCATTTCCTTAATCACTAATGAGCATTTTTTCACATATGTATTGGCATTTCTATATCTTTGAAATAATTTCTATTTAAATCCTTCACCTATTTTTAAAATTGGGTTTTTAGTCTTTTTATTATTGACTTTTATGTATCCTTTATATATTTTAAGTACATATTCCTTATCAAATATATGATTTACAAATACTTTCTCTCTTTTTGTAGATAATCCTTTCACTTTCTTGATGGTATCTTTTGAAGTACAAAAGTGGTTTTTTTGTTTGTTTGCTTTTATGAGGGCAGTGTCACTGGCCCTCATATGTGGGACCCGAACCAGGGCTGCTGGCTTCCCAAGCCAGCGCTTAACCACCGCTCTAATCAGTCGGCCCTGAAGTACAAAAGTTTTTAATTTTGATGAAGTCCAATTCGTCAAACTTTTCTTTTATTACTTGGGCTTTTGGTATCATAGCTAAGAAATCATTACTTAAGCCAAAGTCAAGAATACTTACTCTCATGTTTTCTTCTATGGGTTTTATAGTTTTAGCTCCAACATTTAGGTCTTTGATCTATTTTGACTTAAGTTGATATATGGTATGACGTAGAGATCTACTTCATGCTTTTGCCTGTGGATTTTCCTTTGTCACAGTACCATTTGTTGAAAAAGGTATTCTTTCCCCCATTGAATTATTTTGGCACCTTTGTTGAAAATCAACTGACCATAAACATGAGGGTTTATTTCTGGAATCTTAATTCTGTTTGATTGATCTAATATGTTTATCCTAATTGACTTTGTAGTAAGTTTTGAAATTTGGAAGTGTGAGTTGTACAGCTTTATACTTCCTTCTCAAAATTATTCTGGTTCTTCAGGATCCCTTGCATTTTCACATAAATTTTAGGATCAGCTTGTCAGTTTCTGCAAAAAGGCATCTGGGATTTTGCTAGGTGTTATGATGAATCTGTAGATCAATTTGGAGCATATTGCCATCTTAACAATATTAAATCTTCCAACCCATGACCATTGGATGCCTTCCCATTCATTTCTTTAAAAACTTTTTTCAACAGTGCTTTGTAGTTTTTAGTGTACAAGTCTACCCTTCTATTGTTACATTTATTCCTAAGTATTTTATCTTTGTTGATGCTAATGAAAATGGAATTGTTTACTTAATTTTATTTTCAAATTATTCTTTATACATTGGTAGTATATGGAGATACGATAGCTTTTTATGTATTGGTCTCATATCCTGGAACCTTGCTGAACTCGTTTAATTGATCTAATAGCTTTCTGTTTTTGTTTTCGTTTTTTTTTTTTGATTCCTTAGGGATTTATATACAAGAGCCAGTATAGAGTTTATTCACACTATTGAGTATTTAATCTCAGTAACTGTATTTTCACTTCTAACTTCTTTCCACATCTACCTGTTCTTATTTTATTTCTGCCACTTTTATAATTTTTTGTTGTTGGAAATTATTTCTTCATCTATGCTTTCAAACATCTTAAACATACTTCTTTTTAAAGTCTTTTTCAGACTGTTTCAATAAAACTAATTTTATGTGGAGTGAATCATTTTCTGACTGTTGGTTTGTTGATTCTGTTGGATACCAGTGTCAAGATTAGATTTCTGTGAATTTTGGTTTGCAGGCCTACTTTAAGTGAGAAGTTTTAGGAGTGTTTTGTTCTTTTTATTGGACTCTGCTCATTTCTGTCTATGATGATCTTTCAGTTACCTGCATCTGGCTCTCCAAGACTTCTTCTAGCCAGGCATAGATCTTATATTGACAGCTTGGTGTTCAGCCCAGAGTGATATATGAGTTCTACAGATTCAGCCACTGAGCCATCTTTCATGTGAGGGGTTGCCCCAAACCATCCCCGACTGTCAAACCATATATCTGTCTATTCCTTGTTTCTGTGAAACTTTAGGCCTCTTACCACACTGGAGCCTAATTCCTGGCTACCACTGTTTCTTTTCAGAGCCCAGCAAGCAAAAAGCCTCAGCACGATACATTGTTTTGCGTTTCTCTTTCCATTCAGGTCCATAGAGACATATATCTTATTGATAAACCTTATTTCTGTGTTTTGTTTTTAGTTATCTATATTATATTTTATCTGCTGTGTTTTCTATTTTGAGCAAAGGGTGTATGTCAAATTTTACATCAAATTGTAAATTTTACATGCAAATTTACTTCTGCAATATCAAAAGCCCAATAATATTTATTCTTTAGGTTAATTTTAAATTGTCACTAGGTTGAAACTAATGTATCTGTTCTCACATATGGAATGTTATGTTATTATCAAACAAGTCACATAAAATAAACATTATATTTTCAGTAGTAACTATTACTTGAATGTATTTGCTCTTTGACAGGCAATGTGCTGAGTATTTTACCAATATTATCTTATTCAATCACAACAACCTTACAAAGTTGATATTGAATAACCTGAATTTTAGACAGTTCAAGAACTTGCCAGTAATCAGTAGAACCACTATTCAAATCCAACTTTGTCTGGTTTAAAAACCTGTGCTTTAAATCACTTTTTTATGCTTTTATATATAATTGTGGAAAAGTTTGCATTTTCTTCCTTTTTATAAATTAGTGCAATTTGAATGATATTTTGTTATAGAAAATCAAAAACCTCTCTAAGAAGGAAGCAGACTGGAAGTTTTAAGCATTTGGTCAGAGATTTTTTACTATTGTTTACTATAGTATAGGATTTCTAAATATAGTTGAGGGACATTCCCTAAACTAAAGGGATCATTCCTGATAAATTATCGTTTTTGGTACTGTTGAAACTTTTTTTTTTTTTTAGGTTTTATTGGGGAATTGGGGGAGGGGAACAGCGTTGGGGAATCGGGGAAGGGGAACAGACAAGTTGCTGTCTTTTTGTTCTTCAGTCTAGTTGCGGAGGATGTTGCTTCACTGGCCCATGTTGGTATCGTCATTGCGTTCTTCCCGGATGAGGCAGATCAGTCGCCGGCCTCTGGACGGCTGCTCACCGCGGCTATTGGCAGCTCACGCTGGCTGTCGGCCACTCATTGTAGCCTATGGCAGCCCACTGTAGCAGGGGCTGCAGTCACGCCGTTGCCGGGGCTCGCACAGCCCAACTCCAGGTGGAGCTATTGTTAGCTGTAGAGGGCAGTGTCACTGGCCCTCATATGTGTGATCCGAACCGGGGCCGCTGGCATCCCCAAACCAGCTCTTAACCAATGTGCCCTCGGCCGGCCCCTGTTGAAACTTTCGAAGGTGATGGTGAGAGACTTTTTTTTTCCATCTGTTCATTTTCTTTACTTTTATAAGATCTCTTACATAAAGGGACATTTGTGATTATGTGGCTTTGGCAGCTTCATATTTTCCTATAGAGTTAATTCTTACAACTTTATATTCTAAGGAGAGTACCAAAAAAGGAGGTGAACCTAATTACAGAAGAACAAAAGAAAGGTAGAGTTGGCATTAATGAATTTTGCGGTGTCTTTGGGAGTTTGGGGCAAGATTCCTGTAGGAATCTGTAGGTGAAGAATTAAACCTAAACCCTATATCCTGCCAGCATTTATTAACTGAAATATTTAGGTATTTCCAGTAAGGGGAAAAAAAAAAAGCAGAAGTTCTCATTCTATACTGGATAATTGAACTTAAGGATAAAGAATAATAATGACTGGGCAATCGTAGTATTGTAAAGGATTTTAATGTGTAAGAAATCAAGAATTAATGTAGCAGGTATAAAAATCAATGCCTGAGGACGTGTGTATGCCAGCGCTCTACGAGGCTGATTATAGAGTAGAACATTGGAGGAACATGATTTTAGATAGTTTTTAGTGATGAAATAAGTAAGAGGGCATCGAATAAGTCTTAATGGATTGAAACTATCTGCTGAAATGAAGCACCTCCATAACTTTCTTCTAATTGTAGGCGATGGTTTATTGGAAATCTCAAGTTTGAACTACTCAGGTTCTGTATCCCTTCCCTCTAGGGCCAGTTCAGCCCTTCATCCTGTCAAAGCAGATAAAACAGAACAGCCTGCAATTTGCTATAAAGGGGTCCTTGGGATGAAGCATTTTAATGTCCATAAAGAGTAGACAAGACCTTCATTTTTAAAGACTCCCATGGAACATTTCAAACAGCATGGATTTGTCTTGGTGCCCTTTGCCAAAATTAATAGATTTGGACTGCAGAGTTGGAGGAAAGCTAAGCTTTCATGTTTACTTATCATTCAGTAATATTATACTATATATATATTTACCTTATTTTAGCCAAGATGCCCTAAAACTGACAGCACATTGTATAAATACTACTTAAATAAGAAAGACTACTAATTTTTAGAGCTATATCAGTTAAACATTGGAAAAATACAGAGTTACAACAATATTTTATAATTTAAAAATCAAATACAATGATCTAGAGAGCAGATAGAACCGATCTAAGATAACCATCATTTTTTTGTTTGTTTGTTTTATCTTTGTTTTGTTTTGTTTTAATTCTTGTCTCTCTTTATCAGTCTGGTGTTGAAGTGCCCTTCTGGTCCCACATTGCTATTCCAGCCATGAGCCTTCTGATGAGGAAATGGCACAGAGAGACGGGAGTGTAATAAAATACGATATGTGTCATTTTGAATTCTTCTCATTCTCTGAGAACAAGAATATCTTAAGCTTTGATAGAATGGTGCAATTTTATATTTTCCATTTGACTACTTTAAAAGGTTCATTGTCTTTTAATTAAACTGCAGAAGGAAGAGCAAAGATTAAAAGATGTAGTACTATAAAGGGGATGGCTTTTAGCCACAAGTACATGAGTGAAGACACCACAATAAAGCAAGATGGAGTACAGCAACAAGTTTTGTGCCTTGAAGCCTCCTCTTGTCTGACTGTGGCAGTAATTTGGAGTTAATTTGTGCAGCTTCTCAATAAGAGACTTTGTGTTTTATGTTCTTTGATTCTTCCTAGCGTCTTGTCCCAGCTGTTCTTTTATCTTCCGTTTCATGCAGCTCAATGCAGCTTATACAACTAGATATGATAATGAGGTAAACCAGTTTAGGTAATAAGCTTGGACCAGGCTCAGTCCATGGGTATTTCCTATTCATCATCTGCTTTTTACTTTCCACAAAAGAGCTACCTCAAGTAGCATTTTCCTTGAACCTCCCACTTTCTACTGTTACTGACGAGTGGAGGTTGACTTTTTCCTGTAGTGATTTGTAGTTTTAGCACTGTGTAAATGTTTGGGTTTCTACATTTGGGAATATTACTGCCTGATAATTGTCTTATTTTCCTTTGTCTGCAGGAAGATTTTTTTTTTTCTTTGTGTCTGTTTTTCTCCCTTTGCCTTCTACTCCCCCACATGTCCCCAAGTCCTTCAAGCCAATGAGGCTGTGGTGACACCTTCTGGGCAGTGCTGGGAGTGAATTACGGCCATTAAGTTCCATGGTGGTGCTAGCATAGCAAAGATTTCATGTATACTACTACATTTAGTTTTGTTTTGTCAAAAGAACAAATATAGCATTCTTCTTCTGCTCAGAGTTTCTAAAATTTGCTATAGATTGATGTCATTTCTTACTAATGGCAGATATTTGTAGTTAGCTAAACAAAAAGCCTGCTTAATCAGTGTGAGGATATGGTCCTTGGTTGGGCCTGAAAGTGAATGTTAACAGAGGAAAAATTAACGATTGCATGTCATTAGAGTATTAGCACTGTACACTACTGGTTCGTTTTCCATTCTCCGATGCAACAATATTAGGTTACATGCCAGTACTTCATAGCAGAGGGAAAATGTCCTATAAACAATCTCAGTTGAAACAGTGTCATCCATCATGACCATCTACTGTTGGTGTCAGATGGAAGTTTCTACAGAGCCATTCTTGTCCACCCACACCTCTCATCAGCTTGAAGAAACATATAAGGAGCCTTCTCTGTAGGTTCTGTTGGAGCCTTGCTTGTTTCTGATCAGATTTCATTTCTTCCACCTCTACTTCAAAGCTAATTTATTCCTGTATTAAAAGAACTTAAATTACAGCTTTTTTGTATACAGACAACATGAGCACAATAAGAGATGTGTTACCTACTTATTTATTTTTTTACTTAACCTTTGTTCTGAAACTGAACAGGCTAAACGCTGTAATTTCTAAGAAAATCATTAGATAGTTCTAGCAAACCTCCTGAAGTTTGTTATTAAATAATTTCAGAGATCTCAAGAATATTTCGTCTGTTATCTCTAATAACTGAAGAGAAGTACTGGGCAACAAAGGTGTGGCTGGCTGTCAAAGAGTCTAAAAACTACCCATCTCTGTAACATGACCCTAAGGGTGGTGTCAAATGTGAAAGCACGAGACATTAAATGGAAGGGCAGGGACACTGGTACAGCTGGGTGTGCAGCCTGTAAAATGGCACTGCATGCCTTACCTCAGCTCTTTGCATCATTCGTTGGTCAAATGTTGCATATAAAATACATACATTTATATTTGGTACAGATCCCAATATTTCTATTACGACTACATAATGAAATCAAGGGAAGGACACATTGCCTTCTCATTTTGATTTGCAAACAGATGGTAGATAGCTGGAAAATAGACTGGCGCTATAAAAAAATGGGGAAAATGCTTTCATGAAGTTAAAATAAAGCTAGTTTAAAATGCTAAGAGTGTGAAGGAGTAGCAAAATATCATGTAGTAACAGTGGAGATGATGGTTTTATTCGAAGTGGGGGAGGGAGGAGAAAGCTAGAAGGAAGCAAAAACACAATTTGGCCTAAAATTGAATTTCTCTGATAAGGCATTTCAGAAGCGGCTTGTCTTATTCACTCAGCAGCAAAATAATCATATGCGCTTTAATAATCTTTATTTTACAGGAGTGCGTTGCCAGGGTAACGGAATGTAAGCAGGGGAACAGCACCTTGCAGATCACAAAGGCAAATCTGTGAAAAGAAATTTCACTGAGTTTTTCTTTTCCTCACCAGTGTAATAATGACTCTTATTTTTCCTGCACTATTTAATAATCTCCATAAACAGTTTTTTCCCTCTTTCCCTTTTCTATAACTGTTTAAACATGGACAATAGCATAAATCTGGAACTGTCAAGCTCAGTGAGCTAAGCAACAAAAAAAACAGATGTTATATCTTTAGCATTTTTATATAATTACTTTTTATTGCTGTTTTGCCCCTGTCTCTCTCCCTTTCAACCTTATTGTTATTTCCTTCTCTCTGTAAACCAATCTGATGATAGTATTCTAAGTATAGGGGGCTTGAGGTGGAGTTGGTATTTGGCTACATTAATCAAAATTTATTAGCTAAGCTTGCCTGCACAAAGATTCTATAAAGAGGCAGAGATTGCAACTGAAACATCTATCTCTTTGCAAGGAGGTAAATTGAATTATAGAAAATAGAGTGACAAGCATTCAGGCCAAAAACTGCAAAAATAATGTTTTCTTTACACTCATACACACACACACACACGCAAATATATGCACACATATGTACATACATAAGAGAGGAGTGAAGAAGGAAAGGAAGCGGCTTATATTCCTTCTTTTTTTCATTGCTCACTGGAACCTCAATTCGTTCTAGGAAATTGGCTGATTTGAAATTAACAAAATGAAAGTTTCCAATTTTTTCTCAAAAGAGATACAGAACAATAAAAATATGCCTACTGATCATTTGATTGGATCAAATTTATGACAAATCTATGGCTTATACATATTTGCCTGTCATTTTCTTTGCCAAAAGCCATAGGCTATGAAAATGAATGTACTATGAGGCTGTAGGACTGGCAAAAAAAATTTGAAAGAGTCTTCATGAAATCAGATATGAAAATCTATGTTCAAATCATGACTAAAGGTTTGACTTCTGCCAAAAGTTTAATGTTGCCTCTTAATTTTAACATGCCCATTGTGTCCCCAAGTTGCATAGTTCATACAGTTCTTTCTCTAGGTCTGTATAACAATCAGCAACCAAAAGCAGGTGCTCAAAAACCAGTTTATCAATGGATTTTATCCTAAATAATATTCTCTCTGGGTTTTAGTGAAATTTGCTAAAGTATAGTTTTTATCATTATTGATGTTCTTCTAGAAATTATTCTTTCATTATAGATAAACCTGCACAAATACTTAAAATTCAAATAAATTAAAGCTTACCTTAAAAACATATAATGGCAAAAGAGCAAGCAAACTACAAAAGGCCATGCAAAGACTCATTAAAATAGCAAATTGTAGGGAAAATGTTCCATAGTGGTATGGCTAGCATATCTTAGATGTTTGGAAAAATAGACAAGGGTCAGTAAGATTTCTAATACTCCAAAAGGAATTTTAAACCCAAATACCACAGAAGTCAAAGTTTGATTCTTGTCACACACTATTGAAAAGTCTTGAGAAAATTTAAAACCCAACAGAGTCCATTTAAAATTTTTTCCATATTATGAAACGATTGATTTAAACTCAGCTCCTCATTATTCATTCTACATAGTCAATTCATTTGGGCTTTCATAGATCCTTTTCTTTGATACAAATTTTTATTTGATCTATATAATGTTAATTATTTCTTAAGAGATTATAGGTTCCCTAAAACAATCTAGCCAAAAGGGAAGACATCTGTCTTTCCTTGGGTTCTTGTTTACGTTCTAGATTCACTGTTCTCTGGAAATAAATTCAGCAGTGTTGGGCACAGAGTAGCATGTCTGCTTTCTTGAGCCATAATTTATCCTTGGTACATGAAAATAACCAATAATTTATGTTTTTATTTGTTATAAAGATGAGCATATGGTTGGCAAATGAAAACATGGTAATAAGTAAATATTTTGTTCATTTGATGATCTTACTTCAGCCATAAAAAAATCAAATCACCTGCTAGTGTTTGCTGTTCCTTCTTTGGTGAAAAATAATTCTTTTCCTTCACCTTCTTAATTTGGTGCAGTTTTGCAACCACGTGTAACAGAATCTGAAAACAAAAGATTTCAAAGTGAGATATGAAAACACCCTCCAGTTTTCACATGAAGAGGAGGGAGAAAACCAGTGATACAATTCTTTTTTTTTTTTTTTGAGGGCAGTGTCACTGGCCTTCATATGTGGGGCCCGAACTGGAGCCGCTGGCTTCCAGAGCCAGCGCTTAACCACTGCACCACTCGGCTGGCCCAGTGATGCAATTCTTAAGCTACTTATTTAGCCATGTCAAAGATATGAAAGAATTGGGAGGGTGAAAATTTAGGAAAGGAAGATTTTCGGAGAGAGTTGGTGTTCTGAGTGTCCTATCACTCCTCCAAGGTGAAGGAGTGGGGATACATCTCTCTTCATCTGAATCTGAGAGAGAGAGATTTCAGGGAGATGACTTGCAAAGCTTAATAAGTGACCCTATTTAAGAACTGCTATCTAACGCATGCCTGAAAAACCTGGAGCTTGAGATTGATTGGTCAGGTGCTTCAAAGGTGGAATGATGAGGAAGTAGATGTGTTGGGCAATATGCAGCCTCAGGGTTTTTTGGAGCAAATGTTGCTTAAATGTATATCGGAGGTAGGCCATATACCCAAGAAAGATGATACAAGGTTGTCTTAGACCCATATGCTGCCCTGAGGAGCCCAGTAATCCCAATAGAAAAGACCACTGCCATCTTCTCAAGAGCTGTAGGCAGCATGCTTCACCCAAACCGAATTCACTTAATTCATCAATGGAAGTAATTTTTGGAAATAGTGTAATATAGTTAACCTTGAGAATCTTTACCCCCACCCCCAATTCCATCCCTTCTGAATCACAAGTGCTTGAACATATTTGAGTTCTTTGATGTTAGTTAAATGGATGGGCAAGTTATCATCTTGGTTACAGTTTCACCCCAGTGTAATGTGTGATGTCCAATATGTTAAACCTTCCAAATAGAGCACAAACAAGAAATGTTGCCAGCCAAAAAGTAGAGATAAGTGACTTCTTGAGACAACAAATATTTATCTAGTTTCCAATTTTAAGAATATTTGTTTTTTTGTTTTTTTTTTTTAGCTGAGCCATCCTGCTACCTGTTGGCAGCTTAGCGGCAACTCAGCTAGGGCTGGGCATCAAACTGCTGTTGCTCAGAGCTCAACTCACACTCTTGAATGAGCTCTTAACCAACTGAGCCACTCGGCCAGCCCTAATTTTAAGAATCTTAAACTAAGAACTTTTGATGTGAAGTTAGAAAGCAAAACAAGGGGGCCAGCTGAGTGGCTCAGTTGGTTAAGAGTTGACTTAGGAGCCTGAGATCTGAGCAACAGGGCTGCCGTTCGATTCCCACATGGGCCAGTGATGCTCCGCCCAAGCTGAGCTGTTGTTGAGCTACCAACAGGTGGCAGAATGGCTCAGCTTGTGTAATAAGATGGCCTGTTCAGTGGTGGGCTATGCCCACCCTCAACTAAGCACCTTGAGCTGAGCTGCCACCCAGATGGCCCAGTGGATAGGCCATGCACTCTTAACAAGGCTGCCAGGTTCAACTCCCTCATGGGATGGTGGCTGCGCCTACCCGCAACTAAGACTGAACTCAGCACCTTAAGCTGAACTGCTGCCCGGATGTCTCAGAGGATAGAGCATGCGCTTTTAACAACAAGGCTGCTGGTTTGCCTCCCACACGGGATAGTGGCTACGCCCACCCACAACTAAGATTGAACACAGCACCTTGAGCTTAGAGGCCACGAGCTGCTGACGGGAAGCTAGATGGAGACTGGCGCCCTCCACAACGAAGACTGAAAAACAACAACCTGACTGGTCCCCTCCCCCAATTCCCCAACACTGTTCCCCTCCCTCAATAAAATCTTTAATAAAAAAGAAAGAAAGAAAGCAAAACAAGGGCCTTCTGACATCTTATGCTTAGTTCATAAATAGTATTTTTTATTAAATTTATTAGGCTGACATTGCTTAGTAAAATTATATAGGTTTCAAGTGTACAATTCTATGCTATATCATCTATATATTGCATTGTGTGCTCACCACCGAGAGTCAGTTCTCCTTCCATCACCATTAACTCTCTTCTACCATCCCCTTCTTCCTTTACTCTCTGGTAACCACTAAACTGTTATCTGTGTCTAAGAGTTTTTGTTTGCCTGTCTTGTTCGTTTATTGCTTTCAGTTATGTCCCACACATGAGTGAAATCATATGGTTCTTGACTTTTTCTGTCTTTTTAAAAGAAGTATTTTTATTCCTATTTATAATGCTTTTCCCCTCAATGGCCAATAGTATAAGCTTATAGGACATTTTATTCCCTCACAAATTAACTTAGGGCATGTATATATATGTCAGTGAGGAAGACCTAATAAATAATCCTCTTCAGATTTTAAAAGCTATTTCATCATTAATATTAAGTAACACTTTATAGTGTTCTCTATGTGAATGATTTAGAAAGCATTTTCCAAAACATAGGCGAAATATGTTCTAGAAACTCCAGGAATTTGCAACTTGGGAAATTATTTCTATGTTTCCTTTAAATAAGAGAAACTCTTTTTGTTTAATGTCTTCAGCTTGAATTAATGCTACTCTAGCTTTGATTTATTTTGTAGGAAGATGTATCATAGACTGAGAGAAAAGCAAAATTTTACTTTATTGTTAATATGATTACATTAACCCTTATAATATGAACCATCTCTTATTTTATTGGTGGCTAACTAAGGTAATAATAATATTTTAATTGGAAGTCTGGGTTGCAATTCCAATTTTTTGATTCTCAGTTTACTAGACCACATACACTGGTAATAATTGTGGTGTTTTGTGACTGTTGTGTATGAAATGGTTGCTGACTTATGTAGGGTCTCTTGTTGTAGTTGGAGGGTGGATTTTGGCATGACCTACTTCAATGTAATTCCTATTAGTAACTCCATTGAAGTGTTAAATGATAAATCCTTTGAAATTTTTTCCTTGGGTAATCCTAGCTTAACCATATTATGAAAATAGAAATAACTCTCTAAGGAAGCTGGAGAGAGAGAGAGAGAGAGAGAGAGAGAGAGAGAGAGAGAGTGTTAGCCTTTAGTCCTTTTGAAGAGCAGATACTCTGGGCTTCCTTTTGTCTCTAGAAATATTAGTTAAAGCTGTAGTTGAAACTTTGCTTTTTCATTTCAGGGCACATTATAATATTCAGATACCACAAGACTTAAATGATTCAACCTTACTCTAAAGCAGAGTGACAACATATCCCACCACAAAGTATCATGATGAGGCTGATGTATTCCAATTGTGATAAACCATCTAATAAATAAAATAGCTTGTCTCTATACTTGAAGTATATTTACACCTAAAGTTTGAGACAGTAGGAATCATCTGCAAATATTATAAGTGATCAGCTAACATGTTCTCCATTGAAAGTAAAGATAATGTACATCTTAGCTAATTACAGATTGTGAAACCTAGGAATGTTTTGTAGATCATTATAGCTGAGATGGAATATAAAGTAAAAACACCTACAAAATAGTGCAAAGGAAATGGGTTCTCATCTTTACAACACTTTACAAATGTTTTTTGCTGACTGCCGTCCCTCTTCTTCTCCACCTCCCCATCTCCCTGTATCCCCCTCCATTTCAGGAGAAGGAATAAACATTTTTATCATTTTTTTTCTCTAATCAAGCTCCATTCTCTCTTAACTGAACAATGAGGCGACAACCCAGTTGCACTAATAGAGTCTAACATGGTGGAGATGCTTTAGTTGTCATGTCTGTTGAGGGTCTGCTGCTGCTTCTTCTTTTAAATCTCCTTTAGCTGGGTAAGAATTAACTCATAGTCTACCTTAATTTTCATAAGCGAAGGTAAAAGTTGTTTTTATTTAAATAAACCATCATATTTTCAACAGCTTAAATAGATGATTTACTTTTTCCCTTCCCTGTAACCCAGATTCTCCTGTCTTTTGAAATGGAAACTATCCTAACCCTGTAACCTCAACATCACTGTGAGTAAATCTCTTTCTAATTATATGACTGTGTAGTGTGCACATTAGCCTTGCTAGTCAGCCTACTGCAATGGATTTGAATCTTCAGTACTGATGTTCCTAGATTATTCATCCATTGACATAATTGCCCCTCTGTACCAGTGCTTAAATGCTAGTGTATTTAAAACCATAAGACAAATTCATAGTGCATACCACAGTATGTGGAAATTTTTTCAACTATATGTAATTTTATGTCACTGACTTGAGTTTCCATACAGTTTTATTTATCCAAAACGTTCATGGTGCCTAATGCTATGTTACACTGGATCTTTAGCTAAAAAAAAAAAAAAAAATTTTAAGACTTGATCTCACTTGTTTTTCCTGTATATTTCTTTCTTCTCTAACTGAAAGGCAATCACCTCTTCTGGGGAAATGTTTCTTAATCTATGTTAAAGAATAGCTGATGATTTTTGGAAATCACTTTCAAAAAGCCTGTATGAGATCATCATGATTGTTACAAATGAATATTTATTAAATGTCTATTGGGTCTTGACATTATACTAGGTTTTGCAGAGATTTCATAGAAGGTAGACAATAGTACATAACATTCAGGGATAGGCTAAGGTGTAAAAGGGAGAATATTTGTGTGAATATAATTTTATACACATTTAACTATGAAGAAAGTTGTTACATAACTAGATTGTATGGGTATTTTTTGCAATTATGTACTATACCACTAATGCATGTGAATGTGGCAGAAATAGGATGAAAGAGGTGTATATGGACAAATTTCTATATTTACTTCTGGAAACTAAAACAAATCTTTATGTAAAGTCTTTCTCAAGTTAATGACTTATCAAGAATAAAGCAGAATATGAATATAATAGCAACAAATGATTAAGAATAATCTTATGTGCTACCCACATTTGGCACTGCATAGTTCAGTGAAAAATATAGTTGAGTATCCTGTTGATAGAAGAGAAGAGTGTAAGACATTAAAAACAATAAAAATATGATTTTTGCAAGTCCATTGGCAGTAAAATGACATAGCAAGAGTTTCATTTTGAAAAGATGACTAGCAGATCCATATGAGATAAACAGAAGGAGGAAGAAGTGAAAGGGAGGATTACTATGACCACTTTAGTAGTCAATGTGAGAAAATTATACTAGTCTAAATGAAGTCCATAAAACATATTCACAAATTTATAATGAGGGACTTGAAAAATAAAAGTTTAAGAAAAAAATTAAGGAAAGGAATTCTGATAAAGAATAATAATTCATTCAATCAGTCACTCAACACATTGATTATGTGTTACTCTCTGTCAGACCCTGTATTAGGGCTATATGAAGAAAAAGTTTTATAAGAGAAATCTTGGATTGGCAACCTAGTATTAACTTGAAAACTCTCCCACTAAACATCCAGAAATGATAGATAAAATATAACAAATATCATTTTGAATGTATACCTATGCTTGTAAGAAACAAGGAAAATCTACGAGACCTAAAAATGGAGTAGGTTTAAAAAATAGAGTGGTAAACATCAGAGGTAACATGGGCTACCCTGGCAGTGGGGGGTGGGGAATGTCCTGACCCACAGATATTGCTTTTAATAGACAGACAAGACAGGGAGACAAGATTTGGGGCCTATAAGGTAAAGGGAGTTGGAACTGAGACACTAGTATTAACCAGGAACCCTAGGAATTTTATCAAAGAACAGGACATATACTTAGAAATCGGCTGTCCAGCATAGGCAGACCACAAGGAAGATTTTTTTTCTCAACCTGGGTTAAGATAGTTAAAAAACTTGCCTTGAGAATTTCTAACCATAGGCATATCATCTTTTAGGTTTGAGGTTTAAATTTACACTCCTTACATTCCATGCTGAGAAATAAACATATAAATAGTAACTGAACATGAATACTCCAAGGTGCTTTACAAGACACAAAGATAAAAAGCCATTCTACAAGGATGCACTCTCAAATCAGGCGACACAGTAATTCCTCAGAAAAGTACACTACTTAACATGGGATCATTTTACAAAAGTTCTAAAATATGCAAGGAGCCAGCCAATGTGAACAAAGGTCAGGAGACGCAATGTACACAAGTATTAACTATTAACTTCAGATAACTGAATAGAGGATATAATAGAAAAATATAAAATAGTTTCAACAAAACACTAAAACTTAAAAGCAGAGTAATTAAAAATTTTAAAAATGTTGCCGGTGAAGAGAGAATTAACAGCCAGAAGATAGATCTGAGGAAATCACCCTGAAGGCAGCACAGAGTTGTAGAGATAGAAATTATGAAGTCAAGTTTCAAAAACATGGCAAATAAAATGAGAAGATGCAACATACATATAAAAGGAGTACCAGATGGAGACTTTGGAGGAATGCAGAATATTTGATGAAGAAATGATTGAGAGTTTCCCCAACAGTTTTGTAAGCTCCTAAATTTCTGTACTAAACACTTTTTAAGTATCTGGAATGGTTTTTCTTCCTGACTGACCCATGATTGATACATAATCCCATCTATTTAAGAATGAGAGCATGATAATGGCATTTTCGAAACAAAACAAACTTATGGACTAAAAGAATTACTAAAGAATACTTCAAGTGATAGCAGAATGAGCCTAGAAGGATGAAGGGCCTTATGCAGAGTGAAAAAACCCATCTCAAAAAATCACATAAGGTGTGAGTCCATTTATACAGCACCTTCAAAATGACAAAATCAGTAAAAGAGCATATTCATGGCTGCCAGGGTATAAGCATGGTTGAGGCGGGGAGCAGAGAAGACTTGGGTAACTATAAAGGAAGAACATGGGAAAGAATTTTGTGGAGATGAAATGTTCTGTATTTCAGTTGCAGTGGTGGTTACATGTATCCATATTAGGGCTCAGAGAGATTTGAAGTTAAAAAAAAAAAAGAAATGTGTGAGGCAAACATTAATAAAAAAGAAAACTAATATAATATATTGATATCAGATCCAATGTTCTTTAAGGCAAAAGCTTTCTTAGACAAAAACAGGCTACTACCAATTATAAAATGAAAAACTCCAAAGAAGATCTATAAGAAAAACTTGCATGCAGCTATTAACAAAGCCACAAAATTATAGACAGCAAAAGTGGACAGAATTACAAGAATAAAATGACAAATCTGCAATCATAATGGAAGATTTAATGCCCTTCTCTTATTAATTGCTTAAGCATACAGATTATTAGTAAGGCTAGAAAAGAGTAGAACAGAACAAGTAACTGTGATTTAATGGATAGATTAGTACAGTGATTCCAATAGTTAGTGAATATACTTTTCAAAGAAATGTATAATATTTATAAAAACTTACCATATACTGGGGCACAAAGCAAGTCTTAACAGAAAGCTAGAAAAAGTTAGTATCACACTAATTATATTCTCTAACAAATGAAATTAGAAATCAAAAACAACAGATAATCCAAAACACCCCTTAGTCTTGAAAATTTAAAAACATATTTCTAACCTCATGAGTTAAAAGTAAAAACTGCAATAGATGTTTGAAAATATTTAGAATGGGACAATAATAAAAATATACTGTTTCGAAGCTTGTGAGATGAAGCTAAGGAGGTACTTAGTGGAAAAGCTATAGTTAAATATTCAACTCAATAAAGTGTAAACCAAAAGTAAAAGGAGGGAAACAAAGAGCAGAAACTGGGGAATTAGAAAATAAAAATAGAATAAAAAGACTGTTCTTTGAAGTGACTAATATAATAGACAACAATGTATTGTAGCACAACTGATCAAGGAAAGAACAAATCCACAAATAATCAGTAGTAGAAATTAACAGGGAGTCATAAATGCAAGTACACTGATATTTTAAAATGTAAGGGAATACAGTTGTAGGTGAAGGGTTACCTTGTTCCTGTTCCCCTGGAAACCTGTTCCTGTGTTCCCCGGAGTTGCAAATAATGATTGCAGCTGACTCTTAGAATGTGAGCTATGTTTATACCAGGCACCATTTTATAAAATGACGCTTAATGAGTAAATCATGTTGGCTTGGGAGGGCTGTAAATAAGCTATTAATCCTTGGTAGGAAATCATAGCTTTAAACTTCCCTGGATGCAGTGACTTTAAGCTATGCCTATAGAATTATTAAAGGAAATATCAGTGACTCCTGTACCCACCCAATATGATCTGGTTCCCTGATATCTGAGATTAGCTCCTGTTTGGGTTGGTGGCCTCTTGTAATGACTACTCTTACTCGAGAAAAAAATGCCTGACGTTGCCCTACCAGTCTGCTACGTATCCTGCCCTGTGTTCTGCTAAAAGAATTTATGCCAACAAAGGCCTATAATATTTACGTTAACCTAATTGTTAGTTAAACTCAAGAAACTTCCCCTGGTGAGCAAAAATTACAGTACATTTGAAAACTTAGCTGAAGTGGATAATTTCCCAGAAAAATAAAACTTTTTAAAATTGACTCGAGCAATTAGAAAATACAAATAGAAACATAACTCTGTAAGAAATTAATATACCTATAACTTTTAAAGAATTTAAATTTTTTTTGTTCACTTGGAAGAAATGATAAACAGTGAAAATACAATCCAGGTACTGCAAAATCATATTGATAACATGTAAAAAAAAAAAAAAGGCAAAAATGTTTATATCCTATGGTAAAACAAATCCACTTCTAGGCATTACCCTAAGGAAACTCTCATATGTATGCACACAGATATGTACAAAAATGTTCATTACATCATGGTAAGAGTGAATAATTGGAAACAAACTAAATTATCCGTCAAGAAGAGAATAAATAAATCTCCTGTGATGGATTAATGTGAAAGAATAGCCAGTTAATGAACGAACTAGAGCTGTTTGTGTCAACATGAACAAATACACTAAACAGTGTAGAGCATAGAAAGCCAATATATAATGTGTATAGTGGGATGTCTTTAAAGTTTTAAAATGCAGAGACAGTTACATATGTAATAAAAGTATAAAAATATGCATGGGAATTTAGGATACAGGTTACCTGTACTAGGGCAAAGGGTTGAGATAAGAGACCACTGCAGAACACATCTGTTTTACCTTTAATGTTTTATTTCTTCAGCTGGGTGCTGGGTAAATTGATCTTAATTTTTTGGGGAAGCATTAATTATTTTATTGAAGAAAGTTAAAGTACAATGCCAATTTTAAGTTACTTATATTACAACAAGGGCTTAAGATGATAACACATCAGTACATTAAAAGATAATACATAATTACCCTCAGAATAGTAAAAGGAATAGGTATTATAAGAGTTTAGATATGTGAACATTGCCTTCACTGTTATGGGGATAAAAGAATGTTTCCTGGAGAAGGAGACATTTCATCTAGGTAAAATTCGGAAGGCTCATTTCTAGGGTTCTACTTGTCCTTTTCCCTTTATTATAGATTTAGTGAAACCGCTGTGGCATCTCTGCAAAAAGACATAGTTGGCAAAGGAAGAGGTGTGTTTTAAGGCAGGGAAAGTTGATTAATTTGAAAGGGACAATGGATTTGTGAAGCAAGTAGAAGACAAAAAGCATATACAGGTAGCTGGGGAAATTTTGTGATCTTGAATGTCTGGTGTAGAATATTCTTTTTCTTTTTTTTCTTTTTGAGGGCAGTGTCACTGGCCCTCATATGTGGGACCAGAACCGGGACCGCTGGCTTCCCAAGCCAGCTCTTAACCACCGCGCCACTCGGCCGGCCCCCAAATGGTTTTTTTCAAAATGCATTCTTTGTTGTGTTTGGTCGCTGTACATTCTGTTCAATTACCTCTGTGCTCATCCAGTGACCCAACAAAGATCTCTTTACATGTCTGTCTCCAAAAACACCACGCCACTGGGCCGGCCCTACATTATTCTTTAGATCATAGTTTTTCAATTTTTTTTTTAACCATGATCCACAGGATACATTTACATTGATCCTGGGGGGAAAGTTTCACAAAAGATTATGCATCCTTTGAAAACACTGTTCTTAGCAAATAGAAAGTAACTGAATACCTTCAAATAGCAATGAGATGCAAAATATAAAAAAAAAACCAAACACATATCTGTCCGTAAGTTGTAGTATATTTTAAAGTGAAAAGATGCTGCATATAGGGAGGCCATGATAGGCTGTTGCATTAGCCTAGACATAATGGTCTTATCAGTTGAAAAACAATTGAGCATTGAATTGTTATGAGAATTGCTAATAAGCATTAGCAGAACTTGTGACTTTTGAAGTCCAAAAAAAAGCCTTTATTACCAAAAGTGTTAGAACCTTTAACAAAAATGGAAGAATATGATATCTTGTTATTGTACTGAGGTGATTGAATTCTCATGACACATTGTAGAGGGACAGGTTGTGACCCACATTTGGGTTGGTCATCTGTCTTTAAGTTAAAGAAAATGCAAATGAGTGAAGGAAAGTACTAAACGCATTAGGGCATTTACTAAAGGTACTTGGGGTCCTAATATGAAGCTAAAGCTGGAAACAGTAATTTGGGAATTGGTGATCAAAGGTTATCACTTTTTTTAAATTAATTTTTTTGTTATTTTGAGATCATTGTAGATTAACATGCAGTTGCAAGAAATATTGGTTCGTCAGAAAAGTCATGGCACATTTTTGCAACGCAAAACACAGAAAAATACATCATGACTTTTCCTATGACCCAATAATATAAGGACATCCCATGTACTCTTTATTCAGTTTCCCACAGTGGTCATATCTTGCACAGCTATAGTCCCATATCACACCCAGGATGTTGATACAGTTGGAATATAGACCATTTCCATCACCACAAGGATCCCTCTTGCTGTCTTTTATAGTCACACCTACTTCCCGCCTACCTCCAACCCTCCTTAATCCTGGAAGCTACTACTCTGTACTCCATTTCTATAATTTTGTCGTTTCAATAATGTTCTATAAATGGAATATGCAGTATGTAATCTTGGGATTAACTTTTTTGTTTTCACTTAGCATAATTCTCTGGAGATTTATCCAGTCTTCTGTGTGTATCCATGGTTCTTTCCATTTTTTTGCTGAGTGTTGTTCAATGATGTGGATGTATCACAGTTTAGCTGGTTGGTCTTAGAAGAACATCTGGGTTGCTTAGTTTTGAGCTATTTGCTATTTCTGAATAAAGCTGCTTGTATTAGTTTCATGGGGCTGCTATAACAAATTAGCACAAACTTGAGCTTAAAAACATGGAATTGATTCTTCCACAGTTCTCAGAGACCCACTGTCTGCAAGCTGGCAGGAACTTACTCCCTCCGAGGGCTCCACGAGAAAATCCATTCTTTGCCTCTTCCCATTTGACTGGCTTCCTGGGCATGTAGCTAAATCACTCCAGTCTTTGTCACTGTGTTCACATACATTGTCACCCTCTCTTCTGTCTGTCAGATGTCCCCTGTGTGTCCCCTATAAGGACACTGCATTTGCATTTAGGACCCACCTGGACAATCCAGAATGATCTCTTCATGTCAAGGCCCTTCATTGCATCTGCATTTTCCAAATGAGATAACATTCATAAGCTGTAGAAATTAGGACATGGACATAGCTTTTTGAGAGCCATTATTCAACTCATTATTTGGATTGTTTGCTTTTTTACTGTTGAGTTTTAAGAGTTCTTTATGTAGCCTAGATACTAAACCTTTGTCAGATATTTTTCTCACTCTCTGTAACTTGCCTTCGTCCTCTTCACACAGTCTTTTGTGGAGGAAATGTTTTTAATTTTGATGAGATTCATATGAGCCATTCCTCTTTTCATGATTCAGGTTTTTGGTGTTAAATCCAAGAACTCTTTCCCTAGGCCTAGTTCCCACTATGACTTTTTCTATGAAGTTTTTATAGTTTTACATTTTACATTTAAGTCTGTGATATATTTTGAATTTTTATATAAGGTGTGAGACTGGTTGAGGTTCTTTCTTTTTGCCTACGGATGTCCAGTTGCTCCAGCACCATTTGTTGAAAGGTATTTTGTCCCATTGAATTCTTTACGACTTTGTCAAAAATTATTTTGGTATATTTGTATGGACCTATCTATTTCTGTTCCACTGATTTATATGTCTATTTTTTTATGAATACTGCTCAGTCATGATTGCTACAACTATAAAATAAGTCTTGAAACCAGATATACTGATTCTTCACATTTCTTTTTTTCAAAATTGTTTAAACTCTTCTAGTTCTTTGCCTTTCTATATGAAGTTTAGAATAATTTTGTGTATCTAAAAACTTCCTGGGATATTTATAGTTAAACTTATATATTAATTTGGGAAGAATTGACATCTTTACTATGTTGAGTCTTCCAATCTGCGAACATGTTATGTTTCTGTATTTTTATCTTTGATTTCTTTTATCATCATTGTGTAGTTTTCAGCATATAAGCCCTATATATGTTGTTTTAGATTTACTCCTAAGTATTTAACCTTTTGAACTCATTATACATGATATATTTTTTATTTTGTTGCCATGTGTTCATTACTTATATATCAAAATCAAATTGATTATTGTATGTTTATCTTGTATCTTGCTGAACTCAATAGCTTTAGAAGTTTTTGTGAATACCTTGAGATTTTCTATCTAGACAGTCATATCACCTGTAAATAACGACAGTTTTGCATCTTCCTTTTCATTATATATGCATCAGTTAATATGATCATGTGATTTAGCCTGTTGAAGTTGAATTTTTTTTAATTAATTAATTTATTTATATATGTTTTTAATTAGCTTCAGGTGTACAACAAAGTGCAATAGTTATACTTTTTACCCCTCAGAGTGACAACCCCCCTCCCCCAATTCTCCCCTCCCACTCCTTCCCCCACCCCATATCATACTATCTATTACAATTTCTTTGACTCCCTTCCACCATATAATCCACATCCCGTGACTGTCTATATATTCAATTACAGTTGGCATACAATATTATACAACATCAATTTCAGGTATACAGTGCAGTGATCAAGCCTCTACTCCATCCATGAAGTGGTCACCCTAACAAAACATGTGACCATCTGACACCCCACAAAATTTTAACAACATTATATTCCCCGAACTGTCTTTCATATCCCTGTGACAATACTGTAGTTACCTATTTATGCTGTCTAATCCTTTCCCCTTCTCCCTCATCCCCACACCCCTCACAACTAGTGTAACCCTGTTTTTCCTCTATATCTATGAAACTGTTACTGTTTCTTATGCTCATTCATTCAGTTTTTCAAATTCCACATATCAATGAGATCATGTGGTATTTGTCTTTCTCCGACTGACTTATTTCACTCAACATAATAGTCTCTAGGTCCATCCATATCGTTGCAAATGGTACAATTTCATTCTTCTTTATAGCAGAGTAATACTCCATTGTATAAATGTACCACAATTTCTTAAGCCAGTCATCTACCAATGGGCATTTCGGTTGTTTCCAAGTCTTGGCTATTGTAAATAGCGCTGCAATAAACATAGGGGTGCATATATTTTTTCGAATTAGCATCTTGGATTCCTGAATTTGAATATTTAAACATCCTTGTTTCCCTGTAATATACTCCACTTATGGTGTATAATTCTTTTTGTGACTTCCTGAATTATATTTGCTAATCTTTTATTAAGCACTTTTACATCTATGTTAATAAGGGATATTGGTCTGTAGTTTCTTCCCTCCCTTTCTCCCTCCCTCCCTTACTCCCTTTCCCTTTCTTCCTTCTTTCTTTCTTTTCTGCTGCTTCTCCTTCTCCTTCTCTCTCTTTCTTGTATTGTCTTTGTCTGGTTTTGATATCTGGGTAATCCTGCTTCATAAAAATAGCTGTTCCATCTTCTATTTTCTGGAATAGATTTTGTGGAATTGATATTAATTTTGTTGTAAAAAGTTACTACAGTTACTTTTTTTTTTGAGGGCAGTGTCACTGGCCCTCATAGGTGGGACCGAACCGGGGCCGCTGGCTTCCCAAGCCAGCGCTTAACCACCGTGCCACTCGGCCGGCAGTACAGTTACTTTGAAGAACAGTTTGGCACTATCTAGAAAAGTTGAAGATGCTCATATATGTACCTTTATGAAATTTATATATCCACAAAAAAAGTTAAAATTAACATACATTACTATGTTGTTTATTATAATAAAAAAAGGCAGGCCTAACTGTCCATCAATAAGAGAGTAGATGAATAAAGTTGGGAGTATTCATTCAATGGTATACATTGCAGCAGTTAAAATAAATGAACTATGACTACATGGATCATTAGGAATAAAATTCTAAAATATAATGTTGAGCATGAAATATTGCAGAATATGTACAGTGTGATATCATTAATATAAACTTGTAAAACATGCAAACCATGCATGGGAATGATGGACATCAAATTCTGGGTGCAGTTTACATCTAGGAAGGCAAGAAAGAGAAGGAAATGAGGTGTGGAAGGGTTCCTTGTAAGGCTTAAACCATACCCTCAATGTTCTATTTCTTTTAAAAGATGCAGCAAATATGCAAACATCTTAAAGTTGTCAAAACTAGGTAGTGAATACAGGTGTCAAATGCCACTATCTTTTTACTTCTCTGTATGCTTGAAATATTTGATAGCTTTTTTAAAAAGAAAATAAAAACAGAAAAATATATTCTGCTAATGGACCCAGGACCACACATGCAATTTATTTTAGAAATAGAAATGTTAAAGGAAAGAGAGGTAATAAAAATTACCAAAGACCGCTATGAAAGACAGTAACACAGTCAGTGTATGTACAGTTAGTCAGCTTGTGCCTGTGTAGCTGGCTAATAAATTTTTTTAATTAAATTTATTGGGGTGACATTGGGGTTGATAAAATTATACAGGTTTCAAGTACACAGTTATATAATATATCATTTATAGATTGCAGTATATTCACCACCCCAAAGTCAAATCTCCTTCTGTCACCATATATTTAATCCCCTTTACGTCTTCTACCTCCCCCTCACCCTTTGGTAACCACTAAACTGTTGTCTGTGTCCATGAATTTTTGTTTGTCTTGTCGTTTGTTGCTTTCAATTTTATACCCCACATATGAGTGAAATCATATGGTTCTCAATTTTTTCTGTCTGATTTATTTCGTTTAGCATAATAATCTCAAGATCCATCCATGTTGTTGCAAATAGCAGTATTTCATCTTTTCTTATGGCTGAGTAATATTCCATTGTGTATATGTACCACATCTTTATCTAATCATCTATCGAAGGACACTTTGGTTGTTTCCATGTTTTGGCCGCTGTGAATAATGCTCCAGTGAACATAATGGTACATTTATCTTTATGGATAAATGTTTTCATATTTTTGGGGATAGATACCCAGAAGAGGGATTGCTGGGTCATATGGTAATTACATTCCTATTTTTTTGAGGACCCATAATACATGTTTAATTTCAACCTCTATAAGTGAGGTACCTGGGTACCTGTGAAGTCTGCAGGCTGAGCCTCACCTGACTACTATTTTTTCTCTTTTGCTGTTTATATCTTTTTATCCATGTTCCAGTGTCTCTCTCTTTTTCTCTTCCCTAGATGTGATGCTATAGTCTAATGTTTTCTCCTTTCGTCTATTGATGAGAAGCAGGGAACATTTCTTTATTTCAACTGATTTCCGTTTCTAAGTCAAAGGGCACACACAGGAGACTTAAACCAAGTCTCTCTGCCTATAAAAATTCTCAAAGAAGTTTTTTTCAAAAAGTGCGAGGTAACATTTTCAGGATCCTCCTGTAGAAGCCAGGTCTCTTTTCCCTTTTATCTCCAGCTTTTCTCAGATAGACAGCTTTCTTGGTGGAAGTTCACTACCAGGATTGGTATGTATGTCAAGTGTTTGTTATCTGCTGAAAGAGCTACTGATTTGATAGTATATAAGCCATACACACACACACACACACACACACACACACACACACACACACACAAATCCTTTGTTAATTCCTATAAAAAAAGGATCAGATCCATTTAATGTAATATATTGCAAAGAATCTGATTCTATGAGGATTCTACCTCATTCATCTTAAAAATTGAAGGACTTTTAAAATATATGACATGTTTTCCCAAGTTAGCACAATAAAGTAATAGGACAAATTTTCAATTAGCTGTCATATTTAGTTAAGCCCTATAGATTCTGTTATCACCAACAGACAAATCTATGTCATTTATGTTGGGTGGTGATAAGTGCTACAGAGAAAAATAAATCAAGGTAAAGGAAATAGAGAGTGCCAAAGGCCGGGAGTGATTGCTCTTTTATAATGTGTGATCAGGGATGATACTTGAAAAAAGAGGGGGGGCTTGTGACCCTGGGGAAAGAGTATTTCAGCTAGAGGGAGCAGCAATTAGGGGACTTTGGAAGGAAGTATACTAGACATGTTCCAGGAACAACAAGCCCAGTGAAGACGAGAGCAGAGTGGAGATGAAGAATTGTAGGAAATGAGGTCAGAAGGGTGGGGGTAGGGTTGGTCAGATCAAGCAGGGCCTAGTAAGTCAAGGTAAGGACTTTGGTTTTTGACTTTGAATGAGACAGGCAGCCATTGAAGGATTTTGATCAAAGGAAGAATCTGATATAACTTATACTTTAAAAGGATCACTTTGGCTGTGGAAAAGAGAAGATGCCTATTAGTGATGCTTCCTTTATAATTTGGGGAATTTTAATGAAATAATAATAACAGTTAATATTCATGTGCTAATAAATATTAACTATACTATATTTTTCAAATATTCATTTATTTAATCCTTACCACCAATGCTATGAAATAGGGTCATAATTATCTCTCATTTTACTAATGAGGAAAGTGAAACACAAAGAGCTTCAGTAAATCACCCACGGCCACACAGCCGCTAATGACAGAACTCAGATTCCAACCCAGGCAGTCTAACTTCATTGCTTCCACTCTTAATTAACAAAAATGTCATACTGTGTCTTATACGAGTACTTCAGGATGTTATTGTGAGGAATGTGTGGGTGTGTATTTCTTAAAAATGTTAAAATCCATCAAGTATATAAAACCAATGAGGCAATGAAAAGACTAGGATTGTAATAGAAATAAATCTATAAATACTTTCAGAGGTAGAAGATAGAGCTTGTGGTAGATCATTGACTTGAGAGGGAAAATCACTTGTAAAAGAGATATACAGCGTGTGAAGAAAATTTTATACTGAAGGAATAAATTTCTGTAAATAATTAAAAGGCTAACTTAAAAGATAGGAAAGGATTAAGATCTAAGTGACAGTATTTATGCTGGGTGAGAATTAATTGCTGCTGGATAAAATTAAATTTGAGTCACATCAGCAAACATCACAAAAAACTAAAGCACTAAAAGACTAAAAAACTGTTGTCCTCGGGCCGGCCGAGTGGCGCAGTGGTTAAGCGCTGGCTTGGGAAGCCAGCAGCCCCAGTTCAGGTCCCACATATGAGGGCCAGTGACACTGCCCTCAAAAAATAAACAACAACAAAAAAAACTGTCGTCCTGTAGATGACCGGTCCTCTGACACATCTCAGTATGCTCTAAAAGTACCCACTTCAGGAATTCTTTACCTATTTGCCAGGTTGAACTGGGTTTCAAGATCAGTTCCATTTGAAAGTAAAATTTTTCCAGTGGTGGTGTAAGACATTGTTTTCCTGTTCGGTATTTAAACTGAGTCATCCAATTTGAGACTATTGTGTCACGTTTTCCACCTTTCATTCTCCTCAAGAGGCAGGAGTCAGGAGAAACACAAGTGATGAACATTAGTGGCAGAGTGTGTGGTTACAAGGATCAATAAACCACAGGATGCTTCAGATTCTGAAGCAGTAAAAAAAAAAAAAAAAAAAAATGAAGCCACTGTGTGGAGTCCACCGAGTGGTTATCTAAGGCTGGTACTCAGAGTTTGAGGACCCAGCCCATAATTAAAGCTTCCTGATCATATTATAACTCCTTCTTTACATACCTCCTGAGAGAACCCATAACCTTGACTGTATCTGAATGTTTCACAGAATTCATGTTTTACAAAATAGCAATGCAGTTCAGTAAAGAAATAAACGCATACTGTGTGGTACTTAAATTGTAATTGCTACAGTGTTAGACAGTCTTGCATGCAGGTTAAAGAAAGCCTCCAGGCTCAGATTTTAAGACCTGAAACCAGTTCATTCTAATCTTTCCAGTCTCTTGTGATGACATAAAGCATCACAAACTTCAGATTGTTTAGGATTTGTATTTTGCATTTTTACTTAAATTCTTTCTGGTCCCTGGCTTGACGTTAAGTTCATTTTAATTCTTACATATTTAATTGCATAACTCAGACTGATAAATTTTTATTGCCAGCTCTTTAATTGACCGTTTAAGTGAACAGATATGGTCTATATACTCTGTGAATTCTAGATTAGCCAAACAAAAGAAAACTAGGAAAACCTGACAATGCTACCAGTTTTCACATGTCTATTGTCTTCATTTTTTCAAGTCCAGCTTTTATCCACTCAAATCAAGTGGCATTAGCTTAGATAGAGACTTCATAAGAGAAGTAAGCTTTTAGAAATAATTTTTTGAAGCAGGTGAGTTTTTCAGTGTTTCAGGAATGAGGCAGAAATATGACAGTAGACAGGAGACAGTAAGAATGAACATGAACTAAATAGTTAGGGGCAAATTGAAGGGGGTCTTTCAACATGAAGACAGTTTGTGTAGTTGCTCCTTGTATGCATTTAAAACGAGCAGCCCTGCAGCTTGCCTATGCAAAGACAGTATTTACTGAGCACCTACTATATTCCCAACATTTATTGTCTCTACTAATTTAATCCTCACAACAACTATACGAGGCCATTACCATTATTTTTCCCATGTTACAGATGAGTTACTGAAGCACCAAGAATGGAAATTGGCCAAGGCGATTGTGGTGAATGTTGGTACCAGGTTTCAAACTCAGGTGGCCTAGCTTCAGAGCCTGTGCCATTCAACTATGCTAAATCAACTCTAAGATAGCAATCCTGTACTTCAGTGTTATACAACAAATTTAAAAGCGTTTTTTTTGTACAACTTTTAACTTGTTTTGTATGAGAGATGATGATAGTTGAAAGGTAGCAATGTGCCAGGATACAGGAACTACGAAGCCTGTAATTGAAACTTTCTGGGTTGAGAACCATGGTATCGTCTCATATCTGATTAGCTGAGAAAGAGAAGGGGATTTCATTTCACACATTCAAAAACTGTCCCAATCTTTATAGTGTTTTGTAATAACACAAATTATGGAAGCTATTTTCTAAATTTATCTTTGAAAAAACTTTTTGAGAATCCTACGTAAAACGGAAAGGTATACACAGATGAAATTAATAGGAAATACCAACTGTGGAGGTGTCTAAAGAAAATATGAGAATAAACACATCGAAGATGATCTAATTTACAACAAAATTTAATTGTTAAAATATTGCTTATGTTCGTTAGTGGGACTACCAGTGGTTTTGTACCCTCTTTCTGCATTTTTTTATTTCTAATGTTTCTCTCATTAACTTGTTTTCCCCATTATAATAGAAGTCATTTTTAAAGCTTCATGAATTTGAATGAAGCAACTTAATTAAAGATGATGCCATAATTGATTCATAATTTTTAAAAGAGACTGATTTAGCTTACTGCATTAAAAACTCATTGAGGGCAGAGAATATATCTTATAACTTTGCAAAATATCTATTCTTGCAAATAGTAGCAGCCTAATATGTAATCATTGACAAAAAACAAAACAAAACCAGAAAACACCTTACTGTGGACTCTCGATTCACCAGAGAGAGAAGTTAAATAAATAAAATTTAGAAGAATCTTCAAAAGCTTTTATAATAGAAGCAAGTAGTAGGGAAGAGTAAATCATGAAATTTAGGGAACTTAGAGAAAGTAAGAAAACCCCATTAAGTATCAGAGCTCCTTATGCCATTATTATAAAAGAACAGCAGTTCAGTTTCCACCAAAATTTGCAGTGTGTCAGAAGTAGCTCTGTGATTTCACCAGAAACTTTTTTAAAATATAAGGAAGGGCCGGCCGAATGGCTCAGTTGGTTAAGAGCTCGCTCAAGAGTGCAAGCTGAGCTCTGAGCAACAGTGGTTCGATGCCAGCCTGAGCTGAGTTGCCGTTAAGCTGCCAACAGGTGGCAGGATGGCTCAGCTAAAAAAAATAAAAAAATAAAATATAAAATATAAGGAAGGTGATATCAAAACCAAACAAGATTACTACAAGAAAATTTTACAAACTCATCTTTCTCATGAACATAGATATAAAAATTCTAAACAAAATGCCAGCAAATTGAATCCATCAATATATAAAAATTATTATAAATTCTGACTGAATCGAGTATATTCCAGGAACACATAGGTGGTGTATCATTTCAAAATCAATCAATGTAATTCACCCTATTAACAGAAAAAAAAAGAATCACATGATTGTCTTGATAGATTTTTTTTTAAGTCTTTGATAAACTTTAATACCCATTCATAATAAAAACTAGGAATAGAAAGGAACTTCCTTAACCTGTTTTAGAGGATCTATAAAAATTCACAGCAAATTCAAAACAAGAAAAAATGCCCACTATCATCATTTCTGTTCAGCATTGTACTGGACATCCTAGTTAGTACAATAAGATAAGAAAATGAAATTTAAAAAAATACAAGTATCGGAAAGAAAAAAGAAAAAATTTTCATTATTCATAAATGACATGTTAATATACATGAAAAATCCAAATGAATATACAGTCTTCATGTCTTTGGAATAGGCCCATATTTCTTTAACAGAACACAAAGTTCTGACTGCAAAGAAAAAAAATGTACTCATTGAAATGAAAAAATGTACTCGTTGAAGTATGTCAAAATTAAGAACTTTTGCTCATCAAAAGACACCCTTTAAAAGAGTAAAAAGACACATTACAACCTAGAAAATAATTTACAAAGGATAACCTGACAAAAGACTTCATCTATAATATACAAGTAATTCCTACAAGTCAATAATAAAAAGTCAGATAATCCAATATAAAATGAGACAAAAGACTTAAATAGATGCTTACAAAACAGAATACCTAAATGGCAATAAACATATGAGAAAGTGCTCTCAACCTTATGAGACATAAGAGAAATGCATATTAAAATAAGAATAGCTAAAGTACCATAAGTTGGCAAGAAAAAAGCAATTGGAATTCTCATGCACTGCTGGTTGGAGTATCAATGAAAAGCACTATAGAAAACTGGCAGCAACTACAAAACTGAACATATGCATATCCTATACCCAGCAGTTCCACTCCTAGGCATGTATATGTTCGCCAAACACATGTTCTAGAATGCTTATGGCATACATTTATAATGCTCCAATACCAGATGCAGCCCGTATGTCCTTCAACAGTAGAATGGATAAATAAATTTTGATGTGATCACATAATGGAACACTTTACAGCAGAGGTTGATAAACTTTTTTTTAGTAGTCAGATAGTAAATATTCTAGACTTTGTATACCATACAAATTTCTACCCCAATGACTCAACTCTGTCATTGTAGCATGAAAGCAGCCATAGACAATACTTAAATGTACATAGCGATATTCTCCCCCACCCCCAGCCAAAAAAAAACTTTACTTATGGACACTAAAATTTTATATACTTTTTATAGTTTTCATATAATTTTTTACATAATGAATATTATCTTTCTTTTGATTTTTTTTAACTATTTAAAAATGTATAAATCTGCTTTAACTCACAGATCCTACAAAAACAGGCAATGGGGCAGTCTTGGCCCACTGGCCATAGTTTGCTGTACTGCTCAGCAAAAAGAATGAACAAACAACAGCTCCATACAACAATGTGAATTAGTCTCACATTATTTTGAGTGAAAAAATCTAGACACAACATGGTACATAATGGATGATTCCATTTATATAAAGTTCAAAAGTAGGAGAATCAATCTGTGATATCAAAAGCCATGGAAGAGACTACCGTTGAAGGGGTTGGTAGTGATGGCCCAGGGGAGGCTCCTGGGACACTAGTGAAACATTCTGCTTCTTAGTCCGAGTGCCAGTTACACAAGTGTGTGCAATTGGTGATAATTCATAGATTACACTTGATTTGTGTGTATGTATCAAACTTGATAATAAATAGATTACACTTTCCAGTAGGTATGTTACTTAAATAAAATACTGTATTAAAATGGGACGCTAGCAGTTACGTGGAACTGAAGAAAGGGAAAAAAGAGGTATATACAACAGCAGTTTTCTACCAGGAAAAAAAAAAAATGATACAAAAGGCATAGCAATCAATGGTAGGTTTTGCTACCTACCATTGGTAGGTTTTGCTACCTACCAGTGAAAAACTTTTAAATAATTATGTCAATGACAAAATTTCAAAACAAAAGAGGGCCTGTGAAGAAGAAATGACATAAAATGACTGAAAATTTTAAACTCTTTTTCACACTGTGTTTTAAAAGGTCACTTCTCTTGGTTTTTTCAGGATAAATACCTAGGAGTGGAATTGCTGGGGCAAATGGTAGCTCTATTTCCAGTTCTTTGAGATACCGCCATACTGACTTCCATAGTGGCTGCACCAATCTGCAATCCCACCAACAGTGCAACAGGGTCCCCTTTTCCCCACAGCCCCGCCAGCACTCGTTGTTTGTTGATTTATTGATGATAGCCATTCTGACTGGAGTGAGGTGGTATCTCATGGTGGTTTTTATTTGCATTTCCCTAATGACCAGTGAGGTTGAACTTTTTTTCATATGCCTGTTGGCCATCTGTATGTCCTCTTTAGAGAAATGTCTCTTCATATCTTCTGCCCATTTTTTAATTGGGTTGTTTGTTTTTTTGGTGTTGAGTTTCATGAGTGTTTTATAAATTTTGGATATTAACCCCTTATCAGATATATCGTTGGCAAATATATTCTCCCATTCAGTAGGCTTCCTTTTTGTTTTATTAATGGTTTCTTTTGTTGTGAAAAAACTTTTAAGTCTGATATAATCTCTATTTCTTAAGGCACGTTATGTAGATGGACTTTGTTGCTGAGGAAATCTCCAAAAGGAAAAAAATCAGGGAATCAGTTGACATCTCACTCAATCTCTAGCCTTTTCAAGTATCGCTGAGTATGGACTGATAGTTTCCTTCTGATGTCTTTGGATCCTACTTGTACTGTGGTTATACAAGGACATACTAAGTTTCAACCACGCAGCCTTGAAAAAAATACTGCCTTTAATTTTATGCTATAGAACCCAAATTTAATTTTAATTTGTTATACCCAGAGAATAAAAAAAAATTATTTAAAAGGGCATAATATATAATATATATTTAAGCATGTAATGACTTATGCTCCCATGGGTCGATTCCATTGTTTCAATGGTATCTGTAGGACATTTAAGAATTTATTGGGGTGGGGGGAGTTGCTGCAACAGTCAACAGGCAGCTTTAGCCACCGTATTCTGTGAAATTTTAAAATAATTTTTTAAACTAAGAATGTATAGACAGGAAAGCAGTTACATAATTAGAAACCAATAAAAGAATTTTCACCTTTCATCTGTTTGTCCCTGAGCTTTGGAATAAGATAAATGTATTTTTTTAAAGCTAGAATACTATACTAGCTGAACACTCTCCATACAGCTCCTTGGAGTATTTGTATAATGTAACATCAACTTATTTTCCATTGTTTTTGCAATTCACCTCCTTTGCAACATTACTAAGAATTTTTTAACCAAATTTCTTTTGTTTCAAACCTGTTTTATGTATATGTATATATTCCTTTTGAATTGTCATTTTATTTATAGACCAGCACATACAAACCATTCCAGCCTGATTTCTGGAATTTTTTAGTTAAACAAAAGCATGCTGCTGCCTATGGCTATGATACCTGGTATTATTTATGGGTTTTCATAAGAAAAGAGAGGGTGAGAAGAAAAAAATACAGTACTCTCTGGCCTCCATCTACCTTCTCCTTCTCTATTCCTCCTCTCCGCTGAGGAGTTTAATTTTAAATGATAAATGTGGAAATTAGAGACCATCGAGAAAATCCAATTTGGTGAGGAGTTTTAAAAATCCCATAATAAACGCAGAGTGAAATGTATGATTTAATGCAGGGCGCCAATGGCTGCTATTATGGGCTATTAGCAAATCGGGGCTGAGAGCGAATCTTTATCACTTGGTGAGTGTGGGTTGGTCCTGCCTTTCCCTCTGCTATTGATTTGTAGCCGCTTGTCATAATGACACCGGGAAGCAATGAATGGAAGATGTGCTTTTGATAGGATTGAGGGGGGTCTTGGAGAGGGGAGAGAAAATTCAGCAAGTTTTCTATCTCTTCTGCCTGATTAGATTTTTTCTTCTTTTAAGAGCTTTCACATTCCAATAAAAATGCTAAATCAGCTCTGTACCAGAATTGTTAGGGTGTAAATAGCTAGTCACATTTAAAGGAAGAAAAGATACAGAAATACCAACCAGACTATGCAACGCTAGATGAATTTGACTTTATAGCAATGGAGTTGTGCACGTGCATGTATGTGTGTGTCTGAACACAGCTGTGTGAGGGAGTGTTAAGGCATGATGCTGAAAGTACACTGACTATATAAAGACGCACCTACATCTTTGCAAGGATGTGATGGTTTGCATCCAATATATGATGGAAGGTGATCTAGCTTTTATGAATGTCCATTTTATGAAGAGCATACGTATTTTGGTGTGTGTGTGTGTGTGTGTGTTTCCATAAAGGATGCATAGAAAGAGGTGTACTTGTGCTAATGATTAAGAAAATTAAACCCCCCCAAATCAAATTGGTCAGAGTGGAGCTTTACTCAAAATTTTCAACAAGGGGAAGGCATACTATTTGACAACAGAGGTGCTCATAGGGTGTTCCAATGGGGGGAAAGATTTTTCAATAGAAAACCTGCATAAAATTTTCTTTAGAATGAGTTAGCTGTAGATATGTGGAAATGGTTTGTTGTAGCGTCAGTGTATTTCATTCTACCTTTTTAAAAGGAAACAGTGGTTTCCATCCAGGTTCTTTTATTCCAAGATAATACAAAGCATTAGAGTCCCTGTTTTTGCATGCAGAAATGCATGCATGCAGATAGTATGATATTAAAGCAATGGATATGACAAATGCGAGCATGGGGATAGGGTTGCTTTCAGTGAACATATTAGACCATTTTGTTAGTTATATCATGTGGTACAACCCCCCTTCCCACCTGCTTTATTTCTCAGGCAAGTCTAGATGAGACATTTAGTAAGAAGAGCACAAATATTTCTCCTCTCATAAGTAGAATGCCACTGTTCAATACTTGTTAAATACTTGTGGTGATAATGTGTCCCTTTATCTTTACTAGCTGAGGAAGAATAAAAAACATTAAAATACACTGTAGCACTTAAGCAGGAAACAGGTATGGAAAATGAATACCATCTGGATCCTTAAAGACAAACTTAAACATCACCAGGTTTTCTAGTCTATTGAAATATACCATGAAAAAATTATATAGGCCTGGTTTGTAGAATTTAATGACAGGAAACCTAAAAGCAGCCTTGAAAAAACAATCAGAATTATTAATATATGTATTTCTCACATCTGTGAAATAAAAAGGGCTGAGACCTACTCTCAGTATTAATTTCACTAAAACCGTGTGTGTGTGTGTGTGTGTGTGTGAGAGAGAGAGAGACAGAGACAGAGACAGAGACAGATTTTAAAACCAATAGTAAATAGTAAATGATATGGATGCTTATAGAAATGTGGACCAAGAACAGACAAGCAATATATCTGCAGTTAGAGCTTTGTGCAATATGCGGACTACTTCCTGTTAGACATACTGCCTACCTAAAAGCACCTTAGAAGAGCGTGCACCTTTTCAAACTTTGAGAACAATGCTCTTTAACAGAAAAGGTTTCACAGGCTATTTAAACAGCTGTCAGTGTTCATACACTCCTATCTCCCATTCAAGGACTATGCCTAAACTGTGATAAATTAGAATATTGCCATTTATTATGTATCATTTATTAAAAACTAATTAGGAACAGAAAGAGACGTTTCTCCATTTTTCAGAGGGGGTTTTATTTTATCGTATATAGTAAGTGATTATTGTTTGGTCTATATATGACTGTTTCATACTACAATGAATTACCTGTATTAAAGTAATAATACCATATGCTCACATAGCCTTTGTTCTGATGTAAAAGCATAATTAATCATTCCAAGAGTACAATGAGGTCCTCGTTTCCATATTTTATATATGTTCAGTGATTTCTACTGTTATTCAACCAAAAGTAATAGAGTTGAAAATAGAAGTGTGAAACATTTTTTATTTACCCTAAGGTTGTATAAAATATAAATGTAAGACATCTCATTCTATAAATTGGGATAAATATATATTTCATAACTTTGTAATCTTTCTGAAATATCCATACCATTATTTGCTAGGAAATCTGTGAAAAAATTATAACAGAGTTTATTGTCGGTTTATTATGTCCAGTGGTTATTTCGTCTTTCAAAGTGACAGGGTGAACATTTTCTTACTGTTGAACATTTTATCTTTTTATGGCTTATACGTAAGATATATAAACCAACAATTTTTCTGATTGAGATTAACTTGAATAAATACATGAAATGAAATTATACTTTGTTTACAAAGGATTTTCCCATATATTAAGTGCTAGTATCATTGCCATGGCTGTAGTTGAACACAATAGAGATAAGTGGTGGAAAGAAAATACCCAAGATTGATTGATTGATTGATTGACTCATTGATCGATCGATCGATCGGTTTGATCTATCGATCTGTGTGTGTGCACGCGCGTGTGTGTGTGTGTGTGTGTGTGTGTGTAGGGAGTAATTCAAGTCAAGAAGAAATCATTGTTTTGTGTAAATAGAAGACTAAAAATAAGGCAAATAAGATAGAAGGGAAATTAGAAATCCCTGGACATTAAAATATTAACAAATAATAGGTAATAAGAATAGTGCATTGTAGAAGCCATCAAAATAAATGCAAATGACAATGTTAAGCAGAATTTAACATAATGTTATATACATCCATTTTCTTCTTAAGCTTTGGTGGTGCAGCAAAAGAGCAAGATCTTTTCCAGAGGTGTCCACTGCATAATAACATTTCTGTAAGTTCGTCTGTCATCACGCTAGTCCCCGCCATTATCAACACTCCCATGCTGTTTCTGGTGGGATCTCCTGCCTGTTTGATGGAGAAGCTGAATCACTAACTTTCTCAAGGTCAATGGTGAGTCAGGGACAGAAACAATCCAGAATTTTTTACTCTACGTGTCATGTCCTTTTTTTTGTTTGTTTGTTTGAGGGTAGTGTCACTGGCCCTCATATGTGGGACCCAAACTGGGGCCTCTGGCTTCCCAAGCCAGCGCTTAACCACCGCACCACTCAGCTGGCCTTTCATGTCATTTTCATACCCATTTCTCTGTCTACTCTTGTCTTGAGTTTGCTGGAGTCCCTGTTCTATTTGGCCACCAGTCAAGGATTTAGATAACCCTTACTTGAAGGCCATGTTTCAAAAATATTTCATCTCAACACGTTGTCCTACTCTAGAAACAGTAGCACATGTTACCTTTTATTTGTAGTTCTTATATTTTTGGATTGGAATTGTTTAACGTGTTTTGTTTAATCACTTTTTCATTCATTGTGCACATTTACCCGTAATGTGCATGATGAAGAATAACACACCCCAAAACACAAACTAAACAAAAAGAAACAAGACTAATAGATGTATGAATTCTAACTCCTCCTACGGTTTCTTCATTCACCAGAGCACAATTTCGAAGACCTTATATTTGTCCATATTCTAGGCCTAGTGTCTGATTGAGCCTCACTTTAATTATTAAATAGAATAAGAGGAATACCTAAACACGGTTATACACAGACATACCACACACGTACATGCATTAACATGCTTATTAGTGTTCCATAGGTATTCAGCAGTTCCTGATCTTTCTCATGCTCTGGCTTTAATTTATTGTTCATAGGCTCTTTTAAAAGTTTAGGAAAAAATTATGCCCTAGATAGAGTGGTAGTTTATGGAGCTTTCAATCTCATGGTTCAAATGTCTTGGTATGTATTAGACAGGAAAACACTGATTTCCTTCACTCATTTAAATTTATTTGTGCTAGTGTCAAAACTGTGTAAAAGAATATGTTGCCATTAATTAATGCTGCTTTTTGGAATATCTCATGTTATCTCTTTCCTGGAATTTAAAGATAACACTCACCTTATAGTAAGGTCATTTATTTTCCTTTGTTTCCTCATTTGGATTTTAAATAAGCATGAATAAAATTTTTGTTATATGTCACCAGAAATAATAAAGTTTAACACAAATAAGTTTTTCAACATTTTTCTTAGGTTACCTAATTAGCCTAAGTAATAAGTTTTCAGAGATTGAGGGGTCAAAAGAAGCAATTATATCAGTGTTTTTTTTCTGATATAACAAACTCCTGTTTTTCTGGGTACTATGGAAAAGTCTGCCTTTTAACCAAAGGATGTTATTTAAACCTAATTTCTCAAAAGTTTAAAAACAACAACAACAACCTTCTCTCTCTTTAATGCATTGTGATAGTCTTATTTAGCTGGACTTACAAGCCTGGAAATTATTCGAAAGCATCACTTATCTTTCTGTCTTTACTAAGGTTCTAAAAATCTAAGGTCCAGTATAAGCAGAACAATTAATGAAAAAAATTGATATGAGCACATTTTAGTGCAAGACAGCACTAGAGGGCGCTCTTCAGCAGGTTGCAAGATAAGGTCTTTCTGGTATCAGCCTGACTTGGTAGTTAATGGAGGTTTGAGGAGCTTGGGGTGCGGGGTGCAGCATTTAACCTTTTATAAGATCTACTCTTCCCGAAAGACTAGGAAATAACAATCAATACCAATAATACAATGCTATGTTTCTCAAAACACATTCTTAAAGTTTTCTATGAAGCATGCATTTCTTAGAAATTAATAATCTCAATTACATGCAAGTGTCTCTCCTTTCTACATAAATTCAAAGTGACATTTATTATTTTATCTTGTTTTAAAATTAAGTGTTGTGGGCCTGCCAAATGGCGCAGTGGTTAAGAGCTGGCTTGGGACGCCAGCGGCCCCAGTTCGGATCCCACATATGAGGGCCAGTGACACTGCCCTCAAAAAATGAATGAATAAATAAATAAATAAATAAATAATAAAATAAAATGAAGTGTACGGTTGTCCCCCCATGTTTCTGTTTATGTCGATAACCTTTTCTACATTAGTGAATTCCAAGAAAACTATTGGTGCTTCATTTCTTTAAAAAGGTGTCTTTTTTTTTGTCCTCTTAATTTACAAAAGCTGAAATTAAACCTAAAGTAACATGTTTATCTTCTCTGATTAGCCTCTTTCCTGTCTTTCCCTCCACCATAGATGAAAGCCTTTCTCTTTTTATTCTTTGGACTTTACTTTGAAGCATCCCCTTTGCACTCTATTCTATTCTCCATTCTTATTATTTTATCCTAGTCCACAAAAGGGACCTGATCTCTAAATATCTTTTCTCTTATAATCCTTTGGGTATTTTTCCTTTTGTCTTTTCTTCCTCTTACATTTTCATTTTCCCTTTCTTAATATCTATGCTATAAGGTTGCAGGAATGTAAGTAGTCTATTTAATGGCTATTAGCTCAGGTTTTCTAACAAAAATCTTAAATCTGTGTAAACAGTTTAAATGCCTACCTATAGTAGAGATAATTTGACACATCAGCAATGTTAAATAGTTATAGTTGGGAGATAGCAGAGCATAGTAATTGAGAGATTGGGCTTTGGAGTTAAATCAACTTGAGTTCCTACTGCCTATGTGAGTGTGAGCAAAGTATTTAACATCTGTAAGCCTTAGTTTCCCTATCTGTAAAAATGGGAATATAGTAATAATAGTAATAACACTTGAACTCAGAGTAGAAAACTGAAAGAGAATATATATATAGTATCTCTCAATCATACAATAAACACTAAGAAACTACTTGTAGTTGGTTATCTTTATTTGAATTAAGCTGTGTTCTCTAATTATTGTCCTACTTATTTAATTTTTTTGCAGTGCCTATTTGTGATAAAGTTTTAAAATTATTTACTTGATTTTTGTTAGCTTTCAAGTAACAACAACAACAACAAAACAATATGGAACCAGAGATAGCATTGCTTTAACTCTTTAAAGACCTTTGGGAATAAAAAACAGGGCCAGGACCAGGACCAGGATAGGGAGAGCAAGATTCCTATGTAGCAAAATTTAAGGGAAGTACTTGCTCTTAGGTGTCAACCCTGCACTTACATGACCCTGAGACAAAGTGCCTCCTTAAATTTTGGACCCTAGGCATTTCTTTTGCCTCATTCCAATCTGAGCCCTATAACCTCAATTTTCACTTTGACTTTTGCCTTAAATTCATGGAATCAATGCTTATCAAAAAAAAGATAATTTGAATATGGTTCAGTCTGTATGAAGCATTTGGGCATAGAACAATTTAAAGAAATTATTCAAGACTTTCCAATCTACAGACTGACCTAAAGACTTAAATGTCTTTGTTGTTCAGATGAATATTTAAATCACAATAATAAAATGCTTATATATCTTGAATACTAAATATGATATAATAACTGTTTTTACTATTGTCAGGCATGTTATGACCTAAAAATCCAACTTTAGCCATGAAACCCTTTTGGGAATTAAATTTATCTTTGACACGGCATGTTTTAGGGCATTCTGGGAAGGTTTCCAGTCATCCTTATGCACACAACTCCTTTCAGCTGCAAATGACTAAAGTAAAATAGGAATCACCAGTGTTATATCCAGAAGCTAAAATTACGTGCAGTTTTAGACTGTAAATAGCAACATTGCAATTTAGTAAAATGACACGGCTAGTATTTGTTTTGATCGCCAATAAGAAAGATGCATCTATAAGGAAAGCAAGGTCACCTTTTTGTGTTCTCATGCCAGACTGAAAATTTATATCTGATCAGAGAACCAGCATTCCTGCTCCTCAGAGACATTGTATCCTCCCATTCCACTCAGCTCCAAAGCATCCCTAATGCTAATAGTGGAAACACGGAATCTGTTCATTACTTTCATTTTAAAATCTATCTCTTTAAAGCCTAATTTGACTCCATTCTCATACTTTCTGGTGACTTCAATATATAAACAATTGCAAACAGAAAAGCACATGCATAAAAAAGACTGTAGATATAAAACAAGATATCTTAATTAGATGATAGTACACAAGGCTATCTGCCATATCTTGATTTCCAAATTGTTTTCACTCAGAAAGCTTTTCTTCTTCTCTATGATCCTTGTTGAGTCTAATAAACTGAGTTAGATTTTCATATAGCCCAAGAAAACTAAGTCTATTGACATTGATGACTTTCTAGAAAGTGTTACTTCCTATGCATCAAAACTGAAACCAGTTCCTAAACAGTTACTGTTGGACAACATATTGTTGAAGATGATGTTTCATAGTTATATAAGATGAAGCAACTTAAGATAACTGAGCAGGAGATTAATTTCTGTGTCATTTGGACAAACCAGTAAACTCATTTGATATTTCTAAAATCTTCTCTTCATTATTGTAACAGAGTAAGGCTGTCATCATTTCTTCCTACATTATTACTATAAATATGCAGTGTTTATTCTCTACACCATGTCTTCAAAGGATGTTGACTGCTCTAGCTGCTACTGTCTGAGAGAGAGGTTTAGTATAATATGTACTAAGAAAACAGTCTAATAGAATGGTTAGGAAATCAGCCCTAAGTTTGAACTCTGGCTCCTTAAGTTAAATTACTTATCAAAGCCATAGCCTTTACATACTAACATAAGAATAATGATAGTACCAACCTCATAAAGTAATAGTCAAAATAATACATTAAAATGCTGATTATTATTTGATATCAGAAGGCTCATGAGAATTTGTTACAGTAAATATGTTCTTTTCTCCAAAAGGTACTAAAATTATTTGGTTTTTAAATTTGTACTTTAATGTCTTTTTTTTTTTTTTTTTAATTGGGGAATTTGAGGAGGGGAACAGACAAGTTGCTGTCCTTTTTGTTCTTCAGTCTAGCTATGGAGGACGTTGCTTCACTGGCCCATGTTGGTATCGTCATTACGCTCTTCCCGGATCAGGCAGATCGGTCGCTGGCCTCTGGATGGTCGCTCACTGCGGCTCTTGGCAGCTCACACTGGCTCCCAGCCACTCACGCTGGCTGCCGGCCACTCACTGTAGCCTATAGCAGCCCACTGCATCAGGGGCTGCAGCCTACACCATCGCCGGGGCTCACACAGCCCAGCTCTAAGTGGAGCTGTTGTTAGCTGTAGAGGGCAGTGTCACTGGCCCTCATATGTGGGATCCTAACTGGGGCCGCTGGCATCCCAAGGCAGCTCTTAACCAATGGCCACTCGGCCGGCCCTAAATTTGTATTTTAAATAATTGGAGAATATTTTATCTCCTGGGAGACCTCAACCTTGCCCAGGCTTCAATCATCAGCCTTTAATTCTTTGTCTTTATTTTTGCCTTTGATTCTTAAATTTCTGTCTGTTGTCCAGATTTCTGTTCTCCTGGACATCTCTCTACATAGTCCCAAATCAACATGTCCAAAGCTGTACGCATCATCTTCAACACCCCCTTAAAAAATAACAACAAAGTCTCTTCTTTTGTCTTGCATTGCTTACCTTTTGTAAATGACTTCAGTCTCTATCCAGTCGTAGAAACATAAGAATTATTTTTTTATTTTTTAGAGGGCAGTGTCACTGGCCCTCATATGTGGGATCCAAACCGGGGCCGCTGGCCTCCCAAGCCAGCTATTAACCACCGCATCACTCGGCCAGCCCATGAATTATTTTTTGTACCTCCCTCCCCGTGTCCAATTCATCGTCAAGTTCTGTTAATTTTACCTTACAAATATCTTTTAAATTCAACCACTTCTGTCCCTATCCATGGCTACCACCCTAAGCCAAGTTACTATCATCTTTCACCTGGCCACTTGCAGAGGTTTCCTGTTTTTCCCTCACCCATTCTTCCCATAATCACTCCTAAGATGAAGACTTAACATTCCTACATGGCATTCCAAGCCAAGCATGATCTGAACTTTGCCTGACTCTCAAATTTCATTAGATCACATTCTTCTCTTTACTTTCTATTTCAGCTACATACTTATAAGATAGAATCTTTGCACAAATCTTTCCTTCTGTCTAGAGTAATCTTTTTCTTCCCATTTCCCCTTCTCCATGAGAACTCTTAATCATCCTTTAGATCCCAGCTTAGCACTGAATTCCTCAAGGAAATTTTTCCATACTCTCATTCTTTCTCCATCAAACTTAGTCAATTCCATCTTATGCTTTCATAGCTCCTTATAAGGTTCTTTATAGCACTTTTATACTTTTTGACAAGTTACTCATGTAATTATTTGATTAAAGTCTGGGAGTGAGATCTGTGTCTAGTTTTGCTTTCAATGTAATCACAGTACCAACAAAGCTGGCTAAAACCTTACAAATGTTGTCACATGAGAGAGAAAACGTAATATCACTTGATAAAAGAAAGACAATATTCTACATCTTTAGCTATCAAGAAACGTTACAAAGCAGTTAATCATATATATTTGTTTTATAGATTAGGAAGCAACATCCTGAGATATACCTTCCTCTGATAGAAATTTTATCTTGGAGAAACCTTCAGCTAGGTCATAGTGATAGAGATGAAAGACAGGGCCAATCTTTGAATAAGCAGCCACAACCCTAGCAGTTGTGTTTCTATAATTTCTATTTAATGAATCATTAGAGTCATTTCAATTACTCTGTGTCCTGTATGGCTTCAGTAGCTTGTAATTTATTATCTATTGTTCAATGGGCCTATACCTTCAATAACCAATAATTTTACATATAATGTGTATATGTATGAATATATCAATAAATACTTTTCACCTCAGTCTCTACAATACTACAAACAATGTTTAGGATCCAGTAAAAAATTACAAGATACATAAACTCAAAGGAAAACAATTCTGAGAAGGAAAGCTATTAACAGAACTAGACTCAGAGATGATACAAATGTTGGAAAATATATAGAGACTCTAAAAGAACTATGATTAATAAGTTTAGTGATCTAGGGGAAGGGGTGGATGGCATTCATGAACATGTAGGGAATTTCAGGAGAGAGAAACTATAAAAAAAGAATTCGGTAGATATGCTAGGAAAAAAATACCACAGATGAAGAATTCCTTTGATGACTTATCAAAGGTAGTATATACCTAAGGAAACAATCAGTGAACCTAAAGATAGATCATTAGAAATTAGCCAAGTGAAAAACAAAAGTGGGGGTAAAAAACTGAACAGAGTATCCAAAAACTGGGGGACAATATCAAACAGTCCAGCTATGTGTAATTGAACGCCCAGAAAGAGAAAAGAGAGAGAACTAGAGAGAGGAAACATTTGAAAATATAAAATTTTCCAAAATTAAGTAGACAAAATAGCACATATTTAAGAGGAAAAATAGGATAAAACACAGATACATTAAAATAAAAAGTAAGGGCCGGCCGAGAGGCGCCGTGGTTAATAGCTGGCTTGGGACAGCAACGGCCCCCGTTCGGATCCCACATATGAGGGCCAGTGACACTGCCCTCTAAAAAAATGAAATGAAATTAAATTTAAATTTAAAAAGGAGCCAGAGGAAAAGGAATATTACAGAGAAACAAAGATGAAACTTACAGCAGACATCTCATCAAAAATTATCCAAGTTGGAAGACAATGGCACAAACAGTGCAATGTGCCAACATCTTTAAAGTACTGAAATAAAGAATCTATCAATCCATAATACTATATCTATGGAAAATTAAGGAGAAATAAAGATGTTTCAATGAACAAAAGCTGAGAGAATTCTTTGCCAGCAGACCTGTGCTAGAATATTAGATGAAATTGTTCAGTCAGAGACAATATGATACCAGATGGAAATTTGGATCTACACAAAAAAAATAAATAACACTGAATATTGGGGGAGGCGGGAGAAGCAAATATGTTGGTAAATATAAGAAACTTATTTTTCGGGCCGGCCAAGTGGCACATTTGTTAAGAACTGGTTTGGGGATGTCAGCGGCCCTAGTTCGGATCCCACATATGAGGGCCAGTGACACTGCCCTCTACAGCTAACAACAGCTCCACCTGGAGCTGGGCTGTGCAAGCCCCGGCGAAGGTGTGGACTGCAGCCCCTGCTGCAGTGGGCTGCCATAGGCTACAGTGAGTGGCTGGTAGCCAGCGCAAGCTGCCAATAGCCACAGTGAGCAACCATCCAGAGGCTGGTGACCGATCTGCCTCATCCGGTGACCGATCTGCCTCATCCGGGAAGAGCGCAATGACGATACCAACATGGGCCAGTGAAGCAACGTCCTCCATAACTAGACTGAAGAACAAAAAGACAGCAACTTGTCTGTACCCCTCCCCCGATTCCCCAATAAAATCTTTAAAAAAAAAAAAAAAGAAATTTGTTTTTCTTACTTTTAACCTCTCTACATATAATTGATTATATAAAGCAGAGGTCAAAAAAATTACAGTGCATGGGCCAAACTTGAGAAATGGCCTGTTTATGAGTCTGTATAGGCTGTGAATCAACAGTGTTTTTCACATTTCGAAAAGCCTATAAAAAGGAAAGAATATATGACATAAACCATACGTGACCCAAAAAACCTAAAATATATACTATCTGGTCTTTAAAAAAAAGTGTTACCATCCCCATGTAAAAGTAATAGCAATATATTATAGCATTTAAACATATGTAGAAGTAAATCACATGACAATAATAGCACAAAGGATAGAGAGGATGAAATGAAAGTGTACTGTCATAAATTTCTAACACTGTACATGAAGTAATATGTTCTTGTGGGGTTTTTAAATAATTTTTTATTTTCCACATATAGTTGACATACAATAAATATATTAGTTTCAGGTGTACAACATAGTGATTAGACATTTGTATAACTTATGAAGTGATCACCCCAATAAATCTAGTGCATAGATAGTTATTACACTATTCCATCTTCTGACACCACCCATAATTAGTACAATATTATTGACTATACCCCTCTGCTATATTTTACATCCCCATGACTAATTTGTAACTTCCAATTTGTACCTCTTAATCCCTTAAAGATATGGAAGTAACCTAACTATCCATCAATAGATGAATGGCTAAAGAAAAAGTCATATACATAATGGAACATTGCTCAGCCATAAAAAAGAATGAAATCTTTCCATCTGCAACAACATGGATGGACCTAGAGGTCATTATGCAAAGTGATATCATTTTGATGGGAGACTATAATAAGCTAAGTATGTATATTATAAACCCTACAGCAACCACTACCTTAAAAAAAGAGAGATAATTATTAAGCCAGTAGTGCAAATAAAATGATGTCATAAAGGAATACACAGTTAATCCAATAAAAAACGGTATAATATAGGGGTGGGGGAGCAAGAAGGAACAAAGAGTAAAGTAATTGCAAAATGATGTGTTATCCAATCTTAGTCACAGACAACATGATACAAGGACAATATACAAAAATCAATTATATTTCTATTTATAGTAGCAATGAAAATTTGGAAATTGAAATTTTTAAAAATACCATCTACAGTAGCATCAAAAAACATGAAATAAGAGGGATAAATTGAACAAAACATGCAAGAGTTTTATACTGAAAATTATTATAAGATATTGCTGAGGGAAATTAAAGAAGACCCAACTAAATATAGAACTATTTATTGATTGGAATATTTAATATTGTTAAGATGCCATATCTCCCCAGATATACCTGTAGACTTAGTGCAATTCCAATAAGAATTCCACCAGACGTTTTAAATATAGAAATTAATGTTGAAAGCAAGGGAACAAAAGAAGAACAAAGCTGGAGGGCTTACACCAGTTGGTTTCAAGACTCACCATAAAGTTGTAGGAATCAAGCAAGACAGTGTGTTATTGGCATATGGTTAGATCTAGAGATCAGTAGAACAGAACAGAGAAGAATGTGTGTGTATGTATGTATGTGTGTGTGTGTGTGTATATATATATATATATATATATATATATATATATATATATCCTTGTACCTATACAAAAATTGCTCAAAATGGATTGGGCGAACTGTAAAATATATAGAGGAATATGTAGAAGAAAATCTTTGTGATCCTGTATTAGGCAAAGATTTTCTTAAAGAGAATCAAAGACACTAACTATCAAAGAAAAACATAGATGAATTTGATTTCATCACAATTTTTAAAAACTTACTCTTTAAAAATGCTAAAAGAAAAAATACCAGCTACAGATTGGAAGAAAATTTTTTCAAAACACGTAGCCAATAAACGACTTCTATTCAGAGCATACTAAAACTCTTACAGCTCCACACAAAGACGATAACAAATTTTAAAATGGGAAAGGACTTTGACATTTTATCAAAATAGATATTAATATGGAAAATAAACATAGGTAAAAAGGTTCAGCATCACTAGTCCTTAGGGAAATGTCAGTTAAAACCCACAATGAGATACTATTACATCTATAAAATGTCTGAAATATTTATTTTCAAACCATGACAACCCTAACTGCTGGAAGGATGCAGAACAGCTAGACCTGTCGTATATTGCTGATGGAAATGCAAAATGGTACATCCATTTGGAAAGTAATGTGGTAGTTATAAAGTTGAACACACATTTTAATAGATGACTTAGAAATCCCCATTTTTCAGTATTTATACAAACGATGTGAAAACCTGAAAAAAACTGTAGGGACAGAAATCAGATCAATGTCAGGAGAAGCTGGAAGTGGGAGACTGATTGTATTAGGGGCATGATGAAATTTAAGGAGTGATGGAAATACGCTGTACTTTGTGGTGGTGGTTTCATGACTCGATACATTTGTCAAAACTTATAAAAATGTTCACTGAAGAAGGATGAATTTTATTCACCAGAAAAAATAGACAGAAACCCTGCCCTTTGTGATAACATAGATGAATCAGGAGGACATTTTACCAAGTGAAATAAGCCAGATACAAAAAGACAAATATCACATGATCTCACTTATATATGAAATCTTTTTTAAAACAGTCAAACTCACAGTAACAGAAAGTAAGAGTCAAATGGTGGTTACCAGAGGCTTGGAGATAATGATCAAGGGGTATAAACTTTCAGTTATAAGATGAATAAGTTAAAAAAAAAAAAAAGATGTTTAAGTTCTGGTGGCCTAATGTAGAGTATGGTGACTATAGTTAATAGGTGACTATAGTTAATATTATATCCTTGAAATTTGCTAAAAGAGTATACATCAAGTGTTCTCACTGTACACACACACAAATGGTAACTGTGGGATGAATATGTTAGTTTGACTGTGGTAGTGATCTCACATATATACAGATATCAAAACATCATGTTGTACACCTTAAATATATACAACTTTTATTTGTCCAAAATAAATAAAAATTGAAAAATAAGGATGGATTTTACTGTTTGTAAGTTATGTCTCATTAAAGCTGATTTTTTAAATAAAGACAGTATAGCACGAATGTGACATTTGGCTAAAAACTTGATACAAAGAATTGAGTATTTTGAATATCATCATCAGAGTAAGAAACCATGCTGTGTAATCTCTAATCTATAAATTTGAGGACTGTTTTGCAACTCTGGCTTCTAAAATTTAGTGCTATTACTGCAAGTGTTATAAAAGTATCATATATAGGTTTTGCTTTTGTAATTTTGTGTCGTCTGTATTCTGACTGGCGTCTCTCTCTCACTCAGTGATAGGCTGAGTCTTTAAGCCCCACATTCGATGTAGTTTCTCTTTTGATACACTTCATTAGGAATCTGTATTCCTGAACCATTGTAAGAAGTGACTCCTATTAAACATATTGAGGTAACAGGGGTTTCTATCACATTTTAAATGTTTATTAGCTATAATTAATTATATTTATAATACAATAATAATAGCTCGTATTTATTGAGCACCTCTGTGTCTTAAGTGCTTTTTTATTTTTCAGTATCCTTGCTGACTTCCAATCTACTTGTTCTATCTATGCATTTAGAGTGTGGAAATCATTAATTTATACTTGTGAATTTGTCTGTTTCTCCTTTCATGACTATTAATCTTCCCATTCAGTATTTTGAGGTTATGTTATTAAGTACATGTATATTTAGGATTTGTATTGCTTCATGATCAATTTATCCTCTTATCATTATGAAATGCCCCTCTTTGTCTCCGGTAATATTCTTTATCCTGGTGTCATTTTGTCTGATGATTAATATAGCTATGCCTATTATCTCATGATTTATATATGAATGTTATATACTTTTCCATCCTTTTACTTTTAAACCTGTGTCTTTGGTTTTAAATTATGTTTGTTGTAGACAGCATATAGTTAGGTTTTGCTTTTTTGTTTATTCTGACAACCTCTGACTTTTAATTGTTTAATTATTTATATTTAATTTTACATTGCATTTAATTTATTTGACATTATCAATATGGGTGGTTTAAATCAACTATCTTTTCATTTTTCTCTTTGTCTCATTGCTTTGTGTTTTTTCTTTTTACCTGGCTTGTTTTGGATTATTTGAATATTTCTGTTTATCTCCTCTGTTGTCTCATTAGCCAAACCTATATAACTTTTTTTTTCAGTGATTGCTCTAGGGCAACAATACACATTTTAACTTCTTACAGCCTATTGTGAAATAATTTGCCAATGGTTTGCTTTGGTTTGATTTTCCTTTGGTTTATCGTGCTTAGGTTAACTGACCTCTTGAGTCTGTGGCTTTACAATTTTTATCAACTATGGAAAATTTTCAGCCAGTATTTTTACAAACATATTTTTATGCTCCTCTCCCTTTCCCAGGGACTCTAATTGCATGTATGTTAAATCATTTGATATTTTCCAGTTGTCACTCAGGCTCTGTTCATTTTTTTCTCATTCCCTTTTTCTCATTGTGCCTCAGTTTGGATATTTTCTACTGCTGTGTCTTCAAGTACTCTGCTTTTAAGCCCATCCAGTGAATTTTTCCTTTTAAATATGGTATTTTTCAACTCTAGAATTTCCACTTTTTTTTTAATATCTTCCATTTCTCTCCTCATTGTGTTCATGTTTTTCCTTAAGTCTTTACACGTATTAATAATAGCTGTTTAAACTTTATGTATTGCTATCATTTGTGTTATTTCTAGGTTTCCTTCTACTGACTGATTTTTCTCCAGGTATTGAGTCATATTTTCCTGCTTCTGTGAATATCTTCTTTTTTAAATTGAATGATAATAATTATGCTATTGAGTCTGAATTTTGTTGCCTTCTGTTAAAGTGTGTTGAACTTGTATTATCAGGCAGCTAAATTACTTACGGATCTGTTTTACGTTTTTGAGGCTTGTTTTTGAAAGCTGTTGTGGTCAGCCTAACATAACCTTTGCTCAAGAGTTAAGTTCACCCCCAGTAGCTAAGACATGATCCTTCTGAGAGCTTTCTGAATGTCCTGCATGGATAGGCAAGTCTCTCCATACCAGCTAGTTAGAATTGGAATATCTTCCAATCTCGTGCGAACTCTGAACATGGTTGAATTACAGTTTCCTAACAGTTCTTTTCCTGGCACTGTGGAGTTCCACCTTCACATATGCAGCCTAGTATTTAGCCAGACACTAGGTCAGAAAGCGTGGGCTAGACTCCCCTGGGAGTCTTTGGTATCTTTCAGGAGTTTGTAAGTTCAATAATACTTTATAAAAATATCAGGGCCCATGACTTCAAAACTATTTTTATAATTATACTAACATGTTATTTGCCTTTCTATTCTCATTCACTCAGTAGTGTACAGTGGTGTACAGGTAGTCAGAGGCTACCTGACATGTGATATTACAACAAATTAAACTCAAAAGTAGGTATGAAAATCCAAATGTCTTCTCTTAAGCCAGGAAATAAAGAAAATCACAAAAAAAGTAAATCAATGCTACTATTATCACTAGTATTTTTTATTTTCATAAAGTATATTTAGTTTTCATACAACTATGTTTTATATATGGCCTTTATGTTTAAATAAATTGATAAACAAGTATTACAAATATGTTAGAAAGTATGTTTTAATTTCTGATAAACCAAATATTGGTAGATATAATCCATGTAAGAAAATTCTCTTTTAGGTCCTCAATTTTTTTTTATTTTTTTTTTGAGGGCAGTGTCACTGGCCCTCACATGTGGGACCCGAACCGGGGCTGCTGGCTTCCCAAGCCAGCGCCTAACCACCGCACCACTCGGCTGGCCCTAAGCAATTTTTTTTAAGACCAAAAAGTTTGAGAACCACTGCTGCAGAGAATCACAAGGCAGCTTTTCTTGTTTCTTTCTCATTGGATCTCCCCCTCTCAGGTACTCTGCATAAATCCCAGGCACTCGGACTTCCCTAGACTTCTGTTTGTTTCCTCAGCTATGTGAAACTGCCAGGCTCTGGACTTGCCTTCCTTCCTTATCTCAGGGATTATAATCCTGTGCTGCCTTTTGTCCAATGTCTAAAACCAGTTGTTTTATGTATTAGTGTCCAGTTTCTCACTCTCACCCCAGCATTCTGTCTGGAGGCATATTCTGGACCAAAACTTAGGGAGGGGGAACCGAGTAGAACATGAACACAAGGCCAATCTGATACCAGTAGCTCCACTGGTCACCTAGAAAGCTGTTAAATGCTTTCAGATGAACCATCTAAGTTAACTCACAAGACACTACAGGTGGGAATTATAATTTTTCCCAGTTTCGCAGAAAAGAAACTGAAGCTTTATAAAGGCAGGTTAGAGTTAGGCCAGAATCTGAGCCCCGGCAGTCAAACTTTAGAGACTTGAACTCTACGCTACAGTTTCTTCCACTGATTAAACAATATTTTCCTAGTGCATGTTGTATGCTAGGTTCAGTCCAAACACCAGGGAACACAGAAGTAAACAAAACAGACAAAATTCCTGACCTTGTGTAGTTGATATCCCAGTAAGGAGAGACAAGGAATAAGTTAGATAAGTAAATCATTTTTCTGTTAGATAAGTATTCAGGAGAAAAAGCAATAAAGGAGAATAAGGAACGACGCTGAATGAGGAGTACTATCCATTTAAAATAGGATATGAAGGAAAGGCTTCCTTGAGAAGGTAACATTGAAGGTGGTGAAAAGCAAACCATAATGATACCTAGTGACATACCAGGAGGCAGTCATGGCATATGCAAAGCCTATGAGGAAACAGCAGTGCTACGTGAGATCATTGAGATAATGGAGGGCCTCTTGTTTAGAGCCCCGTAAAATCTTTGTTTTTCACTCTGACATGAGTGAAAACCTCATTGGAGGTTTTTAAGCAGAGGAATGATATGAACAGATGTCTTTGGCTATTATGCTAAAAAGAAATACACTATAGAAACACAAAAGTAAGAACAAGGAGACCAGTTAAAAGGCACAGCAACAATCCAGGCAAACCCTGATAATAGCAATGGAGATAATGAAAAGTGCCTTATTTTCTTCTTGATAAGAATAACAGTAGCAATAATAATCATCTGTATGACAGTTACATTATTTTTGTCATCATTTGTATTAAATTCCTTAAATTATACTTTCTTCATCATACATCATCTATCAATAATTAAGATAGTCTTTGAGGGCCGGCCGAGTGGCGCATTGGTTAAGAGCTGACTTGGGACGCCAGCGGCCTCGGTTCGGATCCCACATATGAGGGCCAGTAATACTGCCCTCTAAAAAAAAAAAAAAAAAAGATAGTCTTTGAAATCCTTTATGGTAAATGTTATTTATTTCTCCCTTTCTTAATGTTTTACACATTTGGTGTATTTAGAAGTAAATGGTGTCAGGCTGGCCGAGTGGCGCGGTGGTTAAGCGCTGGCTTGGGAAGCCAGCGGCCCCGGTTCAGATCCCACATATAAGGGCCAGTGACACTGCCCTCAAAAAAAAAAAAAAAAAAGTAAATGGTCTCTCTCTCACACACACACACACACACACGTTTCATTACACCCATCATCCATGGTTAATCATATGCTGATGCTCACTTTACACATAGGCCATTTTTGCTAATACACTCATTCTGTGGAACCTATTGTTCACTGTTTGCAAACATCACCGAGGTTCCATCTCTGAGGATGTACTCCATAAAACACATTTCTACATTTTTATTTTATCTAAGCATTATAACTGTATATACACTCATTCATACCTAATATACATACACAAAGTAAATTGAATTTCCTTGATACCTCCCTTCTGAAGAAAACTTTGGAAGGGAAAATTTCAGGGAACCGTGGCTTTTGTTGTTTTATGAAGTGATTTACATTAATATATGGATGTCTTTATTTCTACTTGAAAGATAGTTATTCCCAACTGTTAACTAAACATTGTTTTTAGTTTTGTTCAATTACAGTACCAACTAAGTATTCATTTTACCCTCTACATCATTCATTTTTATTATACTGGCAGTGCCGAATTTTTGAGATATAATTTGCTGTTTTCCTGTACTGATGAGAATTGGGGAAATGAGAGAATTTGTACACCAAAAATAGTTAAGTTATTCTTTCTCATGAAGAAACCTTTAAATCATGCTCTATGAAGAAAGCATATAATGTATTCAAATGGATTTTCTCTGTGTGATACTATTTCATAGAAATTCAGGTATTACTGTACTTATTTAAAAATAGTGGTGGGGTTATGCACGGGCAGCAGTGGTTCAATTTTATAAAACAAACTACCTTGTGCATTAGCTTCTCTATAGGCACAAGGATTTGATCCATAATTGTATTTTATTCACAATGTATCTGCTGTCCAATTTGCAGACAGCAAGTGGAACTTCAAACTCAATTATGTAGAAACCAAATGACTGTTTAAATTTGAAGGCAGAGAATAGAAAGGAATAGAATTCCAAATTAGTGTATCCAGAACATAGAGACGCTTATGACTCTCACAAGTCAGGAAAAGATGACTTCCCCTGGCATTTAAAATTATGAACACCTTTAGGTCTCGACCAGTCATTCTCATAAAGGATGAAAAATAATTCATCCTCCCAGCTAGTTAGTGCATGAAAGAATGCCATATCATCAATTTGTCCAAGAAGGAGCCAACGTTTCATTAATAGCATCCTGTTATCTCAAACTCTAGAATGACTTTCGATAGGCAGATTATATTCGTTTCTCTCAGAGAATTATTTAGACTAAAGTTTTAGCCACTTAAAGCTTTTTTCCCCGTCTCTTCACAAAACCATTTTACAAACTGAATTGAAATATAATTTTACAAGAGAGAATTCACAGCTTCTAACTGAGGCATGATTTTAGGGACAGAAAGAGCTCAGAATTCTAATTTTAAAAAGGGATTGGGAGAAGAAGGTGATGCTATGGAAAGAGTATTGATCTAGGAGGTAAGGGGTCCAAGTTTTAATCTTGATTCTGTTATTAACTAGCTGTGTGAACTTGGATGAATCACTTAACCATTTAAGTCTCAGTTGCTTCCTCTCTAAAGTAAGGGGGTTAGATTAGGTGATCTGATCTCTAATGTATGTAATTCTGTAAGAAAGAGAGTGATATCTTTCTTCAAAATTCTATAGCCTCATTTATCTATTAAAAAAAAGTCTGGGGCCGGCCTAATGGCACGGTGGTTGAGCGCTGGTTTGGGACACCAGCGGCCCTGGTTCGGGTCCCACATGTGAGGGCCAGTGACACTGCCCTCAAAAAAAAAAAAAGGAAGTCTGAAGAAAGTGAAGTGAAGTATGTGGGTATCTGGATCTAAAGTCTGTTAATTTGAAGCTAAGCACACATAAAGCCCTTGGCCAGGAGTTGTGTGTGCTTTGCAGCCCTTTCCCCTCTATTGGATAACGGTGGAAGAATCAGAGCGGAAGTATACGTACATTTTTGTTCACTGAAGGCCTTGAGCATATGTACCAGTTTGAATTGGTGTGACATTGCTTTCTGGCTACTATGTCCTATTTTGCTAGTCTGGAAATTCATAGCTAACTTCGGGATTTTATAAAGTATTTGCACTCTCTCCATTCTTTATCAATCACTGACAGACTCATTGTTTTATAATGTACTTCTCAGCAAGCTGTTTGCGACTCATCGCCCGCCTTGCTTTATAGTCTATAAATATTTAATTCTTTAATAAACTGCTTATATGTAATATAAAATGACGGATGGTATTCGCTCTTCCCTCTTTTAATAGTGCTACTATTTGCAAAACAATTCTTTTTTTTTTCTAAATAGCAATGTGTTTCATAAATGTTTGACTTTCCTTTTTCTAAGTAGCAATTTATTCTACGAGGTTGGTAGAATGACAGGCAAGAAAACAGCCCCTTGCTCCTGGGAGTACAATATAACTCTTCCCTCGCCCTCACCCTCACCCCTACCAAGCTGCAAATTGATGAGGTAATGAAGATGGACTTTGGAATTGTGGCACAGAGCAATCACCTGTCTCTCCACAGACCCAGTTTGCAAAACAGCCTTTATATCTGTAGACTAAACGAGTGCTTGCAATGAGCAAATAGGGTTCCCTCTTTGCTCTTTGCTCAGACATCTTTTGTCTCGGGGAGTCATAAAAGATAATCAGGGATAATATACCAACACCTTAGACTTCCCATCTTCTTTATAACTATGTACTTTATTTTTGAATGTTGGCTGATTTGCTTTCTGTGCCGTGAAATGATTTTCAATATTTAATGACTCATTTTTTAAATCGGATAAGTCAGACATGTATTGAGTGCTTATTGTGTGCCTTACACAGCTGTTAGGATGTTTTCAAGCAAGCTACTATTATTTGTCTATTTCAGTGTAATTTATGAACCCCTAAAAATTGTGAACGCCCTTGGGAGAGGACAGAGAGGGGGCAGGGAGGATGAATTGTGGAATGCCCAAATAAGTGTTTCTTCAGTGCCTACCACTAATCGGGTACATGTATTATCCCATGGTGCTAACTCAGTCCTGCATTTCTGTACCAAGCTGCCTTTCACTTAGCATACATTCTAAATTTTCTACTAGAACCCAGTATTTGATCTGGAAAAAGCATGAGGAAAATAGGGGTAGAACATTTGTTTACAAGTTAAAAAATCTTGATTTATATTCCACTTCCACCATGTATTAGCAATTACTTTAGGTTTATCACCTAGCCTTTTTTATCTGTACCATGGGCTTCATAAAAATTATATAGTTTATATAAACACCTGTATAAGGAGCCCTCAAATAATGTTAATTTTCTAAGTGTTCTACACCATCTAAAGAAGAACTTCAAGAAAAAAATCATAATGAGTGAATGTTAATGCAAAGATGGTAATTATTTTAGGTAAATAGGCCATATAAATTCAGTTGTTTACAATATAGCAATACTAATGGGTTACTTTAAGCAATAAACACTTTAAATTGAGACTCCTTGTTTAACTGACAGCACACATTTGTGAAGAGACTCATTAGGGCTTTTACTCTGGAGCAGAGATATTTTTTTATGCAAAACTATGTAGGTTAAGCTTTTATCCTTGTTCATATAATGCATATGATCAATCTAAGTAAGCTAATTTGCTTATACAAATCAAGTTATTCCACCCTCATGTTCCCTCATGCACACTGCCCCATTTTATGTGATACTGTTTTTTATTTCACAGATATCATTTCATTTTCTTCTTTCACTCAACATTCACATCACAAATGTGCTTCCATTTTATTCTTCCTAAAAGAAAATTACCTGTGATATCCTCAGTATAACTTTTACCCTATTTAAACATCATAAATTCAAATCTGCATAGGTATGATCCAAGATTCCCTAATGAGTTCAATTTTCCCTAGTTGTAGTGGCTACTTTGCTTCTGAAACAGACTTTTACTTCTACCTCTCTTTCTGACTTGATCTATGATATTGGACCAGTCATTGTCTCATATCTAATGATTTCCTTTGCATGTTGAGTTTCATTGAAATGCTTTGAAGGTCAATGGATAATTTTAATGATAGTAGTAACATTATTATTGTTATTATTATTATTATTATTATTATTATTATTACCATCATCATTGACTGGGCTGCTGCTATATACTAGATAATAATTTAGGATATGTAAATTTTTCCCCTTAATTTTACTCTATTAGGTCAGAATTTCCAATTCACAGATGAGCAATATGAAGCATACATAGGTTAAGAGCTTGCCTCAAGATCACATAGCTCATAAGTAAAAACTAGGATTCCAGCTTAGTTCTTACAGACTCCAAAGCCTGTGCTTTGTCGTATTTCCTTTTGAGAAGCTCAGCAATTAAAAAAAAAAATGCATGCTTTTATATTGTAAAATAATAGGCATAATTTCTTTTTCTATTTTAACAGTGCTACTATTTATAGAAAAAAAATTTAGTATCAGTTTCTGTTCTTATGAGGCCTTTCTTTTAAAACATACAGTGTATGTGAAAGTGCTTTGTACATTGTGAAGTCCTAGATAGATGTATAATTATAATAGTAATTAATTTGAAGCACTTTTATTAAACCTTATCAATAATTATGACATTTTTTATCCCAAATATAGATCTGTCTTGCTCTGTGTAAAAAAGTTTTTTCTGAAAAAGTTTAAGTAATTTAAGTAATTAAAAAAAAAATGTTAAGGGCCGGCCGAGTGGCTCAGTGGTTAAGAGCTCACTCATGCGTGCGAGCTGAGCTCTGAGCAACAGTAGTTCGATGCCCAGCCCAAGCTGAGCTGCCGTTTAAGGTGCCAACTGGTGGCAGAATGGCTCAGCAAAAAAAAAAAAAAAAAAAAAAAAAAAAAGGAAAAAGAAAATGGTTATTAAAACAAAAATTTTAAGCATACTATTTTAAATATATAAAAGAGCTTATTATTTCTTGGTGAAGTCTATAACAAAGTAAATGTGACTAGTTTGTAATGTGACTAATTCCCTAATGAGCTGTTTTGAATCTTAATTTTTTTAGCGTTAAATTTTTTAAAAGAGGACACTCTTAAATAATGTTGACTGACACTTATGCTCTCTCGAAGTAATTGCCAAAAAGACATCAGGGAAGAGCTGCTACCTTATTTTTTAAAGTCAGAAACCATTATAATTAGAGCTACACATTACGGAATCCCTACATTTATGTTAATCCAAAGCCTGAATTATTACCCCTACACATTGATGTCCACTAAAATATGGACAGCCAGGCATACTTTATTAGAAAAAGATTAAGCCCTCATCTATAAATCAGTTTATACATTCAACATATGCATTGAACACACGTACATACATGCACAATACCCAGACTTGAAAGATATTTTGAGAAGTCATATGGTATGTCTGTATTACCTCTCGTTCACTTCCATATAACGTAACATCTGATTCTCTCTATTAAAATAGCATTTTTCTATTTTTTACTAAAAACCCAATAGAAACTTTTTAAATCTTGTTTAGCAATTAATTCTTAATATAGGACATCCTTCACTTCATATGACTAAATTCTTTATGCTGCATTTGTCAAGTTTATTAACCATTTATTTTAACCTTCTGGTAAACACCATTTCTGTTTTCATGAGATACATGTATTATGTATGAATCTATACGTAAAGAAGCACACATAAGCATTGTGCTAATGCGTTAAAAGCCATGTTGTTAATCCCTGAGTTGGCCGTTTGGTTGCAGTCTCTTCCATGATCACAAACTGCGTTCCTGACACTAGAGATAGCACTCATTAATAACTTATGTCAGTAGTGGGGCAGAATTTCAATGGAAACGTGGTGGAAGGCATCTGGGTAAACATTAAAATAGGGACCCAGAGTAATTGTTTAGGGCAGATATTCTATAATTTGTTTGGCCAAAAAAAAATGTATATCCCACAATCCTGATTCAGATCCTTAAACAAGTACAAACTCATGATACAGTGATCATATGGAATCAACTATTCAGATGCATGTTTAAAGTCTCATTCTACTAAAAGCAGAATTTCTGATAGATTCATGCTTTGCCTTGCTAATAATTTGCATCCTCAGTAGATGGAAAAAATGATAGGGAAACTAATAATATGAACCTAATTTTGATCAAGTGAGAACTTCTCAGAGAGGAAGAAAAATATTATAACTCTGGAAGAAAGCAGTCATTTAATCTTAGAGCTTAAAATAGCCAAGGATGGTGAATATTGGACATAATCAGACATATGCCCTATAGCTACCTGTCCAATAAATTAGTCCCTTTAATTAAAATTAAATAAAATTAGAGATTCAGTTTTCAGTTGTACTAGCTACTGGCTACGCTATTGGACATCACATTTCTATCATTGCAGCAAGTTCTTTTGGACAGTGTTATCCTAGACTTCAGAAAGGCAGATTATATAATATTCAGGTTAAGGATAAATATAACTATGGACATTTTCTCCAAAAAGGTAGCTCAAAAAAAATAAGAGGACCTCCAAAATAACACTAAAATTACACTTAACACATGTCACATTGTATTGTAATTGGCTTATTGCCTATATTGCAAACCAGTCTTTAAGACGGGAGTGTGTCTGTCTGTTTCACTCTATCTGGTATGTAGTAAGTACACTGGTACGAATTTAGTGAGTAATGAATGAATGAAATTATTGTCGGGAAAAAAGGGAAGAGGATAAGTGAGAAACAGTGTGATTTCATGGGATCTGTTTGATTACCTTTAGATAAATAGTTGTGCATAAAAGATATGAGGGTCATATAACGGAGAGAATTTGAGGGTTATTTCTAGGGAAATTAAAAGAGAGAGACATGCAGGATTTTGATGTTCTGTTAAGAAATTACTAAGAGAGAATAGGAAGGATGGGAAGAGAGAGGGAATGAACTATTTTTCAGATTCTTTTTCTCAGTCTTCTCTGTCAATAAGAATGGCCTTCAGATAAGAAAGGATAACAATAACATTTATTAGTGGGGATTGTAGCCCAAGATCAGGTAAAAAGATGAAAAGAGAACAACTGATTGTTAGAATTTTATGTCTCCTATTCCAGATATATTACTGTCAAAAGTACTATGAGAATTTGCAGTTGAGTTTGAAAAATTATATCTGCAGTTGTGCTTTAGGAATTACAGATGTTTCTGAGAGACTCTGCCGATTGGAAGAGGTGCCAAAAGCATGTGTGAATAATAAGAAGAATCATTCCCAATTTTCCAAAATGTTAAGTGTTGACTTTAAAATTAGTTAGTTAGAAGTTATTTTTGTAGGCACTTGGAAACGGGAATTTTGATCACTAGGAATAAATACAGTTTCACAAAGAACAAATGTCATCAGTTCCTTTTTTAATGGCATTATTTCAGAGGGATTCTATAATCAGAGTGTAGTTCAGACTTTCAGTTTTCATTGCCTAGGATAAGAGACTAATAAGCAGAGCAGAAAGCTGCTGAAAGCCAAATGGAGCTTTAAGCATTACAGTGCTGTGAAGACAAAATTGGCGCTAATGATTTGTCAAGAAAATGGGACCTAGGAGATAAGGTGAACCAGATGTAAACTGAACTTTACAGAGACTACAATCTAGCTTTAAATCAGCTTCCTCTCATAGTGGATTGAGGTGACCTGCCCTTGTTCTACCTTACTGCCTCCCAGATGGGAAGGTACGTTTTTGTTCAGAGTAAGATAACACCATCGAGAGCCTCTGAAAATTTCGTGCACAATATCTTGCATCCATTCAGTACTTTCCAGGAATATCAAGAAACAGGACTAGGCAGATTTACTGATGTGCCTGGGTGTGCTTTTCTTTGTATTTATCCTGCTTGCGATTACTGTGGCTTAAGTGAAGGTAAAGAAAGACATACTTTCAGAGAAGAAACAGTAAAATTGACAGCTGACTTCTCACTAGAAATAATGGAGGCCAAAGCCAATGGAATGTCATGTTTAAACTGCTGAAAGAAAATAAGTGCCAATCCAGAATTCTATACTCCGTGAAATACCCTTCAAAACTGAAGATGAAATGTTATATATATAGACAAACAAAAACTGAGATAATTTTTCAGCAACACACCTGACCTAAAAAAAATATGAAAGGTAGTCCTTTTGATAGAAGAAAAGTGATTACAGGAGGAAACACAGAAATGGAAGAAGGAACGAAGAGCAGTGCATAAGATATATATGGTGGTAAGTCTGAATGACTCTTGACTGCACAATAAAAAGTGAAAAAAATCTTGTGAAGTTTAAACAATGAAATACATGTTATGAACAACGAAATACATGTTAACAATCACATAAAAGGTGATGGGGTAAATAAAATGAGACTAATTTAAGGTTTTCTAGTATTGTCTGGGAAGTGGTAAAAGTACTAATTTGTAGTAAATAGGCTGTAGTAAGTCAGGGATGCATGTTGTAATATTTATGGTCACAATAGTAAAATAATGTATGTCTAACAAGCTAATAGAAAGTTTAATAAGAAAAATACTTGATTAACCTTAAGGAGTGCAAAAATGGAGTGAAAGAACATAAATCAGGTAGAACAAATGGGAAACAATAAGATGATATGTATATAATTTTAAATATATCAGTAATTACATTAAATATAAATTGACTTAATTCTCCAGTTGAAAGAGAATTGTCAGGGGCCGGCCGAGTGGTACGGTGGTTAAGCACTGGCTTGGGAAGCCAGCGGCCCCAGTTCGGGTCCCACATATGAGGGCCAGTGACACTGCCCTCAAAAAAAAAGAATTGTCAGGGCCAGCTGAGTGGCACGTTGGTTAAGAGTTGGCTTGGGACGCCAGTTCTAAGTAGCAGAGCCCCAGTTCGGATCCCACATGAGGGCCAGTGACACTGTGCCCTCTACAGCTAAGATGGTGAACAACAGCTTGACCTGGAGCTGGGCTGCCATGAGTCGCCGGCGCCTGTGTAGGCTGCAGTGGGCTGCCATGAGCTACCATGAGTGGCTGGCAGTCAGCGTGAGTGGCCGGCAGCTGGCATGAGCTGCCATGAGCCTCCTCGTAAGGTGCCATCCACTGACCAGCAGCCCATTGCCTCAGCCGGGAAGAGTGCAATGATCACAATACCAACATGGGCCAGTGAAGTGATGTCCTCCACAACTAGACTGAAGAACAAAAAGGACAGCAACTTGTCTGTTCCCCTTCCCCAATTCCCCAACGCTGTTCTCCTCCCCCAATTCTCCAATAAAATCTTTAAAACAAAAAAAAAAATTGTCAGATTGGATAAAGGACAAAAATCTAAAAACCAGAAAAAGTTGAAAGTAACAAAATGAAATGTGATCCAGCTATATCAAAATCTAACTAGAACAACTATCTGAACATTAGACAAAGTAGATTTTAAGGCAAAGGATAAAGATGTATGCGGCATAATTCTGAAAAGGTCAGTCCAACAGAATATAATCATTCTTAAGTTGTGTGCATTTAATAACACAGCCACAAAATACATAAAGCAAAAATTGACAAAACTAAAAAAGTATGTACACAAATTCACATGATGGTGTAAAACTTTAACACACCTCTCTTGTGGTAACCAATAAAACAAGAACATAAGCAGACAAAAAAATCAGTAAGAATGTAGGTGAACTAAAAAACATAATTATCCAATGTAACTTAGTTATATGTAGAACACTGCTCCTAACAATGGCAGGATTCATTCTTTTCAAGTGGATATTTACCAAAATTGACAAAAAACATATCTGAAAAACAGTCAAAAATTGAAACCATTCAGAATAGACTCTGACCACAGAGATCTGGAAAGCAATAATAGGAAACGGGAAGTCAATTCGATACCTAAAAATTTTGTGTACCCTCAAAGATGTGGAATTTAAGCTGTATACTTCTAAATAAACTATAGGCTAAAGGGAAAAAGTATGATGGAAATTAGAAAATATTTGAACTAAATGATAATGAAAATATAACAAATGAAAACCTGGGTGTTATATCTAAAGCTATGCTTAGAGGAAAATGTATAGCCTTTAAATTAATGTTTAAAAGAAAAAAGAGTCTGAAAATCAATAATATAAATACATTCTCAAGAAATTCAAAATAGAATAGGCAGGAAACCCGAAGAAAGCAGAAGAAAGAAAACAATAAGAACAGAAAATAATAGATAGAAGTCAACAGCATAATCTAGGAAATCAATAACTGTGGATATGCTCAAGTGCACATGGAATTTCAAAAAGATAGACTGCATGTTGAGCTTGAGTTGAAATTATACAGAATACATTCTCTGAACACAGTGGTATTAAATTAGAAATTTATAGTAATAAGATACCTAGAAAATAACTGAATATTTGGAAATTAAACAACACACTTCTAAATAACATGTGTCCCAGAAGAAATTACTAGAGAAATTTTTTTTTAAATCTCAAATAAATGATAACCAATACACATCCTATGAAAGTATGTGGGATACAACTAAAGCAGTCTTTAGAGGGAGATGTATAGCCCTACACATCTATATTAGTAAAGAAGAAAAGTGGAAAATTAATTATCTAATAATTGTCCTTGTGAATCTAGATAAAGAGAAGCAAAGAGTAGCAAATTAAACCCAAAGTAAGTAAAAGAGAGGAAATTATAAAACGTAAGAGTAGAAATCAAAAGAAAATCATACAGGGCCGGCCGAGTGGCACATTGGTTAAGAGCTGGCTTGGGACTCCAGCGGCCCTGGTTCAGATCCCACATATGAAGGCCAGTGACACTGCCCTCTGCAGCTAAGATGGTGAACAACAGCTCCACCTGGAGCTGGGCTGCTGTGATTCCCCAGAATGGCGTAGCTGCAACCCTTGCTGCAGTGAGCTGTCATAGGCTACAGTGAGTGTCCGGCAGCCAGCCTGAGCAGCTGGCAGCCTGTGTGAGCTGCCAAGAGCCACTGTGGGTGGACGTCCAGAGGCTGGCGACCAATCTGCCTCACCCGAGAAGAGCGCAATGATGATACTAACATGGGCCAGTGAAGCAATATCCTCCACAACTAGACTAAAGAACCAAAGGACAGCAACTTGTCTGTTCCTTCCCCGGTTCCCCAATGCTTTTCCCCTACCCCAGTTCCCCAATAAAATCTTAAAAAAAAAAAAAAATCATACAGAAGTTGGTTCTTTGGAAAGATTAATAAAATTGATTTTTTTAAAACTGATCCAGAAAAAAAAAGAAGCATAAATCACCAATATCACAAATGAAAGAGAACATTACTAAAGGTTTTACAGACATAGAATAACAATAGAATATTATGAACAGCTTTGTTCCAATCAATTTGATAACTAAGATGAAATGGACAAGTTCCTTGAAAAAGCACAGTTTAACAAAATTGACACCAGAAATTTAAAACCTGAGTAGTTCTTGATCATTTTCTTAAATATTGAATTTATAATTGTAAATTCACCCACAGTTTTAAGGCCTGATAGCTTCACTGGTGTGTTCTATCCCACACTTAAGACCAAAATAATAACGATCTCACACAAACTTTTTCAGAGTATAGAGGAGGAAGACACTCTCCAATTCCATAAAGCCTGCAAGACCCTGTTAACAATACCTAACAAAGTTATTTTAAGAAAACAAAATTATAGATCAATGTCTCTTATGAACACAGATTCAGAAATTCTTAAAATATTAGCAAGTCAAATCAGCAAATACATACATCAATGCAAGTGGGGTTTGTCCCAGGATTGCAAGGTTGGTTTAACAAGAAAATCAGTAATTGTAATTCATCATGCCAACCACTTTTGAGCTGTTACTGGTTTCCGTAAAGGTAAAAAAGACATTTGACAAAACTTAACAACCATTCATGATGTTTAAAATGATCTTAGCAACAAGGAATAGGAGGAAAACTCTTTCACTTAATAAAGGGCATTTTTCTTAGTGATGAAAGACTGAATCCTTTCTTCCCTACGTTCAGGAACAAGGTAATGATGCCCCATAAGATTGGAAGCAAGGCAAAAATGTTTCCTCTCAATACTCACCACTTCTATTCAATATTGTACTAGATGTCCTCATCAATAAAATAAGGCAACTTAAAGACAAAATTTAATGGATGCGATTACCGGAAATGAAGATCTTAAGCTTTCTATTCACAGATGAAATTATTGTACTTGCAGAAAATACTAAGGAATCTTTTTAAAAATCTGTGTAAATTTTTTCATGTAATCTTTTTACTGTTTGTGTAAAATTGGGAGGGAAAATATATTAATATCTGGGTATAATATTCTAGTATTTAGAGGGATAAACAAGAAACTAGTAAGAGTGAAGAACAAGTTAGAGGTGAGGTTAGGAACGCATGGCTAGCATAGGGGAAGGAAAGAAACGTTTTGCTTTCTACATCATTTAAATTACTGACACTTAAAAATAGTTACTATTCAAAGTATTACTTATTTTTTTTAAAAAGACTGAAAGTCGGCATTGCCCTGTCATTTCGGTAAATAATGAACACCTCTCAGTTACCATAGCCCTGTATACCAACCATGGAAGAGCCCTCTTGTCAGACTGTAGATATCATGCAACATGGTCATCCTCATCATCTCAGGATTGTGCATACATTTTTAAGGGAACCCTTTCAGGGGTCTATTATGAACTGCATTTATATGAGCTGTAGTTTGATTTTTGATGATTGATAATTCACAACCTGTCACCATGGATACCTATTTGTTGTTTTCTCACTAAACCTTTTACCTGCATCACTAGTTAGTAGTAGCAGTAAAGAGTGAATGAGATTTCCTTTTCCTTATTTCTCTAAAGTGCTAACGCATACGCTGAAATAATAGTACTAGTATAGCTACAACAAAATAGAACATTATTTAGTGCTTGTTATGTACAAATACTGTGCTAAATTCTTTATATACATTGCTTCAATATTTAATAGCCATAATTCTGTCAACTGGGATGGAAAAGATACGAGGTTAAAGGCCTGATTCAGATTCAGATTAAATAGCCATTCTCTGCATAATCATTAATTCATTGTACTCTACAGTTTGGTATACTACCAGTTGAGAATTGTGTAACAGTTGAGATGTGTGTGTGTGTGTGTGTGTGTGTGTGTGTGTGTGAGAGAGAGAGATAATGGAGACTCATAAATGGAAGTTTTGGAGATTAATAGGTAAAGAGCAGCAGAATTTAGGACATGCTTATATGCTCATGGATAGAGACCAGTTCCAGGTCAATCTTATGCCATCAAGTAGACATTTGTGCAGGTATACAGACCAGAGCAAAACTATCTTTGTCTTTTGGCAATTTAAACAGACGTATAAAATTGTTTTAACCTGAGTTACTAAAATAATTTGAACTATGTCCACCTGACCAAGAGAAGTAATGAAATCTCTTCCTTTCTGACTGCTGCTTCTTGCTTTGGTTTTCTTTATTAATCCGGTGAGGCCCTTAGTAATATTCCAAATATTTTATCAGTCCTGAATTTACCCAATAGGCTTATTTACTATTTTCTCATCTCTGCTCATCGTAAACATGCACTATCCACATCGGTAATTTCAACCTTCTGAAAATGTTAGAAAACCACAGTATCGTTACCCTGAGAATGAAGCAAGGCGAACATTATCAGGCCTGCCTAAGCACGGGACCATTCCATCTGCTCTGTAGCAACATATACTGTGATAGCACCAAGAATTCCCTCTGTTACAAATACCTGGACCAGGAGGCACTACTGCATCCCCAAATTAGGAGTAGCTTGTGCTTTTGTCTTCCGAGCTGTAGACAGCTGGGGTGGGGCGAGAGGCATCAAGTTGCCGCTGCTTTCCTCAGCCTCAGCCCTAGAAGGGCCTGTCTCGGTGCTCATCTTGGTAAACCCCACTAGCTCCATGGAACAGGAGCCCCCGCCTGAGACTAACGAAACACAGGTGGTTTCTGAAAACCTGTGCTACAAAATCTTATGCTGTGGCTCTGAGGATACTCCTCTTCGTACATTCTCTCTTCTCCCTCCCTTCCATATCCGTGCCCTTGTCTAGTTCCAGTTTCCATTAAAAATGCTATTTGGGCAGCAAATTTCTCAAATTGGATCCATCTCGATGCTGCCATGCAAAGAAAACACATCTGTCTGACTCTTCATTTAAAATAAGGAAAAAAAAATTGAAATAGCGAAATGCTGTAGTCGCTCTGAGCTATTTCCTAATGAACCAGTTTGTCCCATGAGCTGCAGTGAGGAGCTCTTCTCGGTGAGGACTCTGTGTGCATATTAATATTATGCATGTTTTCCATGTGACTCCTTCTGACTTGCCCTCACCCCATCCTTTGAATTCATTTAAATAAAAATAATTTATGTGGACATTCCTTCAGTCAGGATTTTCTCTTCCCCTCTCTTAAAGACATCCATAATATTTTGTTGATGCTTTCCATCCAAACTGAGTCATTATGCTTTTGCATATCATTAGGGCTTTATAAAGAACAACAGCGACATCTGCATGCGCCGCAGCGCCAAGGAGATGGGAAAAATACGGAAAACAAACTCTGTCCTGGCTTGGAGGCAGTCTGGCTCTCTGTCTCCCCAGCAGCCCCTGCCACCACCATGGGTAGGAGTAATTGTACAGTGTAATCACATCATGCCTCATCTGAATATTCATAGCAGAGACAAAGCTTTGGAGGGTAAGGGAGGTGCGGGAATAATTTAAATATGAAACAGCATGTCATTTCCAAATCAAGTTGTGCTAGTTAGACTGCACCAGGATTCAATATTAAATGAACATTGTTTTACAGTTTGGAAATTGGAAGTGAAGAAGAAGATGGAGGAGAAAAGAGACCCGATAAAGAAGGGGTGGCATTATATTCTCATTCTTGACTGAGGAAAAACAAAACAAGACAACAGCAACAACAACAATAGCACCAGAATAAAAAAGTGATATTTGAAGTGTCACCAACAGTGGCTACCCAGCTGCTGTTTTACCAGAAATGAAATAGCCTATTGAGGGAGATTTAAAAGCTCCCAATTAATATGTTGTTCATGTATTCGATCTACAAAGAACTCACTGTATTCCTTCTGTCCCCACAAATCCCCCAATACACACATATTCCCTAACCACCACCTTTTTTTTCCTGTCGGATGCAGAGGAAAAAAGATCAGAACTACAAAATAATTGACTAATTGCTTCAAAAGTGACAGCATCCCTCTTCAAAAAGAAACGACAAAAACAAACATACAAAAAGGTGACTGTGCATTAATGAAGGGATAAATTACCGATGTCTTCTTCATTCTCTTTAGTTCATTACCCCCCAAAAGAAACAAGTGTAATCCACATGTTAATATGTCTCGTCTTCGTTTTCTTTTGTTTTAATATGATGCTCTTTATGATTTTTGTGTGTGTGTTGGTATTTGTAGAAGCCTGTGCCACTGCATTCCCCAAAGAGCTACTAGTTTCAACCCACTGGAGTTTATATTCCTTTAATTGTCTAGTGCAGGAACCTTCTGCTGTTTTAAAAAATATACCGCTCTGCAGGAATTAGAAGAATCCAAGGTTGTATCCGGCTTCAAAGGTTTCCAAGTCATAATGATTTTAGCAAAAGTAGAAGACAGATCATGGAACAAGTCCCTGTTTGAAGATAAGCATCATAGGGACCTTTTTTTTCTTCCCTCTCTCCCCAACTTTGTACTTCTCCTGGCTCTGAATGCCCCTGCTAACACGGTTTAATGATATGCAAATGAAATATGCATAAAACCATTCTACTGTATGATGATTAAACACTGGAGACATTAACAGCAGAGGCTTCAGTCTTTGTAATAATCCTTCCCGACCATCCACTTTGATTGCGGAGTTATGGAAACCCATGGCAGTTGGCAGAGAGTGAAAGAGAGAGAGAAGGAAAGAAAGATGCAGGGACACATCACCCATCTCCGTGCTTCTCCCACTCCAGGAGAGGTCTCCCCCCCTTTGTACTGCGTTCCTATTGCTGTCTTTTGTAATCCATCCATGCAGTCGCACCAGAGCGATTAACGGGAAAAAAAAAAAAAAAAAAAAAAAAACCTCTTTTCTCTTAATGTTTCAAAGCTCATTAGCCAAACGATTATTCCTCATTAACAGCGAAAGCTCATTCATTAAAAGGAAGAATATGCCCAAAAGATGCCAGCGCGGTTAATCCTGCGTCCCGTACTGGGCTGTAAATCCCATACTACTTGTATATTCCATGCGAAAGGGACACGCGCCAATCCACAATTTAAAAAAAAAAAAAGAAAAGAAAGAAAAAGAAAACAGTTTGTGTGTTTTGTAAAATCCACAAGAGCAGCAATTAATATTCCCATTGAATGACTTTATTATTATTATTATTTTTTTTTTTGTCTCTCCCTTTTGTTTCCAGCGCCTGCCCCTGGCTCAGCGCCCGGTGCCAACAGAACACCTTTCAGGATCCACAGCAACGCAGACAACGTAAGTACCAGCCGTTTCCTGAAACCCTTTTTCAGATTTTTTTTTTTTTAAACAACCATCTAAAACCTCTAGAGAGACCAGCCCCTTTCCCCTTCTCCTCCCCTGCGTTATGCCACCAGGGTTTCCTAAGTAGCACCTTCCAGATCCCTCTGCCTTCAAGTTTGTGCATGTCTGTGTGGCATCCCTCCTCCTCCTTCACTCCCATAGTGGATCTTGTAAAAGGGCTCCAGATCGGCCCCATTCATCTCCCTGGTGATTGCAGTGAATGTAGATCAATCTCTGCCTGCCTGCCTGCTGCTGGAGTATGATTCTTGTTTTGTCTTCTGTGTGTACCTGGGTCAAAAAGTAGGATGTGTGCACACATATACATGCACATACACACGTTTCCTTCTCTCTCCACCTGCCTTGCTCTCTTTCTCACACATGCACGCATCCCACATAGGCGCGTAGACACATAAACATATACACCTATATACATGCCTGTACCTGGAGCACAAAAATACATACATTATCTAAACATTTAATTTGCCTGAAAATATGTGTATTTCTATACACATACAACCTTACACATGTGTCTCTATGCCATCGCTAGGTGCCTATCTTTTCATTTATGCCCATCTATATCTCCATTTAAATATTCCCTCTCTTCTCCCAGCAGAAGCTGTGTGCAGTCGCAAACCAGGGTTGTAGGAGCGATAGTCTTTCCTTATGGTTTCTATTCGTAGACCTTGACGTTCCCGTCTCTGCCTTCTTCCGAGCTGTAGACTTGGCATCTTTCCCTGAGGTTTTCCGAATGGCAAGTGGCACCGGCTGTGGCATGTATTCAAACCGCTTCTTGTGGCATTTCCCTTCCGATGTCTGCTTTTTCTCTTTGTTTGTTGTTGACTTGGCTGAATGGTGTTTTTTTTTTTAAGTTAATTATAAACGAAGTTGAATAGCAAACAAGCCAACAGCTTGCCAAAAAAAAATAATAATAATAGCCCCACAGAAGCGCCTTCTGCCGCAGCAGATGCCCAGATCACCCCTGGCATGGGCAAACGGGTACACGATTTTGGTGGTGGTTCATTTTTTTCTGTTTGTTGCTGTATTTGTTGTTTGTTTTCCTTGTTTCTTTTTTATTTTTCAAGGAGTCCAGGATCCCGGCCTCTGCTTGGAACGGAACAGTGTCATGGCGGAGACGACGGCCTTTGTCTTGCTGGGTGTGAAAGCATCGCCGTGCTGGCTCCACTGCAGCAGAATCAAGTTTAAAGGAAAAAAAGTGATTAAAGTCAGCTTTGTGCCTCTTTGGTGTGGAAGACCCCCAAACCCCAAGTAGCCGAGTCCCTGGGTCCGGGGAAGTGCTCATAGTTGGAGCAGCCTAGGCTGTAATCCTGGCACTTGCGCCTTCGGTTGCTGCTTGCTGTTCGCTCCTGGGGGTCTGGATAATCTCCCCTGGCTTTACCGCACTGTCTGGCCCGCATACAGGGCCCCGTAACATATACCCGCTGCTGCTATCACACGAAACTGTGGCGTTGCCCCTGAATGGATGGCACCGTGCCAACTCTTCTGCCATCCGCCCTTGCTGCTTTTTTCTTTCCTCCCTCCCTCCCTCCCCTTCTTCTCCTCCTCCCGTCGACTTGACGTTAATTAACACACGGGTTAATTGATTTTAAAAGCCGAAGAATTACAGTTAACTTTTCCCACAGGGTACAGACGCCAGCCGCTTGGCATACTCTGCCTTTCGCATTGGTGCAGGGGGGCAGGGAGAGCCCGCAGCAAAACTAGCAACTGCTGAGGGCATGTTGCCTGCTCATTGGAGTAGAGCCGATAGAAGTCGACGTGGCACTGTCAGCCTTACAGTATATTTAGCCTTTCTATATTTTTTTAAATAATCAAAGCACAGCCCTGCCTTTCTTCCTCTCCCTTCCTCTTCTAAAACAGGAAAACCCTTCAGAAGTTCTTCTGGGGAAAAAAATCCCATGTATCTCACCCATAATATACTTTTTTCCAATAATAAGAAAACAACTGATGCTTTTTTTTTTTTTTAAGTTACAAGAAGGAAGGCTACTCCTTCCCTAAATATCATAGGCAAAGGAGACTTTTTAAAATTTTTTAAAGAAAATGTTCCATAGTTTCTTTCTCTATTTTGTTTTGTTTCTGTTCCCCTTGACTCAGATGGGTTATTTATGGTGAAGGTTTTCAAGAAGAAAGTAGGTACATTGTAATTAAGAACAAAATTCATATGAAAGCTTTTGTTTTTTGTTTGTATATGTATAGATTTTTGCTTTCAGTCCCTTTCACCCCAACCCCCTGTAGAAATGAAAGCAATTGATATTATAGTTGGGAAGGAGATAGGCAAAGCTGGGAACTTGATGCTTTCACCTTTGCATGCTTTCATTTTATTTCATTTTGTTTTTTAAAAGCAGGCAGCAAGTGAAGCGACAAGAGGAATCCATTATGCAAATCATGTCACTTTGCATAATGTCTCATGGCTGGAATATGCAAATTAGCTGTATAATTTATGAGTGCCAGTGTCTGTCTAAAAGTGTTTCACATAATTTACAAAGTGAGCCTGAGAGATATGGGGAAGGCAGCTCTTCCAACTCCATTGCCAGGAAATCTCTGTATTTTCCTACAAGTGCTCCCTAGTAGTATTGTCAAGTGCTAGTTAAAAGAAATTAAGGTTCAAAATGTTCAAGAAAAAGGAAGATTTTCCTCTCACACCCTTCACCCAAATCCCTTGCCCAAAAGTTTGCAAGAGACTATTACACTCTAACGCATTAATTTACTCTAATTTACACATATTACTCCAAGACATTCCTTGTTTTAGAAAGAAAAATCCATACACAAATATCAAGTTTATCTCAAATAACTTTTCTAAAAATTAATGCTTTAGAATGTAATAGTTTCTTGCAAACATTTAGGCAAAGGAGTGGGTGTTGTCTGGCTTTCTGAAGGCAGAGAAAAGGAGTTTCTCATTTTGGTTGGTTTTGTATGTACCCATCTGTGTGCAACATTTTGTAAATTATAGTCTTTTGAATGTATTATTAATATGTAATATGGAAGACTGATGCATTCAATAGTCTTCTAAAGGTATAATTCTGCTTTCAGAGAAGTCTTCAAAAGAGAAATGTCATTCAGTAAAAACCAGGTTTGGGCCGGCTGAGTGGCGTGGTGGTTAAGCACTGGCTTGGGAAGCCAGCGGCCACAGTTCGGGTCCCACATATGAGGGACAGTGACAGTGCCCTCAAAAAACAAAACAAAAAAAAAACAGGTTTTAGTTAAGTCAGCTTAGTTGGCCACTCCATGTGTCATTTTGATAACTTTTTTGAGTAGAAGATTGTGAACCTTTTGAAAAGTCATAACATTTTTGATAATCTGACCTAACCTAGCCTTATTTTTTATTTCAATCACAATAAGTTCTGTGAAAGAGAGGTACAGCGTGCCATGGAAATGTACATCGTTCTTGGAAGGCGTGTTAGAAAGGCTTCATGAAGAAAGTGAATTCAAAGTCATTCTGAAAGTTGAAGAGAAAATAGAGAAAAAGAAAGAGAAAGTACTTCCCATGTAGAGAATATGTTCAGTACATCCTGAGGCAAGAAAAGATCATGGCTGCTTGGAAGAACTAAAGTAAAACCAGTGTGACTACAAGTATAGACAATGGGTCATTGGCTCATACTGGAAACAGATTGGGAGGTAAGCATGTAAAAAGATAACTTAGTCATTATCTGAGTTTATTTGCTGGTGCTTAGCCTCTTATGTCATTAATTATATGCACATGTACTTATATATATTTAATGAAGTTCATATTGAGAACTACTTACTATTATAATACTTCTTATAAAGTATTTTTTGATTTTTCAAACTCACACATTGAACTATCAGATACCTGAATCTAACCTTATGTGACATACTCTTTTTTTTGTGAAGTTACATTTTCAAAAAGTTATTAATCATTTCATGAAATAAAAATAAATAGGATACTGCACCCAACAAGAGCAGAATACAAATTCTTTTCAAGGACACTTGAAACATTCACAACGACCATTTTCTCAGACATTAAAAAACAAAAAAATAAATTTCAAAGTATTGAATTCAGACAAAATGTATTCTCTGACAACAAATAAACTGAACTAGTAATCAATAACAGAAAGATACCTGGAAAATCCCAAATTTTTGGAAATTAAACAGATTTCGAAATACCATGGGTCAAAGAGGCAGTCACAGTGAAATTAGAAAATGTTTTTAATTGAATTACAATGAAAACACATTACAAAATTTGTAAGATACAGCTAAAGAAGTGTTTACAGAGAAATAAGCTTTAATGTGTTATTTTGGAAAAAAAAAAAAAAGTTTTGAATCAACAATCTAAGTGTCTTAAGAAAACAAATAGGAGAGAGGCTGTGGAAAAAAAGGAACCCTCATACACTGTTGGTGGGAATGCAGATAGCTATAGTAGCTATGGAAGGCAAGTGTGGAGATCCTCAAAAAATTAAGATTAGAATTACCGTATGAACCAGCAATCCCTCTCCTAGGTATATACCCCGAAAATCTGAAAACATGTATCCATAAAGATATATGTGCTCCAATGTTCATTGCAGCTTTATTTATGGTGGCCAAGACATAGAAATAACCAAAGTGTCCTTCAATAGATGATTAGATAAAGAAGATGTGGTATATGTACACAATGGAATACTATTCTGCTATAAGAAAAGATGAAATAGTGCCATTTGCGACAACATGAATGAATCTTGAGATTATTATGCTTAGTGAAATAAGTCAGAAAGAAAAAGTGGAAAACCATATGATTTAACTGATATGTGGGATATAAAACTGAAATCAACACAGGAACAAGACAAACAAATAAAAACTCACAGACACGCGGGCCAGCTGAGTGGCGCGGTGGTTGAGCACTGGCTTGGGAAGCCAGCGGCCCCGGTTCGGGTCCCACATATGAAGGCCGGTGACTCTGCCCTCAAAAAGAAAACAACTCATAGACACAGACAATAGTTTAGTGGTTACCAGAGAATGAGGGGGGAAAAGGGTGGTTGTTGAGAGTAAACGGGATCAAATATATCGTGATGGAAGGAGAACTAACTCTGGGCGATAAACACACAATGTGATACATAGATGATGTATTACAGAATTGTACACTTGAAACCTATATAACTTTACTAACCATTGCCACCTCAATAAACTTTAATTTTAAAAAAACAAATTCAAACCAAAATAAGGAAGAAAATAATAAAGATAGGAGTGTAAACCAAGGAAATTGAAAACTATAGGGAAATTTTTAAAAATAATAAAATTTTTAAAAAGAAAACAGTAGGGAAAATCAGTATACCCAAAAGCTGGTTCTTTCCAAAGAATACAAAAATAGATGAACATCTAGCCAGACTGAACAACAAAAACGGTGAGTAGACACAAATTATCACAACCAGGAATGAAAGAGGTGAAGATCACTAAAGATCTGCGAGATATTAAGTGGATAATAAAGGATAAGTAACTAACAACTTTGTCAATAAATTTAAAAACCTAAATGAAATAGAAAAATTCAACATAAATTCAACCTAAATAGTTGTATGTCTATTAAATAAATTGAATTTGTAGTTAAAATATCTTTCTATAAAGAAAACACTCAGCCCAGATGCCTCCACTGGCAAATTCTAACAACATTTAAGAAAGAAAGCGTGCCAGTACTAAACAGTCTCTTTTAGGAAATAGAAAAGGAAGGAACACTTTCCAACTCATTTTATGAGGTCAGCATTACTCTGATGACAAAACCAAACAAAGGCACTGTAAGAGCAGAGAACTACAAACCAATTCATAAACACAAAACTTAACAAAATATTAGCAAGTTGAATTGAATAATATGTAAAAAGAATGATACATCATTACCAAATCAGATTTATTCCAAGCATAGACGGTTGGTTCAACATTCTAAAATCAATTTGATTCGCCATATCACCAGATTTTTAAAAATCATCAATTCAATGGATGTAGAAAAATATGAGACACAGTAATCCAAACAGTGTTATAATGATATAAGGATAGACTTAAAGATTACTGGAACAGAATAGAAAGCCCAGAAATAGACACACAATTATTTGACAAAGGGTAAAAGACAATCCGACAGAGAGAGGAGTCTTTTTAATACATGGTGCTAGAACCAAATAAATAAATAAATATCTTTAGCCATACTTCACTATATACAAATATTAATTTTAAATGGTTATTGGAACAAAATTTAAAAACTTTAACACTATAAAAGTTCTTGAAGAAAATACAAAATAAAATCTTTGTGACTTTAGGCTGTGCAAGATTTTATAGATATGGGAGAAGGAACCTGAACCAGAAATGATAAAGATAAATTTGACTTTAGCAAAATTGAAAACATTTACTGGAATGTTTTCCAGCATTCAAACATGAAGGAACAAGCTACAGACTGGGACAACATATTTGCTACCCATAGTGAGGAGAAAAATTAATCTAAATCCAACTAAAAATGATACAGAAGGTAAGATTAGTAGATGAAGACATTAAAACAGATATCACAACTGAATTCCACATATTCAAAAACCCAAAAAAAATCAGGAGCAAAATAGAGATGTGAAAGATAAAAAAAAATAATTGAACTTGTAGAGATTAACACTATCAGAAATGAAGAATGCCATGATAGGAAGGCAGTGACAGGTTTGATATTTCAAAAGAAAAGGTTAGTCAATTTAAAGACTTATAAATAAAAACTATCCAAAATGACACACAGAAAGAAAAGTAACAGAAAAATAATGAACAGAGCATCAGTGATTTGTGGGACAACTTCATGTGACTTAGTATATGTGTAATTGAAGCCCTTGAAGGACAAACAGGAGAGGGACAAAAAATATATTCAAAGAAATAGCTGAAATTTTCCCAAATTTGGTGAAAAGTATAAACCAACAGGTCCAACTATCTCAATGAAACTCAAGCACAAGAAACACAAAGAGGGTAGGCCAAGTGGCACATTGGTTAAGAGCTGGTTTTGGGATTCCAGCGGCCCTGGTTCAGATCCCATATATGAGGGCCAGTGACACTGCCCTCTACAGCTAACAATAGCTCCATCTGGAGCTGGGCTGTGTGAGCCCGGGCGACCGTGTAGGCTGCAGCCCCTGCTGCAGTGAGCTGCCATAGGCTACGGTGAGTGGCCGGCAGCCAGTGTGAGCTGCCAGTAGCTGCGGTTAGCGACCATCCAGAAGCTGGTGACTAATCTGCCTTATCCTGAAAGAGCGCAATGACGATACTAACATGGGCCAGTGAAGCAACATCCTCTGCAACTAGACTGAAGAACAAAAAAAAGACAGCAACTTTTCTGTTCCCCTTCCCCGATTCCCCAACACTGTTCCCCTCCCCCAATTCCCCAATAAAATCTTTAAAAAAAAACAAAAACACAAAATCACATGATAATCAGGTTGCTTAAAATCAATAAAAAGCAGAATCTTTTTAAAGCAACAGAACAAAAGAAGATATTATGTACAGAAGAACAAAGATGAAAATGACAGCAGATTTCTCATTGGAGTCAGTGCAAGACAAGACAATGAAGAAACATCTTTAAAGTATTGAAAGAAAAAAAAGTTAAACCGAAATTTATAAACATCAAAAATATCTTTCAAAAGCAAAGGTGAAATACAAACTTTTTCAGATGTACAAAAACAAAAAAATTTATCATTAGCAGTCCTATACTAAAAAAAAAAAGTTAAAGGAAACTCTTCAGACAAATGGAAAATGATGAAAAGCCTTGGAAACTGTAATCATGTTGATAAATTTTTACAACTTTTTTTACTTAAATGTATTTAAAGGTAATTCTCTATTTGAAGCAAAAATAATAACAATGTATTCTTTTTATAACATGTAAAGGCAAAATCCCGTGACAACAGTATCACAAAAGCTTTGAAAAAAAATGCAGAAATGAAAGGATTTTGTTATAAGGTTTTTATACTATACATTAAGTGGTATAATACTACTTGAAGGTAGACTATGGTAAGTTCAAGTTATATACTATAAATCCCTCAAAGCACTAAAATGGCACACAGATATAGTTAATAAGCTAACAAAAGAGAGAAAGTGGAATTATCAAAAATGCCCAATTAATCCAAAACAAATAGCAAGATAAAGAGACCTAAACATCATCTTTAGTAATCACATTAAATGTGAATGGCCTAAATATCCTAATTAAAGGGCAGAGATTGTCAGATTGTATAGAGAACAGCAAGACCCAAGTATATGCTGTGTACAACAAAATCACTTAAAATATAAGTATTTAAATGTAAATAGTTAAGTGTTAAAGAATGAGAATAGATATACTGTATTAACACTGATCAAATGAAAGCTGAAGTGAATAGGATATATTAATATAAGACAGTATATTTCAGAGCTCATAGAACCAGATCCCAGCAAAATGAAGTCACCCACTACTGTGTCTCTTGCTTTTGTGGCCTCAGGTGGACCCTAGCCTCTCTTTCAACTGATGGATCCTAGAACTGAGCAAGGGATTATGATTTTCCATTGAAGTAGCTGACTTCATCTGTCTGCTCATCCAATCTTGGTCTTTCTTGAGTATATTATACTCACACACCCACACGCACATGCATGCATGCAAACACACCTTTATTCGCTGTCCATCTAGCCTCCAGTAACATCAAGTTCTATGAGCCATCTCCATAAATCCTTATGGGTTCAGGCACCCCCTGGTTGCCATTTGAAACTTGCTGCCTGTCATAGTACTTATTTCCACCATTTCCCTGATAATTAAGTGCTAACACTTAATGTCTAGTAGTCCTGGATCTTATCCACATTTATAGTAGAGATTTCATTTCTGTAACTGTATCACCTGTTAAGTCCCTACGTACAGAGGACAGTCACCACTAAGCCACTCTGATGCTGGTAAAAATGAAGCATCTTCCAAATCCTTCCGGAGTACATAGTGAGCTGGACTTTTGGTTTCATATAACATGCCCACTCCAGCAGACCCACTTCTCTGAGGTTCTTGCTGCTTTCTGAATAGTTTATACCATCAGTTACTATATCTGTATTTAATGTGGACCATTGCTCTTTTCAGGTTTCCAAGAACCACTTTGAAGATCAGTGTGTTGAAAACTGACTCCAACGTCCCTTTCAGGGCATTAAGCCTGAGTCATGGAAAAGTTCCCCCATTAAGCAGCTTTGTATTCCATGTCTTTGGTCCTTCACCCTTAGCATCTACTCCCAGGCATATTCTACCAGTGTCTACGGTACTTATTAGCCAGATGCTGCCACTCTCTTTTGGCATTAAATCTCTCTCCTTCTGTAGCAGTCCCAAGATTTCCCCCATGGGGCCATGCTGAGATTTGACTAGTTATTGCTGTTGCCAAGGAGGTGAAACAAAGTTAGGTCCAGAAAAAGGAAAGCACTGTGAGGCACCTGCCTCATTTGAAACCTCTGTGTGTTCATCAGGCAGAGTGAAGCCCCTGTCTGCTAACAAGTGGAAGTAGGTCCCTTTCACAGGCCCAAAGGATTCAGGGTAATCTGGGTGTTCAAAATTCTCAATTGCATCAACCCTAATATCCCCATCCCAAGGCCCAGGGTCCCATTTCTCTTTCAGGATCCAGACAGATGAAGCCAGGGCCCCAGAACACTTGACTAGGGTGAGAAAATTGACCTTCTCTTTAGCTCTGTCACTCTTATAATTAAATCACATTCCTAATCTTAAATCATGTTAGTTGATTTTTATCCTTTAAATGGGTGCTTAATTGACCGAAGTTTGTCATTCTCTTCAATAAATCAGTTTTGCTCTGCAAAAACCACCCATTTCCACAGTCCTAATACTTTCTTCATCATTGCTCTGAAATGCCAGGGAATTACACAGGGCAGCTACATTTCTTTCTTCCTGTATCACATCCCCATTTTCCACAGGCAAAAGTCCTAACATTTGTATCTACAGCCTGCCAGACTCTAGGCCCTTTTGTAGAATATATATATCTAAGATTTTTTTAAATTGGGGAATTAGTGCAGGGGAACAGTGTTGGGGAGTTGGGGGAGGGGACCAGCAAAGTTGTTGTTCTTCAATCTTCATTGTGGAGGGCTCCAGTCACCATCTGGTTTCCCATTGGCTGCTCGTGGCCTCTAAGTTCAAGGTGCTGTGTTCAGTCTTAGTTGTGGGTGGGCGTAGCCACCATCCCATGCAGGAGTCGAACCCGGCATCCTTGTTGTTAGGAACACATGTCCTATCCACTGAGCCATCCAGGTGGCAGCTCACCTCAAGGCACCGAGTTCAATCTTTAGTTGCAGGTGGGCATAGCCCACCATTGAACAGGCAATCTTGTTGTTATACCAGCTGAGCCATCCTGCTACTTGTTAGCAGCTCAGTGACAGCTCAGTTAGGACACAGCATTCACTGGCCCATGTGGGAATCGAACTGGTAGCTCTGTTGCTCAGAGCATGCACGCTAAGGCAACTCTTAAACAACTGGGCAATCAGCCACCCTAGACTATATTTCTAACATGAGTCCTGGTAGCATCTGTCCTAGGTAGGGATCCCTAATGGCAGAGCCCCAATAGCATCTGCAATAGCCAAGTAGCCAATGAGCATGTGAAAGTGCATTTGTGCTCATTAGTTATAAAAAGGGAAGTTAAAACCCAATGAGATTCCACCTCTTCCATATGCATTTGGGGGGAAAACGTATATTCTGTAGTGGTTGTGTGTAGGGTTCTGATAGTACCAGTTGATAGTTGTTCACTTCAGTATCCTTTCTGATTTGCTGTCCGCTTGTCCTATCAATTACCGAGGAAGGAGAGTTAAAATCTTCAATTATGAGTAGGAATGGTTTTATTTGTCTTTATTTCTATCACTTTTGTTTCACGGGCTTTGAAGTTTTCTGATTAGATGCATACACATTTAGAACTGTAATGCAGTCTTAGTGAACTGAACCTTTTATCATTATGAAATGTTTTTCTTTGTCTCTGGCAATACTCCTTGTTTTTGAAGTTTCTTTTTGTGATATTAATTGACTAATCATGTTTTCATAATATATATTCTTTCACTAAAGTATAGTTAGTAATGCATACTTAAGTGGTAAATTTATTAGGAGAAGTAGGTAACTAAGAAACATAAAAATCAAGGAACTGGTTTTCTTTGAAGGGGTAAGGGAAAGCAGGGAAGACCTATTGAAACATAGCACTTGCGATGTTTTTCTGTCACTATCAAAGATTCTGTTTTACACCTGGATAATGGTAACACAGGTGTCCACTTTATAATAATCTATTAAGCATGTTATTATATTTTGTGTACTTTTGCATGTTATATAATTCACAATGAAAAAATTCACAAGTAAAAAAGAATGTTCATTATGTCTTACATACAAAGAAAATTTACAAAAAATTAACCACATGCGTTGTCACAAAGGAAAACTCAATAAATGTCAAAAATGTGATATTCAGATTGTGTTTTCTCAGCAACACAATCATATTTGAAATCAACCATAAAAAGTAATTTTTAAAACCCCATGTGAATAGAATATATAATGCCAGTAATGGATTATAACCCATAACATTAAATAAATACCCATGAAGCTATACTTATATTTAAAAAATTAAATAAATTGGGCAAAAAGACAGCTCTTCCTTAAAACTGTAATAAATAAATGTAGAAACAATAATGGAAATAGAGCATCACCATTTTTCAAATACTACAGAAATAATTATTGGTGGCAATAATCATCTATGGATGCTAAAATTGCTGGATGGAAATATGACAAAAAAGAGATTATCTTTTCCTTCTTTTATCCCATCAAAGTATCTCCCCTGGAAGATATGAATTAATGACAAAGAAAAAAATTCATAAGTTTACTGTGGAGAATCGTGGTTGACACGACCCTAACTGTGTTTTAAGAGTTACTTTCAACCCGGAGGACATGTTGACTTCAGGTACCTCCTGATTTGATGCACTCTTGCTCTGTCATCTTGGGTTTAGCATCATCTTGGCAAAAATGCATACTATCAGCCTACTCATGAGAAACTTTAGACAAAGTCAAATCGAGGGACGTTCTACAAAATAATCACTATTCTTCCAAAGTGTCAAGATCATGGGAACACAAGGAAAGACTGAGAAATTGCCACAGATTAGAAACAAAAAAGACATGATGACTAAAGACAACCTCTACATCCTACTACAGACACTTCAGTGAAGGATTTGTCCTTGCACTAAAACCATGGTAACTACTTTTTATATTAGTAGCAGATCCTATATAAATATACTAAGAGCTCCTCACATACGTAAGTGCCCTTCAACATGGTGGCAAAGACTCCCTTCTTTATCTCTTGCTGCCTGTTCATGGAGCCTACATCTGTTGCCATGCCTTTTCCATTTTATCAGAGGTGATAGTCAGCCAGCTCATGAGGGGGGGGTAATTCCTGCTGGAGAAATATGACACAGAGCTATAACAGGTACAAGAACTCCATGATGACCATCTGCCACAAACAACGTAGTTCTTCCTTTACAAACATGAACATAAAGACCACCAGACCATGAGGAAAACCACAAAATGAATGTGAAACAATAAAATAAGGAAAAAGAATCATTGCACCCAGAGTAATTGTAGATGATGCAAGAAACTCAAAAATTTTTAAACTGTAGTTTGCATCCCTAGATTCACAAAGAGAGACAGAGAAAGAGAGAACACGTAACAGGTTTCCATGCAAAAGAGAAAACAGAGCAGGAATGAATTCTTAAATAAATTCTTAAATGAATTCATTGTCAAAACAGAAAATTCAATAGAATTGATGAAATGACATGTCACTGACTGAATTAGTAATGTGAAATGGAATCCTCCATAACAGAACAAAAAGACAGATGGACAAGTTGAGATATAGTTATCAGCTTCTCTCGATTTTTTTAATTAAATTTATTTGTTAATAAAAATTATATAGTTTTCAAGTGTACAATTCTGTAATACATCATCTATATATTGCATTGTGTGTTCACCACCCAAAGCCAAATCTGTCACTATACATTTGACCCCTCTTTTCCTTCTTCTACCTCCTCCCTCCCCCCTCACCCTCTGGTACCCATTAAATTGTCTGTGTCTATGAGTTTGTTTGTTTCTTTGTCTTGTTTGTTTGTTGCTTTCACTTTTATATTCCACATATGACTGAAATCATATGGTTCTCAACTTTTTCTGTCTGACTTATTTCTCTTAGTATGATAATCTCAAGATCCATAGTATTATTAATTTCTTTTAGAGCATTCCTTCAGGCTTTCATAGTCATTTTATTTTGGAAAAAGCATCTCATACTGTTTTTCCACTATCACAGCAGAAGTCATAAACCTATGAACATTAACAATACCCAAAGTGTTTAAACTGAGATATAAAGTAGCTTTTCCAAAGCCACCAATTCTGTGTCTTTACATTGTTCACATTGCCTTTTTCTGAAGCTGGATATTTGATATTTATTTAGAAAGTAACAAATTATTGTTATAAGACAATAAACCCTGTAGATACATGAAAATATAAAGTATGCTGCATCCAACTGCCACTCACCATGGGTAACCATTGCTGTCAGCTTTCTATATATTCTTTAAGACTTTTTCTCTGAATGTGTAACTACATATGCAAAATGTTGAACAAAATAGGATCATATTTTTCAATATCTTGCGTTTTTTACTCAATGTTAAATAACTGGAGTCTTTTCTTGTCTATATCTACATATCTTTTTCATTATTAACAACATCTACTTAGAATTCCACACTGTGGATACATTATAGTTTAACCATTTACCAGTTGATGAACCTTGTTCACTATAACCAATAACTACAGTTGGGTCTCAGGTTTGAGTCATTCAGTCAGCCATCTCTTGGTGTTACTTTAAATTTTCTTCTTTTGATTTTCTGTTTCTGTTTTTAGAACACTCATCCTTCCTTACTTCTCGCCTGCCTTTCAAAGTTGTGTCTTCAGTGTGCCTCGTTACTCTTGCTTCTTTGCTGCTTATTCTTCTCAGGTATTTGTATTTCTTGTTATTACTTTCTCTTTGAAATCTTACATTAAATTTGAAATTCAGCTAGAAATCCTTAGGTTCTAACTAACAACTAATATTTTTCAGCAGATGCTTTTCAGTAAAAATTAAGGGTGGTGGGGAAATCTGTAGTCTGAAGTGTCCAGCATTCTGACACTGAGGAGAAACAATCAAGGTTAATAGAGTAGAACCCTCTTAACTAATACTTTTGGGACCTGTAGTTGGTCAGTTAACAAAAAAAGTTGATTATAGCTTGGACTAATAAAAATGTTAGTACTTACACATTTTACTGTCTATGAAACATAAAACAGGATTCATTCACCACTCTTTAGATGTAAAGCTGTTAAGGTTTTTGAGTATAGTTTATTAACGGGTGTTTTCAATGGCCCCACCAAAGTCACACCCTTAATGCATGAGGTATGATTTCTGTTTTGATTTCTTTGGCGATAGTAAAGACATTTTGAAACAATTTGAATGCAGGATACTTCTAGATATTTATAATTATCCATCTAATCTTTTACAGTGTCTCAGCCCCACCTAATTCAAGTTTATTTTTAGTAACCTCTTTATTGAGTCCTTTTAGAACATGCAACTTCGGTGTTGTTTGTACAGCCTACAGTTTGCATTTTGCACTTATATTTATCAGCTGTCATATTGTTAAGTAGAGTATGTAATAAAAGTAACAAGTGGGGCCGGCCTGTTAAGAGTTGGCTTGGAATGCCAGTTTGAGCAGCAGGACCCTGGTTTGGATCCCACATGAGGAGCCAATGACGCTATGCCCTCTACAGCTAAGATGGTGAACAACAGCTCAACCTGGAGCTGGGGTGCCATGAGTCATCAGCAACAATGTAGGCTGCAGTGGGGCTGGCTGGCAGCTGGCATAAGCTTTTGTGAGCTGCTGTGAGCCACCTAGAGCAGCAGTCCAATGGCCAGCAGCGACTGCCTCACCCAGGAAGAGAGCAATGATAATACCAACATGGGCCAGTGAAGTGACGTCCTCCACAACCAAACTGAAGTACAAAAGGACAGAAACTTGTCTGTTCCCCTTCCCTGATTCCCCAACGCTGTTCCCCTCCCCCAATTCTCCAATAAAATGTTTAAAAAAAGAAAAAAAAAAGTAACAAGTACAACAGGCATAAACAGTATTGGAAACAAACACAAATAATCTTTAGTAAGCTTCTGCTTAACTAGAGGAAGTACCTGGCCATACAACAGAATAGCTTATTAGCCATGAACCTTCAGCAAGGTGTAGTTCAATCATGTTTTTACAGAGAGAATGAAGAGTGCAGAGCAGTGTGGTGAATGAGCTAAGTGGAGGTTGGTTAAGATAATTTCTGCTGCACATTGGGATTTTAGAAGATCAGCAGTTGAACTAGCACATTGGCAGAACGAGGTGACAAGTGAAGTCCAGAGAAAATTTACGGGCTTGTGTTTGCTTGGCTGTTAACACCCAAGTTATTTTCAGGGGTATATTTCACATTTAACTATTTTTTTTAGCGTTATTAAGTATATTGGAGGGCAAACCCATTTTAATCTACCAATACCCTTTGCATTACTGGAACATGACTAAATTTAGCCATCCAAAATTGCTTTCTCTATGCGCTGAACTGTGAATACTAATGAAATGTCTGTTGCCTAAAACTAAGTAATATTTTATCCTCCCTTTATAAAATAAATAACGTTTACCTGATACAGATCTTAAATCTATTTGCACTTCCAAAGAATTTTGAGAATTCCATTTGGCAGCAAAACTTAAACCACGGAACACATTTGCACTGCTTTTTCTTATTAATAGTAAATCTCTTTTAACTTCTTCCTTCAGTGGTTGTGAGATACTGTAGTAAAATGCTGAGATTACCTCCGTGTGTTCCCAAATACCCAGTTTCCCGGCCACGCACACTACCTAAGGGTTCAGTAAGTAAGTTAATTCTTCCTTCAGGGTTAGGGCCGGCTGAGTGGCCCAGTGGTTAAGAGCTGGCTTGGGACGCCAGCGGCCCGGTTCAGATCCCACATATAAGGGCCAGTGACACTGCTCTAAAAAAAAAAAATGTGGAGGGTTGGCCTAAGGGTTAAAGTTCCTGATGAGCCACTTAGAACTTGGATGTAGGAAGAAGGTGCATAGATAAAGTGCCCTGAGTGCTCACCGGGGAAAAACAACTCGTGTAGCTGAGTGTGTTTCCTCTATTCCTGTTTTCTTGTTTATTCTTTGTTTTTGGCTTATTTTATAGCCCTATTATAGCTATAGCCAAGCTCTTTCAGACATCTGACAATTGATTATTATGAAAACATCTTCTGAGTATTTTCATGCAGTTGTTTCAGTGAGTTTTATATCCTATTTCTTTTTACCTTTTCACTTATTCCAAACTTGTTTCCTATTTTACCTTTTTATAAGATAAATTAAGGAAGGAAAATCATAAAAAAGTTTAGTTTTTCCTGATTAAATCTTTTTCTAGGACATTTCTGATAGTAATGATATCCATATATGCTGATGGTTTACGTACTTTATGTATTAGCCATTTTCCTCATTTTTAACAAACTTTACATTTTACTAGAGAGAAAACAGCAGACTTCCTGAATTTAACTAACTTGCCCAAAGTAATGTAGCTTGTAAGCAGCAGAATAAGAGATAATAGCTAATAGATTCAAACTCAGGTCTCTCTGACTCCAAAGCCAAAATGTTTGCCTCCATGCCAGTATTCCTCAATCTGGGAATCCAAGATTGGGGTATCCCCAGATGTCATCTTATGATAAACTTTTCATTCTTACAGCACATTTACTGAGCACTTATTATGAGTTATATGCTACTGTAGGCACTTATATGGGATACATTATTTTTTTGGGGGGGTGGGTAATTGCTGCCCTAATGAGCTTACATTCTTGTGGGGATGGGGAATATAAATAATAAACAATGAATTTAAATATATAATATGTTAGAAGGTGATAAGTGCTATAAAGAAAAAGAATTCCCTGACAATTTTAACTTGTGCTTTCATCTCATTGATTATAAATAATACGAATAATCTGAATGGCCTCCTATAACCAAGCACTGACATGTGATTTCACAGCAGTTATTCATGTTTGTTTTTCTCCCTCATTCTAGTGAATACAAAGAAATATTATAGTGCAGTCTAACAATGAAGATGTCATAGTGGTTCAGAGAGGATTGCTTCATAGCCTAGCATGGTAGTGAAGGCACCACGAACCCAAAAGAACTTACTTTGCAGTGGTTGGTTCCATATTGAATTAGAAACTGCCATTGTATTGCACAGACCCTGTCGTAGGCATCTCCTTGAAATAATTTGACGGTGTTCAACATTCTGTTCTAAATCCCATCAATCAGATTATTGAGTATTGATTTAAAAAGCGAGAATATTTAAATGTATCTTCCAATAAAACAGTTCTTCAGTGTTAACAATGGTGCCTTATTAAAAAAGGCACTCCAAGGTTGTTTATGAGCAGGGCTTGGTTAAGTATAAATCTGATCACACCGTAGTACTAAACAAAGCTTTTAAATTGTGAGAAAATTAAGGTTTAGCCTACATATATTGAAGTACAGAAAACGATAATGCTCAACTCAGTGAACACTTAGACCACTTTTCTGTAAAGAGGCAGTGTACTATTAGTACTATTAAAATTTAAAAATACAGAAACACATTAAATCTAGAATGAGAACTGTAGAAACACCACCCTACATTAAACCCAACATTAGCAAAATTTAGTTGTAATAAAACAAAGTAACTTATCATTAGTATTTTATTTAAATATTTTTGGATTTTTAATTTGTAAATGTGTTTTAGTTTTATAGCTATAGAAGCTTAAGAAAAATATACTTAATTTTATAATTTTATGTTTGTGCATATTTAAGTAATATACATTAAGATTCTGTGGGATTTCACTTTAATTTATATTTCTTACATTTGAGAAACATTGCAGTATGTAGGAACTCATATAACTCAAAAGTAAACAACCTGATTAATGAGAAAAGAAACAAAATTAAAAAATAATGAGAAAAGGACTTAAGTCAACACTTTTCCAAGAAATATGTACAAATAGCCAGCCAACAGGTGTTCAGCATTACCAATTGTCAGGGAAATGCATAACAACACCACAATGAGATATCACCTCACACCTGTTAAAATGACTATTATCAAAAAGATAAGAGGTAAGTGTAGGTGAGAATGTGAGGAAAAAAGGAACTCTTATTCATTGTTGATGGTAATGTAAATTGGTAAAGCCATCATGGAAAACAGTATGAAGGCTCCTCAAAAAATTAAAAACTGAACTCTGTGATCCAGCAATACCACTTCTATATTTGTGTGTGTAGATATATAGATATAGACATATCGATATCTTTATATAGAGAGAGATCGTTGACATATATATAGATATATATATTTCCATAATCAAGATATGGAAACAACTGTTGATACATGACTGGATAAACAAAATATGATGCAAACACATACACAAAATTGAAGATTATTGAGCCATTAAAAAAAAAACGGAAGGAAATCCTGCCATTTGCAACAACTTGAATAAATATGAAGGACATTATATTAAGTGAAATAAGCCAGACAAAGACAAATACTTTATATCTCACTCATGTGGAATCTACACACACACAAAAAGTTGAACTCAGAGACAAAGAGTAGACTAGTGTTGCCAGGAGCTGGGAAGTGGGGAAAATGGGAAGATGTTGTTCAAGGATACAAACTTTCAGTTATAAGATGAATAAGTTTGGGGGATCTTATGCACAGCTTGGTGACTATAGCTAATAATACTGTATTGTATGGTTGAAATTTGTTAGAGAGTCGATGTTAAGCAATCTAACTACCAGGACAAAAAAAAATCTACGTGAGGTGATGGATGTATTAATTAACTTGATTGTGATAATCATTTTACAATGTATATTTGTACCAGATCATCACATCGGAGACATATATATATATTTTTTTTTTCAAGTATACCTCAGTAAAACTGGAAAAAAATACTTTCTTATCCATAATGAGGTGCAGAATTCGAGATACAAGGAATAGCATGAGCTAAAAAATGCTTAGAGTCAGGAAGTATAAGGTAAGTAACTCTAGTTCTGTTAGGCATAGAGGATTTGGTAATACGCGTATATGGTGAAGTGTGATGGGGCAAGATAGTTAATGACCTTCAATGGCATGCTCAACAGGAATTGATTGTTAATAATACTGTTTTTGAATTATAGTTTCAGAGACAACTACTAAACTAGAAAAGGAGTTCTATTTGTCTAAGAGATTTGATGCAGCTTTTTAAAAATTGTCTCACATTTTTCTCCAGCATGTTTCCATGCAGGTCTAAGTAGTTAGAACTAATGAGAGGCTAGAAAAGCTAGTACAGGATCCTCCACTTTTTCAAAGTTTGCTTTATGCTACTTTGCTTTTACAAAAGACCGACATTAGCTGGACTAGTTAAGGCCAGAGAGCTGGGAAGTAGAGAAATTGGGAACTGGAGTGAGGGTGTCATGGGACTATGATGTTGATGGAAAAGTGAATCTCAAGATTTTTACAAAGAAAGGATTAATAGAATTTGTAATTGTCGGTCAAAATAGAAGTAGGAAAAATAATGTTCAAGGGTTATGAACCTGGAAACACTGCAGGTGTTGATGAATATGGGAAATTTTGCAAAGATAGCTCTTAGGAGGTGGACCTATTTCTCAATGTTGCAGAAGTTGTGGTGTCATTTATTATAAGTTAAAATGTGGGCAGTGGTGGATAGGGAACTGGAAAGAAGGTAAGAAGTGTATTTGGAGATGGGTGTATGGAGCCCAAACTTGGTAACACCTGAAACCATAAGACTCATCCAGAACCTTGAGAAGGGGAGGGAAAATTTTGGACTTCAGCCTTGGGAAATCCTAGATGTATAGGAAATGAACTAGTGTTGGACACATCAGAGAGAGTTGGAAGGAATTGTTTAATGCCCAAGTTCTCATATAATCCGTAATGCCATGAATTCACTTCTAAATATCTAAAAAAAGTGGCACTCCAGCCTGTTCTTAAGAACCTGAAGACACAGTGTTTCACTTAAGCCAAAGCAAGAGAGAGACAGAGACAGGGAGATTGAAAAAGAGAGTGGGGGAGAGAGGGATAGAGAGAGAGGAGAGGGGGGAGAGAGAGAGGGAGGGAGAGAGAGAGATTGAGATTGAGAGAAGAAATAGCTTCGATAGTTACGTTGTCAGACATTGCAGGATTGTACAGGGCTTGCTCAGACAGCATCGTTACTTCCACAACTCAGTGAAATGACTGTTACTGTCCCCGTTGCACTGATGAGGGACTGAAAGAAGGGCTAATTTTCTAAATTTCTTTTAAAAATGGAAACAGTGGGGAAAAAAATACCAAATTTGGGTAAGGAAGTCATTTGAGAGAACATCATGCTAGTTTCTCAAATTTTACATTGTGATCAGGGAAAAATTATTTCCACATCAGCCTTCTACTAAAGATGGGAACTTCACTTCTGCTCTCTTAAAATCCCTGCTGATGGTGGAAACCTTTTATTTAGTTTGTCATGAAACAGACTTTCATAATGCAGAGCAATAAAAAGCAAACCAAGACATCTATTCCATTCAAATTCTGCCTAGTTTATTTAAAATTGATGAGTTCATTGGTGAATAAAGTATCATAATATTTTATTCAAAATACATGTATCTGTTTAACTGGAGATATTTCATCTTGACAAGACTTTATACTTCTATATTGTTGAAGAATTCGTTTTTCTATAAACTGCTTTGAACTGGTTTAAACTAGAGACTACTTACAGAAAATGCTAGAGAGAGTAAATTTATAAATATAATATGGAAAATAAAACTATTCACATTTTATTGTAGATTAAAAGAAGCACATGCTAACCCTTAAGCCCTCCTCTTCCTCCTACACCCCCTTTAATATTATCTTCAGTTCATTGTACTTCTCTTTCCCACTTCTCTCTCTCTCTCTCTCTCTCTCTCTCTCTCTCTCTCTCTCTCTCTCTCTCTCTCTCTCCCCTCCTCCTCCCTTCCTCCCTCCCTCCTTCTCTCTCTCCTGTATCCTCCCTTTCCCTCCCTCTCTGCCTCCCCAAATTTAAACCTTCCCAGCATGGATCTATTTTCTTAGCATAGTCTAGCCAATCAACAAGGACTAGCTAATCAGCCATCAATGTGAGAAGATGAGATGTGAGGTAGAACAGGCTTATTTTCTAAGTTAAATACGGCTTTTTACACACATAACAATTTAAAATATTTTCCCTGTAACAGGCGCTGGTATGTTTGTTTATATTCTGTGCATCTCTGTCCTTTTCTTTTGTAGGACCTTTTCATCTAAACTTCATAATGTATTTGTGAACTCCTGGGTAGTCGTACCATTCACTACCAACCTCCAGAATTCATTATAATCTTTGTAAATTCTTAAAATCTGCCTTTTTTTAGATGTCCTCCTATAAATTTTCCATTAAGTGACTCTTGAAAACTGCTCCTAAATATTGGAAATATAAGATACTCCCATATATCCGTTATCCAGAGTTGCCAGTTGTTTCATTTTCTATACCCAAAAAGCTCTCGCTGCATGGATTACAAACTGCACCGAGGTACCTGTGGGCACTGCAGTCAACTCACAGGGGCACTGCAGGATATTTTAAATCTGGGGAGAAATACAGTGATATCTGTTGGACATGACCTGAACTACTACTATTAAGATGTTGGGACTGTCTTTTAGCTTAGGAGAACTTTGGAAAAACTACCCCAACACTAAGGGCCCTGGGAACTGAGAAAGTTTGGGCATCTTCTCCTCTGGGCATTAAAATGATCAAATTAACATGATCATTTTTTGTACACAATTGATCAAAACAGCTTAAATATATTACCCAAATGTTGACAATTATTAAACAGGAAAGTAAATTTTTATCCAAAACACATCTATTAACGAGTAGCATGGGACTGTTTTTTCCCCCAGTTAGTTCATGTGTCTGTATATGAATTTTACTGACTTGACTGAATCCATTTTTATTGATATTTTTGTTTTGCCGATGTAAGCCTTGATAAAACTTATTCACATTAATAAATAGATGGAACTAGGAAGAGCTTTATTATAGCAATGTCATTGTTCTTTGAACTCCTTTTGAGTTATATACCAAATATATAAGCAGAGAGCAGGCCAACTACCATACTTGTCAAAGGATTTATTGTGTAGACCTGTACTGACCAATAGCCATTAGCCATGTGTGGCTATTTAAATTTAAATTAATTAAAATTAAATGAAATTTAAAGTTCATTTCCCACGTGGCACTGACCATGTTTGACATGCTCAAAAGCCATGTGTAATAATGATTACTATATTTGACAGTGCAGATACAGATCATTTCTATCACGGTAGAAACTGTGAGATAGTGCTGGTCTAGACATTAAAGTCATCCTCTTTCTTACTACTTCCACCTGTATTTTAAATAATTTCTGTTTGGGGTACCCAGAGGTTTTTCTACCCCAGGTAAACGCGGCATAGTTTTTTATTTTAATATACATGTTATCATTTATTGTTTTTAGTTATTTCACTCTTTTATTCAGTTTTGTTTTTGAGATTGTCATTGATTTATGTAGGTTTTGTTCATTTGTTTTGCTGTTGAACATTCTATTGTATGAATATACTTTATCAACTTTCACACATGGATAGTTTGTTTGTGGTTTTTTTTCCAGTTCCTTTGTCCTTAAAACCAGTGCTGCTCTGAAACTGTTGTGTGTGTCTCCCAGGGCCCATGTGCACATTTCTCTAGGATGTATACCTTCCTGGGTCATAGGATATTTCAGTCTTCAGCTTTACTGAATGATGCTAGATCATTTTCCAGAGTGGTTAGACTAATCCACACGCCCATCACTTCTTCGTGTATTATGTCAAATTAGGCTTGGCTATGGCTGACAGAAACAAAGAGATGAGCATGAATAACAGTGGTTTACAGAACCAAAAGAAAAGTTTATTTCTCTTCATGTGGATAAGGTGTGGACGTAAGCAATTCAGTGCAGTGGGATGGCTCCAGGGTCACTAAATTCCAAGTCTCCTTTCTACAACATTTGGTTTTTACCCCATGGTACAAGGAAGCTGCTTGATCTCTAGCCAAAGAAGTTCCTGCTTCCTCTATCTGGCATTTATAAGAGTATTTCCTAGAATTTGAGCAATCCGTAATATACTTTCTAACCTGTGAGCCAGACCTTAATCATACAGTCACACCAAGCTACAAGTGTTATTGGAAAGTGAGGTCTTTATTCCAAGTGGTGAGATATCCAGCCAAACATCAGTGGTCTTTTGACCAAATAAGATGAAGAATCTTGGGAAATAACAAGTGCTTTCTTCTGCTTTCCATGCACTTTACTATACTTCTCTGGTTACTAGAGGATGAGCATCTTTTGAAGTTTATAGCCCATTTGAATGTACGTGTCTTATGAACTATACACTTTGATGAGGTTTTTTTCTACTTGATAATTTTAACTTTTATATTTATATATATATCCCAGAAGTTATCATTGTTATCTGTAGAAAGGTTTTCCTGATATCATTTACTCTACTGTTGCCTGAAGTAGAGACCTAATTTTATCATTTTATTCAGCAGTGTTGATATATATAAATATACCCATATCTGATATATCCCTTTTTTGATTCTTTGTTTCTGCTTACCATTTCTTTTGTTTGTTTGTTTGGTGGGGTTTTTTTGGTGGTTTTTTTTTTGTTTTTGAGGGCAGTGTCACTGGACCTCATATGTGAGACTGAACCAGGGCCGCTGGCTTCCCAGGCCAGCGCTTAACCACCGCGCCACTCGGCCGGCCCTGCTTACCATTTCTTACTACACCCCATACCTTCTTTCTGGGATCATTTACCTTCTTCCTGTGGTGTAACCCTGAAGAATTCTTCAGTGAGGGTCAGTTACTCATAAACTCTCAATTTTAGCCTCATCGTTTGAAGACAATTTTAGGTTGCAAGTTATTTTCTCTCAGAAATTTAAATATATTCCATGTCTGGTTTCTAGTTTTCATTGTTGCAGTTGAGACGTCAGATATGTGTTGTTTTTTTCGTGATAAATTGTTATTCACTTTGTTTTGTTTGCTCTTATGATCTTTTCTTCATGTTTGGTGTTTTTTTGCAAATTCACTCAGGTGAGGTAAAATGTCTGTGTAGATTTTTTTATATTCATCCCACTCAAGGTAATTATACTTCCCGATTCTAAGGATTCATGTATTCCTGGGAAATTATGGAAATTTCTCAGTAATTATTTCTTTGAATATCTGTCGTATTTTTTTTTCTTACCATACCTAAAGCTATGATAGGCCTTCTTTTCCTTTACATACCATAATTCCTTTTTCATACTTTACATCTCTGTGTCTCTCTATGCTGTATTCTGGCTAATTTCTTCAGTTTTATCTTCTAGTTCACTAATTCTCTCTTCATCTATGTCAAATATGATGTTTTACCTGTCCATTGAATTTTAAATTTTAATTATTTTTTTCCATAGACAATCCAGTTGAATCTTTTGTAAAAATCTGTTTGGTCATATTTTGTATTCTCTTTTATTTGGCTTATATTTCCATTCCCTCCTTTATTTCTTTATACGTATTGAATGTTCTGTTTTATATTCTGAATTATGTAATTGCAATATTTGAGAAACAGTATTTCTTCATCAGATCTTTCTCTTTGTGACTTCCATTGGCTCTTTTTCATAGGTTTTGTGGTTTTTCTTTTGATTTTCTATCATGAGATCATGTAAACTGGGACTTTTTCTGAGCAAATTCTATGAGTCCACAGTTTAAGATACATTTTCCTCGAATGGATTTGAATTTTCTCCTACTACATGCCTGGAAAGAACTATCAACCAAGGGAACTTTAATTTCTCAGCTTGGATATTTTTTAACCCATATATGTAGTGTAATTTCAACCCCAATACCTACATGACAGCTAACCTGTGGTTATGAATTGGGCATTCATACATCCTGGTTTGCCCAAGACAGCCCTAGTTAAATGCCCTTTGTCTTAGTGTAATTATTAATAATTACCATTTTCCACTCTTAGAAGATTCCCTGTTTGGATTGTAAATTGTATGTTGCCCTGTTAAAAATACTAAAAAGGCAGACTTTTTGTCCCTTCCAACTATAGCCAAGGCTGAATAGAGGTTTTATTATTTCTCCTTTTCTGGAGCAGAATTCTTAGTTTCACTCTTTCACTAAAGGTGTATCTCCCAGAATCCTGATTTTAAGATGGGGTTTCCATTACAGCTTCTCAAATAAGAAGCTCTAGGTTTTTGTGGATTGGCAGGTACCCTCAGGGCAGCTGCCAGCTGTAGCATGTTTACCTCTCTGGATTCATGCTTCTGCTTAGTTCTTTGCCTCTAAGGGTTTTCTTTACTTTATTGTTAGCTCAGCTATATATTTAAAAGGATGTTGTAAATCTTTTATTCAGAATATTTAGTTGTTTGGTTGCGGGAAGTATTTTTCCCCCTAGAACAAAATCCCTGGGCTCCTCATAAATACTGACTTAACTACATGTGGTATTGGAAGAGCTGATTTCTCCAGTGTTGAGGTAGTCCAGAAACTTCAAAGAGCAGGTTTCTTACTTGAGACCTGGCACTTGTCTCACTTCGTTGAAAATAGAAGGAAATTTACTTGAAGGGAAAGAAAAATTATCTTTTAATGTTTTCTATTCTACAGATACAAACTGAGAGCATTAAGTAACATCACTTTTGTTTTTATAACAAAGGAAATAGATCTGTGCCAGTGTGGAAGATAAAAGACCTTAGTATATGCATTTTATAGATGAAGAAAATGAGGCCCAAAAAGGCTAAATAACTTACCTATGGCCCACTATTAATAAGTGATGGAACCCACAGCCAGCCAGTCTATAATACTCATGCCCATAATCACTACCTCATATGCATTATTATATGCATTCTTCATATGTTTATATCTTTATCTTCATATCTTTATCGTCATCGTAAAACCTGTGCTCATGGGGAAAAGTACTGCTATTGTACATTGATACCTATTGTAGCCTTCCTAGTATTTGGGGTTGATAAATATCCAGAACCTACTCAGTAAAGGATATAAAGGATACAAAAAGGGGGTAAAAAAAGAATGTCAGCCTAGTTACAGATTATACGTACGATGGGGAAGCACAGACCTTTCAATCCTAAATCATAAATGTTTTCCATTTCTCCATCTATTTTCTCATTCTATTCTATCTGCCTGGAAGGCTCTTTCATGTTTGTTTATCTGAAAGTTTCTTGCTTCTTCTTTTTATATAGCTCAAGTATTATCTCCATTTAAAATAATCTCTCATGAATGCCATCCTCCCCATAGGCTTTCTCAGACACAATTAGTGATTCACTCATCTGGGTTCTCATAGCATTTTTACACAATTTTATAATAACATCTATCAATTATATTATGTTCAACCATGTTAAGTCATCATTTTGTAGGTCAAAATGGTTAAATGTCAGCAATATCATATGTTTCAACCTAAATTTATTGTGTATATGCAGGGGTCGGCAAACTGCGGCTCACAAGCCACATGCGGCTCTTTGGGTATGTACATGTGGCTCTGAAGTAAAATTGAAAATGAAAATAAAACTATTATTTATAAAATTTTTTAAGGATATTATTTACATAATGGTGATTTCATTTGTCTTATGGCTCTCAAATAATTTTTAAATTGTTGTGAGGGACAGGATTGGCTCTTCCATCCCAAAAGTTTGCCGACCCCTGTATATGTATACCTCACTAGATTTATGGATAAAGAGCATGTGTCATTTACCTTTGTTTCTTTAATTAGTCCATGGTCATATGCTCAAAATATGATTGTTGAATTGAATAAGTATTCCTACTCCAGGGCAATATTTAAAAATATTAATCACTGGTATCTACTGCATGGACATCAGAACTGAGACTGGTGTTAAACAACTGCTGAAACTGTGCTTGGTCCATCAGCTGCATATCAGCCCAGCCTATGCCAAGGGTACATGCAGAATAAGTTTTTTGAGGTAGTGAACCCCAAACTGAGGTTCTAACCAATTGCATTTAATGCTTGAACCTTCTCTATAATAATAGTGCCACAAATATCACTTCAATCTTTAGTAACAAGGAACTAAGAACTTTCTATAGTAACCAGTTCTACCTTTGAGTACCTCTCATCTCTAGAATATCCTTTCTTCTATTAGACACTACAGTCTATCTTCCTTGAACCTCCATCGCAGAGCCTAAATATATGTTTAAGGGCTTCAGCACAAGTCCTATTCCTCTCCTAGATGGCAGCTCTTCAGATAGTTGAATATGGTCATCAGATCTGCTCCCAAGTCATTTCTTCTAAAGACAAAGTATCCTTGGTTTCTTACACCTTATATTATTTTACATGGTTCATATTTCCCATAATTGTAGTATTCTTGGAGTATTTTTGTCTACCTACAGTATCCAGAGCAACCTTATATTCCTAGTGGGCTATCAACAGAGCTGAGAGAGAGGGTCTGGCCCATCCCTCCACCACACTTAGGACATGGTTTGACAGCATGTTGAACATGACAGTGTGATACACCAAAGCATCTCCTGTGGTATAAACCGGGACTATGATCCCAGTCCTAGGGAGCCATGCTATAGGAAGGACAAGCTAGATACCTAAATGACACCTGTGGTTCTTCATCTTGGCTGTGCATCAACACTGCCTATGAAGCTTTTTAAAATGTAATGTCTGAACCCCGGGCCAGACCTACTGAATACAACAGTCCAGAAGTGGGACCTTTCAAAAGGGTATGGGAGGCAGTATAAAGTGATCAAGAACAAGTACTATGGAGCAAGACTGCCTGGATTCAAATCTGGACTCATAATTTTGTAAATTGCTGAAACTCTGTACTTTCTCCTCTCTAAAAAGTTATAACGACCTCAAAGGGATATTGTGAGGATTAAATGAGTTACTATATGTAAAGAACCTAGAACAATTTCTCCCACTTTGTACATACTAAGTGAATATGATCTAGGTGTATTTAAATCTCCACTGCTGGTTTTCATGCATAGGCTGAGAAACCACTGGTGTGGGACATGTTATGACATGATAGTCACCTCTTTCAGAAGGGGCAGATTATAGATGATCCTCCTACCTTTCTCAAGCAAGGATTCCTAGTTCCTAATTCTGTACTTTCCCATCAGCTTGTCACCACAGTGACCACACAGAGACGTCAGTTCGCAGGCAGTCATCAGGGATGCTGCTGAGACAATGCCTCTCCCTTCTTCCCACTATACTCACTGAATGCTCTGGATCAGTGCTTCTCACATCTTCAGATCTTACAAGCTACTTTAAAAAAATGGAAGCATAGGGCCGGTCGAGTGATGCGTTGGTTAAAACCTGGCTTGGGACACCAGCGGCCCCAGTTTGGATCCCACATATGAGGGCCAGTGATGCTGCCCTCTGCAGCTATGATTGTGAACAACAGCTCCACCTGGAGTTGGGCTGCTGTGAGTTTCTGGCAACAGCATAGCTGCAGCCCCTGCTGCAGTGGGCTGCCATAGGCTACAGTGAGTGACGGGCAGCCAGCGTGAGCGGCCGGCAGCCAGCGTGAGCTGCCAAGAGCTGCTGTGAGCGGCCGTCCAGAGGCCGGCAACTGATCTGCCTCATCCGGGAAGAGAGCAATGATGATACCAACATGGGCCAGTGAAGCAGTGTCCTCCTCCTCCACAACTAGCCTGAAGAACAAAAGGACAGCAACTTGTCTGTTCCTCTTCCCTGGTTCCCCAATGCTGTTCCCCTCCCCTAATTCCCCAATAAAATCTTTAAAAAAAAAAAATTATTTGCCAACCTTTCATATTACCAAGAAGGAATATTCAAAAATTACAGTCAGATCTACTATCATAAAAGGCACTGAAACACTAAAGCAATACAAAGTTGTACTCTCAGGATATATAATAAGTTCAACCTATGACCTCTCTCTTGGTCTGTGACTGTAGTTTATTTAATTGCATGTCTTTGTTGATTGCAAATATGGAAAATTTAGCATTAGTCAACATCATCACTTTCTTTGCCTGAACCTTCACTTGCAATTATAATTATAGTATATGCATAGCAAACCTTTAAATTTAGTAAATGCTGCCTGAACAGAAAAAAAAAATGTACTCTTGATTGACAGCTAAGTTTTGGCCTATATTATGTTTACTAAATTGGGTTTGTTTTGCTGGTCCATCTTAATATAAAATTTATGTAGCTGTATTTTGGAATGAAATTTGATATGTTTCCCTATACACGTTTTTCTTATTTTTGCTAACGAAAATTCTGCCGATTGGGCACTGGGAAAGTATCTGCCAGTAGTTAATGCTAATAGAGACACCAGAGCATTCTCTCTGCTATTAATCTGTGGATAATGAAAGGCCCATTTCTTAAGTACACACAGAAGAAAGAATAGAAAAACTACTAGCTATGACACCAAATGAATTGCCTTCTCCCCACACTGCTGTGCCCTTGTAACCCAGGGCGTGTAGAGCAGGCTGGCAGCCATCGCATTACAGATTTAACAGTGCTAGAGTCTCGCAGTCCTGTAGCAGGTTGCCTGATGGATTGGTGAGTAATGGACTTGAAGAGTGCATTACTGAGCTCTAGACTAATGGCCACCTCTTGCCCATGGCCTTTATGGTAGATCATTCATTGTGCTGCCTCATCAGCTTCCTGCCAGTCTTTATCTGGCATGAGGATTGGCTGTTCCCACACTGATTCATCCGCTAGGAATGAGTCCCACTGCAGGTCTCGGTGTGGACTGCGCAGAAGTGGGAATGTTCTGGTGCTATGAGGACAACACAACTTCTGTTCCTCATGTTTGAAGATGAAATTACCTCACCAATCAGCATATTGCTATACATGACAGATCTTATAAAAATTTTTAAAAATTTCCAGTACAATAAATGCAGTGATTGGTAATTTCCATGTTTTAAGTTCTACAGGATGAAAAAAATCTTAGAGGTGATAGGATAGCTGCAATGTAAACTTGTTAGTATATCAGTCATCTAAGGAGACATCACATCACAACATACCTGGATATCGCATTTTATTTAGCTTTTCCCTTTCTCAGATAGTTTGCTGATTCCAGAATTTAAAAAGGTGAAAAGTCTATCCTTTCCACCTATAAAGTTGGGTAGACTTTCCTCTGAAAGGCTTACAACATAGTATTTGCTATAAAGAGTCACAAATGGAATTTGATGGTAGAATTTAATTCAACAGAAATGTATGACATAACATTTGATTAAGTACAGAAAATTATCTTGAGTATTTAACAGAAAAAAATCCTTAACTTATATGTAGTCAAAGTAGAGGTCTGTACAAATTATAGATTTGCTACATTGTTATTATAATTAGCACATTAGAGGAATAACACATGAAATATTTGGCCTTTTGGTGCTTTATCAACACAAGGATATCATATTTCTTCAAATCCAATTTTCTGTAATTGAGTGTGAAATAAAACAAGAAACAAAAGCCAATAATAAAGGACTGTATGTAACTCAGGAATAAGTACAGACTAATTCTAGCAGAATTTGGAGAAGAAAGAAGTCAGTGATGGCTGGAGGAATAAGAAGCATCATGGAGATGAAGGTTAAGCTGACATTTAAAGACTAGAATTAGGGTAGGCAATGGGAAGGGTGAGTATTTCATGTCAGTAAAATAGCATGAGCAAAAGCACAGAATTATTAAGGAACAATGCATATTAAGGATTAGAAAGAAGAACAGCCTAACCAGACCAGAGGATATGTGTTAAGAATTACAGTTGACCCTTGAACAACACGGGGATTAAGGGTACCCAGAACTGTCAAAAATGCACATATAACTTGAATTCACTCTCTGCACATGCAGATTCCCAGCCACAGATCAAAAATATAGTAGTAGGAAATAAAATAGAGGCCGAAAGGACTTCTGATTTGGGCAATGTGGTAGATTAAATCACTTAGAAACCCTTCGGGTATAATCATCTGGAAATGCTAAATAAACTAGAATTAAGTCCACGTCATAGAAGTTGACATTGTTGTAGTAGGTTTTAATACCTGTAGAGTTAGTGAGCACTCTGAGTTTTTCACTTTTAGTGTTTTCAGGGCTATGCTTGAGTGTCTGTTTTTCTATGTGAAATTTACTGTCTACTTGTCTAACTCCATAAATAACTTGCTGATATTTTGTTACAATTGTACTTAACATAAATCAATTTAGGAAGAATTGACATCTCCATACGTTGAATTGTGATTTCCAAGAACAGGTGATGTCTTTCCATTGCGTGAAGTCTACTTTTAGGTCTTTTGAGTGTTGTTAACACTTTTTCCCATAAAATTTTACACATTTATTGTTAAAGTTATTTATAAGTGCTTATATTCTTTATTAATGCTATAAATGGGGTTTTCTCTACTATTATATCCTCTGATTATTGTTTATGTACATGAAAGCTTATGATTTTTTGTATGTTAATTTTAAATCTTACTCTCTCACTCAATTGTTTCAGTTTTATCATTTTTTTTTCTCGGGGAATGTCAAAGCATGCTATCATATCATTTGCAAATAAAGATAGTTTTACTTCTTCTTTATCTATTCCTATGCCTTTATTTGATTTTTCTTGTCTAATTGCATTGGTTAATACCTCTAGTACAGTGTTGAATAGTAGTGAAGACACTGGCAATCTTACTTTGTTCTTTATCTTAGTGGAAATGTCGCTAGTCTTCTTGAGGTTTTTTTGAGCAGAGATGTTTAGAGATTGAAGTAGTGTTTTAAAAATATTAGTATAGAAATGGCAAGGAGAACAGAATAGAGAGGAAAATAAATTCAAGAAAAAGAAAGTCAGATGGAAAGGATGTTGGCATAATATGCAGTACTTCTAAACTAGGGTGGTAGAGTAGGAATGGAAATGAAAGAATAATAATGATAACCAATAACAATTTCAATAAGTTTATTTTTTTCCATATTATGAAGGGGAACATCTTACCACTCAAAGGACTAATTTGAATCTATGTGAGGTTTCATCATATTCAAGGTTACTATGCACTTTTAAAAATTAAATTTATTGGGGGTGACAATAGTAAAATTATAAGGTTTCAAGTGTACATTTATTTATTTTTTTTTTTTGAGGGCAGTGTCACTGGTCCTCATATGTGGGACCTGAACCGGGCCGCTGGCTTCCTAAGCCAGGGCTTAACCACCGTGCCTCTCAGCCGGCCCAGAGTGTACATTTCTATAATACATCATCTATATATCACATTGTGTGTTCACCACCCAGAGTCAGTTCTCCTTCCATCATCATATATTTGATCCTCTTTTTCTTCTATCACCCCACTCCCCCCTTATCCTCTGGTAACTTCTAAACTGTTGTCTGTGTCTATGAGTTTTTGTTTCTTTGTTGTTTTCAGTTTTATATCCCACATATGAGTGAAGTCATATGGTTCTTGACGTTTTCTGTCTGATATTTTGCTTAACATGATAATCTCAAAGTCTATCCATGTTGTTGCAAATGGCAGTAGTTCATCTTTTGTTATGGCCAAGTAGTATTCCATTGTGTATATACCATGTATGGTATATATACAATATGCACTTCTTGCATTTATTATCATATTGCTAAGTGTTTACTCAATGTACAATAGGAGAATAAAAGGAAAATAAACCAATTTAAATGACTAACAGTTTGATAGCATCTGGTTACAATTAGAATCCAAGCTAATAAATAAAGCCTCTTAAATTCCGAAAAGTGTTCCCTATTAAAAATACTTTCAATGGAAACAGAATTATGGTTTCAATAATGCAAAAGAATAGTGCAATTACACATACAATTTTAAAAGGAAAAGAATCCTAATCCTGATTTCCAACTATCATAAAAATATTTTCCAAGATATAGTCAAACTTTCTGTAAACAAAGGCTTTCTACAGTCTGAATATGAATCCTGGACTATCCTGAAATAGAAAACAATAAAGCCTCTCCATCTTCCCTTTACAGCAGGGGTTCAGCAATTTTTCCATAAAGAGCCAGATAATAAAAGTTTTAGGCTTTATGAGCCCAACAGTCTCTGTCACAATTACTCAACTCTGTTTCTGTAGCATGAAAGTAGCTACAGACAATGTAAAAGAATGAACATGGCTGCGTTCCAGTAAACCTTTATTTACAAACCAGGTGTTGGGCCAGATTTGGCTTGTGGATCATAGTTTGCCAGCCCCTGCTCTAGTCTGTCTGTATGAGAACCCCCTGGAGACTTTTCTCCTCCAATATAGTCTGGAGCTGTGCTCTGCAGTAGAAATGTAATGTGAGCTACATATGAATGCCGAATTTTCTAACAGCTACATTGAAACACACACACACACGTGAAATTAATTTTGACAGTGTTTAACCCAATATATCCTGAATGTTATCATTTCAACATGTTATCAACGTTAGAAATTTATTAATAAGATGTCTTACATTTTTTTCACACTAAGTCTTTAAAACCTGGTATCTTACACTTTTTTTTTTAAAGATTTTTATTGGGGAATTGGGGGAAGGGAACAGACAAGTTGCTGTCCTTTCGTTCTTCAGTCTAGTTGTGGAGGATGTTGCTTCACTGGCCCATGTTGGTATTATCATTGCGCTCTTCCCGGATGAGGCAGATTGGTCGCCGGCCTCTGGATGTCGCTCACGGCGGCTATTGGCAGCTCACGCTGGCTGCCGGCCGCTCACTGTAGCCTATGGCAGCCCACTGCAGCAGGGGCTGCAGCTATGCCTCCCGGGGACTCACAGCAGCCCAGCTCCAGGTGGAGCTGTTGTTCACCATCTTAGCTGTAGAGGGCAGTGTCACTGGCCCTCATATGTGGGATCCAAACCGGGGCTGCTGGCGTCCCAAGCCAGCTCTTAACCAACGCGCCACTCAGCTGGCCCTATCTTACACTTTCAATACACCTCAATTCAGAGCAGCCACATGTCAGTGTGGCTATCAGCTACTGCATTAGGCTGTGCATGCCGACTTTTTTTTTTTTACCACCATCTCCTATTTTTTCTTATTTTAATCAAGTTTTTGTCCTTTTCACTCCACTGAAATTCTCTTGTAAAGACGACCAGTGACCTCCATCTTGCCAAATCATATAACCAATTCTCAGTTCTCGTTTTACTAGAACTGTTGGTGGCATTGTTTACAGTTGATGACTCCCTCCTTTTTCAAATGGCTTGCTGTTGGTTGTGGTGGTGGTGGTGGTTTCTGGTTGTTCTCCTGTAATACTGGTTACTCCTTTTCAGTCTCCTTCGATGCCTTCTTTTTCTCTTTCTGACCTCTGTTTTTTGGAATGCCCCAAAGCAATCTTTGGACCTTTTCTCTGTCTCAACTCACACTTATAGTGATCTCATCCAGTTACATGGCTTGAAATGATAGCTCTAAGTTTGTGATTACAAAGTATATATGTCTTTCCTAATTTCAGACATATCCTATGAGCCCCACTCTATCATGCTTGGTTACCCAGTGGTCATCTCACATTTAACCTGGCCAAAATGAAGCTTTTTATTTCATCTTCAATTTGTTCTCCTTTCAGTCTTCTGTCACTTGGTGAAGATACAACCATTCACTTCTTTATCCAATTCCTCAAAAGTCCCATAGCTCTGTCTTTAAAATATACCCTGAACCCTTCCACCTCTTACCACCTCCACTGCTAGCACCTTAAGTCCAAGACACTGTAATAATTTCTCATTTCAGCTTCTTTAATAACCTTCTCTCTTCTTTCCTTGCTTTCATTCAGCTACCATATCTCTACCCTTGAGTCTGTTCTTTACAAAACAGCAGGAGTCATCTTAAAGCATAGGTATGAACCTTTGATTGTTTCCACCATGGCTAGGATAAAACTCTGAGTCTTTAGCATGGAGTCTGCTTCTCTTGCCACTGTTTATTTTTCTCACCACTTTCTCCCCTGTTACCCCACTCCAGCCACATAGGCTAGATTTAATTTTTTGACTGTGCCAAGCTTATTCTGGTCTCAAGGCCTTTACATTTTGTCTGGAAAACTCATCCCTGAGCTCTTCAGAGGGCTTGCTCTTTTATATCATTACAGTCCCAGCTTGAATGTCAACTCCTAAGTAATACATCACCTTTTCAAATAATTCCCCTTAACACTCTCTCTTCTTTTACATGGCTTCCTTTATCCTTCATAGTACTTATAGCTACCTGAAGTTACCTTTTTGTCCATTTACTTTCTATTTTTGCTCCTTCACTAGACAGTAAGTTCTGTGAATTAAGGGCTGTTGTCCTACTCACTGTTGTGTCTCCTGCATCTAGAACGATACCTGGCACTCACTGAATCCCAAATAAATGAGTCTAACAGATTTCAGGACGCAGGTCAGGTGTCTGACCTAATCAGAGTTAGTTGCTTGGGTTGTCTTCTAATGCTGATCCAGGCCATATGAAAGCAAGCTGCCTCCTAAGAATAAAAGGTTCTGGCACAAACTAATTCCTGTCATCTGTTCCATACCAGGGAGCTTGTTCCAATGCTTATTAGTAATTGGGATGTAGACATTCTCAGCGATGCCTGCTAATCAGCTAATTTGCCTGTTCCTGTCAGTAGTGACTAGCTATTAGTTTCTCCTGCCCAGTCTCCATCTAACTTGCCTTACAAGAGCTTCCTTTTAAACCAGGAATTTTCTTTGCTTGCTTTGCCATCTCCTCGCTTGGCTTTTCTTTCTTTAACAAGCACAACAGCATGCTGCTGCATCTTCAAAGAGTAAATTAATTCCGTCCGCAAAAGGGTCAAGTGCTAGAAAGTGCATAGCCATGCACTTTGCATGGCAGGATACAGAAGATATGATGCTAATAAGATTCTAAGATGAGAACAGCAGACTGTCTCTGGGGAGTCAGATGAAGGGGTCTGTAAATTTTAAAAGAAATGGTCTCCGAAAACTAATGATGTCTGCTTTCCAATTCATTAATAATGTGGAGTGGGGAGATGGGAGTGAGATTCAGGCCATGCTTTGAAATATCAGAACGTAACGAGGAAGAAAACAGTAAGAGCAATCTCAATGGGGTCGTAAAGCTGGGAGAAGGAGGCAAAGAGTGAGAAGATGTGGTGGTACTATACGGTGGGGAGGGAATCAATCCACCCCATATGTGTATATTTATGTGCATACAGTGCCTTTATCTATACATGAGTAGATAAAAAATTATTCTGTTAGGAAAAAAAATACTGCAACATTGATAAGGCTTTTGCAATTTTCACATTTAAGGTGACTCATAGAGAATATTTCAAGGATTGAAAAAAATATGTCTAAGCTGCCTGCCTTTCCATATTTACAAACTCTGCCCTTCACCTCTTTGCATTGCATACAAGGAACTGAGTAACAAGAACCTCAACCTCGTTTGTAGTTAATAGTGGAAGAAAAAAAAAACCCTCAGGCAAAGCCTAATGAACCAAGAGCAATTCTGAGCTCTCCTCTGTAATATCTGTCGAAGCAGTGTCTTTCCAAGGGCTGCCTGGACATATCGTGTGACCTTGCTGCTTTACATCATTAAAATTTCCCATTACTGGAATGGTGTTTGCATGGAGGAGCCATTGTGCGGATATTATGGCTGCGTCTCTCCCTGCTGCATTTGGAGTTTGTGCTAATAGAAAATGCCTCTCTGCTTGAACAGTTCCCTCGAGCTGGGAGGTATGCAGCAGCGGGAGAGTTTAGCTTTGGCTTTTATTTTGACAAAGCTATTACATTTTGCAGATTGAGGTTATGGTCTTTTCTCCTATCTCTGTATTTTATCTGCATGATATTTTCTGATCTCCCTTTTAAACCCCCATTAGTTACGATGGAGGCCCTGGGGTGGCAGCCTGCCTTGGAGCGGTGATATCGTCAACTTTTCCTACAAGCCACTGAATAGACTGACTGATTCAGTAGTGTTCAGTCATGTGGAACCTTCCCAAGGGGGCTAGCCTCAAAAAGGAGACACTTGTGTGCCAAACAGACACGAGCGTGTGTCCTGCAACCTCCAAGGAACCAACCATCTTAAAAGCAGAAGTGCCGCCTCATTCTACGGGCCACAGGTTCTGCTGGCCAAAAGCTTCTCCTGAACTCCTGAGCTTCCTTCTTCAGCAGGTGGCCTGCTGCACCATGAAGCTATGGTGATTGGCAGCTTTGGTGGCATTGCCAAACCTCAGGGCCACCCTCAGCCCGTTTTACCAGCCTCCTAAGAAGCTACTATTCTTGTTATACTCTCCCTGATTTCATTTCATCCGCAGTCACAGTTAACTATTCATGCAACTCTGCACTTAAGATTTTAGCAGAAAGTTTCACAATAATGAATGCTTTTGCTTAGAGAGGTGGACGTATTTCAGAATGCTGGTTATACAGAGATAAAACCAATTGTTTAAAACCAACTGAAAGGGAGACATTCCTTGGCCAGCCCTCCCAAGTATCTAAGCAAGTCATAGCCAGTAAGAGAGATTTCGAACCCAATGCTAGTGCTCTGATTTCTAAAGCAAGATAGTGTGAACATTTCTTTCTCCGTGGCTTTCCCATTGTAAGTAAATTCTTCCCAATAAATGCCTCTGAGTCTGGGAGCATAGCACAGCACAGCCCTGTGCCTTGAGCATGTCACTTCACCCCCTTCTCTTGAATGTGCAGGACATGCAGTAGAGAGTGGAGAGTGTCACCGAAAGTGGGTTGCAGAGGTGAGGAATTTATCTCCCTGGGAAATCTCATTAGCCATGCAGTGCCTGCTTTTCATTGAGGATTCTGCTCTTCAGCTTTGTTTTCGGCTGAGTAACCGAGCCTGAAAGCTGTCTGGTGACTCACAAAAGGTCACACTGAGAGACGGGGCCCTGACCAGAGCAGCTGCCTACCTGTGATTGATGTGTATGAAAGCTGTCTTGAGCCACTCATAAACACAGCAAGAATCCTGTTCTCTTTTCATCAGTGCTCTTGACCAAGACTTGATTTACTGTTTTGAAATCAGCTGCTCCTCCAGTCCCCCACAATAGCTTCTTTAATAGCTTGTCATAACAGTTGATGACAATTTGGAAAAGCTCACATATTCAATATATTTTTAAATTGCCTTTGCACTATTCCAGGTACCAAGGCTTTATAAACAGTCTAATTGTTCCCTGAGTGTTTGCTGACCTAAAGAAAAGTGTTGATGAGTCAAGCCCTTCTTTTCTATCTATGAGGGTATTGAGATGTGTATTCAATATCTTAGCAAATCACTGCTGAAAATTGGATCCATGTCCCCGCAGCTACTTACCTCCAAAGGTGAAACAGGAGAAGTACCTGCTAGTGAAGACCGACCAGCTCTGCTATTTCTTGATGAGATTGCTTTAAAGTTTGTATTGAGAAGGGATTGAAATTGGATCCGCACGTTGTGACAGTCGTTGTTCTGGTACAGAATCATCATCATCCACACCCAATGAGTATGTTTGTCAGTTTGACACATCTGGCCATATGCTAATGAAGTTCAAGACTGATGTCAGTATGACAGAGATTATAGTTGTATAGTCTTAGAAGAAACATGTGCACATAATAGATGACTTAACTGAAACACAGCAACAATTAAAAGCAAATCTCTTTCTGATCCATTTCATTGTTACCTGTGGACAGCATGGGCGGGTAGAACTCTACTTCCTGACCTCCCTGTAGTCACCTCCATACCTGTGTTTTGGAAGGCCTGCTGGGGTGATCTTCAGAATCCCTAACAATTTATTTGACAGGTGCAGTGACCACTGGGAATGGACTCACTAGTCACACAGAATGGATACCGGTGCCACTGTACGGCACTCCACCCGAATTTCAACTTTGCTCTTTATTCCTCTCTGTTTGTATAAAGTCTACCTTACATTTTACTTCTTTCGTGAAGCCTTCCTTGTTCTATGCAGTTCTATATTTTGGTTCTGAATTTCTACAGTATTTACAGCCTATTCCTCCCAATTCTCCCTGTATCATGGGTTACCTTCTATTATTATTCTACTTTTTTATATTCCGCACAGCACAGTATTGTGCACATGTAGACACTTCAAAAATATTTTTGAACATAGAATATTCTGGTCTACTCTGCCCATTTTCCAGATGCTGAGACACTTTGCTCCCTTCTTTTTAATTTGGAGAATTATGCGTGAGAGCTGCTGTTGCAATGGAAGAGTTAGTTCAGTTTTCACCAGAGCCTATGGAGTCTGTATGTACTTGATCACAGTTTCAAAATTGAGTGGCATATGTCATTTCTCTTCAGAACAAAAGTTACATATTCAGAAAAATCTATAGGAGAAGGTCCCCAAGTATTGGCTTTTTGTTAAAAATTTATTTTGATTATATGGAACTGAGAATATATAATTTATTTTTTTTTCCCCCTCACATAATTGTTATAAAGAGAGCAAAGGTTTCAAGCTAGCCCTGCAGTAATTCATTGTCAAAGCCTCCAGCAAAGAAGGGGGCCTGGACTCTGGCAAGGGTGTTTTAGGAAACAAAGGTGGAGATGGAATCTCTGAGAAAGGCTGTGAAGGCAGCATCTCCAAGGCATTGGGTGTCATCCCCAGGTAATAGCTAATGTATTCTATAAAGCTAGCGTGGGCTGTAAAGGGTCTTTTAAAGAAAGTGTGAATAAGTGGAGAATTACCAGTTACTTCCTGATAGCAACGAGGATAAGCCATGTGGGAAATCAGAACAGAATTAGGAGAGCTGGTTCTAGTCCTGGCTCTGCTATAACCTCTCTGGTTGACCTTGAGCATATCACTGCACCTCTCTGGACCTGTTTGCTCATCTACAAAGTGAAGGGCTTCACTATACAAGGCTTCTTTCAGCTAGAACAAACTATGACAATCATCTTTCCTGTAAAGCCATCTCTGTCCAAATCCCTATTCTGTCCTCCTCACACTGCCTCTGTATCTTTCTGCTGAATCCAGCCTCTCTTTTTACTCAACCCACTTCCTCTCACCTTCCCTTCTCCACAGGCTAAAATAATAAAACGAGAGGGGAAAAATACTTAAGCACCTACTGGTTATCACAGACCATATTCTATTTAATGTAAATATTCCCATGCTTATTCTCTCTTAATATGAAAGCTCTTTAAGAACAAAGACTATGCCTTCTTTTGTTTGTTTCTATATTTTAAGAACCTTATGGATTTGGAAAATATTTAACGAAGAAAATGATGTTGGCATGTTGAATTAAAAAGTAGTATCCCCCCACAATTAATAATAATAATAATAAAGTATATTTGCAAAGCAAACAATAACAATGGTGCCCTGCTAAAATCATTGAGATCAGTGAGGCACTTGGGAAAAAACAACTGGGATTTGGCGGAGGGGGATAAGGATAAACTAGCCGGTTTCTTCACATTTGATTTCTGCATGGAATTATCCCAGATGAAAAACCTGTCTTCCCAGCAAAAACACCTAACCTCAAATTTTGATTCATCTCCAAAATGTTATATTTAGGGAGTACCAAGGGTATGAGGAGTGGTGGAAGTATTTTTTGTGAGGTGGAGGGGTAGTGTAGACATTTGATACCTTGATTCTGGTGGCAGCTACACAACACTATTTGCTACACAACACTGTTAGCTAAAATTCACAGAACTGTACATCTAAAAAAAAAAGTAAATTTTATTGAATGTTAGTTATACTTTAATAAACCTGACTTAAAAGATTATAAAAGATATCTACATCTATGCTAAAACAAAGATAATCAAGTAGAGTGGTTTGTAGACTTATTCACTAATTTTAAACTTATAAGAGCAAACTACAAAAAAAAATACATAAGAAATAATAACTATCAAACCAATTGACTCAGGAAAAAAGTAGTATCCTTCTATTCTTTTAATATTTCTAAAAGTATAGCTGAATACTGCTACTTGTGCATACACTTGTCATTAACTCTGTGGTAGTTCTAGTGAATACAGTTGGTACAAACCAGTGCTAATTGTTTTTATGATGCTGCCAGTTAAAGCCACCCATGCCTATTAATTTGATTTGAGTTATATATGATTGCATGGTGAACTGAGAAGCCACTCAATTGTATGCCAATGTGTATGGCATACACATTGATTATCCTTCCTTACAGAAATACAGATAGCATTATTGCTTCAAGTTAGCTGCTCAGACTTTCTGTCATTGCTTACTTGAGTCTGATTGTTGTAGTTCAAGTTTTGGTATTTTTGACAGGTAAGAGTGCTGGTGGTATTATCTCATATTTGGATGAATATTTTAAAGCTCAGTTTTTTTCCATATAGACCCCTTAATGATCATACAACAATTTCCAAGTGTATGCTTTCATAAGTAACCTATGTACTTAACTGCTGTGTCACTGTATGTGGGAAAGATTGCAAATAATTTGCTCATCTGTCTTTCAGATGTGTTCTTTCTTTCCATCATAATAGAGTTATAGCCAGGGACATGGCTAGTCATACTACCCTGCCTGCCTTTCAGTTACTGTGACTAAATGAGCAAGTTTCCCCCAATGGTATTTGAGTGGGCATGATATATACTACTTCCAGGCTGGGGATTTTAAGTAAGCAGGTGTGCCTTCTCCATGCTCTTTTTCCTTCTACTAGTTGGAGAGAAAGAGAGTTGGTGTGTGTTTCTCTGTTTTAGTGAGTGGAAAAAAAAAATCTTTCCTAATATGCCCCTAGAAGACTTCCTCTTACATCAGGATATGGCCGTTGCCAAGCTCCAAGAATATCTGGGAAAATGGGTATCTAGCTATTTTAGCCTTTATAGTTGGAAGTAGGAAGGGGATAACGGAGTTAGGTATGGGTAGCCAATAAACAATGTCTGCAGTAATGACCTAAATACACAATGCAATAAGTTAAAAATAAAATAAAAAAATAAATAAAATAAACCCAATTTGGATGGGGAAAAAAAAATTTAAACTGAAAAGCAGAAAACAGTGAAGCAAAAAGCCTGAAAGGACTGCTTAATAAAATCATTACCTGGTCTTTCAAATTCCAACATAATTGTGAACTCGCTGGCAATTCTGATCAAGAAAAAATAGATACAAATAAACAGCGAAAGATAGGGAACATAAATACACAGGAAAAAATTTTTCAAGTGCAAAAGAAAGCTAGGTATAAATTAATGCCAAGAAATTTAGAAATCTAAATTAAAAGTTTGATTTTTGCCACACAAAAAAAAATTTTATCACAAAAATTGGCCCAGTAAGATATAGGATAGTAAAATAGAAGAAATTTAAAAAGTAGTCAAAGATATAACTCTTAAAAAGACTCCAGACCAAATGATATTATGGGTAAATTATATTAAAATTTGAAGAGATAATTCTTAGGCTAAATAAAATTTCCAGAATATAAAAACAATGGAAAGCTTCCCCACTAACTGTATGGCTAGCATGATCTTGATGATAAATCCGTACAAATAATAAATAACATCAGAATACATTACTTTAATCTGTGAACATACGTTTTAATACTACATAAATGAAACTGCACTATTTTAAAAGAAAATAATGTGTTTCTAACAGATATTAGATTCAACCTATTGATTGATTAAAATTTATGTCTCAAATGTAAGGATAGTTTAACACTAGGAAATCTATTAATTTAATATATTATATTATCAGATTAAAGTAGAAGACCCATAAAATCATTTCAAAAAATGTCAAAGAATAGTTTTACACCTATTCTAATTAAAAGCAATTTTAAAAATCCGTTCCCAAGTGGAGAACAGGAAAACACAAACACCTTAATCCAACAGGTATATATCACAGATCCATAATAAACATTATAATTAAAGGTGTTTGGCAGAGATGGCTAGCTGTACCCTACTACCGGTTTCCTTAGAAATACATACCCTGATTTTCAGCCAGACTCATGATTGCCTGGAATAAAAGTTAGGTTTCTCAATTTCCCTAGCCACTAGGAATAGCCATGTGACTAGACTCGCTAAGTCTGACCAACAGATAAAAACAAAATATTCCAAGCCACTTCAAGGAACTGTCTTTGTCAACAAATATGAATTTCAAAAGCCCACAATATCAAGTTACACAATATCAAGCTACACATGTTATGATACCAACTCTGATAATGTTAAAAACACAAGATAGGGCCGGCCGAGTGGCGCATTGGTTAAGCGCTGGTTTTGGGATGCCAGCGGCCCCGGTTCGGATCCCACATGAGGGCCAGTGATACTGCCCTCTACAGCTAACAACAGCTCCACCTGGAGCTGGGCTGTGCGAGCCCCGGTGATGGTGTGGGCTGCAGCCCCTGCTGCAGTGGGCTGCCATAGGCTACATGAGTGGCCCGCAGCCAGCGTGAGCGGCTGGCAGCCAAGCGTGAGCTGCCAATAGCCGCGGTGAGCGACATCCAGAGGCCGGCGACCGATCTGCCTCATCCGGGAAGAGCGCAATGACGATACCAACAGTGAAGCAACATCCTCCGCGACTAAACTGAAGAACAAAAAGACAGCAACTTGTCTGTTCCCCTTCCCCGATTCCCCAACACTGTTCCCCTCCACCAATTCCCCCAATAAAATCTTTAAAAAAAAAAAAAAAAAAAAAAAGATAATTAATATAACTTAGAGATGCATATAAAAATCGTAAAAATATTAAAACTGTGCATAAGAGTAAAACGCACCAATATCAGAGTGAATGGGAGGAAAAGGGGTTGGTGCTTTAGCTGTACTTGTCATGTTTTGTTTCCTTAAAACTAATAAAAACAAAAGCAAAAGAGTTCTGAACCAAATATGGCAAAGAGTTAACAGCTATGAAACCTCGGTCATCTTATATAAATGACTAAGCTATTAAATTAAGGTCATTATTTTATATGCTTTTCTATGTGCATAAAATATTGTATAATTAAAAAAATAGTTGTGTAAAATAAAGACTTGAAACAAAGAAGTCAAAATAAAACAGCAGGGGTGCATGTTCAAAGAGGAAGAAGTCCCCTCCACTTTGCTTTGTTCTCGGATTCCAGAATGATTGAAGGTAAATGAGCCTCAGGGCTTGGCCTAATTGCCTCCTCCTCAAGTAAGTGTCCCAAAGCAAAGGCTGAAGGTAGTCTCTTTAACTTGTCATATCCCAGAGATTGTTCTGATGAGGGAATCAATTCAAGTGCTCTGTTACGAGCAATAGATTATTAAATGACTACAATAAAAGTAAACTACCCTTACACCTTTATTTACTGCATGGTTTTGCGGCGTTTTTTTGTTTTGATTTTTTGTTTTTGGTTGGTTGGTTGGTTGGGGTTTTTCTTTTGCTGAGTTTATCAAATAAAGTTACATCAAGCTAGGAGAAAATAAAAGCCTATTCATAAACAGCAACACAAAGCAAAAAAGTCCTAAGAATAAACCTAACAAGAAATATGCAAGACTTACATGGAACAAAACTGTAAAATTTTACTGAAAATTATTAAAGAAAATCTAAACAAACATTCTATCTAGTCTGTAAATAAGAACACTCAATATTTTACTGATATTCATTCTCTCCAAATGAATCTATACATTTAAATGAAATCCCAATAAAATGGACCTTAATAAGCTAATTCTCAGATTCATCTGAAATAGAATCTCCAGGAATATTTTTTAAAAGACAGTGAGGAAAAGTGATCCAGTCAGATGTCTAGATACATTATAAAGCTTCAATAATTGAAACAGTGTGGTAGTGACAGGAAAATAGGATAATACAACAGAATAGAGAGTCCAAAAACAGATTAATATATACATGAAATTTCATTAATAAATTTGTTATTTTAAATCAGAAAAAGGAGTAAAGAATAATATATGTGCATAAATTAGACATGTGATCATATCTTAACTGACATTCACAAATATAAATGGGTTGGTTAAAGAGGTAAACATAATAAACAACAAATTTAAAACTATCAGAAGAGAATATCATGAAACATTCCTCTATTTTGTGGTGGGGAAGGTCTCCTTAAGCTAAAAACAAGTCTTAAATAAAACATACATATTGGATTTCATAAAAATTGAGACAAACTAGGAGAAAATATTTGCAATATGTATAATTGAAAAAGGATTAATAATCAGATTATATAATCGTAAACAGTAAGAAAAAAATCCAATCAAAGGTATGAAAAGACAAATGAAGAATAAGAACTAAAATGGCCAATACACATGTGAAAAGATTGTCCACCTCATCAGTAGTCAGGAAGAATGCAATGTGAAAAACCGAAGTGAGATTTGCCTGTAGATTGGCCAATACGTTAAAGATGAATAATTATTGGTATTAGGCAGAGCCTGTGGAGATGGGTATTCTCATGCACCCACTACCTGTCTCTTCTACTTTGCCCATTGCCCGCTGTATCCTTGCCACACTGGCATCCTTGCTTTCCTTTGTACATACCAGCTACCAGCCCATTTCAGTAATGTCACTTTCTGTTCCCTCTACCTGGAATCCTCTTCCCTCAGATCCTGTGGGGCTTATTCCAGTACTTCTTTCAGTCTTTTCTCAGAGTACCACCTAATTTAAATGTGCAACCAGCCCCTACCACTCCTTTTACCTATTGACATGCTTTATTTTCCTCTACATGTTAGATAGGTGATAAGTAGTGGATAGGTAGGTAGATAGGTAAGTAAGTAACCACTGCATAAATCTTTTTTGAAAGAATGAAAAAATATGCCACTGGAGAGAGTATGAATTAATACCAAATTTAAGAACATTTTGCATTTTAATTAAATACTAAAATAGAAATAATATGGGTGTTCCAGCAATTCCAATTCTAGGTATGGGTTCTTAATACATTTGTACACAAAGAAACGTTTACAAGGATGAGCAAGTATGCTGAGTGCAACTTTGTTTTAGTAATAGAAAAGAAACAAATTTCCATCACTTATGGAGGTTACGTTATGTAATGTATATTTAAGCACCATAGTACTATGCAACTGTTATATGAAGAACAGGATGGCTCAGCATATACACATATCCCAGTGTTACGATGTTAAATGGAAAAAAACACGTCACCAAAAAATATCTAAAACATAATCTTATTTATGGAAAAATAATCAAGTATGTGTGGATGATACATAGATATAAAGATATATAGATGGACATAGGCATGCACATAAATGTATATAAATTCAAATTTAAGATACAAAGGCTACACACCAAATTGTTAATAATTTATTAACTTCTGTCTGTGGAAAGGAGGAGTTTGGATGTTGGAGAGCTCGTACAGTAATGTATTCTATACATTTTCATATTGTTTTAGCCTTTTACAATGAGAATATATTCATGTATTACATTTTTAATTAAGAAATAGAACGTCTCTGAGGTTATCCTCTTCCAATGTCAGTCTCACTCATTTGTATCCTGAAATGCTCTCTTGGGTGGCAGTGAATGAAATGAAGTAATGGCCGGTGTGCTGGGAATTGCGTTTAGAAGAGCATTGTGCTAGGGAACATTAGTCAGCCACGTGAGCCCCCATAGAGAGAGAGAAAAAAAAAAAGATTGAGAACTGTGTTCATGCCCCATTGTTTCCTTTCCTCCAGCAGAGCCTAGAAACAAAAGAAGCCTCTCATTTGTTGCCTTTACTGTGGTCTGAATGAGTCAAAAGTGCAGGAGGGGTTTTTTTCCCCCTAGTTTAGACACATTTTATACCTACAGAAGAGCTTTCTGCTGTATTCTGAGTAATTTTAAATTAAATGTTTCCCTGCTAACATCAAATGCAGTGAAATAAATTGCAGGGCTCAGGGTACATAAATGAGTATGCTGGCAGCCCCTTCCTTGAACTGTCATGTATGACTCACCTTTGCAGGAATTTAAAAGTGTTCCCTTATATGCATTCATTCTCAGTTTTGTTGATTCTTTTCCATTTATACACAAGCATGTTTGTGCTAACACATGAAAACACGCACTCACACATGCGTGCGCGCACGCGCGGACACACACACACACACACACACACACACACACACACACACACAGAGCCAGAAGTGCTTGTCTCAATCCCAGGCTTTTTTCTGGGAAAGAATTGCTTGACTTTGTGTCTTTTTGCCATTGACATCCTTTTAATGACTCCCCAGGGTTACAGCTCACTGACCCATGGGCCAGTGACAACTTCTGGGGCAGCTCTGTTTAAATCAGATCCCCTTCCCTTCCTCCTTTTCTCCTCGATTTGACAGGATAGAATTGAGTTGATAGGGTCTGAAAAGGAAGGAAGTATTTCCATTCAGATATACTAATAATGATGGAAATAACCAAAATAATGATAATGATGACTAGTATTATTGAGCATTTGCTATGTACCAAACACTATTTTAGGCACTTACTTTATGGGTCTCATTTAATCTTCATGACAACCTTTCAATCTAGATAATATCACTATTATTACTATGTCCATTTTACAAATGAGGAAAACAAGGTGTACAGAGATTAAATAACTTGCTCAAATGTCACACAGCTAGTAAGTGATCTAAGTCTGTGTCTCCACACATACTGGGTTATTTTCCTATAAATTATAATTTAGATATTTTTCAGTGACTTTTTCCACTAATGTCATAACATCAGAAAAATCTTTCCATATGTGTACATACAGATCCATCTTGTTCTTTATAACAACTGCATAGTATTGTGTTGCTTAAATATACTATATTTTATTTAACCTCTGGCCACAACCCTCCCCTACCATCTCCTTGATGAAACCTGGCTTAACAGACTGGGGTGTATTTTTCCATGCTTTTCTACTTATTCATACCAACATAATGGTACACATACACTTACATAGGGATCATAGGGGTCGTGTGTGTGTGTGTGTGTGTAGAGAGAGAGAGGGAGAGAGAAAGGGAGGGGGGCAGAGAGAGAGAGAGAGAGACATTTACCAGAATTCCTTTCCCTAGAATTGCCTTCCCTGTTTGGTTCTGAGTTAGGATTGGCCACAGAGAAATTTGCATGAAATTTGGAAGGCAAAAATAAAGCAGCAGGAACTATTAGGTTGGGGAGATTCATATAGGGCCAGGTACTCTAGCAGCTTATGCACATTTTTTGTGGCTCACTTTGTTGGCATCTGGCAGCAGCTGGGTGCACAGATTCACCAGTTCCCACAGAATCTCCTTCAGCTTCTGTTGGGCCAGCTGCGTGTTCCACTCTACAACCCAGGGCATCGGTTTCTCCTCTAGGAAGTAAAGATCCAAAAGAGGAAGATGGAGGATCCGAGAAAATCACTACCTAGCCTTCTCATGGAAACCTGGAAAGACACGTGTAAGTGCCAGAGAGGGAGCATGGAAGGAAACTGGCAGAGGAGTTTCCGGACAGCTGGCAGGGCTGCACAGCTCCCACTTCTGAGGTCTTCGCCTGGTAGTGGGCCTGGGCTACTTTTGGTTGGCAGGACTGGCAGCCAGGAGGTAGAGCTGGACGTGGAGTAGGAGAGAACAATGACAAACTGCAGTTCACTGGGCACCACTGCATCAGTCCTTCTTCATACCTGACTCGGATCTTCAGAGATAATGGCTACTTACAGCTACATTTCCACCTCCCAAATCTCATGTGACTTTCGATTTTGGCCAACTCGTGCACAAAAGGGAAAGTCTTCTGACAAACATAGTTCCCTTTGTAATCTCTTCAACATTAGAACAGTCCAGCATACCGGCCTTAGTGGTTTCTTTTCCAATGCGTGTGTGTGTGTGTGTGTGTATTTTTTTTTTTACTGGTTCTTAAGAGTCCCTAAGATAATGTTAAAATAATAATTACTATCAATGGACCTTCCGAAATAGTTCCTGATTTTAATTGAAATTGTTTTAGAATTTTGTTATTTAGAATGACATTTTCTGTTGGTTTCTGGAAAATCACCTTTATCATAGTTCAGTAGATACCTTCTACTTACTACTTACTAGGACTGATCTTTGAATTTATATTAAATGCCTTTACAACATCTACTGATATAGTAATTTTGTTTTTGAGATTTGGTGACAAAGCGAATTAAGTTGATAGATTTCTTGATATTGAAATACTCTTTTATTCCTGGACTAAATCTTTCTTGGCCATACTTCATGATAATTGTGATACATTGCTGGATTCCATTTGCTACTATCTTATGACTTTTGTTTATATATTAAAAAATGAGATTACCCTTTTAAGATTCATCTGAGTGAATTATACTATATTTTTCTGTAACACTTCACAATGAAGACTCAATAATTTGAATGGATCATCTGAGACATCAATAGGTGACCAACAGGATAGAGGAAGGAAAGACTCAAATGTTCACTCTCATGACAGCTTTCCCACTGGTTGACCTCTAGGTCCTGGGATACATTACTAACTGCACAACTGGCCTGCAGTTCCTCATATCTTCTTCAGTATGTTTATTATTTTATTATGGACTCATTAATAGAAAGAACCATCTGCAATGATATTTTCATACAACAGACTTAATTAGTCTTTTGTTTGATGCTGAGGAGATACAGGAAGGTATTCAATATAAAATGCTCTTCTATTTTACCTGAATTCAGTAGGAAATAAGCACTATTTTTTGGTAATCCCCTCAACAAAAGTAATATATGCACAATGTCAAAAACATAACTTTGATTCCATAAAGACCCCACTAGGAATTCAAGTTCTGTCATATATGTCAACCACAGAATTTTAATAAATTTGTATCAAGTTCATTCCTTTAGCCTGATCTTGTCTTTCAATATTAAAAGAAATACACAATCTTCTACTTCACATGTCCTCTAAATATGTAGATTTCCTTCTTGAATTACTAAGAGATCTGTGTACATTTATGATTTGTACAGTCTGTTATTAGGGAAAATGAAAAGTTTCCCTTAGTTCTTCTTACTTACCTTTGTATAGGGGACAAGTGGATATAGACCTGTGAGGCAAATGCCAGGCTTGTGCTGGAATGGCTCAGAAGCAGAGCAAGGACTTTTAGGGGTCGAAGAATCCATAAAGGCAAATTGGTCTGCACCTGCCTCAAGCTGTGGTGTTAATATTAGTAGACAGGATGCTGTAGAAATGCAAGAGAGAAAACTATAAAAAGTGATATTTAAATGGCTTTGAAGCTTGAATCTGAGCCCTTTTCCATTATTCCAGAATCATTGCGAATAGAGAGAAGCAGAGAGACCCAAACCCAAAGAAAAGCTGTAGGAAGCTGAAGAACACATGAAAATCGCAGCTGGTGAATAAAATCTATCACGTTGGCAAAACAGTGTGCATGAAAATCTTTTCAACATGCATCGGCTGCAGAGGCTGAATGTTGAGAAATACAAGATTAAGATGATGCTGGTAAGAACTGGGGTCACTCATGCTCGCCCCTCTAAGAAAAGCCTGCCTATGCTGTATTAAGTCATACATCACTTGGGTGATAAGGCAAGTTCAGCTGCTAGAGACACATCTTTCCTATAATGTATGTATCAAAAACCACGGCAGACATGTTAGGCTCAGCTCCCTGAATTGAGTCATCCCTAAAAAGAAGACCTGATATTAAATAGCTCAGTTGCTTTATTATTAGAGTTATAACAAATCTGAGTGCTAAATTCCTTTCATTCATGTATTGTCCTTTATATCAAGCTGGCAATGCCATAATTATAACTGAGTTTGAATATTTAGCAACTATTTATTGATCACCTACTATGTGCAAAACTATACAGATAAATCAGGAGTGATCCTCAGCTTCCAGGAGTAGAAGTTCAGGTTCTAGTAAGGGAAATAGACATATATAAATAACCTCAAGCTCACTGTAATGAGAATAGTAATAGAGGAATAGAATTCATGAGTGTGTGGAGGGAGGAAGGATGAATGAGGATGATAGTTGGGGAAAGGTGTTTATATAACATTCCAGTTTGGTCTAGTAGTTCTCATCTTGACTGGATTACTGATAAGCTGCATGACCCTCCACAGGTCTCTGGGCTTTTGTTTTCTCATCCGTAAAATGAAGTATTATTTTATAATCTCTCTGTTCCTCCTTCAAAATAAAGTCTCTTTAATTTTATTATCCCATTCACCTAGTAGAATAACAAGAGTAAAACTATTCTCAAAAAAATGCTTAAAACACATTTTGCTATAAAGTAGTTTTAGTAGCATCTTTAGAGCATCTTACATTTACTTTGTACTGTGTTCCCGCTCCCCTTTTATAGGTCTGCATCACCAAGTTGGGAAGTCAAAAGGGAACCTGTCTCAAAGTAGTATCTTAGACTCTGGGGTAAGAAATGTTGAAATATAGAAAAGTATGAAGAATAATATAATCACTTATATTCCACATTAGAAAATAAAATATTAAACATATAACTAAAGTCCCCTTTCTCACTCTCCACAGGCAACTACTACAATTTTTTTTAAATTTGTGCTTCAAATTCTTTTTTCATTACTTAGCATATATTTGTATGCACAAATCCACAAGAATAATAGATTATATGGTATATTTTAAAATATTGCATATATAGTATACTCCATTATTTTGCTTCTTGATTTTATTACTCAGTATTGTTTTGGACACCTATCCATTTGGTAACTCATTCTTTTTCATTACAATATAAAATTCCATCATATAATTTTCTCTTTTTATGGATCTTTGTATTGTTTTCAAATGTCTGATATCTCGATCAGTGCTGCAATGTACATGTCTCCTTTTGCACGTATATGAGAGTTTCTCTAGAAATATATCCTGAAAAGGAATGACCTGTTATAGGGATGCACATTTCTAAATTTTGGTATTGCCATGTGTATTCCGAAATGGTTATACCAATTTACACTCCCACCAGAGATACACGGTCCCCACACTCTTACCAACATTTGATATTGCCTGACATTTAAATTTCTTGCAGTCTAGTTGAAAATGGTATTGCATCATTGTTTTACTAGTGAAAGAATTTTTATGGAATGTGCTTATTGGCCAAGCAGATTTATTCTTCTGTGAGCTACTGTTCCTTTCTCTCTGCCATTGTTCTATTAGTGGCTTGTTGTTTTCCCCACTCATTGATGTATGGGAGATACATATATAGATATATATATATACACACACATACTCTAGTACTAAGCCTTTATCTTTTTCATTCAGGGTGGAAATATCTTTTAGTTTATCATGTATCTAATAACTTTAAATATTTTTTGTTCCATAGAAGTTTTGATGATTTTCAAATTTTATGGTTTAATCTTATTTAAGAAAGCCTTTCTTACCTTGAAGTAACTCTAGTACTTTGAGTTTGTTTTTTCCTTTAGGTCTTTAATCCATCTGGAAAATATTTTGTGTGGATGTTGAAGAAAAGAATTTTTTTTTTTTTTTCTTGAGGGCCGTGTCACTGGCCCTCATATGTAGGATCCGAACCGGGGCCACTGGCTTCCCAAGCCGGCTCTTAATCACCGCGCCACTCGGCCGGCCCGAAAAGAATTTATTTTTATTTTTTCCATGTAGATAGGCAGTTGTCCAAAACCATTTATGAATAATCTGTGTTGTCACTCAAAGATTTGTGACATCACTTCCTTCAAAGATATATATTGATCTATTGATCTAGCTGACTCTTAATTATAGTATTTTGAATTCTTAAGTAATTGATTATATTTAGTGAAAGGAAACTGGTTTAATGTGTATGTCCATTTCTAGTATCTACTATCCAAGGATTTTCCTCCACTCTGCCCTTCTGGGTCTCCAAGTGTCCTGGGGGCTACTGTGAAAGATGTCCACATGAAGTAGGCAAAGGGTGTCAGAGCAAAGATTGTAACACCAGTGGGGCATTGGACCCAGTCCCAAAATGGCTATATGGGTAGCCAATCAGAAAGTTTAAGCTGGAAACTGGACAATTTGAAGACAAGATTCTGATCCCAGGGTGTTCTGGGCATGGCTGTGTGCCTCCTTTCCCTGGAGCTCCTGGGCAGAGATCTACTCTCAAACCACTCTCCTGATTAGGGGTCTTTGGGGTGGCCTCTTTTCCTCCTTTTTAGTCGCCACTGCTTCCGTACCGTATCACTCTTTTACCCTATCTCCAAAAGTTCTATCTTCTCTCATGGTAGTCTTTGATAGACAGCTAAAAAGACAGAAATAGAGCCTTGAACAACCAAATTTCTACAGCAGTAAAACTAATTTCTCCTTCATTGAGCACAAGAAAGAACTTCCAGGAGCAAAACTGCGTGATCTTCATTCCCTGGGGAAAAGGGAAAATATTTTAACCCTTCCCGGCAGAACAATCTAACTCTAATTCACAAGAGAAAAGATCAAAGCAAAACAAAACTGAAACCTGACAACCAAAGTTTTCATATAAAAAAACAGATGAAAAACTCATTTTCTGTTCTATGTAGTTTAGAAAAATTTCAGGAAGTAGAATATGTTTTATCTGTTGGATCTTCCTAACTTGCACAATACTAATAGCAAAAAAAATTACTTAATCCTTTCAAGAGCAATTCCTACTTCACTTACACCTCTATCCAAATGCTTTCAAACTCTTGGAAACCACTCTTCTGAAAGGTAAAGTAACAATTGGCTACCTTTCCATTCAAAAATGCACTTTCTTGAGTCACTTTAAGAAAGAGATTCCTAATTGTGCTGCAAGATGTAATAAGGAAGTTAAAGTTGGAATGCCTAATAACAGTTGTCAAATGATTGTGAAGATCATCATCTCTGAATAAGGACTGTAGTAGATTCAACCCCAACATCCAGGATATAGATGAAAGTGTTCACACCTGCTCCCATGATAGTAAAGAGCTAGGCATCAAGATTGTAATGTACTTTGGAATTCTTGAAAGATAATTACAATTAGAAATTAAAGTACTGTTATTAATTTCCCAATTTGAGTTATTTAATGTGTGCTTAATTAAAGTCTACTCGTTTATTTTGTCTCTACGAGTTATAGATTTTACAATACTATGTGAAGATATTGATTCACCAGCATTGGATTTTTCTTCACTAATTACAAGATTATAAAATAATACTTTTTCTGGAATTGGGAACTATTTAAAAATTAGGAATTGGGAAAGGTAAACTGTCAATAAATTTTCCATAGCTGGGCACCACATTTGCCTTGCCCAGGTATGTTTTGTTATTTTTAAAAATAAGTATAAATGAGGGCTGGCCCAGTGGCGTGGTGGTTGGGCGCTAGCTTGGGAAGCCAGTGGCCCGGGTTCGGGTCCCACATATGAGGGCCGGTGACACTGCCCTCAAAAAAAAAAAAATAATAATAAGTATAAATGATAAACACTGGCACTTACTTATTTGAGTCCATTATTACTTAACAGGGTTTTCTTTTAAAAACTACAGGTGACACGATCAAAGATATTTGAGTTAAAATAACTCCCACCTCTCTCCTTGTTACAGAGTTCTTTGACTCAGCCCCGTGGTGCTTTTCTATGTGAGTTTCCTGGAGTCTCCTTTAAAGTAAGTGCGGTAGAGGGCCGGCAGAGTGGCGCGGTGGTTAAGTGCTGGCCTGGGAAGCCAGCGGCCCTGGTTTGGTCCCACATATGAGGGCCAGTGACACTGCGCTCAAAAAAAAAAAAATATATAAAGTAAGTGTGGTAGAAAACATAGAGAGGCCATCTTGTTGTCTGACGGAAATTTTTCGTCATGCTAAATGCGTTCCCATTGTTCTAGAAGTGGGGCAGTGTTATAACTTTATTTCATTCACCATTTCGTAGACCATTCGTGAATCTGCTTATCTTCTTTTATCCTTCCAATTTGAACTTAATAGAATACATGTACACATAAAAAGTCATTTCATAGGATTAAAGAAAAGGCATTTTAGGACTTCTTGTAGTTTTTGTTATGTCTTTTGCCATGTTTGATTTCTAGCCTAAACACAGATTTGTTCATTCCTTCAGTAAACATTTATTGAATTCCTGGTCAGGGTATTTTGCTTAGCACTGTGGAAGATGTTAAATGAACAAGCTGTAGTCCCTACTTTTGTAAAACTTATCACTTATTGAGGAGATAAAACAATTTCTGACTTTCATTATTTGTGTATTGTTGACGTAAGAGAAGCAGAAACCAAAAAAGTTTTAAAAATTATAAAACTTCTAATTGGGAAAACAAGGGAAAGTGTAATTTAAACTGGGTATTGGAGGATTTCAAAAAGCAGAAATGATGGAGGAAGAAATTAGATGAGCAAAGATATTGATAGAGTAGAAATAAGGGCATTCAGAAAACAGGGAATATGGAATTTGAAGGGTTGGATGCTGCAGATCAATAAAGGCTTAGGCCATTGAGTGGGAGTCCTTGAACCATTGTATTTAATTTGGAGCCAAGTGTAAATCCACAGAAATTTTAGGCAGGGAATAAGAGGTTCAAACTGTATTTTGGGAAGATCAATTGGCAGTGCTGCACAAAGTGGTATAGAGAGGGTTTGAGAAACTTCTTAGGGCTTTACAATATTGTGTGTGATAAAGACAAATGGTAGCATAAGAACAGGTAAGAGAAAGAAGACAAGACCAAATGGAGACCTGTACAAAGGGGTAAAAATAATAAAGCTTGATCCAGTTGCCTGGTTGGCAAAAATTCTAGATTCTAGTCCCAATTTAGTTATAATCTTCGGATCAGGGCTTTCTTTGGAGGGTATTGTTGCAATGTGACCTAAAATCTTAGACCTGTCCAATTTTCCTATACATGCATGTTATTTCCCACCAAAATAAACACAATTCACAAAGAACTGAGCCTATATGATTTTGCTCAGTTACTCTATATCAGAAGTTGGCAAACATTTTTCTTTAAAGGGACAGATAGTCTTTATTTTAATCTTGGGGACCATCAAGTCTCTGCTATAACCACTCACCTCTCACAGCGATAGACAATATGTAAACAAATAGCTACATTCCAATAAAACTTTATTTATGAAAACCTGACAGTAAGCCAGATTTGGCCCATTGGCTGTTGTTGGCCAATCCTTGCTCTAAATCAAAGATAGTCATTTGGACATAATTCAATCTACAAGTATATAATTTCAGAGTTTTCTGTCTCCAATAATTCTCAATACGTCCTTATTTCTGTATCCAGAAGTGATTCCCCAGTGTCCTTTGCCATGGAAGCCTTTATGTTTTATTACAGTTCAGCCTTGGATGGAAGGGTATGACACAAGGACCCAACTCTGTGCCCATCACAGTGAAATTTGTGGTCTTAGAAGAATATTTATAAAGAGCCTAAGAGAAGTCAGAGTTGATGCCCCACTGCCTGTATCAGAGCTGGCCCCATGGTAGGAAATCTCATACAGAGGGTGAGCTCTAATTTCAGAGAATAAGAACCTGGCTTCCCATGGAGGTCTCAGTTGGAATTATCGATTACATTGTAGAAAAAGATGAGATTGACAGCACTTGAGCCACCAGTATCTAAATTCTGTGTAGGAAATTTTGTACCAGTCAACTACACTGATATATCCTGCATGCTAGCATGCCTCTTGGTGTTTGTTTGTTTGTTTGTTTGTTTGTTTTTTAAAAGATTTTATTGGGGAATTGGGGGAGGGGAACAGCGTTGGGGAACCAGGGAAGGGGAACAGACAAGTTGCTGTCCTTTAGTTCTTCTGTCTAGTTGTGGAGGACATTGCTTACTGGCCCATGTTGGTATCATTCGCTGGCCTCTGGATGGCTGTTCACAATGGCTCTTGGCAACTCACACCGGCTGCCAGCCGCTCATACTGGCTGCCCACCACTCACTGTAGTCTATGCAGTCCCGGGGACTTACAGCAGCCCAGCTCCAGGTGGAGCTGTTGTTCACCATCTTAGCTGTAGAGGGCAGTGTCACTGGCCCTCATATGTGGGATCCAAACTGGGGCCCTTGGCGTCCCAAGCCAGCTCTTAACCAATGTGCCACTCGGCCTGCCCTGTCTCTTGGTTTTAAACCCCACACAACTCTACCAAAGTATTCATGTTGACCCGATTTTTCTCATCTTCCTTCTTTTCTAACTTTTTTAGTTTTATATGTTTGTGTATCTGCTTCAGAAATATTCTGCTGCACTTCTGGACTTGGCTTGATCAGAAGGAGTAGACAGGTTGTGGTTGAAATCTTAATAACCTGTCAAAACAGAGCACTTAAATCCTGTTCATGTTATTTTCTTTCCTTCCCATGGAACACCAATAGCCAGGAATAGGAGACAAATAGGAGAGGTCTCTTGGTATCTTTCCCTTGTTTGTGTGATCCTAAGAGTTTTGATGAGCTGGCCTTTGCAAGTTATGTTGAAACTATTCAAGCTAGCTTCAGCTGGATGTGACTTGCTTAATGATTTGTCAAAAATCCAAGGCATCAGAAATCAAAACAAACCAAAAAAAGAAGAAAAACAAAAAACAAAAAACAAAAACACCTCAGATCAGATCAGCATACATCATAACAATATAATCATTCAGCATCATATGTGGTTACTTATTATAGGGTGTGCAGTGATAGAAATGGAAGTAATTTACTTCTGGCCACTCTGTGTTCCTGTTAAATCATTTATGTTCTGTGAAAGGAATTGCAAACTGTTGAGACTCAAAGATCCCCTGACTGTATTCTCCCAAGGAGTTCTCCTGGTTCTATTTCATATTTTAGACATTTTCTTACAGTGTGAGCTTTATTATCCATGTTTAAATTCCATAAGCCTTACTTGTCCAGATAGATCACCATCAAGAAATACAGTAATGTAAAATAAAGCTACTTCTGACATTTTTATGGTGTATGATATATGATGTAACATGATGTATTAAGCTCTTTGTAATAATTTTTAATTTTTGAAATAGCTGATTCTTTGGGGACAATTTAATACATAATTCCATAGATTTTAGTGATATCAGGTATCTTTCAAGTATCATTTTAATTGAGCTCTGGTGCTTTTTGTCCCCATTAACTGTGAATCAAACAGGAGTCTGTCAACTCCTATTGGGTGACAAATCATAGGCTGAGGAAAAATTAGTCCACAAGTCATGCCCAAAGACAAGTAAGACTCAATCGCTGCCTTCGAGGAGCATATGGTTTAATAGGAAGAGAAAAAGTATCAGAAAACCTGCAAATAAAGTAAAAATATTATAAATTTATTAAGAATCAAAATCATAGGAGTTGGAGCAAGAGAGCGGGTAATAATAAAAATTACTTTTAGGGAGTACAAGAAAGGAGATAATAAAGACCAGAGCGGAAATAAACAATATAGAGAACAGAAAAACAATTCAAAAGATCAATGAAACCAAGAGCTGGTTTCTTGAGAAGATGAACAAAATTGACAAACCTCTAGCCAGGCTCATCAAAAAAAAAAAGAGAGAGGACTCAAATTAGCAAAATCAGGAATGAAAGAGGGGAAATGACTACAGACATCACAGAAATACAAAAAATTCTAAGAAATTACTATGAGCAACTATATGCCAACAAATTTGACAATCTGGAAGAAATGGATAATTTTCTAGAAGCATACAACCTTCCAAAGCTAACACAAGAAGAAACAGAAAATCTAAATACCCTGATTACTACCAAGGAAATTGAATCGGTAATTGACAAGCTCCCAAAGAACAAAAGCCCTGGACCAAACGGCTTCATAAGTGAATTTTATCAAACATTCAAAAAAGAACTATCACCTATTCTTCTCAAACTATTCCAAAAAATCCAGAAGGAGGGAAGGCTCCCAAACTCTTTTTATGAAGCCACTATCACCCTGATTCCAAAACCAGATAAAGACATCACAAAAAAGGAAAACTACAGGCCAATCTCCCTGATGAATATAGATGCAAAAATTCTCAATAAAATATTAGCAAACAGAATTCAGCAATACATTAAGAAGATCATACATCATGATCAAGTGGGATTCATCCCTAGTGCGCAAGGCTGGTTCAACATCCGTAAATCAATTAATGTGATACACCACATCAACAAAATTAAGGATAAAGATCACATGGTCATTTCAATAGATGCAGAAAAAGCATTTGACAAAATCCAACAGCCATTTATGTTAAAAACCTTTAGCAAAGTGGGAATACAGGGATCATATCTCAACATAATAAAAGCCATATATGATAAACCTACAGCTAACATCATACTCAATGGGGAAAAGCTAAAACCATTCCCCTTAAGATCAGGAACAAGACAAGGCTGTCCACTTTCTCCTCTTTTATTCAACATAGTGCTGGAAGTTCTAGCCACAGCAATCAGACAACAAAAAGAAATAAAAGGCATCCAAATTGGCAAGGAAGAAGTAAAATTGTCATTATATGCAGATGACATGATACTGTATATAGAGAACCCCAAAGACTCCATCAAAAAACTATTGGAACTGATAGACGAATTCAGTAAAGTAGCGGGATATAAAATCAATGTTCAGAAATCAGTGGCATTTGCATATACCAATAATAAACTAATGGAAAGAGAAATTAAGAAAACTGTCCCATTTACAATTGCGTCAAGAACTATAAAATATCTAGAAATAAATTTAACGAAAGAAGTGAAAGATCTGTACTCAGAAAATTATAAGACACTGAAGAAAGAAATCATAGAAGATACAAATAAATGGAAACACCTACCATGCTCATGGATAGGAAGAATTAATATAGTTAAAATGTCCATACTGCGTAAAGCAATATATAGATTCAATGCAATTCCTATCAAACTACCAAGGGCATTTTTCATAGAAATAGAAAATATAATCCTAAAATTTATATGGAATCATAAAAGACCCAGAATAGCCTCGGCAATTCTGAGAAATAAAAACAAAGTCGGGGGGATCACGCTACCAGACATCAAAACGTACTACAAGGCCACAGTAATCAAGACAGTTTGGTATTGGCATAAAAACAGGCACATAGATCAGTGGAACAGAACAGAGAGCCCAGAAATAAATCCAAGCATTTACGGACAGCTAATCTATGACAAGGGAAGCAAGAATTTACACTGGAGTAAAGATAGTCTATTCAATAAATGGTGCTGGGAAAATTGGACTGACACATGCAAAAAAAATGAAACTGGATCATCTCCTTACGCCTTATACAAGAACAAATTCAAAATGGATTAAAGACTTAAATGTAAGACCTGAAACCATAAAAATCCTAAAAGAAAATATAGGGAGTACATTTGCAGACATTACCCGGAGCAATATTTTTACTGATACATCCCTACGGGCAAGGGAAGTAAAAGAAAAAATGAACATATGGGATTATATCAGACTTAAAAGTTTTTTCACAACAAAGGAAACCATTAATAAAACAAAAAGGAAGCCTACTGAATGGGAGAATATATTTGCCAATGATATATCTGATAAGGAGTTAATATCCAAAGTTTATAAAACACTCATGAAACTCAACACCAAAAAAAACAAACAACCCAATTAAAAAATGGGCAGAAGATATGAAGAGACACTTCTCTAAAGAGGACATACAGATGGCCAACAGGCATATGAAAAAAAGTTCAACCTCACTGGTCATTAGGGAAATGCAAATAAAAACCACCATGAGATACCACCTCACTCCAGTCAGAATGGCTATCATCAACAAATCAACAAACAACAAGTGCTGGCGGGGCTGTGGGTCAAAGGGGACCCTGCTGCACTGTTGGTGGGACTGCAGATTGGTGCAGCCACTATGGAAGTCAGTATGGAGGTATCTCAAAGAACTGGAAATAGAGCTACCGTTTGACCCAGCAATTCCACTCCTAGGTATTTATCCTGAAAAAACCAAGACACTTATTCAAAAAAAGTTATGCACCCCTATGTGCATAGCAGCACAATTTACAATAGCTAAGACTTGGAAACAACCAAAATGCCCATCATTAGATGACTGGATTAAGAAACTGTGGTATATTTATACAATGGAGTATTACTCCGCTATAAGGAAGAATGAAATCGTGCCATTTGCAATGATATGGATGGACCTAGAGACTATAATGTTGAGTGAAATAAGTCAGTCAGAGAAGGACAAATACCATATGATCTCACTCATATGTGGAATCTGAAAAACTGTATGAATGAGCAAAGTAAACAGAAACTGTCTCATAGATATAGAGGAAAAATCAGGGTTGCTAATTGGGAGAGGAATGGGGATGAGGGAGAAGGGGAAGGGATTAGACAGCAAAAATAGGCAACTACAATATTGCTACTGGGATAGGAAAAACAGTTTGGGGAATATAATTAATAATGTTGTAAATATTCTGTGGAATGTCAGATGATCATAGGTCTTGTTAGGGAGACCATTTCATGGATGGAGTAGAGGTTTGATCACTGCACTGTATTACTAAAGCGGAGGTGGTATACCTACTGTAATTGAATATATATAGATAGTCACGGGATGTGGATTATACTGTGGAAGAGAGTCAGAGGAAGAGTAATAGATATATATGATATGGGGGGGAGTGGGGTGGTGTATTGGGGGTGGGGGTTGTCACTTTGAGGGGTAAAATGTATAACTATTGCACTGTGTTGTACACCTGAAACTAATTAAAAATAAAATAAAATAAAAGAAAAAGAAAAAAAATTACTTTCAGCAGCTACATTTACTGTTCTGCATTTACTATGTGCGAAGCACTATTTTTTTATACTAACACCTATTTTTTAAAAAACTAAACTTTGTATTGAGGAAAAGAGGCGTAGAGAAGTTAAACAACTTGAGTAAGGTTTATAGCTGTTAGGTAGTAGACCTGGCTTCAATAAGAAACACAATAAAACAATGAAAGTGCATATTAATACTGGAAAGATTGGATCAGGAGAGGTTTAAACAGGGAGTGTAGGTAATGGAACTTTGAAACAGTCCATGGGAAATTGAGACTGGACCCGAGCAGTGGGAACGGGGATAGCAAGGAGTGGAGGATAGAGGGAAGTGGTATTTCTATGAGATTTTTGGAAGAAAGAATCACAGATGGGATTTGGTAACTAATTTAATAATATGGAATATAGGAAAAGTGAGTCAAAGATAAGACAAAAATGAGACAGTGTTTTGAGCTCCGACGAGTAGAAGAGGGGAGAGGGATCTTAGGGGAATAGCCAGCTTCCCTGGGCACCCAGAGCACAATGCACATATTTCTGTTTCACCCCTCATTACATTGTATCCCTAACTGCTTGTTTAAGGGCCTCTTCCCTATTAATTCTGAGCTTCTTCTGACTCATGATTTGTATAGACCCCACACCCAGGATGGTGACCCAGATATAGTTAAGTCTTCTGTAAACATTCCTTTGGAGTAAACTTTAAACATATTGTAAAAGAAGTCTTTACTGAATAGCTAAGTATGATTGTTTAGTGGGCAGTTGGAAATATGCAATGGACATTTTAGGATGGTATCAGGACTATAGAAATAGATTTTGATTATCAGAAAGAAACAATATTTGAAATCCTAATAACAGGTTAATACTTTGAGAATATGAAAGAGACAGCAAACTGAGTAGAACTGAGGGTCAAAGAAAACAATAGGGACAAGAGAAAGAAAGAAATAGAAACAGGATTCAAAAAGTGAGATCTTTATTTAAAGGAATGGCTGATGAATAATGTCAAAAGCTAAATATGGAGCCAGTTCTTGGTGGTCTATAAGGATCCAGAGGAAATTTATGTTTTCTTATTGCCCATTTTCTAATTGCTATTGTGGAATATTATATTTGAAGGGGTAGTACAGATGCTATATTAGGTTTATTAGGCATTAGCTTTTTCTTCTCTTTTTATAAATGTTCGTATACTCCACAGGGGAAAGCATTTCCATAGCTAATCAGGTAAGATGAAAAATAACTAACACATTAAAATGAGCTAATCATAAGCTATTCCATTTCAAACCACCCACATTTAATCACCCAATGGGGAACAACCATTAACTTTAACTTACTTGAAATCTACCATTGTAACTTTCATAGTAGCTACTATATTACAATGCCAGATATTCTCCATTAAAGATCTCTGTTTCTAATCTCTTACCATTTCCTGTACATTTTTCCTTTTAAAAAATGAATTACATGTTTTGGATAGATTTTGAAGTCATTTGTTTGGGAGAAATTCAGCTGAGTGCCTATTTAGCTGTCTTTTTTGTTGTTGTATTTGCAGTGTTTAAAATGCATTCATTACCTATCCCTCCTTAATGTAGTAAATCATGAAAACTGACTCCAAACATCCTTGCTTATATTATTTTGATAATACAATTGTTTTGTTGCTGTTATTTTTAAACAATCACAGAATACCTCATCTCCTTAGAGAGCTATGAACTAAGACCATTAAAGAAAAAGAATAACCTAAGTTATTAGCATTTTAAGTACATTTTCTTATAATGTATCATAAGAATAAACAATAGAGGACTTTATTAGATAAGATATGGCATATCCACCCAGTTCTGTGTTAAAACGTAATTGATACTTTATAAGAAATTATCTCTATCCATGCATCATGGAATGCACATTTCCTGAAACTCAGAATAATAACCTTAGAATGATTATCTTCAAAAATCTATTTTGCATTAGAACTAGAATAACATAAAATAACTATAAATGAAAAAAATTAAAACTCAATAGATGAACTAAAATCTACCTTATACCTAGCAAAAAAATAAGTAGTGACATGGAGGTCAGTGGTGAGAAATTCACAGAATGACAAAGAAATCACATATAAATAAAAGCATTTAAGATATAGAGGATATATTGAAAGGCCCCAAGCCACATCTAAAAATAGATCTACAGGAAATGAATAGAAAGAAAGAAGGAAAAAAGTACATTTGAAGAGGTAATAACCTGCAAATTTCCAGAATTCAAAAGCCAGTTGCCTTCACATATAAAATGCACTTTGCATAGTGAGAATTTTTAAAAATATAAAATAACATAAAATCACATTATAATGGATCTGTAGAACAGAGGATAAAAAGGTGTCTTAAAAGCTAGCACAGAGAAAAGATAGATTACCTTAAAAAGGAAAGACAATTTAGACGTTCAGTAATTGTCTCAACAGAAATAACAAATGCCAGAATATAATGGCATTGGGGAGAAATAATGATCAATTTAGAATTTTATTCTCAGTTATACTAACATTCAAGGAGAGCAAAACTACAAATGCCTACTGCACAGCTAGGAAAGGATATAAGAAACAAAGTTCATTAGGAGGGAAGCATGGAATATATAGCAAAGTATTGCAAGCTTAAAAATTAATAACTGTGTTTTTACTGGTCAGTTATAGGAAGGCTTAATAATTTTTTGGTTAATCCTAAAGTATAGACAATAGCAACAAAATGGTAGATCATATTGTTTAATGGGTAACTAAAATACACAAAGATCTATTTCATATGCAAGAGAAAGAGAAATATGTTTAATAACTTGGTATTTTAGACCTTAAGAAAATTTATTTATAATTTAATAATTTATGGTTCTCAAACCTAAAATGGAAAAGGAGAATAAGGAAAAATTTATCAATATTGTATACAGATAAAAAGAGAAAAGCAAGGTAAATAGAAAACAAACAATTAGAAATGAGTCCAGATATATCAGTAATCACAATAAATATGTAACAGATTTATTGAACATGTTAGATTTAGTAAGATGCAGTCAAGAAATAGCCTTGTTTTCTTCCCACTGATCTCCTTCACACTCCTTCTGTCTGACCTACTTTATTCGAGAAGATCCCTTGGCTTTTGTCCCTTTCAAGTAGTAATAAGCATGCTTCATTTTCAGAATGAAAGTAAAAAGTCTAATCCACTCTAAATACAAAGTCCAATCTTCATTCAGTTTAAAGCTTCTATTCTTTGCTGTCCCTCCTGAAGCTCAGGCCTGACCAAGACATGGGGACTTGCAGTGGGGAAATAGTTTTATGGCATCTACAAGAGACTTACTTTAGACATAAAGACACACATGATTTGAAAGGGAAGGGATAAAAAAAAAAAAATGTCCCCTGAAAATGGTAACCAAGAGAGAGCAGGGATGACTATACTTACATAAGACAAAACAGATTTTAAGTAAAAAACTGCCACTAGAGACCAAAGAAAGTTCATCATATAATGACAGAAAGGTCAGTTCAACAGGAATATATAACCATTGTAGATATATATGTGTACCTAACATCAGAACACCTGAATATATAAAACAAATATTGACATATTTGAAGGGAGAAATTGACAGCAATAAATAATAGTAGACTTTAATAATCCACTTTCAATAATGGATACAATATCGACACAGAAAAATCAATATGGAAACAGCTAACTTGAACAATATTGTAAATCAAATGAACCTAACAGACATAGATAGAACATCCCACCCAATAGCAGCACAATCCATATTCTCAAGCAAACATGAACCATCTCCAGGATACATCACATGTTAGGTCACAAAACAAGTCTTAACAGATTTTTAAAAGATTGAAATCATACCAAGTATCTTCTCAGACAACAGTGAAATGAAACTAGAAATCAATAGCAGAAAGAAAACAAAAAGAATCCACAATCATGTAAACTAAATTACACACTCCTGAGGCTAGAAGAGGAAGACAAAAGGAAATTTAAAAAACCTTGAGGCCACCCTCACTCCTAATATTCAACATCCACTAACAGATACCAGGACTCATAAAGGAACAATATTATCAGTGATGGGGTAGGGGAAGAAAGAGAGAAGAAATGGAACAAGAGAGACAAAAATGTACCTTTATATGGAAATGATACAGCATAATTATTTAATAGATTCCCAGAAAATTTACAGACAAGAGCATTGAAACCAAAAAGAAAATTCAACAAGGGTGATGAATACATATACACAAAAAAATTAATGACATTCCTTTTTCCTATATTCACCAACTTAAGACATTAAATTGAAAATTAAAATACTATTTTATCGGATAGAATCAAAATAGAAACCCAAACTATAAGGTACCTCTGAAAAATTCTCACAAGAAATCTGAAAACCTTTATGTGTAAAAATGGCAAGAGAAGACCTGGATACATGGAAAGATATATGATGTTTAGGGATGCAAAGTCCCACTATTGCGAAGGTTAAATTGTTCTCCATATTAATGTATGCATTTGATGTAATTCCAAACCAATTACAAAAAGGTCTTTTTGTGAAATTTGACAAATTGAATTGAAAATCTGTATAGAAGAATACAGGGTCAAGATAGTGCCACTCTGAAGAACAAAGTTGCAAGAGTCTTGTCCTAACAGATATCAGAAATTATTGTAAAGCCATATTAATCAAGCCAGTGTGGTATTTGCACAGGATCATGGGGAACAGAATAGAAAGTCCTAAAACAGACCTATCCATACATGGAAACTTGCTATACAAGGTAGGGGTATTAAAAATCAGTGGGAAAATCATGGACAGTTAAATTAATGGTGCTCCTGGAGCAACTGATAATTCATATGGAAAATAAAATTTGATCTCTGCCTCATATGACAAAAAGAAAACAGAAAAAAAAATTCCAGAAAGATTGAAGACCTATATGTGGGAGGTGGAGTAAGCAAAAGCATTAAACTCCTTGATGAAAATATAAGAGAGTTTGGTAAGGAAGAACTTATTAACCAAAATGCAAAAACCACAAACCAGAAAAGAAGATGTTAATAAACATGTCTACACTGAAACTTTTAAAATGTCCTGTTCAACAAAAACTACCATAAACTAAATTCAAAGAAAAGACACAGATGGGGCAAGATAATTTACAACGCATACTATTTATGTATAGTCACAATATACACAAATGGATTCATAACCCAAATAAATTCAAAATGTAATGAGCTCCTTCTCTTATAAATAAATTTTTTCTTTTTTTTTCTTTTTTTATTAGTTTCAGGTGTACAACACAATGCAATAGTTATACTCTTTACCCCCCAAAGTGAAAACCCCCATCCCCCAGTTCGCCACCCCACTCCCCCCCATATCATACATATCCATCACAACTCCCCTGACTCCCCTCCACAATATACTCCACATCCTGTGACCATCCACATATTCAGTTGCAGTTGGCATACAATACTATACAACATCAGCTTCAGGTGTACAGTGCAGTGATCAAGCCTCTACTCCATCCATGAAGTGGTCTCCCTAACAAGACATGTGACTACCTGACACGCCACAAAATTTTTACAACATTATTATATTCCCGGAACTGTGTTTCATATCCCTGTGGCAATATTGTAGTTGTCTATTTATGCTGTCTAATCCCTTCCCCTTCCCCCCGATCCCCACCCTCTCCCAACTAGCCACCCTCAGTTTTTCCTCTACATCTACGAGTCTGTTTACTTTGATCGTTCACTCAGCTCTTCAGTCTCAACACACAAGTGAGATCACATGGTACCTGTCCTTCTCCAACTGACTTATTTCTCGCAACATAATAGTCTCTTCACAACATTATCGATTACATACCCAGAACTGCCCCCATATCCCTGCGGCAACATTGTAGTCCCACATACACTGTCCAAAACCTTGCCCCTCTCCCTCTTCCCCACTCCCTCCCAGCCAGCAACCATCAGTTTTTCCTTTATATCTGCCTGATATGACTTCAATCTTCTTAAATTGTCTCTCTGGGTTAGCTTGTTTACCCCTTTCTTTTGTTTAAAAAAGCCCTTTTCACGTTTCTTGCAATGCTGGCTTGGTGGTGATGAATTCCTTAAGCTTATTCTTTTCTGAGAAGCTCTTTATTTCTCCTTCAATTTTAAGTGATAGCCGTGCTGGGTAGAGCAATCGTGGCTGTAGGCCTTTATTTTGTGTCACTTTGAATATCTCCTGCCACTCCCTTCTGGCCTGCAGAGTTTCTGTAGACAAGTCAGCTGTTGGTCTAACAGGAGTTCCTTTGTATGTAACCTGCTGTCTTTCTCTTGCAGCCTCTAGGATTCTGTCTCTGTCTTTAACCTTTGCCATTTTCACTATGATGTGTCTTGGTGTGGACCTGTTTGGGTTCAGCTTGTTTGGAACCCTCTGCACTTCCTGGGCATGTATGTTGATTTTCTTCACCAGGGTAGGGAAGTTTTCAGTCATTATTGTTTCAAATACATTCTTGACACTTTGCTTCCTCTCTTCTCCTTCTGGTATTCCTATGAGTCGAAGGTGGTTGTGCTTCACCTTGTCCCATAGGGCTCTTAAACTATTTTCATTGTTTTTTATTCTTTGGTCTTTTTGCTGTGCCAACTGGGTGAGTTCTGCTATTTTATCTTCCAAATCGCTGATGTGCTCCTCTGCTTCATCTACTCTACTGGTGATTCCTTCGAGTGTGTTCTTCATTTCAGTTATTGTATTCTTTAGTTCTAACAGGTTGTTTTTTATGGTTTCCCTATCCTTCTTTATGTTCTCGCTAAGTTCCTTAAACATTCTTATCATCAGTGTCCTAAACTGTGTCTCTGAAAGGTTGGATCCCTCTGTTTCATTTGGTTCCATTTCTGGAGGTTTCTTCTGATCTTTTACTTGTGACATGTTTCTTTGTTTCCCTATTCTGGCTGTCGCTCTGGGATTGCTTTGATGTATTAGATAGATCACCAGGAGAGCCCTGGCTGGATGACGCAGGCACACAGCTCTCGGTCCAGCACTCCCAAGAAAACTCCCAGTCTCAGCCTGTCCCAATCAGCCGCTTGCAGATCAGGCCGAGCAGCCCGACAACCAATCACCAGCCTGGCAATTCCGTAAGCGGAGTTCGGAGAGCGGGGACTCCAGGCGGCTTGCGCACTCCCGGGTCTCAGTGAGCAGCCTGTTGGAGCCGGATCACTCCCACTAGGCATTTCCCTGGCAACGCAGCACAAGCCGAACAGAGGGTGGGGACCCAAGGCACGGGCACACTCCCGGGTCTCAGTGAGCAGCCTGTTTGAGCCGGAGGGCACCCGCCCTGCGTTTCCCTGGCAACACAGTATAAGCCAGGCGGAGGGTGGGGATCCAAGGCCGCAGGCACGCACGTGCGCACGCACACACACATACTTCTGTGCCAATTCCACCAGACCAATGAGGTCTCAGACCTGATCCTTCGTGGGAGGGCCAAGCCCGACAAAATGGCGTCCTCCCCACACCAATCGCGTGCCGGCTCCACACCACGGGAACAACAGTCCAAAAACCTCCAGCCTTTGCACCAAAGGTGCTCCTTTCAGTCCGTCCCCGCAGGCTCCCAGCTCACACAGCCAATCCCTCCACCAGGAACCAGGTAAGTGCTCACCGGCGAGCAAGCCCGGGCGCCGGCCCCACTGATTCTCCAGCCGCTCTTAGCCTCACCGAGCTGAGCAAAGAGAGGCCTTACTAATTTACTGCCGGCTATCTTAGAACTCCTCTTCCCGGCAAAGGAGCTCTGGGCTGGAGAGCTTGGTGTGCGGCCGGAGGGTCTCTCCCCCAACCAGACAAGCGTCCCACAGCTGGGGCTTCCCTCACGGGGCTCGCCCTCTCTCGTCTCTGCCCGTCCTACCAGACCCGACGTGGCCTCCTCTTTAAGTTCTTCGTTTAGTGGTTCTGTTCTTCCAGTGTTCTGGGGACCTCCAGGGTTGAATGCTGTATAATTTGCTTGTAATTTTGGTGTGATCCTGGGAGGCAGTTAGCAGAGCGTCTGTCTATTGCACCATTTTACCGGAAGTCTCTATAAATAAATTTTTAAAAGACCACTAAACAGAAAAGTAAACAAAGGATAGGAACAGACATTTGAGAGAAGACTAGACTCAACAGAAGACTGAACTCAAATGGCCACATGAAAATTGTTCCAAAAAATACATAAAGACAATAATGAGGTACCATTTAATTTTTTTTTTTGAGGGCAGTGTCACCGGCCCCCACATGTGGGACCCGAACCGGGGCCACTGGCCTCCCAAACCAGCGCCTAACCACCACGCCACTCAGCCGGCCCTTAATTTTTATTATGTTTGCAAAAAAAAAAAATTATAAAGTTTGCTAATCAAAAGTGTTGGCAAGGAATTGGAGTTAGCAAGAAATTGTGAGGTTGTAAATTGGTTCAGCCAAGTGGAAGAACCTTCTGGCAATTTTTAATAAAGATGAGGATTTGCATACCCTATGACACAGTTTTGTTACATATGGGGATATATTTAGAGTGGGGTTGCTAGTACTGGACTTATTTGCATTTGTGATGAGATAATCCTTTCTGTGTTATCATCAATACATTGAAGGACATTGAGCATCTCTGGTCCCCAGCACTAAAGCTAGTAGCATTCTTCCCATTAATTTGACAACCCAGAATGTTCTTACATATTTCCAAGCATTTCCTGGGGTGTGAGGGGTACAGTGTCCCACGCAAGGGGGAACCACTGCTCCATACAAACTCTTTTTCATATGCAGAAGGAAACATTTACTAGACTGTTTCTATCGACATTGTTTATAATGGTAAAAACTGGGGAATAAATTAACAACTAACTGACAGTAGAACAATGGTCAGAAAGTGTGGTTTATTCATATAATTTAAAACTTTACAGCTACAAGTGTCCATATGGATAAATCTCAAAAACATCATGATAAAAACAAGTTGCAAAATTATATATCTGCTGTGATTCCACTTATTTTAAATGTATAAACTGCATAACGGCTCATTTATGTATATGTACACATATGTGAGATACATATATGTGTAAAAGTATAAAAACATGCATTGTGGTCACCAGTGGAGAGGGAAGGGGAGATGAATGGGATCATGGAAGGGTACAAAGAGGGCTCCAACAGTATCTATAATGGACTATTTATGTAAAAAAAATGAATAAAATATGACAAAAAGCTAGGATTTGTTAAAGCTGAGTGGGTTAGTTTTCCTCTGCTCCCTGATTTCCTTGAGAAGGTATTTTCCCATAAACACACCGCACTTTTAGCCATACCCCTGTGTTCTCTTCTCAGAAGGGGAGAAAGTTACCTGATTGGCATGTTCGGAAAGGAACTGGGCATTCCCATCGTGGCCCCACTCTCTTCTTTCTGGGATCTTATCATCTTCAGAGAAATCGTGCTCTGGTCTGCTGTTCACTGCCAGATAAGCATGAATGTTGAAAACCAGGAAAAATTGTCCAGGTGGGTACAGGTGCCTTAGCCTACTGTTGCTCCACACCCCAGCCATGTTCTCCCAACTTACCAGAAATAAGCTGCTGTTTAGAGCCCTATCTTCCTGTCTTTGTCACTCTTCCTTGGTTTTCAGAATTTGGAAGGGAAGACATGTTGTATGTTCCTGCGCATACCTAGGCCACACCCTCCAACAGATTTAATTGGTTATACAGCAGATTTTATTTCCATTTGCCTGACTTCTTTTTCTTGATTGATTCAGAACTCGGGTAGGGAGGATGAGGGGTGTAATTTAATAGTCCCTCAAACCTCAACAGTAAGTACAAAGTTGTTTGTTGTATTCTTTATATTTTTCATAACGATATTTTCAATATACATATATATCAAGGTTTTAAATAATTGTGGAGATATATATGTATGTGTATACACACAGATACTCATACACACATGCCTCTAAATAGCTTATTTTTTCAGAATAAATTCCCCACAATTATTTAAAATCGAGTAATAATAGTGAGTGAATTGGGAGGACCTTGCTGAACGAGTACCATATTTCAAGCGAAGTTAGGAATTATGTGCTGGAGAATAAGCAACTTCTTTTTTTCTGCTCACATGAATCAAATAAAAAGAACACTGGTAGCAAAAGCATCCTTGTTTTAAGAGGACATAACTCTAGTAAACATCTATGCACCTAACATAGGAGCCCCTAAATATATAAAACAGATATTGTCAGACATAAAGACAGAGATCAACAGTAACACTATCATAGTAGGGGACTTCAACACCCCACTGTCACTAATGGACAGATCCTCCAGACAGAAAATCAATGTGGAAACAGCGACCTTAAATGACACATTAGACCAGCTGGATTTAACAGACATTTTCAGAGCATTTCATCCCAAAGCTACAGAATATACGTTCTTTTCAAGTGCACATGGAACATTTTCTAAGATAGACCACATGTTAGGCCACAAAACAAGTCTCAATAAATTTAAGAAGATTGAAATCATTTCAACTGTATTCTCTGACCACAATGCTATGAAACTAGAAATCAATTATAAGAAGAAATCCGGGAAGCTGACAAATAAATGGAGGCTAAACAATATGCTATTAAATAGTGAGTGGGTCACAAATGAGATCAAGGAGGAAATCAAAAGATACCTCGAGACAAACGAAAATGAAAACACCACAACCCAAAATCTCTGGGATGCTGCCAAAGCAGTCCTAAGAGGGAAGTTTATAGCAGTGCAGGCCTACCTAAAGAAGGAAGAAAAATCTCTAATCAACAGGTTATCCTTACACCTAAGGGAACTGGAAAAAGAACAGCAAAAGAGGCCTAAGGGGAGTACAAGAAAGGAGATAATAAAGACCAGAGCAGAAATAAACAATATAGAGAACAGAAAAACAATTCAAAAGATCAATGAAACCAAGAGCTGGTTTCTTGAGAAGATAAACAAAATTGACAAACCTCTAGCCAGGCTCATCAAAAAAAAAAAAGAGAGAGGACTCAAATTAGCAAAATCAGGAATGAAAGAGGGGAAATGACTACAGACATCACAGAAATACAAAAAATTCTAAGAAATTACTATGAGCAACTATATGCCAACAAATTTGACAATCTGGATGAAATGGATAATTTTCTAGAAGCATACAACCTTCCAAAGCTAACGCAAGAAGAAACAGAAAATCTAAATACCCTGATTACTACCAAGGAAATTGAATCAGTAATTGACAAGCTCCCAAAAAACAAAAGCCCTGGACCAGACGGCTTCACAAGTGAATTTTATCAAACATTCAAAAAAGAACTATCACCTATTCTTCTCAAACTATTCCAAAAAATCCAGAAGGAGGGAAGGCTCCCAAACTCTTTTTATGAAGCCTCTATCACCCTGATTCCAAAACCAGATAAAGACATCACAAAAAAGGAAAACTACAGGCCAATCTCCCTGATGAATATAGATGCAAAAATTCTCAATAAAATATTAGCAAACAGAATTCAGCAATATATTAAGAAGATCATACATCATGATCAAGTGGGATTCATCCCTAGTGCGCAAGGCTGGTTCAACATCCGTAAATCAATTAATGTGATACACCACATCAACAAAATGAAGGATAAAGATCACATGGTCATTTCAATAGATGCAGAAAAAGCATTTGACAAAATCCAACAGCCATTTATGTTAAAAACCCTTAGCAAAGTGGGAATACAGGGATCATATCTCAACATAATAAAAGCCATATATGATAAACCTACAGCTAACATCATACTCAATGGGGAAAAGCTAAAACCATTCCCCTTAAGATCAGGAACAAGACAAGGCTGTCCACTTTCTCCTCTTTTATTCAACATAGTGCTGGAAGTTCTAGCCACAGCAATCAGACAACAAAAAGAAATAAAAGGCATCCAAATTGGCAAGGAAGAAGTAAAATTGTCATTATATGCAGATGACATGATACTGTATATAGAGAACCCCAAAGACTCCATCAAAAAACTATTGGAACTGATAGACGAATTCAGTAAAGTAGCAGGATATAAAATCAATGTTCAGAAATCAGTGGCATTTGCATATACCAATAATAAACTAATGGAAAGCGAAATTAAGAAAACTGTCCCATTTACAATTGCGTCAAGAACTATAAAATACCTAGGAATAAATTTAACCAAAGAAGTGAAAGATCTGTACTCAGAAAATTATAAGACATTGAAGAAAGAAATCATAGAAGATACAAATAAATGGAAACACCTACCATGCTCATGGATAGGAAGAATTAATATAGTTAAAATGTCCATACTGCCTAAAGCAATATATAGATTCAATGCAATTCCTATCAAACTACCAAGGGCATTTTTCACAGAAATAGAAAATATAATCCTAAAGTTTATATGGAATCATAAAAGACCCAGAATAGCCTCGGCAATTCTGAGGAATAAAAACAAAGTTGGGGGATCACGCTACCAGACATCAAAACCTACTACAAGGCCACAGTAATCAAGACAGTTTGGTATTGGCATAAAAACAGGCACATCGATCAGTGGAACAGAACAGAGAGCCCAGAAATAAATCCAAGCATTTACGGACAGTTAATCTATGACAAGGGAAGCAAGAATTTACACTGGAGTAAAGATAGTCTATTCAATAAATGGTGCTGGGAAAATTGGACTGACACATGCAAAAAAATGAAACTGGATCATCTCCTTACGCCTTATACAAGAACAAATTCAAAATGGATTAAAGACTTAAATGTAAGACCTGAAACCATAAAAATCCTAAATGAAAATATAGGGAGTACATTTGCAGACATTACCGAGCAATATTTTTACTGATACATCCCTACGGGCAAGGGAAGTAAAATAAAAAATGAACATATGGGATTATATCAGACTTAAAATTTTTTTCACAACAAAGGAAACCATTAATAAAACAAAAAGGAAGCCTACTGAATGGGAGAATATATTTGCCAACAATATATCTGATAAGGGGTTAATATCCAAAATTTATAAAACACTCATGAAACTCAACACCAAAAAACAAACAACCCAATTAAAAAATGGGCAGAAGATATGAAGAGACATTTCTCTAAAGAGGACATACAGATGGCCAACAGGCATATGAAAAAAGTTCAACCTCACTGGTCATTAGGGAAATGCAAATAAAAACCACCATGAGATACCACCTCACTCCAGTCAGAATGGCTATCATCAACAAATCAACAAACAACAAGTGCTGGCGGGGCTGTGGGGAAAAGGGGACCCTGCTGCACTGTTGGTGGGACTGCAGATTGGTGCAGCCACTATGGAAGTCAGTTTGGAGGTATCTCAAAGAACTGGAAATAGAGCTACCTTTTGACCCAGCAATTCCACTCCTAGGTATTTATCCTGAAAAAACCAAGACACTTATTCAAAAAGTTATGCACCCCGATGTTCATAGCAGCACAATTTACAATAGCTAAGACTTGGAAACAACCAAAATGCCCGTCAGTAGATGACTGGATTAAGAAACTGTGGTATATTTATACAATGGAGTATTACTCCGCTATAAAGAAGAATGAAATCGTGCCATTTGCAATGATATGGATGGACCTAGAGACTATAATGTTGAGTGAAATAAGTCAGTCAGAGAAGGACAAATACCATATGATCTCACTTATATGTGGAATATGAAAAACTGTATGAATGAGCAAAGTAAACAGAAACTGTCTCATAGATATAGAGGAAAAATCAGGGTTGCTAATTTGGAGAGGAATGGGAATGAGGGAGAAGGGGAAGGGATTAGACAGCAAAAATAGGCAACTACGATATTGCTACTGGGATAGGAAAAACAGTTTGGGGAATATAATTAATAATGTTGTAAATATTCTGTGGAATGTCAGATGATCATAAGTCTTGTTAGGGAGACCATTTCATGGATGGAGTAGAGGTTTGATCACTGCACTGTATTACTAAAGTGGAGGTGGTATACCTACTGTAATTGAATATATATAGTCACGGGATGTGGATTATACTGTGGAAGAGAGTCAGAGGAAGAGTAATAGATATATATGATATGGGGGGGTGTGGGGGGGTGTATTGGGGGTGGGGGGTTTGTCACTTTGAGGGGTAAAATGTATAACTATTGCACTGTGTTGTACACCTGAAACTATTGGGGGTGGGGGGGTTGTCACTTTGAGGGGTAAAATGTATAACTATTGCACTGTGTTGTACACCTGAAACTAATTAAAAATAAAATAAAATTTAAAAAAAAAAAAAAAAAAAAAAAAAGCATCCTTGTTTTGAACCAACAAGAATATCTTTGTATCATCTCTAGTGGAACATATAAATAGAGGAACATATAAAGGGAAAATGGGTTTTATGGGTGAAGATTTTAGTTCTTCACATATCAGAATCATGGAGTGTAAGAAATTAGTAAAACAGGTATCAAAAGAGATGCTTGGTTAAAATATAACCTTATGTCGGTTAAATTCACCTACTTGGAATTCCTTCAAGTTTCCTAACTCTCTCCCTTCAGTGATCCTACTTTGTTGTTTTCCTTTTGACCACATTTCTATACTTTCAGGACAAGGGCTTGCCCTGCAGAAAAGAAAATGCTTAGCTGAAATTAGAAGGTTTAATCAAAGCTTTTCTAGACAGCATGAACCATCAGCAAACATTGAAATGGACAAAATGAAATGCCATTCAAATGGAAACAGCTAGAGCTTGCAGATTTCCCCAACAAAGAACATGATTCCAATACTTACTCCCCCTTGTCTCTTCACCATGTACTTTTTCCAGCGTTAAATGTGAATGAAATTCGGGTTGTTGGCAGAATCAGGGCTGTGAGGGATGGGGGCTGAGTAGGAAAGAGTCACACAACATTGCTTCCTGGTTGCTGCACAGAATGTGAGTCATTATTTTTCAGTGACAGTATCCAGAGACAGTTTGAATTTGTAGAGGTGCTGCTCTCTGTGTCTGGACTTTTTTTTTTTTTTTTTTTTGGCAATGGTTTCCAGTTGCTAGAAATTGGCTCATACTTCAGCCTGTAGACACATCCCAATGTGTCATTTTTTTAACCACTATGGGAGAAACAAAATGTGCTTCTGACTTTAGAAAGGAGGTCAGATAAGAAAAAGCATATGTCAGAAGGACCTCTACATCTAGATGAAAAAATAAGCACAAACTGGTTTCTTTCCCAGCAGGTTGGTGTGTTGTGTCATATTCTCAGCATTGTGGATTTATTTATTATGACTCATGGATAGGCATTTTGTTGATTTAAAATGCTGAGATATGATCAATTAAACTGGCCCAATTATATTGCTTCTAGAATGGACTACTTTCAAATAGCTTCCCAAATTTTATAGCCACCAATTTGGAAATGCAGCAAGAATACAAGAGATGTTAGATTATTTAAATAGTAAATCCACTAATTCTTCTTTCAGAGCTGAGTTTAGAGGAATAAATCCATATCCTTCCTCCTGGACTGTAATTCTGAATGCTCATCAAAACAGAAAATGACTTGTATTCCCAAAAAGGTAAGGTATTGTGTTTTTGAGGGTGTTTGTTTTTTGTTTTTATTTTTGCTTAAGTGAACTTAAACTCACATTTGCTTATTCCTCAGTCAAGTATGTTTCACACCATCTTTAACAAGTCCAGTAGGAAACAGAGGTTTATCTAAAAATAATGTAATGAATGGATTAGACATAGAGATGTGGGCAGGGTTAAAGGAATGGAGAGATACTCTGAGTCTAGTTACAATGGAAGCCATTACCACCCACCTCTGAGCCTGAAGAGACAAAGGGAAGAGTGGAATGTACCAAAGCCCCTTGAGAGCTAAGCATAGAAGAAGGGTTGTTAAATGGGAACTTTATTTATGAATAACCCAGCCCCTGCCAGAACCAGAACCATATCAAACAAGGATGGAGTGGGAGGAGTTACCCAGATCTCCTACTCTTCCATCTCCTGCTGGGGCCCCCAAGGCACAAGGAAGTCCAGATGATGCAGTCAACAGAGGTTGGCCTCTCAGACACAGAGCTAGAAAAGGGCAAAGAATGGATCGGGTGTAACCAGAGTAACCAGCACACCATCCATAGAGTTATGTCTGTCCATCCATACATTCATATTTTAGTTCCTACCAGCGATCATCTTTAATATTATATAATCAACATTACCTCCCATTTCTCTTTCATTCTAAACACTACACTTCAGCCGCACAGTAAACTCCATCATCATACATCCTGGATTCCACATACCCTTCCAGCATCACCCCTATTAACAGTTTTATTCTCTAGATAATAGATAGTTAGGTTTTTAAAAGAGGTTTAGAGTTGTTTGTTTGTGAAAATAAATCTGGAAACAGTTGAAAGATGAACTTGAGTGGAAAGACATTGGTGGCAGGGAGAGTTTGGCTGACACTCAGGAGAGAGGGATGATAAATTTTGAAACTAAAGTGGGTTCAGACAGGATGGATGGATTCAGGAGTTGCTGTTGAAATAGAGTCTATGGATCTGGTGACAGATTTGAAATGAAGAGATAGGGAAAGGTAAGAATTGAGAAGAAATCTAATGCTTCTAATTGTAGAGGTTAGCTGAGTTGTTATACCACTCATCAAGATAAAGTAAATACAGAGAAGCAAGTTTTGGTGAGAGAAGATAATGAATTTAATCAGACATGTTACATTTGAAATGCTTGAAGGAACTCTCTGAAGACAAGTTCAGTGGGGAGAATTCTGGTCATGGTGGCTCTATAGCTTCATATTTTGAGCAACCCCCACCGCCACTGTACACAAAAGCAACAATTAGATATAAAAAGAAAATATAAGTGATATATTTGCATTTATAAATGACATAAATACTTCTGAGGCCAAGAAATGAAACAAGAACCCAAATTAGTGAGTCGCAAGAAGGGCTGAACCCATGGATTGAGGGCTCTGGGTATGGAAATGAGGACTGGAAAGCCAGCCTCTAAAGGTGATGGGGACTAAAAATAGTTGTTTCTTGTAAGGAAGAGGATGTAAAATGGAATCCACACTGGATTTCTGAAACCAGGAACTAAGATGGAGACTCCCCACAGCCCAAATGGTGACTGAAGGAATTGCTACTGCCAGTTCTTGCCAGGGGCTTCAGGAAAGAACAGACAACTGCAGTACCAGAAAATAAACTAATCTTTCCACTGGTTCGGTGATTAATATGATGATGTTCCCAACATCAATGTGATACACAGGTTCTCCACTCCAAATTTGTTTTCTCGACTTAGGGCCCTGAGTTCCCCAAAATTCACTACAAACTATTAGGAGTGAGGGTAGGGAGAGAGAGAAGAAAAGAAACCATTAGAAACCCTCCCCCTCAGAAACCTTGCAAACAAAAATGCAAAAACCTAAGTGTATGCTAAGAAAGTTAGAAATAAAATTTAAACACAAATTAATTCTAAATAATGTTGATTTAATAACCTTGTTGGACAAAGACTTTAAAATACCACTACACACACACACACACACACACACACACACACAGAGAGGCATTTTCCCCATAGGAAAATGTCCTTTATTCCATGACATACAATGCTCATAAAGCATCTGATCAGGAAGAAAAGGGTCTCCCTCTTTCAGGCGTCTGAAGGGTGTTGAGCCTAGCGACCTGAGAAGGGGAGGCAAGCATGTCTGCTTAAAGGACCCCTTGCAAAGGTATATAGCTTGTATCCTGGACTTTATTATATTAGTCATAGTTGTTGGGTCCCTTGGAAGGAGGTGTCTGCTTCGTCATCTGTTGCTTTTTCCATCTCTGTTCCCAGTGAAGGATCTTTGGGTCTCTGGAGCCATGGTAGCAGGAGTACCTGGGGTTCCCCTTGAAACTCTGGAAGCTTTCCCCACGGGAGTATTTCTGCTCCTAAGAATCCTGGGAGACAGAGCTGGTATTTTTCCTGCATTGCCAAGCAGGAAAATACATAAATGAATAAATCCCCTATCCATTTCTTGGCTGTATGGCCTTGGACAAGTTAGTAATCTCTCTAAGCCAGTTTTCTTAAATCTAAAGTGGGAATGCTCCTACTTACTGTGGCTACTGCCCACTGGCACATAGTAGGTTTTTTCATTAGAGCCTGTATCACATTTTTAAATTTCATCAATGTTAACTTTTTCTTCTTTGAGGGAGAATTTGATAATTTTTCCATTGGTAAAATCCTTTCATAGTGAAGTCTTATAACATGGTAAGTGATGAAACTGAGTAATACTGTCTAGGGTTTTTACAAATGGGGTGTTAAGAGGCTTGTTTTCTCATATATCCTGTGTGCTGACACTGAGAGCAATTCTGTAAGAGAAATTTCAGAAATGCTTTAGCAGCGATTAGTGCTAGTGGAGTTAGTGTATAATCCTCCAAAGTGACAACTTCACCATGTGGTGTGTAGATTCTGATTGCTTGTTCTACAGCATGTGTTTCACTGCATTTGTAGATACCCCATAAGCTTATGCACACCCACTTCTTTCTTTCTCTGGCCAAATATGTTTCCTCATGAATTTTTGTTTGAGGTTGTACTATTTTTTTTTCCCCAGCCTAGAAAAGCCACTATCCCACTAAACCCAAGAGACAGAGATAGAGCAGCTATGTGCCCCTAGACTCAGATTTGAAACATGTGGCTGGAGGAAGGGAAAGTCAGAAAATAGGTTGTTATTTCCGTTGCTGGCAATTCAGTCAGAGGACCTGCATCTGCAGACCCCTCAAGTGTTGAATAAAAGTATTAACAGAAATACTGGACAGGATGGTTGGTGGAAGGGCTATGAACACTTTCACCTAAACGCAAAGAGACAGGCAGCTTATAAGCATGCATCCTTAGCTTGGAATAAAAGCCACAAGAAGCCTGAGAGCCAGCCTTTATTGGAACAAGATGCGGTCATAATGGAACAAAACACAGACTGAGATCCATCGACGCTGGCAGAGTATAGGGATTAGTGAGTACATACTCCCCCAACCAGGAGAGACTGGGCAAACAACTGTGTGAATGAAGGGAAGCATAAAGCACTGCAGCATTTACATCCAGCCTAACATGGGAATGATTTGGAAATAGACATATTTCACATGCACCCTTACAAAGAATGAAAGATTTACTCCTTATTTTGTATTTGATTCAACCAGCATTCACATTTGCATTCAGCTAGACACTATGAAATGCAGATTGGGTACAGGAAGTGTGTTGTTTACAAAGTCATGATATCCCAAATAGCATTTTTTATTGATTCTATGCCAGTTTTCCTTAGAAATATTGTTACGGATAGCAGGAAGCATCAAGCTAGCCCTCAAAGGTCTTTCTGACAAATATTATACCTAAAGTGTAAGACCAATACAATGTAAATAAATAAAAAATAATGCTGAAGGAAAACTAGAAATTTAAGCAGGAAAAAAATAATTGGGTCTTGATTTATTTCTCTTGTTTGTAATCCTGAGCAAATGACTTAATTAGAGAAATTTAGAAAAAGATGAAGAGTTGTAAGTTTCTGAAGGTCACTTTCATGTGCTTCAGTGATTGTAGAGTTTCACAACACTGATCCTTTACTATATCTAATTTACCTCAATTTACATTTTTAAATTATATATAGCTGTTATTTACTATGATCTCTCTTTTTAACCCCCACTTAGTCTTAGTTCTACAAGTAACTATTATTTAATGCTTAATGTCTTTCTACTCATTTTAGTCATCTGAAATTTGAACTCTAGTAGATTCCTTAGGAATTGCTCGTGGCAACAATTTCTCTGAGATCTTACATGCTTATAATAATTTGTGTATGCCATTTATAGTATTTGAAGGTCGATTTTGCTGGATATAAAATCCTTGGTTTCACCTATTCTCCCCTTGAGTATATTAAGTATGTTGCTCTCTTTTCTTCTGGCATAAAACACTGATGTTGAAAAGTCTGATAGATAATCTTGAATCCTTTTTTGTCTCTCTTTTAAAAAAAAAAATTACCTCCTTTTGACCTTCTCTTTCTCTTAATACATTATTGTTGTGAATTTGTGTAAATAACATATTAATTTAGCAAATGTTTTATTGAGTTTCCCCCATGTGTCAGACACTAGGAGTACAGTGGTGGGCCCACTCCCCAAAGTCCCTAATATAACATTGAAAATCAATCTTTAATCAGAGCACATTCTTCAATAATGGCATTATTGATATATTGGGCTGGATAATTCCTTATAATGGGGGGAGGGAGGTACTCTATGCATTGTAGGATATTTAGCAGCATCCCTTACCTCTACCTACTAGATGCCAATAGCACACCTCTTATGGGATGAATGTTTGTGTCCCCTACTGTGATAATATTTAGAAGTGGGACCTTTGGAAGGTAATGAGGTTTAGATTAGGTCATGAAGGTGGGGCCCTCATGATGGGATTGGTGCCCTTATAAAAAGAAAAAAAGAGAGATCTCTCTCCCCATGAGCACACAGCAAGAAAAGGTTATATGAACACATGATAAGAAGATGGCTGTCCACAAGAAACAGGTCCTCACCAGTCACCAAATCTGCTACCACCATCATATTGGACTTCCAAACCTTCTGTGAGGAATAATTTTATGTTGTTAAAGCTAGCCAGTCTATGGGATTTTGTTACGGCAGTCTGAGAAGCCTAAGACAACACCCCTCCCCCAAACGTAACAACCAAAAATGTTTCCAGACATTTCCAAACGTCCCGGGGGGTGGGTCAAAGTCACCCCCTAGTTGAGAATCATTAAATCAAAGAATCACACAAGTTGTCAAATTAAAATTGTAATAAGTACCCCCTGCCTTAATAAATGGCATTACCCAAAGGCTGGGGCCAAAAATCTTAGAGTCGTCCTTGACCCTTCTCTTTCTTTCACACCCACATCTAATTTGTCAGCAAGTTCTAATTCACTAACAAAACATATCCTGATTCTGATTCTTCCTGCCATCCCCACTGCTGTCATCCTTGTTCAAGCCGCCATCATTCTGCACCTGGAGAGTGTAATGCCCTCCTGACTGGTATCTCTGTTTGCACTTTTGCCTCCCCTGTGCTCTTTTCCCCCACATTAACCAGAATTGGCCTTTTATAATGTAGATCTGATCATGTCATTATCAGCTCAAAATCCTTCAAAGATTCCTTATCACTCTTGGAATAAAATATAAGTCCTTACGTGGCCCAACATTATATAGCCCTTGGCTACCTCTCTGAACACATTTTCTACAGCTCTTTTCCTTACTCACTGCCCTTCAGCCACACCTACCTCCTTGCTGTTTCTTAAATATGCCAAGCACGCTTCCATTTTGGGACTTTGTACTTGCTCTTCTATTAGCCAGTATTTTTTTCTGTGAACTCTCTGGTCATACACTACCTATTTTTCTGTTGAGTTGATGGTATTTTTCTTTTGAGTATTCTATTTTGACTGAAACTGTTATTTTAAAAATTATATCATGTGTGTGTGGGGGGCGGTCTGCTGATAATCCATACTCTGATGTGCTTTCACTTCTAACTGGTAGAGAAAGGTGACAGCAGGAGGGACAGGTGCTCAAAGGAAATGAAACTTGAAAGGAGGAATAAAAGAGATCTCTATCACAATGATTGTTTATGATATCATCTGGGATTTTTTAAATCACCTTGGTTTTCCTCATCCTTATTCATCCTGATCATTCTTTCAAACCATTGGTCTTCCCAATGCTAAAAGGGTTTGAATTTGTTGAACAACTATTATGTGAGTACCACTAGGACTTGCTGCCTCTCTGACCTCATCTTCTGCTATTCACTCAGACCTAATTTTGTTCATTGAACAGAATGGTTCTGCCTCAGAATCTTTGCATTGGCTGTTTCCTGTGCCTGGAATATCTACATGGCTCGTCCCCTAACTATCTACAAGGTTGTCCTCCATTTGGTTATTTTCTCGGGAACATCTTTCCTGACCACCCTACCTAAAATTTCAACACCAAATTTTCAACTACCACAAAATTTTAACTACCACACCAAAGTTTTGTGTTCTTCCTTGATTTCTTTTTTCTCCATAGCCCTAATCATTATCTAACTTGCTAAGGTTTTTAGTTATTTGTCTTTATATCATTTGTCATCTCCTTTAGAGTGTAAGCTCCAAGAAAGCATGGATTTTTGTCTGTTGTGTTCACTGCCCTATCTCTGAAGCCAAGAATAGTGCCTGTTGTACAGTTGGTACAAAAACTCTTTTGAATTAATTAATGGATCTAATAGTGAAAGAGTCTTTGATCTTTTTTGAGCTTATAGTCTCACTGGAGAGAACAAATTCAAATACTCATCCATATATAAAACAACTAAAAATATAGGTGTCTAGTGATGATAGAATCGAGTGCCTAGAGTAACATATGAAGAGATTGCTAATTTTGCTTTGGAATTAGGTAATTAAAATGAGGGTGCTCCTGAATTGGGTCAGAAGGTACAGATACACCTGGATTGGAAGAGAGAAATATGAAGGCTTTCTAGGAAAAAAAAAAAAGTATAATATGAGTTGGGTTAGGTATACAACAAATTGGCTCTTCTGATTGAAACAGAGGGACCAAGTAAGAAGCAGTAAGAGCCCTTCTCACCGGTGGTTAGTGCTGAGAGTGCGGAGTGTGTGCTCCGGGCTCGGAACACACATTTATTATTAAAAAACCCAAAAAAAATCTGAAAAAATCCTTTAAAAAACCCCAAAAAAAATTTACAAAAAATCTGCGTCTCCCCCGCCCGCCGGAGATTTTTTTTTTTCTTCCTCTTTTATAAAATAACCCGGTGAAGCAGCCGAGACCGACCTGCCCGCCCGCGGCCCCGCAGCAGTTCCAAGAAGGAACCAAGACTTGTCAGTCGCTTCATTGGACCCTGTCGTTGCATTACATATTTTCTTCATACCAACCAAGAATAAAGAGATCTATAAGAGTTTGAAATCGCTTGTGGCACTGTGTGTCAGATGATGGAACATGACACTAGTTCTGAGAAAATGACTGTCAAGGAAGAAGAGAGATCCGGAAACAGAGACCCACTTAGGGTCATAAACTACAGAAACAATATTGCGAGAAAAAGGCCGAGTGGCGCGTTCGTGAAGAGCTGGTTTTGGGATGCCAGCGGCCCCGGTTCGGATCCCACATATGAGGGCCAGTGACACTGCCCTCTGCAGCTAACAACAGCTCCACCTGGAGCTGGGCTGTGCAAGCCTCGGCGATGGTGGGAGCTGCAGCCCCTCCTGCAGTGGGCTGCCATAGGCTACAGTGAGTGTCCAGCAGCCAGCGTGAGCTGCCAATAGCCGCGGTGAGCAACCATCCAGAGGCTGGCGACCGATTTGCCACATCTGGGAAGAGCGCAATCATGATACCAACATGGGCCAGTAAAGCAACGTCCTCCACAACTAGACTGAAGAACAAAAGGACAGCAACTTGTCTGTTCCCCTTTCCCGATTCCCCAACGCTGTTCCCCTCCCCCTATTCCCCAATTTAAAAAAATCTTTAAAAAAAAAAAACGGAGCATTCAACTCTGGAGGTCCCCGGAATGCTAGATGAACAGAACCACTAAATGAAGAACTTAAAGAGGAGGCCACGTCGGGTCTGGTAGGACAGGAGGAGACAACAGAGGGCAAACCCCGTAAGGGAAGCCCCAGCTGTGGGGAGGCTTCTCTGGTTGGGGGAGAGACCCTCCGACCGCACACCAAGCTCACCAGCCCACAGTTCCTTTGCCGGGAAGAGGAGTTCTAAGATAGCTGGCAATAAATTAGTGAGGACTCTCTTTGCTCAGCTTGGTGAGGCTAAGAGCGGCTGGAGAATCAGTGGAGCCGGCGCCTGGGCTTGCTTGCCGGTGAGCACTTACCTGGTTCCTGGTGGAGAGAGTGGCTGTGTCAGCCAGACCCGGGAACCTGCGGGGATGCACTGAACTGAGCACGTTTGGTGCAAAGGCTGGAGGTTTTTGGACTGTTGTTCCCGTGGTGTGGAGCCTGCACGCGAATGGTATAGGGAGGCCGCCATTTTGTCGGGCTTGGGCCCTCCCACAGAGGATCAGGTCCGAGACCTCATTGGTCTGGTGGAATTGGCACAGAAGTGCGTGTGTGCATGTACGCGTGTCCGGGCGCATGCGGCCTTGGATCCCCACCCTCTGCCCGGCTTATACTGCGTAGCCAGGGAAACGCTGGGCGTGTGCCCTCCGGCTCCAACAGGCTGCTCACTGAGACCCGGGAGTGCGAGCTGCCTCGGATCCCCACCCTCCGCAAGGCTTGTGCTGCGTTGCCAGGGAAACGCCTGGTTGGCATGCTCCGGCTCCAACAGGCTGCTCACTGAGACGCGGGAGTGCACAGCCGCCTCGAGTTCCTGCTCTCCCTACTACGCTTGCAAGAGTTGCCAGGCTGGTGATTGGTTGTTGGGCTGCTCGGCCTGATCTGCGAGCGGCTGATTGGGACAGGCTGAGACTGGGAGTTTTCCTGGGAATGTTGGGCTGTGAGCTGTGTGCCTGCGTGATCCAACCGGGCCTCTTCTGGTGATCTATGTAATACATCAAAGCAATCCCAGAGCGACAGCCAGAATGGGGAAACAAAGAAACATGTCACAGGTAAAACATCAGAAGAAACCTCTAGAAATAGAACTAAATGAAACGGAGGGATCCAACCTTTCAGAGACACAGTTTAGAACACTGATGATAAGAATATTTAACAAACTTAGTAAGAACATAAGGAAGAATAGAGAAATCATAAAAAACAACCAGTTAGAACTAAAGAATACAGTAACTGAAATGAAGAACACACTCGAAGGAATCACCAGTAGAGTAGATGAAGCAGAGGAGCAGATCAGCGATTTGGAAGATAAAATAGCAGAAATCACGCAGTGGGCACAACAAAAAGACCAAAGAATAAAAAAGAATGAAAATAGTTTAAGAGCCCTATGGGACAAGGTGAAGCACAACCACCTTCGACTCATAGGAATACCAGAAGGAGAAGAGAGGAAGCAAGTTGTCAAGAATGTATTTGAAAAAATAATGACTGAAAACTTCCCTACCCTGGTGAAGGAAATCAACATACATGCCCAGGAAGTGCAGAGGGTTCCAAACAAGCTGAACCCAAACAGGTCCACACCAAGACACATCACAGTGAAAATGGCAAAGGTTAAAGACAGAGACAGAATCCTAGAGGCTGCAAGAGAAAGACAGCAGGTTACATACAAGGGAACTCCTGTTAGACTAACAGCTGACTTGTCTACAGAAACTCTGCAGGCCAGAAGGGAGTGGCAGGAGATATTCAAAGTGACACAAAATAAAGGCCTACAGCCACAATTGCTCTACCCAGCACGGCTATCACTTAAAATTGAAGGAGAAATAAAGAGCTTCTCAGAAAAGAATAAGCTTAAGGAATTCATCACCACCAAGCCAGCATTGCAAGAAACGTGAAAAGGGCTTTTTTAAACAAAAGAAAGGGGTAAACAAGCTAACCCAGACAGACAATTTAAGAAGATTGAAGTCATATCAGGCAGATATAAAGGAAAAACTGATGGTTGCTGGCTGGGAGGGAGTGGGGAAGAGGGAGAGGGGCAAGGTTTTGGACAGTGTATGTGGGACTACAATGTTGCCGCAGGGATATGGGGGCAGTTCTGGGTATGTAATCGATAATGTTGTGAAGAGACTATTATGTTGCGAGAAATGTCAGTTGGAGAAGGACAGGTACCATGTGATCTCACTTGTGTGTTGAGTCTGAAGAGCTGAGTGAACGATCAAAGTAAACAGACTCGTAGATGTAGAGGAAAAACTGAGGGTGGCTAGTTGGGAGGGGGGTGGGGATCGGGGGGAAGGGGAAGGGATTAGACAGCATAAATAGACAACTACAATATTGCCACAGGGATATGAAACACAGTTCCGGGAATATAATAATGTTGTAAAAATTTTGTGGCATGTCAGGTAGTCACATATCTTGTTAGGGAGACCACTTCATGGATGGAGTAGAGGTTTGATCACTGCACTGTATACCTGAAGCTGATGTTGTATAGTATTGTATGCCAACTACAACTGAAGATGTGGATGGTCACGGGATGTGGAGTATACCGTGGAGGGGAGTCAGGGGAGTTGTGATGGATATGTATGATATTGGGGGGGGGAGTGGGGTGGCGAACTGGAGGAGGGGGGTTTTCACTTTGGGGGCTAAAGAGTATAACTATTGCATTGTGTTGTACACCTGAAACTAATTAAAAAAAAAATAAAAAATAAATTGACAATAGAAAATTAAAAAAAAAAAAAGAAGAAGCAGTAAGAATTCAGTTGAGATAAGTACCTGAGTATTTCAGTCAAGGTCCCAGCAAGAAACAGCTGTCATACTCAGAGTAAGAATTCAAGGTAGATTACTAAAGCAACCGCTTATAAAAGCTTATACAGGGGTGCAGGTTGTAACAGAAGAGGGGAGCTGTTACCACCCCTAGGCTTGTTGGTGAGAAGGGAGAGAGTTATATAGAGAGGACATCTCCAGAGGAGCTGTGACTCTCTATCAGCTGCCCTCTGTGACCTGCAGGGAGGAACAGCTCCTTGCCCTCCCATTGATCTCCTTTAGCTGAGCCAGCTGAAAGGTTAAGGGGGAGAGTTGATACAGTTGATAGAGGTCAGCTTCCTTCACATAGAGCATAGTGGGAAAGGATGCAGAGTAGACTGGGAGGGGCCAATAGAAAATATCCAGCAACCTGGAGTCTAGATAACTGAAGAACTGTTGCTAGAAAGCCTGAGTATCCTTCATAGAGGTCATGGTCTATATGGCTGAGAAATGTTGCGTGCAAGTGTTTTTCCTGACTATATACAAATTATATCCTTCTTGTGACTATTTTAACCACATCTTCACACTGAAAACATGGCTGGATCTGGCATATGATTATTGCAACACATAACACAGAATTACAGAGGTTCAGAAGGCTGAATAAAGAATTTTTTTTAAAAGAGGAATCAAAGCACCAGCCAGCAAATAGGTGACCCAATGACCAGTGAAAATCAATGAGGCAAAGCCGTTTTTTAAAAATGAGTAATAGCCTCGATAAAAATGAACTATATCCTCTTTATTAAGTCCTACTGTTCATAGTCTACCACTTCCTTTTAACACTCTTCTATTCCAGTATATAACTCTGTCTTGTTTTATTTTATTTCCTCCTATCTTCACTTATATTAGGCATTGGTATTTATCTGCTTCTACATACCTATCTATCTATAACTAGATGAAATAAATATCGATTATGTGGCATGAAGGAAAAATAGACAGACTTCAGCTTTATCAAAAGAAACCGACCAGACACCTGTAATTCCATCTAGCCCTTACCTGGAGTGGAATTCTACGTGAGATCTTGGGGACTTTTCCTTGAGAAAACATTTTGTCACAGTTTCGCTGCCGGGACAGAGAGAAGAAAATTAGACATATGTATGGACAACCACCACCTTTGGCTCCATTAAGTACAGAACTGGAGCACTTGGAACAGGGTCTTTTTTTCTAGCTACATTCTGTCCTGACGTAGACAATTGTACAAACTTATCTGTACTGAAAACATAGTTAAGTTGTTTACTGTAGTAACTGTAAGCCTTCTCATTATTTAGTGATTCTGAAATTGGCTAATTCTTATTTTTATTTTTTTAACTTCTACAATATTATTTTATTCCTATAATAGTACAGATTAGCCTTAAAGAGATCAGGGCCATGTTGATTCACACCATACAGTTATTATGTAATATTCAAAATTATTGCAAAACTCTGCCTCTATCTAGGACACTATACTTAACTTTCTAGAAGATACAGATAATTCAGGTGACCTTCAGCTCTTTTTTGAGATAAGACATTTTAATGTAATTCCAAGATCTTTGCTGATACGTCATTTCGCAAGCAACAGAATGTATCCAAAGATGAACTGTACCCACTCCTTACCCTTAAAGAGTTTATAATCTCTCAGAAAAATAGCTTTAATACAGATAGTACATTAAGTTAGAGCTGAAACACAATGATGTAGAATTTCAAAGGTGGGCCAGATACCATGATTCAGGATTGGATATGAAGGGTGGATAGGATTTCAATAGGTAGAAACCAGCTATTAGGCAAGAAAATGTAACTTCTTTAAGCTCCTGTTTATTCATTCATAAAATGAAAATATTATTTACCTCATTGGGTTTTTGTGAGGATTAAATGAAAGAATGACTATAAAGCACATGAATAGAACAGCTTATGGAAAGTACACAATAGGTGTTAGCTTTAAAAACAGCCCTCATAAAGTTTCAGCAGCAGGAGTGGACGGATGGCGTCGCAAGAGTTGACACTGAACAGGAGCGTCGGGTTGATGAAATGGAGTAAGGAAAGATAAGGCAGCAGAAGAAAGCTGAATGAGAGCTCTTGTTCAGCAAACATGCATTAAAGATGCTTTATTTCCTAGGAAAACAGGGAGAAATAATATTAGAAACTAATGCTGACTCTGTGGATGCAAGGAATCTCCTTGTGTCCTGTTGTGTCCCCAGTGCCTATAAAACAGAGCCAGGTCTAGTTAGTGCATAATAACTGTCTGTGGAGTGACCTTACCTTGTTGGGAGGCGATAAAGAAAGATTCCATAATCCTTAGCATGAGAAAATCAATCTCCACAGAGACAAGTAGAGGAAGAAGAAGGAAAATACTAAAATTTCAAAGCCTCTACTAGCGGGGGGGCGCAGAGGCCTAAGTGCATTTCTAAGGACAGTGGATATGCACATTGGGTCTGCAGAGGCAGGAGGCAGGTTGGAGGGAGGAGGAGGTAGAGAACTTGATTGCTTTCCCTAATGAGTGAGCACAGCTGAGTTGCTGGGGGAGGAGTCTGAGGGAAGTTGTTGCAGAAAAGAAAGGCAGGAAGTTTTATGAAAATTAGAAAGGGCCAAGAATATGGTGATTGTAAAATCCCTGTTCCCCCCAAATTCAAGCTGTTCATACCAACACTCTGTGGGTCTGGTTCATACAAACCAAGTGCCAAGTACTTGTGTAGTACCAAATACCACACTTGGATTTGTACAGACCCGAGGGAAGGGATAGGCCAAAGTACGTTCAATGCCAGTGACATCAAATATACAGTAGGAGCTGGACTTCAAGCCACTCCCTTGTAGGAATTTGCAAAAAACCTGGGTGAGGGCATTGGACTTGCTATCAAATGAGGATTAGGGAGATCAAATCACTGGAAAAATTAATTTCAAATGCAAAGTGTCGAGCTGCTTTGGGGGTTGGACCTGGTACCCTGCTGGTTAATTCTAGCCCTGGAGTCGCCCTCCTCCAGAACAGGATCCTGTGTCATTTCCTCCTTTCCAAATAGGTTCTGTGCACCTCCTGGGGGCTTTCCCATCACCTTCATCATGGCCTTTATCCTGTATCGTAATTATCTGTTTATGTTCTTGGCTCCTCTATTAGAATGAATAATCAGGGCTCGGCAGAGTCTGAGCTCATCAGCATCAGTGTAGCTGGGAGAATGCAGCTTGAGTTAGACATTTTTTTAAAGGGCACAGAGGGCCATTAGAGAAGAGTATCAGAAATGCAAAATCGAATAAAATTAAAAAAAAAAAAAAAAAGGAAAGATGCAAAATCCAAGCACAGAGTCAGATTAGGAACCAGAGCAAAAACAAAACAAGCCAAAACCTCAGAGACTTTATGAGGGGTTCAGTTGTAACCTTTGGTATATTTGTGAGGCCCTTCCCCATAGCCATATTTATCTCCAAACCTCTAAAATAAGGTGCTTTGGGATCTGTTTGGTTTGCATTTGGTTACGTATCACCACTATTTTCTGAAATTTTCAAGAAAAAAAAATATAATTTCGACAATCACAATAGTAGGAAAAAAAGATCTAAATTTCTTTTTCCGAGAAGCTGTATTTATTCTTAACTGTCATAGGAAGGATGGACATGTGCCTCACTTACACAGCCTTACTATTTAATCCACACACAAAAAAAGGAAAACTTCTAGTGGCTGTAACACAAAGCCAAGTGTCTACAGTGGGTCTTTGTGTTGATACAATGTTTGTGAGGGCATTTTCCCCCTGTTTTTACTCTGCTGTCATCAAAGAAGGAACCAATTAGGACAAATAATAATTTTTAAAATCTGACAGCCCTTGGGAACCTGGAATGAAAACCTAAACCTTCCATGCAGATACTTGAGCGCCTGTGTTCTGTGCATGACCAGGGACGCACCCCTGCCCAAAGCAGCACTCACTCACCAGTGCCTGGACATAGCAGAACTAATTAGAAAGATAGCTCGAATTCTTTGCATCTGAATGTCACTCCTTTTATGGGTTGATGCAAGTTAGAGTCCCTCTGCATGTCATAGGAGAACAAAAACAGAATCGCCTAGAACACAGTGAATAGCGTGCAATACACAACGCGTCCTTGTAACTGTCTACACAAAACCAAAAAGGGCCTAAGAGGGGTATTAACACAGGAAGCATTTGTGCAGAGGCCTAAGACTTCTGAGACTGTGGACAGAAGAATTCAACGACAAAAGCAATGTGAAGTATTTGTGGATTTTGTTGCCGTGATGTCTTCCTGTATCCATTTCTTTTCTTTCTTTTTTCTTTTTTTTTTAACTTTACCTATCTCTGTGGTAAGAGAATAATAATTAAGTCTTTTATAGAGGAAGATAAAAGCATCGCTTTGAATGTGAGCCAGCTACTCTGCATTGTTTTTATTGAATTAACCAGAGAGTGCCGTGTCTTTCTTTGTGTCACGGGCAGCTCCATGCACATGTATGTGGATCAGCATGGAAGGGCACATGCGTGTTTTCCTGCATGGCTGGCATGTGTGTCTGTGTCCGGATGCGGCCATGATAACAGTTTGTGTGTGTCTACTCGTGGCTGTGTGCAAAGGGAAAAGACTCCCGCTCCATTATTCCGAGCAATTAAACTCCGACAGCACCAGGATGAAGGGGAGGCCCTGATTGTCTTTTCCTTTGCAGTAATTGCCACGGCAATCATCTTTGATCAGGGAAGAGCAGAGGAGGAGAGTCCTGCAAGTTGACATCCCTGATATAAATATATACATTTACATACACGGGGGCAGCGTAGCCCCCACAGCTTTTTACTGATGTCTCTGACCTGAAACCATTGTAGCTCCACTGACACTTCATTTAATTGAATCCTTCCCTAGCAGTGCAGGAGCCGGAGGACTTGAAAGGGGGAGGGGAGTACAAGGATGGGTAATCAAGGCGGACTCTTCTGCCTGAATGTCTAGAAATGACAGGAAAGTAATTGCTTTTGAAAAGCACAAAAAAAAAAAAAAAGAAAAAGAAACCAGAAATAGCATAATGTGTTCTATTTAGCAAGATGCTAAAGGGGGATAAAGACATGGGGGTTTTGCCCCAAACATAGCAAAATCCCTACCCTAAGAAAACTGATTTGGATTTCTGTGCAAATAGGGGTGAAATGGTGTCTTAAAAAGAAGAAGAAAGAAAATGCAATCCTAAGAAAGAAAAATCCAGAGACTTTCGTGGTTCAAAATGGCCAGAGACAATAGTAAGATCATTCTGAGCCCCGAGTCATGGCACAGCCCCTTTTGTCAGCTTCAAATCAAAGCTGGAGGGTTGAATCCGTTTAACCTGCCTCCATGACACATCACCCGCAGCCTGACCCCAGAACGGCCTCATTTTTATGGATGCAGAAGCTCACAGTGTAATTCATGCTCCGGCACACCCCGCTAGTTCAGCAGCCTACTTTTGCCACAAAGGTGCACTGCATATTCTCTTCTGGCTGAACCAATGAGATATCAGTCTGCTTCCTGCTTAATGCAGGAGTTACCGCTAGAGAAAAGAATAGTGTCCCTTACCTGGCATCAATCCGGGGCCTAGATCAGCCATGCAAATTAGCACATGTTCACAAGCTCTGGGGTCTTAAATCAATCTGGACCTAGAGGAATCAAGCAGCGGGTTTAGGACAGATAAAATCTAAGGGAAATTAAATAACCCTTGCTTCCTTTGTGATCCGCTCTCCATTTTTGCTTTTTTGGTTATATCTTAATGAGAACTTGAGAGCATGAGCCTAGTAGGCAACTGCTTTGCTCTTTGATTTAGTACTTGGTACAATGGGGAAAAAAAAAAAATGGTATACTGACAGTATACTCATATTACCAGTATGCAGTACCTTTACAAAGCACTCTCGCATACATTGTTAAATTTATTTGTACCTTTCAACAACCATATGTAGTAGCAGTAGCTTTTTGACCCCTTATACAGGTCAGGAAACTGAGGCTCATTTATGAAGGACTCATACAAGTTCCCATTGCTGACAAGCAGCAGAAGAGAGACTCCTGAGGCTCAACAAGAGGGGCCCAATTCTGAGTCCCAGGTTAGAGGGCTCTGTTCTGGCCCCACTCTGGCTGCATCTCATCCCTTTCCATTGCTTGAGGAGTTCATGGGATCAAGGGAGGGTACCCACTCGTCATTTAGCCCTCCCCACCTCTAGACCACACTCTACTACCCAGCACTCTAGAATTTCAAGTGTACTTCCAAGACCTGTAGAGAACTCATCCCTAGGGCCATCTTTTGGGCTACATTGCTAGACCCAATGGATACAAACTCCTGTTTGCAGGGGGAAGGGAGGAGTGTTAGATGTGCAGACAGAATGCTCACACAGGTGTGCATGAAATCACACAGTGAGAGCCAGAGCCCGGGTGGAAAGAGAAGGGGAATGGATTGGAGTATGGGGGCTGTGAGCTACCACCCCACACAGCCATGGTCTAAAGCCCAGGTACTCCTAACTGGAACCTGGCCTTCCAAGGTGTTATAAAGCTATAGATTTGTCAATGTCGGAAGATAGAACATCTTTTGTGCAACAATTTGATGTGTAACTTTTAAGTATTTAGACATGTGGTATGTAGACCCTTATGTGCGCTGTCACCCCAGGTTCTGCAGATGTTAGACAGACTGGTTGAAGTGTGGCATTGGTGCACATGGTAGAGATGAATGAAAATTTGGAAGAGATTGTGTAATCTAGATTGGCATAAATTTTCATTAGCTGCCTTTAAAATATCAAACAAGTTATTGGCCTTCATAATTCTATTAGTTTTCCCAGCAGTTCTTTAAAGGCGGAAGGACGGTCGTCTCCAGTAGTGAAGAATACTAAAGATGGCTCTGATGACAAAGCAAACAGGGTTTCATGTTTTATTAATGTATTAACACAAATTGTAGGTTAATCACTTTGGCAGATTCCTAAATAATATTATAGTGGCCCCAAAACATTAGTACTTTGGATAAAAGTGAAACATTTTCTCTAGGCAATTTTTAATTCCCCCCATCAGCAAGAAGAGCAGGATTAAAACTTTGCCCAAGAGTCATGACTGAGCTGATCAGCCATCCATTTTCAGGAGAGTCAGTCCTGAGAGAAGGCAGCCCAAAGCAGAGCAAAGAACCTACTCATGTGGCTCCCCTCAGGAGTTCACACCTGGTTTCTATAGAGACCCTCCTGCTACCTAAGACACATGCCAACTCTCTCTTCCTCCATGAAGTTCTCTTTTCTGACACTGAACTTCCTTACATAGCAGTTTGTATCACTAGAGTGTAAATATTATACCCTTTCTCTGTCAGTCATTGATGTATCTCTTATCTCTCCTAATAGATTGTACAAGTCTGGAACCTTGAAACTTTCACTTTTAAATCCCCAAAATGTGAAGTGTACATAGTAGGCATTCAGTGAATATTTGTGAATGCTATATAGAGAGATGATTCCTACTTTTGTCATTATTGGGGGGGGGGACTTTTTAGTATATTTTGTAATTTTGCCACATTTTTGTGTTGTATTACCTCCTCTGTGGTAATTCCATGATTTTCACCAACCCCTGAAGAATGCCATTAAAAACTTAGACAAGGTTTTCCTTTTACCTTGTGCATATTCAAAAGCTAAAGATATTCCCATATGTGAACAGAGGAATTTTCTAATGGTTGGTATATGGGCTGCATATTTGTGTTCCCCAAAAATCTATATGTTGAAGTCCTAACCCCCAATGTGTTGCTATTTGGAGATGGGACCTCTGAGGTGTAATTGGAGTTAGATGAAGACATGAGGTGAGATCCTTATAATGAGATTTGTGCCCTTATAAGAAGAAACACAAGAGAATTTGTTGTCTGTCTCTCTGCACACACTGAGGTTTTCCTCCATGTGAGCACACGGTGAGAAGGCAGCTGCCTGCAAGCTGGAAAGAGAGCCCTCACCAGAAACAGACTTTTCTGGACCTTGTTCTGGGACTTGAAGCCTCCAGAATTCTGAGAAAATAAATTTCTATCATTTAAGCCACCAGTGTATGATTTTGTTATAGCACCCTAAGCTGACTAAGAAAGTTGGGAATACTTTTGGCAGCATATAACCGAAAAGTCAACTTTTATCAGTTGAATATGTAATAAAGATATTTAATTTCACATAGTAGGAGGATGTTAGGAGGTTGGTAGTTCCAAAGATGCAACAATATCATCACAAACTCAAAACCTTTTTGTTGCCCTATTCTGCCATCTTCAGTATTTTGGTTTTGATCCCCATGCTTACTACTCTATGGTGATGATTCATGAAGTATCCAGTCAGGAGGGGAAATGAGAATAGGTGGTACACACAAGCCCAGTCTCTTTTTTTAGAAAACAAACTATTTCCCAGAAGCCCCTCAGTACACTTGCTCATTAATATCATTGGCTGTGACTCTGTCACATGCCACCTTAGCTTCAGAGACTGGCAGGGTGAGCACCAAACAAAGGAGATTGACAAGTAGGCTTAGGCCAATCATGATCCAGCCCCCGAGGATGGGCACATTGCCACCGCATCAAAATCTGGGCTTTGTTAGCAAGGAAAGCAGAGCCAAGTGGTCATTGATGGCTGGCAAATAGTGCCTGTCCCCACTTCTCCAAATGGATACCTTACTCTGCTTCCCCCCAACACCCATTATTGAGGTTCTTCTCAACTGAAAGTTTCCATTTCAGTAGTACTCCTGCTGTACTGCGTAAGCCATATAGTGACTTGAAATAAATTTGTTATACATAAAACCCACAAACTAAAAAAAAAAAAGCATCCATGGAAATATGAAATTAGGAATTTATAAAACATGATAGATTCTGAAAGTCTTGCCCAGTGGTTCTATACACTGGAATTAAATAGAGAGTTTTTATACAACACCAATGATCCAAACCAGACCATCTAAGTCAGAATTTCTCTGAGTGGGGCGTTGGCATTGGGGAAGCTCCTCATGCGATTCTGCTGTGCAACCAGGACTGAGAACTATTGCAAGAAAGATGTGTAGGAAACAAAGATACAAATCATCTCTACTGATAGCCTGTTCTTAGCCCATGAGAGATTGTCTCACTGTTTCTCAATATCCCTGTTTATTTAGTCATTAAGATATTACTTATGTGTGTGCTATGTACACATTTTAAATGACTTTACCAAGCTCACTTAAAGCTGGATAGTGGAGACCAAGTCTTCAGATTGACTGCGTATCACAACTATGCTTATTTTTACTTTATTAGCAGTTGGGATTATCCACAAAGGCCACTTGCTGTTTAACCTGTAGTATATTCTTCATTTTTCATTTTGTCATTCAACAAATGTGCATGGTAAGTGCTAGGAATGCAGGAGGTGGACACATTGGGCTGATGAGTTCCACTTTCCACTTACCCTGATTCTGACGTGTTATTAACTTTTAAGGCCCAGTAGCCTAATAATGTTGCTAAGGACCTAGCAAGCTGGGGATTTACTTACCTTTTACACACACACACACACACACACACACACACACACATATTTTATCTTGGTCTGAGGTCTGATAGCAAATGAAGGTTGATCAGTGTGTATGTGGTTATGAGTTTTTTCTATGTGTGAGAGCTACTTTAGAATTCAAAAAGGTACACAGTGAAACTTCTCTCCCTGTGTCTCAGACCTACCCAGTCCCTTTGCCCAATGACAATCCATGCTATCCAGTTTTTGTGTGTCCTTTTAGATGTAGTATATGCATATACAAGCAAATGCATATAGGCATATACTTCCCTCCCCATTTTTACACAAATAGCACATTATACACCCAGCTCAGCACCTTTTTTTTTCCCCCCCAATATATTTATGGTCTTTCTGGACCTCTCCTGCCATCTATTTCATTTTCCTGCAGGGACAGAATTTCTATGTAGGAGAGTCCTCAGTCATTTTTACAGCTTGTTGATGTCCCATTGTTGGATAAACGGTTATTTATGTAACCAGTCTCCTACTGATAGATATTTAGGTAGTTTCTAATCTTTACAGAGCTGCAGTGCACACCCTTTTATATATGCCATTTCACATCGTGCAGGTATATCTGTAGGATGAATTCATAGAACTGGACTTGCTAGGTCAAAGGGTATGTGCATGTGATTTTAATGGATCTTGGAAAATTGCATCCCATAGAGATTGTGCCAATTTCCACTCCTACCAGCAAGGTATGAAAAAACTTGTTTTGCTACATCTACACCAGTGTATTGTTTTATCAATAATTTTGGAATTTTGCCTTTTGCCAATATGTGAAGTATAAAATGGTATCTCAGCGAGGATTTAATTTGTATTTCTCTTATACTTTGAGATTGTTTTTATGTGTTTAAAAGGCATTGTAGTTCTTTTCCTATGAACTATTTGCTTGTTTTCCATTAAGTTATTGAACTTTTATACACTGATTTATAGGAGCTTTTATATATTATAGAAATTAGCAATTTGTTTGTGATGTGAATTATAAAATTTCCCAGTCCATCTCACTATTTTGATTATGATGATTGTTAGCCATACCAAAATCTGTTTTATTTTTATTATGATCAAGCTATGAATCCTTATATTATGACTTCTGAGTTTTGTGACATATTTAGAAAGGGCTTCTCACTCAAATATTATTGATTTGAATCTCATTTCCTCTCGAAATCTGGGAGGTTTTATCTGTATATTTTTAATTCATCTGGAATTTATTTGGGTACATTTGGTGTATTTTGGGGTGTTATCCCAATAGCATTTTTTCCTCACTGAGCAAGAGACCTTTGTTTATTCTTCCAATACAACTTGAATCAAAATATTGCTATGAAATCAATATTGTTTGAATTCCCACTATGTGCAAGGCATAATTTTGTAATGTTTTCTTTCTAACTGTCCCTTCAAGAAGAAATAGAGACAGACTTTTAAGGCCTGAGATCCAGAAACTTCCATTAGTAGGTAAAAAAAAGAAAAGAAAAGAAAATCTTCAACAATCGAGTCTCTTGCTATCAGTAGGAACAGGTTATAGCCGTAGTTGGTGAGACAATGAGCTAGGTCAGGCTGCAAGCCAAGAAAACACCAATGGTTCTTTGCAGGTATGAGTCCTCCTTTATAATTAGGGCAGGAAAATGAAATAGATAACAAGAGAGATCTTTAAATACCACCATATCTAGGAACATGAGATGCTGCTATATAAAGGCAGTGGTGATAGACACAATGCGAGCATTCATTTGAAATAAGGCTTATGGGCTCAAAATGGGCCAGTACTAAGAGATTCTAAAATAAGTCATTGTCTTTTAAGTATGCTTCCCTTTTGTATGAGAAAGAACACCGCAAAGACTGTAAACCTCAAATCCTGTGCTGAAACTCTCCTAGTTATACAACTATTAACAGGAACTCTATGATTTGGTATAGCTATTGATAAATTGTTCCTCTAGCTTTCCTTTACCACAGTCTGGAATCACTGGCCATTTACTCTTTGACCTACTAGCCATCATGCTTCAAGCCCAAATCTACTAATTAGCAGACTTTGGAACATCGTTAGGATCTATGTCCTAGAAAAGGTTTTAATAAAAACTAACTTGTACTCCCCATTACACAGATTCATAATGTATGCTTGTGTGTGTGATTTATCCACATAGGATGTTAAAGAAAAATTCCTGGTGGGGGAAGGAACAGGAGTAAGAGCTGATAGGTATGTGTCACAGGCAGAGGAGAGAATAAAATGCAAGGAGCAGATATAGGGGTGCCCACTCTTTTAAGGAGCATACGGAGGGTGAACAGGATGGAGAGCCATTTACAGTTTGATGCTGCCCATCTATAGTGGGTTGAAATAGTGTGCCCCACCCAGAATCTCAGAATGTGACCTTATTTAGAAATGAAAATTCTGCAAATGCATTAAGCTAAGGTCATACTGAATTAGCCTGGGCCCTAAATCCAACAACTGATGTCTTTATAAGAAGAGGGAGGAACACACAGAATCAGAGGGCAGATGGTCATGTGAAGAAAGGGGCAGATATTGAGCAATGCTGCTATATGGCCAGGAATGGAATGCCAAGGATTTCCAGGAGAGGCCCTCCCCCAGATCCTATGGAGAGAGCGTGGCCCTGCCCACACCTTGATTTTGGACTTCTAGCCTCCTAAACTGTGAGAGGATAGATTTCTGTTGTTATAAGCCACCGGGTTTATGGCAATTTGTTACAACAGCCCTAGGAATCTAACACAGCACCCTACTGGAACGTAATACACCACCCTAAACAAAAGTTTTCCTCCTTGTATCCCAGCTGCTCCTTTTCCAAGCATGCTATAAATGAAAGTATCCTCTTAAGGTGGATCTTTGATTTTCAGGTTTACCAGACCATATTGTGACCTGCTGTTCACTGTCTATTTACCTTTAGCAATTTTCTTATCTGTAAAATGCAGAGACTAATACCTGCCTCCTTCATAAAGTTGTAAAAAACAGAGGAGTTCATATTTGCAAAAGTGCTGTTTATACTAGAAAATACTATATAAATGCACACTTACTTATTATTACTGCAACTTTGTAGTAGTAAGCCCAATAGTCACAAGCCCAGACTTTTGTTTTTATCAGCCTAATTTTGTTCACAGCAATACTACAAATAAAAAAATATTGTGCCAGCCAAGTGGCACATTGGTTAGGAGCTGGCTTGGGACACCAGCTCTGAGCAGCAGGGCCCCGGTTCGGATCCCACACATGAGACCCAGTGACACTGCCCTCTATAGCTAATGTGGTGAACAACGGCTCTACCTGGTTGCCTCTATAGCTAAGATGGCCGGCAATGGTGAGGGCTGCAGCCCCTGCAGCAGTGGGCTGCCATAGGCTACAGTGGGTGGCCAGCAGCCAGCATGAGCGGCTGGCAGCTGGTGTGAGCTGCCAAGAGCCGCTGTGAGCGGCCGTTCAGAGACCGGTGACCGATCTGCCTCACCGGGAAGAGCACAATGATGATACCAACATGGGCCAGTGAAGCAACGTCCTCCACAACTAGACTGAAGAACAAAAAAGGACAGCAACTTGTCTGTTCCCCTTCCCCAGTTCCCCAACGCTGTTCCCCTTCCCCAATTCCCCAATTTTAAAAAAATCTTTTTAAAAAATGTGTATGATTATATTCCTTCTCAGTTCCCTACATAAATGATTATCTACCTTGAGAAAATTGGCCAAAGACTTTCTTTCCAAGGCTGACTTATTAATAATAAGTTTTCTTAGTAATCGGGTATCTCATTTCCTCTGTCTTAGAAGGTCATGGGTGTCAATGAAAATGTGGAACTCATTTATTCATCCTTGTAAAAAAAAAAAAAAAAAAACACTGAATGTCCATGTGCTTGGTAATTGAGATTCAGTGTTCAAAACCAAGATAACTTAAAACAGAGTTAGGTGCAGAGTAAGGTCATGGGTAATGGCCTCTGAGGTGGGTGGCCCCTGAGAAGATGATATTTGAGGTGACACCTAAAGCCATGTGAAGGTCTGGGGACAGAGCGTTCCAGACAAAGGAGAGCACGGAGGGCCCAGCACCCAAGTTACAGTTGCAGTGTTTCTGGGGCAGAAAGCGGATTCCGGCAGAGAAGCAAAGGGATAAATGTGCAGGGTCAGATCCTGTAGGTTGCGGCCGACCTGGCAAACAGGCGGGGGTTCTGTCACAGTGCAGTGGGCAGCCCGTGGAAGGCTATAGGAGAAAGAGGAGCATTGTCTGATTTAATTTGTAAAAGATTGCCCTGGCTGCTGTGGTCAAAACTGATCCTAACATATAAGAGCGGAGGCAAGCAGGCTCATGAGGAGGTTTCTGGGGTAATACGATGGTGGCTTGGACCAGGATGGGCCTGGGGGACTGGTGCGGACAGACTGGGACACATCTGAAAGGACAGCCAGCAGGCTGTGTGGGGAGGTGAGATAAGAGGGTGAGGGGAAAGAAAAGGGCTCAGATACCCTGCCTCTTTTCCTCATAAACAGTCCTGATGGGAAGCAGCCCCACTAGTACACCAAATTCTATAAATCATTATTGTCCAAATACCTCATTTGGTTATTCAGAAAACAACCTTTTCTAAAGACACACAAAGAAATTTTCTTTTGGCTCCTGCCCTTCTTGGGGGTATGAATGGCTTTTCTATCTCAACCTGCTAAGGACATTTATCCTACCCCTGATTCTAATGTAAGATGAGAGAATTTGCATCATTTCATTTTTCTGTATCTGTCCTCTAGGAAATGGGGATTTAATGCCCACTCTACAGAGGTTTTCAGGTGACAAAATGAAATTGCACATGATCTGGCAAGCTAGCTGAACTTCATAAAAGATAGGATGATAGTGGTGATGATCGGTGTCTCACAAAACAGAGGTGAGTGAAATTGACCCAATTCCATCAGCTTGGAGTCCTCTGGTTCCATCTAACTCCCTCCATTACCATAAACCCTTAGTAACTCTAGTCCGGACCCATAAAGGAATGTTCTGAGATTTGTGAAGCAACGTTGGTTCCTCCAAAGCATCAGCTCAGGCTGACCGTGTGACCTCTTGATGTTACTATATTACTTATTCCTTGTTCTCTTGTGAGGCATGGGAATCATTTTTGAAACAGTAGCAAGAAAAAAGTTTCTGATAAAATAATGAGCCTTCCTTATTTTGAGCTTTGCTTTGATGCTTGCCACCTCCCTCTCGTTATGGCTTATTGTCCACTATTGAAAAGGCCAGTGTCCTCAGTCTGTGCCCAGCTGGAAGGAGAACATTGAGCTGAAGAGTGCAAAGAAGCAAAGAAATCACACTGAGATGATATTTTCCTTTATGAGACATTTCAGCAATCATAACAAAGAGAATGTCCTATGAGCTGACCATCAGTTTTAAATATGGAAAACATCGCCTGGTTTTGGGGAAGTCATTATGCCCTTATATTTTACATGTCACTAACAAAGCCAGTGAGAGATTTGTCCTATAGAAATAGCATGCTTAACATAAGGAGAGAAAAGAGATTTTTTTTTTTTTAAATGGCTGCTTCCTAAATCCTGATATGTACCAAGAGTCCTGAGCGTTTGGTAAAAGAGATGCATCCTTGATCCTGATGCATTATTCTTATCCCTCTGATTCTGGACGCCTTCTTTTATGTCTTTGATCACTTTAAGCATAGTTATGTTGTCGTCTCTGCCAGATTGTTCTATGACCTGAAGTTCTCAGAGTTCTAAACCTTCAGTTTTCTTTGTCGACTGCTCTCACTCGTCTTCAGCAAGGCTTTCACCATACTTCATAAGAATCCTAGGTGACTTGTATGAAGCTGTGGCTCTCCAGAGTATTTTGGGGTTTGCTTCTGCCATGTGCCATAGGGACATTACTAGCCTGAGACCAAGGTTGGTTTTAACTTTTCAGCTTACAGGTTTCTGAACTTGATGGGTAAAAATATATATCCCCAAACCTGTAAGGCATAGCCAAATTCTCAGGGGAGACTTTTCTCCTACCCACGGGCCATGAAAAGATGGTATCCCTATGACAACAGGTGGATTTTTTCCCCCTAGGCCATCCTTTTTGGAATCTCAGTTTTGTTTGGAGATATTAGTTCCAACTTCCTAACTTTCATGGGCCCTGGCACTTGAGGAGTTCTGTACTTGAAAGCTTAGTCATTAGTTTAAAAGAACATGTGTTTTATTCAGGATATCTTAACATTTTTGGTGGAAGGGTTTGGGGGTTTTCTGTTCCACCAACTGGATGGAAATGGAGCTATTAATTCATTCTTCATACTCCAATCAGGGAGAACCTTTCAACATATAAATATGATTTATCAGTCTTGCTTGAAACACTAGTGTGGCTTCCCAATGATTCTAGGATGGAAACAAAAATTCGTAACCTACAAGGCCTTATCCACTTCCCCATTCTCATGTTGCACCATATCCCTTCTCATTTTACTCACAGTGAAGTTCTACTCACTTTATGTTTCTTTTGGTTTCTAAAATCTACCTCACTCCTTCTTACCATAGCAACTTTGCACATTCTCTTCCCTCTTTCTGGAACACCCTCATGTTTCCCCAGTTCACTCACCCTTCAGATCGCAACATAATTGTGCAATGGCGGTTTTCTAGGTCAGTTTCCTCTAATATATGTGTATATTGGCTCAGATACACTCTCCTTTATTATACTTAACACAGTTGTGCTTTTAGATTTTTTTTTGTTTGTTATTTTTAAATATCTCACCCACTGGACTGCAAGCTCTATGAAGGCAAATGCTGTGTCTCTTTTTTGCAGCATTTTTATTTAAAAGTAATGCGAACTGCTCCATTCACACTAACACACACACAAAAATACCCTAAAATCTCATAATTTAACATCATAAAACTTTATTCCTCATGCCGTAGTCCAATGAAGGTCAGCCAACTCTTCTCCAACTGAATCCCACAGACCCAAATTACACCACCTTCTTCAACATGTTGCCATCAAGGTCACAGTGGAAGGGAAAGAGAACAGAGGATCATGTGAGGGGTTTCTGTGAGCCAGGTCAGGCAAACATCATTTCCACCTGTATTCCGTTGGCCAGAGCTTATTCACAAGGCCCTGTTACCAAGAGCTGGGAACTATAGATTACCTGTGTGCCAGGAAGAAGAGGAGGAAACAATTATCAGTGAGCACTCCAGTCTCTGCCACACCATTGTGTTTTTAGCAAAGAGGAGTTCCTGACAATTGGACGTTCTCAATAAGCACAGATTGGATGAATCAACAAATGGAGGCATGGACAGATGGAGGATGGGTGGATGGTTTTGTTGTCAGTGGGTAATTCATCGAGTCAGCTAGTCTTTAAGCTCTTTGAGTGGAGAGACCATATCTGTATTACTCATCATGATAGAGAAAGTTTGGGACACACAGTAGAAGCTCCCACCAGAATAAATGATCACCGCTACTTGGAAGAGTTCATGAAAAAGACAGACTGCTAGTGGATCTTTAAAAAAGGGTATGGAAAAAAATTGGAAAGCAATTTAAGAAGCGAATTTGTGAAGGCCTGGAATGGATCAGCGAAACAATAGGAAAAAGGATGAAAACAGGTTAGGCTGAGAGCAACAAGGGAAGGAATGAAAGGAGAATGGAGAACCTTTCAGGAGTAATCCCTCACCTGGCTAGTGTGAGCGAAACACTATGTCTGCTGAGTCCCAGGCTCCATCGTTTTCTCTTTTGGTGTATTTATAGCCTTACATTTAGGAATAAGGGTGCCTCTTTAGTGAAATAGCACTTTCTCCCCTCCCATTTTGACCCTTCATGTTGAAAATGAGTAAAATGTGCCCAGGAAATAGGTATTTGGATTGGCCAGAAGTTGGTGCTACAGAAGGCATTTTCCCCCTGACCGTGCAGAATGGGAAGCCATACTAGTTCCAGCCCAGCTGTCAGGCCAGGATTTCGCCCTAGCCCTTCTCCAATCAATACATAGAGCAGCCTAGTGCCATCAGGAGGGAGCTGTATTTTAAAAACTGAATGAAGTAGGATGGCCAAAATCTTTCCATTCTTTATGCTCTTCTCTGCAGCTTTCTGCTTAGGGATGGAGACCACCCTGAGAATATGAGAGTGCTGCTGTCCCCTACCTCGAGAAGGGTCAGGGCTGCAAAAAGTAGCCAGCCCCATGTTACAGGCTCCTGAAATGCACTATCGGAGTTAGTGACAGGGGAGCCCGCTCTACCTCTGGGGCTACAGCAGTGCAGTGAGCTTTAGTGGATCAATACTTTAGTCTTGTCATGCTAATTGCTCATTGGTTGACATTCATGATCCTTCCTTGCTCCCTCCCTATGTAAACTCTTTACAGCTGGAACAGCGAGATGCAAAAATCCTGAGCCTTGAAAGCCAGCTCCTGCAGAAGAGAGAGGGCCTGGCAGCTGAGGTATGGTGCTCCCCCATTTCCTTGCCCCCCTAACAAAGCTTCATGTGTGTCTGTATGTGGTGATGTGCTAGGGAGACACACAAAGAAATGCCTGGGGTAACTCCTGCAACACATAAATGGTATTACCTTTTCAGAATAAAACAATATCTCCTCCCCTCCACGCCTCTCCACCCCCACTCGCCCACCAAAAAAAAGAAAAGAAAAAAGAGAAACTCAGAAACAGAAAAATACCCACCCCTTCTATGAGTTTGGTTGCAGCCCTTCTTCTGTTTGGGTGAATGTGTCGCCCTTCTCCAGCCCACAGTGAACACGTACCTGCACCGTCCTCTTTGCTCCCAGACTAGGGCATGTCAGACTGAGCTGCTGTGTGTGTGAGTGTGTGCGCGTGTGTGTGCATATGTGTGTGATCACGCCTACCATATTGGCTTCCTGTCCCTGGAACATCAGCTTTTCTTGTTGGCTGAGCTTGTCCCCACAACCACCGTTGCCACTGAGACCACCCCAACTCCTACCCTGTAAGCTTCAGGCCTGTGCTATACAGGGTTTTGTTAAGCTGTTTAGTATTAATTGATTTTTTTTTTCCATTTTTTTCTTTCTTTCCCTGGGCGGGTCAATAGCTGGATGCTTCAGGAGCAGAGGATCTATCAACTGCAGACCAAGCATAGGGAGACGCAGGCAGACCTGGAACAGAAACCCAGCCAGCTCCAGCCACTCCGACAGTCCTTGGTGGCCGGACTGTCAGCAGCAGGAAGCATGCCACGGGCCATGAGGCAGGAAATGACCCAATCCTTGAGGTCTGGTAAGTTTCCTCACTTTTGGAAAGTGAGGCAAATGATAACCAAGTCTTTCCTTCCTCAAAAGGGTCGGCAGCATTTCTGCTGATTTCGGTTAATGAACTAAAGATCAAAACTGGGGTGCCCCCAGCAGACCTGGGAGGATGGAGGGATCGGGAGGGAGGCATGGGAGTCTGCCGGAGAGATGAGAGCTAACCAAACTCTGATCCTAAGGTGAGCCACTGCAGCCAAGCAGATGTCCTTGGTATCGATCCCTGCATCCCATTATTGATTTCCTCTTGGGGCCAAGAATGGGGTGGACCTACATAGGACAAGAGGAGAACCGGCACCCTCCCGGGGGCCATGCAGCCCTAATCGGTGATAACAGTGTTAAGTGGCCAGCCTGGAGATGAGGTTTGCTCAGATCTATTGATCTGTGCCCCCCTGGGATATAAATCCTTCTGAATTTGTTTCTGTGGATATAAATATTTATAATTAAAATAGCCTAGGTGCCTTAAGGCACAGGGAGTATGGCCCATTCCAGGGTAAGGTTTGGTATCAGTCTCTCCCATCGCCCTACTGTGTACATTCTTCTTCCTGTCTTGCATCTGTTTAAACATCTCTGTTCTCTCTGTTGAACCCTGTTTTGCTCGTGCTCTGAGTGACAGGCACAATGTCTCAGACTATCTCAGAAGCCAGGAAAATTCCATTCTTTCTGAATGCAGCCCCCAGCTGAGGAGGGATGCCACTCCCCCTAGTCAAGGCTACAGTTTCACGTGCAGCCAGGAGACTGGACTCCGAAAGGAATGGGCTCTTTGGGTGGCGGAAGAACCTCTTTAGTTGTTGCTTTGTTCTTGCTTTCATTGGGGCATCAGTTTGGATCCAGTAACAAACAGGCTTTGTAGCATAAGTGTGTTAACCAATGCCAAGACACTGCAAGCTCACTTGCAGTGTTAAATCCAGGAGAACAATCTGAAGGGCCCCACGCTCCTATTTCTCAGTATCTCATAAATCTAAGCTCATATGAAGTGAACAGAGCGTCCCATATCCAAGAAAACAGAAAAAGAAAGGATGCTGAGGACATATTTTGGGGCAGAGACCTTGACGCCAGCCAAGACCATTGGCCAAAGCTTTGCCCACTGCAAGGACAACCTCATAAAGGATTAAAACCATCCAGCTTTAATTTTTAGAAATGTGGGTGGTAGGAAGAATGGTCTTGGAAATCATTTGCTGTGCTCACTAAAGCTCTCATCTGCTTTGGTGTCCAGGATACAAATTTGTTCACCCTGAATCCATCATCTGCTTTGGTATCCAGGATACAGTCTTTTCAGTTTGGGAACATTTGACTATTTTTATCAGGTGTCTGCCTGGCTTCCGTGCTTATATCTTCAACTGTGTGTCTCTCTGCGTGTCTGCCCTCAACAGGTTTCATTAATTTGTAATTGATGCCTACGAAATTGTTTAAGGGCTTCTGGATCTTATGCTTGTCAGAGGTGTTTGTTAGTGGGTGTGTATGCATAGTCTAGGATGTGGCAAAAATTCGCTAGGTTTTGCCTCTGATTTTAGACTGGTTAGTCACTCCAGTCCATTTGTGTGAGTTAATAAATGCATGTTTGTGTATGCTTATGCAGGTGTCTGTACTTGGAAAGCAATGAATGTAACCAGGTTAGAGGTGTGTCCCCATATTTCCCTACATTTGCATTAACTGCGCCTTTCCCAGATGCATATTGAGCTTTGCCTTTTTTTTTTTTCTTTTTATTCAGAGGTGGTAGTTTCAGAACTCAGATCTAGCTCATTTGTCTCTTTTAGCAAATGATTGAGGGTGAGAGACTATTCCAATTGGCAGTTAAGGGTAAGTATTTTGGACTCCATTTGGCTTAGATAATTTAAGCAGAATAGAAGTCTAACAGGTATAATCACAATGGCCTTAAGAATGTGTCTAAGCACACTTGAGGTTGAAAAACACTTCAAGCTAAAAATGGAAGAATGTTTTGGTTAGTAACTTGTATGCTTCTGTGGTAATGGAGAGAATTGGAAGGCAGTTCTCTTTGTTTGATTTATATGGTGACACCCAGAATGTGAAAAGTGCTTTTTACAGTAGAAATCAACTTTCAACATTGACCTACAGAATGGAAGACCCAGGCTGGTATTTAATTTTTTCTCTGCTAGGTTATAATGAAAAGCATAATTAATAAAAATAGATTTTTTTTTTTAGGCAGAAAAATCCTGAGATTAGTGTCTTTCTCCCATTGTTTGCAATATTTGTCAATATTTGCTTGCATGATTCCTCTGAAGAACAAGCTAATTTGGAGAAAGTGATCTAAATTTTAGAATTGAATGAACTCCACTAATTAAATGTGTTCTCTCGTGATCTTAGTGCCACTAAATCTAAATAACACATACATAAATTAATTGCTATCTGTGCTACTGTTCCTACAGGTCATATTTGAAAGCTTGTTGCCAGCAATAGGGAAATGATTTTATTATAGAATCATCTAGTGACTTAGGATAACAAGTTTCAATGTCTTCAGTCTTGTACAAATTTAACTCCTTTGTTATAGATATATTCATATGCTACATTTTCTTTTATATTTTATACATATAAATATATTTTTCAATCTCATTTGTCTAAAAGATTTTACATTCAATATATTTTATAATGCAAAGATAGAAATATTTCACTGTTATTTTTATATGCATAACAAAATATAATGATATTAATATTTCACTGTCATTTTCATATTAATAATATATGTATTATGTTTCAAACCTTTCTGAACATTTTGACGTGTTCATTTAATCCTCGTGCAAACTTAGGAGACAAGTTAGGGAAAGAGTCATTATCTCTACTTTACCAATAATAAACACGTACAAAGTGACACAGATATTAGTGTCAGACTTGGGCCTATGACCTGAGGCTATGGACTCCTGATCTTTCCGGCGCTACCAGCTACCTCTGTTCATATTTGACAAAATTTCAGCATATTCTGCATCTCTGGCATCTATCACAACCATTGAAATGCATGTAAGGCAAATGTTGGTTGATCTTAAATGATCATTACCATTCTACTCATGTAAGAAAAGGTGGAATGGAAGTATTTCAGGCATCTTTCTTTGGCCTTTAACACACCCCAACCGGCTGCAGAGTCTGATGTCATGACAGACCACTTTTGTTAGGCTCAGAAATCCTGTGACTTATTAATATGCCTAATCAATAGGTTTGCTCACCAGGAACACGCCCCTATGAAAACCCAGTGAGCATATATTAATATATTTCACAAAACCGTTGTGCACATACTGAGGATGTCAAAAAAAAATGTATACGCATGACTTGTGTTCATCTTTTGTTATCAGTATATATTGAGTATTACAATTTTAATACTTTTTTTCTCTCTTAAAATGTGTATACATGTTTTTGGCACCCTCTGTATTCAGTCTCATACCTACCAACATTTACTTTTAAAGAAACATTATGTGTAATTAAAAGCATCAAGGGAAGTGCTTAAAGTCAAACATAAACTTTTTCTCTTCTAAAATATCCACCGGCCCTTCCCCCAGCCTTATCACCAGTTCAGGGGTTCTTAACCTTTTCTGTGCCATGTACCCCATTGCCAGCCTGCCATAGACCTGCAGACTATAGACCTCTTCTCAGAATAATGCTTTTCAATCAAAAAATGTATAGAATTACAAAGGAAACCAATATATACGATATTGAAATTCAGTTATCAAAATATTAACATCAATTAAATATTAAAACCAATTTCAGATGTAATAATATGTATACTTTTTATTAAAATGTTGATAAGGTTCAGTGGTGGATGTACTTCTGTAGTTTTAAGGCAGTAAGGAGTAAAAGAGATTTTTGAAGATTGTCTACAATAGTGATCAGAAAATAGCTGTGACTTCTAGTGGTGACATTGTCACTGGTTCTATTAATATTGCTGTGGTTTGTTTCCTATAGTTAGTTAAAATTGAAGGAAATGCTAAATTGTTTTTTAGTATTAGTGAAAATAAAGGTGTGATTATTTTCTTTTCCCCATCCAAGTTCACAGACCCACAGAGCTCTACCCATGAACTCTCTAGGAACCAGTGGATGCCTGGTTAAGAACCCCTACTCTAGCTACTTCTTACTCATGTTTCAATACTCAGCTGAACCAGCACCTCTTCTAAAGAACTTGACCAACAAGTTAGCTGCCACGCTTCCATGCCCCGTGAGCTCCCATAACCTCTCTAGCCTAACACGCAGGACAGCACAGGGTCTGCGTGGATTTACTCGTCCGTGCCTCCTAAAGAGTGTGTGTTCCTGAGGGCATCCATCACCACCTAGCACAGTGCCTGGCACATAGCAAGGGTCCACTAGTTATTGAGGGGGAGGAAGAAGGAACATTGAAAGATAAGGGAGCTGTCAATCACATAAATTTTAAATTAACAGAAAATTAAAGTCCGTGGCTTTAAAATTAAAGTCAATAGTTGGCATCCATCAAATTTTCCATCAATGGCACCTGGGATATTAAATATCCCAGGCAGTAAGATGGCCATGTGGACCCTGCTCTGCTTCCCTTTTAGTGCAGCTCTCAATTTATAGCCTCCTAAGAAAATCATAATTCCATGTTAAGAGCCCAATGATAATAATATTCCAGTTTCAGACCTATTTCCTTTTTTTTTTTTCTTTTTTTAGGTTCTTATTAGTACAGACAGGGAAAGAGACAATAGGGGCATGGAGATAGGGTGCTTTCTTCATATCTTGAGCTTTTAGGGGTTTCAAATTAAAAAAAAAAAAAGCCAGGGAAAATTATTTTGATTCTAAGGGACATATACAAATGTGTAAATGCTTTCTAAAACTCTATGGACTTGAAATAATTATTAAGAAGTTTTTTTCTTGGAAAATAGAATACTAATCATAAAAGCCTCTTAAGTCCTCAGCACCAATGCTTTGTGTAGGATAAGCATAGATGCTTATACACAGGAAGTTACACTTTCAGACATACACTCATCTTCTTATTATAATGTCACATAAAAATTAGCATTTATTCATGCATATTGACTTAGTTTTATATGCACCTCCTCCTTCCCAGTAATAAATACTTGCCATTTCTACCCAAATGAATGGGTATTCACATATCATTGTGAGGCTGCATATTTCTTGGGTACAAGTTGATTTTGATTTACAATGGACTTGTTTATTATAGGAGGAAGAGGATTGAGATGAAATTGGAAAAAAAAATTAATAGCCCTTTTGATTATCTAGTAGCTGTCTTCCATTCCGTATCTTGTGCACGAACTCCTGTTGAACCCAAGTCATTGATTAGCAGTTCCATGGTTTTCAATACACCTCTATAGAATATCTTATTGAAATATGCTAGTCAATCACGAATTAGATTATAAAATTGAATCTGATTTAATATAAAGTCCTAAGATCTTAACTTGAATAAAGCTTATTTCACCCCATCATTTAATAAGATACTAACCCATGCGCACTGCATGTATCCTACAAGTGGTATTTTATCAGGGTCATTGGTAAGTGCCCATGGAGCAGATGCCAAAATACCCTTCTGGACCTGACCCTTGTTTCAACATTCACCCACTGAAGCAGAAAGTTGAACAGTATTCTGAGTCATCCATTCCTAAATGGAGTGTTGGTGGAGCAAAGAGGAAAGATTAAACAATGACTGTGATGACGATAGATACAGAGAAGTCCCTTGCACTGGAGCTATGGGTCAGAGAATTCATCTCAAAGCATGAATTAATATTTGCACCGCTTCACCTTTTGAAAGGAAGTCCCTGCATAGCCTTAACTTGTGTTGTTGTCTGTGGGTTTCTAAAGGTCCATTACTTACTGCATGCTCTTTAACCCGTTATATACCTGCTTCTTTCTAATTTTATTATCCTCTTTTGTGATTCCTCTCATTCCTGCTCTCTTTACCCTTTTGAAACATCTTTTATTTTGAGTTAACTATCGCCCTAAATTTATTGATTTGGTATCTAACCCTTGAGCTCTTCAGGAGAAAAGCCTAACTAAATCCAAAATGTGAGAAATATTTTTAGCCGGCAGTCAAATTGATCTGGATACACATAGAGAAACATTTCCTGAGACTTTTATTGCAATAAATATAGGCATCCATAGTTGATATGATTATGTTAGTGTTACAGCAGGAATCTGATACTTAATGCAGTGCAGTACACACCTTTCCCAGGCAGAAAGGAAAATATGGAAACACAACTAAAACTAGCAGAAGAGGAAAGCTAGCTTGAATATTATACTATATAACAAAAATGTATTTTAAAAGAAACCAAGAAATATCTGGGCAAATAGATTAACAGAATCAGAGCTTGAAATAAAGAGATCACACTGAAGCAATTTGCTTATGAATTTGTGTGCTCCGAATTTGAATTCATCTAAAGAATTCATAAGAATGCTGAAGGGGCAAAACCAATTTCATAATCAGTAGAAATTATTTTTAATAATCTACATGTTAAAGATTATTTCAAAATTGTAAATATTTTCAAAACAGAAAAGAGGGTGTTCCCAGGAATTATCATTGATTAAACTGTAACCTCTGTGCCTAATAATATAATGAATCAGATGGGAAGAGAGGAAAATGGAGAGGAAGTAGAGGCTAATGGAGCCAAGAGCAGGAGGCAGTTTTAGGGATGGATAAAGGACAAATCATTCCAGAAAAATGTGATCACTCTTTTAAATCACATTACAAGATTAATGGATAAAGGGAATGCACTAGAGGTAATATATATGGATTTTGCTAAAGCATTTGATACACTGCTCCATGAATTTCCACTTGCAAAATTAATTCAAATTGGGTAGAATATGTGCATGGTCACATAGACTGAAAATTGGCTGGAGGACCATAAACGAAGGGTAATGACAAATAGTGGTCCCTCTCATTTAGGTGGGAGACAGTGTCCAGTGCATCCCTGAATACTGATACCCACTTTGTTATCATATAACCACCTCACACCTGATCTGGGGAAGGGGCAGGAAATTATGGAATTCAGATATTTTGATGTAGAAAGACAAACCAAGACACAATTAGAGCACAAAAGAGAGTTAAAAATAAAATAGAGGGTAAAAATAAGCATAGGTGATACTTAACCTCTTTTTAAGATTAAAGAAACAAAAGGTTACTAGGAAAATATTATAGTTATATACAATGTTAATTGTTAAAACGCTGATGGGGAAAGCTCACTTAAAATCACACTGTCATTAAATAGCGTGGTTATTTATTCTGTTAGAATTAAGTGTTATGCTCCTGTGTGCTCCAAATTTGAATTAATCTAAAGAATTCATAGAAGTGTTGAAGGGGCAAAAGGAATTGATTTATAAAAAAAAATTTAATTATGTCCACTTAAATGCTTAACTATTGAGGTATCAGCAATTTCCCCAAATATAAGTACAGGATAAATAATCACCTTGAATGAACTTTGGCTTATTATAAGAACTTTCTGATACAAATGTCCCCAAATACCATTTTGATAACTGCCAGGGCAACCTTACTGTTGTTTCTAATGTTGCTGAAATTGTTTAAATCATATAAAATGTCATAGCTTAGAAGCAGAATGAACTCGTAAAAAGTGGACTAGATAAAATTTGATTTTCCTTTTACAGAGAGCAGGATCTTATTTATAATCGAAGTCCTTTTGCATTCATCCTCTCATCCAGTCCTCTTGGCCACCATGTAAGGGTGGTATTACCATCCCCAAATTACAGATGTGGAAACTGAAGTTTAGAGAGGATAAATGACTTGTCCAAGACTACATCATTAATAAATGACAGAGCCAGTAATAAAGCCCAAGCGTTATGTGCACCTAATCTTGGGGTCTTCCCACTAAACAACACTGCCATGAAAGAGACTGTCTCAGAAGCCGTATACCAGGGTCTGACCTTGACTCTGACTGTGTTGAATTAAATAATATAATGGAGAGGACCTAGCATGGAATCTGGGACTTGGAAGGCACTTAATAATGTTTAGCAACTTTTCTTTGCCTTTTACCCTATTTACAATTTCTTCATTCAGCAAATAGTTATCAAGCACCTAATGGGACTGGCACGGTCCAGCTGTGTACATCTTAGTTGTGTTTCTTAGTCATCTTAATTCTTCCTCTTAAGCTCAGAGCTCCCAAGTTAGACCACAAGCTCCATAAAAGAGAACCCTCTACCTGCCCATTCATGGCAGTGTCCCCAACCCATATAGTACATGCTCAAATTGACTTCTGAGTTAGAGAAAAAACAACCAGCCTCACTTCTCCAAAGTTCCCCCTGAGCTTTGGCCAGGCTAAAACCTCATGTGCTCACTTAGTTCCTTCACACAGCATCAAATAAAATGGCCCCCGACCCCCTGAACACACTGAGAGTGGCAGAAAAGTCCTGAATAGGAGCGTGAGGAAGCTAGACATGATTGCACTTGTCAAGTTGAGTTTACTTCTCTTCCCCCGAGTTGCCCCTAGGCCCTGTACAGCCGTGCCTCGTCACAAGCACACCACCATGCCAAAGCACTTGTCTACAGGGTCAGTCTTCACCAAAGTGTAGGATGCTGCTTCCCCTGTACCCATCACCCTTTCCATAGAAAGCCCTGTAAAAGAGTAGTAAAGCCCATGGCTTTGCAGCTCCTTGACAATCTGCTTTTCTGCAAATTTGGAAGGACAATAACATCAAGTATAGAAAGCGCTGATTATAGAAAAGATTGTTTCTCCATTGGTGAATAGGCCAAAGCTAAGGACATGTCAAGAGGCATGTAGCTCAGGTAGAAAGGCAAAATGTGAAGGTCCCCATGCCTGAGACGGTGGCCAGGTAAGGACCTGACCAGGGACAGCGCATCCTGATGTGTCCACCGCCAGTTCGCATCCCCACCAAACAAAGGCAAAACATGCACAGCCGCTCAGTTCCTGCCCTTAACCCCACCCTGCCTGTGAATGTATTACATCACAGATCTTTCCACCCACAATTGAATTAGTTATTTCCAAAAAGAATACCTTTGTCATTTCGAACCCTCTCCTTCCGCATTAGGCTTATTGCAGCTGGGTGAGCGCACCTGAAGCCTTCAGTGAGATGTCAGGTGTAATTTAGCACTGGGAGATGAATTATGGGATTGCCCTTTAGGAAAAGGCTGGGAGCTCAGCCCTGCCTGTCAAATAGGTCCTTGCCTTATAGCGAACTCTGCAGGTGAATGAATCAGTATTTGGCATATCAGCATTTCATAGAGCCTCCATGCTAATGTCTTTTTGAAATGAAACCGAGAAAGCTGTTAACCTCAGTTAGCCAAGTGTCCCCTCTGTGACCGGGATAAATCATCAGTGTAGAGGCTGAGAACTCTGTTCGTACTGCTTTGGGGAATTAAAGCCAGGGCTGTGGAGAAGCTGATGGAAGGGGCCTTCCAATCTGAGGAAACTAAATAAGGATTTTCATCTCCCTTAGAAGGAGAAATAAATATTGCTTCTCATTGCCTCTTGATGGAGCTGTTCTAAACTGATTTTGAATAATTTGATTCAATTAGATAGCATATCCTTACTTATCTTTTTTTCAAAGCTTTTGATCTCTTCTTCAGTGAAGTCCTCTAAAATATTTATATATAATACAAAATTATATATAATTATTATAGTGTACATATATGTATTTATGTATGCATATATACACATAAATATATACATATGCATGTGTAAATATTTATGACTAATATAATATAAATAATATAATAACACATAACATTATTATATAAGAGATATGTAAATATTAAATATATGTATGAACCCCTGCACTCTCTCACAACTGAAAAAGAGGTTTTAACTGCCAGAGTAGCTCTGGTCAGCCAGCTGGGATTCTCTATTTCCTACCATTTCTTGAATATTTTCCCTGGTACAAATTCAAGCAGCATCCAAACAAAATCCTCATATCAACCTTGTGAAACAGTGGTCATTATTTCTGTTTTTTACATTTGAAGAAACCAGAGTGCAGAAAAGTTAAGGCAGTGGGCAACGCTTAAGGTCAAACCCAGAGCTTCCATTGTATGTTCCTTATTCCGTAGCTGCTATGCAACCATCGGTGGCCAGTGGTGATGCTTGCATTCTTTTCCCTAACAACCCAATGCACACAAAAGGCAGATGCCTCAAGCTTGCTGGTACCATTTTTCTCTGAAGACATTGACTGCTTCCTCCTACAGCTGTCCCAAGGGGAAAGCAATTTGATTACTACATATCTTCAGCCCTTGGCATTTGCAGTCAATTCCTTTCGCCAGGTCCCATATACAAGTTCTTCCCCTTTTTCACTTTGCCTGCCTGAGCTACCTGAAGTAGAAGATGACTGGATGACTGGAATTAAAGCCCCTAACATTGAGTGTTCCCGAGAAGCATGGAGCAAAATGCTAGGAGGGTTCTCAATCAGCAGGAAAACAAAATACACAGGTTAAGTGGCCCACAAGGTTTTTAGGACACTTATGGATTCATAATAAAATTTACTCTCCAAAATGTCTTATACCTTAGAAAAAACGGATAAATTACTTTGAAAAAATGGCAATAGCACACCAATAGGCATTTACATGCTATGCCTGGGACAGAAGCTTTCTTGCTTGCCCCTGTCTGTTGGTTGGAAGGAGGAGGGGTCAGAGTGGGAAGGAAACTGGCTTATCTTGACAGTTTAGTCATTGAAGGGAAGATACAAGATTTTTAAAGTTTGAGTATCACTATAGGCTACAACTGCATCATTTTGCAAAAGTGAAAAGTGAAGCTCTGAAGGGTTAACCAATTGCCCAAGGTCAAAAAGCTTGTTAAGCTGAAGAACTGGGACTTGACTTCAACTCTTCTGGTGAGAAGTCAATGTTCTTTATGACTTCTGAAGTGGTCTAGTGGCGTTCCCTTGCTTTGCTGAAAGTCCCACATGACAGTTTCAAAGGAAAGACAAAACAATGACCATTACGTACTACTCATTCTTGAAAGAAGGCAGCCTTTCTTTCCAGGCCTGTTTTTCAGTTTTGTTTACCCATGCCCAGGCCTCACCCCCTGCACCACAAAAATCACACCCTCCACTACCTTCCCTGACCTCCCCAGGTAAATGTAACCTTGCCTTTCCCCTTGCTACATCTGCAACTTTGAACACACCTCTGTAGTTGAACATATCTCTCAGATTAGAATTTATTTGTTCATGGGCCTCTTTTCCCTATCGACTACAAATTTTGTGAGAACCTATGCCCCTCAGCATTCCGCCACATGGATCTTTGTAGCTGGAAAATGGCAGGGACCTCATAGAGTGTTAGCTAAATTGAATAGCATTTGCTCTCCAGAAAACTGAAGTGGTCAAGTAATTTCTGTCTGATTTCCCCATAATCTGGCATTGACAAAGATCTAGTTTCTTAGTCTCCTGCTGAAGTTTGAGGGCCTATAACAGCTTCTCACCCTCCTAGCTTCTGTTTAAAGACTGATCGAGATAGAAAATAATTTACAAGTCTTTTCTTGTACTTGTGACTGACTATATGTATTTACAGTGATTCAGAGATCCCCAAAGTGTGTTTTCTCCTAATAAATCCACTGGAATTCGATTACATTAGTTTTATTTCTTATTCTTTCATGACAGCAAATCAGAGCTTCACAGCAACTTGCACTTTTTTGTATTCCCAAAAGTGGAGATAGAGAGAACCAGAAATTCCTCCCCAAATGGCAGAAACAGAGATGTAAGGGACGATGCTATTTGATTTCACCCTTAAAGGAGTTACATTGATCGTAGGAAATGGTTTACTTTTGAATCCACCCAAAGGAAAATTCTGGAGATTTTTTTCAACTTGAACATCATAATTAAATTCAGGAGAAGTTGGGCAATGTTTTTCATGGCCAAACATTAAACTGACCCTCCCTCTGCTTTTTAGTAGGAGGGAAACTCCTCAGCTCAATTGAAAATTATAAAATCATATTCACAATACCTGAAGATTGTTGAAACTAGCATTGTCATCCTCTGTTCCGCATCAGAAAAAGAAACTTGGGCCACAGTTGACTCATATTTCCACCCCAACAGGGAACTTAGGAAGTCTTCCATAGAAAAAGAAAATCCAGATAGTATAATAACTTAAATCCATAAAATAACCCCCAAATCCAATTTTAGCTAATAATTCCAATCAATCACTGCTCACCTTCCCCTTATCAGACATGCCTTAGCAAAGAGCAGAGTTGACAGATTAAACTGCATCTTGTTGAATTTCCATGGCGTCACTTGAACATGAAAAGGCCAAAGGAAAGGAAGGAAAATAAGAGCAAATTCACAATTTGTGCAGAATCCGAATCACTGAGAGTTGGTTACATTCATGAGATGAATAACTATCACAGGTCCCTCACCATCACCAGTGATGGAGAGGAGTGGAGATTCTCCCAGACTGCACCCTTTATCTTATAAGCAAACCTATATTGAGGGGGAATCTCATACCATTCTCTTCACTCTCCACACATTATATGCTGGGGTAAGATTGCTCCAATTAAAGGAACTCAAAATTCCTTCAATTTGGCTTTAGCAGAGGGACTGCATTCAGCCTTTTCTAAGGATCCCTCAGATCAAGGGGGCAAGAAGGAAATGAAAATTAACCGACACTGTTGGAGTTAGATGGAGGCTGGGAACTGCAGCGATTTAGAACTGTTTTCACTTTCTCAGTTGGGCTTTACTAAGATCAGGGGTTGGCAAGCTATGGGCGAATCCCCATCTATTTTAAGTAAAGTTTTATTGGAGCCCAAACACACCCATTCATTTACGTATTATCTGTGGCTATTTTCATGCTACAACGGCAGAGCTGAGTAGTTATGACAGAGACTAACTGACCTGTAAAGCCTAAAATATTTACTATTTGACCCTTCTCAGAAAAAGCTTTTTGGCCCCTGTTAAGATCATCAACCCGGAGCAGAGAAAAGAGACGAGAAATCTAAATGAAAGCACAATCTGAATAAAGTTGATTACAAGTTACATCTAAAGCCAACAATTATAATAGAGTGTAACAGTGCAACACATTTGTCATACATAGAAAATGTCTTTTCTACCCATGAGGACTCTGCTCAGCCTCCAGTATTATAGTAGAAATACCGATAGAGCACTACAGAAACATTCACCTCACCTAAGAAGTCTAGGTAGTTGCTGGCATCAACTCAGCAGTATCATCAGAGTCAGGCCTTTTCTATCCATGACTCAGAGCCAAAGATGCCGAGATTCATAATTGTTCTTGTTGGTTGTAAGATGGATGCTGTGGCATCAACAATCATGTCCGTGTTCAAAGAAGGAAAAAGGCTCGTGCTCTCTGCCCATTACTTTCCACCTGGAAATGAGAGGCTTTCCCAGAGCCCCCCACCCCACCCCACCCCGCACCCCCTGACTCCTTCAGCAGATGTCTGCTTCCATTGCACAGTCAGACGAGTCATGAAGCCACCCCTACTGCCCATGAGGCCGGGAAAGCAAGTACTTTCCACTCTGCCCTCTGTGTGGGGATGTCACGAGAGTCAAGAGGATTGGAAATGGCTTTGGGGTAGCCACTCAACATTGTCTTCCACAGGCGTTTTTTCTCGTTTTAGGTGTATAGGCACAATGGAGCTAACCAATGAATATTTATTCAAGTGACTGAATATACAGGTAGTTATTCCCTTTCCTCCCTATCAGAGAAATTATATCTAGACAGAAACTGCAAAACTTTATCTAAGAATACTCCCAAGGATCTCTCAAGATGACATGGCTGAGAAACGAGCTGAGGTCAGGGTAGGTGGACCCTGTGGCTGAATGGCAGAGCAGGGATGCCTCAAACACAGACGGCACCTGGCCCGTTTGCTCACCCCACGGTTCTAACTGGATTGGCACAGGGCAAATTTATTGTCATCTTAGGAACAAGCTTTATCTTGGAGTTTTTGTTGAGGTTTACAGTGTTTGCCCTGTTTCCTATAGCAATGTGACCACACTTGCTTGTTGATAAACATTAAACTCGTCCCTTTAAACATACCAGTAAAATCATGATATAGGGTCATAATCATTAGGTTGAGTTAGTCTCACCTGCCTGTGAAATTAAATCACTCCTGTACTCCTGTTTTGTTTTTGGTTTTTTTTTTTTGGTTTTTTTTACCTTACTACTTACCTTCAAGCTTTGTATTTGTGATGTATATTCAAATTTCATTTATTATGAGAACCTCAAGGGTAGAAGAGTTGTTAGTTTGAAACCCATTGCATCAGTACTCTCTTAGAGACTTAATGCCATTGTTACAGCCACATGACCTTCCACTCTTTGTCTGTAAATTCACTCCTTGTGGCCAGATCTCACCTCCTACTTAAACAACCAGAGGAAAGAGAGTAGTCAGGGCTCTACAGGAATTTAGTTTTACCAGCAGTTTTTCCCTGATTCTGTTAGGATAATTATCAAACGCAAGAGGTTACTTGCCCCTTCAGGATCTAACCAGAAAAACAGAGCACTTAAGGTAATTACAACAGAGGGAGTTTAATGCAGGGAATGGCACAGGAGAGCTAGTGGGGGTGGTGAGGTTAACAACAGCAGGAAGCCTGTCTCCTCCCCTGAGTCAAAGGCCGGAGGTGGTGCCAACCAGAATCCAGGAGTCAGGCCACCTCATGGAAAGTAGAATCATGACCGCCTATGGGTTTGAGCTGGAGGGGTAGAGAGGAGACACAGCTGCTGCTGGAGTCCCATCGCACAGCTGAGGGAAGGGGCAGGCGAGCCTGATTCTCCACCCCCACACTCCATTCTCCTTCCAGCTCCTCCCATTGGCCAAACCTAACAGGGAGCCAGTTGACTTTGGAGCCTAGAAATGCAGCCTACAGGGGTCACCTCCCAACCACACTGAGCAGATCAGGAAGAAAACAAGGAATAGAATTGAAAACAAACAGAAAGCACAGAAGCCTCCCCACAGAGGAAAACCTACACTCTGGTCTCTGGTGATAATTATTAAGTTTTGTCTCTCTCGGCTATCTGACTTGACTTCTTTCCAGTGTTGGTTACGATGGTTAGGTCAACATGCTAACAAGTTTCACTGCATATCAATGGATGGTAAGCATTACTAGACTCTAGGAAATACAAAGAAATAGAAGACAGTATCACTGTCTATATGTAATCTACTCTTACATTTACAGGTAGACAGAGAAGACTTCTTGATGGAGGTAAATCCTAAAAAAGGAGTGTTTTAGGTAGAGGGACTAGCCAAAGAAGTGGGAGGAACAGTTTGCATGGCATATAGAACAGAGAATCTGGGAGAGCTTGGGCGACAGAGAAGAGAGTAGACAATTTTGCAGGACTAATAGAGGACTTTAAAAATTGACCCATAGAGAATACAGTAGACATTTCATCTGAAAAATGGTGATGAGTTCAGCAGATGCCAGAAAGAATATGAGGAAGCTCTCAACATAATCTAGTCACAAGGTGGGAACCAAGGGGTTGACTGGAAATAGGCACCATGGTGTAGTGGCTAAGAGCACAAGCGCTAAAGCTAGACTTCCTGGGTTCAAGTCTCATTTCTGCCACTTACTACCTCCTTCTCTAGAAGACAAAGATAATAATAGTACTTACCTTGCAGAAACATCAATTTTGCGCCTGACACATGACAAATGTTAGCTATTATTGAAATCATATTAGAGGATGAGCTTATCACGGAAGAAAGGGAGAAAGAGTAAAACGCCCTCGGGCAGCTTCAATATATATTTGGAACTGTTTGTAATCTAAATTATACTTAAAATCACTATGAATGCATAAACTCACTGCATGAATGAGTTCAGAGGAAGGAAAAACAGAGGACCCAGGACAGACAGAGGAGACAATAGAAGAAGCAGTCAGAAAAATAATAAGAGAATTCTGTGGGCCAACATATTAAAACCTCAGAGAATAATAAAGCCTTATAAAACAATGGTTGCTCAGCAGGATATTGGAAACCCTGGATGGATGTCTTCGTTCAGTTTGCTGAGTTGGTTCTCTGCTGGCTCTGGCCTAGGTATTACCATCATTTTTGCACGTTGCAGCATTTTAAATGGTGTTCCTGGAGTAAGAGCCGATCACAGTGTTGCATAAGTGCCTGTCATCAGTAAGCATTAGAAAACTAAGTGATACATTTTTCATCCACAGGGAGTTGAGTGTACATCTCTAAATCTTCCAAGGGGGCTCATTTGGCAATGACAAGAACACATTTTTTTTTCCATAGGGTACCAGATCCAATTAGCTGGTACCGATTTCCTTGTTTCACACTGGAGGCTGAAAACAGTAAGGACAGGGAGCTAAGGAAACAAAGCCATTGCCAACAGCCAAGTTGCTGCAAATGGCCTGTGGTCAGCCTGATATCACCTCTGGCTGAGGCTGCCCACGGGTGTGACACATGGTTTGGAGTGAATGGTGGAGTGCTAGCCTGGGGGTGGAGGTAAGGAAGAGAAATGGGAGGACAGATTCTCTGTAGAGTTTTGTCTGTTCCATTTCAATTACTGCTTAAAGTATGGATGTGCAGAACCCCATTTGGTGGCAGCTTGGTGAATGCACTTTCCTGTGTTTCTCTTTTAGTTGACAGTAGCAGATTAAAGTGTTAAGAGGGACAGAGGCCCCTCGGGATGCGGAAGGGGTTGTGATGTTACTAAGGAGATCAAAGAAGCTGGGTCTTGCAGGCCTGCCGGCTGTGTATCCTAGCAAGGGGAGGAGGGATATCATTTATTCTCCTTAAACACCTACAGTCCTTTATCTCTGTTCACCACATGAACCAACAATTAGTTGTTTGGAGAAGAACACTGTAATCACTAAGTTTCTCTTACATTTGGGGTGACCACATAATTTATCCTCCAAACCTATTAAAAGGGGATACAATGAATATTTTTGCTGGGACAGTAGCCCAAAAGTGGGTCTGTCACAGACTGATTGGAATTTATAATCATCCTACTTATAACTCATTTCAAAATCTTTTTAGTTCCTATAGCATAGTGGTTAATGGCACAGATTCTGGAGCCAGACTCACTAAGTTCAAATTCCAGCTCTGCTGGAAACTAGCTGTGCGACCTGGACAAGTCACTTAACTTCTCCACAGTTCAGTATCCTCATCCGTGAGATGAAGCATACTCATTGTTCCTATATCCACAGGTTGAACTACTAAGTGAGTTAACAAGCAGACGGACACTTAGGTAGACCATGGTGAGCTATTTGTTGTTCTTGTTATTTCAGACTCTCAAGGGTAAGAAGCTTTATCTTACAGACCTGATGCCTGCCTTCTCGCCCCATGCCTTGACATGGAGAGGCATTCAGCAAGGGTTTGTTGAGGGAATAAATTAGAAGAAAGAAGGAATGAATACAGGAAGAAAGGAATACAATTTTTTTATCTTTTCCCTTCATTGTTTTTTCTTGATTCTTTCTTCCATCACTATTTTTAGGTTACTTTGAAGCACAGAGACACTGATGTCCCCTCAAAGACTCTTTCAAATGCCGGTCCTAACACAGCCTGTACTATACCCTGGGATCCCTTGGTTTTGAGTTTTCTTGTCCTTACCCGACCTGAAACCAACACTGGCTACTCCTCACTGTCTGCTTTTCCACCTGCCTGCCTCTCCCAAGCTGTTAGACCTTGCTGGGGAAAGGTACATCTCGTCAATTAAAAGTCAATTAGTGCTGTTGCTACCACCTCAGTTAGGCCTATCAGCAATCCCTTTATTCATTCTCTGTCATATTCCCAAGGATATCCTCTTTCCGATCCCTCAAGTTCACAGCCCACTCAGCCACACCTCTCTCTCAGGAGCTGCCTGCTTTCTGCTTTATTGAGAGGAGATTTTCTGGCATGAACTCCTTCAACTTCCTCCTTCCACACCCATGTGATGTATAACCCCCCCCCCCCCGGTATCTCTTTGCCTATCTCAGAGGGGACAGTGCCCCATCCCCTTTCCAAAGCTAATTCTCTCTCTGCCATCACCCAAATCCGTCCCTCTCCCTTCCGGAGCCCTGCTCCATCAGTTATCCCACTCTATTTTCTTTTTCACAAGTCTCCTAAGTCCTTGCTTCCTTCATTTTAGATATAAATATGCTCGTGTATTTTCCTCTTCAAACAGCAAGAACATTTCTCTCATCTCCTTCTATTCATTACCAAACCTGTAAAAAGAATGATCTATACATTTTAGCCTCTTTCGTGCCTTTGCCATTTCTAAACCCTTTTAAAATGACTTCCCATACCACTAATTTGAAATTGTCCTTTCTTAAGTTACTACTGATAGTTCCCTAATTCCGATAAAAGGACTTTCTGGGTCCTTTTCCTCCTCAGTCCCCCTCATTGCAACATTATGTCATTGGTCACCATCTCTCTCATGAAAGCGTTCCTTGGTTTCCTTGACTTGGGTTAATCGTGGTTACCCTCTTGCCTCCCTAATTTGTCTTTGCCTCTTCCATCTCCCAACCGATCGTAGAGGTGCTTCCCCAATTTTCAGTTCTTCCCTTTATGCTCACAGAACTTCCTTGGTGATCTCAACCATTCTCGGGCCCTTGACTGTCTCCTCAGTGCAGATGGCCCTGGATCTATAATTTAGCCCAACAAATCTCCCATGCTACAGGTACACATTTCCAGGATTCGGCTGGACTTCCCCACTTACTAAAAGCTAGACTCTTCTCAACACATTCTTCCAAACCAACTCTACCTCCTGGGTTTCCTGTCTCTGATAATAGCATCTCCATCTTCCCATCCCATCCCCAAGCCTTCAAAGTTCAAATAATTTTTACCAGGTCGGACAATTAAGTTCACAAATTCACCCTAGAAAAAGTGCTACATACCTCATTGCTGAATATCACTATGGCCACCTTCGAAGTACTCCCCTTGGGAAGCTATGCACTGACGCCAGCACTTAGTCCACCCTTCAAAGCAAGTTTGAAACTCTTTTTCTGGAATAGCCATCAGAGCTGTTGTTGTATTATCCTTGATGTCCTGAATGTCTTCAAAATATTTTCCTTTCAATATTTCCTTTATCTTTGGGTAAAGAATTCATTGGGGGCCAGATCAGGTGAGTAGGGAGGGTGTTCCAATACAGTTATTTGTTTACTGGCTAAAAACTCCCTCACAGACAGTGCCGTGTGAGCTGGTGCATTGTCGTGATGCAAGAGCCATGAATTGTTGGCAAAAAATTCAGGTCGTCTGTTTCTCACAGCCTTTTCAGCACTTCCAGAGAGTAAACTTGGTTAACTGTTTGTCCAGTTGGTACAAATTCCTAATGAATAATCCCTCTGATATCAAAAAAAAAACATTGTTGCAATAAGTTCACGAACTTAATTGTCAGATCTTGTATGTCTCCTTCATCTAACAAGTCTCCCAAATTGCATCGGTTCTGCCTCTACCGCTCTCAAATCCATCACTTCCTTTCCATAATCACTGCCATTATCCAGGATGTCACCTTTTATCTCAAATATCACAATAGCCTTCTAACTGCTCCTATTTCTTCCAGTCTATTCTTCCAGCTTATCTTGAATCTTCATCCATCACTCCCTTTCCTAATAATGCTTTATAGACTACAGATAAAGGTCCAAACTCCACAATCTGGGCCCTCTTATTTTCCTAGATGTAATTCCTACTATAGGTGTCCACAAATACTGCTCTCCAGCCAATCCAGACTCCACCTTTCAGGGTAAGGCCTACACATCCTACCTCTAAGTCACGTCTTCTTTCTTGTATCAGGTTCCTAGGGCTTCCATAACAAAACACCACAAAATGGGTGGTTTAAAACAACAAAAATGTATTCTCTCACAGTTCGGGAGGCTAGAAATTTGAAATCAAGATGTTGGTGGTGCCATGTTCTCTCTGAAGGCCCTCGGGAAAGAATCCTTCCTTGACTCTTCTAACTTCTGATGGTTGCTAGCAATCCTTGATGTTCCTTTAGCTTGTAAATTCATCACTCAAATATCTGCCTCCATCTTCACGTGGTCTTCTCCCCTGGGTATCTGTGTCCAAATTTCCCTCTTCTTAGGACACCAGTCATTGAATGAGGCCAGCCCAAATCTAGTACAATTTTTTCTTAAGTCGATTACATCTGCACACCCTATTTCCAAGTGAAGTCATGTTCACAGCTTCTGGTGATTAAAACTTCAACATTTCTCTTTGGGGACACAATTCAACCCACAACACTTCTCTTCACTGATGATTTCTCCCTCCATCCAACTCTATCTGTCAGAATCCTTCCATTGCTCCAGAGCCTGGTTGATTTTCACCTGTCATGAAGTTGCTCATAAGTCCCCTTCAGCCCCTCCCTCGAAGTAACACAATAATATTTTGCCCCTATTATAGGCGCCTATTTCTGCACATCACTTGGCTGCTAAATTCTAAACCCTTCAAGATATAGAACACATACATCATTCATCTTTGTATCACTCAAAATGCCAAGCAGAGTGCCTTTTGCTCATGAACTCACCTCATTAAATCAAATTTTAAAAAATTCCTTATAGATCTTAAATTTTGACCATGCCTATATTTTTGTCACTAAAAGTAATTTCTCACTTTCATCAGTAAATCTAAATGTTGGCCATGTTCAAAGAATTTCAATCTAGACTTACTTTTACATTGCAGTGTTTCAACATTAATAACACATCTCTTTTTTTAAAAAACTATAAATTGCTTTCCATAGGTCATTTTTCTATGCATCGATTTCTTCCTTGGATTATTTTGAAGTTAATATTGCAGGTGCCCTGAATTCTGTGGGAATCTAATCATCTGGCATTCATAAGCCACATCAGGGAGTGGCCCAGGGAGGCCAGCTTAAACCTTCACCTTCAGCCTGATAGGCAGTAGCACATGGAGAACTGAGTCAGCCTAGTCAAACATGTGTTCCTTCTGGCCCAACTTTTATGTTTTAAATATTTAAGTTATTTTTCTTTTTTTTTTTTTTTTTTTTTGAGGACAGTGTCAGTGGCCCTCATATGTGGATCCCGAACTGGAGTCACTGGCATCCCAAACCAGCGCTTAACCACCACGCCACTTGGCCGGCCTGAGTAATTCTTTATTGTAAGGTTGTTGTAACTAGTATGGTGTTCCAAGTCCCATATTAATTTCTTTTTGATTCCTACGGATTTTAACTTGAAAAAAGATGGAGTAACCCCTGTATCTTAATTATAGTAGGTATCTGTTATCGTTTTTTCATCTAGAGCTGCCTTGTGTATATATATAATATATAATGTATATATTATATATAATGTGTATATATGTGTATATAATATGTATATATTATATGTAATGTGTATATATCATATACACACACATACATATATGTATATATATACATACCAGAGGTGCCAAAGAAATTGTATACAAGTGGACAACACCTCAGTCAGCGTTGCTCAAGCAGTAGTTCACCGTAATCAAAAGTGATTACGAGCACCTCTTGTAATTTCAGAAGTCAAAAGTGACTTGTATTCATCTTTTGTTATCGGTACATATTGAGTATTACAATTTTAATAGTTTTTTTTTCCTTTCTTAAAATATGTATACATATTTTTGGCACCCTCTGTATATAGACATAAATATTATCTATTTTCGCGCACGCGCGTGTGTGTGTGTGTGTGTATTTGTATATATATTCATGAGATGGCTGGAATCTTATTAATCTCCTAAATAGATTGAGCACATGCCCAGCGAGAGCATTCAGACTCGGGGTTTTTAGTCAGGGACATGGTTCTCTTTTTTAATGCGTATTTGAGACTGACAGACAGAATTACCAGGATCAGCAGTCATGGGGAGAAAAGGAAAAACAAGTGAAACGGTAGATTGAAATGGTGTTTAAGGGCCAGTTTCTCTGCGTGTACTCACTCTACAAAAAGGGTCCTAGGGGCCGTGGGGAAACAGGCAACCTCCAGGCTGTGAGCTAATGCCACTCGGGCACCACCACTGTTTGTGTTAGCTGCACAGCCCTAGGAGAGACCTGGGAAAGCTAGCTTGAATTCCAATGAATATTTACAATTACACTGCTCCAGAGCCAAATGCAGTCACAGCGCCCCAGACTACAGGTTTTATGCATCAAAAGAAAATGAGAGGAGAGCCGCAAAAATGGAGTTGCCTTTAGAGGGACTTACAAACACAGATCTCACTGCTTGTGGCAGAACGAAAATGCTTTATTTCTGATAGGAGCAATTTATTCTTCAGACACCTTCCTTGATAGTAGAAAGCGCCTGACTGGGTTTTGAAGTGAGAATGTCTTCCATAGATGATTTTTAATTTCGAGCAAGAGAAAGGCATGGAAGGAATTGTATTGCATAATTTTTATTTTGTTTTCTAACAGAAGACCCTAGAGAGGAGTGAGAAAATCCCTAAGCCCGTCACAAACCCCCTCTCTTCTTTCAGTTTGTGTTTTTATCTTGTTCTCATAGATTGTCATCCTTCATAGGACAGCCCTGGGAAAAGCTGCCACCATTTTGTGTCCCCAGGTTAAAGCCTTTAAGTAATTGATTGCCAGTAATGCATGCAACCCTTTCACTCATTTTTTTTCTCATGAGCTGTTGATCCACATCAAAGATCTGGAGAGAACTGGGTGGGAAAAATTAGTCAGAGCTGCTTGGACCCTGGGAGGCAATTTTTCACTTTCAGAGGTGCCAGAGTAGATGAAATTGAATGTTTTCAAAGGACTCCATCAGAACCGTTTTTGTGGTTTGGCTGACTAATCTGTTGGACTAGTAAGATTTATATTAGATTACTATTTGCTAGTAGCCTTGGTTGCTGCACTAAGCAGAAGTCCGCTCTACTCCCCAGCCATACTTTTACCCACTGATTAGTTCATCTTCTCCAGTTAAGATGCTGCTGACTCTGGGTGGTGAACACACAATGCTATGTATAGACGATGTAAAAAAAAAAAAAAAAAAAAGATGCTACTGTCTCCTATTCATTTACCTGCCTGCTCACCCTTCCTACCACAAATCCACATATCCTCTCACATGTCTATCCATCAGCTTGCTCGTATATACCCAAGCTTGGAGCAAAGAGAGGGAACAGTCGTGACTGTATTTGTGTGACTGTCCATTGGTAAATCTGAAAGAGCATGTTTCATTCTCAAATTCTCAGGGGAAATGCCAAACCACTGGGGAAAAGGAGAAGCTTTAGGTCCTCATAACCTCCGCCAGCCTTCCCCTATTCTGTGTGGTAGATGAGTCATATTTTGTCAGTCATACATACGTGCTATGCAAACACAGCTTCAGGGTACTTCTCCTTTCAAGTAGATTGCTGCCTCTAAACTCCTCCTTTCAGGAAATCTGTATCCACTATAGTTAAGTTATTTAGTAAGTCCCTACTGTATATAGAGCAGCAAATGATCTATGAGTGTGCAATACATGTGTAAATATTTGTTGTAAAAACCTATGGATGTAGTATTGCTAAGTGTAGGGCAAAGAATCACCCTAAAATAACGTGATTGATTAATTGACTCGTTATGGTCAAAGGAGTATTATACTTGAGCTTGGAGACCACAGGAGGCTACGCATTCGTTTTAACAGAACTGCTGCTGCTCAGAACATTTGAGTCTCCTCTTCTGGAAGTGCCCATTACAAATTTTAATGTAGGCAAAGAAATTGAATAGACATTTTCCCAAGAATGTGTACAAATGGGCAACAGGCACATGGAAAGATGCTTACCATCATTAGTCTTTAGGGAAATGAAATAAAAAAACACAAGGAGATATTACTTCACACCCATAGAATGGCAATCATTTTTCAAAAAGTGGAAAATAATAAGAATTGGAAAAGAGATGGAGAAACTGGGACCCTCATACATCACTGATGAGAATGTGAAATAGGGTAGATGCTGTGGAAAACAGTTGGGCAGTTCCTCCAAAAGTTAAACATACAATTACTATAAGACCTAGTAATACTCCTAGGTATATGCTCAAAAGAATTGAAAACAGGTGTTCGAACAAAAACTGGTATATAAATGCTTCTATCAACTCAATTCACAATAACCAAAAAGAGGAAATAACCCAAATATCCATCAATGGATTCATGAATATAACAATATGTGGTATATCCTCACAATGGACTATTATTCATCCATTAAAAGAAATGATACAGCATAGATGAACCATGAAAACATTATGTTAAGAACCCAGTCACAAGGACCACACATTATGATTCCTTTTATCTGAAGTGTCCAGAATAGGCAAATCTGTAGAAACAGAAAATAGATTAGTGGTTGCTTAAGGCTAGGGAGCATGGGGCAGGGAGTGGGAGGGAAATAGTCGGTGATCGCTAACGTGTACATGGTTTCTCTTTGTGGTAATGAAAATATTTTTAAATTACCTGTGATGAGGGTTGTACATATCTGTGCATATACTAAAAATCAATTAATTGTACATTTTAAATTAGTAAATTTTATGTATGTAAATCATTTCCCAGTAAACCTGTTTTATAAAACAGGAAAAGTGACTTATAAGCCATACTAAAAAAAATTATTAACCCATTACATTATGGTCCTACCCAATATTTTTAGATAAAGTATATTGTTATCCAGCTTGTGACTTACTTATTTCAGAAGCTTTGTTCCAACTGACTTTTAGCTATTTTTAGAAATCCCATCTACTGTCAAGTGGTGAACATTTGCTGACAACGATAATATCCAAAATAAGAGAGAACTGCCCAGAGAAGAGGTCCCAAAATTTTTACTAGTATCTGTTAAATAAATGGATTATCTCTTTAGATAACTTCAGAAAGGGCAATTCTCATTTGGAGCTATAAATTATGATATATGTTTTTAAAAAAGTCATACTTCACATATCTATGTGTATATTGGTATGTGCATATAATTTGGAAAATGTAAAATTTACTGTGTGTGTGTGTGTGTGTGTGTGTGTGTGTACACAATCTTTGGTTTCTTTCAGGAAAATAGAGGAAATGGAAATAATTTTTTTTCTGCTTATTCATTCAACAGATATTTATTGGGCTCTTTATTTATAGTACAAAAATCACAAACAGATTTTTCAGGTAAATTCCTTAGCTGATTAAGTGGGGATAATCCAGATTTTTTTGTAAATTCCAGAATTAAGACCAGAGAATAGAGACTAAATAATACATCAGTGCTTAAGAGCAAACTTTGTATGCTAGTGAACAAAGACTAGTGCTCCCCTGAAGAAGTTCTTTGACAAATATTTTTTAAAACTCCTAAAAGTGCCTTGACCAGCAGAATATTCAAAGGTGATATAACTAATTGTCTTGGCAATAACTTATGGACAGTTGCTATTAACCTACAAAGAGGAATCCATCTTCAGTTCTTCCTGTAGTTTCAGGCCCTCCAACACTAAGTACTCTAACTTTTATTAAAATGGCTCCTGTTGCCCTATTAACTCATGACAACTGAATAATAATACAACGGGAGAGGATATTATAGGTGTTGGTGGCTACTTTGAAATCCTGTCCGCTGTGCTAATGATCTATGGGTAAAAGAAGTCACTTGTATATTTCTATAGAATTATTTTAGTTTTTTGTCATTTTTCCCCTCTGCTAAAAATGTACTAAGTAAGTAAAGTCATAATAACTAGATAACTAATTGCCTCCCCCACTGATGTTCAACTTCAGATTTGAGAGGAAACTTAGCCAAAAAATGATTTCTGTGAACTCAAGTGAAACTCTAATGATACCGCCACATAAGAGAAAAACTGCCACCATCACATAAAAAAAGTTAACGCAGAGCAGATTGATATCTAAGAGAGGCCCTTTCAACCCTGCAGGCAATGGTGTTTTCAAAAGTTTGCAAGCCAACCATTTTATCTGGTATTGTTTGAATGTTCACATGTCCCCCCAGAAGGATAAACGGCATTTTTTTTTTCTAACCTTGAAATAGACACTCAATGAAAATAGGAAATAATGAGATTTTCCTGTACATTTCTGCTAATAATATATCAACCCTCACTGATGAATCTCCACCCCAACTTCCAAAACTATTAGTTTGCAATGGTGATAGTGTAGCTTTTATTGTTTAGAATATATATATAATTTATTTACAAAGTTAAAATCTACTTGGATTTCTACCTCTGGGTGATTACTGATCAATTATATCACCCTTTTATGTTTATATGTACATTATAAAATAGATATAAAATACACAAAATGATACCTAGAGGAATAAAGGAACCAACATCTGTTGCAAACATACCACATGCCAGACATTGTACTTGATATTTCATTTTAATCCTCAAAATAACTGTGTACATTCAATGAGATTTCCATTTTACAGACAAGGGGAAGTTCAGAGTCGCTCAACCTGTGATCTCTGATAAATGGTGGTACAAGGATTCAAAACAAAGTGGGAAGCCAAAATCCTTATAATGTCCAAGGCCCTGCATTCATAATCCCTCCACCCCTTACATCCTGTATCTCATTTTCTAGTATCTCTCTCCCTCACTCTCCTCCAACCCCACACATCTGCTTCCACCTCAGGGCCTTTGCACTGGCTGTTCCTTCTGCCTGAAGCCCCCTCCCCCATATCTAAATGTCTCATTTCCTAACCTTCTCATATCTTGACTCAAATGTCATCTTCTAAGTGAAGCTTCTCTTGATCACAACCCACTCCCAATCTTTCTTACCCTGCTGCTTTCTTTTCCTGTAGCACTTTTCGCCCTCCAATGTTACCTTTGTTATGTGTTCCCCTGCTAGACTGTATGCGCCACTAAGACATAGATTTTTGCCCTTTTTGGTTTTTGATGCTTCCTCAGCAACTAGAGCTGCGCCTAACGCATAGTAGTGTCCCATTAAGTATTTGCTGACCTCATAAGGGAAAGCCTGATTACTCCATAGCCTTGCTAGTGGCCCCAGTCCTGAGCATACGGAGATATTTTTAAATATTATTCATCTAAATCTCTCCTTCTGCTCCCCAGTTTCTCCCATTTCACCCAACAGTGGGGAACAAACCCTTCCCTCAACTATTCGGCTTGTGTCTATGTGATAGGGAGTGGCAGAGGGCATTTCTCTTGTCTGTGGAGCTGTGGGAATCTGACCTAGGTTCTGTGTATGTGTGTAAGGGGCTAGATCTACCATCCTAATTTCCCAGGTGGGAGAGTGATAACTCTCTCTGCTGGCCACCCCACAAGCTTAGTGAGTCAGCCGTGGTGCTAGGCAGCATGGAGGCTGACCTAGGGGAGAGAAAGGAGCTCCTTCCTTCTCTGCCCACTTGCAGCCTCCTAGGCCCAGAGAAGAGGCCCGTGCTCTATTTAGCATTTGCAGTCTTGAGAGATGAAAAATAAATCTGAGCTTGGATTACCTTTCTAGATGGCTAAAATTCTGAATTTCATAATGAACAGTCACAAGGCCTAGTGGATTATGTGATTTGCTCTCACCACTGGGTATTTGTTGAAATTTAACATGAAACTAATTCATCTTTGAAAACCATCTTAAACTTTCTAATAACCCATAAGCCTGTTGGAATAAAGGCAATGGCAGAAAACAGTTTCTTATCATTTCTCTGGTGTAGTTCTTTGTAGGTCTTAAATGAACTTACTTTTTTTACTGTATTAAAAAAATGTTTTTGGCTGACTCAGTATATAATAAGGAAAAATGGCTGGATACAAGAACTTGTGACCAGTTAACTAAGTAAATAAATAAAGCACAAGCCATCTATCTCCCTCCAGAGTTTTTTCAATGTGTGTGTGCATACATGTGTTTGCGTGTATGCATATATACATGAAGGAAATTCAGTAAGTTGTTATTTCTGGAATTGTAAGATTCAGGGTGATTTTTATTTTCTTTATATGTCTGCATATGTTTCATATTTTCTACCATTATGTGTATTATTTATATAGCTATAAGAGCAATTCATTTTATCAGTAACACTGAGAAATTTTTCATCATTTTCTTTGAAGATCTATAGAAGGTATTCCCTATATTCATTATGTTGCTTTGGATCTATTTGTTTTTTCTAAAGGCCTACCATGATATTAAAAGCAATAAAACTGTTTTATTAATTAAAAGACACTTTAAGACTTTTCTACACTAATGAATATTTTTTAACACCATAAAATCTTTTTTTCAGTGATTTTTTTTTTTTCCTCTGAGAGCTAATGAAAACACATACCCACATACAAAGTTTAAACTTTGGAGAATGGATGCATAGCAAATGTTCCTCCCTCCATCTCCCACCTCTCCATACATTCATCTACTTCATCTTTTTTTTTTTTGCTTAGTGTATTTACCAGAGGTCTGGAGGTGACATCTAAACTACTTGTATCCTCAGCTTACAGATGGAGAAAACGAAGACCCAGCTGGGACAGGCACCTACTTTCTGTAATGAAGGCATCTAATACTTGCAAGCCCAGGCTTTCTGAGAGGTAAACCACATACCTAATCCTCCCTAGTAGGTTCCAGAAAGAACATGGATGAAACTTCTCTTACTCTTTTTTTTTCCTTATACAAATTTAACACTTTGATCACTTATAACCAAAAAGCAGTATTTAAAGAAACATCATGGGTCACTTTTATTATGTACAGCTCAGTTAGCAAGATACCACCTTGAGTAGCTATTTAAAGGAATCACACTTCAAAAGATAATTGACCTAAATTCTCCTTCCTGCTCTGCATCCAGGGTGAGTCTTGCCCATGTGCAGCCCTCCCCTGCATCTCACACATGGAAGAGATACAGTAGTGTCCTGGGGAGCATGAGAATCTAGGCCAATGTGATTAAAACTAATTCAAACATTATTTTAATGTCTGTGTTTAGTTTTCTAAAAATCCTCAACTTCAGTGGGCGCCTAAGGGCTGACAGCTCCACTCTGGAATGAATCAGAAGTTGATTTATAGAGAAGAACACTTTAAAGTGATTACACCTGCTCTGGCCCCATCTGGTTGGGGTATGATGAAATGGAGTTCTAAGTCTCTGCTTTCAAAGTATTTGTTGCCATTTGAATGCTGAACAAAATTACAAAAATACACATATCTAAAAGAAAAAACCGTACCATCGAATCGCCTAATGTTACCTAATTTCTTTTGTTAATCTCGTAAAGAACACCAGTATAAGAACTTTTTTTGGCAGGTGTTCACTAATTCAGTCACGTTACCTGGTGATGTTCTCATTCCAAGTCCATTTCATTGCTTTGCCCCAATATTGTATTTTAACTTGTACAGGTAAATGATACCTGCTGGTAATATTCTTAAGATAATTGTGCAATCAGTTAAAGTTCTTTAGAACCTACAGGGACACTAATGGAATGTTTTAAATATACAGCACATCTACTGGTTATAGAAATCCTGTTGGCCTTAACTAACCCTTGTTCCAAACATCTTGGGAACAAAATGGAATCAACAAACATCTTTGGTACATGGTCTTCCTGGAATGTTTTTGTGCCTTTCTCCCATTATTTGGAAAATTATAGTGTTGCTATCATCTTAGAACACTTCCAGGAGCAGACTTGGCATGAAGTTCTGCTTCATTTATAGAGCCATATGTTATATATCACAGCTTTCTGATCAATACACAGTGGACCAGGGCAGATGTTAAATTAAGATGGCGAATTTTTGTATTACCTAAGGTTGTGTGCTAGCAAAGAGAGGCGTGGGAACCAAATTTCTAACTAATAGTCATATTTCTGATATGTGTCATTGTATTAGCAAGTGGTTCTTATTGTGTGCTCCTCAAACAAAACCATGGCCATTGCCCTTTAAATTATAAAATTAAACAGGATAAAAAATAAATAAAAAGGGATATACACTAAACCTCTAATATATAAAGAGTGGAGAAGGCAAACAGAAGATGAAATAGGGAAATGCCTAGTGGAAGGAAACAAAATCAAGTTCCTTGGAGCCTGAGATTATATGAATATGAGCAAAAAGTCATGGAAGTCATTTAATAATGAGGTCAAGAATGCTGAATAATTTAACATACCCTTGGATCTTGATTTGTGATTGTTCAAAACTAATGTTTCACAAGCCACATTGCATCTTGTCACAGAGTCCTATTTCTCCCAAGATAATGCCCAAGTATTAATGGACCCAATTTATGGAAATTACCTAATTGGCCGCAATCACTTTAACTTGAACATGACATTTTGGACTGTTCTGTAGTCACAAGGGTAAGTTAGAAGCTTAAGCAGCAGACTTGCTTTTTGTGATAATTGTAGCTGAAGCTTGTGTTATCACCGAAGCTTATTATTTTGTAAGTTGTGCACTCAGCTTTTTGTAAAAATGGTGCTATAAGGAAAAATCCCTGAGGAGGCTTCTTTTCTCTGCTGGTTCTTCTGACACTCCCAGATGAGGATGACCAAACAAAATGCTACGTGATTGTGTTTAAGTACACTTAACTACACACACCCTAGTAAAATACCTTAGTGCCATGAATTAAACAGTTCCCTAAGTCTCTGTATTCTCTAAGTTTCATGCTCCATCAGCTAACCCATTACTGCTATTGAATGACATTCGTGAAGGGCACTGTTTCTGTCTTAGGACAATTGTGTACCTACCTCATCGGACAGATGAGGATTAAGAAGTCTGCTTCCTGCTGCCATTATCATTGGCCTCTGTTTTGTTCCTGACAGTAGGAGGGCATCAAACAGTGGACATCTTTCTCTTGTTAGTAATTCTTTGTATTTCTATAACGCCTTATAGTTTCAGGAGGACATGTCTTCCTCTGTCCCTCTCTTGTTCCCTTCCTTCCATATTGATTGAGTGCATAAGATGATCCAAGTGCTGGGCTGGACACTAAAGATACAAAAATAAATGAAATATAGTCTCTGCCCTCAAGGAGCTCCCCAGGTAAGAAAGGGAGAAAAAGGAATAATTAATCATAATCCTATGTGATGAGTGCTCTAACCACGTGTACTACAGAAAATGCCAAGAAATCAGAAAGCCTCACAGAGAAAGTAACTTTGGGGCCAGATCGTAAAAGATGAACTGGAGTTTACAGCTGGGGTTTGTTTACAACTGGAGAACGGGGAGTGATGATGGGGACTGGGGAAGTGGTTGCCTCAAGCAGATGGGATGGCTGGTGTGCGGACATCAAGGTGTGAAATATGTGGCTGAGGTGGCAGGTGAAGCCAGATCAGAAAGGACTTTATGTGCCTTTGAAAACAATAGAAAAAATATAAATTGGTTTGTGCCCCCTGGTTCCTGCCACAGAGATCCTAAGCCCCTTGGGATTTCCTGGCTGATAGGGGTGTCTTTTGTTGTAAATGAGGCAGCTCTTGGTGGGTTGTTGGATAGCTTCAGGATAGTCCCCAGAAAGACTGAACTATGATTAGAAGCTTGGAACTTTCAGCCTCACCCCACCCCCCATCCTCTGGGAAGGGGAGAGGGGATGGAAACTGAGTTAGTTACCAGTGATGGCTACGTGATGAAGCCTCCGTAAAACCCTGAGAACTATGGGGTTCAGATTGCTTCTGAGTTGATGATCACATCTATGTGCCAGGAGAATGGCGCACCCCAACTCCATGGGAACAGAATCTCCTGTGTTCAGAACCTTTCCAGACATCACCCGATGTATCTCTTCATCTGGGTATTCATCTGTATCCTTTATTAAAAATAAACTCATGTTCCCCTGAGTTCTATGAGCTGTTCTAGCAAACGATGGAACCCCAGGAAGGAGGTCATCAGAACCTTCTATTTGTAGCCAAGTCAAACAGAAGTTGGGGTAGGGAGGAACCTGAGGACCAATTACTTGTGATTGGTGTCTGAAGTGGGGAGCAGTCTTTGGGAATGAGCCCTTAACCTGTGGGGTCTGTGCTAACTCTGGTTACTGTCAGGATTGAATTAAATTGTAGGGCACCCAACTAGTGTCAGAGAATTGTCTGATGTGGAAAAAACCCACACTTCTAGTGTCAAAAGAGTTTAAGAGTTATGAGTGTGTGAGTAAAGGAAACCACAGGAGCGATTTCCCAGACAGCCTGTCCAGGTGTCTGGATGACTTACCTTGGGCTTAGGATACACATAGCCTATTTGACACTTCTCCAGGCAGCGATAGTTTGATATTTATGCTATTGTCCTTTCAGCAACAGTCCATTACCATACACTGTTCATCTATTTTTTACAGGCACTGGGTGTATTAACTAGTGAAAGCTAATGTGGGACACTGTAGTCCCCTCTCACCCAGTAAGCATCAGTGTCCCAGTCTGCAAACAGTCCTACTCAGCGAGCATCCAGCAACACTCGCTGGAGCTGAGTGGCTTTTGCAATGGCAGTGTGTATTCCGCCATGATCTCTCCTTCTACAGTTTATTTTTACTCTGGGAAGCAGTTTCGATCCATATGGCTAACAACAGGTATGCAAGTGCCAGTGCTGGAGCAAAGAATTAAAGAGTATCATGCTGGGTGTTCAAATACAAGTGTAACAGCACCTAGAGTGAGTTTTAAGGAAACAGTGGATGAGAGAGAGAGCAGTTCTCAGCACACAGCTAGAGATAGGCTGCAGTCAGACTTCAGGAAGAGCACCGTATGGAGCAGAGCATCCTGGGAGGACTGTACCATGCCTGTGGGAATCTGGCTGGAGGGACATTTCAACCTCCAGGAACCTGAGGGGAAAAGAGTGGCCATTGTCAGCCATTGCTGTGATGCAGGCAACACATCTATGCTGTCGGGACCCTGTGCAGCACTCATTCGGGTGGGGCACGGCTTTCCTGAAATGAGTGCACTGCCTGCACAAAAAAGTCTAAAAAGGGTATTCACAGCTTACTAGAGTATACCTCTGGAACCAAGCTATCTGGGTTCGAAACCCAACTCCACCACTGGCTAGCTGTATCACCTTGGATATTCAACCTTTCCACACCTCAGTTTCCCTGTCTATAAAATGGGAGTAATAGTACTATCAATCAAATGAGGTTGTTGTGAAAATAGAATAATACTTATAAAAAGCTTAGAACATGAAAAGGATAACTATTGCATTGTTTTGTACATCTGTGACTAATAATAATTTTAAAAAAAGCATAGGGAGAAAATAAATAAATATTTATTTCCTTTTATCATAAAAAAAAAAAAAGCTTAGAATGGTGCCTGGCACCTAGTAAATGCTTGAAGATAGTAACTATTATTAGTATTATTATTATCATCATCATTATTACTGTTATTATTGCTTCTTAGTTTTCTGTCTGTAAAATGAGGAAAATTGACTAAATGATCTCAGAAGTCCCTCCCAGTTCTAACACTATCTGAATAGGGTTTCACTGCCTGTGCCAATGTAACATGAAGAATAAGGAATAAGATGCAAAACCCGGAACAGGAACCCAGGCCTGCCAGCCCCTAATCCCACGCCCTGTGTGCCCTTTTATGGACGAAAACCTGACCAAAGCAGCACCTAGCTGGGCCCCTCGCTCCATAACCCCTGGCACCTTCACTGTCACAGAACCTCAGTCCACTCACTTGTTCTGTGTTAGTTCGTCCATTCTTCCGCAAATCAAGAAGGGATGTGGCCAGCCTGGGGATCCAAAGGCGATTTGTTGCATTGGAGGAAATGGAACTTCGCCCGGCATTAAATACCCTAAAGAATATTCCTCCCAGCACTTACGGCTCAAGCACCTGCTGCTGGTCCCCGGGCCATTAGATTGATCGCCCTGCTTTCCAACCAACACCATAGTCAGCTCACAGAAAAGCCAAGCCTTTGGATGTGGCCCTTTGTCTTAACTACCCTTGGCTCTTATTTTCTGTGGCCGGAATTCTAAAAAATAGTTTCCCCCCCCCCTTCTGGTGCAATTATGGCAATTCTGCAAATACTCAGTAAAAATAGAGGGAAGCAGGAAGAGGCAAGAAGGGAGGGGTAGGGGAGAGACTTCCAGCAAACTGACCCATCCTCTAGTGGTGAATTTTCCTACTGATTCTTTCCTGCACTTTTGAAACACACATGTAACAGAGACACTGGTCTCTCATTCCTGGGAATGAAGCTTTCCTCTTTTGTTTATTCTTTCTCATTTTTTCTTGTCTCTGTCCATTTAAATATTAGGATCATCACAACCCTTTTAACCACTAAAATATCTGTGCAGGTTTTCTATTTAATAGTATTTTGCATTTGACAGAACTGATTTCATCAGAGAAAGTTAAATGCGCTCATTTTAATTTGCAAAATTTCTTCCTCTTTTGATTTCTTCTACATTTGATTTTGAGCACACATTTAATAATTTCTGACGGTTTGTGTTTCAGCATCAGCTGCACATGCAGAATAGCCTCTCAGCAGTCTTAGAATTTGATTATGACCAAGGAACCACTATTCTATAAACACCGAAAATTGGAAATTAACTCTAGAGCTGTTTGTTAACGAAGTCGAAGCCTAACCTTTAGGGCTCATTAAAATTCCACCGATAAAAACTCGAGCGCTTGACTTTCTTTCATGAATCCATCCTTGTGTTAGGAGTGCTGGTGTGTGGAAATTGGTCTGAGCCCTCCCTTGGTCAGGTTTAGGCAGAGATTTTAAAGCTTACAGATTTCTCTTTCTCTCTACTATTCAGGTTATGTGTTGTGAATGCAGACAAATAGGAATGGGTCTCTGAATGTGTAACTGTTACTGAGCCAGTCCAACCAGGCCATCCTGCTGAATCTGTCTTCCTTCACCAATAAAGGAATGAAGTCAGTTAAGGGTAATTAAGAGGATCCAAAAGAGGGACATGTTTTCTGTACCTGATGGTAGAAATAAATATGATTCGGCGTGGGCGGGGGGGTGGGGGGAATGGCAGCTGGAGAGAGAAATGGCAAACCTCCAGGTTTGAGACACAATTGGTGGAATGCAATGAGCTGTTGTAATGAATCTATCTGGTAAGTGACAGTCAGTTAAAATACAACCATTCTTATCAAGAGATCCCTGCATGGTGACAGTAGCCACTGTCCCCTGCTAGCAGATAAGCCCTTCCAGACCCTCCCCAAGCTGCTGCGTGCATGTGCAGAACAGCTCGGTATATCTTTCTGAAAGAAGGATGCCATTGATGGCTCATAGCATCAATATTACTGTAGCTAAACAGATGGAAAATAATTGTTTATGGAATTTGTGTTTTAATCACATGAAAGTATTTGGCAGGGAGATCCACCTAAGTACACAATTCAAAGCCTGCCTTTGATCTGGGCCCCTTTGGGGCATTTTCCATGACTGATAAACTGCTCCTCTGAGTTCATAGGCAAATGATGAAAATGATAAAAAGGAAAAGAAAAAGAAGAAAGCCAGGCACCAGTCTCCCATTTGGGTATTTTGTCTCCTTGGAGAATCAGACAAGCTGGCCAGGCTTGCAGTCAGTCCTGCTGGCGACGCAGCACTCATCCCACCCAGTTACACACCCACGCAGGGCTCAGTATAAATGCCCTCATCTCTCACCTCCTTCTTCTCCACCTCCCTCCTCCCCTTTGCACCCAAACACACACACACACATGCTCGATGCGAGAATTCATACACTCTCTCTTTTCAAAGATTCCTACTGCCTTTTTACCTGGGCCACTTCAGATGCTTATAAAATATTTATCAATAATAGCCCTTATATATATTTTCCTCTTTCACCCGTCACACATTTATTGGTTAGCATTATCATGTGACATGATAGAAATCAGAAGCTTTCCTTTTAATGAAAATGAATGTTCTAATTGTGAAATATTGTGTCTTCTCAGTATTCTGCTGTAAATCAGGGCTATGTGCAGCCGGAGGCAAGACCGAGCCCCGTTACCTTGCCAGTTTCCCTCTTACCGCAGCCCAAAGGCAAGAATCTAGTGTAGAAAATGTGATAGCCACAAAAGAAAGGGTTCTGTAGATTCCCTTTTCAGAAGCACAGTCCCCCCTTTTCTCCTCTTGAGATGGGTGATCAGACACTTCCCTCCCTTCTTAGAATAAAGAGATCTGAGGAGGTTTTAAATTCTTGGATGGATTGTTTGTTTGTTTGTTTGTTTGTTTGGTGGATTTTTCCTTCTCATTCTTTCTCCTCTGCAGAACACAACTAGTAAATGATTGGATCTTTGACAGAACAAAGGTATTTTTGATGGGCTCTGTAATCTAGTGCACTAATGCGCCCAGTCCCCTCATTGTCTTGCTGTCTGATCCCATCCCTTCTGCCAGACAGTCACTGCGGGATGAGTCACTTTTAATGTCTGATAATCAAGGTGAATTTTCAAAAAGCTGCCATTTTGGAATTATGCACTATATCACAGTGTCAGGGACAAGAGGAGGAGGAAGGAGGAAGGAAAGGCTAAGATAGACACCTACTGCACATTCAGAGAACTGCAGGACACAGTCAGGACTGCCACATGAGATGTGTCTGGAGGGTCTAAATCGATCAAGGCGTCCATAATGAGAAGGAGACTGTGTTAATTATAAATTAAAAATAACTTCTATGATAATGAAGATTATATGCACAGGAGAAAACGTCTTAGTTAAAACAGACTGGAGGGATGGAATTAAGCACCAGCCATTTGGGGGTTTGCGTGCTATACCTACTGAATATAATGTGGTCCATTAAATAACCTAATACAAACTTACATAGGAAAAAGAATAGAAGTGAATTGCGCTGTCTCTGTGGGTCCTGTATTGTCTGCCATCCTTATTTAAAGCAACATCAGCTAAGGGAGTTTACCTAGCAGATGAATACAGTCTCCCCTCAACTTGGGAGACTAGATATTTCTGGAATCATTTAAAGGACTGAAACCTTTTTTCCCCCATGAAATAATGAGGGAGTTGTTGGAAACCCAGGTAAACAAAAGCCAATCAAATATTCTTGCAAGACTTCGACTATTCAAATACACTTTGGTCAGTGTCTTCTCCAAGGTAATTAACTAAACACACTGTTATGTATTGTGGCTCTGGGATTTTTTTTTTTTAATTGTTAGCCTTGTATTAAATAGTAGGGTAGTTGAAGGAAAAAAATGATATAAGAATAGCCTGATACTTCTGTTTATTATTCAGATAAGTGAGTGCCTATAAATAGAGCCAGGATGTTTTGACTAGGAAAATGCTGTCCTCATTATTGCTGGGGGGAGGCGGGGAGATGCTGGGGCGATTTAAAGCTGAAGCTTCAAAGCCTTGTCCTGCTTATAAAAGCACAAGGGTTTTCATGGCTGTTTCAGTGGCAGGTCAGAGTCTGCAGGTGTTTTATCTGTCCTGGGAGAGGGAGGTAATGGCATTTCTGAGAACGCTGTTTTGTAGCCATGATGAATGCTTACATGTTTCCTGGAACAGAGGTATTGAAATACCTGCATATCTTCTTTAACACAAGTTACGTTTACAGATTATTATACCTTGTTATTGTCTACTGACATTAATTAGTCCATTCTCTCCCCATTCTCCACCTCAGCCTTCACCACTGTCGCACACACACACACACACACACACACACACACACAGAGACTATACTAAACAGACAGTTGTAAAATAAGCAGAAAAAGAAGAAAATATGTAGCTACCATGTTGCTGTCCTCATCTAAACAAAAGAAGATTAGACATAAATAGAATATTTGAGATGAAAATGACCCCTTACAGATCTTTTGGTAAAATCCTAATGATACTGAAACAGCTAGAGAAGTGACTTGTCCTAGGACAGTCGGTCAGAGAGTGGCAGATTCCAGGCTGGGGTCCAGGTATCTAACCTGCAGGCTGGCGTGCTTTCTATGCAGCATGCTCTCTTCCCATTAAAAGAATCGGGTCTCTCTGCCGCTTGGCTAAACAGTGATTAATGCACAGATGTCACAATGGGAAAAAGAAAAGCCTGAGAAAGAGATAAGAATCATATATATTTTCAACCATGATACAAAGGAATAAAATAGAAAATGGTGTGGAATGAAGAAAAGCAAAATATTAATAGAACATTTATCTAATGAAACGATCTGCCTAGTCAGGAATTCTATTAGAAGGTAGAATTGTCCTTTTTTGAAAGAAAGTAGTAGAGACATTTGGAACTAACCAAGAAAGCAAACGCTGCTTACAAAAGTCACACTGTTTTATTTCCCTGTCTATATTTTTTCACCTGAAATATTAGAATAATTTAGTCATATTCAAGCATGGATTCTCACTGTAGTCATTGAGATGCTTGCTTCCTAGGCTCTGTAAATTAGTGACTCAGGTGAAACTAGGACTGAACCAGCATTCCCTTTTCTTCTAGAATCTAGGTCCTTAGACAGTAGAGCCTGCCTTGCTCTATAAGGACAGGTCTACCTGATGCGACCTGACAGGAATTTTTGCATCCATAATTTCCCTTTTGCTATGTTCTCTCTCCTGTTGGACTAATCCCTGTCTGAAATGTTCTGTCCATTTTTAGTGAAATACCTCCCTGGTGCCCATAGGACTCTGAAATACTGAACATGTGTATCCCCTATTTTAGGGGATGGATTTCCTTCACAAACACTTAATGACAATAGGAACGTTCTTGGAGGCACTAGGTGATAATAATGATAAGCCAGACATTGTTATAAACCAGAACATCCCAGTAACTCTGCTTGCTTTTCCTTCTAAAAGAAACTAAAGGAAGCCTTGTACTAAGAATTAAGAAGGAGAAATAAAATACATATTAATTGAAACTGTGTTTTGGCATGATAGAAAAGCTTTGGTAGATAAAGGAAGGAATCAAAAGATTATATATTGTATAAGAAACCTTAACAAACAAGAGGGAGGGTGAAGATGCGGTCAAAAGACATGAAAGGGTTAAAAAAAACAAATTGTGATTCCTTCAAGTATCAAAACAAGTAGGCTTTCGTATTCTCTCTGATCCAACGTTTTGCTTCTGGGAAAGAAAAAATTGAAGAACATGTGTCTGGCTGGTGGGATAAACACAGAAACACACTATCTGTTTTTGCTCTGGAGAGCTATCAGGAGAGTTCATGGGACTTCCATTTCAGTGGTACTGTTAGCAATGGGGTTTCTCAACCTCAGCACTATTATCATTTCAGACTGAATAATTCTTTGTTTTGAGGGGAGGGAGAAGGGTCAGGAAGGGGAGCTTTACTGTGTGGTTTAGGATGTGTAGCACCATTCCTGGCCTCTACTCACTAGATGCTAGTAACACTGCCCAGCTGTGACAACTAAAATGTCCTCAGACATTGCCAAATGGTCCCTGGGGAGCAAAATCACCTCGGGTTGAAAACCACTGGACTAGAGGGAATAGTTCTCATTTTGGAAAATAGGCTCAGTTTTAGGAACGATCTTTATTTATACAGTAAGGCCCACGTTTCTAACAATGTGTTCAAACATAGAGGCACTTCATAGTCCCTGGTGTTGCCCATGGACCGACTAATGACTGGTTCTCACACAGAACTCAGAGCTCAAGATACCTGTCATGGAGTCCAGAGGGAGGCATGTCTCAAAAAGGAATGAACAATTGGTTATTGACACATAGAGTTGACCAGGATCAAATAGATACAAAGCCAACTATGTTTTTGAAAGCAATGTACTGTCAATGAAACCTTTTGAAAGAAATTAAAGACCTAAATATATGGAAGGACATCCCATGGTCATAAAATTGGAAGATTTAATATTGTAAAGGTTTCAACACTTCCCAGAGCCACCACCCTAGATTTTGTTGTTGTTGTTGTTTTTAATATGACTATTTTAGATTAAAATGACCTTGGAGCTCCCAGTCTTCTATAGAAAGCAGGCTGAGCCACAATGGAGAGCATATTTTTTAATGCCATTTTCAGATGTGGCCAAGGAGGATAATGGAGGGAAAGGAGGACCTCTCGGAGCCTTGGAGAACAATACACTGAGAAGCTCCCCTAGGGAGCAGAACAAGAGTCCAATCAAGGAACAGTCCTAGGGGGCCTTTACCATGTAATCCTGCAAAGATTTCAGAATTGCTGTGAGTCAGTGGCTGCTGTATGATGTTCATTCTTTCCCTTTCTAAATGGGAGATTGTAGTTACCCTGCTCTTCCACCACTATATGTTGGGCATTTTGGGGCAAGTAAGGGCCTGTGAGTTCATTAGTATCTGGATCAAGAGGAGCCATCTGAGATCCAGTGCTTTGAGTTTGAAATGTGATTGTATGAGACTTGAGGGTGTCTTCTTTAAAGAAGAGATGATGGTATTATGCATATAAAAAGGGAGAGGAAATATTTGTCACCAAAGGAACAGGCTGTGTCAGATTTTTTTTTATTCTCCTTAATTATTTGCTGTCCTTTCTGAGGATATGGTTATACATACCACTCATTTTCATTTGATTTTCAGCACCCGTATGGATGACTGTCTCTTTTTTTTTTTTTAAGATTTTATTGGGGAATCAGGGAAGGGGAACACACAAGTTGCTGTCCATTTGTTCTTCAGTCTAGTTGCTTAGGATTATGTTTCACTGGCCCATGTTGGTATCGTCATTGCGCTCTTCCCGAATGAGGCAGATCAGTCGCCGGCCTCTGGGTGTCGCTCACCGCGGCTATTGGCAGCTCACGCTGGCTGCCAGCCACTCACTCTGGCTGCTGGCCACTCACTGTAGCCTATGGCAGCCCATTGCAGCAGGGGCTGCAGCCTACACCATCGCCGGGGCTCGCACAGCCCAGCTCCAGGTGGAGCTGTTGTTAGCTGTAGAAGGCAGTGTCACTGGCCCTCATACGTGGGATCTGAACCAGGACTGCTGACATCCCAAAACCAGCTCTTAACTAATGCGCCACTCAGCCGGCCCGGATGACTGTCTCTTTGACGATAGGTTTGGTCATACGACTTTCTTTTGCCAGTGGAATGTGGGTAGAAGTAATAGGTACAACTTCCCAGGAGAAGCTTAGTCATGTAATGGTTCAGTCATCATGTCTTCTGTCACTTTGTCCCACTGAAAGCATTTAATGGGCATCACCAAATCAATTCCCAGATTTCAGGAGAAGGACTGATGGCTACGTTCTTGATTAGGTTTTGGATGTGAAGCTTTTAAAAATCAGCTTTATTGCTCAAAACATTTTTCAATATTATCTTTTGTTGGTTGAAAATGAAAAATAATTGCATTTTTCAATCCCATTTACAAATCAGCAGGTTCTTTCTTGAGCTCCAATTTTCTTCTATTACCGTGTTAAATGTACCCAACAGAAACTAAAGCACACTAGAAACATACTGTTTTTTATCCCCTTCACCTAAATCCACAAGCTAATTAGGTGCATGATCTGCCTTTCTGGAAAAGCCAGACTTAAGCAATGCAATTTTTAAATTCAAAAACAGAGAAATAACAGAAAAAGACTTTGATAAAATCCAACACCCTTTTGTAATTTAAAAAAAAAAAACAACAACAACAACACTTAATAAACTAGGACTAAAAAGAAAACTCCTCGATCTGAAAAGGGCTAGCTACAAAACCCCGAAGCTAATATTATACTTAGTGGTAAACTACGAAATGCTTTTCCCCTAATATCAGGAACTAGACAAGCTGTCCATACTCACCACTTATATTCAACATTGTAATTGAGGTTTAGCCAGGGCAATTAGGCAAGAAAAAGAAATAAAAGGCATCTACATTGGAGTGGAAAAGTAAAACTAACTTTACCTTCGGATGATGTGATCTTGTTTATTGAAAAGCCAAAGCATTCCAAAAATAAAAAGCAGCTATTGCAACTAGTAAACAAGTTCAACAATGTTTCAGGACATGAGATGAATATATAAAAATCAATGGTATTGCTATACTCTAGCATTGAAAAATCCAAAAATTAAGTTAATAAAATTCCATTTATAACAATATGAAAAAGAATAAGATACTTGAAAACAAACTTCTGAACACTTAAGGCAAGTGGAGCTCATTTTTTTATTAATTCTTATTTGTGCTTTTTGTGGATCCCCGCTCCCCAGTGCTCACAAAATGTTTCTACTTGAATAAGAGTTTTGCTGAGCAGTCTCAGTTCAGGAATGGGGTGTTTTTAGGTGTTGTGTGTATAATTTTTGGTGGAGGGTGGTTATCCTAACAAAGACTTCTTAACCTATATCCTTACAAGTAAGAGGTTTATGTACATACTTGACTTAAGGGTAATTAGACCTCAGGTTTCCCTTTATTAACTTTCAGAAATGATTCACCTTAACCTTTTGGGAGTCTCTTTACCAATATAAATTGCTTTGTTACTTTTTTCTTTTCTTAAAACCATTCTAACTAATAGAGTTAATCACTGTCTTCTGTACAATATCTATACCTTGCACAAATTCCTATTTCTGCCTGTCTCCCACCATTTTGTAACTATTTGCATACATGTCTACCTGACACCACACCAAGAAAAGAAAGACAGCATTTTATTAACTTTGCATCCCCAACTCTTAAGACGTGTTCAATGCATGTTTGTCATCTTGAATTCCCATTTCCATAGGACTTCTGTTTTTCACCTGCTTGAAAGCTATCTCCCTGAAGTCCCTCTCCTCGAGACTCTGTATGTCCCTCAAATTACAGGCTGATATATAAATTAATACATATTTTCTCCATGCATTGTATCAATTTCCTTATTTCCAAAGTTACCACTAACCATCATTTCACCATTGGCTATAATGACAAACAGCCCATGATAATCACATTAAATGTGTCTTAGAATAAGGTTTCGGGCCGGCCGAGTGGCATGGTGGTTAAGAGCTGGCCTGGGATGCCAGCAGCCCCGGTTCGGATCCCACATATAAGGGCCAGTGACTCTGCCCTCTAAAAAAAAAAAAAAAAAAAAAAAGAATAAGGTTTCAAGGCACAGTATGAGGACAATTTGTCTGTGAACAAGATTTTAAAGGCAAAAAATAACAAACCTCTGTCCATCCTTTCTTTTCACTACCCCTGCTTTATCGATATTTCTTAGCCTTTTAACCTAAAACAATACTGGATCTGAGAGCTATCTTCAGTCTGCTGTTTAAGTATAGACTAGTCATGCCTTTTCAGACAGAGACAGCTGCCCTTTTATTTAGAATAAGGACAGCAGGAAGCCTGCATATAGCTCATACTTGATGGATATTTATTGTTCAGTACAGGCTAGAGGAACCTGGTCTGTCACTTGTGTTTCTATCACTGTGACTATCAGCCTATCAAATCAGACATTGTGATAATTGATTGAGATCTGGATGGGATGGAGGGACATTCTTATTGGTTGGTTGACTGAAATATCCATCACTAAACAATACAGTCAACATCATAGTCACAGCTTATATATTCTCTGATGAGAGTTTTTAATCTACACAGTTATTGTTTCTCTAGAGTTTGACATGAATCTCACTGGTTTGATAGGTATTTTCTCATAAAGATGCTCTCAACTTGACCTGACCAGAGATGGAAGTTTTCCAAGACCCAAACAGCCAAACTATTTTAGCCTTTGAAAGAAAGATGCAGATACATGAACATTAACAGATGAGTGTTTTCCCAAGTGTATCTTTTGTGAGAAAAGTCGTTGCCTAAATGGTGCTACTCAGTGTGGTTCATGGGCCAGTGCTAGTGTGTAAACTGTTAGTGGTTCATGATGAGACAAATACAAAAATTAAGAACGAGCATTTAGAAAAATTTTTAGCAGCTTGAGAGTACTTTTACGTCTGGATAATCTTACCATAAAAAACAGGCCTGCTATTTTGCATTTCTTTTACATTTTATTTTTCTAGCATTTCATAAAAATATTTGTCCATAATAACATAGATTTTTAAAAAAACTGCTTTTTTTCCATAGGTTGTTCAGCAAACACTAATTAATACCATATCTCATTTCGACTTCTTTGAGACTCTTATTTGCTTTATTCCAGTCTCCAAACTTCATTCCATTTTATACTCACCGCCATTTCTCCAAACATGCTAAACATAGATTGATTTTCCTTCTTTAACCTGTAGGAAGTAAGTGTGTTTAAGGCCTGAGGCACTGATTGCACCCTTGTTTAAAGCCCTTGGTATTTGAGGTTCATTGTGGTCATGAAACTGATGAAGTCCCCTTTTGGCCATCTTAACAATGCATTTATCATTTATGGGGGTAGAAAAGTTAGTTCCTGTCAGTTGTCACTATGGTGCCTAGACTTATCAAGCTGTAATGAGCTCAGTAAATGTTCTTTTCCCTGCCACATTCATGAAGACCACGTGGCCCTTGTGATGCTGGAGTGCACCTTAGTCCACCATGCCCTTCCAGCCTTATTAACCTCCCCGTCATCTCTGCATGATCCAATAAATGTCAGTTCTCCATGAGTATTATTCCAGGTGAACTGATATATTGTTCATTGTTATACTTCATTTGATTCTTCTGCTGAGCAGTCAACCTGTCTCCAGGAGAACTGTGTTTAACTGATTATGTCTTAACCTATGACATCATATTTTTTGAAGAACATGATTTGAAGGCATTGATATCTATTGCCATTTACAGCTTCTTTTCATTCAGATTGATTATATGTTCATGACAGGAACATGAGTGATGGAATGGAGAGTGCAAGACCAGGATCAAGGAGACCAGTGAGGAGGTTACTGCAGTAATCTAGGCAAGAAAAAACTAGGGGCTAACCCAGGATAGCGACAGTGGCAATGGAGAAGGGCGAGTGTGAGAAATGTTTAGGCAGGAGAACAACAAGATTTGGTGACTGATTAGACGTGGAGGGTAAGAATGAGGAAAAGTTGAAGATGACCCCCAAATTTTTGGCTCGGGGTAACTAAGTAGGTAGTGATGAGATAGGAAAATAGGAGGAAGAACAAGCTTGGAGAAATATGGGGACAGAAGAGATGATGGATTCAGCTTTGAGCATGCCATGTTTACTAATGTGACATCCAGGCAATTGAATATGGATCTGAAACTCAGGAGAAAAGTCTGGGTGACAGATTTGGATTTTTTTTGTAAGTCATGGATGAATAAGTAATTAAAACCATAAAACTAAATGAGAACATAGAGATGTGTAATATTTTTAAATGTCTTAGAGACATTTCGAGTTATTCAACTTCCCCTTAGAATTCAAGATTTTTAATGGTTATGGTTTATTTTCCATGTGATAAAATAGGATAATCTGTTTATGTCTTAGTAGTTTACCCATGGGCTTTATGGAATTCTATGAAAAGTGTAGTCCAGATTATCCAAATCACCCTCATCCAGCTCGTTCATCCAGTTAGTAAAACCACACAAATGTATGTATTCGGATTTTATGTGTCAGCCCATTTGATTTAATTCAATCATCACATGACTCCCTAAGAGATATCATTAAAACCCATTTGCAGATGAGAAAATAGACCCAGAGAAATTATGTGGATTGAAGTCACCATACTTTAAAGTCATCTTGTGTATCTCCAGCCATATAGTAAGACATACATTTGGACAGCACAATATTTAGGGCCCCACTCTGTACTGGTCACTGTAAAGGCTGATACCTTTGTCTGCCTCAACCAAATCAGGCACCCAAAAAATAGCCAATTTTTGTGGCTTAAAGATTGGCTCCTTTAACTCTACTATACCCCAAACCCAAATAGCAAACACTAAGGGCACAGGGGAGACAGTTCTGTTTCAAATGAATGTCTAACAATTTTTGCAATAAATCTTACCAAGAGTGCATCAGGAGGCCTAGAAACGTTCGTCCTTTTTAACCCAGTAACCCTGCTTTTATAAAACTGTCCTAAGGAAGTAGTCAGAGAGGCACCTGACATTCACCTGTTAAGTTTATTTATTTAACAAACATTTTTAGTGAGCAGACATTATGCTGGAAACTGGGAATATGACTGTCAACAAGAAACAGTCTCTGCCCTCTAAGAGCTCCCAGTCCAGACCATCAGGGGGATGTGGTACCTATAATGATGGAGAACTTGACTGGGTATCGTGAGAGTAGGGAAGAGGAAGATCTCAGCAGCACTGCTTCCTGAAGGAAGTGATGTGCAGGCTGAGTTGGATATGGGTGTTAGCCTTGGGAAAAAGGGAGGGAAGGATGTCCTGGACAGAAGCAATAACATAAACAAAGTGGTAAGAAGGACACACACCAGGGTCTTTCAGGAACAGACAGTTTGGAGATGTCATATACCGTTTCTGGGGCTTCGCTTTTACTCTGTGGGTCAGAGTTTCTTCCATTGTGTTCAGAGTAGCCCCGTGTTTCTCAGAGAAGCTTTAGGGGCCTTTGCCAACAGGAAGGTGGGCTGGGGCTGGGAGTTGGCTCAGACTCCGAACCCAGCACTGGCACAACCCGTGTTCCTGGGGAACTTTGGCTTAAGGTATTTAAAAGAAGGCTTCCACAGCTAAAAAGAAAGTTTGAAAACCTTTGGGGGCGCTATGGGAGATCTTTAAGCAAAGAGTGGCCACAACAGATTTGTATTTCAGGTAGATTGCACTGGTGGCTATGGGCAGCTTCTTCACCTGGTATTTATTTATAGCTAGAATCAAGCTAAATGCCCAATAATGAGAGAGTGATCAGGTAATAGCAATAATAAATGGCTACCATTTATTGAATGCTTACTGGGTGGGAGCACAATGCTAAGTTCATATATACTCTACATCATTTAACCTTGATAGAAACCACATGAGTTGAGTATTATCAATATTTTGCAGATGTGAGAATTAGGGGAGGCTTAATGAGGGTAAGTAGCTGATTTTGCATCACCCAGCTATTAATGGGTGGGGTGAAATTCCATCTCATATTTTCAAAGACTATTTTAATGATATGGGGGAAATGTTTATAGAATAATGTCAAGTAGAAAAACTCAAATACAAAAAATATAATTATTCCAATTTTATTAAACATACTACAATGTTTACAATATTCACCAAATATGGACATATGGAAAACCAATATTTACCACTGAGTAATAATAGGGCTGTAAGTAATTTTTATTTTTACACTTTTCTTCCAGGTTTTCTAGAATGATCATATTTCCCCTCACTCATTAGAACCATAACAAAATATTTTGTGTGTGTGTGTGTGTGTGTGTGTGTGTGTGTGTGTGTGTGTGTGTATTCAAGGTGAATTGCTGTCACCAGTCATTCTCACCTCAGACTCAGGAGGAAGGATCAGCTTTTTAACACATTTTTCGGAACAACAGTGCAAACTCATGTGTACAGGATGTAAGGGAAATCAGTCTGTGCTAATTACTAGTCACAACCTTGAAGTTAAATTATCTGGATCTCAGTTTCCTTGCCTAGGAAATGAGGAAGGTAACCTAAATAGTGTGTACAAATCCTAAAAACACAAAATTTTATAGGTTTGTTTTTGGGGTTTTTTTTAGTACAAATAAAACCAGGCAGGGGGCATAAAAGAAATATATTAAATTCTTTTTGCTTTAGTTACATTTTCATGGGCATCTAGGTGGGTTATTTGGTTGGATCATGGCTGATAAAGTGAAAATATACTCCGAAGCAGTCAGCATCTGAGCACCATGCAATGCTTTCACAGAAAGTTTTCCTCACTGAAACCTTTTGAGGTAAGCATTATTATCCCTGTTTTTGCTGATAGTCATGAAGGAGTTAAGAAATTCACAAAGGACCTCTCATGATATGTGGTAGCTAGATTCAAACTCAAATGCTTCTTTGTGGATTCCCAGAATATTGTTCGTTCCGATGTGAAATTATTTGTTTATTTATTTATTTGTTTTATCATTTTAACTACCTACTGAATTGGTTATTAAAAAAAAAAAACACAGTTTCTGTCCTCAAATATTTTGTAGTCTAAAAGACAGACAAGGTTCTTTAAAGAAACAATTCCGAAATTTAAATTAAGCATGATATGTAATGGGGACAAATTTCGGCAATGTCTCTCATGTACTTCAGTGAGGTGCAAACAAAAGGACACTATAAAATTGCAAACGGGGGCAGAAACAGTCACTTGTCATTAGTGTCAGGGTCATTTTAATGAAAATTAACCCCAGGAATGCTTGACTAAGCAGTGGAAACCTAAGTATCATTTGGACCCTGACAGAACCAGGGCAATTAAATTTTTCCTTCCTGCATATGAGCTTAAGAGAATAAATCAGTCCAAAGCCACTGGCCATGCTCATTGTTCTAATTATTATCACAGGAAACACTAGAAAAAACGTACGAGGTATCAAAAGATAGCCACAGCCCAGAATAACCTTGTAGCCAATGAATTCCTAGAGGAATACTCAAACACTGCTCATGAAGCCAGGGCCAAGCCTGTTGGATAATAAAGCATAAAAATATGTAGTTTGACCGAGAGGGAGGATTTCATAACATAGGGTGTTATCTTCTTCTGGGGATGAATCTGTTCAACAGAAATACAACACTGACAGGAAGAAATTGGGCAGAGTCATTATTGGTTGACTTAGAAACACTTTGGCTACTGAGTTGCCCAAAAGGTTGCTGCTCGTGTGTGTGTGTGTGTGTGTGTGTGTGTGTGTGTGTGTGTGTGTGTGTGTGTGTGTACACATGCACTCACATACATGTGGGGCTCTCAAGGAAAAGAACAAAATGTGGAGATTTGTTCATCTGCAACCAGACCTTATTTCTTGAAATGTGACCACTCACCTAGCGTTTATGAGAAGGATTATGTCTAAGTAAGAGCTTCTAGCATTTTGTGAGGGGCTATCGACTTCTTAAATTCCCTGCTGCCTTGAGATGAAAGAGTAACCCAAGGTGGTAAGCTTGATCTCAGAGAAGAGTGAAAACAGGTGTTTTGCGCAAGATCAGCACTGGATTCACCATCTATACATCATTTGAGGCATGGGGAAAGGTGCATGGTTTACTCAGTCATGGCTCTCCAGTAGGTTATTTCTTCTAGGTAGCTAAAGAAATAGCTCCTGTAGAATGCTCTAGTTCTCTGTGGAATGTTGATATGTGGATAAATTCCAGTAGATCAGAGAGCACCAGACCAGAAGTTGGGGACACAGCTCTGCCATTATATCTGACAAGTAAATTAATCTACAGGTGCCATTAATTCTCCATTATAAAGAGCAAAATTCTGTTTATATAAGTAACCCAGAACAATTGAAATAATATATCAAAGCACTTAAATTTCACTGTAAGGAAAGTATAACCCAGTTTAAGGGGCCCTTGCTATGTGCCAGGTTAGGTCCTGTGGGAGATGCAACCAAGATATGCTTCATATCTTTACGGGAGCTTGTAATCTAGGGAGGTGACAGACCAAGGCCCATATTGCAACCAATTGAGTTGTAGCAGGCATTGTGATAATTACTATTAGAAAGTTTATTCAATCATTCAGTAAGTATTGGCAGGCACTCTGAAAGTAAATTACTTCTCTCTGAGGTTGGGGGAAGCGAAGTCATAAAGCTTTACAGATATGAGCATTTGAATTGGGCCTTGAAGAAGAGGTTACAATTGTTAGCCAGAGATGAATTGAGGCAGGTGTCACAAAGGTAATGGGGGAGTAAAAGGCATGGAAAACATAAAGGATGTGCTTTGGAAATAGTGAGTAGTCTGGTTGGACAAACATCAAAAATATGTAATTAGAAAAAGAGGAAGTAATGAGAGACATGCCTGAAAAGATCACTCGTGGCCAGATTCAAGGTGGCCAAGTTAAGAAGCTTGGACTTTATTCTGCAGATATCCATTGCTTGGGGCAGAGGAATGACATGATTCTATCTATGCTATAGGACAATATGTCTGCCAGTGGAGTAAAGGAGGTCAGACTGGAGGAGAGGAAACTCAGTAGGAGGCCTTTTTTTTTTTTTCAATACAGGGCAGTGTCACTGGCCCTTATATGTGGGATCCAAACCGGGGGCGTTGGCGTCCCAAGCCAGCTCTTAAGCATCGCACCATTCGGCCAGCCCAAAACTTTTTTTTTTTTTTTAGCTGAGCCATCCTGCCACCTGTTGGCAGCTCAGCAGCAGCTCAGTTCAGGCTGGGCATCGAACTGCTGTTGCTCAGAGCTCAGCTCTCCCTAGTAGGAGGCTTTTGCAAGAGCCCAAACAAGAGAGAGCCAAACTCAGGCGAAAGGGGATGGAAAAAAGAGATGGATGCGGAAGATTTGGATGATATAGCATCCACAGATCATGACACCTACTTGGACATGGGCCCAAGGAGAGGACAGACTGAAGACGATTCTTCTCAAGTATAGCTATCATCAGCCCAGCCCTTGACAAATTCTTGAAATAGGTTGCTTTTTTTTTTTTTTTTTTTTGCAGCTTCGGAATGCTCAGTGCAGTACCCCTCTTCTGTTGTCAGGGCCATGTGGGCTTACTTCCTTTCCACTGTCAACATCTGTCATCTGGAAAGGGTATGAAATTCACCCTGAAGGGTAATTACTATATTACCCTTCCTGAATATTTGTCCTTCCATAGATTCCTAAGCTCTAAGATAGAGATGGAAAGCTTTAAAAAGGTAATTTCTACTGTTAGCTAGTAGTTTTCCTTCTAATTAGTAAATTTTATTCTCAAGTTTTATATATTTCAAACTTTGCCTTGGTCCAGCCTTGTTTATCAGCAAGGGCGATATTCAAAATGCTGAATAACTCCTTATAGCCCGGTTAGTGACTGGTCCATAAGGCACACCAACCACTAACAACTTTTAGGCCGTATCAGACCATTCAGCTGAGGATCAGCTTGGATATGGACATCTCCTAGATTATTACAGCCTTACAAATAAGGATGCGCCAACAGACCTGTAGTCAAGAATTACACCCAGTCTTTTGAAAACTAGATTAAAACAGAATGAAAAATTAACTATGATCCATTGCACTGTCACTGAATTCCCAAATGCTACCGGTGCCGGACCACTAACTACGAATCCATGACATTTCCTAGGCAAGGTAGGAAGGATTTGGGAAAATTCTGTGACAGGACACACCTCCTCCACCTTAACCTTTCTCCCTCGTGCTTGGGGAGTTTGCCCCGTGCCTTTGAGGTGCTTTGGACAAGAAGAAGCAAAGCTGTCCCCTGTTCCTTGCCCTGTTGCATTCCACTCTTTATCCTACCTCCAGGAGCCACAGACCCTCTGCCCAGGCTGTGTGTCGTGACAGGCTCGCCTGCTTCCTATTATCCAAGATTCCTCACTCCCTCTTTGAATTGAAAGATCCAAATAATTTTAAATACCACCCATCAGGCTGCAGCTGTCCCCAGAAATGGAGTTCTGATTGAATTCCTACCTCTCCTTTAAAAGCCAACTTAAATGTCACCTCTGAATAATAACTGGTGATATTTACTCAGTGCTTCCTCTGAGCCAGGCACTTTACTAAGGGCTTCTGATGGATTTTCTCATTCCACCCTCAAAATCAAACTCTGAAGTATTAGTAGTATTGTCCCCATTCTGCAGATGTGGAAACTGAGAAGTTAAGTAACTAACCCAAGGCCTCACAGCTAGTAAGTCGGAGAGCCAGCAGTCCAATGACTGGCTCCTCAGTGCAGATGTGTCATAGGCAGTCAGTAACTGACCCGAATGATGGACAGACCCTGCTGCCCTTTGCACAGTGTTTTCAGTGTGTCCTTCACAGCAGTCATCACATTTGCAGTGACTTATCCAGTGCTTATCTTTTCAAACTCAACAAGAGCACCATTATACTTCCCAGACCTGGTACCGTGCCTGGCATTTTGTGGGTTTGCAATAAATATTTGTGGAAGGAGAAAATAAAGAGAAGGAGGAAGGAAGGGAAGGACAAAAAAGGATTTCTAGTCTGAAGTTTGAAAAATTCAGTGACCCGATATATACTTTTGAATGAAACGAAGCTGTGTCACTTGTCTTACAACCAGGGTTGCAATCCCACCTCTGCCATTTCGTAGCCAAGTTACTCCCACATGTATCAATTTACTTAGAGCCTCGGTTTCCACATCTTGTAAAATGGTTCTCTGCTTTGGAGATGTGAAAGGTAAATTATATATATATATATATATATATATATATATATATATATATATATATATATATTAATCAGGCCAGCAAAGTGCCTGCTACTCAGTAATTGTTGATTGTGTTGTTAAGAGAGACAGAAGGGACTGACGTATTTCACGTCACACAGAGAAGCATGTAGTCATCACTGAAACATAACATATTGCGGGAGATCGGTAACCGTTGTGAGTGACTAGGCCAAAGGCTGTATGTCTAAACACTGAAATATAAATGCCAGTATTATCAGGAACACGTATTTTATGTCTCAATGCCATCTTTCCTGAGATGTGGGTCTGTTTATATTTATAATGTGAACGCATTGTGCTATTCCTGGTCAGAATACTTGAACCCTCATTCTTTTCTCCCCCCTCCCTTCCTGCCTCCGCAGCCAGCAGAGTGTATATATTCCTTCCGAAAGCTCTCCCAACACCCTTCATCTGCCTGTCACTTTTCAGAGACAAGCTCCCAAGAATGAAATCGCTGCTTTCTTTGTTTTCCTGGTTTCCATTTTGTATCCTAAAATATTCACTTCAAGTTCCGCTTGACAGACGTCCCTAATCTAATCTCCACGTCTGCTTTCTAATTTTCACAGTCAGGATAAAACAAATAGGTTGGAGTTAATTGCCGGAGCAGCGGGCCGGAGCTCGAGCTGTGATTTATGAGCTGAGTGTGGGCGCTCTGCAACACATTTTTCTTAATTTATTTTTAATGAGTCTTTCAATTAATTTTCTTGGAAACATCTTAATGATGTTGGAGGCGGGTGTTAATGAGGTCTGCACCAGCTCCTAATTTTGCATATTTTAAAGTGCCTAATGTCATCTTGCACTCTTTCTTTCCATTTTAAGAAGAGGTGAGGGGATGGGGGGGGGGATTATTGTTGAACAGAGAATTTGCACTCCGCAAGCCTCAGTCTTTGCTTAACCTTTCAGGCTTTATGGGCTTGTGGTGTGTCTCAGAGCAGTTGCCTCCTTCCTGCTCCCCTCCCCCACCTGCTCTGGGCTCGCTGAGTCTGAGGAGCTGCTGCAGGAAAAGGAGAAAAGACATAATTCGCCAGGACATTGTGAGTTCTGGGGAACAGCCAGTATCCCTGAGTAAAGAATATGTCCAGAGGGTACTTTTGCTAGGTGATCTAACCTTTTCTAAAACAGGCAGTGGACGGGGGAAATACCAATGGAAGAGATAGCTCAAGGGGTGTCCTATTAGCATCTGGCCATTTGTTCAGAGCCTGTGGTCCCCAAATGTCTGCAGAACTCGCATCAGATTCAGCACTGCCTCCGGAAAAGGCGCAGAGCAAAGTGCAGAGTATTGTCTCTGAGCCTCTGTGATGCCTGTCAGCTCCCAAGACAGTCTCCACTAAGTCCTCATCCGCCTTCATTCTGCATTTGCGAGTGAGAGCTTATTTTCCTGATTAAACAGTCATTAAATGCTTAGGATAGAAAATCTGGGAAATGCAAAAGGATGGATCAAATAAGGGAAAACCAAGTTCTAGTGCCTAAAATCAGCCACTATTAAAATTGTGGTATTTCCTTCTAGTCATTGTTCTTTTTCTATTCACGGGCTTTGGGCTTTATTTTATGCAATTGTGATGATGCTGAATATCATTTTTCCCATTTAACGTGAGTAACAAACTTCTTTCAAACATCATTTTTAATGACTGTTTAATATTCTGTCTAGCTGATTTGTCATACTTTACTGAGCCATTCCAATATAACTGGGCATTTAAGCTAATTCCCAAACTTTATCACAAATACCATGGTGATGGACATCTTTGCATAGAAAGCTTTTTTTAAATTAGGGATTATTTCCTTTGGAATAGCCTAAGGAATTACTGAATTAAAGAGTATAATCCTTTTTGAGGCTCTTGATATATATTTCCAAGTAACTTTCCAAAGCTTTATGCCAGTTCACTTCCAACAGTAATACATAAGTGTGTCTATTTTTTTGATCTTGCAATAGTAGAGAGTATTATAATTGTAAAAAAAAAACTTTACTACTCTGGCAGATTTACATGCAATTTCTTTAATTTCTCCAATAAGTCCTGGTAGGTCTCTGAATGTTAGGTTTCAGAGACATTGACTTTATAGACAGGGCCATGTCTGCAAGAAAACAACAAAATGTCTGTTGGCCTGCACCTGCAGACAAAACCCAGCTTGCAATAACAGAAAATGCCCCAAAACAGCTACTGGCTTATAGGCACTCTGCATTTGCTGTTCAAACAATGCTACCCGGTCATCACCGCCCCTATATAACCCTCTTCACCCCCTCCCTTGGGGCTGCACGACTCCTTTAGATGTGCAGCCCGGGCTGTAGCCATCTTTGCTCAGCCCAATAGACTCTCTCTTAATAAAATAGGCTTTCTTAAGCTTTCTTAACTTGCCTGACTGTGCGCGTTCCTTTACCTGTCAACCTATTAGTCCCCTTTTGGGGATATGTTTCCATTAAACCCAAGGCTGTTTTTACTAGAGAACTTCTTATACCATGAACCCCTGCATGGCCAAGACCTAAATTCTTCTGTTGGCATGTAGTAGAGACAACGAATGTGTGTTAAACTGACTTATCCACAAAATTGAAAGGTGAGGATGTATCTCTGAGCATTTTATTTCCATCTGGATCTGCCTATTGGCCTCTCCAGGTCAGAGCTTACAAACCTGAGTGCACATTTGCTCACTCACCTTTCCCGTTTTGAGTAAAGGTGCCCCCATTGAACGGCTCTCCTAGGCTCCAGACATGGGGGACTTTCTGCAGGGCAGTCCTGTCTGCACAGCCCCCCAACACATGCACATGCTGTCAGTCAGCAAGTCCTGGGGATAAACCTCCCCACCCCTTCATGACCGCCCCTTCCCTTCCATTCCCCCAGTCCTGTTTCAGACCCGTCTCTCACCTGAGCTAGTGCCTACAGCCCTTCACTCAGTGTTTTAGCCCTTTGAAGTACGGGAGCCCTGTCTCTCTAACAAGTGGCCACCCTATCATGTGTGTGGAACACAGTCCCAAATCCTCCGTATATATAAGGGGCTTTGTACAAGTTGACCCCCTAGTATATGACTATAAAGGAAGCATGGCTATCTTCCTACCTATGTGGGGAAACCCCGGTTCTTCCCGACTGTATGTTTCTCCTATGAGTCTCTCCTTTACTACTCACACAAAACGCTTCACTTCTGACACTTCTGTTCACCGTGGAGGTTTTTTTCTCCCCACACCAAGCAATTCTCTTCAACTCCAGCTGGGTGCCCTCCAATTTAACTCAGTCTGACACTGTCTAACCCAGGGATAGCATCAGATTCACAGGAAAAGGCCGCAGTCCCACAAGACTGCCCTTCCCACCCCCACTTCAGACTCCAGTCACTAGCTCAGGCCTGAGCTTCTGCCAACAACCCCTCTTTGGGCTTGATTAATTTGCCAGAGCGGCACACAGACCTCAGGGAAACACATTTGCTGGTTTATTTTATAATAAAGGATATGATAAAGGACAGAGATGAACAGTCAGATAAAGAGATATCTAGGGTGAGGTCTGGGAGGGTCCCGAGCACAGGAGCTCCGTCCCATGGAGTTGGGGTGCATCATCCTCCCGGCGTGGATGTGTTCATCCTTCAAGCTCCCCAAACCCCCTACTCTTGGGAACGTAGGGAGGCTTCCTCACATAGGCATGATCAATTATTAACTCCATTTCTGGCCTGGCTGCTCTCTCTGGAGGATGAGGGGCAGGGCTGAGAGTTGCACGCTTCCAATCATGGCTTGGACTTTCTGGTGACCAGCCCTCACCCAGAAGCCATCCAGCAGCCTGTCAAAAGTCACCTCATTAGAGCAAAAGATGCTCTTAGTGTCCTTATCACTTAGGAGTTTACAAGGATTTTAGGAGCCCTGTGTCAGGGGGCGGGGTCAAAGACAAATATTAGAACAAGAGATGCTCCTTTTGCTCTTATCGCTTAGGGAATTCTGAGGGTTTTAGGAGCTCTGTGCCAGGAACTGGGGGCAGAGAAATTAAATATAAATATATGTATATATATATGAATATATATTATTATCTCACAGATTCCCATTTCCCCAATATGCATACACTTTTGTTCAGGCCACTTCCTTAGCCTGGTACACCCTTTTCCTACTCCCCATAAGCAATTCCATACCACCTCTTCCATTAAGGCTTATTCATTGCTATGGCCCCTGCCTGGTGTGTACTTTGCACGTGGTATTAATAGATGCTTAACGAATGAATACAGAGATAAGGCATCTGTAGCGACGTGTTTCCTTCAAAGCTGTTACCTACGGTATTTTCTGGACTGTTTTACACACTAGGTTAGATGTTCATGTTTGAAATTTTAAAGAACCCTTCAACCTGTGGGTTAGATGTTTATATTTCAATTTTTTTTTTTTTTTTTTTTGAGGACAGTGTCACTGGCCCTCATATGTGGGACCCGAACCGGGCCGCTGGCTTCCCAAGCCACTGCTTAACCACCGCGCCACTCGGCCGGCCCTATATTTCAAATTTTTAAAGAACCCGTCAGCCTGGGGAAAAAATGTTTCTCAAGGCATTTCTGTTTTCTGGCAGCCTCCATTGATTTATTACTGGACCTTCCTTAATTTACATTAAAGGCTCTTTTGAGTGCTTTTCCCACTGATTCCTTGAGCTTAGTGTAAGTGTTGTCAGAATATTCCCTGAGAAAAAAGACCACAGATTCTAGCTTCAAGGGATAATTGGTTCAGATATGATTATGTGTCCAGATGCAGAGTTTAATATCTTGTGTTCTTACAGTTAAAATGGAATCTTTCAAGCATTATCTTAAAGCTGAAGGGTGTTTTTTAAAAGCCTTCTGACCAATAGCAACAATTTACCTGCAATTGTGAGATTCTGGTCTTTGTCCCCAAATATTTGTCAAACAAACTAATAATTATAAGTGAAGCTCTGATGTCAAAGACATTGTTTCTGAGATTTTTGAAAGCCCTAGATTTACACAGGGAAAGAACAGGGATCCCAGTGGATGGGAGCCAAGATGAGCAAGCAAGGTTATATCAATATTTTCAGGTATGATCCTGAAGGTGGCTGTATTGGATATATTGCATAACATTACTTTTATTTCCAGTGTTGGCCACTATGTTTTAGAGTCATTTTTAATACTATAATTAAGTGAATCCCTCATTTCATTTCCAGTGTTTAAAATTTTCTAGCAAAATGTATTAGTCAAATAGATTTTGCTATAACAAACAACCTCAAATTTCAGAAACTTGACATAACGTTTATATTTTGCTCACGTAAGATAGATATTTTAGTAGGATGGCACTTCTGGGCTTCTTCCTTGTGACTCAGGCAACCAGGTGCTGCGTCCCCTAGGGCATTCTTGGAGTCTTCCATTGGGTCCTCTACATTGGGCTGGCCAGTGAGTGAAGGGAGGGGTTATGCTGCATATTCTAGAGGCCAGGTGTGTAAGTGGCATACCTCATGTAGGCGGTGTGCTGGAGTAACTCATTACAGCTCACAAAAGCCACCTGTTAAATTTTCAGGCATTTAGCAACCTGGTTGTTACAAACATTATTAAAAACTAAATTATATAAACATACAACTAAATGTTTTTAATTAAATGAAAACCAAAGGCAATAATTATTCAAACTTCCTATTTTACTACATTTTACTGTTATCTATGCATGAGATTATTTATGTCTCTTGTATTATAAGGGGGGCTACTGTGCATCTCTTCCAGACCCCACGTTTAATGACATCATTTTGGTTGTTTGAAATAAATGATGGAAATGGCAAACTATAAATCAGGGCTTTATTTATTGTTTAGGTGATAGTTTAGGAACTATTAAACATTATATAGAAAACATTAAAAATCCAGAATACTTAAAAGCATGTTGTATCTGTAGTCATTATATTGTGAATAGCACAAAATGTCAAGGAAATATTATTTTAGTATTTGATAACTATTAACTGATTCAGCAAAGAAGTTGCCCACATAACTGATGAAAGAGTGAATTCTGACATACATCTTCATTATTTCACTTACTCAATAATGTAAAAGAAAATATCAACCAATATTCATGTTTGGAACTACACTCATTCATCAACTGTAGCCATAGGTTAGCTACAATATAAGAGTTTGATAAAAATCAACAAGAGCATTCTGAGAGAATCAATTGGCTATATGGAAATTACCAAAAAAAAAAAAAGTGTATTGCATGTTTTTAAATGTAATTGTTATATTATTAATTGTGAATAATATGCTATCCATCCTTTATAGCAGCAAGTTTATAGTAAACCCAAGTACATACGCATGTATTGTTTTTTGGAGAGCACATTGTTAACCATCTACCAACACACCATTGCCTCTACCTCTGCTCCACTGGCCAGAACTTAATCGCGTGGTTTCACCTTCTAGATGCAAAGAGTAATTAGTGTAGCTATGTGTTCAGGAAAGAGAGAACCAGATATTCATGAGCTCTAGCGGCTCTTCCACAGTTTATCCTTCTGGTCACCAAGGATCAGGTTGGTTTTGGGTTTTTTTTATCATTTCACATATAGAACACACTTACCTCTCCCCCAAGCTGGATTGCCCAGTCTAATCCAGTAACTGCATTCTGACTCCACTATCTCCGGATGACACACAGATGTCTCTACTAGGTCAGACGTAACTCTTCTTGGCATGGCAACCGATGATAAAAGATCTTATTTTCTCCCACCCACCCAATATACTGTAGTGAAGTGGGGGCAAGAATTGCAATGAAAAATTCCCTGTCAGATAAGGAATGAAAAGGGGCACACCACCGTCACTTATTCCTAAAAAATGCTAGAATTCTATGGGGCTGGCATTGGCAAGGCCTCCTACCCTGACAAGGACCCAACCCCTCTCTCTAGGAAGAAATTCCTTTGTCTATAGGTGGCATATGAAATGGGTGTTGGGAAGTTTGTCCTCCTTGGGGAGCTGTATAGAATTAACAGCCTGCTTTCTGCTTATGCTGGGGAGCCTACAGGTGTTTTATGTCTCAAGCAGTTAAAGGCTGCTTTAATCCAGTCTCATGGTTTTCTTTAACAGTTCAGTTCTCTTAAACACTAGTATAGACTTCTTGTCTATTTGCTTCCCAGTTAGTTCCATTACCCAGTGATTACAACCAGTTATTTCTTAGGCATGATTGTCAACCCTGCCTCATTTCTCTGCTTCCTCACCTCCATGCCGAGCTCTCTCAATTTAATAGCAGCTGGCTTGAGGCCATCTGGAACCATCACTGGGAAGGTCATATTTTCAGTCTGGTCTGTGTCACAAGCTGGGTCACACTGTTCACCCGAGAGGTTTTATTGGGCCTCTGTCATGTATCCTCGGCTCTTGGGGTCTACAGGCAATGGCCTTTTTTAACCCTTTGACTCTGCAAATATCTGGACTCCTTTTATTCTCATTTATTCCTGTGTACAGACCTGCTAATTCCCTCCTGAGTTCATCTTCTTTTTATAATAATAGCTTAGCAAAGGCAGCCAATGAAAATCAACACACATTACAAATAGTCTGTTTTCTAGACTCTTCCTTTAGAGCTGCCAGCATTGAGAGACCTGAGTTACCACAGATGACAGTTTTCTCATGTTTCACCCATACATACCATGGGCCTAAATCTTTCTAGCCATCAATAACAGCACCCTTGCCAATCAGTGCCCGACCACTAAGCCAATACCACATATTTTAAGTTATTAGGGCAACACCTTACTTCAAGGGACCAGTTTCTGTACTAGTCAACATAGGATAGGCTAAGCTACAGTAACAAATAAATCCTAGCAGCTTAACACATAAAATCATTTCTGCCTAATGGAAAGTTCATGCATATTTTTGTAATATGGCAACTCTCCTCCATGTACGAGTTTTGAGATACTGATTCTTTAACCTGCTGGCTCCATGTACACTGGGGTCCTCAGCACTGCGTCCTCTGCACTTAGATGATAAGAGGCAAAGGAAGAGCGTGGAGAGACCCCGTGGGGGTATTAGGGACCAGTCTTGCAAGGGGTACGTATTACTTCCACTGCTGCCACTCCTTGCCAATGGCTAGGATTCAATCACAGTTCCACCTAGATGCAAGGGAACTTTTGTGCTTTAGCTGTGTACCGAGGAAGAAGAGAAAAAAACAGATTCTGGTGAACAATACCATCTATATCACACAAAGATAATTAACTTTATCCTCTTCCTAACTAAAACAAGGATCTCAACATGCCTTAACTTCCTTCCTTTTAACTTCTTCCACCCATCTTTCCTCTTAGGATGTTCTATTTTCATTTCACCATCTTTTTTTAAAAGCCAGATAAGGTTTTGGTTGGTTGGTTGGTTGGTTCATTGGTTGGTTTTTCATTCATTTGTTTTTACAGTTCGTATTTATTTAGTTTACCAACATGTTTCACCTATTTTTTTCTTACTGTTGCTTCCTGCATCCTTTTCTCTTCTGATTTAATTTACCTTCTTGAAACAATTTCCTCTATTTGTTCTTTCAGCAAGGGTCTAAAACAAATAAACTCTTAATCTTTATATATCAGTAAATAACTTTACACCACCTCACTTTTTGAATGAAAATTGGTTGGGCATAAAATTCAAGTGTGTCAATTATTTACCCTAAATATTTTGAAGGTTGTTCTATTATCTTCAGTTTTTTAACTGTTTATGTACTTAGTTATCTCCATAATCATAAAAATTATATTTAATTCCAATTATTTGGAATGCTGGAAGGTATCTAGTGACTTCATATTATAATAAATGAGAATTTAGTTCTCGTATTCTACCATATATCACTACTGTTTTTAATAATATATTTAATATTTACAGAAGTGTGATTATATTAATACTCTTCTCTGTTGAGCCCAGTAGTGAACTATGATTACATTTAGATTGACTCATGATTCAAGTTCCAGTGCAACTTTGGGATTTTCTGGAAATTTCTGTTTGCTCTTTGTTTATGTGCAAAGTTTGCTATCTACTTGTTCTTGACCTTTTTCTCAAATGCTTCATCGTGTTAAATTTTTGCTCAACACCCTTGTATTTGTCATCTATGGCTCTGTAACAAATTTCCCCCAAAACGTTTTGGCTTAAAACAACAGGCATTTATTATCTCAGATTTCTGCGTGAAAGGAATTAAACTTGAGTTAGTTGGGTCCTCTGGCCCAGGAGCTCTCACGAGGCTATAATTAAGGAGTCAGCCAGAGCCGTAGTCATCTCAGGGCTCAACTAACTACAAGAGGATCCATTTCCAAGCTCATTCAAGTATTTGTTAGCAGAATTCAGTTCCTCACGGACTTTGGCCAGGACTGTACCTCAGTTTCTTGCCAGATGGGCTTCTTCACAGGGCAGCTTACAACACGGCAGCTGGCTTTCATCACAGCGAGAGTCGGCAAATGAGATGGAGGCCAGAATCTTTTGATACCTTCATCGTGGAAGTCATAGCCCATCACTTTTACCATATTATGTTTATTGGAAGCAGGTCAGTAGGTCTATACTCAAGAGGAGGGGGTTATACAGGGCGTGACAAGCAGGAGTTTGAGATCATTTGGAATCATTTTATTAAACTTTTCTTTTTTTTTTTTTGAGGACAGTGTCACTGGCCCTCATATGTGGGACCCGAACCGGGGCCGCGGGCTTCCCAAGCCAGCGCTTAACCACCACGCCACTTGGCTGGCCCTGGAATCATTTTAGAAGTTACCTACCACACTTTTTTTCCCTGGAATTCTCTTTCTCTAACCTGGACCAGTTAATCTCTAGTCCCGTGCTCAGCTAACTTCCTGAGAGTTTCCTTCACCATTTCGCTGCAATTGAAGCCTCTCTTTCTTGATCCCATCATCTCCTTTCTCTCAGGTTAGTGGGGCGTAGCTACAACTACTGGTCCCTAACAAAGGTACTAGTAAGGTAAATTTTCTAAGTCTGTTTATGTCTAAAATGTCTTTATATGAATTATTCCTAATATTTGGCCAGGTATATAATTCAAGTTTAAAAATTACTTTCCAGGGACGGCCGAGTGGCGCTGTGGTTAAGCGCTGGCTTGTAAGCCAGCGGCCCTGGTTCGGTCCCACATGTGAGGGCCAGTGACACTGCCCTCAAAAATAAAAAAAATTTACTTTCCATCAGAATTTGTAAAGTCTTCCTGCATTTTCTTCTATCATCAAGTATAGCTGTTAAAAAAATCTGATCTCTTATTCCTCTGTGAGTGACTTGCTTTTTTATCCCGTCTGGAAAACTTCAGGCTCTTTATCCCGGATGTTCTGACATTTCATAGTGATATTCTTTGGTAAAGGGTTAATCTTCATTTATTGTTCTGGACACTCCATGCCCCTTTTCAGTCTTAGACTCCTGTCCTTAAGTTTTGGGACTTGTTCTTATGTAATTTCTTTGATGATTTCACCTTTCCATTTTATCTCTCCTCTCTTTCTAGAATTCCTATTAGTGATGTTGGACCTTCTAGATAAGGGGCTAGCAAAATGTATTTTTTTTGAAAAGGGCCAGATAGCAAACATTTTAGTTTTGGGGAGCCATATATAGCCTCTGTTCCATATTCTTTTCTTTTATTTACAACCTTTCACAAACTTAATTAGTTTAAGGGATGTGCAAAAACAGGTCGTGGGCTGGATTTGGCTCAGAGGCCATTAATTGTCAACCTCTTCTAGATAGACATATTTTATATCTCCTATTTTTTCTTATATTTTCTATTACTTTTTGCTATAATTTCTGGAATATTTTCTGCATGTTATATTCCAACTCTTCTATCACATTTTTTTTTTAATTTCAGGAATTCTATTTTTAAATTCTAAGTATTCTTATCCTCCAAATGTTCCCTTTGCATAACATCGTCTCAAATCTCTCTGAATTTATAAACTAAAAATTAGGGGTACTCTATTTAGGGATGGGAACAGGGCTTGTCAATTAGTGGGCTTCTCTTTAGGGTTACTGGGTGGAGAATCGAATGGGGAAGTTTAGTCCCTAGGGCCCTCTGGTTTATCCAAAGAACAAACTTCTGATATCCTGCTGGGAGGATAGATGTGTTGCTGCTGGTATTCTGTGAATTGAGCTTAGGAGGTGGGAGGAAGGTCAAATGTTCTGGTCACTGATTTTATCTGCAATAACACCTGTGCCTAAATCCTAAACCCTTTATACACATCACCCTCTAAATGAATGTTAGGCTGTGGTTTCCTCTATCTGCGAAATGAGTCATCACATTTGGTCATCTGCTTTTTAACTTCCAAAAATCATTGACTTTCTTATCTTTTGGGTCACTTCTTTCATTCTCTTTCTATAGTGGGCTTATATCTGTTTTAATATTCCTGTACAATCATTTAAATAAGGTCTCAGATGTAAACAGAGATAAACACACGTTACGCCACCATATTTGATCAAGAGACCTATATGTCTTATTTTAAGGTCACCTTGGATGAGTGGAATGTCACTTACTGAGATCTGGAAGACTAAGTATTCTTTAGAGTGAGTGATCTGAGTGAGGATATTCACTGGGTAAAAGTGGTCCATCACTGCCAGGCAAAACCTTCATCATATTGAGTGACACAATATAGAACATTTTCCCTTACCACTTGGACTATTTTACTTTATACTTTAATCTTCTTTAGTCCACTTCTGTCGCATAGGTTGATATTCACATATGCTTTTGATTGCACCGTTAATATTAGAGCGAGTGAATATTGCTTCCCTGGGTTTGTTTTGCAGTGAGATTTACTTTCAATATTGCCACCATTTTCATATAGCATGTTTTTAGAAGATTGGATGGGATATTTAGATATCTTGTAGACCCTCTGTACAAAAATTGGTGTGAGAATCAAAATACTTAACACTTCTGCCTTTAAATGACACAGGCTACCACATAGATGAACCTTGAGGATGTTATGCTAAGTGAAATAAGCCAATGACTAAAAGACAAGTACTGTATGATTCCACCTATAGGAGATACTTAAAGTATTCAAAATCACAGACACAGAAAGGAGAATGGTGGTTACCAGGGACTGGAGGGAGGGGTATGTGGACTTATTGTTTAATGGGTATAGCATTTCAGTTTTCCAAGATGCAGCGAGTTCCAGAGATGGATGGTGATGATGGTAGCACAACATTATTAATATATTTAATACCACTGAGATATACATGTAAAAATAGCTAAGATGGTAAATTTTGTGTTACTTGTATTTTACTGCAACAACAAAAAAAAACAACTGGAAAAACATACTTAAAACTGACTTTTATATCATATCATTATTAAATTCATTCAATAAACACTAATCGAGGGCCTATTACGTACCAGGCACTGTTGCAGGCATCATAGAGTCAGCAGTGAACAAAACAGACATAATCTCTTCCCTCTGGGAGCTTATATTCTAGCTGAGAAAGATAAATGATAAACTAGTAAGTATATAAAATGAAGCAGTGGAAAGGAAGACGAGTGGATGACAAGGGTGCTGTGTTTTAAAGTAATCATGGAAATCCTCTCTAAATATGTGGCTCTCGAGCAGAAACCTGGTTTTCATTTCTTACGCCATTTCCAAAGAGAATTTATAACTATGAGTTCACCAAATACACCCACACACACACAAGGAACTACACTTGGTCTAAGCTTTTAAATTTCAGTTACTCATTGTTCTTATGGTTGGTGTCACTATTTGAGTATCCATCTCTGCATTCTCCTCTGCTTTTAACCACATGATTTCATCTTTTCTAGTCACATTAATAATTGTTATTTCCTGACATAGACTAAACTTTTCATCCAGAGAAATCAGTGTGCTTAAATTGATTATCTCTCGCCTATGAGGCAAAGACCTAAAACACAGAAGTCTCTGGTGAGACCACACAAATACTTAAGCCCCTTCGTTCCAAATCTAGCTTGTTCCCTAAGACCTGAGTTACCACACTGCTGTGGGGATTGGGTAAGACTTCTCTGAAGCACATTGTTGATTCTTTTTCCTTCAGCATCCTTTTACTAAACTGGCCCTACAGTGATAAAACCACCTCTGGCCACCATGTCCTACCTGGAGAAGGACTTACATAGCAAAAGATCCACTTGGCTGGCATTTTTCTTTCCTCTTTAGTTATGTCTAGCCCCTTCCAGCATATGGGAGTGAGTACCTTGTTAATTTGGAGCACTGAGAAAAGTTGGCTATTGGTGACAGTGGCCATGAAACTAACTTAATGTGTCCTTTGTCCTGTGAACTCCTAGATGGCATTGCTCCTGTTCTAGTGGGAAAGACTTCACCCCCTGGGCGCTCTTTGTTGTGCCTTTGGGTCAAGCAGTGGGAAACTCAGTCACCATGGGAGTAAAATTTCCCACAGCCTGTCAGCCTTTGTTAAATCAGAGAAAGTTGAAAAATGAATTCTTTTTTGTCCCTGTCCAAATATGGCAGCTGTTTAATTTCAATTAGCAAAGCTTGAAAAGGAATATTCTGGCAGGAGTAATTAAAGCAGGCGGGGTTCCTTGCTCGCCGCCCCCACTCCTACCGAAGGAGATATCTGCAGGTCCCCCAGCAGGGCTCTGAAGTTTGGGTTCTAGGGAAATCTGCTGCCTGGGGCTTTGATGTAGCTCTCTTTTCAAACAAGTGACAGGACAGGAAGCACAAGCCTCCAGGAAGGATTCATTTAACTTTTTAAAGTCTAAAAATTAGCTGTACAGATCAGACTTGTCTACACCCAACCGCCAACTTGTTCACTTCAAGCCCTCGCTTTTTCCTCTCCGTAAATAGTCGGCTTTCAAAGCCCCTCCTCCTCTCCTGCTGGGGAAGGCCAGCCCCTTTCCCCGCTATCAAACAAGTGTTTGTTCTGGCTGACACATTAGAATCTCTACCAAGAAGCAAAGCAACGCCCTACCTGCACCTTCTTAAGCTTCATTGCATCAGTCAGGGTCCCAGCAGGAAACAGAATTCAGTCCTAACGGTACAGATGAAGAGAATTTAAGGAAGGGGCTACTGACAGAGGAGGGGATGGGATTAAGAAAATAGACAGGAAAAGGTGAGGTGCCCAGAGACTGACAACAGCGGGAAGCTGTTACTGCCCCCGGGAGGAACTTAGTGTTCCCAGAGCCAGTGAGAGCTGGGAGAGGGGCCCAGCAGAAACTGGAGTCTTGGAAGGATGTGACCCTCCTGGAGAGGCTGAAACAGGGAAGAAGTGCCCTCCTGCACCCCAGCTGCCTGCATGTGCCTCTGGGGACAATTCATTGTCGTTTCTTCTGCATGGGTCTTATTTCCCCAGCTTGTATGTAGTCAGCGTGAGGACTAATGTCATGTCTGCTATTTTGTCTGTATCCCATGGGTCTTAACCTAACACTGAGTAAGTACATAGGTGCTCAATAAATGCTCTTGTTAGATTATTTAAGTATAATTATTATAGTACAAAAAATATAACTGAAAAAAGAGGTAACACTATATGTTGGGTTGTTGGAAAAGTCATGACGCATTTTTGCAACAAAAAAACAAAAAATATGTCATGACTTTTCCAACAACCCAATATTATCATGTTATATGTATAATGTAAATAGTGGCATCTCTTTTTTTTGTTTTGGGGGGGATATATGTATTTTTTTAATTGAGATGTAATTGACATATTTACATTGTGTAAATTTAAGGCGTAAAATGTATTTTGATACATTTATATGTTGGGATATGATTACCACCATAGTATTAGCTAGCACCTCCATCATGACCCATAATTATGGTGAGAACATTTAAGATCTAGTTTCTCAGCAACTTTGAAGTATATAATACAGTATTGTCAACTATAATCTCTTTCCTTCAATTATATTTTTATGCTATAATTATTAATTATACTGAAATAATCTAACAAGAGCCTTTATTGAGCATCTATGTGTAATAGGATGATAATATACGCATACAGTGATAACTGAAAATCTGTGTGGGGTATCACTGTAAATCAATGAGTGGGTCTCACCTGGAAATACAGAGAGAACTTTCTGTTAAATAACCTATTTGGCCAGGTACACTATGCACATGACTTTCTGGGCACAAGTGCATTTGAGATGTATTTACATGGTCTTTTTTAAGAAGTTCAGTGATGAGAAGAGAGAAATGTGGCCCCCTCGAAGAAAGCTCCCCAGGCTGAGTGCCTATGCCCAGCTGGCTATGTGGTATTTAGGAGCAGAGGTGTGTGGGGAAGGGGCAGTACTGGTGAAATACAACTAGGATTCTAGCAAACCCTCTGCAAGCTCAAAAAAGATTCTGTCACCATTGGCCCCTAAGGTTTTGCAGTCTCTATTCCTCCCTTGCGAGCCTTGCGCTTTCTCTTGTGCTGGAACACTGATTAGATGGGGAACAGTGCAGGGACATGTCACTATGCCACAGTAGACTTGCCACCTGGTCCAGCTGACAAAACTGCAGGCTCCTTTGCTCCTTTGGACCCACCTGGCACGAATGCTGGAAAGCTGTGTTTCCCTGTATTTAAGTAAATAGTAAGGCAGTCGACATGCTGGCCAGAAACATGCATTCTGCATCAATGACAAAAAGCCACAAATAACCTAGGGCGATTAGCTTTAACTATCTTTTTAAGCAGTGTGCACCTTTATCCACAACACATTTTTGATCATGAGCTGGATTTTTCCTTTGCCCCAGATAATTTCTGAGCTACCTGCTTCTGCCAATGTTGGCATCCCCAAAAATGTAAACTAACTTAAACTTACCTTTGGGCAAATATAGTTAGAATGGAAAATTGTGGATTCAATGTAATAACCTTTGGAGGGGGTGGGAAATGAAAGAATGAATGTCCATGTGGGTTAGTGAAAAAGAGTCAAATCAAAAGGTCTCTTCCATCGTTAAAGAAATCTTAGTTGACCTTGCTGCCCCTTTCGGTTAGTATGTGACTTTTCTCCTTTTAGCTGTCAACATTCCCAAATAGGTGGATATGTCTTCCTGCCTCTTCTTCCCCACCATACATTCTTTATGTAGCCCCCCAAAAAACGGACTTTCACGGCATTTGTGATGGTTCATTTTATGTATCAACTTGCCAGGGCCATGGAGTGCCCATACACTTCTGAACATGTCAGCGAGGGCGTTTCTGGCTGAGATTAACATCTGAATGCATAGACTGAGTAAAGCTGAGTGCCCTCCCTGAGGTGGGCGGGCCGCATCCAATCAATCAAAGCCCTGAAAAGAACAAAAAGTAGAAGGGAACTTCTGCTTGAGCTGGGACGTTGGTCTTTTCCAGCTTTCAACTCGCACTGAAACCTCTGCTCTTCTGGGATCTCCTACCCCCTGTTAGCCATTTCTCCTCAGGGCTCCCATCTCACCTAAAATTCGGTGTGTCTATCTCCTTTCCTTCAGAATTATCTCTTCCTCCTCTTAATTTTTCCTGTGGCTGAAAACTTCTGTGTCTGCTTCTCCCACCCAAGGATCTAATTAATCACCAAGTTGTGTTGATTTTCCCATTCATTTCCAGACACCCGTTCTTTTCATTGCCTCTGCTCAACTCCAGCCCAGCCCTCACTCCCACAAGCCACAGCCTTCTTGTTGGCTGTCTGCCTTCAGCGCCTCTTTATTCTCCTTCACCCTGCATATTACTGCCAGATTGATTCTAGCAGAACATTATTTCATCACGTCTGTCCCCTCCTCAACCTCTTCAGTGACTTAAGGCAAAGCCCAAACTTCTTTCCTGAGCCTCCACCCATCTCTGCCATCTGACTCACCATTCCAGGCTGGCAATCAAGACAAAAAAGAACTCCAGGTTCTTGGAGCCATGGTGTATAGGACTGCCTTCCTGACACACCCTGTACTCTACATAAACATATAGAAATTGGGCCAGCTGAGTGACGCGGTGGTTAAGCGCTGGCTTGGGAAGCCAGCGGCCCTGGTTCGGGTCCCACATATGAGGCCCAGTGACACTGCCCTCAAAAAAAAAAAAAAAAATATATATATATATATATATATATATATATATATATATATATGTAAATCACTCATATTTTCCAATTCAAAATCCCCTTTCTACATGCAGTTTTTCTAAATGTTTTTCTAAATGACATACATTCTGGGTGAAAATATGGTTCACATGAAGTTCACTATAAAACCTTTAGGGAGCAAAACATTTCCTCGCCTGCTATACTGCCATTGCTGTCAGCTGCAGCCATCATCGCTGTTGAATAAGCTGAGAGCAGGGCTTCCGAAGGCAGTGTGGGCTCCAACCAAAGTCCCTGGGTTTGAATCCCAGCTCTCCAGGCTGTGTGGACTGGGGCCAATCCCTTAACCTCTTGGAGCCTCCGGTTCATTGTCTGCGGGAGGGCAGTAACAGCTGTCACACCCACTGCACTGTCCTAAGGCTTCACAGGAAATGGTCAGACCAGTGTAAGTGCCCCCAGTAAAGGCTCTGAATTTTAGTCGCATCGTGGCTGATGGTGAGCTGTCAGTGGAGCACTTAGGGCTGGGATGACCCCATGGAGCTGCCCTCCTGGAATGCCGTGGCCATGAGTGAGCAAGCATCCTGGAGCTCCCCTGCTCTGGGCTCACCCTCGAAAGTTATAAATAGGTGCTAGTCATAGAGACCCCCTGTCTGGAGGTGCCTCTAGTTCTATCTGTCAGACATCCTATGAGGGCTAGCACATGCATTGTCTCATTTCAGCCTTTCAAAAACCCGTAATATGAAACTGAGTTTCCATGAGAATAAGGGATTGGCCCAAAGCTACACAGCTAGAATTTAAGCCCAGATCAAGCTGTGCTTTTTCCTTGTGCCTCTGGTTTTGTCCTATCTCTTCCTTACCTCCCAAGTCACTCTCATTCACTTCCCTATAGCCCCACCCCATCTTCCAATAGCAAGCAGTTATCTAGTCAGGGCACTCATTCATTTTTAGTTGGTTTGAACTGAGGCAAAGCAAAGCAGTGAGATGTCTTTTCTGGCTCTCAAGCTGTTGTAATTGGAGCTTCCACCTTCCTAAACAAGGAGCCTAGAGCAGTAGAAAAGGAAGAGATGGAGGCCCCCAGAGCACCTGATGCTTCTAAATCTCACCTGCTTATGTTATGCCACAGGGCACTAAAGGGGGTGGGCTGAGCTACCTTGTGGCTCCCGCTTAACTGTTCTTATGCCAACTAGGCTGGGAGAAGATATGAAACCAGAAAAACATCATTGGATTTCAGTGTTAAGTTACAATTCTGGGAGCAGTCTTCCCAGCTGTACAGATGTCCTGGTGGTCATCACTGTGGCCAGAAGATGGATAAGAATTCTGTACCTAGGAATTGTACTTTATAGCTCAAATGCATGATTATGCCACCATTAGCAAGTAAGGAAAGGTTTATAGTCCTTCCACACCATGTCACCAGGCAGGCAGTGCAGTCAGTGGAGCCTGTTTCTTGTATGTGCCTCTGGTCATTCTATTGTCATTAACGATTTAGTCAGAACAAGATCAACGAGTCTGGGGTAACCAACCCTGAATTCTAGTGGCTTAATACAACAAAAGCTTTTTCTTGTTCATGCAAAGTCTGAACATGGAGGGTTCTCTGTGCAGTGCCTCAGGGACTCTGGCTCCTTCAATTTGGGCCATTGCCATCTCAACAGGAGGCTTCCAGAGTGACTGTGACAGGGAAGGAGAGAGCACAGAGGTGGCACATTGACTCCTAAACGCCTTGGCCTGGAAATGACACACCTCACTTCCACATATGCTTCAGTGTCTTGTACGAGTCCCACGGCCCTGCCTAACTGCAGAGGGGCAGGGGAATGTCGTTTTCCTGGGAGACTAGAAGGAGAGAAGAACCAGATATGCAAGCACACTAGTCATCTCTACCTTAACATTTACACAGGGAACTATCAGAAATTTAAAAACAGAGTCCCCAAACTTGTCCTGATGAGAATACACTCTTTTTATTAACTATTTTAACTATAAAAGAAATACGTCCTTATGGTAAAAATAATTCAAAATGCACAGGAAGATATTGGATGAAAACTGTAATTCCCTCTGCTATCTTATTATCGCCCTTTCCCTCCGGGTCCCTCCCAGAAGTTTCTTGAATATCCTTCCTGCTATTGTTTTTTACTCAATAATATGCCTTAGATAGCTTCTCATATCAAAACACACAGAGCTACTGGCTCCTTTTAATTGCCTACATGGATTTAGTATAGATAGCTCCATCAGCCTCTATTAATGGATATTGAGGCTGTTTCTATTTCTTAGTATGTAAACAATGCTGTTTTGCATAGTTTAGTGAATGTAGTACATCCTGAGATAAATTTCTACACACAGAATGCAGCAGCACTCTGCACATGCGCTACGACAGCTCTGCACTTCAGTGGTGCAAGAGGCAGGAAGCCTCGTTTGTTTCTGAAATTTGAAATTTGAAAGTTAGTCCCCTGTTTGTAAAGTCCCCCCATGTAGCTTCCATGTCTCTATCCTTCTCCTAATCTTTAAGTCTTTGGTCTTGGGCCAGAAAGGCAAACTCCCAACCCATAAACACCAAAGAATGACATCTAGAGAGGTCCAGGTGCCAGCCAGGACAGTATGTTCTCTGATGTTGCACTTTCCAATATGGCAGCCACTAGCCACTATGGCTCCTAAAATTTAAATTAATTAAAATTGAACAAAATTTTAAAATTCAGTTCTTCAACCTCACTAGCCACACTTCAAATGCTCAACAGTCACCTGTGCTAGGGGCTCCCACACTGGACAGTTTAGATCTAGAACATTTTCATTATCATGGGAAGTTCTATTGGGCAGCACTGCTGCTCTGATGCCGGCCTTTAAACTGGCATGAGGTCTTTGAAAGGCCCCCAAATCCACGTGAAGGCAAATGAGGGGAAACCATAGCTCAGACACTAGGATGTGTTGGGGAGCACAGTCACGTATACATCTTCTCTGTTCTTCCATTCCTATCGTGACTAATGTGCCTGTAAGTACAAGGCACTCCAGGTGTTGGGATTCCCAGGATCTGCCCAAATGATTCAGTCTCTGCTCCTGCTCTTAAAGCACTGACCATTTGGTTCAGGACATAGTAATGTAAAAAATAACCATATTTGAGTGGAAAGTGGTCCTTTCATAAGAAAAACGTGCTGGGTGCTCATGGAGTTCAGAGAAGCTGGGGGCGGGGCAGGGAAGCTGTGGCTCTCACACGAACAGGGATGTGAAGGTGGAGGAAGGACTGTACCAGGCAGGCAGGAGGCTGGGAGCAGAGAGCAGAGGCAAGCGGGTTCTACTCTGAGGGGAACAGTGGTCTTCCTGCCTCCCAGCCTCCAGCCTGAGGCTGTGTGGGGGACCCTTGCCAGCTGGCTGATTACCTCGGTACACCCTGCCATGAGTGGGGGATGAATCTCTAGCCCAGTTGCCCTCTGTTTTGATTAAGGGTCAGTCGTAGAGAAGAGAATCCACTCTGGCAAGTTAAAGCAGGGTATTAAATAACTTACAAAACTACCCGTAGAGCTAAAAAAAACCACTGCCACTAGGTGAGCTTTCAGGAATGACTCTGAACACCAAACAGACAACCAAGAAAACACCAGACAGACCACCAAGGAAACTGCTGCCAGGTCTGTGATCGGGAAGCCCCCATGTCTGGAAGCGGCCATCAGAGAATATCCCGACGTACCCTTGATGGTGCTGCCAGAGAAAACGTGGCCCCAGAAAATGTGACTCCGCCCCACTGTCACCTTCCACATTTCATGCAGGTACATCTAACTGGCTGAACTTCATCACATCCAAATCCTGAGGTGCAAAAGCATCTTGTAAATAAAAGAGAGTATGGAAAATAATTGTGGGTACAGGAAGGACCATTGGAAGAAGTGGGATCCATTCCTCCTCCACCCTGCCACAGCCTCATCCCCCAGCGATGGGAGACTGAATGGCCAGGTATGTACTCCAGAGTGATCAGAGCCACCTTCAAAGATCAGAACCTGAGACCTGGGGCAAGACTGCTAAGAGCAGAAAGCAGGACAACATTCATGTAATCACATTAACAAGAGAGAAAAATCTGGAAAATATTTTCAGGCATCTGGGTGTCCTTTATAAATCAAGAGTTCTAGAAGAGTGCAGCCTCTTTCTTGGGTGCAGCCACTGGGATTCCTGGCTTTTTGCAAAGGACTGCAGGAACCAGTGGGACAGCATCCCACCCACCCATCCACTGATGAAGACCTAAGGAGGCTATTTTGAGGGTGAATTTCCAATTCTGCAAAATGCCAGGAGGACCTTGGCACCCAATTCCTGGCTCTGTTTGTCATCTCAACCCCTGCTGAGGAAAGCAAGCAGCAGGTAACTAGAACTCACCTGTCTGTAGCAGCTGTTTGATGTTAGCAGGCTTTGATCATCAATCAAGCAATTTGCTTAGGATTTGGAAACAAAGGAAAGAGCTAGAGGAGCAGGTGACATGCAGCATGCCCGTGTGCTCCCAGCAGCCAGGAGGAGAAAGTGTGAGGAGAGATTGGCACCAGAGGCAGAGCACTTTGGGGAAGTGACAGCCTCCTACAGGGAACTAATGGGATCTCTGCAATCAAGTGCCAACTCCCCATCCCAATAAAGCTTTGATGTCACTGATGACCATGCTGCTAGTAAACATTGTGTCAGGATGGGACCTAGGGGAGGAAAAACGCATGGTTCTCAGCATAGTTAGAGAAAAACATTGGTAAGGTCTCCAGAAAGATGCTGGCCAGAATGGTTTAGAGTTTGGAGTGACTGATTTAGTACTGACAAATGTCTGAATCTGCCTGTCCTTCAAGATCCAGCTCAAACCTCATATTCATTCATTCATTTATGCGAGGATATCTACTCAGCCACTCTACCTTCTGAGCACAAGATTTACTACACACCATGCTAGTCAGGGTGTCTGTAGGGAGCTGAATGAAAGAGGCCATCTTCTCCAAAGCAGCTTCTCTCTAGTAGGGAGATAAGACATGAATAAATAACTCTAATACAAGGTAGCAGGTGAAATAATGTGATGTGAAAATTCCAGAATGGGAGCATTAACTTCAGGTTGGTGAAGGGGTGAGGAGAAAGATCTGGGAGGCCTTTCCGGAGGAAGCAACCTCTTTGAAAGCCTTCATAAGTACCCCATCCTTGGGGGTTCAGTCCCTCTGGACAACCAGGGTGCTCTGCCACTTGGCCAGCACTTACCTTGTAGAGTTAGTGGTCTTTCAACATATCTAGTCTTCCGACCTAAATAATGAGTTTTGAAAGTATTTTTGAATGAATTGATATCATGTATGTAAAGAAGGTTGTCCAGCCAATAGTAGGTAATTGATAAATATTAATCCCTTTCTGGGACGGAAATGGGCTGAGAGGGAGAGGGAAATGCCATGGTTGAATATAAACTAGAAAAGCAGTACAAACTCTCGATCACCTTCAGTGTGAAAGGATTGGTATTGGCAGCTTTGCCTGAATTCTTTCTTAGTATTTGTTTTAGAGCCAGGCCCTTCCGTGTCCTGGGAGCGTGTTTGCTGTCACGTTGGGGAGAATGACTCTGAAAATTGCCATTGGTTTCTATGATATTTAAAGGAGGCATGCGTGATTCTAACTGAATGAAAAACCAGATGTAGCATGGGAAGTGTTGAAGATCTTTCTAGCAACTGCTGGGAATAAGAAGTCGCTGTAATGAAAATGTGGACATGGTTCCTATAACTTTTATACCTCTCAAACTCCAGTTTAACTTTAGATCCAAAATGCCTTGTTCTAAGGGTAATTGTTCAGCATCACATTATGAACTCAAATTAGCATCTCACGACCCTCTCAAGGGGCAGCCTGAGACCTGAAGACACAGAGCCAAATGGTAGCTTTCCCATCAGGCATTTCCAGGTCAGTGTTGCAGCGGTGCTGGGGAAAGATCTAGAAAAGCAATACTGTATCGACAAATTAGGATTCTGTGACCATCTGGGAAGCTCTGTGAATCTGTCCCACAGTTGAAATAATAGGGGAAGAGCAGTTAGTGGACAGTTGTCCAAACAGAGGATCATAATTCGACTGAAGCACCCAGGGACCCCACGAAGGACAGTCTTTCTGTATGTCACCAGCAACACGCAGAATGGGGCCCACAGGCTCCTTGCCTTCTTCCCAGGCAACCTGCTAGCCCCCAGGGCCCGAGAGAGAATGCCCACCTGCTTCCTCCAGGCAGTCCGACACTAAGTGGGTCCTGCCTCGCCTCCCAGTACCGAGGCGGGGGGGGGGGAGCACCAGATCCCATGGCAAATGCTGTTTGTTTGTTTGTTTGTTTGTTTGTTTGTTTGCCACCTGTCGGGCTGGGCATAGAACTGCTGTTGCTCAGAGCTCAGCTCACACTCTTGAGCGAGCTCTTAAACAACTGAGCCACTCGGCCAGCCCTCATGGCAAATTCTGGATGTGCACCCAAAGTGCCAGGTCTGCCCCTGGAGCTAAAACCCTGTGCTTCCAGAATACAGGAGGTCAGAGGCAGGTCCCACACACGGCTGAAGCGAGGACACACCTAACACTACCTGCTTTACAAGGCCCACTTATTTTTGTCAATTCAGTATTCTCATTTGAGCAATGCTCATGAAACACAGAGACATTTGTACCTTAGGAGACTGTAAAACTCTTTAATCCTTAAAAAGTATATGTTGTGGGGGGTTTCTCCCTAGGTGAGGCAAATAATTGACTTAACTAAAGGAAAATGGTGCCATAGTCAGAGAAAAGCAGGGGCTCTGGGAACACGTGGCCTGAGCTCCAATGCTGGCTCTTCCACTTAGTGTGTGACCTTGGACAAGTTTCTTAGTCTCCCAGTTTCCTCATCTATAAGGTGAGGTTGTGCGTACTTCATAGGATAATAATGAGGATTAAATGCGTTAAAATGTATAAAGTGTTTAGCATTGTGCCTGGCACGTGGTAAGCACCGTTGAAGAGTTAACTATTACTACAACTGCTTCTGTTGTTGTTGTCATCTTCTGGTTCCTATAGGCAATTGAGCCTGTGACCGCTGGCCTAGAGCAGCTGTTCTCAATGGGGACAGTTTTACCCGACAGGAGACATTTGGCAATGTCTGGAGACATTTTGTTGTCATGGGTGGGGAAGGGGTGCTACTGGCTTCTAGCAGGTAGAGGTAAGGAGTGCAGCTGAATGTCTTACAATGCACAGGACAGCCCCCACAACAAATGTCAACTGTGCCCCAAATGTCAGCTGTGCCAAGGCTGAGAAACCTTCACCTACCTGCACCAACACTCACATCACGCTGGGGTTTTGCCCCACACATGGACGTATTGCAATCCCCTTCTGCAGTCAGGTCTCCCAGACTTCTCTCTGCTCCTCAACTCCTTCCTCCCCGTTCACTCTTCCCAACTTTGAGGGAATCTCTTTTAGGCCCTCATTCTTCTGCTTTCCTGTTGCTTCAAAACACTAGACCTGTGCTCCCAAATCCCCACTGCAAAATTGAGGGGGAGGCCACTACAGGCATTTGGGGCAGCACCGCTCCTGCCCATTCATTGTTGGTTATGTAGCATCTCCAGCCCCTGGAGAACAAAATGCCAACAGTACCTCCCATTCACTTAAACTACTAATAAAACCCATGGCATACATTTCCAGCTTGTAGAGCTGCTACTATCTCATCAGAACCATTACCCTAAGAATTGAAGCTTTAGTGATAAGGAAGCCAGAAATCCTTTACCCTACCCCCGAGTCAATGACCAATCAAACTACTTGTTTGTAGGAAGAGAAGGAAAAGAGGAAAATAAATAAAAAATAGATTGATATATCTAAATAGTATCCAGCCACATTCAGGTTACTTTTTGTAATAGATGTTCCTATGCTAGGTAATATATTTACCAGACATCCCTAACTCTCAACCCATCCCTGATACCATTCCTGTACCACCAAGGACAGGGTGGGGAAGGCAGTACACACAGAGGGAGGCACAGGGAGGGGTAACAATGTCGGTTTCTATTATTACTCAGTAGCTGAAGATGCAATCGATTGTACTTCAGCAGAGCCAACGTCACTACATCAAAACCTCAAATGCGGGCCGGCTGAGTGGTGCAGTGGTTAAGTGCTGGTGTGGGAAGCTACTGGCTCCAGTTTGGGTCCCACATATGAGGGACAGTGACACTGCCTTCAAAAAAAAAAAAACCTCAAATGCCACCATCACTTTGAGTCCCACTGCTTCTTAGGTACTGAGTCGGCTTCTTGCAAAGGAGAATTTGACCTGCCTTTTCATTTGCCACCAAGATTCACACCTCCCCAAAGATAAGCTTGGATTGAGTTGCATTGCCTCCATTCAATCTGGAAAACTCTAGTGAGCAGAATCCACACCAGACTTGTTCAGGGGGAACTGGCCCTTCATGCTCAACCCAGAGGTGATTGATTGCCCTTTGCTCAGGCACCAACCCCCATGCATTCACCCATGGGCTAGCTCTTTCCAAACATAGGATTGGTACAAATTTTGCAGGAAGGAACCTCTTTGGGCCATTTCCCTCAGAAAGGGCAGACGCTCAGGCCCTCAGCCTGTCCAGTACCCCACAGGTGGTGGAAAGAGCATCAGATGTCCTAAGATCTGGATCTTGTCCTTACTCTTGTGATTTTGTCCTAACTTTTCTAGATCTTAATTTTCTCATCTGTAAAATGCACCCCACCTACATCATAGGGTTGCCCTGCAATTCGAATAAGGTGATAGTGATGAAAATACTTTGAAAGGCTATAAGAATTGTAATGTTATTCCTTGACTATAGATTAACGAACATAATAAAATTGCTATTGCAGATATTAGCATAATAGCACAGATTGCTCTTCCCTTTAATGAAATTCGTCAAGGATAAAACACTCAGGCTTTTTCTGACATGTCTCTCACCATCTTTCTTTGCTGTGAGGCCAGGAGGCTCAGTGGTCCCCAGCCACATACTGTTGTATGGTTAAAAGTTCTAGAAGGCCTCTCTGCCTAAAGGGACATTGCTTAGATTAGACAACCTCCCAAAACTTTCCAAGGCTCTGATCGCCTGAACAGCTCTAGCAAGAGGGTCAGCAAATACAGCCATGCACCGCAGAATGACGCCATTTTGTTTGAGGAAGGTCTGCCTATACGATGGTGGTCCCATGAGATTGTAATGGAGCTGAAAATTGTCGATCACCTAGTGACATTGATGCTGTTGTAATGTCGTAGCACAACACATGACTTACGTGTCTGTGGTGATGCTCCTGTAAACAAGCCCACTGTGCTGCCCACCATATAAAATCTAGCACACACCATTACAGTAGCAGGCTAGACCCTCTAGGCTTGTGCAAGTGCACTCTGTGCCCCTCGCCCAAAGACAAAATTGCCTCACGACTCATTTCACAGCACAGGCCCCTGTCTTTAAGCAGCACAGGACTAGGAAGTGTGGAAATGATGCTCTAGTATACATTGAACCAACATGGATGAGAAAACATGTTCCGTTTTGTGACTAGCTGTACCATTGCCAATTACAAGGATGCCACTTCCCTGTCCCAGTCATGGGGAACTTGGGCTGCCGTAGTGTCCCTGAGGAGGCTGGCTGGCCAGCTCTAGCTCAGTACACCCTGCTGCCCTGCCCTGTGCCTGGGCAGGGGTGGGGCGAGGCCATTTGGCAAAGACCTTCCCAAGGCTCTGTTGCAGCAGGGAGCGCACAGAGCCCTGCAGGCTACCTGCATCTTGGCATGGGGCTTTCTCTCTCCAGATCCAAATGTCACACTCCTGATATAAAATTCATTGCCACGCTTCTCTTCATGTCCTCCCTGGCCACTTTTCCTATTCCAGCACAGCAGTAGAACAATGGCTTAGTATAATGCTAGCTGAGTAAGTGGTTTGTGACTCCATTTTCCCCCTTACAGGAGAACCTGCTCACTAAAGGAAGCCTCCACAGAAACTACCTTTTCTTCTTTTTCTCCAAAGACTTTTTCAATAATTCTCCTACATTTTTTAAGTTTTCTTTTGCTTGACCTTCATCGTGGCCTTTCTGAGGGCTGGACTCTGCCTTGTCTTCATTTAGTGATTAGAGCAGGTTTTCCATCTTCTTAAAAGTGCCATTCATAAAGGGGAAGGTCACTGCAGAACTAGGGCCACAAAAAGACTCAGCCAAAGATAGGGCGCTGCCTGCTGCCTGGGAACACAGGCCCACTGCGGGCAGCGCCTGAACCACCAGGCGGAGGTGACCTTGGGCTGGAAACAAAGGGCTGCCTGGAAGCACGCCTCTTAGTTCCCGCAGCAACACAGCAACTCACCCTGGGAAGAGCCAGCGTGGGGAAAACAAAGGCTCTTTCAGCATCTCTGATACCATCTTTGGAAATGAATAAGACAAATAACTTAAAAAGGGCAGGGGAGATCGATGACTCTGCTAACTTGAAACTGTCCGTGTGAGATACCCTGATTTATCAGCCTTCATAAGAGCGGATAAGCTCTCAAAATGGGCGTCCTGTGATGGGCAGCTGTGCGTCCCGCTAATCTGTGTGGCTGTCCTGGTTTGGGGGTGGGGGGAGTGGATGTGCGGAGCAGGGAGGTGACGGTAACAGGGACTGAAAATACATACCTTGATTCCATTATTCCCTGATCCATGGGCTTTGCCTTCTTACGATGGGGCTGTTAATTGTGGCATTCCAAGGAACAGCCAAAGCCGGTGGGAATTATATTTCAGAACAGGTTTGGGGTGAGGGAAAGAAAAAAAAAAAAACTATTGCTGAGAGTGGAACCCTGTCTTTTTTTTTTTTTTTTTTTTTTTTTACCAGTATTGTCATGAAAGCTGCATTCCTTGTATTAGCAGAATGGAGTCAGAGAAACTGTGCAGCCATTCGGAAAGGAGGAGGGGAGTTCTCCCCAGGGCAGGGGGACATGCAGGATCCGGCAGGGAGAGGGACGCTATTATTAAAAATAGGAATAAGAAAATAGAGCTGTAAAGTGGGCAAGTAACCGGTGGCTGAATATTGGTGCTGAACTGTGTCTGTGCACTGGGCTGGGGCTGCCTGAGTAAGATTAAAATCTGCAGGGAAATTTTGTTCCTTAGCACTGGCAGAAATTAGGAATAAATTCAATTGCATTCTGCACAATAGCTGGAAGCGATTGAGGTTAAGTGGCCTCACTCTCTGATGTGTTAGTATTACTGAGCACTCTCTGCCCATGTGACTTGGTGCAATCTGCTCTTGGAACACGTTGCCATGGCAACTGATGATTTCTATTACAGTACCTTCAAGTTCACATTCTAGGCCTGTCATACGCTTGGAAATTTCCAGTTAAAATATTTATTTATGAAAAAGACACACACAAAAAAAAGCTACCCCAGACACTTTCAGGGATAGAAAACAAAAAGACACCCCGATGCAGGATAATTTATCTACATATACACCATGTATCTGCATATATACATCTCAGATGAAAAGAGATTATTGTATTTTCACTTAGCTGTTGCTACCAAACAAAAAATTCCCCATGGGGTAGCCAACTTTGTTGGGGAGGGGACACATGGAAATCTTACCTACTGTGGTTTACGTGCAGGTGTAATTTTGGTCTGAGCGCAGGATGACAGAAGCGGCCTGAAAAATCTGCCCATCAGAGTTACCACTTGGCTCTTTGAGGCACTGGGTTCCAATTTCAGCTTCCCACTGAGGTTCTGCACCGTTTTATAATAGTCAACCCTCAGCTGTGAAAGAGCTGCTCTCACCCTTCAGCCATGAGGAAAGGGTAGGGGGATATCTCATTGGGTGGGTCAATATTCTGGGGTCTGCAGGGATTCTTAAACTGACCCCAGTAGAGGAGGAGGGCAACCTGGGACATTCCATGGCAGACTGCTTTCTCCTGGAAGCCATAAGTGAGTTCCATAACAGAAATCTCTGTGGCTTTCTGGGTACCCCGCCCAGGCACTGCCCATGGAGCCCCAGGGACCCCCAGCCCTTTCAGAAAGACTACTGTTTAGTCTCATAAGTGCCCGTTGGCTTCTCCCCAGAGAAAGACAGTCAAGGGTTAAACTAATCCTTTCCTAAGAAAGAAAGCATTGTTTCTCCCCTGGCCATGCTCTACACAGGGAGGGGTTGCTAACAAGGCCTCCTGGCTTTGTCTACTTTTTCCCCTTAGTCAAGCACATTAAATATGTTAATAAAAGATTCCCCAGTGCTTTCTCTATCAGAAGCTTCCAGGTGGTTGCAGTGACCCTAGGTGCCCAATTACCTGGTGAGGGCATCCCGTGACTCACAGATGGTTCTCTCTAGCTATTAAAATCTCCTTTTTTTTTTCTTTTTTGCATTGTGGCTTCTGCTGTGTCTGATTGGAATTGTATTCTGGTTCATAGCTAGAACCCATTTGTTTAGTGGGGCAGTGTTTTCTGACCTTGTCTGAGCATAAGAGTCACTAAGCTGCTTGTTTAAAATACGTATTCCCGGGTGTACCCCAGACCTACTGAGTAAACTCTCCAGGGGAGAGACCTGGGAATCTGTATTCTAACAATTAAGCAAATTTGATTGTAGAACTGCACTGGATTGTGGAGCCTATTCGCCATGTTAGAGCAATCTTTCAAAAATTATCCACTGATATCCTCCTGTTATCTCTGTATAAGGCACTGAGCCAGAAGTCTTCTGGGAAATTCCTAACCATTATTGGTGTAAAATAAAATGTGACAAAAAAAGATTGGGCAATATTAAAGAAATGTAAAGAATGGATTGATGGTTTTGGTCCTGGAGATTCCCCAATGGAATGACTGAATTCAGTCCTGTAAATATGAAAGTACTTTTTTATGCAACCAAATAGTCACCCCATGTGTAAGAAAATAACTTCTTAAAACTCAGATTATCCCATGTGCCAACCCACAACTCCAAGAAAGGAGTATTGTGCGTGTAGAACAGATTGGGCTGTTTTGAGATGAGGGGTGAACTGTAGGGTTAAATATTTAGTCCCACTCAGCAGCCATGTCTATGAGGATTTACAAGGCAGGTGTTGTGTTTACAGATTGCTGACTGAGCATGTGAGAAGATATGGGAGGCAGTGTAAAAGATGGCAGCACTAAAGCCAGAGACCTGGCTAGGGAAGTGTGTGTCCTGTATTCAGCAGAGAAGACACGAGGCATAGAAGAAGCCCCTGTACCCTCTACTCCGTGTCTTCCTATACTCCTGACACAAGGGAGTGGTGCCTGGACATGCAACTCCGTTGAGAGATGCTCAGTAAAGACTTTGGTGTCAAAATGATTGTTCTCCCATATCTGGGGCAGGAGTGGGGATTGCTGAGCTTTTAGTTGTTCTGTTCATCCAAAAGTGTGATCAGTCATGTAGATGAACTAGAGAAATTAGAGCAGTCATGGTTAGTTCTTGAATCAATTGAAGAGTTCCAGGGAACTACACACACACACACACACACACACACACACACACACACACACTTCTGGGGCGGGGGGTGGGGAGAGAGAGAGAGAGATTGATTTAACATGTCCTTCTAGAGCCTGGACTCATGGATCTGGAAATTACTTTTTCAGATTCTGGAGTATATTGCAGATCTGTAGGTCCTATCCAGCCAAGGAAACTGCAGGACCCCCAGCCCAGAATGGCTCTGGCCAAGCCTAGCTCAGGCTGTTGCCTTTATGTGGGGCAGCAGCGTCACCTAGTGATCCTGTGGTTTAAGTACAAGCTCTTTTCCTGGGAACTGTCCAATTTGGTCACACTGTAATGAAATCAATTATCCATATTAATGAATGAGAGTGGAGATGACTTCCAGTTCCATTCCTGTTTATCCTGAAATGCCTTCTGTGACTAAGTATCATTTGGGTTTTCCATCAAGTAACATAAAAAAAAAAGAGTATGGCTGAGCTCATGCTAGGCAGGATGGGTGGGGGAGGCAGGAGTTAGGAAGGTTGAAAGAGGGCTGGGTCCTTCTTCACACAAGGTCCTCCAAGAAGCATATGCTTGGAGTTAGAGGTGCGTGAGATTTAGTGGAGTTACCACCTGAGAAAGATAAAGGGGAGAGGGAGCGTGAGTAGGAAAGGCAAGCCTTCAGACTGCCATGCAGGTCCGACATCTGGGAAAAGGAGAGGGGGAAAGAAGGACCATGAGCTAGGCAGAGCCTCAGACTGCAGTGCCTCCGGAGAAGGCCTTGGCCAGCCCAACAGAGCAATCTGGGGCAAACATCCAGAAAAGGTGGGCCCTGCTCCCACCGCTGTGCCTTGTCATCGATAAGAGCTACTTTGGAGACACTCACAGCTGGAGGCTTGCCAGCTAACTGTATTCCTGGGGGCAGATTCTTTCTTCAAGGGAGGCCTGAGCAGCCTGACTCTATGGATTCTCTGTCACAGACTCAAGGGAAACTGTGCCAAGATCACATGTTTGTCAGCAGATCCTCATGGACACAATCAAAAACAGACAATGAGGGAGCACTGATGCATCAGAATTGATGAGGGTAACGTCCAGGCACTTGTTCTCATTCCATTAACTGATGTAAACTAGAAAGAGGAACTCCTGAGCAGCCTTTATTAATCTCGCCTTTCAAAACAGCAAGCTGCCTGCCATGCGTGGTGTGTTCTCTGCCCAGGAAACCAAGTTCAGTGTCAACAACCTGGAACACCAATGACAGTATAGCTTCTTTATCGAGGATGGATTTGGGTCTCAAATGTCTGTATTTTTCCCATGCATGCACAATGACCTCACATTGGCGCTGATGCTCTCCCTCTTATAAATGGTCTTTGATGCTGTTGTCCAAGAGACACCACTAGCCGGGTGATATGGCCTGATCTCTGTATTTAAAAACATTAAGGAACTTGCTCAAGTTCAAGGATTTTCAGAAACCCAATTGGGGTGAATTAAGAAACCCAGATAGCACTACAGGCAAAGGCACCAAGTTTTCAAATCACAGCTAAGCCACAAAGGCCCAGGATGCCTTGAATAAAAAATGCAAGGAGCAGCTTGACAAAGAGCCTGGAAAAGATCTAAGAGGGGAAAAAAGCCCACTGTGGAAATAGAGAAACGATGAGAAAGAGCCAAAAAGAATGCACCAACTCTTTCTAAGGCTTGTCAAGGAAAGATAAGGGCAGCAGAGACTGTAGAATGAGTCAACACCGCCACCAGAGAGGTTAGAGGCAATGACAAAGGGCTGGGGAGGAGGAAGCCTGGGCAGTAAAGTGGCTAGACTAATAAATGAGAAGACGAGTGAAATTAATGATGACTCTGAATGGCAGCGATACTGAGCTGCTCTTTTAAATTGGTCTTTAACAAGAAAAATAAAGGAAGAGAGCATAGATAATTAGGAAGTAATGAAGACCTTTAAATATAGATGTTGAAATAAACCAGATAAGGGAATACTTGAAAACATGGTCCAAGATGTAAACCAGCAGGTCCAGATAACCCGCGTTCCCCAACCTAGAGGGAATTCGCTGATTAACTTGCCAAACTATTGGCCATTATTTTCAAAGGCTCCAAGAGACCAGGGATTATAAAATGAATTTTTGACTGGTCCTTTTACCAAATTAAAAAAAAAAAAAGTGGCCCCAATCATTACTATGTCTGCCACTATATGCCCTCTCCTTGTGGGGATGTTGTAATGGCAAATGAAATTAGAAATATTAACCCACCCGAAGGAGAAGGTAGGGAGCAGAGTGGGTGTTGGTGGTATGTGTTATCCTGGCTGAGGGACAGGAGCTGGGATGGTGAGGGCTAATGCGGACATTTGACATTTCCTTCAGTGGAATATATTTGGGCATTGTAGAATTGTATTTTTGTTTTCCAGGCTGTTATAAAATTAGATTACATCCCCCAGAGAGCAAGGGAGAGAAATTACTCATAGTAGGTGCCAATCTACTGTTAAACCTGATGTTAAATTTTTTAAGGACAATCCACAGATAGATAATGGAGTATAGGCAGCATCAACATCTCCAAGCTTTCTCTTTAATAAATAGACTGTGACAAGTTATTCTTTATTTTAATCAAATAAATAATAATTATTCTTGTAGAAAAAAACAAAAAATACAGATAAGTAATAATAATAAATGCCACCCAAAATCCTGCCACTGCTTATAAAATTTGGTTTATTTGCATTCATAATTTTTCCCATAAAATATCGAAATTTTTTTTATAAAAGTTGAATGGTTTTATATATATATATAATTGTCCATATACATATTAAATAACTTTTTTTCCTACTCACTGTAGCATATATATTCTTCCATCATTTTAAATTGCTGCACAGATATTTAACCAATAACTTTTGGGTTTTTTTTTGTTTGTTTGGTTTTGGTTTTTTTTGAGGGCAGTGTCACTGGCCCTCACATGTGGGACCGAACCAGGGCCACTGGCTTCCCAAGCCAGCACTTAACCACCGCGCCACTCAGCCGGCCCTAACCAATAACTTTTGGACATTTAGATTATCTCTCCTGCGTTCTTATTGCTACCAAGAATACTGCAGTTAACATCCTTAAACAAACATCTTTGTAAACTTATTGTTTTTTTCCCTTAGGAAAAAATCCTGTAAGGGGAATTGCAGAGTCAATTGTAGTTTTTTTAGGACTTTTGTTCCATATTGCTAAATTACTTTCAAAAAAGAAGGCAATTAACCCTCAACAAACAATAAATGAAAATGCCAGTTTCCTCATATGCACACCAACTTGATTTAATAAAATTTTTAATCTTTCAACTCAATAGCCAATATCCTACAACAGTTGAATTTGAGTCATTAGACAGGACAAAACACCTGAGGAAATTTATGTATTTTCTAGACGGGCCTTAAACTATTGGGGGGAAATTCTCTTTTCTTTCTTTTCTCCCTTCCTCTCTCTATCTCCCTTCTTTCGTTTCTTTCTTCCTGTCTTCCTGCCTGTCTTTCTTTTGAAATCATACCTGCATTGACATATTTTGCATTAAGTTGGGCAAGAAATTCAAACAGCACTATTGAGAATAACAGTCTGGCACTGTCTTATAAATGACATACACATTGTAGAACCACTTTCATAAGAGTATGACACTGCCCGAGGATTCACACAGCAGTCCTGTCCATCACAGCTAAGGAAGTACCAACACCCCAACTGCACAGCACAAGGGATGAGTAAACTTTGCCATATTCCCACAGTGGGCTGTCATACAGCAGTGAAATGGATAACCACAGCTAAATGCAACCCCCTGGACCACTGAATCTTGGAAAGAATGTTGAATGAAAATAGCAGATTGAAGAAGATTAAGTATAGTCTGATATAATTTTCACAAAGCTCAAAAGTAAGCAAACTTAACATATTGCTTAGGAGTACATACCTATGTGATAAAAGCATTTTTTTCATCAGATGAAAAATACACACAAAATTCAGGATGATGGTCACCTCTAAGCTGGGAAGCAGGGTCAGAGCATGAAACAGAGGGAGAGGGAACTCTCAGATGCTCCCCGGGGACTGCGACTCACCCCCCCCCCAGGTGCCACACATATTCATTTTATTGTCCTGCTTCATACCTTACATCTATATGATAAGCCTCTGAATGTATTAGCCACAGAGAAGCGATTATGTGTGGCACGCTCAGTAGTTAGCAAATTTCATTTGCTGATACATCAAATAGTGCTCGACCGTCCCCCAGGAGCCTAAGCAGTTTCTCATTGCTGAAGCCAGGCCCCATCCTTTACGGCTGGGTGCCTGCCACGGAGAACACGGAACAGAGCCTCTCCCGAGGATTCCTCGGCCCCCCAGAGGAGCGGCTGTGCCCTCGCACCGCAAGTGGAGAATTCCCTCCACTCTAGAGAATCGGGAAGGGAGAAAAATGAACCCAAATGTACAACAGACACAACTTCTGGAGGAATTCCCTAAGGCCCAAGGCTCTGACCTTACCCATTCACGTGTACTTTTCTAAAAATAGATCCCCAATTCTGGTAAATGGTTAGAGGAAAATAGCCTATTTTTAAAGCAGCGGTCCTAAATAGCGAAATCATTTTGTTTAAGCAATGAGCCAAGTCGCTTCTAATGAGGTTGTGGCATTACTGGAAATAAGAGATATATTTAAATAAATAGTCCATACATTACCCCAATAAATCACTTGAAAAATATTCCCAACATGCTAAATGTATTTTTAGTGGCATGTGCCTGACCTTTCTAGAAGAAGAAAGATAATGCTAGAACATTTGGAGGATAAACATTTATCCAAATTAGTAGTCAAGACACTAGTAAAATTGTTTTACATTTTCTCAACACCTTTAACTCTACCCAGTACTTCAGAAACAATTTATTTTCCCTACCTTTAATAAAATAGAGTCAGCCTGTAAAGTCGCAGGCATATGAGAGCAGAAACTTTTTTGATGACCCAATGAGAAATCCTATAATGGTCCTATTACTTCAAGGCCTCAGGCAGGATGGATATATGCATTTGCAACATTTCATAAAATGACTTGCAGTCCATAAAACGTTAGTTTTTCATAACTGTGTTTCTGAGTGTTTTAAAATCAGTGCCATATTCTTGTTTTCATAATATTCACAATAAAAATATAAATAAGACCCATTTATTCATTCAACAAACACCTTCTGAGGACCTGCTCCCTGCCTGGTACTCTGCTGGGGACACAGAGTCTCCTCTCAAAGTCCTCACAGCCTAGAAAGTCTTATACGGCCCCCATATGACATCTGCATCTGAACCTCTCCGTGTTATGTTTCAGTGCCTGGGAAAAAAAAAGAATAATAATAATTGCATTGTTCCTCAGACAGCACTTCAGGTGGAGGTTTGCAGGGGAGAATTTCCAGCAGGCTTACTCATCTCCAACGCTTCTTCCCCCACCTCACCTCTTTCACTCCCTCACTCTCTGCTTTTTTGCCTTCCCTGGACCTGTAGCCGGGCTCACTGTCTTCCTTCCATTCCTTCTTTTCCTTCCCTTTCCTCTCTCTCCCCTCTTTCCTTTACTATAAAACTTCTAAAAACACATTCACACCATCTTCCTCCCAGAAACCCCTCATCAGCTACAGCATAATTTCAGTCGTCTGTTCTACCTGCGCTGTACTCCCTACGGTCTCCGGTGGCCTCCTGATGTCCAGAATAATGGTCTGGTTTTCTTCATTTACCTTGAACTTCCGCAGCTGCTGGCACTATGGACCCCACCCTCGTTTCTCTGCCTTCTCCCCGTTGGAGAGGTCCTTCTGCCATTTTTTAATTCTGTGGGCTCCTTCTCAGCCCTCTTTGCCAGATCCCCTTTCTCTGCTCATCCCCCCAGGATCAGCACTTACACCCCAAACCGCACACCCTCTTATCCTGCTCTTTTGACCATTGGGGTCCTCCTTGTGTGCCACAGGTAGTCACAGATCAGTGCCCCTGGACAAGCTGGTCCCTTTGCCTGGAATGCTGTCCCTGACCTTCTCCATTCCCCCTTTCTCCATTTGCCCAAGTCCCACTCACCTTCCAGGGACTGGCTTAAAGGGAAGCCAGCAGGTAGTACTGAGGGCATGGGCTCTGGAGCCAGATGGTGTGGGTTCTATACTGACAAACTGTGTGACCTTGGCCAAAGTTACTTAACCTCTCTGTGCCTTAATTTTCTCAACTATAGAATGAAGATAATAATAGTATCTGCCTCCAAAGATTGTTATTAGAATTAATGAGTTAATATTTGTAAAGGCGTAGAGTGATGCTGGAAACATACCATGTGTATTTGTTTAAGGGCAGAGGGGGAGTCAATTCTAAAAGTATTTTCCATATGCCCAAGATTTTAATCACCTCTTCTTAGCCCACTTACCACCATGTATTATGATTTTTAGGTAAGTGTCTCCCTGGAATACTCTGTGCTTGTTTGGTCAGGGACCCTGTCCCAATCACTGCCTTGTCCCAGCCTGGTACAAGGCAGCTCTCAGCAAATGTCTGTTGAATGAGTGGAGGGTCATAAACGATGGGTCTTCCATGGGCACCCAGTTTTAATGGTAAAACAGAGAGCATGAGCCTAGAATTTTCTTGGGAGGTATTTTGGCACAGGGTGAAGTTGGGGTATTGTTAGGTCCCAGCACTTTCCATTCCCGCAATTTCTTCAGCCCAGTAAACTGATCAGGTGACAGGGGCCGAAACAGTGCCAAGCCCAAGTAATCCAAACCAGAATGGCATGCACTGTACCTTTCTGTATCACATCCGTTGAGTTTTATTTTCCATCCCTCATACCTGTTTCCTTCTCTGTGTGTAGCTAATGAGCTTTACATTTAAAACATGAAAAGCCAATAAAACATGAAAAATCACAGATCAACAGTGCTTTGTTCAAGAATATCCTATTTAATCAAGAAACTTTACCAAGCAATGCATTCAATTTAGCCACCAGGTGCCAGGTGTCTCTAGGTACTGTAGGGGAAAGGCGAGGGAAAATGTAAGAGGAAAACCGTTCTCCCTTCCCTTGGGGGCTCACCATGCCACTTATGATTAGAATGCACCATCCCCCTCCTGGGCAAGCATCTTTAGAAATCAGAGATGTTCACATAACCTACTAACGCCTCTGCACCTTTAATTAGCCCAATCGAGCATATAACTCGGTAAAATCTCTCACCTCTTTTGCTCCTTTCAACTAATTTCTGAACATTTCATTTTCTCGTAAGCTTTCACTGCATAACAAGCCGTAATGACATGACCAATATTAACCCATTGTTAGATTAAACAAAGTACGTTATTGGCTGATAGCATTCTATATTCTTGGGGTTTGAAATTGGTCCTATCCGATGATGAAAACAGTATTTGTCCTAATGAGACCATCCTTGTTCCTACAAAGGAGAAAAGACATTGAGGTAAAACATTTCATGTTAATGACGGCATGCTCAGCACTTTCCGTTCACAGCCACATCTGTGGGTGAGGCAGGTTTCTCGATATTAAATGCTGCACTTGGGCCCATATTCTTAGCGAGATGTCTGATTGGCTACTCCCCAAATATAACTTAAATTGGCTTAAAATAGAACAATCACATGCTAACCCGGTAGCATTAGCAACTCTATTAACAGCCAATTTCATATCCACACCAGAGGGAGTAAAAGGTAATTTGCTCATTATCAACACCCTCTGGCAGTGGAAGGAAATGACTGTTCATCAAAAAGTATTTTCCAACATAACAATAGCAGCGCCCATATGTAACCGCCTCATTTTCCCTTCCTTCCACCACTTGATCACTGGAGAACAGCTACAGGAAAAAGGCTTTGAAATATAAATGGGCTTGATATAGATAGTTTACCTGCCAACACTCGCTTCCAGAATTAACCCTACCTCCACGACCCCTAGGGTTATGAATAAAATGTTGGGCAAATAGTCCGACACGGTACAAGGTGGATCCCATAATAGCAGAAATTGTTTCGATGAAAAAGGCTTCCAGTCCCTGTCCTGACTACTTGACTAGCACCTTAAACCGCTTGAACCCACCCGGGTGAATGTGGACAGTTCATGGAGCCCATGGTGACCAGATCTAACCTGTAGACTCATCCAGTGATTGAAGAAAATGAACCAATCAGACAATGAACCATGCAGTATTGTCCTGATGGGGCAATTTTCAATCTCACCCACCACCAGTCTTCATTGAGTTAATGTTTATTCAGAAATGCAGTTCTTTTTGTCTGTTTGCTTTTAATCAGTGTTCACTTACTTCAGTATGATGTGTTTATGTATTTGGATATAATATTATACTATTATAGTGACAACGAAACTGATTTCTTACCTACTGCCCTGCTCGACTGGCTATTTTTATTTGAGAATAGTCATCTCCCAATTCCTGTCTAGCTTTCTGGGCCTTCTCCTCTTCTTCCTACCTCTGTCTCCTACACATAAAGGCCAGGCTAATCTTCTAGAAGCAATTCTTTAGGTACTACTCCCTAGCTCAGAAACCTTCAGTGACTCCCTACTACCTCTCGATATGTTACAGGCTCTGCATCTTAGCTTCGAAAGATGTTCACAACACGGCCTTTCCTACTCTTCTGGCTCTAGTTGGAAATTTTCATTTTCCTCAATATCCTAGGTACTGCCCATCCTCTCTGTCAGAATCAAAGGCAAGATCAAATGCAGCCATCTCCATAAACTCAGTTATTCCAGTGGAAAGTGATCCACTGTATCTCTGAACTACCATAAACTTTTGGGATAGTCTGCCACTTCATACAGTATTATAGGGTGGCTTCCCCCAGAACTTGAAAATGAGAGAAAGATTGTTCTGGGAGAGCTGAACCATATCTAGAGTCACCTTAGTGAAACAGAGTAGCTCTCAGATCTGCAAAACCTGACTGTACCAGAGAAGCCTATTTAAGGAAAGAGCTTATCAGTCTCATGATGCAGAGAGTTGTGCGGGAGGCAACATATTCACAGAGGGAATGATGTCTAGACTTCTAGCAATGTCTGGGGGAGAGGGATCCTTGGCCAACAGACTGATAATACCAGCACCCTTGGGGAGCCCTTTGCCCTCTGAGATAGTTAAGTGATGCTATCCTAGCCAGTTGCCATTCAACATTTGCCTCTGTAAGTGTCCTTTAGTTCTGATTCTGTCATCCAAAAATGTCTTGGTTTCTCATGTTGGCCTACCTATAGAGAAAGAGAGTGCTGGTCATATGGACTAAATAAGAGTATTTCAGCTCCCATGATAGTGATTTCTCACTGTATATTAGCTAATTGGCTCTTCATTCTTTCAATAAATATTACTGAGCATTTACTCTGTCCAAGGTATTTGTGTACTCACTTGAGATACGATAGTGAACAAGAAAAATACAGTCCCTTGATCTATGGAGTTTACAGTCTAGAAGGAGATACAGATAAGTACTCCCAAAATTATGCAGAGTGATGATGGCCCTGTTAGGGGTGTTCAGTGGATCAGGGTGGGAGCACATGCTTGGGGAGGCAGAGAAGGCTTTGTAGAGGAGATTATATTTACCCTGGGTCCTGGGACATCAGCTGGAGTTAGCCCAAAGGCAGTGGGAGGAGAGAGATTGAATGTAGCACAAGCAGCATGGGCAGCAGACTCAGGGTATGTCTGAGAAACTGAACAGAGTTCAGTAGAGCTATGATGGGGAATGTGAAGAAGGGCAGAGAGGAGGGTCAGGAAAGCAGGACACAGATGGAGGAGACACTCATAAACCATTCTAAGAGTCTGTCCTTTCTCATGAGAACAATGGAGAATTATTGAAAGGTTTTAAGCGAGTAAATGACATGATCATATCTCTAGTTGCTGTAGGAATGGATGGTGTCATCCATAAAGAGAAGAGGCCCAATAGATTTACTTAGAATGTAAACTAGGCAGGACTTGGCAAGTGATGGGATAAGGGGACTGGGAATTGAAGTGAGTGAGAGAAAGAGAGAGAGAAGAATCAAGATAGTGTTTGCATTTCTGGGCTTGAACAAAGGGAGTGGGTGGTGGCGCCTTTCACTGAGGCAGCATATCATGATAGTTCAGAGCACAAACTCCATAGTGAGGCTACTTGGGTTTGAATCCCTGCTTTACCACTTACTACTGTGTAGTCTTGGGCAAGTTACTTAACCTCTCTGTGTCTTATCTATAATAAAGATAACCAGAGGACCTACGTCATAGAGTTGATATGCAGATTACATGAATCAATAGTGACCTCAGAACAGTGCCTGGCACATAATAAATGTTATATGTGTTCGTTAAATAAAATAGGTGGCACAGGAGGAATAGCAGATTTACCATAGAGGATTGTGAGTTTAGTTGTGGAGATGATGAACCTCAGAGTTCTGTGGAACAATCAAGAAGAGCTGTCCAGAAGGCAGCTGCATAGGTAGATCTGGAGCTCCAGGCGGAGATCTGTGCTGGAGCTTTTGCTGTGGGAGCAATCCTCATAGGAATGGTCACTGAAATGAGGACAATGGATGGAATAGAACAGAGAGAATGTACAGTGAGAATGGGGCAGACAAGACAAGAGAGAACCTTGGGGACCATCAGAAACAGTCTATCGAAGAGATTCTGGCTGAGGAAATTGAGGAGCAATCAGAAAAGCAGGAAGAAAACTAAGAAAGGCTCTCAGAAACTAAGGACAGGAAGTGTTTCTAGAAGGAGGAAGTAGCCACTGGTATCAGGTTTGTCAAATACAATAAGGACCACAAAGAAATCCACTGGATCTCACAACAGAAGTTTGACTTTGGCCATTCAGAGTTTCCGCTACCAAGATGGGGGGGGTGTGGTCGGGGTGGGAGGAGGGTGGTGGAGAAAATATGGAGACAGGAAATGCAAACAATTCATAAAGAGTGGGGAGGAGAGAGCAGACAATAGATGGAGGTCAGGAGAGACCTTTCTTTGGGGGGGGCGGAGGTCGGGGGGTGGAGCAGGGGAGATAAATAGAAGATACTTGAGCATATTTAACTGCTGTTATGGGTTGAATTGTGTCTCCCCCCCCCCCATTCATATTTTGAAGTCCTAAGCCCCAGTACCTGAGAATGTGACCGTATTTGGAAATAGGGTCATTGCAGATGTCATTAGTAAGATGGGGTCATACTGGAGTAGAGTGGGCCCCACTCCTATGTGACTGGTGTCCTTATAAAGGGAAATTTAGAGACAGACATGCACTCAGGGAGAATGCCATGTGAACATGAAGGCAGAGGTGGTAGGGATGAGGGCAAACTACCAGAAGCTCGGTCACAAGAATGGCACAGATTCTCCCTCCCAGCCCTCAGAAGGAACAAACCCTGCCCACACCTTGATTTCAGACTTCCAGCCTCCATAACTGCGAGACAATAAATTTCTGGTGTTTAAGCCACCCAGGTTGTGGGATGTTGTTATTCCAGCCCTAGGAAACCAATACAACTACTAATGGCGCTTTCTACCATTTACCATGTTAATAAGGGTCGCAGCAGGAAGTAGATGATGTGCTCAGGCTGAGTAATTTATGGACTGTTTCATAAAGGGCCCAGGTATAAAGGTGTGGTCAGGGTGTGAGGAAGCTACAAAGTACCTGTAGTGCCCAGGTAGGGTAAGCATGGGCCTTGGCTATCTCCAGACCTCAGTGGTCAGGGAGGGTGTAGACCTACCCTAAATGGGCCATGGAGCAGCTGTCTGGAAGGGCCCCTGACAGAAGTGTGACCGGAGCCTCAGATACTCCTGGGAATCTGCCCGCGCCATATCTGAGGGCACATGTGCATGTATGGCACAGCCCTCCCTCCCGCTGTTCTCCCGCTGATGTTGCATCAGCCAAGACAACCAGAGGCCCGAGGGCAAGGCTGCTGGTTGATGGAGTGCCCACGTCTGCCTCATGGGGCACAGTGCAGAGGAGAGAGAGGTAGAAAGTGAAAGTGAGGGGCAAAGGAAAAGCCCAACTCCTTTTCACATTTTAGAACCACTTGACTACATTACTTATTCAAATGTTTAAATTTTTAAAATGCTAATAAGAAGAATCATGGCGAGGGAGAGGCTGCAGTTACAAGGCTGCCTACTGCATACGCCCCCCTAGAGGAGGAAAGTGGGCTGTTTTACGACACTGATATTCTTGTAGTTATATTTGTCATTGTTTATTGCTGCCTCGCTTAATGCATACTGGGTTCTCAGCACTTTTTAACTACTGAATAAATTAATATTTATAGTCTCTATTTCTCTTCTTTCACCTTTGGAAATATCTATTGATATGGACTTTTTGTACTATCACTAACCTCTTGACTATTTGCAGTGATTGAGGTTTATCTCTCTTCTCCTATGATAACTTTGAGATATGCCTGTGACCATAAGGAGAACAGGTCTGGTTTAAAGTATAGGCTCATAGGAGGAACAAAGTGACTCTAAGAGGAGCTTCTGTTTATAGCACAATCGGTAAGAATCATTTCTTTTTTCTATGACTATAAACATTTATTTAACTAAGCTTACCACAAAAAAACTGTATTATCAAAGCTATCATGCTATCGTTTTTGTACGCCTTTATGCTCAATTTAGCCAATACTTTATTTCAAATAGAACCTTAATTCATTACAGAAGTTAGCATGATAATCGTTGATAAGAATAACGAGTCTCTTACAATGAAGTTCACTGTTCACATGTTCAGAGCAGCTCACCTTTGAGTTTTGCAACCCAAATGACGTTTTAATCCCACAAAGCAGCACCAGCTCTGTGATAGTCTTTTGAGTCCTTGAGGCATTTCCAAGGGAAAGGAAGGATTTGTTTTATGACAATCCACCTCAGAAATCTCAGCTTCTCATACCGTAATTAGGGCTGCAATCCATTGGTTACCTGCTTCTTGAAACAAAAAGACAAAATTTGGACATCAGCCTAATGAATAGAATATCCATGTGAATATCTGCACACTGTGTTATTTACCTATGGTGGAAACATTTTTAAAGGATGTAATAAAATACAGAAATTTTCATAATGGGAGGACAAGGTTATTCATGGATAAATGATTTGAGGAAAATCAAAATTGAGCTCTGACCCTATTTTTCTGTCACATGAATAATGGAATTAAGGGGAGGAGATAGACCAGGCCTCCTAGAACATCAGTGATGGCAAATGAAAACATAAGGTGAGTCAGAGAAATGGCTGTGCTGGGCTGACAGGTCACCCAGAAAAGCAGCATCAGACTGTTCCTAGCCGGAGAAGATGTTTGAGAGCCGGATAGCATGATGGGGAGAACACTCAGGAAGCAATGAGAAAAAGCCATAGATAGCTAAGAACTTTAATTTTGTTCTTAATTTAAAAAAAAAAAAAAAGACAAAATAGAGAGGAAGTATGACATTCCCCATGGCCCAAGCTGTCTTCCAATAAAATTCACTTCCTCGAATGGTCCTATTTCTAATTTTTTAAGAAGTCACACCCACATGCTGCAACACACAGGAATCTTTTCATTTCTCCCCTTCATTTTGGGGACAGAGATTCCCTTTAAAGTCTCCTTGTTATTGGGACTGTGGGAGCACAGGGGCTCGCCCCGGCCTGAGCTTGCCTCCCCTGTTGCCACTTGCACAGTTGATGCACTCTTAGTTACAAAGCGCTGGACTGCTGCTGCCTTCAGTCAGTCTGTTTAGCCGAAGGCCTCTGATTTGTTCACATTTACTACAACACATACAGGGGCTGGAGGATTTTTTTTTTTTTTTTACTATTGATCTGGTGCTTTAAGAGGGGAAAAAATCTCCTTGGCTGTCTAAACACTATTGATCCCTGCTTGGGAGTCGCAGCAGAAGTGTAGAAAGGGCGTGGATGAATTGAAATTTCATTTCCGACAACTTGTTCCTGTTATTTTTACCCTTTTGGACGGGGAGAAACACGTTGCTGCGGCTTCAGTCAATGTGGTCGATAGCTCCACTGAGAAACTCAACAAGGCTTCTGCCAGAGGTTTGGCAATGAGACATGATGTTGGATTTAGAGTGTATGAAACTGAAGGATGCCGGTGAAAGGCACGAGGTCCTCATGCCAACCAGAGGCAGAGCAAATGGCTTTGGGCTCGCTAGGACCCACTGGAGCTGTGACTTTGGAGCAAAGGATTACTGAGGTTAACAGTCCCATTTGAGAAAGGCCCTGAGTGGTACCACAAGAAGCTCCATGGGGCCACAGGGCCCTGCTTCTGACCCTTGCCTGGCTTTCTGTACCAACCGAAGGGGAGGTCCCCTGTAGCAAAGCTACTTTCAGGCCTCATGGAAGAGCGTTCTGCTGAGTTTACAGGAAGTTGCTTATGACAGTCCAAAAAGGACCGATGCAACAACTGGAGCTGCAGGCCCTCGGGGGACTAGTGGACGACACTGGGAGTGCAAGGGTACACATCTGCAGCCAGTAGCCTCAGGAAGCACTCCCACCCCTAAACACGCAAGCACGCTGAGTAGACGCAGGCTGATGCCAACTGCACCAGCTTTGTTCTCACTTTTATTAGATGCTCAAAGAATACAGGAGAGAACCAGCCTCCTTCTACCTAATGACAACATCTGGCATTCATGTAGCCATGCACCTTTGATCCTTAAGGATCCCAAAGCTCTTTACAACCTGCTGTAGTGCTAATGGCCATAGCCACAAGCTTACAGTGAACGTGGCCAAATATTCCCCATACTGGATCCCCCCCTCTCCGTTTTGCAGTGCACAGAGCAGTTCTCCCTTCTGGAAGAAAGCACTCCCGTTTGGATCCCACACACTCCTTTTGTGTCATTTTTTCCAAAGTTTATTCAGTCCTGCCCCCCCACACCTTCCTGTTTTGTTAACTAAAGTACCATTTTTAGTAAACAGTGCTTCATTTACATTTCCAATTATTTTATAGGCCCATTTCTGCCCCATCCCCATTCCTACCATTTCAGAGAAAAATGGAAACGTCCTTTCCCTCTGGGAGCCAAGAATCTGCATTGCGGATGAGGTTGCAAATTCAGACACAATAAACAGAATTAAGAAAAACTGAGCTGGCATTTGACAGAAATTGTAAAATGATACTCAGAAATGTTGCTCTTGTGGAAATTACTGATATTAAAATATAAATCAGTGTCTTGTGTTTCCCGTAGCACCAGGGGCTCTATTAGGTTATGCAGTTTGATTGCTGAGCTGAACCTAAGAGACTTGGCAGTTTGGTGCTGAAGTTTTCCCAAAGTATTTAACCCCTCGCCTGCTGGAGAGCAGGCACCAAGGCGAATGCCAGTTGGTATCACCTCCAAAAGGCCTTAGCTCTTTCAGTGAACCCTTTGAGACCTGGGAAAAGGTGGAGGGGGCTAACTGGGAGAACAGGGAAAAGAATTTGGAAAATTCTTTCTCAAATCAAGAGTCCTATTGCATAGTTCCAGGAGGAAGGCAGCCAAGGGCAACTCAAGGAGCAGATTCTATGAGTTTTTTATTAATTATAATGGGGAAAATAGTAATTGTCTGGTGGACAAACTCAGTAGACACCAGCATAACCAAGCGACCAAGGTTAAGTAATAAGACATTGTCATTATGTAAGTGCCGACAATGGGGAAACTGGAGAAAGGGTATACAGGAACTCTCTGTACTATTTTTGCAACTTCTGTGAAAATTTTAAATTATTTCAGAATGGTCTGTATGTTCCTGTTCTTTGACCAGTCTTTCACAGAGTAGACTACAGCTTCCTTTGTGAAGAGACAAAGCAAATCATAAATAACTATAATAATGGCAGGTTGTGCTGTGTTAAAAGACATAGAGATAAAGCATAGTGGGGATGTGAGAGCTTACCTAGCTGGCAAGGCAGCTGTAAGGATTAACCATTATTTTACAACAGTGCCTGACATACATATAGTAACTGCTATACAAGTTTTCTGGAAATTAATTATATCATTCCATAATTCTGGAAATTAAAACTGAAGAGAAAAGAACAGAAATGGCAGTTGAGTTGAGTCTTGAGGTTGTGTGATTTTTGAGCAGGCAAAAAGAAGATATATCATTTTTTTAAAAAGACATGGACCAGCCAGATGGGAGAGTTTCCGCCATGTCAGTAGATCATAATAGCAACCAAGATTAGATTGAGTGTGTACTTCAAGGAGGACATTTTACTAAATGGCAGGGGAATTCTGGCGGTGGCAGTAGGAAGGCTGAGTATGTTGTTCTCCTCTCCACTCCATATATCAAGTGGAGAAAGAGAAAGAGTGAAAGCAAAGAGCTGACTTAACAAGAGAAAACCAAGTCACAAGGGAAGGAGCATTTGAGAGAAGTGTCTGTGAGGTCAAAGAGTTGGTCCACAATGAAACAGGGGTTCCAAGATGGAGAGTTGAGACAGCTGCAGGAGGTGCTGGAAATGGGGAGCAAGTTGGAGAGAGGTCTCTCTGAGAGGAGCATAAGGGTTCTTTGTCCCTTTGCATTAGATTCAACTTCATGAAACAGAAAGAAATCCAAACTAACTATGACTTAAGATGAAATGGCTCTCTTTGTCCAGGGCTGACCTGGTGGTTACCTACCATCAGGAACCTAGGCTCCTCTGTCTCTACGAGCATCCCTCATGTTCCAAATGGTTATGGGAGCACCAGTGAGGCTTTAAGTCGACAGTCAGGAAGGAGGAAGAAACAAAAGCTGTGCACTACTTCTCTTCAAGATTGCCTGGAAGTCCCCACAATATTTCCTCCTATATCTCATTGGCCAAAACCTACACATGTAACCACACCTAGCCACAAGAGAGGCTGGGATCAGTAGTCTTTTAAGTGAGTACATGAGCACCTCAATAATATTAGGTTTCTGTTACTAAGGAAGATAAAGAATATGGATATTGAAATAGGCAACTGACAGCCTCTGAAAAGTACCAAAGGAGACAGCCATGGAGACAGATTTTCATGTGCAGCAGTGAGTCTGATAAATCCTGAAACGCCTTCTCTTATTCCTTCTGGACCCTCATTCTTCTACCATTCCAAAGCCTCTTCTGCAAAGAGCCAACTAGGCCTACTTCCTCTCCAGAAGAGCCTCAGCCCTCGGGTTGAACTATGACCCAATCAGTGACCTTGGTGTCAGGTTCCTGTTCACCAAATTATGGTGCAGAATCCTAAGACCCTGGCAAAACCATCTCCAGCATCATCTCCTCCTACCTTCTTCCCCCAGGAGATATGCCCAATAGATCAGGAATTTTTCTCTTGTAGAACTGGGTTTGGATTCTCAGAGATGAACTCTCTTCATGCCAGGTCTCTGTACACTATGGCTCCATCCATGCATTCTAGGTAGAAATAATTTATTAAGCAAGGAGCATCCCTGTTCATTCATTGCATTCACATATTTTTGAAAATAGTGGAAACATTTCAATAATGAAGAACCCTAGGATTCCTCACACTCTTTTCAATGGTAGCAGGTGGAACACTGGAGAAAAATCTAAAACCCAGTGAGAGTAAAGGAAAGACGTACAACTGAGTGTAGGTAAACCTGTTTGTTAGTTTTGATTAACCCCCAAGGATAGCTTTAACTTTGAATTGAATAGCATCTCTTTCCGTGAAAACCTAGAAATCATATTGTAGATAAGAAAAATAGATCCTTGATATTCTTCCATCCAGGTCATGAACAAAAAGGAATAGACAGTGTTGCTCTAAGGCCGGTAGTCCATCTATATACCCAGGCAGTTACCAGTTCTTTAGGGAGAGAACCAGCATCAGCTACCTGTGATTATGGCTTTTGTGTGACCTGATGGACTAACATGTGTTTCCCATCCTGCCCGCTCAACCTGTGTTTCATTGAACTGTTTTACTTGTACCCTTTTCCTTCCTCTCCCCAAAACTAAACAAAGACTCCCTGAGTTAAGAAAGAAGAATTAGAGGGGAATTGGAGCATAAGCAAGAGAATTAGACCCAGAGATCAAAGAGATGGTCAAAAGTGAGGAACACAGTAGGACCCCAAATAGGTTTACCAATATAGGGGCAAGAGAGGCTTTTGCGCAATACCAGGATCAGGGAACCAGGAAAGTGAGCAAAATCTTAGGATCCTATTCCTTTCTTCTTAACACATTTCTAGGCAAAACATAGAAAGATGGTAGGGAAGGTCTAAGAAAAGAGGGCCTGAGACCAGTCTCACGTGTGTGTCTCTCTCTTAATGAATTAAAAGTGTCTGCAGAGGATGAAAGAGGACCAGCAGACTGAAAGTTTACAGTATGAGAAGATGCAGTATTGACAGCCTATTGCACAGGACACAGATACCTCAGCACACTTCAGCTTGGAGAGGTACCCATGACCATGGTCAAGAAGCTATCCCTGAGGACTGGGTACAACCTAGGACCCCAGAACTTAAGCACACCCTAGAAAAACCCTTAAAAGAGGTAAAGGATTTTCCATTTCATGAGCTGATTCATTTTTACCCTACAAATGATGGCGCATTCTCAGAAATAACTAAGATTCTGTTTTCTGCCATTTGGTGGAAATGGAGCTCAAGAAAGAAGCTGAGTAAGACAAAAAAAAATTACTACTTTTCCTTGACACACCTGAGTTCATACCTGCTGCACTAGTCACTGTGTGAGATGACACAGTGTCAGTGTTTCTTGGGAACCTGTAAGGTGCTCTGCGTGTGGACTGAGGCCAACCCGGGAGGCCCAAAACATCACTAGGTGCTCTGACCGCGTCTTTGTTTTCACTAGTTCTTTTGTGGTTTGTTTTGTTTTTCCTAGGGACAGCTGTCACCAGGGGAAGGCCTGCTGGAAAAGCAGACAGCAGGATTTTTGAATACAAGAAGGCAGTTCCCTGGGAAGATGTAGTAGAATCAGAGATGCTGGTAGAAGAGACGAGGCATGAAAAAGTGCAGATCTCAATAAAGACGCAGGAGACAGCAGCACAGGAGACGCAGAATAAGGGTTTGAGAAGAGAGAAGACATTCAGGCCCTGGGCCGAGATCAATCTCCATGGATCAGGTAGGGAACACCTCCCTCTGTGATGAGTTTCCTCCTCTACAAAATATTTGTCCAGCCACACTCCTCAGAGAGCGCTGTGAAGGTTCACGTGATCATTTTATAAAGCATTTGAGGCTCCCTCAAAGCCCTCTTCCTTATCCATCTGGCAAACATTACTGTCAAAGGCTTCGAAAATTTATCATGTAACCCTTCCATTTTTTCCATCATAAGCACTTCCAAATTTCCCACTGCTGTTGTTAATGATTCACAGGATTCCCATGTCTCTTTCATGGAACACAATTCAGCTCTCTCTTTTTCCTCTAACTTATTTTATTTAGCGAAGTCCAATATATTTTCATGCAAATACGAGAACCGGGACCTTCTACTTTTCCTTCCAAATGCCTTTGGTCCTTGCACCTATGTGTAACTCCATAGGTCTGGACATGTTTCTTTCTTTAGGACAAGATTTCATTTGATCTAAGAATCATCTCCTAACTCTCCAATACGTCTGCCTGTAGAAGAATATTATTCTTAAGGATATATTTGTTCCATTCCAACTTTTGTTTCATGTTGAGGCTGAGTTCATGGTTCCTTTAAAGAATGATATCTGTCAAGGTAGAACATTGAATAAGAAAACCTTAGAGCTAGGAAAGACTTAACGGTCATTTAGTACAGTCCCCAGTTTACAAGGCAGAGGTGAAGGCTCAAGAGAGATCAGATGCCCTTCCAAAAGCTATTTTTTGAGTTAGGAGCTGAACCAGGTTTAAAAGGCTGGTGGCATGAAGCCCTGTTTAGTATTCTTTTAAGCCACACTATTTTTGTTTGTTTGTTTGTTTTTGTTTGTTTGTTTGTTTTGAGGGCAGTGTCACTGGCCCTCACACATGGGATCTGAACCGGGGCCGCTGGCGCCCCAAGCCAGCGCCCAACCACCGTGCCATTCGGCCGGCCCTAAGCCACACTATTTTTAGTCTTCTCATCTGCCTAGTGCTGTATATTAAATGTTTGTTCCCTGCTCCCCCAAATTCATGTGTTGAAATCTTAACCCCCAAAGTGATGGTATTAGGAGGTGGGGCCTTTGGGAGGTGATTAGGTTGAGGGTGGAGCCCTCAGGAATGAGATTAGTGCCCTTACAGAAGAGACCTCACAGAGCTGTCTGCCCCTTCCACCATGTGAAGTTACAGCAAAAAAAGGCAATCTCAGAAGTGGGCTTTCACCACACCTAATCTGCCAGTGACTTGATCTTGAACTTCTCAGCCTCCAGAACTGTGAGAAAGAAATTTCGTTGTTTATAAGCCACCCACTCTGTGATATCTTGTTACAGCAGCCCAATCAGCGAAGACACCTAATGTGGAAGTCATTTGTGACATTCACCAGTATTCCCTTTGAAGAATAAAGGAAGAAGTTAGGCATGGCCATGTGACTTGTTTTGGCCAATGAAATGTGAGCAGAAGTAAAGTGTGTCCCTTCCACTTTAAGAACCTGTATATGACTCACCAAGTCCGCTTTCTGCTGCCATCACAGCAGGCAACATACTAGATGATAAAGGTGAGAATGATGAGGAGCGCTCATCATTCCTAAAGGACCTGTAGCATGAGTGAAAAATAAAGCATTGTTTTAAGCCACGGAGCTTTGGGGGTTGTTTGTTACTGCAGCACCCCTTGGCCTCGCCCTGCGGGGTAAGCCTGAGCTACATCACCATTCCCATGATGCACCTCTGTGCATGGAGACTTAAGAGGATAAACAATCAGAATACAACCCCATAGAACATTCCAAATTCCATGTCTCACCAGCATTCTTTCTTCCTCTTGGCTTACATTAGGAGTGAGGGATGTGGTTCCTTACAAAGAATGAGTATTTTGATAGCTTCTCATTCTTAGAACTATTCTGCAGGTAAGTGCCTGGTGGAAATTTCCTCTAGTCTTAGAGATAAAAACATAATGAATTACAATAGATTATTTTATTAAGATCAGTGCATTATGACCTCAAATGCATCATCCTATACTTACACATATACATGTGCAAAAATCTTTGGCTTTCTTTGAGGCTTTTTATCTAGATGATTCTCAGCACTTTGTATGTTGGTACTTTACAAGCGCCAACACTATGGTAACTTGATGCTTAAAAAAAATCACATCATCAGATGTTTCCACATTAATAGTTATACAGTAGTGGAAGTTCCTTGTGAAGCAATAAGAGAGCCTGTGTGACCTTAGGTAAGTCACTTAGCCTCTCTGGGCTAGTTTCCTCCTCTGTAAAATGGAGACAGTAATATATTTACCTCACAGGATTATGGTGAGAATGAAGTTGGGTTGTACCCATCCCGTCTGGTTCATAATTAGTACATTATGTTAACTACACCGGAGCCATAAGATACTTAGAAATCTAGAAAGTAAGATCATTTCAGACCTTTTGCTTTCTAAGAAGGATGAATTCAGAAACTATTTAGCAGTGATTTTTTTAGAAAAGATGTAAAACCATGGTTGCCTTTCTGGTAAAGATCTTAACACACTTTTGAGAACACAAACAGATAGGTAGGCAAGTAGATAGGTACGGCTAACAGTTCAGGAATTGTTTTTCTGAACTCCCTGCTGAGAACACACCTCCAGATTGGAAAAACTTTAAAGGGCTGGACTCGTTTACACTTTTTCCATCTTAAATTTTTATACTTTTTCAGGTTTATAACAAAGTTCAGAAAATGCTAAAGCTTAAAGGAGACTTGAGAGGTGCCAAGGAAATGAAAGATGAGGTAAGGCTTCTAACTCCTCTACGTACATGGAGTTGAACCTTTGTTTACAAAGGACTACTTTTCAAGTTTCATGATTCAAAATTCCAGCATTAAACATCCCAAAATACTACAAGCAGAAGTGGGCAGCAGGACGTAGCGTTTAAAAGCCTGGACTTGAGCGCGTGGTTCTGAGTCCTTATCTAAGAGCAGTATGATATTAGGTATGTCACATACTCTCTCTGAGCTTCCTTTGCCTCACCCAGAAAATACAAATAATGAGCACCTATTTCAAAGGCTGGCTGCGAGGATTAAGTATACTACTACCTGTAAACCACTAGTGCTTAGGACACTTGATAAATATTAACTATTGCTGCGAACATTTTCTCTTTACCTGGAATGATATGGAAATGGAGTCTGATGTTTTGATTAGTCTAATATTTTGGTCAAACTCTTTTTATGTATTCCCTGACTTGTTCCAGAAAGGATTTAAGGGAGATGTTTTGGTTAGTGTAGGGTTGTGCCACATGACATATGCTTTTTAATAGACCTCCGACAAAGAGGTAAGCAGCTCCTTTCCTGCTGGATTACTAGAAGGAACCATACAGGATTTGCTGCAAGTTCTCCAGGGAACAAGGATCTAGCATGGATTTTTTAGGACAGCATCCCTTCATTCAGCTGATATCGTGGGAGCACCTTCGATGTGCCAGACTTTGTTCTAGGGGCTGGGGGTAAAGCAGTGAACAAAACAGACAAAGATCGTAGTTCTCATGGAGCTTATATTCTAATAAAATAATTTCTCCAAGGACATAATGAAAAAAGTATGTAGCAACTGTCCAAGTGCCAATAAAAATTGGCCCATATTCCATATGTGGCTGACCTCTGCCATACACCTGGTGTATCCTAAACTATATACTTTGTACAGTGTGCCAATTTTTTTAAAAATTTAGAACACAATAAAATATACTCATTCTTCACTATATATATATATATATATATATATATATATATATATAAACATAATGGGCTGCAAAATTTTGGCTCACAAGCAAAACCTTATATAAGTGCTGATTAATTCACATCACAAATAATCAATGGAAAATGGCAATGTTCCTATAGATGGAAAAGTAAGCTCAGGATTCAATTTAGCAATATCAATAACAGTGTTTGGAATTACTGTAGATCACTGTAAAGTCTATTATTGCAGAAGTAAAATTTAAAATCCCGAAGCCATGTTAATTTTTAAGATTTCATGCTTTTTAAAACATAATTCTCACTATAAATGTATATACATTGAATGGTAATGGTAGTTAAAGTGGCTTTCTGTGGTTTGTTAAAGATATGTCCTTATCCTCAGACTAAGTAGATAATTTCCCAAAGATGATGACTTTTATGGTGTTGGTTGACCCCAAAACTACTCTGGGAACTGCCACCCAAGCTTTCTTGTTCAAATGCCAAATGTCTGGGAATGCTGCCATCTTGAACCTTAGTGATGCTCTTGGATTTCAGAGTGCTACTCGGTTATAAGCTTCAGTTTATCATCAGCATTCCCCCAAGAGAGCGTGAGACTATGTCAGTAATTTGAAGCCTAGAACACAATTTCTTCCCATCTTTTGAAATATATGTTCAAGAAGGCATGCTCTGTGAAAAAAGAGCCATTTAATCAATACAGAAAATTTGTTTCAGTAAATAACCTATTTTCCAATAACTATCATGAGTATGGTAGCAACTGCTGTATCAACACTCACCATTTTGCCTGTGGTTAGTAGCTGCTGATGATGTCACACGCCCTCAAGCAGAATGAACAGGTGCCAACTTCATTATAAGCAAAACTGGGTATCTAAGTGTGTGGTTTATGTAAGTGAAAACTCACCTAGCATCGAAGGCTTGTGATTTCAGCCATAGTGAATGACTTCAGATCTAGGACAGAATCAGATGGTGCCTGAGGGTCAGCATAATGACTCTCAGTTCATCTCATGTCCTAGTACTGGTTGCAGAGCTTTGATTGATGAAACGTCAGATTAAATCAATGCCTACTACATACTGATACTCAAAAGGCTTCTGCCTGGACCTTAGCCTTCATAAAGTAGATAGGATTGGAAATAGTGTATAGTGACCTCTGTACAAGATATTAGCAAGAAATTAGTTTTACTGGAACCTCAGAAACACTCGCCTTTCTGGAGATATGAAGTGAGCACAGCCTCTTCTTACAACTTCCTACAGTAAAAAATAATACGTGATTCAAGGAAATCATTTTATTGCTCTCCCAGCATTTCCACTCCCATTCTCATGAATAAAAACCCCTGTATGGTTTGGCCTTAGGAGTGAATGGTTAGAGTTTTATTTCAAAAGCAAATTTAATTTGACATCCAGCAGAACACATTTGTTATTCAACTGGTTTAGGGAATCCTCAAAGAAAGATTATTTATTCCAAAACTCTTATTTTATGAACGAAGAACTTGCCTCAGAGACTCTGAGTCAATGCTAATGTCTAAATTAGATGAGCTCATACATTAAAGATCTCATTCTGAAGTCCTGATCGTGCAACAGAAAGAGGCTTGCAGGCCTCTGGCTCGGAAGACATCCAGAGCTGGTTGGACAGGGGACTTTCTCATTATGTTTTAACTGGGAGAGGCTCACATGGTGTAGCTTTGTTGATGAGTCCTCAGTGTGCCAGGCTCCACGTGGAACAATCTGGGGACAAGGTCCTTAAGAAGCATATATTCACGTCAAGGCAGGAGGATAAGGCACTTGGCACTTTCACACAGCAGGCATTGTATTGTCACGTCATGTGCTCATAGATGTCAAAGAAAGATAGTCCTGGGGCAAGAGGGGAGGGGATCCCTAGGCCCTCACTACCCAGTGAGCCTCCATATCCTATTCCCAGCATGGCGGCCATGACTAGAGGTATTTAAAACACTGGAATCAAATTGCTGTTTCTTGTTGGGTCAAGGACTTTGTTTTCTAGTTAGGAAACAGTGTCTATACATTGCTTTTTTATTTTTTATTTTTTTTGAGGGCAGTGTCACTGGTCCTCACATGTGGGACCCGAACCGGGGCCACTGGCTTCCCAAGCCAGCGCTTAACCACCGCACCACTCCGCTGGCCCTGTATATCACTTTTTAAAGCCACTCTACACATATTCTCTTAAGAGAGTCCCTGGTAATTGTCTTACTGGTAATTACATGCTTGGGGCAGTTTGACATCCACTGTTATTTTTTCTGAAAGTGGGGAGCAAGGGATAGGAGCAAGAGAGGAAGAGGGAGAGTTTTGAGATAATGAAATCCTTTTAATGACAGAGCCATGCCGTTAACCTAATTAAACTGTAAAGTGGTTAAAAAAAAAAATCCAGGTACTAAATGGAAATGAAGAAATAAATCAGCTGAGACAGCGGCACTTCTGGGAAACCTTCTGAATTCCGAATACTCTGACATTGCAGTGTCCGATTCCCGTGGTTATTCTCTGGCCCCCCTCGGTCTTGTGCAGAGGTCTCTTAAACTGACCTGTCCAGTAAGGCTTGATTTACAGTGTCCATATCAGGTCTCCAGCTCCCCTGGGAATGTGCACTATGTAGCTCATATATTTAAGAAGCCAGAGCAATCATTGGGATATAGTGACAGAACACTGGCTACAGGGTCGGGAGAGCAGAACTCCATTCTGCTGCTAACCAGCTATGGGACCTTGTCACTTGGATCACTTTCCATTTCGGCGTACCCATGATGGCTTCTGTGTGCCTTTGCACCTGCAGCTCTCTTAGAAGAGTTGCCATTGGGCTATTGGAGTCACTTGGCTCATAAGAGCAGAGAGCTGGAAGTCCTTGGGAGCTTACAACCCATGGGGCTGCCTTTAGCCATTGACTGGCTGATGCTGAGTCTGACAGCCCAGCTTTCAAGGCTTCTAATCAGGACAGACTCTGAGGTGTAACTTACACACCAGAGTTCCCTGTGGAATCAGGCTGAAGCTACTGCCCGAAGGACTCTGTCTGAAATGCTGTCCTTGCTCAGTTTCCTCTGCTTTGCTGTCCTGCTTCCCCCACTTCCTTGCTGATTGCTCTTGGGAGTGTTTCTTTAATAGATGCTATGAATCCTTGCCTAAAAGCCTGCCCTGGGTAATCTAACACAAGACAGGCACTTGCCATAAAAGCACCAGCCTCGGTTCCAACAGCTAAAACTTGGAGGTAGTGCTTGTCCTCGTATGTGTTATGGAAAGTCTGCACAGAGATAGGACTAAAGCACTAGATGGATTCACAGAGGGCTGCTTCCTAAATTCTTTTCGCACTGTCGCCACCCACAACACAGAGTAGAAGGTGGCACCCTAGTATCATGGAGCACCTCCCCTCTTACTACACCTCCACACCCCCAACCCCACCCAAGCTGCTATGCCCCACATTCTCTATTTTGATCTTGATCACAAATTTCCACTCTGACCTAGCAGTAATTAACTAATCTTTTTCACTCGTAATCAAATGCAGGGATCTTGTATAATAGCCCAGGGATTTTCCTTTGATTCCCGCTGCTGTACGTGTCCAAAGAAAAAGTACTAAGTTTCCAGGTGAGGGAGGCCTTTTGGTTTAGTGGGTAGAAGAGAAAGTTAAGAGACTTCAGAAGCCACATCAACTCCATCACTGATTCACTATCATCTTGACAAGTTCATTTGACATCTCAATATGTTCATTTCATCTGTGGCTGAGCCATTAATATTTATAGACAGTCCACTAGGTGCCTGGAATTATTCTAGGCACTGACTTCCTCTTGAAAAACAGGGAAGTGTCTATGAGGCACCCACAGCAGTGGGTGAAGATTAATTAAATCAGTAATTGTCTGAATAATGTGGAGCACTCAGACACCTCACAAATGGAGACGGTGTAAATGTTATACGGGATGAGTAATAACAGCTAAGGGTTAATGGACAAATTTCCAGCAAATTTAAAGTCCCTGTCAACCAGTTAAGTGAACAAAAATAAGCATTTTCTTGATGGTGTATAATCGATGCTTTTATTTTTCTGACTTCCTAGGTGGGGGAAAGTGACAGAGAAGTGAGCAGCCTGAACAGCAAGCTCTTGAGCCTGCAAGTTGACATCAAGAATCTCCATGATGTCTGCAAGAGGCAGGGAAAGACCTTGCAGGAGAACCAGCTCTGTGTGGAGGAGGCGATGATGAATAGCAGCCACGTAAGGGCATCAGCAGCTGCTGTCCACCTCTGCTCCCCTGGGCAGGAACAGTGCTAGGAAGTTCTTCCCCAAGAGCGTTTTTTGAGCAAGCAGCAAGAGAGAATTAAACACATCCCCCCATAACACACACACACACACACACACACACACACACACACACACACACAAATCTTGCCCCCAGGATTTTTAGATCTAGCTGTCTCCAAGGTCATCTACACCTGAGATTGTAGTTATATAAGGAGAGTGGCATATTCTGATGGATCGTAGACAAGTCAACCCAAAATAACAAGTATCCTACCTGCTGCGAGGTGCCACTGCTCATCGGTGCAGAGGGGCCCTTTATTGCCACCCCTGCAGCTCTCTGGATGCTTTTCTTCTAGATGTAGGAACCCAACCATAGGATGAGCTGAAGTGTGAAAGAGTTAATGCCCCTAGAAGCAGCCCTCAACCAATGACTGATGGGCAGACAGTGGATTAAATAACCTATCTCCCTTGCCCCTCCACCAGAGCTAGCTCCAGGCATGGTCTTTGCTCTGCATGGTCTTTGCTCTATCCCAGAGTTCCTCAATGGCACCCAGCGCCAGATGCCTGCAGTGGTAACTAGCTTGATAACACACCCTTTTGCAGCCCCCCTTCCCTTCCTTGTCTTTTTTTTTTTTTGAGGGCAGTGTCACTGGCCCTCATATGTGGGACCCGAACCGGGGCCGCTGGCGTCCTAAGCCAGCTCTTAGCCACCGCGCCACTCAGCTGGCCCTCCCTTCCTTGTCTTATTTCCCCCACTGCCCTACCTGAGTTTCCTAAGATCACCTCCCACATACACTACTACTAGACACTCCGTTCCTTATCACAAGGCTTGCTTCCAGCGGTGCCCAAGCCAAAAAGAACACTCAGTAACACTTGTCCTCTGGGCACGTGTGAACCAAAAGACCTCCTGGCATGATCATCTCTCTGGAAATTGTGACTTGGAAGTAATATGTACCTGTAGCCTAAGCAGTTCATCAGCTGAGGCAACTTCATTTCAGCCTGAGATTTTGTCCCTTTGGAAACTCCACTCTCATGTCCTTAGACCAGTCTCTCAATTTATCCACACAAGCTTGGGGGGCGAGCTAGAAGAGATTTTCCCATAGCTCTCTAAAACTTTTGGGTTTCCAAGAATTCCTTACTGTGCCATCTTCCTTCCCGTTTAGGGATTTGAGTGTTTGGCAACGAAAAAGTAGGTCCTGGTTGCACATACGTGTTCCTGGGCTCCCAAGTTAGCCTCTTGGCTGCTGTGTAAGCAACCACCATCTTCAACATTTGTGGTCAAGGGTTTGGTCTCTCTTAATTGTGTCTGTTAGTGCTCTCCCAGGATTTACCACCTCCCTACAGGGAGCAAAAATTTTTCCTCTGCAGTACCCTAAAAACGTCAACTACAAAGCCATTCTCCCTTGTCTCGCTGAGCGTGGCTGTCCTTTCCCCAGAAAGTCACAAATACAGAAAAATCCACTGGTTTTCCTAAATGGATCCCAGGAAGAATATTATCATAATTTACTTCTTTCTAAATATTAACATTTTAGAATATTTTCACCATTGCTGTCACAAGTTTATTTATTCCCCTAGTCAGGGAAAGCCATGAGGCTTATAAATGTACCCGGCGTCTTGGAAGGAGAAAGGTAGTAAGTCACATTTTATTATACTAATTGCCCAGAAGAAGGCCTAACAGCTTGAAACAAGCTTTAGAACAGGCTCTTTTTTTTTTTCTCCTAGCACTTAGTGCAGAATTTAAATTGCAGACTACGCATACAAAAACACAATTAGATGTAGACCTATACTCATCCACTCAGAAATTCCCTGCAAGATCTGCCTTCCAGAAGGAAATATAATAGGGGAACAAAGGAGAAGCTCAAGGCTTTCTGAAATGTTGCCTGTTAGCCTACAAGGAGCTGGGGAAATAAGCAGGAGGTCAAAATACAGGACCACAGTTATGCAAGAGAATTAAAATATTCCATCAGATGTTATTTGTAATTAAAGGAGTGGCAGGCAGGGAATTGGTAATGAGGGAAGAAAATGACATGATCTTGCAAATCAAAACTACATTTTGCTCCAAAACCCAGGAAAAGAGCTGGGACTAGGATAAAGCAAGTGAGGTGCAAAATGTAAGGGGCACTCACTCTTCAGGTTCCAACCCTGCACTTGCTCAATCCTGAGACTGAGAGTCTCCTTGAATTTTCACTCAGTTGCTTCATTCTAGTCCCCTCCCTGCCCAGGAATCAAAAGAGTGCCTCAAAGTGAAAGAGGAAAAGGGAAATGGAGATATCATCATGATCAAACCAGAAAAAGTTCTTTTTGAGCAATTTCCCAGGCTTCTTTGGCCCTGGGAATGTCATGGGGGGAATACCCTCACATTCAGTAGGGCTCAGATTGTCAAACTCATCTTTGAAGTGCATGGAGGACATTATTTTTAGCATAAAACTCTGTAAGAGATTTGATTTCTGCAGATAAAAGTAATTAGTTGAATATATAAAGATTAATAGACTCTATGGAAATTATAGCACAGAAATCACTTTGAATCATTGGGGATGAAAAAAAATTAAGTGAGTCCACTGAATGCAACAAGGGATCTAGGATTAGATCCTGGAACAAAAAAAAAAGTCAAAAATGGTAAAATCCAAATAAAGTATTAGTTTAGGTAATAGTCATCCACCAATGTTAATTTCTTAGTGTGGACAAATGTACTATGATTATATAAAATGTTAACATTAAGAGAACTGTCTGTACTACTTTTGCAATTTTCTAGAAATCTAAAATTATTTCAAAATAATTCATTTTTTTTAAAAAGTGAATCTGTAGTAAGCAGAGATCACTGATGAGAAAGCTTAAACCACAAAGATGCACCCAAAAGAAATGCATGTCAGTTAAACACAGAGTTCTACATTCAAGAAAGTACAAGAAATGCAATTTGTAGAAGCTATAAAATGTAACAGATAAACCTATCTAGTAGTGATTGAAGGCCAAACCAGAGTTACAGGAAAAATATCTCAACACCTGAAAAAATAGGGCAGAGGAGGAAGAAGTTCATGACAATTGACTGGAAAAAGATGAGACTTTCAGTTCTTAAATGAAGAAGAAAGTCAGCAGCAATCTGGTTATCCGAGCAATGCCTACCTTAGACAGAAGAGAGTCAGTGCAAACTAGAATGAAGAATAAAAGGGTTAAAAAGTATTTTGAAAAGCCAGCTTTAAGCAAATCAGCAGGGTCTGATGACATACTTCGAAGAGTACTTAAGGAATTGGCAGGTGTTATTACATAGCTGCTAGCAATTATTTTTGAGAACTCAAGAGGATAAAGAAAGTCCCTGTAGACTGAAAAAGGGTAAATGAAGTGCTCATCTTTTTTAAAAGGGAAAAAGGACAATCCTGGTAATTATAGACCTGTCAGCTTAACTTCAATATCAGGGAAAATATAGAACTTAACATCAATCAATTAGCATCAACTTGAAAAGCACAAAGTATTGGGTGGAAACAAATGTGACTTTTCAAAAGGCAAATTATGCCAGGCCAATTAATTTCCTTCTGTGATCAAGTGGCCACATAGGCAAGGAGAGAGCAATAGCTGTAATCAATTTGACCATAAGTAGGGCTAAAAGGTTGACTAAATATGGAAAAAGATTACTACAGGTGACCATTGCTCTCCATATTTTAAGACAGTTGAAGCCTGGATAAAAATCTGAGAAATCATGGTAGACCAGATGGCTTCCAGAATCATCTCCAACTCTGGATAATCATTCTAAGAATTAATGTTACTTTCATAAAATCATTTCCAACTTGCTCATTCTCTCCAGATATCAGTTTAAAGGTCAAAGGAGAATCTAATAAAATATCTATTTCTTGGGCCGGCCGAGTGGTGCAGTGGTTAAGCGCTGGCTTGGGAAGCCAGCGGCCCCGGTTCGGGTCCCACATATGAGGGCCAGTGACACTGCCCTCAAAAAAAAAAAAAAAAAAAAAAAAAAATATCTATTTCTTCACTAGAAAGAAAACTTTTTTAAAAAGAAGACAATGAAGTAATAGGAAATGCATTAATGCATTTATGACACTGCTCTTTGGCACATATAAGTGAAATGCAGGCTTAATCCATAGCATGTCATTTTCTATTCATTTAGAATTAAGAAAAATAATCTTTTGAATACCTGAGGATAAATAAGTCAAAATTTAATAGGTCTCAAATAAGTCTAGGCATTTCTCCAAGTCTTTGAAATTTGATTCCTCTAAACCCATAGGTATCTATAGAGTGCAAATTATCATCTAAGGAAACTAGTTTCTCTGCATATATGAGCAATTTGGGGATCGTTATAACCAGATAAATTAGGACAGGTGCTATGTTTTCCCTGTACTGGAAGATTTGGCTGAACTCTCATCTTCTGGTTGGTCCATCATGTTACCTCAAACCATAATTGAACCCAGAAGATTCAACATGACCTCTGGGGAAGAGAAATTAACAGTTTACCCAGTCTCACACCAGGCTGCTAAGCTTTATACACACAGGAAAAAACATTCTTTACCCACAGGAGGTTTTAAAGCCACAGAGCCATTGTGAACACACCTCTAAGTACAGATGATGCACCACCCACTAGAAGGGGAAATGCTAAAGAAAGGGTTTGATGTCTTTCAAAAAAAGAGTACGTTTCTCATTCTTTTGGGAAATTAAGAAAAATAAATGGGTACATGGAAATAAGGGGAAGCAAAGGAAGAATACAAAAGAGGAGGCCATGGTTAGTTTTCAACTGGCCATCCATGTGCAGCCATGGAGAAGCAGGTCCCAATCAGCAGATACACAGCAGCGCTACAAGAGCCAAGAACCTGGTGTCCTTATCCTTAGAGGTCAGGCTACCTCCAACAAAGCCAAGAGAAACAGGACTTTGGCGAATTTAGATAAGGATTTTATTGGGCATTTGCTTCACTAAAATAAGCCCTTCTGACTTAAGCCTGCTTTCGTTTTATCCACATTAAGTACTTATTCGTGACCATGTCTTTTTCCAAGTAGCTCCCCAAGCCCAGCTTACCTGTTTAGACAGAGGACTTAAGCTCTTGAGAACCTACCCCTAGAACAGTGCAGAAACACACACCCACGCACACACGCACGCACGCGCACACACACAAACTGCTCCCAAGTTCCCTCTTTCTGAGCCTCATTCACAGACAAGGTGTGAGAATAACAACATCCTTATCTTGAAAAGAATGAAAGCACAACTAAAAACATTTAACATAAATGCTGGAAATTATAGCTACACAAAATAAATACAAAATTCAGCTTGGTTAGGCTCACAAAAGAAATCTCATCACCTTTTCCACAGCCACATACCCTGGATATTTAGGACAAGAATTCAGCTTGTCTTTGCCTTGGATTTCTTTTGCCTGGTGACCATTGTGTTCCATTTTCTCTGTCTTCTCTAGTCTGAGGCATTGAGGGTGAAATAAACTTCCTAGAGAGCCGGAAAGAGTAAATCAGATTGAACTAACACAATCAGCTATTGACTTTCTTGTTCTGAGCTGGACTGAGCCTCCCTTATCTGTGCTGCCCTAACCCACTCCTTAGATTTTCTCTCTTTTGGGTCCCAGCTCTTAATTAATCTCATTAAATCTCCATCTCTCCAGTTACTCAGACCAAAACATTCGTGTCATCTAGCCTTGCGTGACTGTCATCTCCCACCATACCACAGCAACAAACCCTGTGGGCTCTTCTTTCAAAATATACCTAGACTCAAACCACTTCTCCCACCTTCTGCTGCCGCCACCTTGGTCCGTGCCATCATCCTTTCTCTCCTGCATTCCTGCAGCAGCCTCCTCACTGGTCTCCCTGCTTCTGCCTCCCTATAGTTGATTTTCAATAGAACAGCCAGCATGTCTTTTGTAACATCTAAAGGAGATCGTACCACCCCTCTGCTCAGTATCCTCCAATGGTCTTTCATCTCCCTGAAAAGAAACGTTAAAGTCTCTAGAATGGCTTATACAGCCCTAAAGGACCTCATCTCCCTTTCCTTTCTCACCTCATCTGGTACCACTCTCCACCTTACCCTCTCTCTGCTCCTGCCAAAACAAAGTGGCTCCTCAAACACCCCTGGGACCCTCCACCTCCAGGCCTTAGCACTTGCTGTTATCTCTCCCCGGAGTGTTCCTGCCGTAGATTCCCAGGCTCCTTCCCTGCCTCCTTGAGATCCTGGCTCAAACTTCACCTTCTCAATGTGGTCCTCCATAAACACTTAATTCAAAATTGCAGCTGCCTTCATCCTGGCATTCTCATCTCCCTTCCCTGCCTTACTCTCCTCCATAGCACTTTTGCTTTTAATACACTATATAATTTACTTGTTTAATTTGCCACCCCCATTAGATGCAAACTCCACGGACACAGAGATTCTGTTTTATAAACTTCTATATCCCCATTACCTAATTAGTATAGTGCTCAACACATAGTAGGTGTACCATAACTTGCTGAACAAATTAAATGAAAATATCTAACAACTACTATGTCAATATTCATGGCATCTTTATTTATAATATCCCAAAACAAAAACAATCTAAATATTCATCAACTGGTGAACGGATGAACAAAATATGGTATATTCATACTGTTCAGCAATAAAAAAGAATAGAATACTGATTCTTCCCAGAGCCTGGATGAACCTCAAAAACATTATGCTCAATGAAAGAAGCCAGACACAAAAGATGACATTTTATACAATTCCATTTATATGAAATGTCTGGAAAGGGCAAATCCATAGAGGCAGAAAGCAGATTAGTGGTTGCGTGGAGCTGGGGGTGAGAACAGAAGCAACAAATGGGCATGAGGGAATTTTTTGAGATGATGGAAATGTTCTAAAATTGGATTGAGATAATCATCACACAACTCTATACATTTGCTACAAATCATTAAATTGTACACTTACAATGGTTGAATTTTATGATTTATAAAGTATACCTCAATAAGCTGTTAAAAAAAAAAGTTAATTTTTTAAAAGTCCAAAAGTACTCTGTTAATGAGGCCAAGGCCACAAGCCCAGATTCTTGGGAACCAATGAAATTGTTTATTCTCTATTTGATTTCCTTCTCTCTTTCAATACCTAGCTGTGTGTGAATCTCTAACCTAGGCCTTATAGGGGCACATCTGGCCCCTGCCCTCCAGGGGTTTATAATCTACATATAAGATAAGATACATAGAGATCATTACAACGCAAGGCAGAATGTGAAACGCCATATTACTGGACATACCAGTAAAGTTATGGTATTGCTGCAAACACACCTTTGCAGAGAACATGGGAAGGACAGCAGGATTTGGAAGGATTTTAAAGAATAAATAGGAGGATAAGCAGCAGAGATGGGAGCTAAGGGATACCCACAGGCCCCACTTTTTGTCCAGCTCCCTTTCACATGTCATCAGGGATGTTGGGCAAGAAAATGTAGACACATCAGTGCAAAGGCCTCAGCTGTATTTGATAAACAACTCAGGGATGAGTCCTTCAAGCAGAATATTGGGTACAGAGTAGGTGCTTAACATATGTTTATTGAATGAATGAATGAACGAATAATGAAAATGTAGAATAGCTATAGCAGCATGTCAGATGGATTGTGGATTGGCAGGGAAAGATTCTGTCTCTCTCTCTCTCTCTCTCTCTCTCTCACACACACACACACGCGCACACACACACGCGCGCACACACACACGCGCACACACACACACACTCAGCATCTACAAGGTCACATCTTCCTTCAGGAGGAGGAGAAAGAGTTAGTGCCCAGATGAGCCTGAACAATATATCTCTGCCGCCCATTTCCCACCATTTCAGAAAGCTGTTTCCCCAAGAGTTTACCCTTTTATATGGGCATTTTTAATAATCGAGTTTAGTCCAAGAGCCGTGACCAGAAATCCATTACCTTCCAGGTCAATTGTGTTATCTTTATACGTGAAGACAAAATATATGCATATTGTCACGTGTATCTTTATCCTACTCTCTCGGTCCTTTATGTATATGTTTGTACTTCTGACCTAAATAAGAGGAATGGTAGATCTAAATAGTAGGAAATAACTATGGGTTTTTATTCTTTTTTTAAATTCTTCTTACAGAGTGGAAATACAAAGTGGTGTTTCATTGTGAATAGAGTGAAATGTTTAATAAGTGCTCTGTAGATGAAAAGATAAAAGGATGGATAGATGGACATGAACAGTTGAACAAATGAAAAAAAAATCAAAGAATGAAAGCATTCTTAGTGACAGTCTAAAGCCTTTTCTGTGTATTTGATCTCCATTGCAGACTAAGAAACAAGCTTTAGCATTCGAGGAATTACAGATGGAGTTTGAGCCCAGTAAACAGTGTCATCTGAGACAACTCCAACAACTCAAGAAAAAATTGCTGGCCCTTCAGCAAGAACTGGAGTTTCGCACCGAAGAGCTGCAGACTTCCTACTGTTCCCTCCAGCAGTATCAGTCCGTCCTAGAGAAGCAGACTTCCGACCTGGTTCTTCTTCACCATCACTGCAAACTGAAAGAAGATGAGGTATAGATACAATTACTATGGAAAGGTCTCATATGCCCATGTACCTACGAAATCAGGCCGAGTGTACTAGAAAACAAATACTGGACTTACAGGGGAGAGCTTCACAACATCTTGAGCAGGTTTTATCAACTTTTCCCTCTTTCATTCTTGATCTTTTTGAAGCTGAGCAGAGGGAACTCAACAGAATGGCATAATTGGGTGAGAGCTCCAGTATTAACGCATGTGGGGTACGTAGTGTGTGTGCGCGCACGCACTTGTGTATAATGTGCGTGAAAGTCCTTCATTTCCCTTCTATTACCATGGCAATTTAAATGCAAAAGACCCTAGGTCTCTGAGGGTTATACAAAAGGCACAAGGTCCATTAAATGAATCATTTTCAGAAGAAACAGGTTTTGATCATATATAAATTCAGTCTGAATCAATCATTGAGAGTACCAGATTGGTTATTTTTTTCAGACTGGAATTTTACATCATTCAGACTTCGCTTAAGTGTATTGTGGACATTCATTTGTATTCATGTCCCAGGGTAGTATTTTTTAAACCAGAGAGCAGCATCCTTATGAAATCCCAATTCCAAAGACTAAAGCTTTAGAAGTGAAACCATTTGAGAGGTGGTAGCACTAGCAGTGGTAAAACCATGGTTCTAAGTAACGGGATAAGCAGCCTCGAAGGTTTGCTTCCTTTGCCTTTAAAGATAAAATTCCAAGGACTGTCTTGGATGGTGCTTTTGCTTAAGGACTAACTGCAAGGGCTTTATGAGGGGCCTCTAAGGACATAGAATTTTTTAAAAGGGAGTATTATGGCCATTGAGAATTGGCTAAAAGAATTGGGTGGGAAAGGAACAAAGAAAGGAATGGTGAGTGCCGAGAGGATATAAGCAGGCCACTGACAGCTTCTGTTATAAACATTTATTTGAATATAAAACATTCCTTTCCTCTTCTCCATAACTAATAAACACCCCAAACCAGATGCTCCTTTTGTAAGAAGAATCTCAAGTGGCAGACAGCAAGTGTAATTAGCTTACACCAATAGAACGTGTTCTAGCCGAACTCTGCGCTGAACTATGGAAACCAAAATAAGCCTTCCTTGGTAACTCTCCTTCTCTTACTCCTTCAATACATGTAATTCAAGCTGTACAATCCAGCACTCTCCACTATGTACAGTTTGCTCCTTTTAAATTGTATCTCCCCCAAATTGTAAGAGTGTAAACTCTGAGTGAGGAACTAATGACTTATAGGTACATATCACCCTGGCACCCAGGCCATTGCTCATGCGCATTCAATAAATATGTCAGATGGTGGGCTAATTAATTGATTAGGAAGAAAAGGAATCTAAATAAGGATCGTACAAATCCCAGAGGAATTTCAGGCCATGTTCCTCCACTCACTAGGGAACTCAGCTGACACGGACCTGGGTGCACCAGAAGCCCTACACGTTCCAAATTATCCCTCTAGGGACCACCTAGGAAAGGAAGAATACTGGCTTTCAAGCCCTTTAAAAAAGGGAGCTATACAAATTTATTCCTATTAATCAATTAATAAGTCTTTATTGAGTTCTTACTACATGCCAGGCAGAATGGGACATAGATACGGTCCCTGCCTTCAAGAAGCTTACTATCTAAATAGGACGTCTCTTTTTATTTCTAATCATTAACATTCTGCTAGTATATATGGTAGCTTTTAGATCTATGCTAGGCCTGTTCTATGTATCTGTGTTCCTTGAGATGAGTTAAGATATGAGACTGCTGTGCATGGGATCTTACAGCCAAATCCTTTCCTTATTAGCGGTTTCTCCGGATTCAATGTGGCTTTATTCTTGCACCAACAGGTGATTCTCTATGAGGAGGAAATTGGAAATCATAATGGGAACACAGGGGAGAAGCTCCATTTGGCACAGGAGCAACTCGCCTTGGCCGGGGACAAGATCGCCTCCCTGGAATGGAGCTTAAACCTCTACAGGGATAAATACCAGACCTCGCTGAGCAACATTGAGTTACTGGAGTGCCAAGTAAAAATGCTGGAAGGGGAGCTCAGCGGGATCATCGGTCAGGTAAGGCCTCATCTGAGCCTCTCACCCCAGGAGCCGCTATATAGCAGTTCCAGCCCCTCCACTGGAAACCCAGACTTTCAACCAGATGTCCTCCATCCCCTGAAGTTTGTAGCCTTCCACTTGGAGTGTCCAGCCTTCACATCTCCTTTAAGATTGTTCCTGAGGAATTTTGAGGCTCTTCATTAATATAAAGAGCCACCACTTCAAATAAGGCAGGAAGTGCATTACCAAATGAGTTCTGAAATCGTCCTTGTTCTTGTGGGGAGCATGACAGGGGCTGTTCTAGTTTACAGGACTCATGCAAAGCATGGCTTCAGGATCAGGAGGAGAAAGCCATGAAACAAGGAAAAGAAGAGCCCAAATGCCTGAATTTGTTTCTTTTCTTCTTTTCATTGCTTTTTTAAATTACACAAGTAATACGATATAGGCTCTCTAGAGAGAGGTATGGCGATTAAATGTGGAAGTCCACCTTCAGCCTCCTCCACCCCACTCTCCCCCTAGGAAATCACTTGAATAATGTGTTAGGAATCTTCTCCAGCCTTTTACATATATACATAGTTAGGATTTTCTTTTTACCTAAATGGGTCGTTTTATAAATGTAATTCTACAGCTTTCTTTTTTTATTTTTTATTTTTTTTAATTTTTTTATTAGTTTCAGGTGTACAACACAATGCAATAGTTATACTCTTTACCTCCCAAAGGGAAAACTCCCCCTCCCCAGTTCGCCACCCCACTCCCCCCCCATATCATACTTATCCATCACAATTCCCCTGACTCCCCTCCACAGTATACTCCACATCCCGTGACCATCCACATATTCAGTTGCAGTTGGCATACAATACTATACAACATCAGCTTCAGGTGTAAAGTGCAGTGATCAAGCCTCTACTCCATCCATGAAGCGGTCTCCCTAACAAGACATGTGACTGACATGCCACAAAATTTTTACAACATTATTATATTCCCGGAACTGTGTTTCATATCCCTGTGGCAATATTGTAGTTGTCTATTTATGCTGTCTAATCCCTTCCCCTTCCCCTCCATCCGCACCCCACCCCAACTAGCAACCCTCAGTTTTTCCTCTACATCTACGAGTCTGTTTACTTTGATAGTTCACTCAGCTCTTCAGACTCCACACACAAGTGAGATCACATGGTACCTGTCCTTCTCCAACTGACTTATTTCTTGCAACATAATAGTCTCTTCACAACATTGTCAATTACATTCCAAGAACTGCCCCCATATCCCTGCGGCAACATTGTAGTCCCACATACACTGTCCAAAACTTTCCCCCTCTCCCTCTTCCCCACTCCCTCCCAGCCAGCAACCATCAGTTTTTCCTTTATATCTGCTTGATATGACTTCAATCTTATTAAATTGTCTCTCTGGGTTAGCTTGTTTACCCCTTTCTTTTGTTTAAAAAAGCCCTTTTAACATTTCTTGCAATGCTGGCTTGGTGGTAATGAATTCCTTAAGCTTATTCTTTTCTGAGAAGCTCTTTATTTCTCCTTCAATTTTAAGTGATAGCCATGCTGGGTAGAGCAATCTTGGTTGTAGGCCTTTATTTTGTGTCACTTTGAATATCTCCTGCCACTCCCTTCTGGCCTGCAGAGTTTCTGTAGACAAGTCAGCTGTTAGTCTAACAGGAGTTCCTTTGTATGTAACCTGCTGTCTTTCTCTTGCAGCCTCTAGGATTCTGTCTCTGTCTTTAAGCTTTGCCATTTTAACTATGATGTGTCTTGGTGTGGACCTGTTTGGGTTCAGCTTGTTTGGAACCCTCTGCACTTCCTGGGCATGTATGTTGATTTCCTTCACCAGGGTAGGGAAGTTTTCAGTCATTATTTTTTCAAATACATTTTCAACCCCTTGCTTCTTCTCTTCTCCTTCTGGTATCCCTATGATTCAAAGGTGGTTGCGCTTCACCTTGTCCCATAGGGCTCTTAAACTATTTTCATTGTTTTTTATTCTTTGGTCTTTTTGCTGTGCCAACTGGGTGAGTTCTGCTATTTTATCTTCCAAATCGCTGATCCGCTCCTCTGCTTCATCTACTCTACTGGTGATTCCTTCAAGTGTGTTCTTCATTTCAGTTATTGTATTCTTTAGTTCTAACAGGTTGTTTTTTATGGTTTCCCTATCCTTCTTTATGTTCTCGCTAAGTTCCTTAAACATTCTTATCATCAGTGTCCTAAACTGTGTCTCTGAAAGGTTGGATCCCTCTGTTTCATTTGGTTCCATTTCTGGAGGTTTCTTCTGATCTTTTACTTGTGACATGTTTCTTTGTTTCCCCATTCTGGCTGTCGCTCTGGGATTGCTTTGATGTATTACATAGATCACCAGGAGAGCCCTGGCTGGATAACGCAGGCACACTGCTCACGGCCCGACACTCCCAGGAAAACTCCCAGTCTCAGCCTGTCCCAATCAGCCGCTTGCAGATCAGACCGAGTAGCCTGACAACCAGTCACCAGCCTGGCAACTCTGTAAGCGGAGTGCGGAGAGCGGGGACCCGAGGCGGCTTGTGCACTCCCGGGTCTCAGTGAGCAGCCTGTTGGAGCCGGATCACTCCCATTAGGCATTTCCCTGGCAACGCAGCACAAGCTGAGCGGAGGGTGGGGACCGGAGGCGGCTCGCGCACTCCCGGGTCTCAGTGAGCAGCCTGTTGGAACTGGAGGGCACCCGCCCAGCATTTCCCTGGCAACGCAGTATAAGCCGGGCAGAGGGTGGGGATCCAAGGCCGCAGGCTCGCGCGCACACGCACACAGGTACTTCTGCGCCAATTCCACCAGACCAATTAGGTCTCGGACCTGATCCTTCGTGGGAGGGCCCAAGCCCCACAAAATGGCGTCCTCCCCACACCACTCACGTGCAGGCTCCGCACCACGGGAACAACAGTTCAAAAACCTCCAGCCTTTGCACCAAAGGTGCTCAGTTCAGTCCGTCCCCGCAGGCTCCCGGCTCACACAGCCACTCCCTCCACCAGGAACCAGGTAAGTGCCCACCGGCGAGCAAGCCCGGGCGCCGGCCCCACTGATTCTCCAGCCGCTCTTAGCCTCACCAAGCTGAGCAAAGAGAGTCCTCACTAATTTACTGCCGGCTATCTTAGAACTCCTCTTCCCGTCAAAGGAGCTCTGGGCTGGACAGCTTGGTGTGCGGCCAGAGGGTCTCTCCCCCAACCAGACAAGCTTCCCACAGCTGGGGCTTCCCTCACGGGGCTCGCCCTCTTCCGTCTCCGCCCCTCCTACCAGACCCGATGCGGCTTCCTCTTTAAGTTCTTCGTTTAGTGGTTCTGTTCCTCCAGTGTTCCAGGGACCTCCAGGGTTGAATGCTGTATAATTTGCTTGTAATTTTGGTGTGATCCTGGGAGGCAGTTAGCACAGCGTCTGTCTATTGCGCCATTTTACCAGAAGTCCTAGAGCTTTCTTTTTAAATGTATCCTAATTTCATTTAGTTACTACCTTGTGTTTTGTAGTATGACTATACCATCTACTGACCTGTTTGTCTATTACAAATATCCTCATTTTTATGGGGTAATTTCCTGACATGGGCCTCCTAGATCAAAGGATATGCTTATTTTTAATTTTCAAAGATACTTCTAAATTTCATACCAAAAAAGGTTCTATCTGTTTACATTTTTATCAATAATAATCGAGCGAGTTTATCTGCCCACACTTCATATATTTTCAGTCTTTTTAAGGCGTACTAAACTGATGGAGGAAGACAAAACAGGTTTTCTCATTACCATTTTTATTTCTTTGAATTCTAATAGTTCTGGATTGGCTTCTCCAGAAAGGAGACTTTGAGACAGATTAGCACACAGGACATTTTTAGAGAGAACTCTTGGGACTGACACCTGTGAAAAGAAGTGGGTGGAAGCAGGGTTGGGCAGAAGGAAAAGTTGAGTTGTGATGTAGTCCCCACAGAGGGCTCAGCCAACTCCATGGGAAGCTCTGGGCCGGGTGGCCCTTCACAGCAGTCCTAAGCTGAGGGAAAGGGAGCAGGTCTTCCATGCTGATCAGTTATGGCTGTGAGTTATCCCTAGGGAGAGCTATGACCCTGAGCAAGTTTTCTGTTGCCCAGGCAGTACCCCAAAAGGGCTGACAACTGAGGAGCTCTCTTAAGGCAGCACTCTAGGAGCTGAGAGGTAACTCCTTTATCACTGAGGGGGGTTGGGAGACTCATCCCTGTGCCCACCACACTAATAAAGTATTGAGCACTGTTTGTAAGTATTTCATGTGAATGTCTGCTTTATGAATTACATGTTTAAATCTTTAACCTATTAGGTTGTTAGTTTCTTTTGTATTGATTGACAGGAGCGTCTTAATACTGGGGTGCCCAAAAAATAAATGTATACACGTAACTTGTGTTCATCTTTTGTTACCAGTATATATATAATTACAATTTTAATACAGTTTTTTTCTTTCTTGAAATGTGTGTATGTGTGTATGTTCTTTTGGCACCCTCTGTATATTACAGGTAATAATGCTTCATTACATATGGTATAAATATTTTCCCCAGTTTGTAGCTTTTTAGTTTATTTTTCACCATACAGACTTTCTTAATTTTTATGGAGTTGAATCTCCCCATCCTTCTTTATAGGTTCTAGGTTTTATGTCTTACTTTAGGAAAGCCTTTTCTACCTCCAAGATTATAAAAGTTTGTATTTTTTTTTAGCACTTTTCTAATTTTGTTTCTTTAGTTTTATCTTCAGTCCATCTGGAAATTTTATTTACTGACTTGTTTATATTTTGTGTATACATAAGGAGATAAGGCTATAACTTCATATTTATCAAAATGGATCTCTAGTTTTCCTACCTCTCCTTACTGAACATCCCACTCTTTTCCTGCTGATTTGAAGTGCCGGAATAACAAATATACCAACTCTTCTGGACCCACTGTGGCTTCCTCTGAACACTATTTTGTTGTTGTTGTTAAATCTGCTTGCCAGTCCCTGAACCAGGGTCAAGGTTACTTAGTGATGTAAACTGATAGTATGTTTTGATAGCTTCTTTTAAGGCAGATCCTCCTTCACTATTCTTTCCTTTCAGATATTTCTTGGCCATTTTTATATATCTTTTCTTGGTAAAATTTAGATTTATGTAGACTTACTTTCATATTATATGTTTTGGGTACATTAGCATACCTTATGGAACATGACATGCTTCTACTTTTATTCAAGTCTTTTTTTGTCTGTCCTTCAGGAACATTTTACTGTTTGTATGTCTCAAATATTTCTTGCTAAATTTATTTCTAGATATATTAAAGTGTTATTGGTTTTACAAATAAGGTCCTCACTTAATTTTATTAATTATTACTGATGTAGAAGGAAAACTCTTATCTTGCCACCTTATTGAACTCATTTCTTTTTTTTTTTTTTTTTTTTTTTTTTTTAGCTGAGCCATCCTGCCACCTGTTGGCAGCTCAGCTTGGGCTGGGCATCAAACTGCTGTTGCTCAGAGCTCAGCTCACACTCTTGAGCGAGCTCTTAACCAACTGAGCCACTCGGCCGGCCCTCTTACCTGATTTTTTAAGTTGACTGTCATGGATTTTTCTAAATTTAGTTCCTTTTCAACATTTGTACAACTTATTTTCCATCTTACCACACTGACCAGAACCCCCAGAACAGTGTAGAATTATAGCATTTTTGCCTTGCTCCTTACTTTAAATGAAATGTTTCTAGTGTTTTACCATTAAGTATAACATCTGTTCATGGCTGCTTGTTAATAGCCTTTTTTCAAGTTGAAGGTGTGACTATTTATACGAGAACTTTTATCAGGAATGAATGTTGAATTTAATCAGAAGATTTTGTTAGCATCTCTCAAGGTAATCATAGAGTTTTTTCCTTTAATGAAGTGGATTAAACTAGTAGATTTTCATTTGTAAAACAATCCTTATGTTCCTGGAATAAACCCTACTTGATCATGATATATTATTATTTTAATAATAATATAATATACTGTTATGTTGTAATGAACTGCTATATTAAATTGGTTAAAATTTTCTTTTTTGCATCTGTTTTCAAAAATAAGATTAGTTTGATGGATTCAGTTTTTGTACTGTCATCTCATATTGGAGTCTGGATTATGCTTCCCTAATATAAATGAGTTGAAAAGCTTTTCTTTTTTTTAATCTGTGGAACTGTTACATAACATATAAAATGTGGATTTTTTTTTTAAGATTAAAACTACAATCAACTTTTACTCATTACTGAGTGGTATACTCCACCTCTTGTACTTTTCCTTTTGCTTTAGTAATTCCCTGTTAATTCTTCCACAAACAATTGTAGGTGGTAAAATTATTCAATATTTCCATGTCTGAACAAGATTTATTTTGCAACAATTCTTGAATGCTAGTTTGGCTCAGTATATTAACTTTCAAAAAAGTACCTTCCATTAAATCTTTGAAGATACTACTGCATTGTCTTATACCATGCAGTGTTAAAAAGGAATTGTTAGATCCCAATCTGTTGCTCGTTTTTTATAAGTTACCTGTTTTATCTTTGAACTCTAGAGGCTTTTAGGTTTAGGGATTTTAAATTTATTTTTCATTAAACCTCTTAATACTTAACTGACCTTTTGAAGATCTACATTTTTCACAATTTAAGAAATTTTTCTTCTGTTACTTTAAATTAATTTCTATTTGTCATCTTATAGCATTAAGAAAATATTGAAACCTGTAGATATCTTCTTCCTGTTTCTTAACTTTCCTATTGTCTTCCATTCCTTTACCCACTTATACACTAAATTATTTATAAGAACATTATTTATGGTCAATTTTAGACTTCTGACTAACCCTCCTGCAGCTTGCCCATGGGCAGCTTTCATGCTCAGTGAATATGAACTATATCTCACTTTGCCTGAAAAAGCCCAGTTAGGGAAATATGATTAATAGAGAAAGGACCTACCATCAAAACTAAAACTCTGTGCTTTTTTTTTTTATTATCTGCATCAGTTCACACCATTATTAGTGCAGACCAACAAGAAGGTAGTAACCTTTGTGTATGATTTCAGATCATCTAGGAAAAGACATTTTAAAAATTTTTCTAGGAAAACAGACACCCTCATGCTGAGTATCAATTGGTACAATTTCTTTGATGGACAATTATGTAATATCTATCACAGTTTTAAATAGTTCCTAGCAGTCCTATGAATTTAATCTACACATATACCAGAAAAGATACTCAAATATTTAGTATGCAAAAATATTCATTTCACCTTTCTTTTAGGAGGAAAATAACTCGGAAGCAACCTATATTCCCAACAATAGGAGACTATAAACATGTTTAAAAGCAATTTAAAAGAACAAGATAGAAGCACATGTACTAACTTGAATAAATTCTAAGACATCTTGTTAAGTGAAAAAATATATTTTCATGTTTTAAAAGGATAACATAGTATCATCTGCATTCTACTGTTTCATTTATATGTATGTAAATGTATAGATAAAGTTCTAGAAGGCTATGCACAAATTATCATCCCTGGAGAATGTAGTGAGGATGGGATTAGAGGTGATGCACAAAGAGAAATTTAGACTTGCCTGTAATGTTACAGTGTTTTAGAAAGAGAGTATATACGTATATTACTATGCAATTTGAACGGTAATTATCTATATTCTAAAATATCCTAAATATCCTAAATAAATTGTCAAGTGACAACACAATGGTTAGAATAGTGTATAGAAGACTTTCATTTATGTAGGGAAAAAATTAGGGGGTTATATACATATACATGTATGCATAAAATATTTCTGGAAAGATCACTCAAAACACTGGTAACAAGGACTCTCATGGAGGAGGGGCCCTGAGTCATGACTTTTCAGCGCATTCTGTAGTGAACTATTTGAACTTTGTACCATGTGTATAGACTTGTTTGTTGTTTTTTGTTGTTAGAAATTTATGATTCACACATATGAACATAAACTTTTAGAATATAGGTCTAGGTATTTGTAATGCTCATAACATTCTGAAGTTAACTCAAAAACTACGAACAAAACCACCCATTATTTTTAAATGTGCCAGGAACCTGAGAACAAGGGTGATCATTCAAAGGTGCGTATATACACTTCTCCCTGCATGATTCAAGAACATCAGGAGACCCTGAAACGGCTGTCTGAAGTCTGGCAAAAGGTCTTCGAACAGGACGATCTAATCCAAGAACTTCGAAATAAGCTAGCCTGCAGTAACGCTTTGGTAAGTGCCTTGTTCTAGGACATTTTTCTGAGACACCCAAAATAGAGCCAGGAAGAAAAAACGCGTCACCTAAAGTAATTTCTTTCACCAAGACTCTTCCAATGTCTTTGATATTCTTGTTCCTGCCTTTTGTTCATGTTCTCCATGGTATACATCCCCTCAACCCACACTAAGTTCAGGATTGTAAAGGGACTTAAATCTTTCACACAACAAACTAAGTGCCTGTCAGTCGGGAAATGGTTAAAGTGATTGAGAAATGGTTAGAGAGATCCATATTATGGAATAATATGAAGCCAAGAGAATGGATTGAGCAGATCTGTAAGGGCGACCTGGAAGGATTCTTGGGATATATTGTTGAGAATAAGTTGCAGAATCTTAGGTATAGTTCAATTCCACTTTTGTTTTTTAACGTCTTCAATCATAATATAGAAGTATATACTGGAAATTGCTAGTAGTGCCTCTCCCACTTAGTGGAAGTGAGAGAGGGGAGAATAAGTGGGGAGGAAATTTTCACTTCTTATTTTTTTATTTTTACTTTTTTGAGGGCAGTGTCACTGGCTCTCATATGTGGGATCCGAACCAGGGCTGCTGGTGTCCCAAGCCAGCTCTTAACCACCGCGCCACTTGGCCAGCCCTCACTTCTTATTTTTGATGCTTAGGTTTTATTTGAATTATTCTCAACAAGCAAGAACACAAATTTCATGGGGTTTTTTTAACTTAAAAAAATACATACACATTCACCCATTCCATAAAAACTTCCTTCTTTAATCATTGAACTTTGAACCCCACCTTCTGATAAATTAGTTGCATCTTTCCATCACAGCCCCTAAAGAACCTTCTGCCTCATACACTGGACCACACAGCGAATCAGGAGGGAGTACAAAATCTGACCAGTGATGGACTCAAGACAAATCATTGTCTATGCCTTAGTGAACTTTAATGTAAGATTGAGAATATAACTCCTCGCCCATCCAACCCCACAGGAAGTGCATGATGCATTTGTAATGCTCCAACAATCTTAGGCTGATACAAGGAACAGCCTGCTATCACAGCAATCAGTAATAAACACGTTACATTAATCATGCAGCATAACTGACCTGTGCCCGTTTACAGGTGCTGGAGCGTGAAGAGGCTTTGATAAAATTACAAGCAGACTTCGCTTCATATACAGCCACTCACCGACATCCTCCTAGCTCCTCAGAAGATTGTGAAGACATCAAAAAGGTGAGAGAATGTTTGCTTGTTTGCACGCGGTGAGTCAGGCCTGCTTGGGTTTGCTTCTGGGTTTTCCTGCATATTTTTAAATTTTATATTTTATATTTCATTTTAAATTTGTGTGACTTTGGTTGGCCCTGACACAAGGATACTGTATGTAATATATGCCAAGCCCCAAGTGTGTCTGGCAGCATTAGATTGGAATTTTGGAATTGAATTTAGGAATTGCACCTTCCCCTTTATAAACTTCCAACAAGCGCCTGTGGGCTTGCTAGATTCAGAAGGACCATTCCAGCCCTCTAGTTTCTGGTTAGAGCTGAAAAGTAGCAAATTTAGGGAAGGCTATTCATTCAAATTCACTCCCATTTTTTGAACACTTGATGTTTTGAAAATTCAAAGCCATCTCAAAAGTTGATTCTAATAATGAATAAGCATTTAAATCATGTAAACAATAGCAAGATTTGACCAACCAACATAAAAACTAGGTTAGATCCCCTCCTAAGCAAATCGTGCCTGAACTTGACGTACACGGCAAAGCCAGCCACATGAGGCCATGCTGTGGGCTGGTGAGGGCAGCCTGCGGATGCTGAAATAGGGACAAAGAGGGGGTGGCAGAGAGAGCAGATAACACATATGAGCTCTCCAAAGGGTCCTCTAGTAGAGGTCTCTCTCCAGGACTTTCTGATCCCAGAAAGTTTGAATGAATGAGGGATCAATATTGAACTTTGGAGTTCCTCCTTGGATATCTGTCAATAGTTATTTTATTTTTTTATCTTTCAATTATACTTGACATTCAATATTATTTTATATTAGTTTCAGGTGTACAGTACAGTGGTTAGACATTTATATAATTTATGAAGAGATTTCCCCCCCCATAAGTGTAGCACCCACCTGGCACTATACATAGTTATTATAATATTTGTCAATATTTATTTTAAAGGTCAGTTCCATGTTATTCACATCCTGACCTCCAGCAAGATCTCATAACACTCCTTTTTATTATTGTCGGAATAATGTCTTTATTTCTCCCTTATGCTTTCATTTTTTGATGGTGGTTAAAAAACATGACATTAAATTTACTACTGTAACCAGTTTTAAGCATCCAGTTCAGTAGTGTTAAGTACATCCCCAGTGCTGTGCAACAGATCTCTAGAATGTATTCATCTTGCAAAACCAAAACTCTATATCCACCAAACACTAATTCCTCTTTAACACTCCATTTTTTTAAATGACAGGCTTTCCCAAGAAATAGACTATACTTTGCCCACCATTTTCTATATCCTATCCAACACCTTCATGTCACCTGGATATTTGTTAGGAATGGAGCCGTTCGCATCACAGTCAATGCTGGCAGTCCTCTCCTGCCCCGTGGACCTGGCATAGATTGGGCCTCTGAGTCCTTGCCGTGCCTACCCCCGGGTCATGTGGTGGCTGCCCTGTATTTCTCCAGCTGTCCCCTGTCTTCCTGCTGCAGCCCTCCCTCACTGTCAACTCTGAAATCACACAACTATCTCCTCCTCGCCTCCCTGATGCCCAGACAATTAATCGACCCTCCTCAGCTCCTTCATGTGGATGTTCCTGCCTTCTCATGGTGACTGCCCATTCCCCTCTCCTTCAGGGTAGAAGCCAAAGTTCCTGCTGAGGGAATACAAGCCCCACATGATGTGACTGGCCCTAACTTCCTCGCCTCATCCCCTCCTACTCTCCCCATCACTCGCTCCACTGTAATGGCATGACTTCCTCTATGTTCCCTCCCTGAGGCCTTGTCACTGGCTAGTCCCTTTGTCTGCAGAGCTCTTCCTCAGATACCTGCAACATGGCTCAGGCCCTCACCCCCAGCACATCCCTGTACAGAGGCCACCTTCTCAGTGAGGCCAACCAATTCATCCTATTTAATTCATCCACGTGCCCACCCCTCCCCATCACCTCCATTCCCCTTTTGCTGTTCTGTTTGTTTCCACCATAGCTTTTATCAACTTTGAACATTTTCTATAGGTCATTACCTATTATGGTCTTTGTCTGTCTCACCCCTCCTAAAGGTCAGGTCCAAGGGGATTTGTGCCTGTGTTATTTGCAGCACCCAGGACAGCGTCTGGCACATAGTAGGTGCTCTGTCAATGACACTGATTGTTGCAGGGAGAGGAAGAAGTGGCTTCTTTTGTGCACATTCCATATGAGTGTGAGAAGTCTGCCACATCCTTTTTTGTTTTTTTAATTCTCCCTGGTGTTTTTTTTTAATTGAAGTGTAATTGACAGACCATAAAATTCACCATTTAAAGTGGACGTCAGTGGCTCTTAGTGTATTCACAGAGTTAGGCAACATCGCCACTAGTTCCAGCACATGCTCGTCACCCCAAGAAGAAACCCACACGCATGAGCAGTCGCTCCTCAGCCTCCCCCCGCCCAGGCCCTGGCAACTACTACCCTGCTTTCTACCCTACGAGTTTGCCTGTTCCGGATGTTCGGCGTTTTAGAAAGCATCCCTCCTGCATGTCCTCCTCCTTCCCTGCCCTTCTGCCATCCGCCCAGATACTGAAGCACTTGCAGGAGCACAAAGACAGCCAGTGCCTGCACGTGGACGAGTACCAGAACCTCGTGAAGGACTTGCGCATGGAGCTGGAAGCTGTGTCGGAACAAAAGAAAAACATCATGAAGGGTAAACGTGGTGGGGGCGGGGGGATGGGGGGCTGCAGCAGGGCCCCCGGAGGAAGCCAGAACCAGCCTCTGAGCGGGAAGCGCTGTGTCTCGTCCCGCGGCAGACATGATGAAGCTGGAGCTGGACCTGCACGGGCTGCGGGAGGAGGCCTCGGCCCACCTGGACAGGAAGGATAAGGAGGTGGTCATCCTGCAGCGGCGGCTGCAGGAGCTGCAGGTGCAGTTCACTGAGACCCAGAAGCTTGGTTTAAAGAAAGACACGGTAAGACCAAGAGCTCTTCTGGGGGAGCCACCAGCTGGGCTGGTGTGAGGCGAGGCCTTGGCCAGGTGGGGCGGGGGTTGCCAGGGGAGCATCAACGCCTGTGCGGTGGGACTGTGGGCTCCTCCGGCCCAGAGACGCGAGCCTGGGCACATCTCTGGTATTTACCATAGCACATGCTAAATAAATAAAAGAGCGTTATCCAGGGAGCTTGATAGAGATGTTGACTCTACAAGAAAGAGATTCTTCCACAGCCTTGCAAGGTAGAGAGTTTGGGACACACCTGCATTGTGCCCTTGCTTTGGTTCATGCTTAATAGTGGAAAGAAATACTATAAAATAATGTGCTGCCTTATTAAGAATATGAAGTGAATTTCAATTTTTAAAATTATAAATATCTTAGAATATGCAAATCAGTCATTTTGGAACTATTAATGGAGCTATGCCCTAGATCTGTAGTTGCCAACATAAATCAAGGTCCTGGAAAAGTCTTGGAATGAAACCAAGGACAGAAAGTTTGTGAAACCAATGCAAGCTTTTGTAGACAGTTCTATCCAGCTCTTGCTTTTATCAGAGCTAGTAGGAATAATCCAAATGACTGGTCATTCACACCTCCTATTGCGAGGTACAGAGGTGACCCACCAGTCAAAATGGAGGCATTTGGAGAGATGACAACAAGAAGCAAGGCGTCTGGATGAACAGCTTTGAGTAATTCATATATTCATCCAATAAATATCTTTGAGCCCCTACAGTGTGCCAAGCTCTGTTCTAGACACTAGGAATATAATAAAACATGCAACATCTCTACTGTCATGGAGCTTACATTCTAGTGTGGAGAGACAGACAATAAACAGATAACAAAATTAGTGTGTAATATAATGTCAGATGCTGATAAATCCCTGAAACAGCATGGCACAGGGTGCTCAGGGCAGGCCTCTTTGGCAAGGTGACACTGGGAAGAGATTGGCATGCAGTGAGGGAGCCACCCAGGCAAAGGTCTTGAGGAAGGATATTCCAGGCAAAGGGAATAGCAAGTGCAAAAGCCCACAAGTGGGAAGCTGCTTGGAGTGTTCCTGGCATCCAGCTAAGCAGAGAGGTGTGGGGGTGGCCAGAGGAGAGGTCATCCTGGTCGCCAATGACCAGATCATGAGCACCCTGGGAGGCCTTTTTACTAGGTGAGGCGGAGTGGAGGGTTTTGAGCAGAGGCATCTGACTTGTATTTTTAGAGGCCCCCTCTCTGGCTGCTGGAGTGAGAACAGCATGAGGAGAGGCAGGGAACCAAGGTAGGAGGCCATTGCCATATCAAGGCAAGAGAAGGTGGTGACTGGAAGAGGACTCAGGACAACCTCTGACTGACTCCACCTGCTTCTCTTCAGACCTTTCTTAGCATGAACACTTTGCTTTCCTCAGCTCCTCCAAGAGAAAGATGAAATGCTGCATGAGCTAGAGAAGGAACTGGCACAGGCTCAGACAATGCTCATGAAAAAAGAGATGGAGTTGGAGAAGCAGCAGCTAATGGCAACAGAGCTTCAAATTGCCATCCAGGAGGCGGAGCAGAATAAGTGCAAGGTGGAGTGTGGGGCCCTGCAAGCTGAGGTCCAGAAGTTGAAGGACTGTCTCGAAGATGCCCAACAGCAGCAGAAGCTGGCGGGTGAGACCCCATCAAGCACTGACCCCACCACACTCCCAACACATGGGGCAGAGCAGCCCCTTTCTCTCTCTAAAGGGCCTCTTCCCTCTGCCTCTCCACTGTCTCACTCCAAACCTTCTCAAGATCTCACCTCACATCTCAGCAGTTACAACAGCCTGCATGAACTCCTTCACTCACTCCCACCCTCACCTTCTCTCTGGAACCTTCTCCACATAGCAGGTGCTCGGCTGGGGAAAGAGAACTGCCCACTGTTTTCTCAGCAGCTCAGATGAAGACGCTCTCCTTCCCTCGCCTCAGGGAGGCCGGGGCTCAGTTCTGCGTTTCTTTGCACCAGACGCCTCTCCATCTTCTCCAGAACCTTCATCACACAAGTCACCTCTTCCTTCCCTGGTTTTTAACAAACACTCCCTCTCCTTTGTTTTTTCGTGGTGTTTTTTTTTGCCTTTTTCTTCTGCACAGCTGACACTGTGAATTGTGTCCTTGTCCCTCTGCTAAAACTGAGTTCTCAGAGGTCACCAATAACTTCTTGCCTTGGACATGAAAATGTTCTGGATTTAGATATTAGTGATAGCTGTACACCTTTATGAATATGCCAAAACCCACTGAACTGTACCCTTTAAAGGGTAAATTTTATATGATGTGAGTGATAAAACCTGGCTTCCTCCTCACCCTCCTTTAACTCTGTGTGTATCTACGCTGTTGGCCCCCATACCTCAACAAGTGTTCCTTAGCTTTGGAGACATAACAGGTCCCTTTTCTTCCACGAACTCACCGTTGTCTCCTCCTTTCCCTCCTGTGCCGACAGTAGTTATTATCTGTAGACTGCCCTCCTCCATTTCTCCTCTCCCTCTACTCATTCCTCGCTGAGCGCCTCCCGCTGCAGCTGACTCCAAAACCTAGGGCCCCAGCCCTGATCCCACACCTGGGGCCAGTCTTGTCTTAGAGACTAGCTCCACCTGGGCAACCACCATCCCCTCTAACTCAACATTCCCAAAACTGAACCTATGCTCTTCCCTGCTTTAAAAAAAAAATGCCCTCCCTTCTTCCAAGGTACCTAATTAGTTCTGTAGTGACACCATTTTTCTTCAAGTATCTCAGGCTGAAAAAATGGAGAGGAGAATGACGTTTAAAGTAGAAACTATAGGATGTGGAGATATATTTGCCGTAGAGAAAATCCAGTCAGCAACTTCTTTGGATGTTTCCCCCCTTCATACTCAGGGAATGCAAGGACATGGGCTCAAAGGATATTGTAGGAAGGCTTTCTCCATTGTAGTCTGTTCCAATTTTCCTAAAGCACTCTTTCCTTTGTGTCAGGTCCTCGTTCACAAACCCACATTAAGTCTAACCATTCCTCTCCGGCTTTCAGAGTCCTTCCAAGCCCCCTCTAGTCCATGCACTTCCTCCGCTCTGTCTCCCAGTTTCCAACTAAACCAGCCTCCTCCCATCCTCTTCCCATATGCCTCCCCATTCCCTTCACCGAGCGTTTACTCTAACAACACCCCACCTGGAATTCCCTTACTCCTTCTAAGACCAAACTCAACCTCTGTTCCTCTGTCAGTCCCTCTCTGTCTTCTTGCTCACACTCGTCTTGCTTCCTGAGTTCACCGTCATAGCGAGTTTAACGTTACAGTGGTCTGTATATCAGGCAGGCCAGTTATGACGTCCTCACCAAAATCTCACCTCCATGAGGTTCAGGAAGTGTCCCTAATGAGAGGATGAGTCGCCTAAAAGGTACTGAGCAATTTCTACCAATTTGTTTAATTTTAGTCAAGGAGATTAGTTGAAGATAGATAATTTAACAATGCTCCTTAGAGTCATAGTGAAATGGAGAGAAATGAGGACAGATTGGGAATTGAAGCAGGCCACCAGACGAAGGGGCAGACTTTTTAACGGGTCTGATTTGAGCATCTGATCTCACGTGAACATGCCCGACCTGTCTCCCGTCTTCTGCAGCTCAGCAAGCCGCCCAATATAAAGAAGAGGCCACTCTGGCAAAGAAGAACCTGGAGGACTCCCAGAGGAAACTCCAAAACTGCATTTTGCTGGAGAAGCAGAAGGCAGACACCATCCAGGAGCTGCAGCGAGAGCTTCAGAAGCTACAGAAGGATTCCCTGATGGCTGAAGAGGAGCTCACACCCAACAGGTACCTCAGGTTCACCTCCAGAGATACTCTGCCCCTGGTGAGCTTGTCAGGACGCTGTGGGCAGCTGCCCAGAGGTGGGATAGCAAACCCCGTGCAGCCAGCTCACAGTCCACCAGCAAGATACCCAGGTTGTCGTTGCCTCCTGTTGTTGCCATTTTGCTTTAGGAAACGGATAGAGGAGCTGACATCAGAACTCTCGGAGGCCCTGACGAAGCTTGAAAATGCAGACAAGGAAAAGAGGCAACTTCAGAAGACAGTGGCTGAGCAGGATATGAAACTGAACGACCTACTAGATCATATAAAATTCATTCAGCACCAGGTAGGAAGGGCCAGCAGGCAGCCAGCTCAAGCATTTGCTCTGTTTTACATTAAATATATTGGTCTTTATTCGACAATGCCACCACCAGGCCATTACAGACTGGTTGTCCAGAGTTTGTGTTAGAATGCTAAGCCAGGGCCGGCCGAGTGGCGCATTGGTTAAGCGCTGGTTTTGGGATGCCAGCGGCCCCGGTTCGGATCCCACATGAGGGCCAGTGACACTGCCCTCTACAGCTAACAACAGCTCCACCTGGAGCTGGGCTGTGCGAGCCCCAGTGATGGTGTGGGTTGCAGCCCCTGCTGCAGTGGGCTGCCATAGGCTACAGTGAGTGGCCCGCAGCCAGCGTGAGCGGCTGGCAGCCAAGCATGAGCTGCCAATAGCTGCGGTGAGCAACATCCAGAGGCCAGCGACCGATCTGCCTCATCCAGGAAGAGCGCAATGATGATACCAACAATGAAGCAACATCCTCCGCAACTAAACTGAAGAACAAAAAGACAGCAACTTGTCTGTTCCCCTTCCCCGATTCCCCAACGCTGTTCCCCTCCGCCAATTCCCCAATAAAATCTTAAAAAAAAAAAAAAAAAAAAAAGAATGCTAAGCCAGCCAGTCAGCTCCGGTGTCTGTTCCTGTATGCAAAGGGCTCGCTGTTTAGGGTTCTAGTCAGGAACAAGCGTGGTTGTTGTTAGCCAGTTTTATTCACTTGCAGCAAGTAAAGGGGACAGGGAATTCACATCCAAAGTTCTGTCCCCCTGAGGGCACACTTAGCCATTCTTACTTATATACTCTATTTGTTTAATTACACCTTGATTTCTTCCTTGCAATCAGCTACCGTATCTGGTTGAGTTCTATCAAGTTCATTTTGGGTACAGCTGCATCTGCAAAATACTGTACTACATTTTAATAGTTAGCAAAAATAGCATTTAGTAAGAAATGCCCAGACCTCCTCCTACCTCTCATTCCCATGACCAATAATAAGCATTTTCAAGGACTAAGCTTAAATATAGTCAAAGGACATTGTTCCTTTTTTTTTCTGGGATTCAAAAGCGATCCTTGTCAGTTAATTTCAAGTCTTGGATCTCTGAAGTATTCTTTTTGTGCTTTTCTAAAATTGTTTTTAACTTTATTCAAAGAGGTTTTTCTGTGAAAAGATGTGGTACATGGGTGAGAAGGTCGGTGCTGTGGGCGCTGGATCTATAAATAAAATAAGTTGGTGTATCTAATTGAACAAATTTAAAATGTTCCTGAACATCAGAGGAAACTTGTTTATCATACATGTTAAATAACTAAGGAGTTGTCCTCGTACTTATTTCAGCCATTCTCTAGGTACAGTTCTCTGAGTTTGTTTGTTTGTTTGTTTGTTTGTTTGTTTGTTTGTTTGTTTGTTTTACAAAACAAATACAGCCTGTCTTTCAGTCCAGTCTTTATTTTCTCAGCACAGGGAGCAAGCCTGCACCAAAACCACTCTAGAAGAGGAGCTTAAGGAGGCAACAAGGTTACTGGAAGAGAAACGAGAGCAGTTGAAAAAGAGCAAAGAACAGGAGAAGGTGCTGGAGCAAGAGATTGAGTCACTTCAACAGGAAGAAAAAAGGAAAGAAAAGATGGTGAGAAGGAGAATCTGGGAGGAGTCAAGGTCATGAATACAGAGCCAGACGTGAGTCCAGCCAGGCCTTGCGGGATACAGACACTATGGGCACTCAGACCACAGGAGAGGAGGGAGAGAGGGTGAGAAAGGCAAGTGGAGAGGAGAGAGAGAAGGCCTGAGCTACTGCAGGGTGCAGAATGGGGCTGAGTGAGGGGAGGAGGAGAGGGCTTCTATGAGTCTGAGGGGAACACCTCTTTTCTGGGCTTTGTTCTTTAATGGGGAGCAGTCCAAAGAGAATTTGCAAAAGTTGGAGGAGGAAAACGAGAATCTCAGAGCACAGTTAAAGCGATGCTCTACACAACTGGATTCCTCTCTCAGCAAACACAACACCTCCCAGAAAGTCATCCAAGAGCTGAACAACGAGGTGCGTGAAACCCCTTCATTCTGTAATTTACATATGTCTATGGATAGTTTTTTTGGTGTCTTTCTCTAAGATAAACCACTCATGTTACAGAAATTTAAGCTAAAGCTTCCATTTTAACTTCTAACATGACTGTGATTTTTTTCACTTTTATTTTCATATCTCATCTTTCTGGTGACATTTCTCAATTAGGCCACCAATGATCAAGAGATTCTGGTAAATTGTAGTTTCTCCAGTGACTCTCCTGGTTTACTGGGCAGACCCAGTTGACTCCATGTTTTTCAGAAGTCTCCAGAAACAATGCACTTTTATTTCCAGAAGACCAAATTATTCTGTATTTAGGATTAGTTTCACCCCCGGACATGTAAATATTTCACTAAATCCTAGGGTCAAAGATACTCAAAATTCCATCTGGAAAAATAACAAACTTCAAGCACTGAGCAGTTACTGAAGAAAGAGCATGTTTCCGTGTGTACGGCCACAGGAGAGTACAGTGGACCAGAATCCCAAAGAATAGAAGTCAGAGCTGGGGGGCGGGGGGGGGGGTGGCGGGGGTCATCACTTTATAAGGGGCTTAAATGTCTAACTATTATGTTGCTTTATACACGTGAAACTAATAAAAATTAAGAAAAGAAGAAGAAGGGCCAGCCGAGTGGCGCAGTGGTTGAGAACTGGCTTGGGATGCCAATGGCCCGGGTTCGGATCCCACATATGAGAGCCAGTGACACTGCCCTCTTAAAAAAAAAAAAAAAAAAAAAAAGAGAAGAAGAAGAAGTCAGGCATATGCATCTCTCAGGTCACCCTCCCGCTTCCAGACATAGAAGTAGATCTCTGTCCTGCACTTAAAGTATATAATAAGATGGCCAATTACTTAGCATATTCATGATCATAACTCACAGTGATTTATACCTTACAAAGCCCTTTTCACATTCTTAATCTCATGATTATCACAAAAACTCTATGAAACAGTTGACATCTTCCCAGTTAGCATAAGAGGAAACTGAGACCCAGAGAGCTTAAGGAAATGACCAAACCAGGACCTCAACACAGATCCTCTAACTCCAGATCTCAATTCCTTCTCACCATCATGAATTCTCATTACCAAGTTTAAAAAAGACTTAGGTTTTTAAACACACTTCTGCCAGAACTATGTATTCAGTGCATCCCTAATTCCAAACATTGCCCAATACAATATTTCACTCAGTCCAAAAAAAAACATCATTTATTATTTACTGAGCACCTATTATGTGCCGTGCCCTGAGCTATGGGTGGTGGGATACAGCAATGAAAAAAGCACGCGTGGCTCTACTTTCACGGTGCACCAAGTCTAGTGAATTATGTCAGGAACAACGTGAGGCACAATGCATGCGATTGAGATGTTTTACCACATCTGCCATCCTAGAATTGGATTCCAGATCTTTATCAAAGGCTGCAGAGTCTGTGAAAGGGACTTTTCATGTACTTGTCACATCATGGCCCAGTACCTCCAGTGCTCCTTGTATTTAGGTGTCATGTAACTAGAAGGGGAACTATAGGGAGAGGAGTGCAGAAGAGTTTGGCAAGGCAGCTCTTCCTTTTACAACAATAAGCTGAAATGGGGCGTTATCACATACTGCTCTCTGCAGGTTAGTGAGAGCCCACGGCTTGTCCACTTCCTGTGGACACAGAGCACATCTCTACCGCCATGAGCCTTGACAGTGATCTTCCCCCTCCCTAAAGATAGCCCTTCAGAAGGAGGCCTTAGCATGTGTGCAGGCCCAGCTAGACACAGCTCTGCAGAAAGAGAAGCAAAGTCTCAAGACCATGGTCACTAAAGAAGCCTATGAGGAATTATCCCGGAAGTCAATCTCCTGCCGAGATGACCTGACGCAAGCCCTGGAGAAGGTGAGCCACACCCTCTCCTCCAGGAACAGGAGTCGATTTCCTGCACTGCTAGCTATTACCAAGACTGTCTGCAGACCCTTCCATGGGCTGGGATGTCTGGGAGGGCCTGTGGAGAGAGAGCCAAAGATGGAGGCTTCATCGAACAGGTCCTTCTGCCCACGGATGATCCAAAACCTGAATTAGCAGGGAAATTCTCCCCATCCCTATGCTGATCGTGCCTGGCTCATCAGTTCATAGTACTAGAAACAGAGGCAAGGGGAGGGAATTCAGGGACACAGAACACCAACCACTGCCATGGCCCCCTCCCCTCTGGGACATTAGGAAGATGACCTTGTCCATGCCACCGTGGGCAGAGGACAGGGAAGGACTGGAACCCTTCTCCATTCAGGACTTAGCAGAGAGGGCCAAAGGGCTCTGACAGACACTCATCCCCTTGTCTTTACCGGAAGCTCAATCAAGCAACCTCAGAAACCAAAAGCCTGCACCGAAGCCTGACACAGGCCCAAGATAGGAAAGTTCATCTGGAAGATGAAATCATGGTTTACGAGGACAGGATGAAAAAGCTCAACATGGAATTAAAAAAACTACAGGGCTTCCACCAGCAGAGTGAGCTAGAGGTGAGGAGCAGCCGGGGGCTCAAGGTGCCTTCCTGTTTGGGGTCCCCAAGGTTGCCTCTTGCACCCAGAACTATTTAGCACCCTTTGGCTAAGGGGTTCCCTCCTTTTGCTTGGCCCAATGAGCTTCAGGCCCTGGTGGCAGCCATCAGAGCAGAGGCACCCTGTGCTGGCCGTTGTAAATAAAAAAGCCCCTAAGGAGTCTCCCAAAGCCGAGAAAGGGCCCTCTGGCCTTGTCACGGGTCCTTTAGGGTCAGGACAGGAAGCTGGGCTGCTCTCCTCACTTTGCATTCTGAGCAGGTTCATGCCTTTGACAAAAAGCTGGAGGAGATGAGCAACCAAGTGCTACAGTGGCAGAAGCAGCACCAGAGTGACCTCAAGATGCTGGCCGCTAAGGAGGAGCAGCTCAGGGCCTTCCAGGAGGAAATGGCCACCCTGAAGGAGAACCTCCTTGCCGATGAGGAGGTCAGTGCTGTCTCAGATCACTTCCTCCCAGCCCCTCCCAGCACATTCCACAATGCAGCACGGAGAGAACGCCCAGTCTATTCAGTACAAAGCAGAGTCTGGGTGTTTTAGGGCCATAGGTCTGTCTCAACCTAATCACCTTCCTGTGGCTTTGCTGATAGAGAAGTTGAGCAGGACAAGGCCCCATTCCAGAGGAGACAGGGTGCGATCTCTCTGTAAGGTACACCCCAACATAGGTAATCCACTGGGCAGCCTGCCTCCAAAGCCCATCCTGACACTTTCACTTACCCTGCAGTGCAGTCAGCTAAGAGAGCTTCAGGCGTGCCCCTGCCCAGCTCCCTGAGTGACACTTGTGGCAGGAAGTCACAGGATATCTTGGGGTGGCCACAGGGCCTTTGCTCCAATTAGAAAAAGGCATCCCTTCCTCAAGATTCGTTTTTCTTCTTTCTGTTAAAATATTGGCTTGACAGATATATTGGTTTGGTTAGAACAAGTTACTGTAATGCCTTTGGCCTGAAAAGTCATTATTATAAGTGTAGAAATCTATTTTGTCTCTACTATAAATGGTGCTGGCTCAAAGATGTCACTTTCCTGTAGGTGCCACTTTTCTGCACTGCTAGAGGTGGAGTCCAACTCTGGCCTCAGGGTTAGATAGCAGTCAGTGTTTCTTCTCCCAGGAAGAGAGAAGAGGCCCGATTTGGGAGTAGGGAGGTGACAGATCTATGCTCCCACATCTTACAATCTCATTTTCTTTTTGTACCAAAGTCCTATTGCCTGCCACCACGGTCAGTGGCCAAAGACACCTGTAGGCTGCACCAAGAGAATGATCAGATTATGACCAACATGGAGCAATGGGCAAAAGAGCAGAAGTAAGTAAGGAAGGAAAAGATAAGGCAGGCTCCTAAGGCCTGGGCTGAGCTGAGGACTCACTCATGTGCCGAACAATAGTGTCTCACAGGCGCGCGCACACACTGCCCTCCTGGGAAGCTGATCCAGTCTCAGCCCACACCCAGGGGGGCGGGAATAAATGGAAAGGCCTTGACTCCTCAGACAGGTCCAGAAGGCCCTGCTGATTTGGGAATGGAGCATCTCCACGATAGATGCTTCACTGAGGGTCAGATCTCCTCTTCTCAACCTGGGGTCCAGCTTCGGTGCCTGGATCTCTTGAACTCACCTGAGATCACCGTGATTTTGCAAGGGAGCAGAGTATGGAGTGTTCTCTTAAAAGCCAGGTGCCAGGAGGGCTCCAGCTCCGGGGACCGGGTGATGAGCGGAGGTCTGGGGCCCAGCACAAGCCTTGCTGAGAACACCCAGGGCCCCTTTCAGCCAGCTTCTCTTGCTCACACGGGCCTGGGAACTCTTTTCTCCTGTGGATTTCATTACAGGCTCGCCAATGAGAAACTAGGAAACAAGCTCCGTGAACAGGTTAAATATATCGCCAAGCTGACCGATGAAAAGGAGTAAGTCATCCCACACCATCTTGGTTGCTGCTCAGGCCCCAAGTAGAAGGGCCAACCAGGAGCCAGGGCAGTTTTGTCACTGGATGCAAATCCAACCCCAGGAAAGGCCTGGGGCTTGGAAAGCCCCCAAGTCCTACCTGTATCTGTGTGACCTTAGACACATCTTTACCTCTTTGGGTCTCACTTCTCTCAACAACAATAGAAGGGGGTTAATAGTCTCTAAGTATCTTCCCACTGTCACTTCTATGATTCCCAGAGATCAGAAATGCTGAGAAGAAAAGAGGCACTGAGAGGCAGGCTATTAGTTGGGGTAGGGGCTAAGCTGCTGTAACAGATCTCCAAGTGAACATAGAACATAGGAGGTAAGCAGTCCAGGTTGGTGGGGTTCCTCTGTCCCACATGGTCATTTGGGAACCTAGTTCCTTCTCCTTATTGCTCTCCCCTCCCCTATGGCCTTGCTTCACTTCCATGGCCAAAGCTGGGTCAGCAGAGAATGTGATGGGGAGGGGTGTTGGAAGTTAGGAAGCACAGGTGAAGATATGGATGTCTGAAACTGAGATTTCAAAGGTGGTATTGTAACAAGCAATGACAAGCGCGCTAGGGCAGTGCTTCAGGAAACTCTTAGAAAATGACATTTGTTTAGCATACTGGAAGAGTCTGCAATGGGCTTGTTTTGACAAAATTGACCTATCAGCAACTGCCCCGAGCCCTAAGCTAAGGGTGGAGACATCTCAGCACACCTGGCACCCATTTGTGGAAAGCTCAGTCTGGGCTTTGACCTAGGGAGTGGTGGCTGAGTTGAAGAAGAGGACAGGATCATTGGAATAAGGAGGTAGGAACTGAGAGGCCAGGACATGGATAGAGAGTGTGGGTGTTGAAGGCATCAGGGATGCTGACAGGAGTGGACCAGAGACAGTGGCAGAGAGGCAGGAAATGAGGTAGGCGAGGACCCCACCAACAAGGCCGGTGGCATATGACATATGGTGATGACGTGAAGGGCTGCAAGGAAAGGGGTGTCTTCAACTCCAGCCAGGTTTATAGAGAGTAAGAGAACAAAGCATATGCCCAGAGAAGAAATTGAGGATGCATTCTCTATTTGATTTCCTTTCGGGAAAAAAAAAAAAAAAGACATGAAAATTTTCACTAAGACAAAAGAATTTTCTGAAAGAGTTTAACTAAAAGAAAAATTGTTAGAATCTGAGGGAACAGAAAATGTCAGGTGTTTTTTGTTTGTTTGTTTTTTTTTGAGGGCAGTATCACTGGCCCTCATATGTGGGGCCGAACCAGGGCCGCTGGCTTCCCAAGCCAGCGCTTAGCCACCGCGCCACTCGGCCAGCCCAGGCTTTTTCTTATATTGTCCCAAGTTCCAGTTAGTTCTGTTTCACAAAGTGTGCTTGTGCCTGTTTGAAGGAAAACCCTCTTTGAATAATAATAGCTCCGCTAATATTTATTATGTACACATGGGAGGCACTATTCTAAGTGCTTTATATGTATTAACTTATTTAATCTTCATAAAACCTCCTGACTTGGGTGCAGTTATAATCCCCATTGATGGATGAGGAAAGAGGAACTCAGAGGCTAAATAACGTACTCATGGTCGTAAGTCGCTGAGCCAGAATTTCCAACTTGGGAAGTCTGTCCCAGAGCCCACTGTCACCACTGCCGTCAGCATTGGTTTGGAGAAATACTGTTATTGGTATGAATAGCTGCCATTGATTCAGCCACAGGAGATACGTTAAATTATCTGTCCCCTCACCTACACCACAGCCACCATTTCCTCATCTGTAAAATGGGGAGAAGTCACTAACCCAAGCTCTCCATAGAGCAGGATCCCTGTGCTTCCAACCTTTCAGCAAAGGGATGTGAAAGAACTTGGGCTTTGGCATTGGAACTGGGTGAGAGTGCTTCTGAGCCATGGCCATGAGAAACTGAGGTCATGTCATCAGAGTTGTTCATAACAGCTCCCAGGCTCTTCCAGTCAAATGTCTTACCGTTTGTCCAACGATCTTTATGTGAACCCCAGGAGGCAGATCAAACTCGGCTGTCCCCATCTAACAGATAAGAAACCAGGGCCAGAGCTGACAAGACCCAGTGGATGAGGAGTTCTGGTTCTGGGTCCACCCCAACGCCAGGCCTGGGCTTCTTCCAGGCCTCCATCTCCACGGAGCATGTGTGAGAGCGCCAGCTCTGGCCCTCCTTCCTGTGGCACCTGTACCTGAGCTTTCCAAAGGGGAACCAAGGAGCTGGGCAGACCCAACACCCACCTGGCCTTCCCTCTCCTCCCGCAGCCAACTCCACAGCGTAATGGTCCATCTGCAGCAGGAAAACAAGAAGCTGAAGAGCGAGAGAGAGGAGGAGAAGCTGAAAGCCGGGCACTCCAGGTTATGCACCAAAGTCCTGGGCCCAAGCAAAATGGAGTCCACACCAAGAGGGAGAGTGTGCAGCAGCTTTGGCTGGAGGGGGATGACCCAGGACATGAGCCAAAGAGTGGACATCACCAAGTGTCTCAGGATGCCCCACTGCTCAGGTATGTCTGCCATTTGTCTTTTGCTACTTACTGTGTTGTTGTCTCTTAGTCCCATGGGTCAAAAAAATGGCAGCCTGCTATTGTATCTCAAGAGATCACTGGATGGGGAATTCAAATCGGGAAAAGAAAACAGGTCTTTTTCTTGGTCCTCTGGACTAGGGACAGTTGTCTCCTTGTCTGCGGACAAGGCTTGTCATTCTGATCTAAGAACCTTTGCTGATACCTGAGTGTCTCATGTCGCAGATCTGTCCCTCACCCGGACCAGTCCCTTTTGGGAATTGTGGGGACACCAGGAGAGCAAGCAGAATAGGTATCTTCCTCCTGGAATGTGTTCTAGAAACGGCACAGCCTCAGTCCACAGCTACCTTTTCTGCCCCTTCTAGACTGCATGTCACCCCGGAGGGAAGAAGCCGCACTGCAACGGAGCTGCCCGGCCCCAAGGCCAGTGCCCAAGGAAGCCCCTCCCGCATTTCTCCTCAAATCAAGGCTGTCATTTCCACCCCCGTTTCCTCAGGTTCCTCATATTGCTAGAATCGGTGCCTTGCCCCGAGTATCATTTCCACGCATGTTTTTTCAGAAGACATCTCTCCCTCTTGACCTGGATCAGCTCTTATGGGAACATATCAAGGTCCCAGCCTATTGTGCCAACTGCTAATGTTTGACTGAGTGTTGTCCTCTTCCTGCAGTGGGGTGAGCCTTGGAGCCATACTACCATCTCCAGGCCCAAACCGTAAAATAAAGACATGAGTACAGCAGTCTCAGCGAGCTCTTGGCGTCTTGCAGACCATCTCCATCCCACGAGTCCCCAGCAATGTGTTCATCCCTGTTTTCCCTGTGTTCTAATGATGAAGGGCTCATTCACATTTATAGGGAGTCATAATTCCCAAAGCAAGCTTCTGGATGAGTTTTTAAACCAACAAGAGATTATTAGCTCTTTTTTTTTTCCTTTCCATCTTTGTCTGGAATTTAAGAAGAAAAACCATCTAAAATCCCCCAAAAGGAAAGTAATCCTGAGACCCAAAAGAAAGGAAGAGAAATATGATGCGTTTTCCAAAATGGAGGAGGGGGAGAGAGCCATCTGCTTTCTCCCTGGCCACCACATTCCATTCCTCCTTTAACAATTTTATTTTTCTCCCCAGCCAGCTCAGTACAAGCGAAATTCCATTAGAACGAACTCAAAGGACAGCTAAACTATTTTATTGTGGTAGGATTTTGTTAAACTGACTACACGTCTAGAATTTCTATTTCTAGTCTATAGGACATTGAGAAAAATAGCTACGAAGGTAAAGTAAGAGAAAGAAGTGAAATAACTTGTATTTTGGGTAGGGGGAAAGGAAAAGCGAAGGAAAAAAACGCACTAGTTAGCTAGTAGTGGTTCTTAAATATTCTTGCCTCCCTCCTCAGCCCAATAAAAGCTAAGCAAAGTCCCTGCTAATAGCTACACAGAATGCCCCTGCCGGGCCTTGGGATAGGCCGATTCCAGAAGTGCCGGGTGAGGTGGGGGTGATGAGCACCTTGGCAGTGTTGTTGTCATGGTGTCGCCTGTGTGTTTATGCTCCTTTGACTGTGTCCCCCCATGTGGTTTAGAATAAGGATATATTTTCTAGAATATAGAGAGCACAAAACTGCTCTAAAAAGAACAAAAAAGAAAGAATTACAAAGCTAGGACTCAGCCAAGGGGTTTATAAATGAGTGCTTCAGCCACCCAGTGAGAGGCTGTCCCTCAGATTCTGCGCCCTGGAGCCAGTAGAATCCTGAGTAACAGACCCTCTTCTGCCCACCTGGAGTCTAATTCTCCTGCCCTCCGCCCGTTTCCTGACCAAAGGGAAGCGGGAACTCCCTGGAGCCTCCTGCACACAGCCCACCTGAGGAAAGCTCTTGCCATAGACAGGGCCTGGAAAGCAAGCTCTGGGGTCCCCAGGATGAGTCCCCTATCTCAGCCTGAGACCTCAATAGCTGACATTGCTAATGTATCTAAAGCACTGTGTTACCATTGACTAGGGATTAAAGGATAGAAGCATGTGACTGAGCACAAGGCAAGGGACCGCAGGACAGATGTGCAGTTCAACGGCTGCACTGGTCCCTCACCCCAAGAAGTCTGAGCGCCAGGCTCAGGAATCTATGTCAGGGCAGTTGTCACAGAAATGTTTTTATACCTCTAGAAAGAGTCGGTTATCATCTGAGAAAAAGAGTAAGAATCAGAGCATGAAAGCTGGAAGGACATTTTGTTGTTGTTGTTGTTGAGGGCAGTGTCACTGGCTCTCATATGTGGGACCGAACCAGGGCTGCTGGCTTTCCAAGCCAGTGCTTAACCACCGCGCCACTCGGCCGGCCCTGGAAGGACCTTTTAAGGTGGATCTGAATGGAAAGGATCCGCAATTAAAAAGAAACCATTGGAGACACAAGTGCAGAATCTGGCAGAAGCCCCGAGACCAGAGCAGATGCCGGTAGATTCTCTGGGGGGCAGAGAGCCCCCCCCATGCATCTGGTGGCACCCATGTGTGCCAAGCGTCCCTTGCCAAGTATTCTTGCCTTTAAAATAGGTTGGATTGGATGCATGGTTTTCATAACCTCTCTGGACTCTTTTTTTCTTACCTAAAGGACCTGAAGGTAAGTTTGTGACCACAGTCACAGCCTGTTAGTCATAAAGCCAGTCTCTTCCCTGTTCTGTTGCATCCCGGGCCCATGTCTGTAAATAGATCACATACCCAGCTTACTTCTCTCCACAGAGCAGGTAGACTCCTTCTCCTAGCCCAACTCGGGGCCACGATAGAAGCCTCCCCAGCAAGCAGCCAGAAGCCCTCTCTTCACTCCAGGAGCCCTCTCTTCACTGCACCTGCATTTCCAATAAAGGCGGTTAGAGGTACAAGGAACGGAAGCAGAGGTATAGTTGGTGCTGGCTGGTAAAGCCTGGCTTCCAAACTCATCCATAAAAGTGATGTGAATTTAACTTACATTGAGTTATAGCAGATGGAAATTCAAATCCCAGGTACAGAGTGAGGAAGGGAGTGGAACTAAGTAAGCAGTGGGAGCCCAGCGCCCCGGGGCTCACTGAGCGCAAGCCACTCTCCATGTGCCTGGGAGTCCCAAGCCTGTCAGTGACTCAGCCCCAAGACAGAACCTTGCAACCAACACCCCTGGCAGAAGCCCAACCCTAGGGAATCACAAAACAAGAACCAAAGAGCCAAATAACCAAAGTCACCTCAGCAGATTTATGAGGCTGCTTAACAAAAGGCTAGTGATTCCAGCGAAAGGATAATCTTTTACACAAAAATCAATAAGCAACATTTTACACTACTTTCCATCAACACACAGCCTTTACACACGCGAAGAGTTCTGCCATTCTGAACAAGAGAGCAGTCAACCCACCTCTGGGGAAGGGCAGAGGGTACACGGCTGCTCACCTGTCTCCCTTCCTCCCTACCTACCAGCCTTAGGGACAGCTGGGCACACACAGAGCTTGGTCTGGTGCCCCAGGCCATTCTCCTTCCCTGCCAGCTGTGTCCAGCTCTGCCAACCCCTCCTGTAAGAGGCCGTACATGGAGAACAGAAACAAGGTGAGCTGGGGTTCTAGGAGGACCCACCTGAGGAAAGTCAGGTTGGGGACCTGCGATCTTTTCTTTACTGTGTGATTTAGGGTGGCAAGGGAACAAGGAACAGTCAGAAATGCAATAACATTTTACAAATAATAAATTTATTTCCAAATCCTGAATTATAACCAAATTACAGTTCCCTCTAGGTCTGTTTTGCTGCTTTACACAAGAATTTAAAATAAAAAAAATGTCATGATCAAGTCATTTATACACCAAGCATCCTGGGGACAGTGTATTGGATACAATGGGTCCGGCCACATCTCGCAGCTTTTCAGCTGCTCTGCGGCGCTCTACTTCCTCCATGGCAGAGCCTGGCCTCAGCAGGAGCTTCCCCTAGGGGCTGTCATGTACACAGATGAAAGCACACAGATGAAAGGGTTTTGTCAGCGGGCCTGGGATGCTCCAGCCACTCGATACCTGGCTCCCATGCCGCCAGCCTCAGCTCATAGCCCAAAGCGGGCTGGCGTGCGGCGAGGAGTCATGGGTTCCCCTTGCTCTTTCCGACCTGGAGTGTAGATCTTTGTAGACCTGGAGGCACAGAAAGAGGGGTTAGGAATCACACTGCTCACGCCAGCCAGGATGCACAGCGGGGCCAGGGGCCTGCGGCCGCGCTGTTTCCAACTGGTGTGTGAGCAGGCTTCGGGGTGAAGAGGCTTCTCCCGGCACACTGCCACTCCCCTTGACTTCCCCATGTGTGACTGGGAGCAGGATAAAGTATCACCTAGCTCTGATGCCCGCCAAGGAATGTTGTTGTTAAGATAGACTAACAACTTCTGTCATATTCCCGAGGTGAACTGTGGGAGTAGCCTTCCATCCACCTCACTGGGCTGCTACTCCAGCTGTGTCACAGAATCTGGCTGGCCTCTGTCCCCAGTTCCTGGGAGGTCATCTCTAAACCCCTGGAATTTCCTGAGGGATTGGAGTGTCTCTGTGATTCATGGTGGGAAGGAGTGGCATGGGGGGGGGGGGGTGCCTCAGACCACCATCTGATAGTTTGTGCCAATGACAGGACTCAGGACTGGGGCCTGCCTGGCCAGGAAAACCAGCCATGGGTTAGAGGGCCGCACTTTGAGCCCAGCCTCGGGAGGGAAGGGGCACGAGAGACTGAGTCAACCACATGGGTCCTGATTCAATCCACATGCCTCTGTATGAAACCTCCATAAAACTCGGCGTGAAGCTCAGGTGAGCTTCCCTGTTGGCGGTGCTGTGTGTGCTGTCTCATAGCAGTGTGCCAGGGGTGAAAGCAGCCCTGGCAACCCTGAGGACCATGGAAGCTTTGCATGCGGGACCCTCCCAGACCTCACATTATGCATCTCTCCCTTGGCTGGTTCCAATTTGTATCCCTTCCCTATAATAAAACTGTAACCAGAAGTATAGTACTTTCCTGAATTCTGCGAGATGTTCTAGCAAATTATCAAACCTGAGGGAGTCCACAGGGATCCCCAAGTCTGTAACAAGTTGGTCAGAAGTGAGGGAGGGCCCTGGGGACTCCCAACGTGCAGCTGGTATCTGAAGGGAGGGCAGCATCGGGAGGACTGTGTCCCTCCCCTGTGAAGGCCGCCCAAGCTCCGACACCAGCACAAACGCCACTCACGTCCAAGGCCCTCCTGCCCTCTCCACCGTGGTCTCCAAGCCCTGTCTTGTCGGCTCAGCTGTGAAACCAACCCACCTCATGCCCCACAAACAATATGACGAAGAGTGCCTGGAGTTAGAGTCTCACCACCCCTGGAAAGTACGCCCGGAACTCCTCCACGTGTCCACATGTGACCACCGCCAGCTCTTGTCACCAGCTCACCTCTATACATTCGCCTTCTCTTAAACCATGACCCTGCCCAGGAGCCGGGCCAGCCCATCTGGCAGTCCCGGGGCGTCCAGGGGCGGGTTGTCCCAGCAGGGCCCCAAGGCCAAAGCTCACCTGACACTGCCCAGGGGGCTGCGCTTTTCCTGCTCCTGCCGCCGGGCTCGCAGCTGCTCCTCGGCCAGCGCCATCTCCTCCTCCATGGCGGAGGCTTCCTCTTTGGCCCGTCGGCGGTTCTCCTACAGAAGGGGGAGAGGGATACCAGGGGACCCTGGGGATCAGCGGGTGGGCAGGCCTTGTCTGCACCCATCTCCCTACTGCAAGCCAGGTGCTATGAGACTACACCAGCTCCCAGAGACGGCCCCGCAGCTCCCGCCCCAGTACCAAGGCCAGGGCCTGCTTTTCTCATTGATTCAAGACTGACGTTGGACAATTCAATCCTAACCCTGTCAGGCCTCAGCACTCCACTCTTCAGTAAGTACTTATATTTCCTTATGACTATCCCAGGAAGTACAGAAAATAGGGAATTACATCTTGCTGGAAAGCTCAAACATGAGGAAGATGTGAGCAGGCCCGGTGTGGGGAGGACTATGCTGAGAAGGGGAGAAGCAAAAGTCCCACAACATTCTGCAACCCTAAATAATGGATCTAGGCAGTGGCCATTGATGAATGCTAAGACTGAGGAGGTGGAGTAGGAGGTAGAGAATTTTTTTTTTTTTTTTTTGAGGGCAGTGTCACTTGCCCTCATATGTGGGACCTGAACCGGGGCCGCTGGCTTCCGAAGCCAGCACTTAACCACCACGCCACTCGGCCGGCCCAGAGGTGGAGAATTTATAATGCAGGGATCAGGTGGACCTACTGGGCAAGCTCAGCATCACCAAAGGTGAGCCCAACAGACCTCATGTCTTTTAGATCCTGACAGGGTCTAAAAGGCAGTTCCCAGCACCACATGCATTTGTGCATCCTTGCCCCACACAGCTGCACCTGACACTAATCAAGGCTTCAGATTAATCCCTAGTCACAGAAAGCACACAGGATTGAGGCACTCATTAACACCTGAGGAAGCAATTGGCCCAATACAGAACATGGAACATTTTACAATAACCTGGTTTCTCTAAGAAATCAATGCCATGAAAAGGGGCAGGGCAGAACCTGTTTTAGAATAAAAGACTTAATACACATAACAAATTTCAATATTTGAAATTTCACTGCTAATTCAAGCAAATCAATTATAACAAGTTATCTATGAGATAAAATATATCTGAATAAGGACTAGAGACTTAGGTAACATTAAGGATTAATTCTGTGTAATAACAGCATGGGTGTTACATTTTAATTTTAAAAAAGTCTTTTTAAAGACAAATACTCAAGTATTTATGGATGAAAAAACAATGTCTGAGATATGCTTTAAAATATTCCAGGGAAAAAATGGATGTGTATGGAGGGGGGTGGGGGGAATAAACACAACAAAACTGGCAGAATATTGGTAATTATGGAGGCTAGGTGATAAATTCATGGTAGCTCATTATACTGTTTTTTCCACTTTTATGAATATTTGGGCTTTTCAATGTTTTTTTTTTAAAAAAAATACTTGGCAGACCAAGCAACTGGAGTGGGTGGGAGGAATCAGACCAACATGGCAGGGTCAGTCATGTTTGAGAGAACAATTAAGGGGAGTGGAGGAGGTGTCATGTCAGATGACGATGTCTTCAATACCAGGCTGAGGGGAAAACAGATCCCACAGGCAAAAAGAACCTCCATAAAAAGTGCAGGATCGGACCAGCCAAGTGGCTCAGTTGGTTAAGAGCTCGCTCAAGAGTGTGATCTCTGAGCAACAGGGTTGCCAGTTGGATTCCCGGCCCAAGCTGAGCAGCCACTGAACCGCCAACAGGTGGCAGGATGGCTCAGCTAACAAAAAAGAAAAACGTGCAGGATCCTTACCTGCCGAGACTTTCCTGCCTGTTTCACACTGTAGAACATGGGGCCCAGCTCGGCCAGCCACTCTCCGTCCACAGCAGTCACACACTGCATGTACTCCTGCAGGCAGAAGGGGCGCAACGCAGTGGTCACAGAGGGGCCAAAGCTTCAGGCTGTCCCTCCCAAAGTGACCCCACAGTTAGGAGCTATGTGGGAAAGACTCTATACCCCAGCCCTGTGAGGCTGAAAAGAGCAGGAAAAAGCCCCATACACTGGAATTTTAATCCCATATCCCGCCCAAATTATTCCATGCTTAAGTAGTTAATATCCAAGAGAAAAGGCCCAGCCCCTCAGAAAACCCTTCTCATGATGACACCAAAAGGGGTTGCTTATCCCAGGCAGCAAACAGGAAACAATCCTGCTGGCACAGCTGAAACCATCATACTGTAGAGATTAATTGTTTAAGTGTCCTCAAACCCCCTCAATGAAAACCATCCTGAACTCCCCTCAAAGCAAGGCATGTGGTCTCAAGCCTTCCAAGCTCAACGCTCATCCCAGAAAGCAGTGAAGAGGCCTGGCCCAGCCAGGCGGGCCTGTGTCATGCAAGCTGCCTTGGAAAACTCACCTTGGTGGTCATGACCAACTCATGATATACTATGTAGTCTGGGGTGTAGCCCATTCCAAAGAGGGAGCTGGTAGGGTGCAAGTGGCAGGGCATCCCTGTCCGGATGTTCACATACTCCCCTATTCCCTAGGGAAGACACAACAGGTGGACACATCAGGAAAACACTGCTCATGTGGGCAGCTACCCCGCCCCTTCATATTGTCTTGACACAGGCTTATAGAGGGAGCCCAGACCTGCAAAACTATACAGGGAGAAAGGAGGCGCTTTGCCCTTGTGTAAGAATCAGGCCAGGAAGGGGTCACAGCTCCAACGGGCTCACCTTGAGCTTGGCTGCCTGGTGGAAATAGGCAGCACAGATACACTTGCGGACAATGTCCCAGTCGGTGCCACATGAGGCCAGGCTCATCCGCTGCTGCACCATGATGTCCTTAAGCTGAGCCCGCACCTCCCGGACCTAGAGCAGGACACAGGTGAGCAGGGATGCAGACCTCCCCTTCGCCTGCCTCCCACCCTCACCCAACATTCTGCTCATCTGGGCCACTGCCCCCACCTTCCGCATAGCCTTGGCATGGATGAAATGATCATTACACCAGATGGTAGAGTAATTATTATTCTTCCATTGCAGGTAAACATTCAGGTAGGTCAAATGATCACTCTCGGGGACAGCAAACTTCTCCCGGATTTGGTCACTCTCCTCCTCTCGGCCCTAGGAAGGAAAAGGGGACCCTCAGCACAGGAGAGTCCAGGCCACGCGCAAGAGCCTGGAGGTTCTCACACTGTCACCTACCAACACACCAGAGTCCAAGCATATCAGTGAGAGCCTTAATACAGGAATTATAAAGTAATTTATAATGAAGTATGTATTCTAAAACGTGAGGTTTCAGGTACAACCATACTAGAAGACAAAAAATGTCCAAACACTCCCTGAGAAGCACTGATCCAGCCTATCCTTTCCCCCTCTACTCCAACCTGCTTAACAGAAAACAGCAAAATCATTCTTTGGAAACTTTTTGATTCCTATCCCTCCATTCCATTTTAATAATACAGAGAGAAATGACTGCCCTCTCTAGTCCTTCTTTAAGCCCATAACTCCCCTAAGCCTTCTGGGAAGAAAGGAGAGCTGGACACCATCTCCCCACCTTGGGCCTGTAGAAGATAGCTGGGACCGAGAGCATGGAGACAATGAGCAGGATCTCGGAGCTGCAGCCCATGTCGCAGGATACAATGAGCATCTTGGACAGGGCTGGGTCCAGCGGGAACTCCACCATCAGCCGCCCAGTCGAAGTCAGACCGCCTAGGGGAGAGAGGAGCAAATCCAGACGTTCAGCAAGCACGGTGCAGGAAGAGGGGGAGAGCCCCCGAGGCCCTGCCGGCTCCCGGGGCCGCAGTACCCGTGTTGTCCAGGGCCCCGAGGATCCAGAGCTGGTACATGGAGTTGAGCATGTTGTCCTCCGGGGGCGGGTCCATGAAGTGGAACTGCAGCAGGTCCTGCACCCCCAGGGACTTGAGCAGCAGCACCACGTTGGCCAGGTTGGTCCTCTGGATCTCAGGCACCGTGGTGGTCAGCAGCTCGTTCTTGTAGGCGCTCTGGGTGTACAGCCTGCAGGAGGGAAGACTCAGTCCTGCTGCCCCTGCCACCACCTGCCCGCAGGGCCTCCCAGACGTGCCTGGCTGCTTACACGGGATCATTTCGGCGGAAGAGCAACGCTCTCCAGGTTCCCTCTGCATGTGCACCCCAGAACAGCCAGACAGATGACAGTCACAGGTAGGAAGGAGAACACCTCCCCCTTTCTCTTTGAATCACGAATTTCCACCTATTCCACTCAGTCCTGCCAGTTCACTCTCCTGCTAGAGTCGCCTACGTGCTTGTTTCATGTCTGACACCAGTGAGCCTGGGACTAGAATTATTGCTGAGTCTTATTTTCTTTACATTTTTCTGTATTTTCTGAATTTCTATAGTGGATACATTATTTTTAAAAATCAGAACAAAAAAAGGAAATAATTGGAGAAGTTAAAAAAAAACAAAAAACAATGATGTGACTTTTTCAGACTTATCGTCTGAAGGAAAACATACTATGATTCTTAGTTTTCTACTGCAGGTAGATTCCACGTAGGTCTGCCTAAAACTCAAGGCCACTCAGCACTCAGAGCTACCTGGAAAGGCTACTGCTCTCACTCAGCAGCGTGTGATGAGAGGACCAACAAGCAGCAACCCCATCATCTGTCCCAGCCTCGTAGAACAACGCTAGGGCCAGCACCCCTCTGCCGGATCACCCCAAACCACGCCCCACACTCAGCAATCCCAGCGCCGCCCCAGAAAGCAGGCTGGCACAGGGTTCCTACCTGAAACACTGACCTGGGCCCGTCCTTCCAGCTCGCCCCGACCTCTGGTTGGCATTGGCCTGGCTGATGGGGTAGATCTGCAGAGCATCCATGCCAATCCTGGGGTTGAAGACCTACAAGGGGCAGCAAAGAGCGGATTAAGGACAGAGCGAAGAGGAAAAGGACAAGGAGGCAACCTTGAGACAAAGCAAACCCTAGTTATTACACATTGCACAGCAAAGTGTCTTAGTAACACAAACAGCCATCCTTTTGGAGCCAGGAACCTCAAGAAATTTCCCCATGATCTCTGTTGAATTACTTACATTTTCTACCTCACCAAGTTATCACAAGGATTAAATGATTCAAGCACATGGCAAATTCGGCACTCAAAAAAGTCAACCTCTTAATGCCACCACCACTTCCATACACATCCCATGTTGGAGGGCCAAGGCCCCAGGCCTGCTTCCCAGCCCCAGAGCTGAGTTAGCTTTGGGAGACAGCCCAGGCCCTGGGATGTGTGTCTTCCCTTACCTTTAATTTGCAATAACCAGAATCGATTACAAACATGATGCCGTCGACAGTCAGAGATGTCTCAGCAATGTTGGTCGCAACGATACACTTCCGCACGCCATCCGGAGCCTACAGCCGGGCAGTACACAGGGAGGGAAGGCTGTGGGCCCTCAGGTAGCAAAGAACCCCCCAGGGGAAGAACGTACACCACCCCTGCCAGAAAAGTTAACACTTGCTCTCTCTTGTCCTCCTATGGGAGAACCCAGAAGGACTCAAAGGTGGGGACCCAGGACAGACGTTCTTGCTGTCACACCTTCTGGAAGATTTTGGCCTGGAGGTCAGAAGGCAGCTGGGAGTAGATGGGCAGCACAGCCAAGGCGGGCGCATTCTCCAGTTCTTCCAGATGTTCCACAATCTGGTCTGAGGTCACCTGAGGACACAATCACCATGAGGCCCTGGAGCCCCGAACTCTCCCACATAGGACACAGCCACTCATCAAGGTCACGACCAAGGCACACACCTCTATGTCCTCCTGGCCAGGCATGAAGATGAGGATGTCGCCGGGGGCTCCTGACAGGTGCACCTGCAAGGACTGCTTCACTGCAGCCTCCACGTAATCCTCCTGCGGGGTCTGAACACCAGCCAGGGACCCCGTCAGAGAGCAGTGCAAGGGGGATGCACGTTAGGCATCCCGCTGGGAGTCGGTGGCCACATCACTGCTCTCCGGCTAGAGCCGGGACTTTCAGGCCTGCCACACCTGTAGCTGGGCCTGACTGCCCTCTCTGGACCCACAATTCTGCCAAAGGAACCATAAAACCAAACCCAGAGCAGTCCTTTGTCGCCAAGGCCGGGAGCAGCAGGCTGCCTCACCCTACAGTTCCTACAAGACCTTCCCCAACTCAGCACTCTACCCTGCACCCTCCAACTGGCTTCTCATCAGGGCTCAGGGTCAGTTCAAAAGTAAGAGGCCTCAGTACCTTGCTGAAGAGGATGTCAACAGGGAAGGTACGACCAGGGATGTGGAAGATGGGAACATTCCCAAAAAAGGCAGCAAATTTCTCTGCATCCATGGTGGCCGATGTGACAATGAGCTTCAGGTCTGAACGCCGAGCCACCACCTAGGAGAAGAGGCCAGTCAGAGGCTTCCCCATAGGCTTGGACCCTTGACTTACATCCTCCAGTCTCATCAGCATGACTCCCAAATGAAACAGAAGCCAAAGCTGATGAACTGGCACACACATGCTTAACAATCCTGACAACTAAACCCATGGAGCCACGGCCAAGGGAACCACGAGTGACTCAGCTGAGCAAGAACAGAGTCAAGTAGAACACCAGGTATGAACCCGGCACCCCGGAGGCCTCAGCGTCCCCAGGCTGGACTCCAAGCCACCTAGAGCTCCGATCACTAACTACCAGCGTCCGCGGGTTAAAGCCTCACAGACACAGCCTGGGCCACAGCCCTCACCTCCCGCAGCAGCCCAAAGAGCACATCGGTGTTGAGGGAGCGCTCGTGCGCCTCATCCATGATGATGGCACTGTAGTGGTCCAGGTCTGCTTCCCGGAGCGACTCTCGGAGCAGGATCCCGTCCGTCATGTATTTGATCAAGGTGTTTTCTGAAGTGCAGTCTTCAAAGCGGATGGCATAACCCACCTGGAGGTCAAAGGGAGATGGCTCAGAAGCAGTGGGACCAGCTTGCCACCGGCACATCCCATGCTGGGTGCAGGCCTTAGCAGATCAGCTCAAATGGATGGAAGCTACCTGGTAATGACTACACAGCTCAGCCCACTCACCTCCTCGCCAAGATTTCCTCCCATCTCTTCACTGACTCTCTTGGCCACCGACATGGCTGCCACACGCCGGGGCTGGGTGCACCCAATCATCCCGTAGTCCGTGTAGCCATCTTCATGCAAGTACTGGGTCAGCTGAGTGGTCTTACCACTCCCTGTCTCCCCAACCACAATCACGATGCTGTTATCTCTGCAAGGAAGAGAAGGCAAAGGGCGAGTCAGCCAGAGCGGAAGGACACCTCCAAGAAGACACTGCCGCCGAAAATCCCCATGTCTGGCTATCTGAGGAGCACGCCTCCTTAGAGAAGAGGATTTCCCGAGAAAGCAGCCTTGTACTGAGACACCACCTGAAATGTCTAGAAGATAGTGAGGTTTAGACAAGTGGACTATAACAAAATATGCCACCTTGGTTACTGCACACCGAGTAGCCTAAGGCACCCAGGTCAGAGAACTATAATTCTCTTCTTTCCTCATCAGATGCAAGGCCCAAAGGAAAGGAGTTACCAGGAAAACGCAGGAGACAAAGGGGATGCCCGATTCAAAGCAGGAATTCCCAGGCCATGGGGCAGAACTACCTGATAATAGTGAGGAGCTCTTGCTGCACGGCAAAGATGGGCAGGTACTGCCTCTGCTCCAGAATTGACTTCTTTTTGGCAAATTCACTGCTGGCTTCACTCTTTTTCTTCATGTGATCCGCAAACTTCTGCTCTGTCCTGAGAAGACACGACAGCCTAAGCACCCTGCACGATTTCCCACGTTTTCCTTCCTGATGGGGCTGCTGCCCTTCTTCCTACACCCAAGAATGAGAACTACTTCAACAAGATGCAATACATCTTCAAGACACTGCAGAAGCCGGGCTCGTCTTCTCCAACCCAAGGGAGCAGAGCTGCTGGCTGAGAACCAGTAATCCCGTCCGTAACAAACCAAACACCCCCTCGCCCCATCAAACAGAGCTAAACATGGCTCAGAGGAGTTACAGATTAGCAAGGGAGCAAATCCTCTGCCCTAAAAAGAGTTCAGCCAGAAGAGTGCCTGAAGCCACCAGGTCGTTACCTTACACAGAATACCCTTGGGCAACTTCAGCACAACCCCTAAAGGGCTACAAGGAGGAGTCATGTTTACAGAGTCATGACCAAGGTCAGACCTCCTCCGGACATGACGACACAGTCTGTAAGGTTTTGTTTTCAAAGAATTGTGAGAAAAGTCCGTCTTAATATTTACCTACAATTTCTTCTGAAAGCACTCAAACATCTGACACATGTACACAAGACTCAAAAGCACTATGTGGTATTCCCAAGACTCCATGGCAGAAAGATACCAGGCTAGTGCTCTGTCAGTCCACACAATCTTCCACCCAAGACTGGCCCTCTGTCAGACCTACCCCACACTCTCAGGCTTCCTGCTTCTACAATAATTCCCTAGTCACTCCTGGTCAGCTAACAAATAACAGTTAAGGGATTAAAATAAGTAGACTAACAAGCACTGATCAATAGTACCTTCTCACTGGGGACACTTCTCAGGGGTACAGAGAATTATTAACTCAGGTGACAGTTCAATAGGACTTCACAGTATGCAAAGGATGAGATTCACAAGGGTCATGTGAGTCCAGCCACCTACCCAATGTGGGAATCCCAATAAGCAGTTACCCAACATTGACTTAAATATAAGATGGTTGAAGATGGTAGAAAAGAGACCAGGAGAAAGGGACTAGAAGAGACCAGAACACTCAAAGTGACATCATTTTCCTATTCTCGAGCCACAAATTCTGTGGGTTCCACTGCAAGGGCCCCAGTCTTTGGAGACGGCCCACTGCTGGCCGAGACTCCTACCTGTAGTCTACTTTACCATCTTCTGTCAGAGGCTTATCCGGCTCTTCCTCTTTTTTGACGCCCATTATATCTCCCAATTTGGTTCCAGCCAGTTCCCAATGTTTGTGTTGAGCCTGAAAAAAAAAACCACAAAAGGTTAAATCCACTGCACCCTGTGACACATTTATGGTCAATAGAAAACAAATCCTGTTTGACAAGGCTTCATCTAGCTGCAGGTGGTCACCTCCCGCCAGGCAGCGGTGGCACCGGGTGTGCATTCCAGTCATCAAAGCCCGGGGCCCAGCTGCCCTAACAGAGGCCCTGCTGAAGGAACACAATGGCCTCCTCCAAGGGCCAGTTCCTGCTCTGCAAATGTCCTCAAACTTCCATCAGGAACCCTACCTATGAGCCCTACTGATTTTTAAAAAGAAGAAAACAGAAAAGAATGCACAGAGTCCCCAGCCCCAGGTGACAAGAAACCAACCTTTTTGCGTTCCTTTTGCTCCCTGTGCTTCCGCACTGTTTGACTGCCTTTTCGAGCAATGATGGCCAGGTCAGAAGTGGCATCCTTGACTGGAATCACAGGCTCTGGCTGCAGGAGATTGAGGGAAAGAGAAGTTCCCCATGGATCGTTAGTCTTAATAAGAAGGTCCCTTTCACAACAGCCCTAGTAAATGAAAGGGGCGGCCACCCACTCATGAAGGGCCCTTTTTCCCCCCCTTCCTTTCTTTCTCTTTCCATTTCCACTTCAGGTCTTTCTGAGCCTTCTTCTCTCAGGCCACACAGGAAGCTCACCTGCTTGGTGAAGACAATGCGCCCATCCAGAAAGGGAGGCACCAGGTTGTGCACCATCAGATGCACCTTTGCCGCGCTGTCCTCTTCAAAGTCCTCGTCCACCTCCAGCCGATGGACCACCCCGCTGGTGAGCATGCGGTTGGTCTCCCAGCGCTCGTTATCCTGGACACAATGGGAGGCCACACTCAGAATGCAACTGAAAGTTCGTCCAGAAAGGTCACCAGGCAAATCCATGAATCAAGCCTGACGCTGCAGGGTGTCATACGACTCTACCCTGCCACTCCTTAGAAGAGTTGCTGATCCCAAATCAGCTGCAGTGCTTTTTCCAAAAAGCAGCACTTGATATCTCAGTCAGAACCTCGATATGGACATGCAGGGTTGGCCGAGTGGCGCGGTGGTAAAGCGCTGGCCTGGGAAGCCAGCAGCCCCGGTTCGGTCCCACATATGAGGGCCAGTAACACTGCCCTCAAAAAAAAATGGACATACAAATGGTGACTGTCCCCAGGCCTCCTCAGGGACACAAAGAACACAGACCACAGAGCCAGGTCCCACCCTATCAGTTCCCATCAACAGCACCCCTCAAGGAAGCACTGCAAAAGAGAGAAGTTATGGGTTGGGGTTTTTTAAAAAGCTACTGAAAATTCAGTTCTGCCCACGTCTCTTCTATTTCCTGAGTTCTAGCTAAATCTGATACTTTGGCAATGGGCAGACGTAATGCCATCAGGTGTACAACGACCTGATGCTTCTGCCACGTGCCCCCATGCCAGCTGAACCTGCTCCAACCACTGTGGGCAGCCTCACCTCATTGATCTGTCTCCGCTGAGCCGAAATGCGCTTCTGCTTCTGTTTGTGCAGATGCTGCTCCCGCCTCCTCACATAGTCCTCGGAGGAGTAGGCCAAGGGATTGTGGAACTCGTCATATCCCTCATCCATCATGTACCAGTCCCGGTCAGCTTGCTGCAGCGCAGGAGACAAAGCAATAACAAGAGACAGGGCGTTTATGCACACGACGTGCCAGAAGGGGAGGTGTTTGGTGAGAAGTCACTGGTGCCGTGGAATGAACAGCCCTGGTGAGGGATGCAGGAGGCCACCCACTCTAAGAGGAGCCATCTCAAGGAGAACTACAGTGGCCAACTTCCTATAGGTGAAACTTTGGGTGGCAGCCCATCATGACAGCACTTCTCAGATTTACCACATGGTGGCACCAACACATAACTATTATAGAAAGTCAGGTCTGACTTGCATTGTTAGGTGAGAAGTTTCATCGCGGAGTCTGTGCCTCTGGAAAGAGGTTCCGGGGCTTCGGAACTGAACAGGCTCAGCTTCCCTGAGAGTGTCCAGTGTTAACCACCCTCATCAACATCCACAGGGTGTCACTCGTGGTCCTTGTTTTCTGACACCTTCTGTCACCCATTCACCTGTGGATGGCCACCCTCCCTCATTTAGCCCCTGGAAGATGTGAAGTTTTTACCCTCTGGTCATCCTCCCATTGCTGCCGCTCCTCTTCTGTGTCAAATGAAATTCCTTCTTCGCCATCCTCGCGTCTTCCTAAAGGAGAGCACGTAGCAGGTCAGTCCATGCGACCCCAGCTAAACCCCGTGGCCGCCATTGACCTGCAAAGCTGCAAAGCTCCAGCACAGCTTTGCTCAGCCTCACCAACATGAGCAACGCTGCCTCCCTGCCTCTTGTTCCCACCCTGCCTTACCTCGGCCCCTGGACAGACGCGGGGTAGACCCCAGGTGTCTTCTGTCATCAGCCCACTCATTGTATTTGTAGGATGGGGTTGGCAGAGGTGTGTCATCTGAGTACTTGCTCCTCACAGACCTGAGAATCAGTATAACAAGATGACTAAACAGTCACTAAGCTGAGACATGTTCCCCAGCTGCTATCCACTCTCCCAGCCCAGGTCCCTTTGCCCTCCTCACATCCACCCATGCCACCCACCAAGAGAAACTGGGCTGCTCTGCCCAGAACATCACCTATCCCGATCTCGACTGGACGACCGATGGCTCCGCTCAGAATCTCGATAGGAAGGCGTTGGGGAGGGCGATTCCCACTGCGAGCGCCTTGAGGAGCCGTAGCCACTTTCCTCTTCCTCCCACGTAGACCTTGAAGGGGTTGCTGCATCTGGGACCACAAAAGAACGTCCATAGGAAACATCTAACTTAACCAGGGCATGACTCTAGAACTATTTCACTATTTATAAACTTTTTACCTATTTGTAACAGATAAGATAGTTCTGACAATTTTTAAAGATATCTGAATTGTTATGATCCAGTTTTCATCTGTTTATAACATTCTAAGCAACATCCAATTGATCTCTGCAAATGTATCCCTTTTGAATATAAGTAATTCTTTTTAATAAATCCAGCCTCTGCTCCCCAGCTCTCTATTCCTTCCGGCTATTCGGGAAATCGCCCATTCAGTAAACTGGCCTATCATCTTAAAGGAGTATACCCATCTTGAAAGAGAGGTCCAGGGCCTTCCCACCTGACTCAGAACCAACTATTCCAAGTTCATGGTGGAATCAGGAACTCTAATTCTGCCCACAGCAATCCCACTTAGGATGGGAGTCGCCCATCCTGCCTTTTATACACCTGACCCCTCACAAACCACCACCAGCAACAGCTCAGTCTACCTTTAGGTCGGTGTCGCGGGCTCTCTGGTTCATTTCTTCTGCTGCGCTCTGACCCCCCATCTCGCTCCGATCTGCTGCTGTGCCTGCTTCTATCCCGCTCATCTATCAAGAGTCGCACACAGAGCTTAGAAAACATGTGTCCCGTCCCAGCTTCCACCCAGCTTCACCCTAGCCTTCCCACTCACTCACAGGTGCCACCTGCTCTGCTCTAATGCAATCCATGGGCTCCTGACACTCATATATCCCCATTCTTTCAAGGGGCAAAAATAGTTACTGGCTACAAAGTTTCAAACTCACAGTAACAGTAATTTTCCTGCAAGAATTCAAAAGAGAATAGTTACAACGCTATGGTGAGTAGCTATTTAATTGTTGCAAGTCTGTAAGCTATAAAACTTAAACAATACTGAGCAAGGCCAGCGTTGGATTTTATGTCTGGTTTTGCTCCACAGCACTGTCCTTTCTCTATCACCAACACTACTGTAACTCTGATTTCGTAGACGTATTACCCATTATCGCCTTCACCACCAAGTTTTATAATAAAATGAGGACCACACACTCAAGCAAAGCAGCTGTGTTGCAAGTAACAATCCCTAAACTGCCTGCTATTCCCAATTCCAACAGGGGCAAAACCAACCAGAATGACGTTATACAAATAGGGCTCCCTCTTTTAATGGACGTTATAAAAACTGCTGTAACAGGAAAGAGGCCAGCGTGTTAATTCAAATGCTTAAAGGGCTAAAGGAACTATGCTGGGCAGTTTACCTCTGTCTCTCTTGCGGTCACCGTCTCGATCCCGTGATCTCTCCTTCTTCCGATCCTTTTCTTCTTTGGACGAGGCATAGACACCATGTTCCCGCCTCTCCCGTTCTCTCTGCCGACTACGCTCCCAAAACTCCTCGCTCACACCACCAGGATGGGACGGAGTCTCTACCCGAGCAGATCGATAATGTCTGAAACAGGGACGGCAACTGGTAAAGGGACCCTCCAAAGGAAAAAATCCCTGCCCCAAACCTTTGGCTGTGCCAAACAAGTGACCCATCCTTTTCCATTTTATCCCCCTGGTACTGCAAGCTTACATATGGCAACAACCCAAAGCATTTCTAATCTCCAGCATCTACTCTTTAGTCTCCTTTGAATGTTTCCACAAATCTAAAGAAAATACCAATTCCTATTTACCCTCAATATTAAAGAATCATAATAAAATCATAAAGCTCTGCATGTCCAACAAGAAAACTGAGACATAATCATGGGACATTGTTTTCTGGCCTCCATTTTCATTCCCTTTGGGTCAAACCACCCTAAAACCTTTACCTGTCTTTTCGGCTACTTCGGCCAGCCTGGTCACTGCCGTCCTCCTCAGCATCCTTCTGGTCATCCTTGCTCTCTTCCCAGTCCTTGTAGGAAGAGACTCGGGACTTCTTCTTGTCCTCCCCATCGTCCTTCTCCTCTCGCTCCCTCCGTTTCAGAGAAGCCAACAAGTCCAGTCCCAGCAATGAAGGGCGGGGAGCAGGGGCCTTGAAGACATGCTGCTCACTGGCCGCACTTTTGGTCTTGCAAATAAGACCGCCAACCTGCGAGTCCAGATCAGTGCCTTCCAATCTATGAATCGAGGTGTCCTCACTGGTGTCCTCCATGACAGGCTCCAGAGCTTCTCCAGAAGAAAGACAAACCATTTTGTATTGGACATAAGAGGGAGAGGGCTTGGCTCTGCTATATCCCAACATAACTGTAGTTGTAGGTATCTTTAGGGAGTTAGCCTCCCCTAAGATCAGGATTTCTTTAGTACCTCTTGCTAAGACCTTTCCATCAAGTCGCTGATAATCTCAAAAGACCCTCCTACTCCCACTGCAACACATGTCAAAGATACACACACACACACACACACACACACACACACACACACACCCCAAACACCAGGATCCAAGAAAGTATCATCCTCAGGCCTATGGCACACTTACTAGAACATGATGGCATCTATAAAGGGAGTACAGGGGAAACACTATCAGATTTGAAGTCAGAAATGTCAACTGGAATCTAGGCTCTTGGCATTTTCTACCTGTATGATTGTTAGCAAATAACTTAGTCTTTGGTTGGGCATCATTTCTCTATCTGTAAAATGGAAATACTTTCTGCTATATTTAATCCATGGGGTTATTGTGAGAGTCAAAAAGAAAGGGTATCTGAAACCTCATTGAAACCATAGAGTTACATAAATGTAACTGTTACATTATATTATTTGCTGTGTTCCTATATATTGATTGGGTCCCTCACCATTTTTTCACAGGAGTTCTTCTACTTCTCCCTCCCTACAGACACAGCAGAGACGTTGAGGTATTAGGGTACCTACCACCCATGTGATCCATACTTTAGTGGCAGCGGGGAACCAGTTGTGTTTTGTAAAAAAGAATTACCTCACAGCAATCAAAATCTGGTTAATAACAATGCATGTTCATCAAAAATATTGATGAGAAGCACTAGGTTAAAAAATGGATTTCCTGGGCCGGCCGAGTGGCGCAGTGGTCAAGCACTGGCTTCGGAAGCCAGCGGCCCCGGTTCAGGTCCCACATACGAGGGCCAGTGACACTGCCCTCAAAAAAAAAAAAATGGATTTCCTGGCACTTGTAACAAATTCCCCTTTACTTTCCATTTCATACCATCCACTGATAAACCTATACCGATCCTGGGTGCTTGGATAATTCCCCCCATTCCAACAAGTCAGTGAAGCAAAGGAACTGTTGAGGGGTAGTGTGCCACCAGGATCCAGAATATTCTGCGCTAATTAACATGCACAGCTCTTTGGAGGAATGTTGCCACACAGACTGGACATACAATATGGACAAAGAAACAAGAACTGCCATTTTTCAAAAATGCCCTCAGGCAGAGAGAAGGGAAAGATGCAGATGGGTGACATCTGTGCACATTGGAGAAAAATCTAAACAGGAAGTTAGAGTTATACAGACTCTGCTCAGATGTAGACTGAACTTAGGAAATATACCCCTGGAACACCCTTCTATGCGGGAGAACCTTGTCTGTCTTGTTGATGTTGGACTCGGTGCCTAGCAAACTAAACGTCGCATAAATGGATGAATGAATTTAAACTGATTAAAGGAAAACAGGAAGTGCAACAGCTCCTAGAGACAGCAAGGGAGAGTGCACAGGTCAAGGGGTCTGACAGCAGGGTTTAACTAGTTGCTGCTAGGAACAAATAAGGAGTTCGGGGGTTAGATTCGGGTGAAGGGTTAATGGCAAAGAAGCTACAGGGGGTACGAAAAAAAAATGAACAAAGGAACTGAATTTACTGCTTCAACAAATATTGAGTACCTTCTGTGAGCCCATCGCTGTTATGGGCAACAGAGATGGAACAAAGAGCAAAACAGACAAAAATCCGCACCCTTTGGAGTTTATTCTAGTCGGGGAGATGACCTGATAGATACCACGGAGACAGAGAAGAGGAAGACACAAGGAGCCCTGCGGGGCTCGGCGTCCGCCCGCGAGTGGCCTAATGCGGAGGCCTAAGGTGGGGTGCAAAGTTGACCCCCGAGTAGCATCCCTGGACCTCAGTGAGGCCGCGCCGGACAGCAGGACCTGGCCAGAGCAAAGCGAAAAGCCAGGCCAGGCCGGACCTGCGCAGCATCCCTGGGATGAGTAAGGCAAGTTCGGTGACAGGGACGAGACTTGGCAAACCCGGGCCCGTACCTGAGCGAGAGACCGATATCCGCTGGCTGCCTGGAGCCGCCATAATTGGCGACGGGCAGGTCAGGAAGGGAAAAAGGACACTCACCTTACCAAGCCCGACTCTCAGGACCTTCTGTCCCGGATTCTGGGGCGCCGGCGCCGCTAGCCCTCGCTCCGCTCTCTTTAGAGAGCCAAAATCCGCACCTTGAAAGCCGCCATTACTGTCCCATAATGCCTTGTGCGGCCCCTTCTATCCGTCCAAAGAGACCATAGAGAGTAACCCGGAAAATGCCGGTTCCTGGTTCCAAGTATGGGACATAACGCGACCAGCTCCTCAAGCCTAGAGTGCCTTACGCTGGGACTCGGCTCAGAGACACTTCCGAGTCTCGTTGCGACCAATCACACTTAGTCTAAGAGGCTGGGCCCCGCCTCTAGTCTAAGTGGGTGAAAGGGAGAAGGATAAAAGGTCGGTCATTTTTACTAAGGGCGGAAGTGCCTCTAAGGCTTCCGGTCAGAGCTGGATGTAGTGGACGGTGATGACAGCCACCTTTTCTGCTTTATTGGGTTGTTTGAGCGGGGACGCCCGCGCGTTTCCCCACTGCGCCTGTGCGGTTTCCGTTTCCGTTTCCGTTTCCGTTTCCGTGTCTTTAAGCGGGCCGCCGAGGGTTGCTGGGCAACAGTCCCTGGGTTACTTTGGATAAGCGTCGCTGTGGTGGTTCCGGCGGAAGAAAGGAGCCGCCAGTGACCCGGCTCTGGAAAAGGGGCTGTCTGTCCTGAAGTGGAAGAGCGGGAGGCGGCTTGTCCAAAGAAAGTAAGTATCGCCTTCCTTAGCCGTTTTGGGCCCGCAGGAGCCCAACCTCAGACATCATTAGAAGTGGACGAGAGACCCTTCGGCAACGACGGATTCCAACAGCGCGGTTTGATCCGGCGTTTTTCAAGGGTCACCTGTATTTTTGATAAACTGTTGGGAATCCGCGTCCGTGGCGAGCCAACTGAAGTTATCCCCGAGTTTTCGACGGCGCGGGGGCGTCGTAGGTGCCCTAACCTCTGCGTTTGTTAAGGGTCAACGATATCGAATATTTTGGGAAAATAAAGACACACATTCCGAGGTCAGTAAAAATCACCTGGCTGTTCACACGCAGAGACAGCCACGGGTGGTGTCTGGAGACATTCATTCCCAGTTATTTTTCTTTGTAAATATGTGCATATGCATTATAGTTAGGTTTTTGTGCCCAAACTGTAGAGTGTGGGATCACACTGTGTTATACCTTTTTTCTTTTATCATGAGGACTTCTCAGTACCTGGAATGTTCGTCTCTGACGTAGTGTTTAGTGGTTGGACATTGTAGGACGGTACCCAGCTTTTATTTCACCAATGCCCTATTCAATGGCCTTTTACATTGATTCCAGCTTTTCACCATTATAAATGTGGGGAGTATCCTTTCTAGGTAAATCTTTGTGCATCTGTCTATTTACTAAGAACAAACTCTCAGAACCGGAATTGTTGGTTAAAGAGTTATTTCAGCCTCCTGTCAAGAAGAGTTTTGTTTATCAACATTTGAGTAGGGACTGTGAATGCCTGCCCTTCGTTCACCATATCTTTTAATTTGCCATATCTTTTTTTTTTTTTTTTTTGAGGGCAGTGTCACCGGCCCTCATATGTGGGACCCGAACCGGGGCCGCTGGCTTCCCAAGCCAGCGCTTAACCACCGCGCCACTCGGCCGGCCCAGTTTGCCATATCTTTTAATTTGCTTTTCTTTCCTTGGGAGTAAAGCTTAACTTTCCAAATATACTTATTATCCATTTGTACCTCTTCTTTTGTGACTTCTCTTTTGGTATTCTTTGCTGTAGACATTTTCTCAAGTGTGGTCTCAGTTTCCCTGTTTCTTCCAGCATCTATCCAGTCCCTCTCCATCCATTGACAGCTTTGCCCTACCCCCATGTCCCCCTCTTTTTCAGCAACAAGCAAGACTTGCTATCTGTTTGAATTCTAGTGGTGGAACAGATCCATCTTCTCTTTGACTTTTCAGTAATTTGTTCTGCCACTCACGTTTGATGAAGTCCCTCCTGGCAGTCAGCTTCCCTATTTAGAGTATCACCTATTACTGGAACAATTTCATTTCCTATATGAATTTTTATCGATTCATATCTTAAATGTGACTTGTCACCAAAAAGAAAATAGAGAAAGAAATCCTCCCTGTTCATAGCATTAGCCAACTTTGGCACTGACTTTAAAATATCAAGTATCTTAATGGGTCTCTCATGGATGGACTCAAAAATAAAGCTCCTTGATCAAAAAGTTTCTCAATCATAAAAATAGCGTATTGTAGTGGAAGGAATGCAAAATAGAAATTTGGTGGCCTGGATTCTATTCCTTGTTCTTGTAGCTAGAAGTGTAACTATATGCAAACTATTCCGTAAAATGAGGGGGTTTGATTAGGCCCATCCTACCTCAGTATTTTATGATTTGTTTTATGTGTGTGTGCATGTGTGGTTTTTACACACTCTTAACTGATCTGTTTGCCATGTAATGAGGTGCACCTAGTAAGATATGCACCAAGAATCTTTATGCTGGGACTTATGATAATACAAATGTCCGTCAATAAAGGACTGTTTAAAAAGTATGGTACATGCATGAAATAGTATGCCACTGTGACAAAGAATGTGTAGATTTTCTGTGTGTAGATTCGGGACAATCTTCATATGTTAAGTTACAAAAGGTGCCAAGTGCAGAAGAGTGGGTAAAGACATCATATATATGCTGGACATCTGTCACTTGCCCCTCTAGAGCCACTCTTCCTCCTCCTCCAGGCTGCTCTGGGACCACAAGGCTTGTCTACCCCGGTTCCAGTTGGAGTCAGCCAGTGGAGAGCAGTGGGGGGAGAGAGGGAGGTAGCTGCTCCCCTTACTGCATGCAGGCTGACCCCCTGTACAGCGACCTTCTCCACTCAGCTCTCTCTGCCACAATTCTGGTGACCACTCCCTCCCATGGCTCCTTCAGGCCTAGGCGTGGGAACGGTACCCCACTGTTACTAGCCCCGGAGTACAGCACTGAACCCTGTTGTTTTCCTATACCCTGCCTTAATGCAAGTCCCTTCAAATGACCAAATTTGAGGATTTCATCTCTTTCCTACTGGGACATTGACTGATAGAAAAGGCTATTTGGGGGGTAAAAGAAGGAGAAAACATAGGGATGCGTATTTATGTTTTCTAGTGAATGCATCACAAAATTCTGGAAGATACCTGAAAAACTAGTGAAAGTAGTTAGTTACCTGGTATGTGGGGAGAAATGGGACAGTGGGAACTAGGCCAGCCAGGTAAGACAGGGACAGGGGGTTTCACAGTGTGTCTTTCTAGATGGTTGCTTTTTAGGCTAGTGGATTTATTTGTCACCTATTTGTGCATGTAGTGTGTTCGTTTTACGTTTTTTTTTTTTGAGGGCAGTGTCACTGGCCCTCATGTGAAACCCGAACCGGGGCCACTGGCTTCCCAAGCCAGCGCTTAACCACCACACCACTCGGCCAGCCCTCCTTTTACTTTTTTGATACTGTGTTATATGAAACCCTTTTATCCTCTGGAAAAAAACATATTATCACCTACTCCAAAAATTAACATTTTTTAAAAAATTAGAACTCGTGCACTTCATCTGCCTTTAAACATTGCAACTTTATTTCAGGACTGACAGTGAGGATTAATATTTGGATGATTTCAAGATGAGCTTCCTATTGCCCAAGCTGACCAGCAAAAAAGAAGTTGACCAGGTGATAAAAAGCACCGCAGAGAAAGTGTTGGTTCTCAGGTTTGGGAGAGACGAGGATCCTGTCTGTCTACAGCTAGATGATATCGTAAGTGGATTTTTAAGTAAATGTTTTTTATTAAAAATCTATACATTCTCACTTCAACATCTGCAAAGTGCATGAAAGGATGAAGGCAGGGCCTGGGGATATAGCTGTTCATTTGTTAGCACACCTTCATTAAGAGCTGACCCCCTAAATCTGTGCTTGTGCCGAATCTGTCCTGGCTGTCCTTCCCCACTAGCAACTGTGGGAACGCCGCTCCACCTGCAAGGCAGTAGAAGACCAGAAACATTATTAACAAGCATCTATGAACATTATCTTATTCAGTGCTCACACAGTGGGATCACTGCTGTTACTCCCAAGGGGGAGTAACGCCAGCTGTTACACCAGCTAGGTCACGTGACCTCCCACAAGCACAGAACCACTGAATTGTGGAGCTCGATTTGAACTTTGTTTTCTCCATCTGCAGATAGGCTTGGCTAGTGTGCTGCTCCAGTGTGTGCATGACGATAATCTCTGACTTCACAACAGTGTCACACTCGGATGAGTAGGGAGGGCAGTAAGGGACAGAGTAGGTTTATTCTTGTCTCTGTTCATTATGGACTAAGTCCTCTTCCACCGTTTCTGTTGCTGACATCCACTATGTGGATGGAGCATAAGAATCCTCATCACTGTGATTAAATATGAGTGTGTGTGATATGTTCCCCTGGGGGGAGTGGGAGAAAGAGAGGAGGAACAGCCAGGGGATTAGACCCTCAGCGGTAGTGGGGAAAGAACTATCACTAGAGGTCAAGAATACAGACTCTGAAGCCAAGCTGCCTGGGTTCAAACCCCAGCCTTATTGCTTACTAGCTGTGTGACCAGGGTGGCCACATCACCCTCTGTGCCTTGGTTTCTTGACCTATGAAATGGGGACTTTCATAATACATACGTCAGGGATGGTGTAAGAATCAAATGAATTAAAAGTGTAAAGGACCTAGGACAGTTAGGCCACAATAAGTGCCGTGTCAGTGTTTGCTATATTTTTTATAGTTATCATTTATGGGGGGATTGGAAGGAGAGAGGTTTGGGACAATTTCTATAGTACATATTTATGTGTTGTTGTTTTTTGTTTGTTTCAGTGAGCTTTTAATAAAAAGTTTATTAAAACTTTACAATAAGAAATGGAAAAGAAATTAATCTATTCACACAGTTTACCCAGGGCCCTTTCATAACCTTACCAACAGTGTTTCAGTCTCTGAATGATAAGGTTACACTGTGTCTAATGTAGAACTTAAAGAGGCTAGATTCTTGGCCCAGAAATTTTTTCAAACAGAACACTCTATCCTATTAAAAAGTTTCACGGAAGAAACATTAGCTACCTATCGTATTGTAACCTCCATCTCTCTCCTTACTTGCAGCTTTCCAAGACCTCTTCTGACTTGAGTAAAATGGCTGCTATATATCTGGTAGATGTGGACCAAACTCCAGTTTATACACACTATTTCGACATCAGTTATATTCCATCGACTGTGTTTTTCTTCAACGGGCAGCATATGAAAGTGGATTATGGGTAAGTTAGGTTGACATGAAGTTATTGCAGTCTAAAAAGTTTCCCTTAAGCAGTTTCCGTAACACCTACTTGCGTTCAGTGGTGACAGTGAATCTTGTATTGGTACTGTTTCCTCAGTTGATGCACTTTCCAATGTTCTTATGTGAAACTTGGTGCAAAGTGAGTGTTCTGGTCTGATTGACAAATTTTAATTCCCTACTTAAGTATGTAAGAATAGTACGATTGTGATGTGCTAACCACCCTTCACTGTAGAAAATATAGAACCATTTTCTTAAAAGTTTTCCAGGAATTTCGTTTAAAACAGAATGTCATTGTTCTTAAACTTTTGGAACAATAGGTTGCAGTTATAAAAGTAGTCCTTCCAGCATGTTTCTCTCTTGCCAAGTTTCCTGTCTTCTTCCACTCAGAGTATTTTGAAATTATTCTTCAACAAAGTCTGTCAGAAATAACATGAAATCTCTTTAATGCTTCCACTGCATCCAGTACTTCATATTTATTTTGAATGTATCTATAATTCTTATCATTTCTCACTGTGGTTGAGATGTCGGACTTGCTTTGTCATTATCATCGTGAAAGTACATAAAGTATGTGTTTTAAGTGTTCTAAGGCTATTGTCCTAGAATACAGTTGATGTAAGAATTAATTTGGTACTATCTTTTTAGAGGGTGATTTATGACACTACATACCAAACACTTCAAAGTGTATAAAATTTTTAACCCAGCAATTGCATTTCTAGGAATTTGTCTAAATGAAAATAATCCTGAAAGTGGGTAAAGTTGGTTGCATGGATATTCATAAGTTAGTTGAAAAAAAACACATTACAAAATAGTATGTGTGATATGATTCCCATTATTGTGAAAAAAGAAATGTACACACAAACACACATCAATAGACAGACAGACAGACGCACAGACAGACATATGATTAGAAGGATATGCACCGAAATATGGCCTCACTGGTGATTTTGTTTTTGTTTGTTTTGTTTTTTTACTAAAAAATTTTTGCAATAAACATACTTCGTGTTTGAAACGGTAAACAAAAAAAAATGTAGAAGTGACTAGATCTTGGAGACCATGAGCAATGAATGAGCCTTGCGCAGTACCTAGCCAAAAACAACAACAAAACGATGCCCATACCACCCAACACTCAGGGAATTCTACTTGATCGTGAGTTGAGAAGTGAGTCAAATAGACGGTGAGCAGGAGTTTCGCATATGCTAGGGCTTCTACGCCGTCCCAGTGGCTCCCAGCACTTGTTTTAGCCCTATGTCAAACGGGGTCCCAAATCACAAATGGGAAAATCAGTGCTGCACCTTGTGTCTGAAGCCTCCCTGACAGAAGAAAGTAACAGAGCTACTATTCATTTTGTTTATCCCAAAGGTCTCCAGCCAATACTTATTAACAGTTCTGAGCAAGCTTGTTTCTCTTCTGTGCTATCTAGGTCTCCAGATCACACTAAATTTGTGGGAAGTTTCAAAACCAAACAAGACTTCATAGATTTGATTGAAGTGATTTATCGAGGAGCCATGAGGGGAAAACTTATTGTCCAAAGTCCTATTGATCCCAAGAATATTCCCAAATATGACCTTCTCTATCAAGACATTTAGCATATTCCTCCTGTCAGAGTTGAAGAGAAAGGCACATCTCGAAGCAGTGCCCAAACACAGCTGTGCTGTTTTCCTGGAGTCCTTTGGAAACGTGCTCAGTGTCCCAATGGAGGAGAGGTTTGACTTTACAGAAAATACTGGCCCCAAGCAGAAGACCCTGTCGGGACTGCGAGGATCTGGGAAGCCAGGTGTTCACTCCCCACCAACTTCAGAGCAGCCAACTCAGCCATCACCAGTTTCCCCGGTGTGTTTTGTTTGACTTTTATTTATATTGTGCTTTTCTTTATCCCTTACATAATACAGAATTCTCCTCAACATTGGCTAGTACAATTTGATTTAACTATGTTTATTTGATACACAAGTAAAATGGAAAGTTAATTGCCAAAGCTACTTCTTTTCTACCCTAGATTTGTATACACATACCCCTCTTTCTCACCCCCAGCCTTGCCCGTTCCTCCACTTGTATATTTACATTCCTTGTGCTCTCTTATCTCTAGTCCTAATTGTCCCCGTTTCTGATGGAATGAATAATTCTCCACTGAAAGCAGACAAGTTTGTTTTATTTTGGAACCTTTCTGACTCGGACTTTGAAAACGGTGTCCTGGTTTGCAAATTTACTAGCTTTTTGTGCTATTAAATTGCCCAAGAAGGGAGGCTTGCATTCCCAATTTGAGCTAAACAAAAAATTAACTACTCTTAGTAGGAACAGATCTCCCAGAAGTCAGCGTTCACCTCTTCCTGAGACAGAAATTTGTACTTCAAGGCCTCATGACTAGAAAGAGATGTCAGAATTGTTAGAAAGAAGGGGCTGCTTTTCCTACTTGGAAAAAACCCTACATTTTACCAGGAGTCAAATGCAAGCCGTCTGAGTCTTCCATTTCACAAAGATAAAGGTCCTGCTGTTACGGGTTTCCCAGAAAAAAAGTTCCAGAACCCTTGCAAACAGGAAGCTCTTCTAAACTCTTTTCTGCTATAAGCCTTCAGTACACTGACCCGTCACCAGTGTACCTTCTTATACCAAAATACGGCCTCTGCTTCTCGTGGTGTAAAATGCCACTTAACGTCACTCATCTCTCACCAGTCTGGCCTTCACTATGAAGCTCTCACATCTACTCTCCAGATCCATCAATAATTTTCAACAGGTTAGAGCTAGTGGACAATGAAGGACTTAGACCTTATTCTAGAATCTATGGAAGAGTTAATAGCCAGAAACTGAAAAATCATACAAACATATTTTTAAAAACCTCTTGGAATACAGTTAGACCTTTTTCTTCTGACAGTATCTTCAGCACTAAGGTTTCTTGAAGAATTATCTGATTGTATTAAGTGACTTCTGGTCACCACCCAGGAGGAGAATAATACGAGAAAACCTTTGGCATTTTCTGGATTCCCTTCTCTGCCCTCCTCCCCAGCGGCACCCTCTGCCTGCCCCTGTGGGTTTCAGCGACACTGCACTCTAGCTCTGAGCACTCCCTGCTGTGGCCTCCAGCCGGGGCCTTCTTGCCCCCGTGGAAGCACAGGAGGACCTCCTACTGCCCTTTAAGACTCAGGCCTTGCCTCCACTATGAAGCCTTTTTTCTCATCCAGGAGTCACTCGTATTTACCTAGCGCTGAAAATTAGGATGGGGTATACAGTATGCACGCAGTAAATACTTTTGCAGTGGAAAGCAATAAGACAGGAACAAAAACAAATCAAGACTTCGGAGAACATTCCCTAAAGCCACCAGGAGGAAGTAAGATGTGAAAATTTTATGTATGCAAGTTCTTAGTTTTTGCTGGTTTCTAAGCACTTATCATACATCAAATACTGTGTGATTTCGCCTGTGAGTGACAGAAAATCCTACTAAGTGACAGGCAGTGAAGATGTTTTATTCTTTTGTCGAAGGCTGCGGGGAGGCAGGTCTAGAGTCTGCTCAGTAGCTCAATAACATGATCGGGGAACCAGGTTCTTTTTCTCCTTCTCAGCATATTCGTTCTTCACCCCACCGCGGGTCCCCTCATGGTTCTGACATGGCTGCTGCAGTTCCATGCATCATGGCTACCATAAAAGCAGGGGGAGAGGAGAAGATGGAGGTGCTGGGGACAGGGTTTTGTTTTGTCTTATTCCTGGAGTGGCGCTCTCCTCTCACCAGCAAAGGACACAAAAGCTCCCAGCAGTCTTCCTTCTGTGCCACATTAGTCAGAACCAGGTTGTGTGGTCACTTCTCCTTACAGAAAAGGCTGGGAAAGGAGGCACCCGGCAAGGGGATAGGCTTGCAGTGACAGTGCCACCCGGCGCAGAATTGGGCTTCTGTTGGCAAGAAGGTCAGTGGCTGCCAAACGGTCACGTGCTGCCTGGCCCACTGCCCTCTAGCTCTGCATCTAGTCTCTCTTTCTAGAAAGTCAGTACCAACAGCCCCATGAGGTTTTGAGAGAAGCAGTAACTTGCCCAAGTGGTGGCAGGTTGTGCCAGGGGACCCTGGAAGAGCAAGAATTGTTCTTCAAGTTATTAAAACAGGCAGATCCCATACAGATGACTAACCCTTGACTGAGTCCCAGGATGTCATTGCTGGTAGGGACTTCAGAGATTGTCTGGTAGGGACTTCAGAAATGCAAGAGACCAGGGAACTGATGAGTGGGGAGCATAAGGCACTTGGCAGATTTATGGCCAAGCTGTGATTTGGACCCATCAAGTCCAGAGCTCCTGCCATTGCCCCATCTTAACCTGGTTTTCTGAAATGCTGGTGTATTGGAGTGCAAATGATCAAGGACTGTCTGTGGGTGTCAAAACACTTGTTTTCATCCCACTTTGAGCTAGCATCTTCTTCACTGAAGCAAAAATTGCTCAGGGTTTGTATTCATACAGATCTCGGTTCAGGGCTGAGCTGCACTATTTACTAGCTGTGTGACCTTAAGCAAATCACTTCACTTCTCTGATTCTCTGTTCCTTTGTCTGTAAAGACAGGCACCTTTCTGAGGCCAAACTCGGGAGGCACTCAGTAGAATTCCCACAGCGGGGATTTCAGTTGGCCTGGGGTGTTTGCTGCCACACTCCCAGTGGACTCTGCCCGTTGGCTGCTGCTGTGCCATACAAGAAAGGATAAAAAGCCCAAGGCTTTCAAAATGATCAAACAGAAATGAGTCTGAAGAAAGCTCTTTATTGATTCATTCCGCCTTGCAGGGCCAGAATCCACTACTTTCACACCAGTTTGAGCCCCTCCACTCCCATCTAGTTTGCCTTCGCCCGGAGTGAAATCTTGCTCAGGCCAGGGCTTCCAGCCAGCCTTGCATTAGTTGTTGGCTATGGTTTCCTGAACCCAGTCCAGGATGGAGGGCACCTTCACATACACGCCATACTCGGCCACACTACAGCTCTTATCAAAGCTTAGGATCCCAGCCGCATACCAGGTGTCATCATTCAGGTCATGAACTGCGAAGGCGCTGCCAGCATCCCCGTAGCAGGTGTCTTCCTCGAACTTGGACAGGCCGACACAGAAGGTGTGTTCATTCAGTATGGGCTGCACCCCTACAGGGCTTTTTGATACTTTCTTCTCCGGCACCGTGCTTTTTTCATAGTGTCTTACACAATTGTCTTGGTCAGCCACAGCCAGTGTGACGTACTTCAGGAACTCAGTAAAATTAAAGTTGGCATTTCGCCCCCAGCCAGGCACGTAACCCACACGCCCCACTTCCGCATAATCTTTTGAGGGTAGGCAGATGGGCATTACTCTCTCACCAACGGGCACCTTCTGCTTGAGTTTGACGAGCCCAATGTCGATCTGGGAGTAGTTAGGGTGGAGAAGCACCTTCTCAACCTCCACACGCTGATTTTTCCCCACATAGAGTCTTAGGGTCGGGGCAATGTCTTTTGCTTTTGCACCATCTTCATGACCCAGGAAGAGATTTTTAGCCGTGGTCAGCAGCCATTGTTCACTGATGAGTGTGGCCCCTGAGACAAGGTTATCACGCGAGACCATCTTAGCCTGCCAGGGAAAGCTGCCTTTGGCATCCAGCGATCCACCCAGGATCCGTTGGACCTGATCCACGGGGTTCTTGGGCTTTCCGCACACTGTCAAGGAAGTGGTGAGCAGAAACGTGAGAGCCTCCCATCTGGGAGAGGGGTGAAAGCATTTGCTGTCCCTGCTGTCTAAACTATCATCATTCATTTCTTCAGAGCTAGGAATACTTACATGCTTTGCCCTCCCCATCTGTCCTCTCATTTTCAATGTTTACAGTTTAAAAATTGAACTTTTTAAAAAAATTGTTTCCATCACTAAGAGTTTGATTTCCTGCTTTTCTAACTCACAAAAGAAACAACCCTGAGATTTTCAAGCCCTGGCTGGAGAGCTATGTATATTTCAGCAGTTTATCACAACAAGGACACATCCACAATTCTTTGAAATTCATTGTAAGGGCAAGGAGCTGTACTAATTCATTCCCTCTGAATAAAGGGCTGTAGCAGCACTGGCTACAACTCAGATTTCAGAGATACTGCACTTAACACAAGGCAGGTTAGCCATTCCGCACCACTAACAGCAGGAGGGTAGGCAACATCCTCTCGTTCCACGAGGGAAAAGGAGAGAGCAATAGCTTTTTCAGGTAACAGGCAACAGAACCTAACACACCGCCAGCCTCCTGTCATCCTTCCATGGATTCGGGTTTTGTTACGTCCTCCCTTCTTCCTCCTGGAGCCGGCTTTACCCTTAACCCTGGGCTCTCTGGGCAGGCTCTCTACACACGTCTTCTGCCCCTCTGGGTGCAGTGCACACAGCAGATTCAGTCAGTGCCCTGCCGACCCCAGTGAACACGATGCTTAGTGAATTTGACTGGGAAATCATCACCTAACTGCCCAATTCTTTGCCTGGCCATCGTGGTTCTGCCTGGTCCCTTGTCTTGGCTCTCATATGCTCAGTAGAAGCCACACTAGAGGGATGTGACACTAGGACATTCCAACCAGGATGCCTGCCTGAGCACTGGACCCTTAACACCCATCCTTGGTCTGCTTCCCAGGGCCCTCGGCTTCCTACCTGCTTCACATTCAGGAAGTTTCTCTCCAATAGCCTGATTTTTCCACTGCTTCTCACTGTTCAATGTGTACACTCCTGAAATGAAAGAAATGAGCCAAAAGAGAAATTGAATCTGGAACTCGTGTAGAGAAGATAATTAAAGAGAAGAATTAGAGAAGAAGGAAGCTAAGGAAGAGGCAAGGGAGGAGAAGGAAGGAGCACTGTACTAGAATCCACGTGCTGGGTGCCCCAGTGGAGCCCAGCGGAACAACTGTGGCCGGGGAGCCATCGTGATCATGGTGAGGCACCACAGGGTAGGACTCGGTTCAGATCCTGGCTCTGCCTCTGAAGGCTACCCGATCTCTGCCTCAATTTCCTCATCACCAAATAATAATAGCATCTCTGTGGAGGGGTGTTGTGAGGACTAAGTGAGCAAATAAAGTACGTAGAACAGTGGCAGGGCCACAGTCACTAAAGTAAGAGCTACCTGTCAGCATCACTGTCACCATCATTTCTTCTTTTGCCATATCTCCTTTTGTAGATGTAGCTCTCACTCTGAGATGGATAGAGTATGTGACATCACCTCCCCTTAGCAAAAGACGAAACTTGAGGCTGAGCAAAGTTAATTTTCCCAAAAGGCCACAGCTCCTGGTGGCTAAACCCTTACTGCAACCTAAACTTCCTGGCTCCAAGGATAATGTGAAGTTTCTGGCCAGTCACCCTGGCCATGTTCATCATGGAAATGCCAGGAAAGAGAGGATGTGGGGACACCGGTGTGGGTCTTACCGTCCCCATCAGTGCGCAGTCTGTAGTAGGTCTTACACTGATAGCGAACTGAGTGCTCCACATAGCCATTTGCAATCTCGGGGGGCTTTGGGCAGCTGTCATCTGCAAAGAAAACCAGGAAGAGGACATTAATCATTTGGAAATTGCTCCCAGAGACCCATGAAAAGTAAGATGAGAGGAAGCTACTCTGCACATCAACCTCCCTCGACTCCAAAGGGAAAACAAGGGGAGGGCAATCTCCCCTTGTTTCTGGCTGGCTCCCCAAGGTTCTTCGTGGTATTCAAAGACCAGATATTGGAATGAGAGGAGGGAATCTGGGTTCCGGAAGAGAGGGTGCAGATCTGATAGGGTCGGACTCAGCAGTGCTGGGATGTACCACTCCTGCCCAAGTTCAGAAACCTACCTGCGTTATCTGTGCTGTTGTTGGCAGTGCCCACTGTGAAAAGCTGCCCCCAGAGCAGGAGAGCGACAACAGCTCCCGAGGCACTGCAGAGAGAAGACAGGAAGGAGTACAAAGCTAGTCTCCCTGCCTCACCACACACACACACACACACACACACACACACACACACACTCTCTTCCTCCCTCCCTGTCTTCCTCCCTCTCTCCCTCCCTCCCATTGGGCTGCCAGAAAAGAAAACAGATCCATGGAAGTGCTAGGACGCAGAAGTTGTCCCCACGCACTCACATACACCCTTCACAGCTCCCTGGACCCCAGGCCCACCCCTGGCCCAGCAAGCTCTGTGCTGCTCAGAATTCTACATAAGCTCCAGAGAGGCATCTCCCGGATAGGAAGGCACACAAATCTGTGGGCTGCCATTCCTGGCAGCATTCAGGAAACATGAACTTGGTAATAATACATGAGCTCTCCAGCAAAGAAAAATCCCTCAGGCACCTGTCTAAGGGCTGCAAGGACGCTGCAAATAAAAGGTGGAAAACTTGAAGACAGCATATGGGGATTTACTATGCCAGGCTCTACTTTTCTAAAGTTACCATAAAATAATGTTTTTGAAATATTTTGTTTAAAATACATAGTTATTTCACTTATTTTTGATGATAATTTGCCTTCAAGGAAAGGTATTTCGATAACCCCCAAATGCCAGAAGGTTACCTGGAAGATAACTGACTTCCTGACAGCATGACTGGACGTGGACATCAATGCACAGGCCACACTTACCAGTTAACCATCTCACTAGCAAATGTCAACCAGTCGGTTGTGTTAAGTTTCTAACACCTTTGGTGTTGCTATTTCAACATTTCAAAAAAATCTTTTTATTTTGATAAAACTTAAGTGCCTTAATTGTATCACCCAAATATGTCACTATTGGTCTTTGTTATTATACACTTCTAAAAAGGAAAAAAACAAAAAACGAAACCCTGCTAGTAAATATATTTAAAGTGCCAGGAAGCACATCTCCTATGAAGATGAAAACTTCATAACCTCAAGGACAAAAATGGTCCTTAGAGCAAGTCACATCTCCTAGCAAAGACAGCAGTATCTGAAAGAGTTATCTTTCATGGATGCAGAAAAGAAAAGGGTTTACCACACTACCTCCTTAATTCACTATAATTACCCCATTTACCTAAATTTCCTTTATTGTACTTTTGCATCTCTCCTGTAAGCTATTCCTATACCTGGGCTGTCACGTAGATAAAAGATGTATGCAAATAAGGATGAGATAAAGAGCCAGAGAAAGGGGGGGACGTGGGCAGAGCTGTGGACTCACCTCATCTTTCCTTTGTCCTGCCCCATGAAGAAGAATGCTGTGGGGTGCACTTGCCAATGCTTTTATGCCCCTAGTATCTCACTCCACCCACTTTTATTTTGTAATTCCTGTGTCTACACAACTTTGGCCTTGGTCAGGTCACTGGCAGTTTCCAGTAACAAAGCCACAAACATCCCTGGTAAGAGTCAAGCTCTTGCTTCACGCTTGAGTTTCCCCTGGTGTTCTTCCTTATAAACCCCAAAGAAACTTGGCCATGTCATGACCCCAAGTAGCTGCCAAATAGTTTCCCGAAATCAGCTGCCGTGCCGGACTAGGGGAGCAACCATCAGTCTGTGTGTCTGTGTTTCGGAGAGTATTCACACTTTTTTAGAGCCCTTTGAGTTATTTCAAACCCTTTATAAACACTCTTGCAACCTGGCTGAGATGGGGCTCTAAAGAAAGCATTTCTTTTTCACAATCATTTCCCCTGTTGACATCTCCCTATTGCTTAAAAGCTCTCCAACCTGAAATCAGTAAAATGTATTTATTGTGTCTTCTCTGATTGCTCTTTGCAAGAAATCACATAAAATGGTTAAAGCTGTACCACAGACTGACTTACACCATACTCCCTGGCAGTGGCTCTAACGGATTTATAATCAGGTAATTAATCCAAATAGGCAGATGAGAAAATTTTGATGTGTGTCAGTCAAATGTCTGCATCTGTGTATCCCAAGTACTATCCAACTGAAATTTAATAGCAACTCAATAAAAGATTGCTTTATTCAGAGCCGGCCAAGTGGCACATTGGTTAAGAGTTGGCTTGGGACGCCAGCTCTGAGCAGCAGGGACCCAGTTCGGATCCCACATGAGGGCCAGTGACACTGCCCTCTACAGTTAAGATAGTGAGCAACAGCTCAACCTGGAGCTGGGCTGCCGTGAGTTGCCGGCGATGATGGTGTAGGCTGCAGTGGGGCTGGCTGGCAGCTGGTGAGCGCTTTCGTGAGCTGCCATGAGCTGCAGTGAGAGACCATCCAATGGCCAACAACCAATCTGCATCACCCAGGAAGAGCGCAATGATCACAATACCAACATGGGCCAGTGAAGCGACGTTTTCCACAATTAGACTGAAGAACAAAAGGACAGCAACTTGTCTGTTCCCCTTCCCAAGTTCCCTAATAAAATCTTTAAAAAAAAAGATTGCTTTATTCATTTGGAAAAAAGTAAATGGTTCTTAGAGTGTACAAAAGAATCACTTTGAGGTATTCATGGTGGCACTGATGTAATAGCAACATAGCTGGAAAGAACACAAATGTCGATTAATGGGGGAATGGGAAAGTTATGGGTGGTATATTCTCATAATGGAATATAGATCCATGAAAGTGAATGAACTATGAAAACACATGGATACTCTCATAAACATAATTTTAAAAGAAAACTGCAAGTTCAGAAGATTACTTTCAGAATGACACCAGTGTTACAGAGCTCAGAACCAAGAAAAATTTGGCAATGGGTTCTTAGATGTGACTCTAAAATTAAAAGCAACAAAACTTGATAAATTGGGCTTCATCAAAATTAAAAACTGTTATGCATCAAAGGACAATATCAGGAAAAGTAAAAAGACAATCTCTGAATGGGAGAAAATATTTGCAAATCACATATCTGATCAGGATTTAATATCCAGAACATATAAAGAACTATAACAACAAAAAGACAGACAACCCATTAAAACATAGGCAAATGATTTGAATAGACATTTCTCCAAGAAGATACACAAGTGGCCAACAAGGACATGAAAAGATGCTCAACATCACTGGAAAATGTCATTAGGAAATGCAGATCAAAACTACAACGTGACATCACACCTACTAGAATAGAATGGCTACAGTTAAAATATATATAATAAGTGTAGACAAGGCTGTAGAAAGGCTGGAATTCCTATTCACTGCTGATGAGAATTTAAAATGGTGGTGTTTCTGTAAAAAACAGTTTGATGGTTCCTCAAAAAGGTAAACAGAATTGTCATATGACCCAGCAATTCCACCTCTAAGCTTATACCCAAAATAATTGAAAATGGACTAAAACAGATCATTGTACACCAATGTTCATTATGGCATTATTCACAAGAGCCAAAAAGTAGAAACAATCCAAGTGTCCTTCAACAGATGAATGGATATACAAAAACATGGTACTATATACATACAATGCAATATTCTTCACCTGTAAAGAGGAATGACATTCTGACACCTGCTACAACCTTAGTTGAACCTTGAAAACATTATGCTAAGTGAAATAAGAAACCAGACACACAACAAATATTGTATGATTCCACTTACATGAAATATCTAGAAAAGGCAAATTCATGGAGACAAATAGTAGGTAAGAGGTTACCAGGGGCTGGAGAGAGGGAGGAATGAGTTGTTGCTTAATGGGTACAGAGTTTCTATTTGGGGTGATGAAAAGATTTTGGAAACAGTGATGATGGTTGCACAACATTGTGAATGCAATTAATGCTGCTGAGTTGTACACTTAAGAATTATTTAAATCAGAAACTTTATGTTATATATACTTTATTACAATAAAAAATTCAAGAAATAAAACAGTAAATAAATTTCATGTTCCTGGAGCCAAAAAGTTTTTTAAGAAGCAAGCAAAACTAAGCAATATATTGTATAGGCATAGATACCAATCAGAGGAAAACTATATATTTTTTAAAATTTTAGCAGAATAGAAAACACAAAATGTAATGTTACCTCTCATGAGAAAGCCAAAGAAAAGCACATAGGTAGATAAAAATAAATTACTGTTAATTTTTTTGAATGAAGTGATAGGTTCTTTTTTTTTTTTTTAAGAGTTTATTGGGTCATTGGGAGAAGGGAACAGCATTGGGGAAGGGGAACAGACAAGTTGCTGTCCTTTTGTTCTTCAGTCTAGTTGTGGAGGATGTCACTTCACTGGCCCATGTTGGTATTATCATTGCGCTCTTCCCGGGTGAGGCAGATCGGTCGCCGGCCATTGGACGGCCACTCATAGCGGATCACAGCAGCTCACACCAGCTGCCGGCCACTCACACCAGGTGCCAGCCTCTCACGGTAGCTCACGGCAGCCCACTGCAGCCCCACTGTAGCCTATGCCGTCGCCTGCGACTCACGGCAGCCCAGATCCAGGTTGAGCTTTGTTCACCATCTTTGCTGTAGAGGGCGCAGCATCACTGGCCCTCATGTGGGATCTGAACCAGGGCCCTGCTGCTCAGAGCTTGCATCCCAAGCCAACTCCTAACCAACACGCCACTCGGCCGGCCCCCAGTGATAGGTTCTTAAATGTACATTGTGTTATTGTGCTTTATTTTAAAAGACATATATCTCATATATAATATTTATAGCTATCAACATTTTAAAAATAAAGAGGGGGGAACCACCTGACAGACTTATTAAGAGGCAAAGCCCAGGTCACTTCTTCAGATATTTGATGCAACAGGTCTGAGCAGGGTTTGAGACTGCATTTTTAATGACCGTAACCTCTCCCCATCCTGTATGCAAGCCAAAATGCAACTGTGCCTATTTCTCTAGCCCTTGAATCAGACTTTGGTTGTGTGATTACTTTGGCCAATGAAACAGCCGCAAACAGAACAGAAGTAGAGACTTGAGACAGGTATACATTGGGGCTCTCCTCTTACTGTGGCTGGAATCCAGGGGCTGCCAACTGAATGAGCCCGTGCTATTCCTCCATTGCTGGAGGGTGGGAGGTCACAAAGAGAAGAATGCAGGCACCCCAGGCCACCAGCCTCAATTACCCAGAAGTTGACCACAGATGCGTGAGTGAGCCCCTGCTGAGATAACTAAGCCTAGCCCAGACCAAAATGACCCCCCAACCAAGCCCAGGCCAAATTGCTGCCCCACAGAAACCTAAGCTAAATGAAAGGTTGCTGCTGTAAACCAGTAAGCTTTGCAAAGGTTTGTTCAGCAGCAAATGTTAGCTGCTCAGCCAGGACATGAAACAGCAAGTGGAGCTCCTCTGGCTGAGTGTGGGTGGAGAGGTTAGAATTCTCCCTAAGTTCCTCACAGCTTCTGTAGCAGCTTCTTTTTACCAGCCTTTTGCCTCTCTGTTTCCTTCAGTGACCAGGAAGGAGGGGGCTGCTTCCCTATGTTTCCCAAAGCCCATTCTTTCCTCAAGAACACACACCACAGGCTGCAGAGGAGCCACGCTGAGCCTGTAACACTGCCCTCCTAGGGCATCCTCACGCCCCTCCTCTCCTCCCTCCCACCCCATTCAGTCCATCACCGCTCCTTACAGACACCATCAAACCTCAGTCTCTACCAGTCCTCTGTCTAGTGTCACAAATGTCACAGCCCTGGGTGTGTTTCTCCTCTGCCCAGTTGCTGCCACTATTGCACGGAGAGGAGATACGGGCTTTTTTTCTATGGATCAATGGATCCCCAGGAAACAGGGGAGAACTCTGGTCCTTTGAAATGGAGGAGGGGGCATTTTCTTTAGGCTGCATCTACCCCTCCTAGCATATCTAAAATGAAACATGTCTCACCTCCACTATAGAATAATTGCTTACCCACCAGGGGCATGAAAATTCCCATTTCTCCTATGAACGAAACTTGAACTCTATCACACTGACCCCTTCTCTTGGATAACAATGGACCATTCACAGCCCCCACGGCCTTGGACATCCTTTATTAACTTGACAACAAAGAGTATCCTGCCAAAAGGTCTTCTCTCCTAATTGGGGACCAAGACAGGACAAAATGAGGAGGTGGCAAGTGTTAAGCTTCGGCATAGCCAGCCACAGGGAGTAGTGAATACATTTTTTAGGAGGACAGACAAGCTTGAAATAGTAATGAGGCAAGACAGCAGTTGGCAAAGGACTTGAAGCACAGAGTTTTTATTTGGGAAGGAAAAAAATTCTTTTTAAAAATTCGGTCTTGAAATTTTGCAAGCTACAGAAAAATACGAAGTCCACCCATTATTTCACCATCTCAAGACAACCAATAACACTTTAGTGCTACTTCCTTCCAGGCTTTCTCTGCACACTTTTTCACATAGTTTTGATTGTTCTTTTTACAGAATTTTTGTGGTCTGCCTTTTTTTTTTACCCTATGTTACAAGCATTTTCCATGTTGTAGCAAACCTCTTTACAACTTTTTAAATGCCATGTCATATCTTTAACATAAGGATGTATCATATGTAGTTTAAATTTTTCCTCATCGTTGGGACTTGAAGGTGATTCTAATTTGTCTGTTATAAATTTGTATCTTACATACACACAGGGAAGTGAAGTAGGACACCAGCCTCATTTTATTCCATATGGATATACAATTGATATAGCATCGTTTACTAAACACACCAAATCTTAAGTATTCAGCTCAGTGAACCTTTATGTGTGTATAACACCTGTGTAATCAACACTCAGCTCAATATATAGATTATTTCCAGCACCTTTTGGTTCTTTCTAGTCAACACCCACCCCCCTGCAAAAGTAACCACTGTTCTAACTTCTATCATGAGAGAATAGTTCTGCCTGTCCTTGAATTTCATATAAATAGAATCAAACAGTAGACATTCTTGGTGTATGGCTTCTTTTGGCCATCATATGTCACTGAGAATCATTCATATTGTTACATTAGTTCTTTTTTATTGCTGAGAAGTATTCCATTATATGAATAAACCACAATTGATTTATCCATTGTCCTGTTTATGAATGTTTGAATTGATTCCAGTTTGGAGCTATTATAAATAAAGCTGCTTTGAACATTCTTGCACATGTCTTTTGGTGGATACATGCACTCATTTCTCTTGGATAAATGCCTTGTATTAAATGGTAGGTGTATATTTAGCTTTAATAGATACTGCCAAACAGTCCTCCAGTGTGCACTCAGATCAGCAATGTATCAAAGTTGCAGTCGCTCCATATCCTTGCCAATGCATTTTAATTTTAGCCATTCTGGCGTATATGCAGTAAAATATAATAATGGCTTTAATTTGCATTTCTCAGATATTGAATGATATATAGAGCAGTTTTTATATTCCTATCAAGCCATTTAGCTATCCTCTCTATGAAATGTTTTTGTTGATTTGTACGAGTTTGGGGTGTTTTTTTTTAGCTATTTTGAACATGAGGCTTTTATTAAATAAATGAATTGTAAACATCTCCCTTTCTATTGGTTGTCTTTTCACTCTTCTGGTTGTGTATTTTGATGAACAGAAGTTCTTAATTTTATTTGGGTTTTTGTTTTGTTTTTTTTAGGTTTTATTGGAGAGTTGGGGAAGGGCAACAGTATTGAGTCTTAGCTGTAGGTTTGTTTTGTTGTTTTGTTTTGTTGTGCTTTTTCGGGTTTTTTTTTTTTTTTTTTTGAGGGCAGTGTCACTGGCCCTCATATGTGGGACCTGAACCAGGGCCGCCGGCTTCCCAAGCCAGCACTTAACCACTGTGCAACTCGGCTGGTCCTGTTGTTGTTGTTTTTTATAGATATCCTTTATCAGATTAAGGACATTCCTTTCTATTCCTGGTTTGTTTAGATTTTTTTTAACATAAAGAGGTATCATATGCTTTTTCTTTATCAATTAAGATCATCAATTTATTCTGTTAATGTGGTGAATTACATTGATCAATTTTTTAAATGTTAAACCAACCTTGCATTTCTGGAATAAACTTATACTTCTCATGATATAGTGTAATTTTTATATATTGATGGGTTTGATTTGCTGATGGTTTTTTTAGAATTTTTCCATCAGAGTTCATGAGAAATATTGTTCTATAATTTCCTTTCTTGTAATGTGTCAGGATTTCATATCAAGGTTATGTTGATCTCTTAATGCAAGTTGGGAGTGTTCCCTATTATTGTTCTATTACATGAAAAACTTTGTGTAAGATTGATATTATTTCTTCCTTAATTGTTTGGAGGAATTTGCCGATGAAGCCAGATAAGCCTGTAGTTTTCTTGTGGGAAAATGTTAAATTTCATTTTCAATTCCTTTAATAAAGCACTATTCAGATTTTCTATTTTTTTCTAGTGGTAGGTTGTGTTTGTCTAGAAATGTGCCCATGTCAGCAGAGTTGTCAAATTTACTGTCATAAAGCTCTTCCCAACATTATAATGTTTTTAATATCAGTAAGATTAATAGTGATGCCCCCTCCCATTGTTCCTGATATTGATAATTTGTTTCCTTTCTTTTTTTCTTGAAAAATCTTGCTATGAATTTATCAGTTTTATTTATCTTTTCAAAATTCAAATATTTGCCTTAGTTGATTTTCTCTATTTTTTGTCTCTTTCATTTCAATGATTCCCACTCTTATTATTCCCCCCCTTTTTTTTTTACTTACTTTAGTTTTTCTAGAAGAAAAACTTACATCACTTTAACTTTTCATTTCTAATACATGCATTAAACTATATATTTCTCCCTGTATGCTGCTTTACCTATATTCCATTAGTTTTAATATATTTTTTAATCATTTTCAAATATTTCCTAATTTCCATTTTATGTCTTATTTGTTCCATGATTTATTTAAGTATGTTGCTTAGCTTCCAAATATTTGGAGATTTTAAATTTATTTTTTTCATTAGTGGTTTCTAGTGATGGTGGTCAGAGAATATACTCCATATGATTTAAATCCTTTGAGATGTATTTAGACTTGTTTTATGGCCTAGCATATGGCCTATTTGGATAAGTGGTCCATGTGTGCTTGAGAAAACAGCAGTTCTTAAGTGTAGTATTCTATATGTCAATTAGGTCAAGTTGGTTCATTGTGCAGTTCAAGTCTTCTATATTCTTACTGATTTTTTTAATGCCTTTTGTATCAGTTACTGAAAGAAGGATTGTGAATTTTTCTATTTTTTCTTTAAGTTCTGTTATTAGGTGCATGCAAATTAAGGTTTATCATGTCTTCCTTTTAAATTGACTATCATTATGATATGTCCTTATTTATATCTAGTAATTCTTCTTACCATAAAGCCTATTGGTCTAATATTACTCAAGACACACCAACTTTCTTTTGGTTAGTGCTTTTGTGGCATATCTTTTTTTTTTTTTTTAAAGATTTTATTGGGGAATTGGGGGAGGGGAACAGCATTGGGGAATGGGGGAAGGGGAACAGACAAGTTGCTGTCTTTTTGTTCTTCAGTCTAGCTGCAGAGGATGTTGCTTCACTGGCCCATGTTGGCATCATCACTGCGCTCCTCCCAGATGAGTTAGATCGGTCCATGGCCTCTGGATGTCGCTCACCGCGGCTATTGGCAGCTCACGCTGGTCAGCCGCTCACGCTGGCTGCCGGCCACTCACTGTAGCCTATGGCAGCCCACTGCAGCAGGGGCTGCAGCCTACACCATCGCCGAGGCTCACAGCCCAGCTCCAGGTGGAACTGTTGTTAGCTGTAGAGGGCAGTGTCACTGGCCCTCATGTGGGATCCGAACCGGGGCCACTGGCATCCCAAAACCAGCTCTTAACCAATGCGCCACTCGGCCGGCCCTGGCATATCTTTTTTATTTACATTTAATGTAATTGCTAATAGAGTTGGTTTCAAGTCTACCATTTTGCTACTTGTTTTATATTAAATCCAAAAGTTCTTTTCTCTTTTATTTCTCCTTTCCTGCCTCTTTGGTATTACTCAGTTTTTACAAAAATGCCTTCCCCTCTATTAGCTTATTTTGTTATATATTCTTGTTTGATTTTTCTAGTGGTTACCCCAAATATTACAAGATATGCATCCTTGACTTATTACAACTTTAAGTTAATGCCTTTACCACTTCCCAAGTAATATAAGAACTTTACAATTTAATTCTCTCTTCTCCCATCCTTCATGCTATTTTATCATATAATTTACATCTATATATGATACCTCCCATAAGCATTTTTTTAAAACCAGTTGCTAGCATAAGGATATGAGATCATTTGAAATGTGAGTAAATAGGAGCCAAGGAGACAAAATTCAGTATTGTAGAAGTTTAAAGGAAGGGACAAATTTCAGAGAATTTTTAGAAAAACAAATTACAAAACTCAATGAGTAACTATGTGGGGAGGACAAGGAAAGACAAGGCTTGAAAATGACTCAAACCTATAAGCTTGAGACTCAGAGGAAACCGATGCTGTGGATAGCTATGGGAAGACTGGGACTGGATGTTAGGGATTGGGTAGGGAGGGAGAACATGGCTCAAGTTTTGAAAAGATTTTTATGTGAAATTGTCTTTTCACTCTCTTGGTTGAAAAGAAGCTCAGACTGGGAGATCATCTAAATATAATAACACTTTTACTGGAAATTATGTGAATAATGGGTTTATCAGGGCACTGAATATAAACAAGGAACATTCATTCATTCAAATCTTTATTAAGTGTCTATCGTGTGCTGAGGTGTGCTAGATGCGGAGGCTCTGACAGAACAAATCAGACAAAAGCCGTGTCTTCTTGGAGCTGACATTCTAATGAGGACATGAAGGAGGAATAGCTAGAAAAACATCATTAAGCAGAGGAGTGTGCCATATATGTAATAAGCAGAATCTGTCCATGAAACCTAGGAGCTGAAAAAAAGCTTAAAGAAATAGTATTGAAGAAATACTATATTTTAGCAGTCCCCAGACTCTGCTATACTTTAAAATATCCTGGGAGCTTTTAAAAATCCTGATGCCCAGGTTGTACCCCAACCTTATTACATCAGATTGAATGGGGGTGGGCATCAGGCAGCAGTATTTTTAAAAGTTATCCAGGTAACTACAAGTTCACCAATATTGGAGAACCACTGCCATGTGTCATCGAATTTAATATGCTATGAATTATATGAAAGAGAATACTGTCAATGAAAATCTAACAAAATGCTTAAGATGCCCTCATTGTAAGATGCATTTCAATTTCAGAGATGTTAAAAATGGAAAAATAATCAGCATCTCAGAATTGGTGAAATACTGTGGTCATGAGTGAATGAGCAGCCATGGAATGAAAACCACTGGATCTTCTCAGGAGTGTACATGACCTTAGAAGAGAATGAATAATTGAATGTTGAATTTAGAACAGCACATGTTGTTCAAATTTTCAGTTTGTTTGGATAAGAACATTAAACAAAGACATTCCCACTATTACACGTCTTTCTAGGTTATCTCCCTTTTCCTCAATTATTGAGGGACTATGAGATCCTGCTGTGCCTGAAATATGGACATTGGTTCCCAGCCATACTTCCTTAGTGCCAGCAATTCTCTTCTTAAAAGTTGGGCCACTGGCAGACATACATACTGATATTTTAACCTTTTTTTTTTTTTTTTTTTTTTTTAGCTGAGCCATCCTGCCACCTGTTGGCAACTCAACAGCAACTCAGCTCGGGCTGGCATCAAACCGCCGTTGCTCAGAGCTCAGCTCACATTCTTGAGCGAGCTCTTAACCAACTGAGCCACTCGGCCGGCCCGATATTTTAACCTTTTGAAAAGCTTCTGATTTCAAACTATACTGCAAAGCTGTAGTGATCAAAACGGTATGGTATTGGCATAAAAAGAGACACACAGATCAATGGAACAGAATAGAGATCCCGAAAATAAACCCATGTATACGTGGTCAGTTCATTTATGACAAAGGAGGCAAGAATATACAGTGGGGAAAAGGGCAGTCTATTCAGTAAATTGTGTTGGGAAAACTGGACAGCCACATGGCAAAGGAATGAAACTGAACCATACTCTTACCCCAAAATTAACTCAAAATAGATTAAAGACTTGACAATGAGACTGAAACCATGAACCTCCTAAAAGGAAACATAGGTAGTAAGCTCTTTGACAACAGTCTTAACAATGTGGATTTTTTTTTTGGTTCTGACTCCAAAGACAAGGGAAACAAAAGTAAAAATAAACAAATGGAACTACCTGAAACTAAAAAGTTCTTGCACAGTGAAAGAAACCATCAACAAAATGAAAAGGCAGCCTGCTCAATGGGAGAAGATATTTGCAAGTCATATACCCAATATGGGATTAATGTCCAAAATAGATAAACTCATGCAACTTGATAACAACAAGACAATCTAATTTAAAAATGGGGGCCGGCCGAGTGGCGCGGTGGTTGAGTGCTGGCTTGGGAGGCCAGCTGCCCTGGTTTGGGTCCCACATGTGAGGGTCAATGACACTGCCCTAAAAAAAAAAAAAAAAAAAAAAAAAAAAAAAAAAACCCACACTCTATAAACTACATAACAACACTTAAAAAAAAAAATGGGCAGAGGCTGGGCTGGCCGAGTGGCGCGTTGGTTAAGAGCTGGTTTGGGACGCCAACAGCCCCTTTTCAGATCCCACATATGAGGGCCAATGACACTGCCCTCTACAGCTAACAACAGCTCCACCTGGAGCTGGGCTGCATGAGTCCCAGCGACAGTGTAGGCTGCAGTGGGCTGCCACAGGCTACAGTGAGTGGTCGACAGCCAGCGTGAGCTGCCAATAGCCGCGATGAGCGACCATCCAGAGGCCGGCGACCGATCTGCCTCATCCAGGAAGAGCGCAATGACGATACCAACATGAGCCAGTGAAGCAACGTCCTCCACAACTAGACTGAAGAACAAAAAGACAGCAACTTGTCTGTTCCAATTCCCCAACGCTGTTCCCCTCCCCCAATTCCCCAATAAAAATCTTAAAAAAAAAAAATGGGCAGAGGCTCAAAATACGCATTTTTTTCAAAGAGGACATACAGATGGCCAATGGGCATGTGGAAAGATGCTCAACATCACTAATCATCAAGGAAATGCAAACCAAAAGCACTGGATATTGCCTAACCATCACCCTGAGATATTTACTGCCTGTTGGCCAACCTGAAGTACTACCTCTCCTGCTTGGTGAACTTCACAGGATTTTCAAGCAACACACACACACCCCAGACATAATCAGGCTTGAGTTCCCATCATTAGAGTCACTTTTAAGGGTCAACTAGAGACAAGTCCTTTGCTAAGACATTGCTTACCTGGAAGGGAAAACAAACTCACTAATTAACCCCATTAGCCAACTAAGGTATCAATTCTAAGTGGCTGTCCAAGCCCATTAAGAACCGTGTGCATCAGATTACAATCATGGTCCAGGCAGTGATACCCAGCACAGAGGGCAAGGAAGACCCTAAAGCTGGAGAAGCCTGATGCTGTGAATGGAGGCTCCTTCTGAGCATGAGCCACCCCCTACACACACTCCCATGCCACCCCCTACCACCTCCTCCACCACAACCCCTCACCCCTTCCATCCGGGCCCTGGGAGGGTGCACCACAGCAGGGAAGCAGGCAGAGACCACATGGGCTGAGAAAATCATTAGGAAATAGACCAAGGAAACTGCCTGAGAAGCTTTTGGGAACAGTGTACCCTGGGAGCCAGCCAGGTTCTGGTGCAGGTGAGCCATCTATCTCAGTCCCATGACAGATCTCTCTAGAAGGAATGGCATTAAAATGAGTTTCTGCTTTTGAACCATCAGTGCAAGAAATCAGGGGTTTGTGTAATTATGACCCCAGGAAATTGCATGAAATTAGTCCTGGCCACACGGAGAAATCAGTGTGGCTGTACCTGGTTAAGCCCCCAGTGACTCCCCCCTCTGCTAGGGAAGCACTGGGCTCCTTCCACTGTGTGGGGTGTACCCAATCGGTTCTGGCCAGTTGTGCTTGTATTTGTCTCTTCTGCAATACATACAGATGGCAGGAAAGTCAGTTATCTTTATCTCCACACATAGTACAGCCACTGACAGGAAGTAAGATCTCAGCAACTGATTGTTGGAAGAATGAGTGAGTGAAAGAACATATGAATATGGGTCAGCCCTATTCGCTCTCTCTCCCTTTCTCTCTCTCTCTCTCATCTATATGCACATATGTACGTGTGTGCATATAAATATATATGTGTGTGTATGTATGTGTAATGGTTTCATCTGTCTCAAATATAGTTGAAATTCTGTACCAACCACAGTGATTTCTTTTAGGTCCCCAGACTTGGGAGCCACACTTTTTGCTCTGTTGAGATGGTAAGAGATCGCTAAGATCCATTAAGGACTGAAAAATCAATATCCAAGAGAATGGCCGCAGGGCGAAAGGCTGACCAGTTTCTCAGACAACCAAGAACTGAAATGGGAGCACCAGGGTTACATGTTTCCCACATGCTCAGGGCAGGACAGGGGTCATGCTGACCCAGGAAATGCTCTGACCCTCCAGACACAGCTTTGTCCCTGGACCCAACAGGGCAACCCTAGTGATTAACTGGCATCAGGTGCCACAGCCGGTTGCCTTCAATAACTGTACCTCCTTTTGTTTCCCATGGGACACTCCAAATGGAGTTTTCAGCACCTGGGAAACCTCTTCTTAGCCAGCAAGAATGCAAGGAGTTTGCATGTTTATTGAGTTCCCTCTCCTACAGCCCTGCCCTTTGGAGCCTTGCCCCTGTGTCGCTCGCCAGGTATTTCACAAACCTGCTGTGTGCCAATTCCAGGTCATTCCCACCCTCCTCCTGAACACACTCTTCTCAGCCCTGTCCCCGGGTGTCCTCTTACATGTGACAAGCCACACTAACTTCATTTCCCACATTTATAACCACAGCATTCTTCTTTTTTTTTTTTTTTTTTTTATTGGGGAATTGGTGGAGAGGAACAGCGTTGGGGAATCGGGGAAGGGGAACAGACAAGTTGCTGTCTTTTTGTTCTTCAGTTTAGTTGCGGAGGATGTTGCTTCACTGTTGGTATCCTCATTGAGCTCTTCCCGGATGAGGCAGATCGGTAGCTGGCCTCTGGATGTCGCTCACCGCGGCTATTGGCAGCTCACGCTGGCTGCCAGCCGCTCACGCTGGCTGCGGGCCACTCACTGTAGCCTATGGCAGCCCACTGCAGCAGGGGCTGCAGCCCACACCATCACCGGGGCTCGCACAGCCCAGCTCCAGGTGGAGCTGTTGTTAGCTGTAGAGGGCAGTGTCACTGGCCCTCATGTGGGATCCGAACCGGGGCTGCTGGCAGCCCAAAACCAGCGCTTAACCAATGCGCCACTCGGCCGGCTCAACCACAGCATTCTTACAGAAGTTTCCCGACTGCCAAGATTTGTTCAACACTAGAGGGTAGGTAACGTGATAGTCTGAGGACATACCAGTGTGCTGGCACCAGAAATCTGCACCTGGAGGAAAGAAATCCTGAAGTGTGTCTTAGCCAAGCAGAAAGCAGATAACATACAATAGCTTGCAGACAAACACAAGGTTACAGCAGATCTCAATCTGGCTTTTTTTATTAGCTAGAATTAAATTTGGCTAAATATGAGAGAAAACCCCAATTAACAGTGACTTACGCACGTAAGATTTTATTTTCTCAAATAAAAGAGGTGGGGAAGTAAGCAGACAGAGTTAGTATTACCAGGTCTATGAAGCTTTTTCCAGTGTTTGCCTCAGGGGTGACCCTGATCCTCAGGTCTAACATGGCTGCCAGAGCTCCAGCTATCATCCTCATGTTCCAGGCAGCAGAAGACTTCCCACAAGTGCACACAATACTTTTCATATATATCTCACTGGGTAGATTTTGGTCATATATCCACATCCAGCTATAATACAGATTCCTCTTTATTCTGGGAATCCAGAATGTATACCTGATTATAAGACAGCTGGCCTGATCTCTTCAGAGATGAATGTTCTAAATTTTAAAAGACTAAAGAGGCATATAGGTGAGCCATGATTGACTATGGAAGATATTTTGAGGATAATAGGGAAAATTAGAATATAGACTGAATGTTAGGTGACATTATAGAATCAAGTCTAATTTTCTTAGGTGTAATCATAGAATTCTGTTTTGTGGGAGCATGTTCTTATTTTTAGTAGGCTGTGAAGCACTTAAGAGTGAGGTGTGCTGACACCTACCACTTCCTCCAAAATTGATCATCAACCTATAGTATATAAAAAGGTAAAAAGAGGGCCGGCCGAGTCGCGCATTGGTTGAGAGCTGGCTTGGGATGCCAGCGGCCCCGGTTCGGATCCCACACATGAGGGCCAGTGACACTGCCCTCTACAGCTAACAACAGCTCCACCTGGAGCTGGGCAGTGTGAGCCCCGGCGATGGTGTAGGCTGCAGCCCCTGCTGCAGTGGGCTGCCATAGGCTACAGTGAGTGGCAGGCAGCCAGCGTGAGCGGACGGCAGTCAGCATGAGCTGCCAAGAGCTGTGGTGAGCGACCATTCAGAGGCCGGGGACCGATCTGCCTCACCCGAGAAGAGCGCAATGACGATACCAACATGGACCAGTGAAGCAATGTCCTCCGCAACTAGATGAAGAACAAAAGGACAGCAACTTGTCTGTTCCCCTTCCCCGATTCCCCAGTGCTGTTCCCCTCCCCCAATTCCCCAATAAAATCTTTAAAAAAAAAAAAGGTAAAAAGATTGATAAAGAAAACATGGAAAAGACAGTAAGAATTACTACTAGTAAGATAGGTGGAGGGATATGGATGTTTATTATACTATTCTTTCCATTTTTCTGTATGTCTAAATGTCTTACGATAAAAATTGGGGGAGAGTAGTTCTCTGGCTGTTCCACAGCCTTTTTTGCATGAGGTTGACTGCCTCCTGGTGAAAGGGAATGATGTTCCTCAAGGCTGTCTGCAAGTGGAGTGAATCCCGCAGTCTCAGCCAGGGCGGGTCTCAGAGCTGGTGGGCGTTGGGGGATAGGAGATTGCATCTTGGCCCTTAGCTTCTGGGAGGGTCTTCCCCCATCACCCGGAAGACAGCACGGTGGCAAGGATCCACGAATGCCATATCTATTTGAGATAACATGGCAGGGATAGAAAATGAATCCAAGACATATTGGAGGCATCAGCAGTCTATCAGGACACTTCTCGGAGGAGCAGAACAGGGGCTAGACTTGCTGTTCGGAGACTCTGTCCTCCCTCCACCGTTTCTGCCCGTATCACCTTGTGGCAGGCACTTAACTCTAGTGTCCTCATCTTTAAAATGGGGATCATAATCACCTCACTCACCTCCAGGGCTGAGGATCAAAGGCGATATTATGTGTGATTTGCTGTAAACTTACAAATGTACAAGGTTGTTAGGAAGATGACCTTGCTCATCCCAGAACCACTTCATCCTGTTGGTATCCCATCAATTACTCTCAGACCCCAGAACCAAATGAAGTTTTTCAAATTCTGTTTGTGCTGGTTTGGAAAGATCTCCACAAACTCTTTGACATTCCTCCCTTCAAAAAATACAACCTAATTCCCCTCCCCTGGATTGTGGGCTGGACTAAGTGACTCACTTCTAATATGGGGCTGTCAGATAAAATACGTGGCGCCCAACTAACTTTGAATTTCAGATAAACAACAAATAACTTTTAGTATAAGCATGTCCCAATTATGGTATGGGATATACTTATACTAAAGTGTGTTCATTGTTTATCTGGAACTGAAATTTAACTGGGTGTCCTGTTTTTGTTTGTTTTACTAAAGCTGGCAACCCTATTCTTTTTTTTTCTTTCTTTCTTTCTTTTTTTTTGAGGGCAGTGTCACCGGCCCTCACATGTGGGACCCGAACCGGGGCCGCTGGCTTCCCAAGCCAGCGCTTAACCACCACACCACTTGGCCGGCCCATGGCAACCCTATTCTAATGAATAGAACAAATGTGGCATAAGTAAAGGAGTTTGACTTCTGAGACCAGGCCATAAAAGGCATTACAGCTTCTGCCTTGCTCCCTCTCAAGTCACTCACTCTGGGAGAAGCCAGAAGCTATGGCATGAGGACCCTCGGGCAGCCTTATGGAGAGATCCACTGACACTTCCGGCCAACAGCCAGCACCAACTCATGAGCTATATGAGTCACCCATCTTGCAAGTGGATCCTCCAGCCCGTTAAACCTTGAAGGACTGCCGCCCAATGTCTTGATTACACCCGCATAGAGACGGTGAGCTAGAACCACCAGGCTAAGTTGCTCCTGAATTCCTGACCCATTGACGCCACATGGGATAATAAATGATTATTGTTTCAAACTGCGTTTCAGAGCCTCTGTCTCAGCCCCGGCTGGCACTGTGGTTTCTACAGAATGTTCCCCACCTCTAAGGGGCTCCCAGCTTTGATCACTAGACCCACTCTACCAAGTGCCCAGGGCAAGCTTCTATGAAAGCTTTTTCTAAAAAGTAATGGCACACAGTATGAAGTCTGTTAAAAGATAAATTTTGGAGGGAAAAGGAACTAATGCTACTTTTCAGAGGTCCCGTGAGGCCCTTTACCTGCATCAGAAAGAGGCACTCAGGCCCAGGGGCCCAGTTCTGCTGATTCCTAGCTCCTGTAATCTCTTAAAGCCCTGGTCTCATCTGCAAATACAGGCTTGGTGATACTTATTTGCAGGACTTTATGATGATTAGAAATATTAAAAATACCACTTACTAGGAGGGTAGGTGTGCTAAGCACTGCTGCACTTCATATTTAATCCTTATAACAACCCTTCAAGATGGGTACTGTGCTTCTCCTATTTTACACATTAGGAAACTGAGGCACACAACATGTACATGACTGCCCATGACTAAGAAATGCAAAGTGTGCCGGCACATAGCATACATTTTTTAAAAATGTGCTGTTAAGGTATCATTTAATCCTCCAAACCACTGTTTTTGCAGGAGAGGAAAACGGAACCTCATCAGGGTTTGTGAATCTCCTGAGGCCTACTCCAAGTCCACACCCCCCTCCCCACCTACGGTGAGTCATGGAATCCCCAGAACATCCCTGGGACCCTCCTATCCCCACCCTGGCTGGGATGTCATTCTGATACCACCTCCTCACTCTCAATCTTCCCCCTGCCAGTGCTCCTGGCTCATGGAAGGTGGGGAGTTACAAATCGCTCCCTCTGGATGGGATGGACCAGACACCTTCATTCACATCTGGCCTACACACCAGTTTTAACGAACTGGCATGACATCAGCTCAAATTTTAAACACTGGGGATAGCACATTTTATACAGCAGATTTCCACCTTCTCTGATGAGATGAGACACTGGCTGGTTCTCCTGGGCGCAAGGCACCTGGAGCTGAAAAGCAGGGTCCTCTTAGAGGTGGGAATTGTTTGCGGGGAAAGAGGTGGACAGCTTTAATTGGGGGCTACATTGTTTAAATTTCTTTATGAGTAGGTATTATTTTCATACTAAGATAAAAGCCAGGGAAAAGATCTTTGAAAAAGATGGCAGGAGACTGGATGCTGGCTTCTTGGTAAAGAGTGAGTGGGCTGAAGGAGGGCCAGGCTGAGGCCGAGGTGGACAGATGAAGCAACAGGACACATGATCACTATTGCAGCTACATGCCTCTCCACAGAACTACCAAGAAATCAAATTTAAACTACAACCCGTCCTGAGGTGATGGGAACTAAGTTGATCCTATTGGCTGTGAAGGCATGCCGGACAATAGCAGTGCTTCCCAGGCAAGGTTTGCAACTTCCCTTCATTTGCGTTTCGGTATTGAAGAGAGTAGCATTTCTCTAGCTAATGTACCTCTTTAGCCTCTTGGCCAGTATAGGCCAGCACCTTGAGAACCTGTCTGCTGGATGGCACCCCAAGTCACACACATGAAAGCAGGAGACAGCAAGCACATTTCTTGTGTCTCCCCAAAATTGATATGTTGAAATGCTAACTTCTCAATACCTCAGAGTGTGACCTTACTTGGAGACAGGGTCTTTACAGAGGTGGTCAAGTTAAAATGAGGTCATTGGGCTGGGCCCTCATCCAGAATGACTAGTGTCCTTGTAAGAGCTCAGGACACAGACAGAGGGAAGATGATGTGAAAACACAAGGAGAGGACAGCCATCCACAGGTCCTGTTCTTAAAACTTTTGTCTCTGAATTATTGTCAAAATAAAGTTAAAACTTAAATAACAATAAAGATAGACTGAAAGAGAGTCAAGCTCCTGGGAAGGCCACTGAGACCCCGGGTAGCAGAGGCCCTCCAGAAAGAGCTGGGATTTCAGTCCAGGTTTTAAATGGCTTTATTTTTTTCCATGATTTTCCCCCCCACAAATATCTAATGTCCTTGCAATATTACAAAATCCTGGGATTTGAGTTTGGAAAAACTCCTGAATGCAGTTCATGATCTGACAAGTGACTGAAGAAAGCTGTGTATTGATTCTGGCGACCCTCAAGATGGGTTTCTCGTCCAAACTGGCTGCAAAGAAAGGGCTCTTGTAGTTTGGGGGATGTGGCCTGAGACAGAGTCCCTTCTCTCTTGATCCAGCCACAAAGGCTCGTTTGATTTAGTGGGTAGGTTCCAGATCACGCTTCCACCGTGTCCTCACCTCTGATGATCCGCTCCAATGGCATCTGTGACTCTAGTAAAACCCTGCTCCCTGGAAAAATAGGAAACAGCAATTTCAGCAAATGGTGGGCCCTATTCTACAGGAAGCTCACCGTCACCTGGGCTCTGTCTGCTCCATAACTGCACCTGCCTTTCTCTCTCTCCCAAACACAGACCTCGTGCCCTCTACACTGTCTTCACCCAGAGACCTAGAGACGTGATCACCCAGGGCTTCAGACCAGGAAGGCAGTCGATTCTAAGATACACGGCTCCCTGACATCAAGCCGATGCTACTGAATTAATGGGAAATACCGCCAGAACTCCTTTATAAATGCCATCGCCATGGAAGTCAAAGGAGCAACAGAGTAATTTTCCCCTGCATTCACAGTGTACCTCTTAAATCCTTTTTGAATGAAGAAGGCAAGCAGATAAATAGCATCCCTTTGGTTTGACTCATTCTTAATTGATACCGTGTTAACGTCTGTTACAAGCCACACGTGGCCCCACTCACTTCAAAAGGGCCTCCAGCTCCCGTTTGACTCTGCCCACTACGGGCGGCCCCCGGTAGGTGAGGGCCGTGTACAGCTGCACCAGGGAGGCCCCTGCTCGGATCTTTTCCAGAGCGTCCTGCCCACTGCTGACACCGCCAACCCCAATGATGGGGACTCTGCCTGCAGAGAAGCACAAGGTAACACCATGAGGAAGGGAGAACGACATGAGAACCCCCTGCTGAAGGCAGTTCAGGGAACATTGGTTCTGTTCATAACCCCGGAGCCCGAGCCACACACAAATCTGAAGACACGGACACCGACTTCTTGCCTTGGGTGAGTGCGTACATCTCCCGGATGGTTTGCGTTGCTAAGTCCCGGAGGGGCTTCCCACTCAGCCCTCCTGTTTCAGAGCGCAGGGCACCCTGGAGGCCAGCAGGGCGACTCACTGTGGTGTTTGTGACAATCAGTCCATCGATGCCCAGCTGCAGTGTGTGAGAGAGAGAGAGAGAGAGAGAGAGAGAGAGAGAGAGAGAGAGCCCTCCAGTTGTGGCACTGACGAATGCAGAGAAGCTTCCCTGGAGGGTCTGAGACCCTCCACGCCTACAGCCCCCAGAAGCAAGACCTCACTGTGCTTCTTAAACAAGTGTCAGAATGAGCCTCAACATGGCAATAGCTGCCATCACATAGTGATCGCCCTCAACATTCCATTAGGGCAGGGTTTAATCCATACAATAACCCACTTTAGAGTGTCCTGTCCAAGGCCGCCAGGTGGTAAGTGGTGGAACCAGGATTTAAACCCAGGACTGCCAGGCTCGGTCTGTTTCTACCACTCTCCTACGACACAGAGACCTGGTATTAGACTGAAGAGAAAGAATATGGGCATACCTCAGAGATATTGCGGGTTCAGTTCCAGACCACCGCAATAAAGTGAGTCTCGCAATAAAGCGAGCCAAAGTTCTTTTTCTAGGGGGGAGGCGAGGAGGGGGAATGTCTTGGCTTTGATTTGTAACAAATGGAACACCTGTGAAGCACAATAAAACAAGATATGCCTGTACACCAGTCTAACCGAGACTGGCCAAGGATGCAAGCACAAGCCTTAAAGCCCTTGATGGATGAAGAGGAGAAAAGACAGAAGGGAAAAAGCATGAGAAAAAGACACCAAACCAGCCCTCAGTATCACGAAAGGAAACCACAGGTTGCCGTCTGGGCGAGCCCAGCCAAAAGGGGCAGATGCTCGCCAGTCCCGACTCGCACCTCTCTCACCACGCTGGCGATATCCTCCTTGTCCTGGGCTGTGAGGTCAGGCGCGATCTTCACCAGCAGGGCTGGCTTCTGTGCCCCCTTCAGGGCGTCCCTCTCCTGCAGCACCTAGAGTGACATATGGCCAGAGATGGGGACCCACGACCATAGCCTGAGTGAGGTGCGACTACGCCCTGCCACAGACAAACTAAAGCATAAGCAATAGCTCCTTTTGGGGAGACAAGGCCCCCAGTTGTGCACAAGGCCCCATCAAGGCAACTCTGATTCCATTCTGTTGAACCAACAGACTCCCAAGTTTCAGTCCCTAATGTGGTCATTGACATCAGCCAATATATTAAGGTTTATTTAGACTTTTGTTCCTAAAAGAGACAACAAGGTAATCCTGTCACAAGTACTGTAATGAAAAGTCATTCCATTCAATGTGCTAGATGCTAGGGACTGTGGAATAAAATGAGAGACATGGTCCCTCTCACAGATCTTATGGTTTAAAAGCAGGGACAGATAACTGAGCAATTGATTACTATTGAACATAATCAGTGTTGAGATTAGGGGATTAGAGGTACAGTGAGGGGTCCTGACTGGCCCAGGTGCTAAGGACAGTTCCTAGATAATGACACTGAAGCTTCGCCCTGGAGAATGAATGGGAAGTGGGCAGGACAGGCTGTTGGAGTGGGACCTAGCGGTGTCATCGCCCACCTTGGTCAGCAAGTGGCGCAGCTCAGCCTTTCCCTGAAGGCTCCGCAGCCCGGCCGTGTTGGGACTGGACACGTTCACTACCAGGTAGTCTGCCAAGGGGCCCAGGACTCGCACCCCCTCTGCGTAGTCCGAGGCAGCGTCCGCGGAGGTCTTATTCTTCCCCAGGTTAATCCCCAGAGGCAGCCCATCTGCAAAAACCGCCGGTCAAGGCTTTGTCCCCACACACCTTTCTCTTGACAAGAACAGCCCATGGGCACAGCCTTCTCCACTTCCCCTCCAGGGAGAACTTCCCGCACCAGCTGACAAATACTGTGAGCTGCGTGGTGCTGCTGCCTGCTGAGCAGGAAACAGCTCACCACCTTAGTCTGCATAGCAATGTTTGGGCAACTACACGATGTTTTACTGCATTGTGCCCTTGTTTGTTTTAAAAATTTAATGGAAAACGGAGAAATTCGGAATGCAAGTACTAGTGATAAAAAAGGTAGGGCTCATGGGCCGGCCAGATGGCGCGGTGGTTGAGAGCTGGCTTGGGAAGCCAGCAGCCCTGGTTCGGATCCCACATATGAGGGCCAATGACTCTGCCCTCAAAAAAAAAAAAAAAAAAAGTAAGGTTCACAAATGTAATACAACTGAGAACAGACAAAAATTAATAGGTGTGTGAGAAGCGGCAACTGCTTACTCTCAAGGGCTGCTTGTTAGACTTGGGTGGAATGACTGGGTGTGCAGTTGTGAAGAAAATGCAAAATTAAGAATATGCATAAAATACTGGAAAAGAGTCTCAATTATCATGCCTAAAATGCAAAGGTATAATTATTTTATAATTTCAGTTCTCTGAGAAGGGCCTCCCCATTTAACCAGGATGACCATACATCCCAGTGCTCCCAGGACAGCCCTGATTACTCCTGGGGCCTGGGCACAATTATTAATGCCTGCTCCCCTCTCACTCTCTGAAGTGTCTCAATTTTCACAGTAAGTAATACAGCCAGCTTACTTAAAAATGGGATTATCACTTGACTCGCATTTTGGACTTTCAGAAAAATACATTGCTGAAACAGGCTCTGTGTGAAAGCAAGGGGTGGTTTGTACTTCTCCTAAGATACCATCTTATCTGCACAGGTCAATGGAGTGTCAATGGTATCAGCTCCTTTTCCATCTGATAGTGGCGAAAAGACCTGAAACATCAAGTTAGCTCACAAAACGTGTGTCAGGTCAGGGAGGATCAAAGAACAATATCTGTCCTGCCAACCCCCTTCTCAAACCCTAAAGGTAGTTACCCTTTCATCATCAGCTTGAAAGTAAATGAGATTTGTAGTTAATTGTGTGTGTGGGGGGGGGCTAGAACCCATTAGACAGGTTACATAACAAGGTCTCCATGCTTCCCCAGTCTAGAATCCGTCACACCAGGGGCATTTGGAAGCTGTCATTCTTTTCCACACAGGTAAACTGGCTTGAATGAGAGTATTGCTTTCATGTAGCTAATGGATCTTTCATTAGTAGTCCTCTGCCCAAACTGACAAGATTTTGGAGTTAGACAGAAATTGATGAATTACTGTATCCCCAAAGGGCACCACAGCCTTTGTCAGCTTACATTCTTTGGCATGGTGCTAGCAATAAGCTGTCCTCGAAGCTTCTAGCTGCTGGTGATCACCACGTGTGGAGCTCTGCTATAGGACTTTGCTTCACTGCAACGAGTGTTAGTACCAGAGTGGAGTGAGGGGATGGGCGAGGGAGAACAGGGGAGAGTGCCAGTGTGAAGAACACTGTGGACAATTAAAAGGGAACAGGGGCAAGAAGGCAGAAGAGCATCACAAACCATGAAAGTCATGCCATGACCTTCCAAGTTCCCCAAAAGTGCTGTAGTATAGCAGGGTCTAGTTCTGTCACAATCAGATTTCCAAACAAGGTCACTTCCTACTCCCTAAATCAGAGATTGCTAACAGCCTCGGCTCTTTCAACTCCTTCCTGAAATGAATCTGATCTCTAGAGGTTTTTCTTATTTTGCCACCAGGACATCTAATGAGACTAACATTTCCTGGAAGAAGTTCCAGAGGAATCCAACAAGGAAAAAGGCCTTGGCCCAAACTGTCCCAGCGGGTGCTTGGGAAGATATGGTGAGGACAACACAGCCCTACCCCGCTAAGTGCATCCTGAGAGACAGATAGCAGAGCGGAGAGCCCCAGGGAGTAAACGTCAACATATCCGAAAGCGGCCTTCAAAAATGCATGGTATTCCAGACTCCCAAATGCCAAGAGTAGTTACCTGATGCCAAGAGTAGGGAAGAGTATGAGTAATTTTAATTTTCTTCTCTCTGCTTCTCTGTAGTTACTAATGTTTCTATAATTAGCATGCTTATGTATACAATGGACAGGACAACAGAGCAGAACAAGGACGATGGCGCTCCAGCCATGCCCACATCTCACTGCCTGTGTGACCACAGGGGGGCACTCTGCTTTGCTCACTTCCAAGCTGCCCCAGTGAAGATATAGCATAGGTTACAGAACAAGGCAGAAACTAAGTGCATCTTTGCTGAGCTGTGAAATTCTGTTAAAATCTGGAAAGCTGGTGGAACCAGGAAAATTCTTCTGGGAGAGGAACCCTGAGTTCTGTAGTGTTTTTTTCTATTGCTCAATCATGTCTGTCACTAGGAACGTTCCTGACATTTCTCCCACATTTCCTTCCAACAAATGGAGAAACCCCTCTAATGCAGCCCCATTTTACCTTCTGTGAGCCTGGCCTGCATCTGCTGTCTGGCCCGTAATCTGAGTTCCACCACAGAGAGCCCGTGACTATTAAATCCATATCTGTAAAACACAAGCAGATGGGGAAGGGACAAGGTTAGAACCCTCAGCCAGATGGCAGAGACTTTAAGAGACATACATGGTTCCATATGTATGACTTTTAAAAGCAGAAAAGAAAAAAAAAGTGAGAGTCAGTTCTTCAGAATTCCAAGGTCTAAACACCCTGGACCTCCTAGAGAACTTGTCAGGACACAATCAAACACAAACAGAAAGGACAATTAAAGTTTGCAAACAAGCCACCCAGCTAACTAGCACAGGATACAGCCCGGACTCGGCCATACAGCTGACCCAGCCTTGCCTGGGCCCAGCCACCACGCCTCTTTGCCTGTGCACCCCACACACACACCCAGCAGAGCCCTCACCACTGACAATCCCATCTTTCCTCCTCCTGCCTGTGCTCCATGGATGCACCTCCTGCCACTCCATTTCCCCATCCTTTCTGCCTATTAAAATCGTCTTCTCTTCCTGGCTCTCACCAAACGCTCCTTCTCCTGCTTCCATAAAGCTCCCAGACACAAATGATCCCTCACCTCTTGGCATTCATGGCACTGTGTACCGATCTTTTTCCTGGCTTGGGGCCTATATGAAGGCAAGGTCCAGAGAAGTTAGACCCGAGTCCTGACATTGCCCTGCTGCTCAGCCAACCCTGGACTGCCTACTACACCCATTCTGAGAAGAAAATAACAAATGCCTGTTATTTAAGTCACTTTGTTACTTGCAGCCAAAAACACCTGACAGATAGAGTGGTGCATGCGTGCATTTGCTGACTTGCTGAATGAGTGGATGGATTTATTCATTAAGTTTATTAAGAGTGCCAAACAGAGCAAGGAGGCTGAACACACAGCACCCTGGAGCACAGGCTCTCCTCTCTCGGTCACTTCTCATCTACAGGATTCTGCCAAGGACCTTGACCCTGGAGCCTTCAGTGACTTGGATACTCTGAAGATATCGATCTTTGCCTGCAATGTAGCAAAAAGATCAATAACTTGATCGCTAATGCTGGAAAATTTCCCTGAAACAAGCACAATAGAGCGGGAAGTGCGGCTTAATAAACTTCCCATAGGTCAGTCTTCCGGAAAGCCAGTAATGGCCCCACAGATGCCTATCAAAATCTTCCCAAGGAGGCGCTTCACAATTCTGTTACCAACAAGTAGGACCTTCTTTACTTGCTGGGGTTTGCTGTTGTAAAAATTGCCCAGGGATTATAAAGAGAAGGTCTTTACACAATCTATAAGAATCTCTCTTACTAAAAGCAGCTGCATATGTTGACTATTAAATTTTCCAGTTTACTAAAGGCTAGGGCTATACTGTCCAATACAAGAGCCACTAGCCACATGTGTTACTGAGCACTTGAAACGTGGCCAGTCCACACTGACGGGGGCCGAAGAAAAACACACACTGGACTTGGAAGACTTGGTACAAGGAAAGGAAGGTAAATAGCTAATGCATTTTTTCATTTAAGATTTTTATTGGGGAATTGGGGGAGGGGCACAGCATTGGGAAACCAGGGAATGGGAACAGACAAGTTGCTGTCCTTTTATTCTTCAGTCTAGTTGTGGAGGACATTGCTTCACTGGCCCATATTGGTATTATAATTGCGCCTTTCTCGGGTGAGGCAGTTCGGTCACTGGCCTCTGGATGGCCGCTCACAGCGGTTCTTGGCAGCTCACACTGGCTGCCAGCCGCTCACTGTAGCCTATGGCAGCCCACTGCAGCAGGGGTTGCAGCTATGCAGTCCCCGGGACTCACAGCAACCCAGTTCCAGGTGAAGCTGTTGTTCACCATCTTAGCTGTAGAGGGCAGTGTCACTGGCCCTCATATGTGGGATCCGAACCGGGGCCACTGGCGTCCCAGGCCAGCTCTTAACCAACGCGCCACTCAGCCGGCCCGCTAATGAATATTTTCATGTTGATGATATGTTAAAATGATATGGGGGCAGGTAGAAAAGGGTAAAGGGAGTCAAATATATAGTGATGGAAGGAGACTTGCCTTTGGGTGGTGAACACACTGCAATACACAGATGATGTATTATAGAATTATACACTTGAAACCTATTTAATTTTATAAACCAATGTTACCCCAATAAATTTAATAAAATTAAAAAATAAATAAAATATTTAAAATATATAAAGTATTTCAATATAATAATTATTACAAATAATTAAATAGGACACACTAATGAAATTAATTTCATCTATTTCTTTTTACTATTTTCTCATGACTACCAGAATATTTTAAATTACATATGGGGCTTGCATTATATTTCTACTAGACAGCGCTGGGCAAGGGTATTGGAGTAAAAATGTGGAAAAAGCACTAACTCTAAAGTCAAATACACCCAAATCCATACCCAACCTCCCACGCTTATGGTCTGTTGGTTGTAGCTAAGTTATGTAGTTCTCCAGGCCTCAGCATGTGTATGTGTTAAACTGAAATCCCCAAACCTGCTTTCATGCCTGGCATGTGGTATATGCTCACCATGATTCCTGAACATTCCAAGTGACAGAATGTCCACACTGCATGACAGAAAAAATCATCCCGAGCGCCCTGCTGAGAAAAAGGCATCCGTTACCTCTGGGCCGCTCACCTACCTGTTAATGACGGCTTGGTCCTCCGGGAGGCGGAATACTCTGGGTCTGGGGTTTCCCTCTTGAGGTTTGGGGGTAACACTGCCTATCTCAACAAAACCAAAGCCCATCTTGTAAAGTCCATCCACAGCCTCTCCATGCTTGTCAAATCCTGCAGCAATTCCTACTGGATTTCGGAACTTATGGCCCAGGACTCTCACTTCCTAGGAAGGGGGAGACAAAATCAGAGGTACACAAGACTATCCCAGTGTTTCTTAAGGTGTGGTTTCTGGCACATCTCCGTCAGAATTCCTTGGGGAGCTCGTTAACCATCCAATCCCAGGACCGATCTCTAGACTAAGGAATCAGAATTTGGGGGGGATGATGGGAGGAATGGAACTCTGAAGGAATTTATTTTAATGGCGCTCTGCAGGTGATTCTGATACCTGCTGGAGTTCAAGAACCGTCAAGCTTTGTCATCTACCACCAAGACTGAAGAACAAACCTGTTTCCACTGTGAGTTGAACAGGAGAAGGACACTTTTCCAGTTACGGTTAACATTCATCCCTTCTTATCCACTATCCTTGGTGGGAGAAAGTGGCCCATTGGTGTCAGCCTCTACCTAGTGCTATTCTGAAACAGAGTGTCAAGCAGCAAAATCCTTGAGGTAGTTTAGGAAGTCAGACCAGGCTGGGTCCCTCCTCAACCAGGCTGACCCAAAGCCCCAGTGATGTCCCCAAGACCCCTGTGGGGCACACGAGGGAGCAAAGTGCTCTGCTAGGCAAAAGGGATTGCTGGGCTTCAGAAGCAGGCTGTGGTTAGAGACAGGTTCTTACCTGTCGAACACTCTTATCCCACTCTTTACTCATTTCTGTTACACCAGGTTCCAGGATGCTCAAACTAGCAGTTTGGGATGGGGACAGCTTAAAGGAAAGAATGCTCTTTCTGATTCTACAGTGCCCTTCAGGGCTTACGTACGGTACATCAGGGAAAATGCCACATCTGCTCAAAATTGCAAGATGGGGAAGTGAAAGGAATTCTAAGACAGAGGAAATGCAGAGAAAGACCCCTCTGATTTATAATAGTGACCCTTCCCCAAAGAGGTCTGTGTGCTTCTTGTTTATTGTCCTCATGGTCACAGCAGTCTCATGTCCCCCATGTGATAAGAAGTCTCTCAGATGGAAACTGGCAGGGCTTACAGCAGGGAGGATGCAGATCCTCGGACACAGATTCTTCTGTTTTGTTTGCTGCCATAACCCTAGCACCCTGAATGGCAGCAGGCACTTGGTGGGGCCCATGTGTTAATGCAGGACTGAATGATGCTGAGACCGGTTTTTACATGCCTTCCTCAAAGGGCTTGGCTAGATATGCCCATGTCATATTAGATGTTTAATGACTCTGGCATGCTTCCACATTTTGCAGAGGTGAAGACTGAGTTACCTGAGACCTCAGCAAGGCAGCCAGTGGCTAAGGAGATGGTTGCCAAGTCAGACTCTATGGGTTTGAATCCTGGCTCAGCACTTCCTAGCTATGTGACTTTGGGTAAGTCACTTAACTACTCACTGCCTCAGTTTCCCGATCTGTAGATGGGGGTGACAGTTTTTTATCAGGTCTAACTTGGGACTCTGATTTTTCAAAAGGATCGGCCCCAGCTGTGTAAATTAGGGGACACTGACCTTCACTTTGTATGGCACAAAGTGTTCCAAGATCACCTACCAGCATGTCAGAGTCTTGAAACGTAGCACGAGGAATGAGCCCCAGGGAGGTGACACGAACAGCCAGCCTATGGGCTGACTCAGGGTCCAGCAGCCCCTGTAGAGTCGGCATCAAGTGTTCAGCATAGAAATGCTCATCCCCCATGGCTGTCAGGTAGGAGGCGAAGAGAAGTCCTCCACCCCCCAGGATGATCAGGGCATCCTGGGCCCGCTTCTGGAAAAAAAGAGCCCATTGACAACACTCAGGGCCTGGCTGCAACACCCTCTCTGAGCCCTTTACACCCACACATAGAGGACATGCTGATATGTCACAGGAAGTGATGTCCCTAGCTTTCTGCTAACACTGGTCTCCTTCATTTCTAGTCTTGCTCACACATAAGCCTCTATAACTAGAAGCTGTAACTACACTTCTGCTGACACACACTCATCTGGCCCTGAAGGACTCCAGGTGAGAGGTTTCAATATGGACAGTACTGGCCCCTAAGGGACATGTGGTGGGCATTTAGGGGGAATGTTAATAGATTTAGTGGGCAGGAATCAGCAAAGGCAGACATCCTGCATTGTTTTAGACTTTCTGGCAGATGAATTGTGTTGGTCCTGTTGACTGCTGAACAGCCTACTGACATTCAGTAGATAAAGAATATCTACTTGTATTATCTGAGCCTAGAACCAAACTATATTTCACCAATTACACACAAACTATCTCTTACACAGTTTTTATGTGCATTGACTTTTCCAGGAATACCATTACCTTGTAAATTGAGGGAAAACTGTACAGTTTTGCACAGAATGTTACCAAGAATTGTTCACTATTTCAGAAAATCCCATCAGGAGTGGTACAGGGCTTTAGCTGGGGAATTTGACAAACATAACTGTAGCACTAGAATTTCTTAGTAGAGGCTTAAACACTTGACTGTCTCATATTGAAATATATATTTTATTATAAATTACTTTAATTTCTCTTTATATTCTAGTTAGGGCTTTATGTTGACTTTTAAAAATTATACACAGAGAGATTACATTAGGCATAAATTCTATTTCAGGATAATAAAGGGGGTTGTAAAATATTTTGTTTTTAAGGAGCATCAGGTCTTACTGGGTCAAGAACCACTCTCCTAGCCCAAACGTGGTTCATACTTTTCTCTAATTTTCACTGCCAGATGCTGTCTCACTCATTCATTCATTAATTCAATCATTCATCAAGTAGTGACTAAGCATTGAGCTCAGTGCTCAATCACTCATCAAGTAGTGATTGAGCAGGTGGGCTAAACAGATCAAGTCCTGCCTTCATGGGGAGTACAATCTCATAAAGAGACGGAAATCAATGATCATGCAAATATGTAACTGTGACAACTGCTATGAAAAAAAAGTATAGGGTAATGGAAGAACCCAACCTTATAAAAGAGGTAGGTAAAGACTTCTTTGAGGAAGTGATGCTGATTTTCAGAGGGTAGGTAGGAGTTAATTAGGAGGCAGTGGGGGTAAGAAAAAGTCGAAGGGCTCTTTCTGTGCCAGAGGAGAATGCGATGCACCCAAGGAATGGGGGAAGAGGAAAGGTTTGTTTGGAACAGAGGAGTAAAAGTATGGCTTAATAAGAAGTTGGGGGGAAAAAAAAGAAGTTGGGGAAACAGGCAGAGGTCTTGGCTAGAATTAAGATCTTCCCTAAACAAGGAAATGACATGATCAGATTTGCCTTTAAGGATCACTCCTAGCTGTTGATGGATACAGATCAAGTATTCATTACTGTTTCACTTCTTGTTTCCAGCTTAAGGGAACGCCCCTTAATGTCAATCAACAAATATCTGAGCACTGTTAGTTTACATAGCGCCCCTGCTCTAAAATTTTATCTAGGATTGGGACGTATCTTCTTGTAATTTCATTCCACGTTGGATGCTGCACACAGTGCTAGGAGGTCATGTGTTCACTGAGCTCCTCTGTGCCAGGTTCTAAAAGCTTCCCACGTGCGCTGACACCGACCCAGACACGCACGTGCCGTTTACACACTGACCAAGCACACGTGAATAAATGCACACTCACGAGCCTTTGCAGACACACACAAAAGCGCCCACACTGTCGGGGCCGCCTCCCGTCCACACCTCGCCGGGGCTAGCCCTGCCTTCCCCACTAGCCCTGCTCTCAGTCGCACTCTCTCTCTCTCGCCACTGCCAGAGCCCCAGTTTCTAAACTCACTTTCAGCTGTCTCCACGCCATGCTCCTTCCGCCACTAGGCCTGCCTCTGTCTCATTCCCATTGGAGGAGATGGTGAGAAGACCTCTAGTCCCCGCCCCCGAGGCTGCCAACTCACCAATCGCCGGACAGGAGGGTGGGTTGGTCGCATCTGGGCGGAGAAGGCCCTGCTCCGCCCCGAGGACCTGGTTGGGCGCTGGTGCGCGCGCGCGCGCAATCACAACGGGCACGCCTCTTCCGCTCGCCAGCCCGGCTTCCGGCGTCCGCCATGGGTGTCCCTGAGGTGCCCCTGCGCTGAGGTGCCCTTGTGCTGAGGTGCCCTTGAGCTGAGGCGGAGGTGTTCGCAGAATGTGTCCGCGGCTTTGCAACCTCTTCAAAGTCAACGTATATACGTGGAGTCTTCATTTCTAAGCAATACTGCCACCAGCTTTTTTGAGCATTTAAGTTAAACATTTTATTGATATGCTTGTGCTCTAGATAAAGCATGTATTAAGAAAGTATAGAGCCGGCCGAGCGGCGCATTGGTTAAGAGCTGGTTTTGGGATGCCAGCGGCCCCGGTTCGGATCCCACATATGAGAACCAGTGACACTGCCCTCTACAGCTAACAACAGCTCCACCTGGAGTTGGGCTGGGCTGTCCAAGCCCTGGCTTCGATGTAGGCTGCAGCCCCTGCTGCAGTGGGTTGCCATAGGCTACACTGAGTGGCCGGCAGCCATCGTGAGCTGCCAATGGCCACAGTGAGCGACATCCAGAGGTGGGTGACCGATCTGCCTCATCCGGGAAGAGCGCAATGATGATACCAACATGGGCCAGTGAGGCAACAACCTCCGCAGTTAGACTGAAGAACAAAAAAACGGCAACTTGTCTGTTCCCCTTCCCTGATTCCCCAGCGCTGTTCCCCTGCTCCAATTCCCCAATTAAAAAAAAAAAAAATCTTAAAAAATAAAAAGAAAGTATAGAGGCTGGCCAAGTGGCTCAGTTGGTTAAGAGCTCGCTCAAGAGTGCGAGCTGAGCTCTAAGCAACAGCAGTTCAATGCCAGCCCGAGCTGAGCAGCCGTTGAGCTGCCAACAGGTGGCAGGATGGCTCGCTAAGAAAAAAAAAAAAAGTATATATCAGGCACTTGTTAAAAAAGGTTGAAATGAATTACAGCACGTGTAAAATATCTGCGTAGACTTTAAAGAAGATTCCATCAACATCAGGTTTCACTTTAAAATACTTAAAACGTATGTATGTTTCTATGTATGTACATATGTTTCTGACGATGTTAGAAAATTAAGACTAATTGAAGTTACCCTGCACCCACACCATTTCATTGCAGCACAGACTTGGACTCCTCTGCTAAGAAACCTTCCAAATAAATTGCAGTCTTTTCCCTAGCATTTGAAACATTTGGGTTTTATATTTGCAGTTCTCACTATTGTCCCCCAAGTATACCCTTACACACATGGACACACACACAACTATTTCTTTCTTTATAAATAACTTCCACTTTCTCACTGCTATGCATTTAACTCATATTGATTCCTCTAAGATGGCCATCCATCTGTCTAAATGTGGCCATCCTTACATGGTCAATTCAAGTGCTGGAAATAATTTCTTCCTCAGCTGAAACTTCATAACTTTAGACTGTACCTTTTTAGTAGCATTGTCTTTATTCTTTTGTGTGTGTGTGTGTGTGTGTGTGTGTGTGTGTGTGTGTGTGTGTGTTTTGAGGGCAGTGTCACTGGCCCTCATACGTGGGACCCGAACCGGGGCGCTGGCTTCCCCAGCCAGCGCTTAACCACTGCACCACTCAGCCGGCCCAGCATTGTCTTTATTAACTACACTTATGTCTTTTCTTCCCTAATTAGACTAAACTTTTTAAGGTAGGCACCATACTATATTAATCTTCCATTTGATCACTACCATGTTTTTTAAACTGAGGGATGTATTGGGGTCAACATTTCAGAAAATTTTTAATTTTGGTGTCCACGTCCATAATGATTTTAAACAGTAGTTGTAAGCGTCGTTTGGATAACCAGCTGAACTCTGAAACCTGCCAAGTGATTTCAGTGCCCACGTTTATTTGTATTTATGATCACATTTTGGCACCAAGAAACAGAACTGGCTAAAATACATAAATGATGAATGTGCTACGGGTAACCAAATGACACAGGTTTTTTTCAGCAAGTTAAACAAAATTGAGAGAATTGACTCTTCCCTACTGCATGACAAATTCAGAGTCCAGAGTGCTAACCATTACACAATGGAACCACTGCATGACAAATTCAAAACGATCTGTGCAGCTGTAGGCCAGAACTGTGTAGATCTGACAAGTGGTTATTTAGTTCAGCAAATTTGAATTTCTTTGGTTTTCAATTTTGTTTGTATTTAATTTGTATTAATTTTTTCATTAAATATTTATTCTTTGGCTTTTATGGTTATATAACATTTAGGATACAGTTATATAAGAGATTTAGGATAGAGTGAATGTATGTAAGAAACAATACAGTAATTTAAATCCGTGGTTTTCCTTTTTAAGAAAATACAATACAATACTCAATTTTCAGTAACACTGACTTAGATATTCATCATCCTGTACTTCCTTACAGCTTAGACTTAGCAAATAAGGATCTATTATAAAGCTGAAGGCATATTCAGTTGTGTAGACACAGATGGTGGCGCCCCAGCTATAAAGGTTCATTGCTTTATTGATCTTTGTTTTCAGCTTACAGGAACTCCACCTGGGTCCTTAAAACAAAACAAAAGCTTTTGTCTCCTTGACAAATTATTCCCAATTTTTAAACAAATAATACTAATACATAAGACAAACCCACAAAATATGTATTTAAAGGCCCAGGCAGCTGCTGAGCCTCCACACTTTTCGTGATCATGGTACACAGAGAAAAATGTTCTTCAAAAGAAGAACCTGGCTTTGGTTATACATCAGAATAAGTATCGTTCTAGGAACTGAGCTAAATAGCCCAGAGCAACATGATAAAAATAACTGTTTTCAGCTTAACAGGTTTCATTGCAGCTTTGAGAAAGCAGAAAATTACTGCCGTGCCCAGGGAGGACACCTTGCCTACACTTGGAACCAGGAGGAGGTTCAAGATCTCATCTGGGACTTTCTGGAAGAAGGGAAGAAGTGGTGGATTGGGCAAAATTTAATGCTGCCGGGAAAATATCAAGGGAAAAACAACCCAAGTAAGGCTCTGAGGTTTAGTGTTTATTTAGGAAATTTCCTTGCTTTTATTCTGGGACAGAAGAGAGAAAAAATTTAAATATTTCTGCCTTTGTATTCAAACAGATCAGTCACTGTACTTCATTACCATCATTCCTCTGAAATACTTCCACTTTTGTGCTACAGCCTTTGATTTATCTGTGTAGCAAAGATTATGAGGTTTTCTCAGAGTCTATCAAAAGTTAACTTACTTAGTATTTCACTGAAAGTATTGTGCAAAATTCTGAAGTGGGAAACCTTTTATTATCACTTTTTTCTCGGTAGCTCTCTTCATCATTCTTGGCTACAAGTCTCCTAATGCAGAAACTAGAAGAGAAATTATCTGTTGTCTTTCTTAGATAGATATTTTCAAAATTATGCACCATAATCGTGTGGTGTTAGAGAAAAACCCAAGGCATTTATATCAAAATCATCTTCATTGAAGTCTGGGTAAAGTAATACTAAGCCTTGTTATAAAAAACACATAATATGAAAAAATAAACACTCTATAATATGTGAAGGGAAATCCTAAATTTTCATGATTGAAAACTATCAAATTTGGTCTCATTTTTTTTTTTAATGTTTGACTTTTGAGTATGAGACTCATCTGGGTCTGGTCTCTCTTCCACAGATGTCACAGCCCACTGGGCCACAAAGCCCACCAGCTGCACTTACATGTCCAGAAAGTCCAATCGAATCTCCTCAAAAGTAGACTTGTGCTCACTGGGGCATTATTTCATTTGCCAGGCTGGTAAGTGATGAAGCTACGATCTGCCAAAAACCTAACTTTAGAAACCGATTCTAAATAAGGAGATTATTTGAGAGCATGTTAGTAAATCCATGAGTGATAGACCATAGGACGGATACAAAGATCTTGATTTTCATGATAATGATTAGAGACTGTACATTTGGAGTGGCTTCCTTATGCACCCCACTCTGGTAGTTGGAAAGAGCTGTGCCTTGATGTTTCCTTCATTGCTTGACGTGGGCAGAATGTGGGAAAAAGTGCATTATTGGTAAGCCCCATATGCATAGTTGGGTGTTTTTTGTTTTTTGGGTTTTTTTAATTAAGCAATGTTTTTCATGGTGGTGGTTACATAAAAGCATTTCTTAGCTTATGAATTCTTGGAGAGCTTATGATGTCTAAGATTATCTAGGTAAAAATTCTGTTCCACTTTTTTAAAAATCACCAATACATTCTTACTAAAGTAAGCATCTATGGGTACTTTATAAAACAGAATACATTGCAATATTTCTCTATCACAAAAAATATTTCTATATTACTGTGTATTGAAAGGACTCGGTAATTTCAATGTAATGAATTTCTAGATTCAAATCTCTCATTCTTACCCTTTCAAGCTCTGACCTATTTTGCCATTATAGCATACTGCTGTTAAAGAGGCCAAGATTGTGAGCCGGATCTCTGCACCAGTCCAAGGTCATGTGTTTCATTCTCACAAACTACATCCCTAAAACTGGCCAGCCATCTTACAATTGTGAACTATTTTTTGTCATCTTCAGAATTGGAAAAGCAACTCCTAAATAGCTTAAATGATGAGAATTATCCATCCCTCTTTCACTCTCCAAGAGTTGAGTTTTTAGACATTCTCAACCATTCTTGGTTTTGGAGTAAAAATGTATTTTCTGATATCAGTCATGTACTTGCAAGAGATTATGGCTATGGAATATAGACTGTGAGAAAGATAATCTTGGACAAAAGAGTTCTATTCACATAATCTAAACCAGTTCTGAAAATTCTGAGGTTATATTCCCATAGTGAGAGGAAGAATGTTACTACGGCTAAGAGCTCAGGCTCTAGAGTCATGAGTTCATGAGTCACAGTGCTGAGTTCACATGTTTCTATGACTTTTCAACTGTGACACCCTGTGCAAGCAGCTTAATCTCTGTGCGGTCCAGTTTCCTTCAAAGGATTAAGAATTAAGATAGAATTAAGATAATGTAAGTGAAGTGTTAGAACAATGCCTGGCATAATATTGTAATTATTACTGTTAATATTATATTATTGTGCAATTGCTATTTTTTGTTCAAAATTTATTTTCTGCTTCTAGATAGTTTCACATTCCTGTCAAAGGTGAAAACACTTGGAGATCCAGTATTGCTAGTTAATCTCTAAAACCAAAGTATTTGCACACTGTAATTGCTTAGAAGTATTCAGATATAGCTATTATTGTCATAGGGTTTACACATTTTATTATGAACTTAAGAAATACCTCTTCCAGAATAACGTTGATGGGAGAAGTATTTGTAAATTTGTTCCTTAACATTCAAAATATAAGTCTAATGCTTTGTGTTATCATACAGTATTACTGAGGTTACAGATTGACTTTCTCACACTGGAATAGTTGAACTCATGATTTTTCATTTACTAAAAAAAAAGCACTTAAAGATTAAGCTTACATAGAAAAGTGTTCCTTTCTAAGAGATTTTTATTTACAGAGTGTCTGAATAAGAAGTAAGTTTGGGGCCGGCCGAGTGGCGCGGTGGTTAAGCGCTGGCTTGGGAAGGCAGCGGCCCTGGTTTGGGTACCACATATGAGGGCCAGTGACACTGCCCTCAAAAAAAAAAAAGATGTAAGTTTGTTTTCAAAGTGGTATTCTAATTGGGTTGATATTCAGCTTGTATGTACCAAGACAGACATACTGGTTGTGAAAACTTTGAAATACTTCTATGCCCTTGGTAAAGTAAAATAATATAAACTCATTACTTCAAACTAATTATCATAGTAGGAAAAGAACTACTTCAGAATTCCTACATTATTGTTCTTTAAAAAAAACAACTGGATAATAATATTTAATTTGTTTTCTTGATTATCATGTATGTGCTTGTAATGCTTATTTTATAGATGTACAGTTAGAGCTGTATCCTAGAAATTAACTTTTGTATTAACCTCCAAATAGATGCCTTTTCAGACCAAGATGCCAGTTATGAAAGAAATGCAAATAATTCTCATTTACATTGGACGTCCAAGAAGACAAAAAGAGAAGTCGCAATACCGAGAAACAAAATGACCTCAGGTAATGTGTAATGAAGTTAATTTCTTGCCCTAAAGGATGCACAAGACTGAATTAATGCTGAGATGTGTCATCATAATAGATACCCAATAAATATTCATGACACTCTATTTTGTCTGATCTTAATATTGCAGTCTTTGCTTTTACTTTATAAATACTTATTTTCTTGATAGTCCTTTGGCCAACTTCTTTTCACATATGTCCAAATAAAGGACAAAGTTTTTTCCCACAAAATGTTCCACGAAAAAAGAGAGGCTTCTTAAAGTCCTTGAAAAGTCTTTCAAATTGTGGTGTTCTCTCTCATTTGGATTTTTAAATTTTGAAAAGCAAATGCCATTTGGGGAAGATGCATTAGCCTGAAATGACCTCAATCAATATCAGTGTTGGATGCTTATAGCAATTACCTGATAGAATGGGTGAAAAAAGAGACAAATTTAAAGTGGATCTAGTGATTTATTCTTAGGGTAGGACCTCACAACAACTTCAAGTATTAGAGGCCCTTATACACAGGCCCTTTATCCCTTAAAAGAGCAGGACAAGGTGAAAGATGTTTATAAACCAAAGTGAGCAGGGTTACTTTTATCATATGGAGCAGGGTTATGGAACTTGTACTGGGCAGGCAAGTGCTGATTGGTTGACCCAGGCCTGCCTTTTCTGGGAGAGCCCAGCATAGAAACTTTCTTAAGTTTTGGTTTGCTGAAGTGGGGCTTAGCATGAGAGACTCCATCTTGGACCTAATCTGGTCATTTTAACACCAATAAGCCATATTTTAGCAAATTAAAACATAGGATCAATTGCTATATATCCTCTGTATCTTTCCTGTGATTATTTTAAGTGAAAAGAATTGGTTTCTCATTTATCACTCTTTCTGTTGCATTCTGAGAGAATGCCTGATATTTATCCTCCACATCAGTTCTGTCCTGTATAACCTCCACTGTGGATTTTAATTTTCTGCATCATTTTTAGTTTTCTTGAAATCCTCTAATACCATTTATTTCTCTTTTATTCTGTCTCATTCTTATACATCTTTAGCTTCAGTTGATTTATCTTTGAGACTTTCTGTTTCTATTGAGGATGTTAAATAGCTTTCTCAAATTTTTTTTTTTTCTGTTGATAATTTTCAGAGATGTAATTTCCTCTGAGTCCTCTGGATTCAATTCCCAGGTTCTATGATGATATCCATGGGCTCTCTTTTGGTTTTTGGGGGTTTTTTTCCTTATCTTTTAAGGCAAGATCTGTTCCAGCCCAATGTTTGTCTGGAGACTGAGAAAGTGGGTCCCTCTTAGTTCAGCAGCCTGTGGCTTATGTAGTGATCACAACCCCGCCCAGATATGCGATTAAAGTGCAGGGCCAGTTCCCTGTTCCCAGCAAGCTATTGACCCAATAACCCTAATCTGAGGTGACATTTTCCTCAACTCTACATACATTGCTTTAATTTTCACATTGTTAAATATTATTACACCCATTCTCCAGTTGAGAAAATCATGGATTCATAGTTATAGTAAAAGGCAAACCAGCTCTGGACCCCAGGTCTTTTGACTCAGCATCCAGTTTCTTCTACCCTCCATCCTGTTTGCCTTGCTAGAAACACATGGTAATGATCAGAAGATCGTCTCAGAACTCTGTCCTCCCCCAGCAGTAGTAGCTGCAGTGATTCTGCTGCTAAATACACATGTCAGTGCTGTGAACAACGGAGAGTGTTACAAGAAAAGATAGAGCGGACGAAGGAGGCTTGCTGTAGTCAGATACTTTTCAGTGGGCTCGACACTCATATAGCAACCAGGCATGTTAACACACTGATATTGCCTTCAGAGCAGGGTTTTCTTACTGGAAAATGTGAAAGGAGAATGAAAGCAGTATGGTGACCTGGCAAAATGTTGTAAACGATCATTTTGTAAAAGCCTATCGGAAGTATGCTCTGATTTGTTAATAATGAGCTCCTCCTTTTGGTAAAATTATGACACAGGTATTTCTGCAGTCATGTTTATATACTGGCAACTTTATGATTGATTTGATTTAATATTTATTTTTTATATCAAGGGTCGTTGAAGAGTAAGCAAAGGGATAACATGTTAGTGATTTGTAATGCTTTAGCTTCAGAATTCTAATTTGTCTACAGATTTATCAACAGGGGGAAGTGGTCACTTTGATTTCCTACATAAAACAATCTGCATTTTTAGCCAAGAATAAGACATTCACAAATCAAATAGGAAGAAATGTTTCTATCCTAGGCTTTTATTTGAACTTAATCTACTTTTCTTTTTTCTACAGAAGCCACTCATCTTTCAACCACATGTCACCAACCTGCTTATGCTAACCATGTAAGTACTTACCTTCTCAGTACACATCTTGGAATATTATTCTCCTTGTCATCCTTTGTGGGTCCTGCCAGAACTCTACTCTGTCTTGTAGCATGCTCTGAATAATAGTTTTCTAATAAAGAAAGGAAAGTACTTTAGTGCAGGAAAGAATCAGGTTTAATGAATGCATTATTAAAGCCTATCTTTGGCTTTCTTTTTTGTATAATTCATTTGTTGTTTCTTTGTTTGTTTGTTTATTCCCTGCTTTATTCCAAAAAGGACTTATGGCATCTTACAAAAATAAATACAATACAATAAAATTTTGCAACTTTTTTATAAAAGGAAAAAGAAAGAAATCTGAGTGAAAGGAAAATAAAGATAGAAATTCTGCATAACATATAAAATTTCACCTTCAAGAAATTTCTCAGTCTGTTTACCTTTGTGTCCTACATAGAAATGTTTTAGTGTGGTCTAAATATAGATTTATAACTATTTGATCCTACAAAAAATAAGTGTTTTATCAGTATAAAAAAGAAAAGGGATGAAATAAAAATCCCTAAGTCAGCATTTCTCAAGCAATGTTCTGCAGAATAACAACCAACATTGCTGAAAGTGTTATTAGAAGGAAAGGAAACACACTTTTTTGAGTGTAGGACTCCTCAGAACTTTTAAATGCCCAAAACCTAACTTCTCACATCTTTACCACTATGACCCCAGTCCAAGCCACCATCATCTCCCATCTGAACTTTGCATCTATCTCCTACTAATCTCCCTGCTTCAGGCCATGGCCCCTTTCTATCAGTTCTCAACACAGCAGTCAAAGGAGCTTTCACAACAGAAGTCAGATCATGCTACTGTTCCTCAAAGCCCCCCATATCTTCCCATCTCATTCAAAGTGAAATCACATTCTTCTTAATTGCCTGACATATGACATGCTCTCACACCCCCATCCCTCATTCCCACCCTACCCCCAGGATCTTTTTTATCTCCCCTCCTACCACTTTTGCTCATCTAGCCTTCTTGTTCTCCTTCAAACAAAACCAGCTGTGGCCTCCAGGCCTTTGTACTTTTCAAATGTCCTTCACCAACATAATGACAGAGCTTTCTCTCTCCCTTATTCAATTCTCAGCAAAAATGCCCTTTCCTGACATCTGAGCACCCTCTCTGAAGTACACAGTTTCTCTGCTTACCCTTATTTTTTCTTCTTTATGTCATTTTTTGAATACATGATATAATTTGTCTGTCTCCACCACTAAAATGGACACTCCATGAGAGCAAGAACTTGGCTCGTGTTGTTCATTGTTGTATTCCCAGTTCCTCAGAACACTGCTTAGCACATGGTAGATGTTTAGTTATAATTTATTGAATGGTTGACAATAAATACACTAAGGTAAATTGTGAATCTTAAAGAGGATAATATAGTATGCTGCTTTCTCAAAACTGTTTGAGCACAGAACCTGTTTGAGAAAAATGCCTGTTAATATTTCATGGGACGTGGGGACTCCAGAGCAATTTTGGAAACACTGCTCAGATTTTCATTATTTAGTAAAATCAGATATAGCCTTTTCCTTTCTATATTTTTATCTTTTAGTCCAAGACCCTGTGCCGTTCTGTCAGACCATTTCCTTCGGCACTACCCGAAGTCATGCAGCAGGGCGTATCAGTCACATCGGTACCTACCAGCACGCCTCTCCCTGTGATAGCAGAGCTCACCAGGCCTGCATCTGTTACACATGCTGAAAAAGCTCTCATGCAAATAACTTCAAGCCCCACAGCTGACTCACATTCAGATGCCTTCACCACTCATCTACAAGCATCGTTTCAGAATGCATCTGCTCAGGTAAATACAGAACTGGGTATCTTTGTGACACTGAAAAGCATTTTATTCTTTTTTTCTCTTTAGTTGACATGAATAGTGATGCTAGAAGGAGCCTAGTTCACCCTTTATCTCCAAGCAGAACTATTCCTGAGAATGCCTGATGGACGAGCATATATCCCAGTTAAAAGCAAAACCAAAACAAGTCCATGAAAATATTTCACAGTGGGTTTTATACCCATTTCAGTGTTGAATGTCTTATTATTATTTAATGCTATTATATTTAGTGCTTCAAATGAGGAGGAACCTTTGTTCACTGGCCCCACTTTTTCAGCAACAGCAAACCCCCTGACCACTCCTCCTACTCACCATCTCAACTCCCTTTCACCTTTGTTCCCTTTTTCCCACAAACTGAAGAAAAAGGCAACAGCCACAGTGTTGACTGAAGAAAATCATCCTGGTCTCCCCATCTGTTTTGTTTTAAATGCAAGCCCTTCTATGCAGTCTAACATTTCCCTGCTAGAAAAGAATCCTGTTTACCCTGGATCTGCCTTCACTGATAATGGAAACTAGATGTTCACCATTGTCTCAGCTAGCATTGTGCTCTATTTGGGGGGAAACCGACCTACAGTGGCTTAAACAGAGTGTGCTGGTTTGCCTTAAATAGAGAGAAATCTGAAGTGTAGAATATCCAAAAGAGTCTACAGATAAATTACTAGAAATATTAAGAGAATTTAGCAGTGGTGCTGAATATCAAATCAGTATACTAAGATTAATTGTATTATTACGTATCAGCAACAATCAAAAGTAGATTTTAAAAAAAAGATATAATAGCAAGTACCTAGGAGTAAATCTAACCAAAGATATGTAAAACTTCTGTGGAGACAACTATAAGGCTTGTTTAAGAGACATTAAAGAAAGGCTAAGTGAATGGTGAGACTTACTATGATTCAGCCCGTGTTACATATTTTGCTCTAAAATATAAATAAGGCGTCCTCAGTGACCTGCCTGGCTGTAGCTAGAATGGCATTGACCTCTACTGGCAAACATACAGTGTCTCATATCTTCATTCCTTCTTAGTACATCTGAGTCCCAAAGTATAAAACCAAAATTGGGCAGTCCTCAATTCTAAGATCTCCCTATAGCTGATCCAACCTCCTACACACCCTGTGAATCAGAAATAACCCTATTCAGTTGGATGGTCCACGAGGGAGAGATCATAACTGACTTTAACTGTTCCAATTTTTGAGCCTAGCAGTATACAGTAGGCATTTAATAAGGACTTACTGAATACATGATTGAATTAAGCTGTAAGTGGGCTGTTCTCTAGAAATCAGACCAAGAAACTGGCGTAAACAGATTTATCTCAGGGTTGGACTTCCAGTTCCAAAAAAGTAGCCCCTTAAGCTTTGGGACCCTGTCCAGCATTCTATCAATAGGTTGATTTTCTCAGAGGTTTTCTGCCTCCCACCTCCTGCCATGTGGTATTTCAAGTACTTCCCTCTTGAACATGAACTCTTGAATTGAGGAAGAGAAACAGTGGGAAACCCAGGGGGATAAACATACGTACTTCTGAATAGAAAAGTTTGTTTTTGTTGTTTTGATTCCCAGGTTTCCCTCACTTTTGATCATGGCCATAGAATTAAACTTACTCTTATAAATCTTATTTCCAGATTCATTTGTCCTTGGATCAATCATTATATAACCTTGTTATTCATTTTCTCTATAGTACAGTAGAGGTGAAAATAAAGTCTTATCTATTTGCAGAAAAGCTTCTGAAAGTACTAACTTAGGGAGAGCCTGTGATTCATAGAGCTTGTAATGTCATCAAAGGTCAGCTCTCATTAAAACAATGTCTCGGGCCGGCCGAGTGGCGCGGTGGTTAAGCGCTGGCTTGGGAAGCCAGCAGCCCCGGTTTGGTCTCACATATGAGGGCCAGTGACACTGCCCTAAAAAAAAACAACCAACAACAATATCTCAAACTACTAAAGTGCAATGATTGTATATAAATAATTTTGACAAAATTCTTTGTTCCCAATAGGTCATAGACAAGACAGCAGGGAACTTTAGCAAAGCAGTTCATGGTTCACAAGCTCACAACAAACTGCAGAAAGCTTGTGAGATACTCCAAAGGCTGCCAGCCTTTATTCCAGGATTTTCTGAGTCAGTTCAGGTAAGCAGAGGATGATTGGGAGGGAACAAGGCATGAGAAAGGGGAAAGTGAAATTAAAAAGTATAATAAAATAGAAAATATATATATGATCTGGAGATTACTCTGTGCAGAATTTAGTCATTATAAATAACTATTTCGTGGAGACTCAATTTAAATATTAGCAAGTATTTTATACTTTTAAAACTGAAGATTGTGAAAAAAATTGACCAGTGGTGACATTCTCAGACATGCTGTGTTTATTTTCTTTTGTTCAGTTATTATGTTACTGCCTTTCTGATGTCTGTTAGGAGCAATCATGGGAGAGGAAAGTAGATCCACACCTTGCCATTGAGTGGTGCAGCCTTGAAACAGGCATCAAAAATCAGTACCCCCGTGATATTTGCAGTTGTTGGAACCACGTTTGCCAGTGTTATTTCCCCATAATTATTCATGCCTCTTTCTACTTCCTACACATGAGTAAATTAAGATAGTAGGATTAGTGAGAACTTTAATTTTCTTTTTTCCATGTCCTATATTTTCAAATGTTCTGCAGTAAGTATATAAATGCAATCTGTATTGGTTTATTTGGAATTTTTATAGAGAGCTTGTTATTTAAAAAATCAGAACAAAAGCCTAAAAAATAAAAAGCAAAGCCCTCGCCATCTTTGTCTTTCTGCCAATCTCACTCTCTAGATGTAACCAGTTATTAGTTTAGTTTTAATTTGCTGCACATAACCTTACAAACTTTTTTTTATGCATACACAGATTTCTTGTTTTTTTGTGTTTTTTTAATTTGTTATTTTTTATTAGTTTCAGGTGTACAAAACACTGCAATAGTTATACTTTTTACCCCTCAAAAAGTGACAACCCCCTCCCCCAATCCACTGCCCCACTCCCCGCACCAATCCCGGTTTGTTTTGTTTTAACAAAAATGGGGTTAAAATATGCAGATTTTTCTGACCCTTGATTTTTTTACTTAATAAAAAATATCGTGGTTACCTTTTCATGTCAGTACACATAAATGATCTCTTGATTCTTAATGTTCATTTAGATATTTTTCATTTGTTTACCCTTGCAAATAGCATATCCATGGACATCCTTGTACTTACATCTTTGAGCATTTATGCAAATATTTCTGTGGGTTAGAGTGCTAGAAATTGAATTGATAGGTTTTTTTTCCATTTTTTTTTTTTTTTTTCCTTTTTAGCTGAGCCATCCTGCCGGCTGTAGGCAGCTCAGTGGCAGCTCAGCTCAGGCTGGGCATAGAACTGCTGTTGCTCAGAGCTCAGCTCGCACTCTTGAGCGAGCTCTTAACCAACTGAGCCACTTGAATTGATAGGCTTTTAAATTTTCAATGGATGACAAAATTACCCTCCCTTCCTAAAAAGAACTGTTTTTGATTCCCACCAAGCTTTTCCCCACACTTTCATTTTTCCCAGTTTTAAAATCAAGAAAAGAAAGAAAAGCATTTTATTGATTATTAAGGAGGTTGAACATCATTTTATATTTGTATATTTATTATCCATTTTTATTTCTCCTCTGAAATGCTTCTTCATATCATTCATCCATTTTGCCTCCATTGGATGGCTCGTCTCTTTATTTGTTTGTAAGAGAGCTTTATTTATTATTGATGTTAACCTTTTGTTACAAATGTTGCAAATATTTTGTGCCCACGTCTTATTTTTAACTTTGTTTATTTTTTATTTTTATATTTACTTTTATATTTTATTTTTCATACCTTCTAGTTTGCAGACGTTTTTAATTTCAAAACAAAAATACATACATGTAGTAGTACCTAGTGAATATTCAGTAAATATCTGTCAATTGGTTTATTTGACTCATTTTACATGAGAACAACCTACAGAAAGTAGACTTAGTGTTTTGTTTCATTTAAAACTTCTCTTTGATCTCTACTTTAAGACTGTCTTGAATGCTTTTGAGGTCCTAGATATTAATACAAAGGGATAGTCTACTGAGTTATTTCAGTCATCACTGTTTTTCTCTTTGGTGTTCTTTTGTAAGCTTAGTTTTGTTAATTTGACATTTGATCTACTTACCACTCAAAAAGGGTTATGTCAGTTCCTTAGAATAACCTGAATTACAAATCTTCCCCGTAGGCAATATGTAATAATATATTCTCCTTCCCTGCCAAGTTGTAATATTGCTTCTTATAAAAATATATTTGAAATGTGTGAAGAACATTGAACTCCTGATAAAAACAACACAAATAAAATAAAACAATCATGAACAGTTCAGGGATGTGTATTTGCTTTTTATTAATAAAATTCCCAGGTCGATGTCAACTCTCTTATTTACCTGAATGAGCGGTTACTGAAGAGCCCATTTCAGAACAACATTCTGGGCTTTAAAATTCCTGTGGCTGTCTGCCTCTTTTACTCCAACAATGTTGTGAAAGCTGGTGAAGCAAGTCAGCCCAGATCCAAGCATGACATTGAGCAGGTAGGTGCAGTATATGCCGCTGGCAAATTCTCTATAGAAACTTTAACCTTGACAGATCCAGGTGTCACACAGCCTCTCCCTAGACTCTCTAGAGAATCCAGCTAAGTTTGCACCCCTGAAGAGGCTGCTGTCAAGCCTGGTGGGGCCTCCACTCTACCTCACCAGTGAGCCACGACTACCTAGTGCTGTAATCCAGGGAAAGAACTTAGTAAAGTGCCTAGCACATAGTATACACTCAGTAAATTATATGTGCTGTTAGGGAAATACAAATCAAACCACAGTGAGATACCATTTCACATCCAAAGAGACAGACAATAGCAAGTGGTGGCAAGGAGGCAGAGAAATTGGAACCCTCTTACATCATGTATTGTAACATGATACAACCACTTTGCAAAGCGGTTTGACGGTTCCTCAAAATGTTAAAAATAGAATTACTATGTGACCTAGCAATTCCACTCCTTGGAATATACCCACATATGTTCACACTAAACCTTGTACATGTCTGTTCATAACAACATATTCAAATAGCCAAAAAGTGGAAACAACCCAATGTCCATAATCTGATGAATTATGTCCATCTGATGGAATATTATTTGACAACAAAAAAGAATGAAATACTGATAGATGTTACAAGATAGATGAATCTTAAAAATATTATGCTAAGTGAAAGAAACCAGTCACAAAAGACTGTATGATTCCATTTATATGAAATGTTCAGGAGAGGCAAATCTATAGACATAGAACATACATTAATGGTTTCCTAGGGCCAGGGAAGATGGGGACAGGAGAATGAACAGTGACTGCTACTGGGATCATTTCAGTGGAGATGAAAATATTCTAAAATAAGATAATGATGATGGTTGCACAATCCTATGAATATACTAAAAAACACTGAACTGTATGCTTTAGGTGAATTGTATGTGTAAATTTCATTGCAATAAAGCTTTTTTAATAAGCAGATCTAGGGCACCTTATATCATGGGGCAAAGAAATATGTATTTCCTTGGGTGGCCCTCTTAGTTGATAGAAAGGATGATGAGTTTTTATCCAGACTGCGAGTACTTTCTATGGGTTCTCTCCAATTAAGATCCTTTTTCTCCTTCTAAGCCCCTCCAAATCATTATTTTTTATTTTTATTTTTTTAGCTGAGCCATCCTGCCACCTGTTGGCAGCTCAGAGGCTGCTCAGCTTGGGTTGGGAACACAACTAGCAACCCTGTTGCTCAGAGCTTGCACTCCTTTTTTTTTTTTTTTTTTTTTTTTGAGGGCAGTGTAACGTGCTAATATGTGGGACCCGAACATGGGCCGCTGGCTTCCCAAGCTAGCGCTTAACCACCGCGCCACTGGGCCGGCCCTAAGAGCTTGCACACTTGAGCGAGCTCTTAACCAACTGAGCTACTTGGCCAGCCCTTCCAAATTATTATTTTACTAACACAATCCACTGAGGTCACACAAGTCACATGTTATTTCCCTCTAAATGTAGGTAGAAAATATGCTGAAAATGTCCTTTCTGGCCCTTGGAGAGAGCCAGGAAGCACTTCTACAGCAGAATCAATTTTCTGAGTCTTCAGTGACTTTGACCTCTTCCGTTGTTACCCTGATGCTGAGCAGGTAACAGAGGAGAAAGGAGGGAGGAAAGGTTCATTTTAGTTTTTTGACCTTTAGAGAACATACAGAAATTGATTTTCATTTAACTTCTTTTTCAGTAGCCAAAACATATCAACTTTGCCTCTGAGCTCGTACACTCTCGGTTATCCAGCACCTGTGAGGTTAGGCTTCCCATCAGCTTTGGCTTTGGAGGAGCTCTTGAATAAACACCCAGGAGTTAATGTTCAAGTAAGTGTGAAATTGATTCTGATCAGAATGAAAATGGGACTTGATGGCTGTAGACATTTGGGTGAAAAGAATGCACCATGAAACGTAAGCTGATCAGACCCAATGAGAGAAAGTTGTGTGTCATTAATTCTTATTTTACATTGGCATGAATGAAGCCCCCTTAAAAATGATCCAGTATGGAAGTTGGAAGCATTAAACAGATTTCTGGATTTAACTAAATTACTGTGTTATGACTTGAATTGATCTCAACTCTTCACTATTTCTACAAAGCTGGGAATCTCTGAATAATTATTGACTCAATATACCACCCTAGTGTTATTAATATCAGTATATTGTATTTCTTTCACCAATTACCTAACAAATGGAAGTAAGATTATTGCCTTATCCTGGAGAGCAAAATACTAACTTCCTAGTAAAATGAATCCTCCAGATATAAAAATGTAAAAAATAGGGCTGTCCAAGTGGCGTGGTAGTTGAGAGCTGGCTTGGAAAACCAGCGCCCCGGGTTCGGATCCCACATATGAGGGCCAGTGACACTGCCCTCTAAAAAAACAAAAGTAGTAATAATTCTGAGGTCACAAGTAAATGACTCATCTTTAATTAATTCTTTCTCATGTGATATTATAATGAGAAATATTTCATTTGCGATATTAGCAAGAGGATAATACTAACATTTACTTTAACTTATGCTATCTGATACTTATTACCTATCAGGGTATTATTTCTAACTATTTCAGTAAATGATGAAACTGGAGTTTTCTTGTCTCTAGGTAACAGGACTAGCTTTTAATCCCTTCAAGGATTTTGATGACACGAACATTGTCGGAAGCATCGGAAGAGTATTACTAAGCTCTAATCACAAATTGCTCCCAGTCCATAATTTAATGGAAGAGATTGAGGTATGACTTGATTACTAGGGAATAAAATAGAAAGGAATTGGAATTTCTGGATAATAGAATAGAAAGATGCAATACCCTGAAGGAAATCATTTTAGATGTATGACAGTGTCATGGTTTTGTTATTAACATTTTTACTTAGGAACTTCTACAAAGAGACCTACCTTACCATTAGGAGAGAGTGTTGTAGGTCTTAGACTATACACTCTTCCTTAACTCCTGGGACCATGTTATCTAATAACATTCAAAGAGGATGACTTGGGAAGTTTCATTCCATTATCACCATAAAGGAGACCAAAAGACACCAATGGATGGGCCATCTTAAACTTAAAGAGTGATTAACTTCTCTTATTCTAGATCATGCTCTGGAGAAACGCTAGCATGGAAACCCATCCCACCAGCCTCAACTTGAGCACAGACCATTTTACTGTCACAGTGAACATCATCTCCCCGGAGAAATCCCTGATAGTGTGCATAGAGCCTGAAAGCCCCCTTTCAATGACACTCTACCTGGGCTTCCAGCATCAGCCGAACCATACTTCCTTCCACCTGAACACCACTCTTCCAAAAGATCAGGTCTGGCAGAAAGGTAAGACCCATGCAGATGGTAGCAGTTTACTTTATAGTGCATTTTTTTCTTTGTTCTTAATTCACTTTTTATTTTGAGATAATTGTAGATTCACATGCAATTGTAAGAAATAAAACAGAGAGAACTCATACAACTTTCACCCAGTTTCCCCTAATAACAAAATCTTGTATAACTATAGTGCAGTGTCACAACTGGGAAATGACATTGATAGAATGCATTGACTTTCACCAGTTTTACAAGCACTGTGTGTGTCTGTGTGTGTGTGTGTGTTTAGTTCTATGTAATTTTATCACATGTGTAGCTATATGTGACCATTTTTTAAAAAGATGGATTGTGTGGGGTGACCTGTTAGCTCAGTTGGTTAGAGCATGGTGCTGATAACACCAAAGCTGCCAGTTTGATCCCCGCATGGGCTACTGTGAGCTGCACCCTCCCTAAAAGAGTCAACTATGCCACTGTAGCATGAAAGCAATGCATAACCAATGACTATGGCTGTTCCCCAGTAAAATTAAAAAAAAAAAAAAGATGGATTGTGAAAGATTTTTTTTTTAAAAAATGGACTGTGGGATGGATAGAAGTATACACAGAGAGTGCCAAAAAAAAAATGTATACACATTTTAAGAAAAGAAAACTGAATTAAAATTGTAATACTCAATATATACTGATAACAAAAGATGAATGCAAGTCACATTTGACCTCTGTAATTACAAGAGGTGCTCAGAGTGGTTACTTACCATCAGCGTCGAGACACTTCTGATTATGGCTAATTACTGTGCAATGCTGACCAAAGTGTTCACTTGTATACATTTTTTTTTTGCATCCCTGGTGTATGCAATAAAGCAAATTTAGTAAAATGTTAATTGTGGAATCTAGTTAGTGACTATATGGGTGTTCACTGTAAAATTCTCTCAACTTTCTATATGAGTGAAAACGTTCATAATAAAATGTTGAGACTCCTGCAGAAGTAAAGCTCCAACACAACAGGTCATATATATTTCAGACTTTATGTATCATAGATGAATATATATATATATATATATATATATATATATATATATATGATTTATATTTCAACTTTATTTCTAATCCTAAATTTGGTTAAGGCTCAGAGATAGCTCAGTAAGTCTTGGTATAAGATCAGAATGACTACACTGTAGTCTAGAAAAGTTAAGAATTTCTGAAACAGATAATAAATAGTTAAGAATTTATAAGATACTTAAATAGTGCCCAGAATATACTTGACCAAAAAACATACTTTCTGGATATAAACTTTAAATGTAACTGAAAAGTCTTAATAAAGAGCTACCCTTGTGCATTTAAAAAATGTTGGAAAAAATAATCAGAATAAATAAAGCATGTTACAGTCTTCCTTCACATTATATTCAACGAGCTTTTTCTGGCTCTTGTCCAAGTCAGAATATGCGCTCTGTTCTTCTTGCTGATCTTGGCAATAAAATCATGTCTTTTGGGGCTGGAAGAAATCTTAGAGATCCTTTAGTATAGACTCCTTGTTTTAAAGATGAAACTAGAGAGATTGGGTGACTTGCCCTGAGCAGCCAGCCACCTGGTGACAGAGCCAGGCCTGAAATGTGGCCCCTGGCCTGCCGTCCGGGGCTCGTTCCCTGGAACCACTCAGTTTCTATCCTTGCTTCGTCCTTGGGTTCCTTTTATTACCTAGGTTTTCTAGCTACTGACTTTTGTGTGTGGTTTAATATTTCTAAAACTCTAATACATTCTAAATTCATCAGATCTAGATTTTCATTTATCAAAAGAATATGATTTTTTACTGGAACAGGAGTAATCCAGGGCCTTGGATTGTATCACTGGTCATTTAAAAAAAAATGATTTGTGACTCTAGGCTTATTACTTTGTTTGTGATATAAAATAATAATAGACCCTTCAAAAGAAAGGTTCTAATGGTATTTTTCTCCCATGCACATTGCAACTAAGCACTCTGCTTTGTTCTCAGATGAGGAATACACATGGGTGCTGACTCCAGAGGGTCTGCGGTATGGAATTGGCACCTACTACATAACAGCTGTGCTGAATAAAAGCAAGGAGAGTGCTCAGCAGGCGGCCACCCTGTTCTCCATCACAACTGCCATCACTCAGTGCTATTTCTGGGACAGCCACAATTGCACATGGAGTAGCAGCGGGTGTCAGGTAAGAAGTTGTGTCACTTCTGTGCCTCTCTTCTGCCTTAGCTGGCGTTAACTACGGTGCATCTGTTAGCTCATCTCCCTTAAAATGGTCAGAAGGGAAATAAACCAGCCTGGGAAGAAAGAGGAGGGTTGTGTGTAGTGGGCTGGGCAAGAGAGTCTCTTTGGAGCAGACCTGTGCTTTATATTTGTAATATTTTTTTCAAACTTTAGTTGGGGGTGAATGTGACAATTCTAGACAAAATAATAAAAGCAGTATATGGAAGCTGTTAAATTCAACAAGTATGAAATATGTGTGGGTATAATGAAACGAACTTCCCGCTAAAAACAAGGGAATTTTTGTACTTAAAAATAAGCTAGCAGGGCCGGCCGAGTGGCGCATTGGTTAAGAACTGGCTTGGGATGCCAATGGCCACAGTTCGGGTCCCACGTATGAGGGCCAGTGACACTGCCCTCTACAGCTAACAACAGCTCCACCTGGAGCTGGGCTGTGCGAGCCCCGGAGACGGTGTAGGCTGCAGCCCCTGCTGCAGTAGGCTGCCATAGGCTACAGTGAGCGGCCGGCAGACAGCGTGAGCTGCCAATAGCCGTGGTGAGCAACCGTCCAGAGGCCGGAGACAGATCTGCCTCATCCAGGAAGAGCGCAATGATGATACCAACATGGGCCAGTGAAGCAACGTGCTCCTCAACTAGACTGAAGAACAAAAAGACAGCAACTTGTCTGTTCTCCTTCCCCGATTCCACAACGCTGTTCCCCTCCCCCAATTCCCCAATAAAATCTTTTTTAAAAAAAAATAAATAAATAAGCTAGCAGACCCTTGTACATTCCAGGCCAGGCAGGGACAGATTGTCACTTTTGTGATTATTGCCTAGCCCCAGATATCTGCCCACTTTAAAATGGCACTATACTTTTTCACACTAGTGATCCTGTGAGATCCTGTCTGATTTAAGTCCTGGTTCAGTTGCACAAAGAATGGGATGCAAGGTTATGGAAATCATGAGACTGTTCTTAACCTGAGAAATGTCATCCAGATGGGAAAAGAAGGAAAGAAGTTTCTCTGGGAGGCACCTCACCACTCTTGGCCTCCAGCAGTGGTGGCTGGGATCACCTGAGCCTGCTTCCCAAGCAAATCCTGAAACTGGGAGCTTGTTAAATAAAATGCAGATTCTGTTGCGGAGAATCTGGGTGGAACTGACTGAGATTCTGCCTTTCTAACCAGCAACCAGAAGATGGCAGTGCTCTGGCCAGGGAAACCACACTTTAGGCAACAAGACTTGAGAGCCTTTCTCCTGGCACAATGCCCACTGACTGCAAAATGCATCAGATTTCATGCTTCCTTGAAGCTCGATGTAGTGTTTGAGGCCGTGAAAGGAACAGAGCTGCAGAAAACAGGATGAGAGTTCCCTCAAGGACAGAATATAAATTAGGCGAACAAAACTTAACCTTGTACAGTGGAAAGAAGTTAGTCATAATGACACTGTTTTAGACTTTTCATCTGCATAATCAAAACTGGAATTGGTGGTCCAACCTGGAATTAGAATCTATTCGCCTAGTAACATTTTTAAAAATACTTTTTAAAAGAAATGTTATGACATAGGGAACGTTATAGTGAATAATATAATTTAAAAAAACATTAAGCACACCATTCAGCTTTATCACAAAATTAGTGTTTTGCTCTATTTAGTTCAGAGTTTTTTTTTTTTTGAGGGCAGTGTCACTGGCCCTTACATGTGGGACCCGAACCAGGGCCGCCAGCTTCCCAAGCCAGTGCCCAACCACCACGCCACTCGGCCAGCCCAGTTCAGATTTTTTAAAACAGTAAAACACTCAGATATAATCAGACTCCTCTGTATCCTCTCTATCCTCCCCCAAGCTCATTTCCTCCCTCTCCCCAAAGGGTAACCTGCATTCTGAATTTGGTGTGTGTATTCATTCCTCCAGCAAATATTTACTGAGCATCTCCTACATGCCAGGCCCAAGACTAGGAACTAGAGATGCAGTGGTGGGCTAGACAGTGTCCTCATGAGCTTCAATTCCAGTGAGGAGACTGACAAAAGTAGACAAATAAGTGTTGTTTTGGGTTTTGTGCATCATACTATACATATCCTTCTTTAACTTTTTCACTCAACGTTTAGCCATGTTGATATTCATTTTAACTGCTGCATAGCATTCTACCATTTTGCCTCTAATTTATTTACTTGTATGTTCTGCTGTTACCAGACATATAGGTTGTTTCCAGTTTTTTTGTTTTGTTTTGTTTTTGTTTTTTTTGAGGGCAGTGTCACTGGCCCTCACATGTGGGATCCGAACCGGGGCCGCCGATGTCCCAAGCCAGCTCCCAACCACCGCGCCACTTGGCCCGCACCCTGTTTCCAGTTTTTTATAGTTATAAACAGTGCTGACCAAAACATTCTTTGTCGGGCCGGATGAGTGGTTCGTTGGTTAAGAGCTGGCTTGGGATGCCAGTGGCCCCAGTTCAGATCCCAAATATGAGGGCCAGTGACACTGCAGCTAAGATGGTGAACAACAGCTCCACCTAGAGCTGGGCAGCTGTGAGTCCCCGGGACTGCATAGCTGCAACCCCTGCTGCAGTGGGCTGCCATAGGCTGCAGTGAGCGGCTGGAAGCCAGCGTGAGCCACTGGCAGCCGGTGTGAGCTGCCAAGAGCTGCTATGAGCGGCTGTCCAGAGGCCAGCGTCTAATCTGCCTCACCCGAGAAGAGTACAATGATGATACCAACATGGGCCAGTGAAGCAACGTCCTCCCCAACTAGACTGAAGAACAAAAGGACAGCAACTTGTCTGTTCCCCTTCCCTGGCTCCCCAAAGCTGTTCCCCTCCCCCAATTCCCCAATAAAATCTTTAAAAAAAAAAAACATTCTTGGTCACGTCTCCTTGTGCACATGTGCGAAGTCCCCCTAGGGTGTATATTCACAGCTGGAATTTCAGGATTCAAAGAGTCTGTGCTTCTTCAGCTTTCCTAGATGTTGCCAAACTGCATCCACATTGGCAATGCCCGTTTACACCACCACCAGCAGTGAATAAGCCACCTGGACATTCTTTTCCCACGCTGAATCACCTGTGTTTGTGTTCTATGTTTCTCCCTTTCTGAGCATGCTGTTCAATTAGCATCAGTGACTTGTTTCTAATTCCAGGTCGGACCACTGAGCACCATTTGGAGGACTCAGTGTCTCTGTAACCACCTGACCTATTTTGGCAGCGACTTCTTCATCGTGCCCCGGACAGTGAACATTAAAGACACAATCAATCTGTTCCTTCGCGTGACCAACAACCCTGTTGGGGTGTCAGTGCTGGCCAGCCTTTTAGGATTCTATATGCTCATACTTGTGTGGGCTCGGAGGAAGGATCAAGCAGATATGCAGAAGGTGATGAGAGTTTGAATCCAAAAGCTTTGACACAATGTCTTGAGTATGTTAAACAAGATGGGGAATAAAATTCCTTCAACAAAAGAGACAGGTCACGTGGTTCTAGGTAGTGTAGAAATTCAGGGGGGACTTTTCTTAAATTTCTCTTCATATCTATTGTCTCAACATTTAACTCTGTATCTCCATTTCTTTTAGCCAAGGATGAACCCCTATATGATGCATTTAGCTTAGGAATAAGCCTAAAGAAAACACCTGGAGAACTTAACCATAATCAAATGCAAGTTTATCTCACTTTGTACATAGGATTTGAAAGTTATGTGTAAACCAAATGATGATTTAATTTAACTGCAATATATAAGAAACCCATGAGAAATCCTTTTTTGAAACAAACAAAAATCCTTTGATGACAGCCTGTTCTTAATTTCTGTTCTATATCTTTCTTATTCTTGTGTTTTCTCACACTTTGAAATTCTAGAATATACAATATGTCCATTTCTTTGTTGCTGTGTGTATAGAATTGCCAGTTTTAGTAAATAAAAATACAGGACATCCAGTTAAATTTGAATTTCAAATAAATAGTGAATACATTTTTTGCACAATTATGCCCCAAGTTATTTACTGTTTCTCTGAAATTCAGGTTTTAACTGTGTATCTTGTATGTTCAGGTAACTTTACCTGGGTGGGAGGGAGGTGGGAAGATTTAGAGGCCCAAGGCCTGATATGTTGATTTTATGCCTGTTTCATTTTAGAGGTATGAACCCTGGACTTTTAGCCCTCATTCCCCCCTCATACTAACTCAGGTCTGCTTGTCTGTTTACCTTCTCCCTACGCTTCAGCCTTGCTTCCTTACAGTGGCACATCTGCAGGAATGCCTCCTCCTGTGTCTTAGCCGGAGGAAGCAGCTCCACTGTACTCAGTAAAGTTCTGCCAGTTTTCTTGATTCTGCTTTTCTTGCAGGTAAAGGTCACTGTCCTGGCTGATAATGACCCCAGCTCTCAATTCCACTACCTTATTCAGATCTCCACTGGATATCGAAGAAAGGCCTCTACAACAGCTAAGGTGAATTAAATAAAAGTTCTTCATTCACTCTTCTGCCACCGGATATACACTGACTTGGTGATACTCTGATGTCCTTTAGTATTTACAAGAGATCACAAAGAGTGATATTTCCTCGTTCTAAACTGTAACTCTGAAGGGCTCTCTATACCTGTCTAAGATCCCAAAGACTTCGTCTCAGTACAGTTTTCTCCGTCTTCATCTTTCTCCTTAGGGATAAACCCAAAGAATCATGTTAGAATTTCCTGTATGTTATCTTTCCTTATCATGTTTTAGGTGGTTCTCACCCTCTATGGATCAGAAGGACGGAGTGAGCCCCATCACCTCTGGGACTCCCAGAAGACAGTCTTTGAACGCGGGGGACTGGATGTCTTCCTCCTCAGCACTCAGTCCTCTCTAGGGGACCTGCACAGCCTGCGGCTCTGGCATGACAACTCGGGTGGCAGCCCCTCATGGTAAGTCCCTGGATCATGCTGGCTTGTTTCTTCGCTGTGGCTCTTTGTCATTCTGGGGCAAATCCAGCATGTCCTCACAATAAATAGCAGTAATGCTTTGGGCCAAAGAGGAACAAATGACTATTAGATTTAAATTTCAAAGCTGCCTATAAAGAAGAAACCCTGGAAAGCAATATGGAAAATTAACAACATGATTTTTTATGGATGATAGAATGATAGATGGGTTTTTTTTTTAATTTTATTTTCATTAAATGTTGTCATGATTGTGAAGAGCAAATCATAATAATGAAATATTGAAAAGTTGCTCAACTTCATTAGTCATCGGGAAATGCAAATTAAAACCACAGTGAGATAGCACTAAACACCCACCAGCATAACTAAAATTAAAAAGTCTGACAAAACCAATTTTGAGTGAGGATGGGGAGCAGTTAGAGCTCTCAGACAGCCGCCAGTGGGGGTGTAAAATGGTGCAGCCACGTTAGAGAACCTTTTATCAGTTTCCTATAAAGTTAAACGTACATTTACCACATGACCCAGACATTCCTCCCCTAGGTATTTACCCAACATAAATGAAAAACTATGTTCATCCTAGACTTATACATATATGTTTATAGCACTTTTATTGTTGGTAGCCTAAAACTGGAAACAACACAGATGTCTATTAGGTGAATGAATAAACAAATGTTAGTAAATTCATTCAGTTGAGTATTACTCACTGACAAAAAGAACAATCTGCTGGACCCGCTGAGTGGCGCGGTGGCAAGCGCTGGCTTGGGATGCCCGGTTTGGGTCCCACATATGAGGGCCAGTGACACTGCCCTCAAAAAAAAAAAAAAAAGAACAATCTGCTGATATGCCCAATGTGGATGAATTTCAGAGAATATTATGCTGAGCTAAAGAAGCCAGACACAGAAGAATACATACTGTGTGATTCCATATGTATGAAATTCTAAACAAAGGCCACTTAATTCATAGAGACAGAAAGCAGGTCAGAAAAGCTCTTGCCTGGGGTCAAGAGTGAATCTGAGAGGGACTGACTGGAAAGGGGCATAAGGGAACTTTTTGGGGTGACATCATGATGGTGGTGTTGACACAAGTATACACATTTGTCAAAATGCATTGAACTGTACAATTTAAATAGATGTCTTTTATCATATGTAAATTATCATATGTAAATAAATTACTAAATTATTACCAGTAGTTATCTCTGGGTAGTAGGATTGTGAATTTTTAAAATTTCCTTCAGTATATTTTTAGGTATTTTCAAAATTTTTAACATTGAATTTGTACATTAGATTCTTTTTTTTTCTCACATATGAAAGAATAAGAAAATAAAAGTTATACTGGAAGCACAAAAAGCCCATGACTGGTTTCCCATCAGTCAGAAAATGAACATCTTCTCCTCTTTTATGCTCTGTTCTTAAATGCAAGCTTTATCTGTACAAGATGTACTAGCTACTTTAAATCCAATATAACTTAGTCACCTGTGGTTTTATAAACTGTCTCACTAAAAGAGTTCCCAGGAATATTTTAGCTTTAAAGGAGCCTCTATTTCTTACACAGAAAATACCTTTGACCTAAAATTAAACAAAGATTTTGACCAGTGAAATTTAAGTGGTTTCATGACAGTAGAAATAGACTCTTGGGGAAATAGCATCATTACAGTAAAGGAGGAAGTTAACTGACTAATTGCAAGATGAAGTCAAATAGGTTGAACTGTTAGGTGTTCCAGAGAACAGGTTTGTTGATGGTTGAAGTTAGTAGAGAAGTTAGACACATGGTAAAATGTGGTTGGAAAAAGGACAAAATCTCAGGGCCTATGGCTCTGTGAGGTAAAATTGAAGCCACAGGGACTGGCCAAGTGGCGTGTTGGTTAAGAGCTGACTTGGGACGCCAGGGGCCCCGGTTCGGATCCCACATATGAGGGCCAGTGACACTGCCCTCTACAGCTAAGATGGTGAACAAACGCTCCACCTGGAGCTGGGCTGCGAGCCCTGGCGACAGTGTAGGCTGCAGCCCCTGCTGCAGTGGGCTGCCATAGGCTACAGTGAGTGGCTGGCAGCCAGCATGAGCTGGCAATAGCCGCGGTGAGTGACCATCCAGAGGCCAGCGACCTATCTGCCTCATCCGGGAAGAACGCAATGACGATACCAACATGGGCCAGTGAAGCAATGTCCTCCACAACTAGACAGAAGAACAAAAAGACAGCAACTTGTCTGTTCTCCTTCCCCGATTCCCCAACGCTGTTCCCATCCCCCAATTCCCCAATAAAATCTTTAAAAAAATAAATAAATGAAGCCACAGACCCAAATAGAATAAATCATTAATATAAATGACACTAGTGATGGAAGATAGAGGCATATGGAATACTTTAGGAGGTGGCAGGGCTGTCACATATGGACAAGGAAACTTAAAGAATATATACACACACTGAACTAGTCATGGGTACAGAAGTCTGCATTTCATTGTTTGGTACATGAACTCCCTTAGAGGTTGTGAAGAGAAGAATGGGGTCAGCTCTCATTGCTTCAGTTCTTGCCTCACAGTGAAAGAATCTGTTTACTTGGACACTCACTGACAGTGCAAGATTACTTCTTTTTAAAATTATTTATTTTTACTGAGGTATAATTAACATACAAAATATTAGTTTTAAATGTACAACACAATGATTCAATATTTATCTATATTGTGAAATGATCACCACAATAAGTCTAGTTAACATCTGTCACCATGCATTTTTATTTTCTGGTGATGGGAAATTTTAAGATCTATTTTCTTAGCACCTTTCAAACATGCAATACAGTATCATTAACTATAATCACCATGCTGTACATTATATCCTCATGACTTATGTATTTTAAAAATGGAAGTTTGTACCTTTTGACTCCCTTTAACCACTTCCGCCACCCCCCTATCCCCCATCTTTGGCAACCACCAATCTGTTCTCTGTATCTATGAGCTTGTTTTTTTCTTAAATTTTTATCAGATTCCATATATAAATTAGATCATATGGTATTTGTATTTCTCTGTCTGACTTATTTCACTTAATATAATGCCCTCAGGGTCCATCCATGTTGTTGCAAATGGCAAGATTTCATTCTGTGTTACGCCTGAATAATATTCCATTGTGTGTGTGTGCATGTGTGTGTGTCCATTGTGTGTGTGTGCATGTGTGTGTGTGTGTGTGTGTGTGTGTGTGTGTACACCACATTTTCTTTATCCAGTCATCCATTGATGGTTGTTTCCATGGGATTACTTATTACAGCAACTGATTCATGCCCACCTCCCTAACATGATTTTCTTCGTTTTACTTTAGGTATGTAAACCAGGTAATTGTCAGTGACATGGCAGGTAAAAGGAAATGGCATTTCCTGTGCAGTTGTTGGCTGGCCGTGGACCTTGGAGACTGCGAGCGTGACCGGGTCTTCATACCAGTCTCAAAGAAAGAGCTCTTTTCCTTTAGGTATTGTTGGGAATTGATGGTGTTTACAAGTCTCTGAGACTCTGTTCATTTTTCTTCATTCTTTTTTCTTTCTGTTCTTCAGACTGGATGATTTTAATTGACCTATCCTCAAGTTTTTTGATTATGTCTTCTGCCTGCTTAAATTTGTTGTTGAGCCTCTTTAGTGAATTTTTTCATTTTATTTATTGTATTTTTCAACTGCAACTTTCTACTTGGTTCTTTTTTTAAATAATCTATGTATCTTTGTTGATATTTTCTATTTGGCAAGACATTTTTCTCATTTCCTTTAGTTTTTAGACATGGCTTCCTTTAGTTCTTTGAGCACATTTAAAATAGCTGATTTGAAATCTTTGTCTTTGAAGTTTAGTGTCTTGGCTTCCTCAAGGACAGCCTATTGACTGCTGTGTGTGTGTGTGTGTGTGTGTGTGTGTGTGTGTGTGTGTGTGTCTGTGCACGCGCATGTGTACCATACTTTCTTTGCATGTCTTGTGATCTTTTATTGGAAACTGGACATTTTAAATAATAGATTATGGCAACTCTAGAAAACAGATTTCCTTCCCCTCCTCAAGGATTGGTTATTCTCAGTGTTTGTTGTTGTTTAGTAACTTTCCTGAACTAATTCTGTAAAGTCTGTCATTCTTTGTCATGTTTGGAAAATGAATGTTCTGCTGAGTTAGTTGAGTGGTCAGCTAACAATTGGACAGAGATTTAAATGCCTCAAACCAGTAAGTCTCCCAGTCTTTGCTAAAGGGTGCTGTGTGCATGTTGTTGCTTGCCTTCAACACTCACCAAGGCAATTTACAGCCCTGCCTTAACCCTCACTTCCCACTCCCTGAGAGCGTAGGGCATTCTCAGATGTTTTTGAGCATGCATACAACCCTTGGCATGCGTGTGGCCATATTGTCAGAGTTTTCCAGAACTCCTATGGACTTCTCATTTTCCAGTTTTTTCATTTAAGCTTTTTGGTTAGCCAATTGTTTGCCCACCATATCAGGCAGCTGTAAAGTTAAACAATTGCCTCTGAATATTTTTGGCAGTGCCCACAGGAAAAATGCCTTTTGCAGTGGGTGAGCACACAGGTCAAATAAGGACAGCCTTGCAAGTAGGGTTTTCCAGGGAGCTATCACAGGTCAAATAAACACAGTACTCCAGGAATGAGGCTTTGAAGGAGTTCCAACCCTGTCCTGCCCCTTCTAGTGGCTGCCAGGCTGCTAGTTTTCACTATGATTAAAGGGTGTTGTTTTCAAGGTTACTATAGAGTTAGAGAAAGGGAGATGGGTTAAAGTACCACAAAGCTCTCACTGTTCTTACTGATATTCAGCCATTTTTCATGAATAAACACTCCCAGGTTGCTACAGATCTTTGGTTATTTACCAGAGTTATGAAAATCTTGATTCTGGCTTTTAAACAAGTTTTATCATTGCTTTCATGGAGGAGAGAATTTTCAGAATTTACTCCATTTTTACTGACCCAGATAGATTTAGACAATTTAGTAGGCTACAGAATAATAATTTTGTGTCAGGTCCCAAGAGCCTGTGATGTCAGGTCACAGGGCCATGTGATAAGAGCCAGGCATTACCTGCCCATGCAGTGGACATACATTACAAAAAAGAAATCCCAAGACTAGGAGACTCTGATCTGACATAGGGGCCGCTGGAAAACCTGCCTATCCTACCCTGTGGGTTGAGACATTATCTTTGTTACCTTGAAATATAAATAAATCTCTCAAGGGGTGATCAGGTGTTTTTACCTTTATTACCCTAGAATGTCTCTGGGGAGAGGGTGTGTCTCTGTCTTTATAATCTGGAAATTTAAGTAAATTTGCTCCAAAGACAGTCACTGTCTCTATCTTGCCAGGGCTGTCTGCTTATACCAAGATAGCTTAAAAAATAGTCCAGAAGCAAATTTTTTATTAGTGCCTGGATGTGAAGTATTCATGGAGAGCTGCCTTCGAACACTGCCTCTGTTGTATCAGTCTCCTGTCAGTCTAGCTGTTATTCTTTTAAAGTATACTGCCTTCTCTTTTTAATATTTTATCTTTATCCTTGATGTTCCAAATTTTACCATAATCCTTTTTACTGTGGATTTAGTTTTTATCCTGTTTGGTACTCAGAAGGCACTTTAAAAAAATTATTGTGGGAAAGTATATATAACATAGACTGTACTTTTAATATGCAGAATCATATCTTTAATTCTGAATAATTCTCAAATGTCACTTCTGAAAAGATTGCTCATCTGACATTCCCTTACTATGTGTTGGAGCTTCTCAAACTATCCTCCATGTTTTTAAACTACTCTTGAGTATTTATTTTCTTTTCGTCTTTTTCTCCTTAAGTGAATATTATTTCTTTATTTGTATCTTTGAGCAACCTGAAATACTTATTTTAAAATCTGTCACAATGTTCCATAAATTAATTTCTTCTGGATCAATTATTGATTGTGTTGGCTGCTTTTCTCAGCATTAGATTTCTTCTGTGATCAGGAATTTGGGGTTGTATATTCACTTTGAGTGATTTTTTTTATAGTTAAATCTAAATATCTCCTTCCTGTGTGCGAGCTCTCTCTCTCAATCTGTCTCCACCCATTCCTGACTCATAGTTTTGCTGCTGTTTCCATCCAACCCTCCACATGTCTAGAACTAGGCCTTATTATATTGTAACATTTTGGAGCCCCTATTCTCAATGAAATTAATGAAACTAGGGCTATTGCAGATCTTTTCATGAGCCAGTGGATCTCTTGGCTCAATTCCGGTCATGAGGCTGTCCTCTTTCACCCACTTCACTACCTACACATTTGTAGCTCTACGGCAATTTTTTGTTCTGTAGTATTCTTACATGAGCTCCAGCCTCATTGTTGGCTTCAAGCTGTGAAGTTGGCTTCCATCTCCCTTTCCCCCAGCCTATGAAACATTATTAGTTCCAGTTACCCTGCAAAAGTCAAACTCCTACCCATGTCCTGTCTTCCTCCAAGTCTGGAGCTTAATAACCCTGTGGCTTCTTCCTCCCTTGTTTTCTCATCCCATTTCGCTTCCCCACAGATAAGTATTTGTTTTTAAGCCCAGCCAATATTTTTGGTTCTTGATTTTTATATCTTATTTATAGTTCCTCCACTTTTGGAATAGAGGTGGTGCTCAAAATATGTATCTACCAAACTGTCTTGAGTAGAAGCCTCATGCAAACTTTTGAAGAGTAAAAAAATTTATCGAAACTCTTATAAAGCTAAAACAACAGCTTTTAATTTTAAAATATCATACAACGTAACTTAACCTGATCCTCAAAAACTTTTTACCCCAAAATAATAAAAGAACCATATTGTCTGTCATCTGAAAGCTTCTTCACTGAGGTGTGGAACATTGTCCGCGTTGTTGCTACGTAGCTTGTTGTGATTGGGCCAGGCAAACCACGTCTCAGTCTAAGGCACTTTCAGAATGAACTCTCATGTCTTTCCTGTGCTGATGTATCTTTTTAGGCACCTGTTCTCCTCCATGATTGTAGAAAAGTTCACCCAGGATTATCTGTGGCTCTCAATTGCAACTCGACATCCCTGGAACAAGTTTACAAGAGTCCAGCGGCTCACTTGCTGCATGACCCTCCTGCTCTGCAACATGGTCATCAATGTGATGTTCTGGAAGCTAAACGGCACCACTGCCAGGAGAGATGAGCAAGGTACGGATGAGCCCTGCTATGTGTGGTATGGGGTCTGCTCTTCTTACCTCCAGGCTAGAAACAGAATCATGATGTGCCTTCGTTCCCCCTTAGCAGCCCTAACATTAGAATACTAGCACATGTTTTCACTGTTCTGATTCATTCATAAGTGAAGCAGCCTTAGGAACATGGCAGGATCTTTACTGACATGATAATTTTCTATTCCTTAATAATCATAGTTAAATTACTACATAAACACTTAAACCTGGGAGAGGCATGAGTTTCTGATGATTTCAATGGTTGGAGAGGAAGGTTGACGTGATGCTTTTCTTTCAGTGGGTCCATTTGCTGTGACCTGGTCCGAACTGCTTATTAGCATCCAAACTGCTGTCATTCTCTTCCCAATCAACCTTGTGATTGGGCGGCTCTTCCCGTTGATTCAACCACAGGAACCGCTGCCTCTCTTTCCTCCCATCCTGGCATCCTGCCCCTCAGCTGCTTCTTTTGAGCCTCTCTCTCTCACAGAGGTTGTTAAGGTAAGCCTGGTATGAAATTTGACAGGTTAATTGCCTGCTCCCTTTCACCATTTAGTGGAAAAACCAGTGGAAAGGATCTCCTAGAAGGCTCTCGGGTTCTGTGAACCATACTGGCTCTTCCCTAATTCCTGTCCCCTGGGTTGTGGTCCATCATGCCTCTAGTGTTTCTCCTGATTATGAAGTATCCTGAGGACTGAATGTGAGTGCAGAATGTGCTACTGTGGAGTTGTTCTAGCTTTGATGTTTGATCAAACTGTCCCTTCTTCTTTCATTCTATGTTCTTTCATAAAACTAGTTTTGAAACTGCTGGAAGATGACTTATTTAAAAAGTAGAGAAGGGCCGGCCGAGTGGCGCGGTGGTTAAGCGCTGGCTTGGGAAGCCAGCGGCCCCGGTTCGGTCCCACATATGAGGGGCAGTGACACTGCCCTCAAAAAAAAAAAAAAGTAGAGAAAAATGAAAAATGGAGGTTCTTTACGGTAATCAGATGTTCCTCTGAGTAAAGAAACAGCCTTATTACCATCTATTATTGCTACCAGTCCTGGGTTAATGTAAAACAGACTGACTTTTTCTCATTTTGGTTCTTCATTTAGGAATTGAAGGAAACTGTGGGATTTCTGCTCAGGAGAAATATGTACCTACTCTCAGAGTGTGAACAATCTTCATGGAGTTCTTACAACATTAACCAGCTGGTGACACTTTTGTCCAGCCTCATTAGTTCTCACTTAGAGGGTCAAGGCTGTCATCAAGAGGCAGGACCCTGCTGGGCAAATGGTAAAGCTCAGTGGGTTTTAGTGACGAATCTTTTCTCTGCCTCCTACTTCCTGGCATGTCTCTTACTTTCTTACTCATTCTTACCTGTCAGTATAACCAACAGGCACAATTCAACCTTCTACTTGTTTTAATTTCCTTAAGCTTCCAATATTGAGCTGATACTTTGATCCCTCTGATGGTTTTTGAGACTGTTTATCTGGTGATACGAAGGAAAGGATTAAGGAAAAACCCGCAAAACATTCTCTATGAAACCCCCATATGTCATCTGCTTTGTTGGAGACTATTGAAACTTTTCAATTCTTTTTCTTCTACAGAATGATGAAATGATGCCATTTATGGATTCTCGAATATAGTTTGGGCCTCCTGGGCACTTGCCTAGTATAGGTCATATGTACTGCAGTTGTGAAAAAGCTCAATCAGCTTTTAAAATTCTGTAGCTCAAAGCATAGAATTTTACAAATTGTTACAAATTTTACCAGCATGCTCAGAGAAGACAATAATATTATAGATGTTGGGTCCCACCTCTATTGATTGGGCAATTTAACCTCACCATCAATTAATGAATTGCTGAACTCTACCAGTTATTACTGTTTATTGAAACCTTCCACTTATTAATGTGTCAACCTGGAATATTTTTTCAGTTATTCCCGAAAACCACCATAATTTCTGCCATTACCTGCTCAGAGTTGTGCAGAGGCTGCAATCTCACTTAAGCACATTGGGTCCCGCCCAGGTTGACCAGGCTCCTGACATCCTAGATGCAGCCAGCCAACTGCAAAAACTCCAAGAACTCCTGGAAACACACATGCATCCCACAGAGCAAGGGCCATCCAGGTAATGTGCCACACCTGCTTTCTGTGTCACCTGTAATCTTCCTACCCTCTTTCTGCTGTTGCTTATGAGATTCTTACTTCGACTTCTTAAGGGAGGCAACCAGTTTCCCCATCCTGAGCCCAGAAGAAGGGAAGAAGTCCACCTCTAATGGCCTGTCCAGATGGTTGACTTATATCTGCTGGCTCTTCCTGGGTGTCACTAGCCTGGCCACAGCCTTTTTCACAGCACTTTATAGCCTGGAACTAAACAAAGATCAGGCCAGTAGCTGGGTCATTTCATTGATTTTATCAGTGCTTCAAAACGTCTTCATCATCCAGCCAGTAAAGGTACGTGCAAAACGGGCCAGCATGGGAGGAACCAGCATGGGAGGAACACCAGTGTAGTGGCAGGGAGCTTGGAAAACTAAGGTCCATCAGTGTCAATCCAAGATGCCTAATGTTTCTGACAATTTGACCTCCCAAGAAACAAAGTTCATTAGGAATATGTGTGAAATAGTCATAGAAAGAACAAACAAGAACTGATAGACTAGTAGAAGTATAGCAGAAAAGGATTGGGGAGTTAAGAGGGATAAGTTAAAAAAATCAGTTGACAACAAACTACTTTGGAAAAAAAAAGCAACATAAAACTTTAAAAACTTTTAACAAAGGAAAATGTCAAACCTACCGGAAAGTGTGTAGGGAATAGTTTGGTGAATCCTAAAGTTGTATTACCTAGCTCCAACAATTACCAATTCATGGCCAATCTTGTTTCACCTATTTTGAAGAAAAAACACCAGACTTCATGTTTTATCCATAAATATTTGTCTCTATATTTCTAAAAGATAGGGACTCCTTTTTTTAAAACATAAATATAAACCCATTGTCACACCTAAATAAATTAGCAATAATAACTTAATAGCCATACAACATATGAATGTACTTAACACTACCAAACTATGCACTTTAAAAAGGTTTATGGTGATAGTTTTAATATCACTCACTTTTAAAATAAAGACCAATTTCAAATAAATAAATAAATAAATAAATAAATAAATAAATAAATAAATAAAAAAAATAGGTTGATGGTGAGTTTTTTGTTATGTCTATTTTACAGTTTCTTAAAAATTCAGTGTTCTGGTTTTTTCCAGTTGTCTCAAATGTTTATTTTACAGTTGTTTTGTTCAAATCAAGATATAAATAAGGTCCATGTGTTGCAACTAGTTCCTATGTCTCTTAAGTACTTTTAATACTTAATCTACAGATTCCCCCTCCCTTTCTCTCACTCTCTATTCTTGGTATTATTCTCACATTATATTTGTTAAAGAAACCAAGTTGTTTGTCCTATAGAGTTTCCAATATTCTGGATTTTGGTGACAGGATTGCCTCTCCTTTAAGAGCCCTAGAAGATGGGCCTGAGCTCCCTCAAGCAAAGCTTAAACTCTTGATGACTCACTCCAAACCAATTAAATCGCAATTTCTGGGGATGGGCTCCAAGGCCCAATGTGTTTAAATTTCTCAGGTGATTCCAATGTACAGCCCCGTTTGAGACCCATTGATCATAGAAGGACGATTAAGTACAAGGTGTAGGTGGATCTGAATTTTTAAAAATTGCTGGAGGAGACAGACTAAAAACTAACAAGAGTCTTAAGGTGATTCAGTTACAGAAGATCCTTGAATTCTATCTTTTCTTGCAACATTGTTTTATCATAACGTTGATGAGGGGGAAAAAAAAATCGATTCACCACCAGGGCTATTTTCTAAGTGGAGCTTGCACCTTCTCCTCATGGCTGCTTGCGTTTTCTCCAGGTTCTCAGTGTCCGCCCCCATCCGTAGGTCACGTGAGGTGAATGGCGTGCCTATATCATCCCAGTCTGAGTGAGTGTGTGAGGGTGTGAGTGGCACTGCGATTTAGGGGCATTCTGTCCAGGGTGGGGTCCCACCTTGTGCCCTGAGCTATTGGAAGAGGCTCCAGCCACCCAGGATCCCAAACAAGCAAAATGGAAAATAATAAGCAGGTTGGAAAGTAAGGGCCGGCCGAGTGGCGCGGTGGTTAAGCGCTGGCTTGGCATGCCAGCGACCCCGGTTCGGTCCCACATATGAGGGTCAATGACACTGCCCTCAAAAAAAAAAAAAAGAATAATTATGTTATTGGTTTTTATTAATCTTTTTCAAGTGTATGTAGAGCTCACATTTATATCAATGTTTAATTTTAGAAGTGTTTTGGATCTTTATTTAGAAGTTTGGTGATATTTTTGTGACCAGAAATGTGCCATAGGAATTTAACTCTTGTTTCTATCAATTAGCCTCTGGTAAAATTAGTTTTGTTATGTTGTCTCACTTGAAGTCACAGTTTCCGAGAACCTATCTATGATTTTAAGTGAGGACTTACTATATATCAGACACAAACAAAGGCTGTTTGGAAATGAAAAATGTGATTTACAAATTCTAAAGCTCAGAAGTTGAGTTGAAGGAGAAATTGTCACTATTGAGACCCAAATTGATGATCAGGAAGAACAAATAAAATAATACAAAGCATAAAACTTATATAAAAATTTTGAAATCATAAAGAAAGACACGTAGATGGTAGGGTTAGGGTAACCAGCATGCAGTTAATAGGAGTGGTAATAATTAAACAATTGAAAAAATTCCACTATTGCAAAGAAATATTGAATTCATCTATTGAAAGGCCTCAGCTAGTTCCAGGCATAATTAATTTTAAAAGACACACACTGAAATGGAGGACAGCAATTGTGGGATGGGGCCCAAGACTCTGCATTCCTGACGAATTCCAAGGCGATGCTGATGCTGCTGGTCCCTGGGTCACACTTGGATTGGTACTGTTCTGAGTAACAAATCTAGTTTCTTTGAAAAGTCAATGTCATAAAAAATATGAATGGTGTAGGACTGTTCTAGATCTTCTGAATAAGTGAAATATTTTTAATGTGGATAGGCTATTCTAGGAAATTATTGATAATTTCCTTAAGTGTGATAGTGGTATAAGAATGTCTGGAGTTTTAGGTGATACGTGCTTGAATCCAGGCAGCCCTGGCTTTGCACTGTTTTAATGTGCATCAATTCCACTTAGCATGGTTTAGTTAAATAACAGCTTCCCAGCCACACAGTTCAAACCTCAGTTACCTTGGGATGTTAATTGTGAGTGATTGCATCAAGTACAAACTGCTGCTAGCTGTTTAGGGGAGATTTCAGTTGGACTCATGGCCAGGTAGGTAGGTATACGTTCTACCTTTCCCCCAGCCTAGTCCTCGGGCCAGTCCACTAGAGGGTGACCTTAAGTTGGCAGAGCAGACACATACAGAATTGCTGCCTGAAACCCATTAAACTCCAAAAGTAGAAGCAGCCAGAGGGTCCCCAAACCCTCCTCTAGGCTTCAGGCCTGGCCCTGGCCCACTTGGCCCACCCCTGGAAAACCCGGGCAGAGCAGAAGGGATCCACCTGCAGGGAGGCCACCAGGAAAGAGGAGGGAATCACCTGCACAGGTTCTTCCCAGTGAGGTAACGTGGGGGCAAGGGTGTGTGGAATATCACCGAGTCCTTTATTTTCCTGAGGGATGGAGCACTTTCCTCTCCCATGGAAATTTAAGGAGCGGGGAATACTTAACGTTGTACTCAATTCTCAGATTACACGACTTCTTTAGCAAAACAGATTTAATCCTTGGAACTTTGAAGTGTAGCTTCTCCAGTCTAGCTCATCAAAGGACTTTCAAAGGCAGGTGTTCTTGAACAACTTAGACAAATCATCACAAATCAATTAATAGTTTAACCTTTCCTAGCCAAGCAGATTAAGGATTACAGGCAAAAACACAAATACTAGCTTTTATTTAGATACTCAGGACCCCTCCAGGTCCCCATGATTATACAAAAATAATTGTGAAATTGTTTAATCCTCAGTTTTCCATAAAAATAGCCAAATAATAGAAATTTATTAATAATACTGTCACCTTTACATGCTGATGTCACCTTCTTGGATCCTGTAATATCTCTGTTCATTAGTTTCTCTTACGATTTTCCTGTCTAGGTAATCTTCCTCACATTGTTATTGTCACTGATTCTGAACAGGATGCCGTCGCTTGCCAAAGAGAAGGAACAACAAACAAAGAGGATCTTGGCACTCTCAGGTAATTCAAATAGTTCTAACTACTAATATATAATTTTGTGAAGAGCAGATTATTTCAAAACTGCATATAGCTGACTCACTGACTCAGTTTCGTCCATTGGGGGATCTCTAATCAGCTGGTTGCTCCTCCTGCTGTGCCCAAGGCCAACTAGTAACTCCTCCCACATTCCTCCCTAGACCCTGTCACCCTCTTCCCCAGTTCTCCAACTCTCACCTGTGTTCTGGATCTCCTCAATCGTCCTCACTCCTGAGCCCCACATGTCCTTGCCAACTGTTCACCATCTGCATCTGAATGCCTGCAGGCATCTCAAGTTAAACATGCCCCCCACACGCATACTTGCCTGCCCCACAAATCGACTACTGTATTATATTTTCTCATCTCCATTAAGAGCATCTCCATCCTCTCAAAATGTCAGAGTAATCCTAAACTCCTCTCTTAGTCCTCACATTCAGTCACCAATCCTGAGGGAATCTGCCCTGTAACTGACTAGAGCTACTCAACACATGGACTGGACGAGTCACACATGGTGGAGGGCAGAAAAGCAACTTGCAGAAAAATTAACACATTTTAAATCATGCAAAACAATGCATGTCTTGCTTAGAGGATTTTTTTTTAATGAATAAATACATGGAAATGATAAACTCCAAAATTCAGGAGATGATTACATCTCTGAAGGAAACCAGTAATACCACCACAGAAGTACACAACAGACTGTGTTGGCAGCCACTGATTTCTTAAGCTCAGCAGTGGACATGCTACTAAGGGGTAGGCACACCCTGTTTCTAATTAAATTTAAAAAATTAATAAGCCGACTATAAGCCTTTATAGTCCTCATTTCATTTCTCCATTCTCTTGAATTGCTGTTCCCATTTGCCTGAAATGACTTATTTTTTCTTATCCTCGTCCTTGTCCATCTGGAGAGTTCTGACTATAATGCTTCAAAACAAGTATCAAATGTTACTTCCTGTGTGATAACTTTCCCCACCTCCTCCTCACTCTCTCCTCTCCGTCTCCCCCTCCTCCCCTTGAATCCTAGCATACCCAAAATGTAAAAAACACCAGAGGCATGACACCACAGTTATGTGTTGGCATAGGCTATTTAGTCATTAACCCATTGAGATGTCTTATTTAAGGGGAAAGAGTGGGCGATATTAGGTGAGATTTAGGTGAGATGGTCCTGAAATAAGAACTAGATGATATATATCCCTATGATTGATGGGCCTGGGGTGAAAAGAGGGGTACATTTGTGGAAGAGTTGCTGGTTTCTCAGGGCTTGGTAGTTAAGCACTGTTTCTAGACTGTGATACACATGTTGACTGGAAATGATTTGGCTTAATGTGATATATAAAATCAATAATGATATGTACTATGTAATATCAAACATTGTAATATGGACATGCATGTGATAAAGTTAAATGTATGTCCGAGAACCAGTTATGTATTATGTAATATATATAGATTGATGTATTGTTTGAGGTGTGATCAAACAATATGGTGAATATTTAAATTAAAAAAAAAATTATTAGAGTAAAAGACACATATCCCCCTCAGAACATTCTGCCTCGCTTTGAACACACTTATCCCATCATTCTTGCCACTTTGTGAAGCAGTTTTGGAAGTCCTCTTTCATGATGTCCTGAATCATTTTGACTTTGGGGAAGAGCCACAAATTGCACCGTGCCAGGTCTGTGAATAAGATGGAGGAGGACACACTGTAATGTGTTTTTTTTTTGGTTGTTTTTTTTTTGAGGGCAGTGTCACTGGCCCCCATACATGGGATCCGAACCGGGGCTGCTGGGTCCCAAACCAGCTCTTAACCACTGCGCCACTCGGCCAGCCCTGTAATGTTTTTATTTGACATAAATTGTCGTACCAGAAGCCATGAGTGACACAGTATTGTCATGATGGAGGATGATTTATGTCACACTTTAAAGCACACCTTCTCTCAACCGTAGCTCACACCTGTCTGGCTACACTGAACAAGTTGAAACTTGTCACACACTGTTACGAAGGTTCGATGCGCCACTTCCCATATTGAAGCTCCCTGCCTTTCCATTGGATGGCACTCGGCATCAGCATTCACCGTATTTTGTGATCACAATGGAAAGGCTCCGTGTCACACATCACTTCTGATACAGCAATTTTTGTCAAATAAAAACATTACGGTGTGTCCTCATCCACCTCATTCACTGGATCTGGCACTGTGTGACTTCTGGCTCTTCTCCAAAGTCAAAATGACGTGAAATGTAAACATTTTGAATCGATTCAGGACATCGAGGCAGCCATGACAGCACAAATGAAGGCACTCATAAAAGAGGACTTCCGGAACTGCTTCAGAAAGTGGCAAGAATGATGGGATAAGTGTGTTCGAAGTGAGGGGGATTAATGGCAATGTGTGTTCTACAGTAATACATTTTTTTAATTTAAACATTTGCTGTATTTTTTTTATCACACCTTTGTACATGCTTATATGTATGGGGTAAATAATGTATGATAATACATAACTATGTACTGTATATCATTTATGTATTATATATGTGGCATATAGTTTAATGCACAAAATACATAAAGATGGGTAAATTTGTAAAATATTTTGATACTGCCATAGTACATAAGATTAATTTCATCCAGGGCTGGCCGAGTGGCGTGGTGGTTAAGTGCTGGCTTGGAAAGCCAGTGGCCCCGGTTCAGGTCCCACATATGAGGGCCGGTGACACTGCCCTCAAAAAAAAAAAAAGAATTTTTAGTTTCTATTATTAGATTCACAATCTCATGTTTTCATTAAACTGTATTTACAGTACAAAGTTCCCAAAACGATTTTGGCGTTGGTGAATAAGAGGAGGAGGGACAGCAAGCATATTATTATGAGGGTATTTTCTTGTACGAAGGATAGTTTAATATTAATGTGATGTGTATGTTTTCTCATTGTGTCACAATCAGTATGTAGAGAGACTATAGGGTGGTAATAATATAACAATGTTAGCTCCTATAAGAATGATAGAAATATTAGACCATGAGACTGTTGATGTAACTACGAATGATTCTCCAATTAAATTAATTGTTAGGGGTAAAGCTAGATTAGTAAGACTTGCTAAGTCATCATGCTGCTATCAGTGGAAGAATTGTTTGTACGCTGCCAGCTAAAATTATAGTTCAGCTATGAATTTGTTCATAATTTGAGTTTGCTAGGCAAAATAGTATTGTGGATGTAAGGCCATGTGTGACATCAGGGCAATGGTTCCTGTATAGCTTCATGGTATTTGAATAAGGACAGCTCCAATTACTAGTGCTACGTGGCTGATGGGAGAGTATGCGATGAGTGATTTTTAAGTCTGTTTGGCATAGACAGATAAAACTGGCTATAGATATGGTCATAAGAATAGTATTAGGAAGGAGTATGCTATAAAGTTAGGGGGTTAGCATTATTGTAACTCATGGCATACCGTAGCCCCCTAGTGTAAGTATTGGGTCGTCAGAAAAGTCATGATGCATTTTTGCGATGAAAAACATAGAAAAATACGTCATGAGTTTTCCGATGACCCAATAATAACAGCGATAAGAACTACAGAGCCAGCGATGGGGGCTTCTACATGTGCTTTTGATAGTCATAAATGGAGGCCATAGAGAGGCATTTTTACTATAAATGTTATGCATGCTAGTCACAGAAAAATATTAGATCAAGAAGTAGGCAGAGGTTGAATCCAGAATTTCCTATATGGTTTTGAATACAGATTAGTGCAATGAGGAGTGGCAGTGATCCCACTTGTTGTAAAACAGGAAGCCGTTCTGTTTGACTTCCTCAGTGAGTGATAAGGCACTTGTGTCAAGGCAGTAGTGTTGCTTCAAACAGAATGTAAAATAGGATGTTCTCTGGCGGTAAACATTATGATTAGTCATATTAGCATCTCCTGGAATTGTCAGAAATACAGAATCTTAGGCCACATCCCAGAATCTGCATTTAACAAAATTACCAGATGATTCCCATACACATTACAATTTGAGTAGCACCACCCTAAAACAGAGCTTCCAGTATGTGATCCACTGACTACAGCTATTTGTTTCTAGTCCAAGATAGAAATTGAGAGTAAGAAAATTTGTAAACTTTTATAGCAGTTGGGAAAACTAATTTAGGCCTATTGTATATAATTTTCAAAATGGAGCTTGTATTTTATAGGCCTCTGTTATTTCATTTTTCTAGTAATTAATTTTTATTGTATTTTACAAAAGTGCCAGTCCCTGATGGACTGGAATGTTTTTATTTTTTATTTTTATTTTTAAGATTTTATTGGGAAATTGGGGGAGGGGAACACTGTTGGGGAACTGGGGAAGGGGAACAGACAAGTTGCTGTCCTTTTGTTCTTCAGTCTAGTGGTGGAGGACATTGCTTCATTGGCCTATGTTGGTATCATCATTGCACTCTTCTCAAGTGAGGCAAATCGGTCGCTGACCTCTGGACAGCCGCTCACAGTGGCTCTTGGCAGCTCACACCAGCTGCCAGCCGCTCACGCTGACTGCCTGCCACTCACTGTAGCCTAAGGCAGCCCACTGCAGCAGGGGCTGCAGCTATGCCATCCCGGGGACTCACAGCAGCCCAGCTCCAGGTGGAGCTGCTGTTCATCATCTTAGCTATAGAGGGCAGTGTCACTGGCCCTCATATGTGGGATCCGAACCAGGGCCACTGGAGTTCCAAGCCAGCTCTTAACCAATGCACCACTCGGCTGGCCCTGGAATGTTTTTAAAGAAGTCCTTCATGATTCATCTCATAGCAGATTCTCAACAAACATTAGTGAGTAACTGCTTAATGAAATATAACATTTTTTGGCCTATATTTGAATTTTTGACAGCAAAATGTTCTTCATCATTACCTGGTTCAAGAGATAAGAAGAACCCCATCTATGTAGCCCCAACTATGAACACTCCAGTGAAGCGCCCAGAAAGAACCTTGAAAGAGAAGAAGCTTTTCAAGCTGACAGGAGATATTTTGGGTATGGAGATAATGGTAGCATGTTGGTACTACAGCATGTTTCCTAGCAAGAAGAGTGGGATTGAAAATAATATGGAAAATACAGACTGGAGAAAGGCACTTTAAGATAGTTACCTTTAAAAATTCTGGATTCCAGTAAACAAGGTGGCATGGTAAATGGAAAGATTCCTGAACTTGGAATCTTGAGCTCTGAGTGCTTGGATAAGTCACTTTCTCTGCCTACAAAATATAACAACAAAAAAATCTACATACTTGACCGGGTAGAGGAAAAATGAATGTGCTTTGAAAAATGGCTATCCTGTAAGTACAAGGTAACTGTTTCAACACAGCTAGTGTTTGGATTCCCTGAACCAAAAAAGACAAATTCTCTTTTTACCATGCCTTCCCTTCTGGTGAACACTGGTAGCGAGGAGGGGGAAGGGAGGGAAGAGGGGAGGAGAGGTTTGGGGGGCATTTAGTTCTAGGAACTGAAGTACACAATTTTAGTGTGCAATTTTAAGTAAAATTTCTAATTAGTGGCCGAATAATTCTGAGAAGGAATATATATATAATAGATATATATAAATTATCACTGAGCCAAATGCTTTGGCTTATCTGTTTACAATTATTAGAACCATATGAAATTGTTGATTTTTGACTGGTTTTGACCTGTAAAAGTCTCCATAGACTTAGGAAAAAATGAAGAAAAGTTGTAGAGGCTTTCTAAGCTAAAGGCTTAACTGTTTTTTTCCACTGCTACATTAGTACAAATCCTCTTCCTTATCCTGTTGATGACTACAGTCCACTCCGCACAGAACTCCAGTAGATTTTACTTCCATCAAGCTCTCCGGAAGAGCCTCTCTCACCGTTTTTCAGAGATTAAACTTCTTAAGCATTTCTACCCCTGGGCCAGTCGCACCCTACTTCCTAACCTGTACGGGGATTACAGAGGTAAGAACACAGTTCTGGGCCCAGGTGGGGCCCAGTGAATTTTCCAGACACCCCTACCATGACAATTAGAACACTGGGGAAAGGTCAGCTGACTTTTTCAATACGGCTGCACCTCTGTGGGTCTCCTAAGGATCCACTTCTGGACCTCATCTAAGCAGGTTCAAGTTTATGTCTCTTCAGTCAAGGGTGATCAGGCCCAAGGGGCCGATTCCCACTGGTGAGTCTCACAAAAGGCTGATAAACAAGGATGAGAGTTTATTTACTTAAAGCATGAAGAGTAACAGGAGTGATCCCTGGGAGTGTTTGCCTCCTTGTGAAGGAGGGAACCACATGTAGCTGAGAAGGTTGTTCAGTGAGTACAGAGCCAGGAAAACAGTGTGACCAGAAGGATCTCCACACCAGATCATATTTTGATATATTGCCTGATGTACAGTCTTTTATAAGTCTGTGATGTGTCTGTAACTTCTTGTGTGATTATTCAGTCCAGTTCCACAAATATGTATTGAACATCTCATGTTTGGAAACTGTCCTAGAAGTGAATGATAAAAAGATGGGCATAATATGGTTTGTGTCCTCAATGAACCTCACCACCTAGAGGAGTTGGTGTGCTTTGCTCTGGGCAGTGTTGGCGAAATGCTGAAAAATCTCTTTCCTAAGGAACACTTCTTGTTCAATATTTTTCACCAGTCACCAACACTTCATCATATTATTACTTTATATCTTGTTAAGTAAGCTGTGTTCTGGAAATCTGTTGCATTCATTTATCTCAAGATTGATGGCTTCCTGTTGGGATTTGGAACATCAACTAGGTTCCTGAAAGAAATCAAAAAGATATGTTCATCTCAGCAAACATTTAGTTTTTTCTGAAAGGTGTACAAGGTACATTTAGGAGAATTTGTACAGATGGCAACTCCTGTTCCTTGCATGTTGATTCTTTGTAGTTCGGTTTTAGATGACAACAGTTCTAGGTGCAGGGCACATTCCATTTGCAGTCTGTAACTGTCTATGCCGAAGAAAATACTGACTAGATAAAAAGTAAACTGAAGGGCAGGCCTAGTGGCTCAGCTGGTTAAGAGCTCGCTCAAGAGTGTGAGTTTAGCTCTCTGAGCAACAGCAGTTTGATGCCCAGCCCAAGCTGAGCTGCTGCTAAGCTGCCAACAGTGGCAGGATGGCTCAGCTCAAAAAAGAAAAAGTAAATATCCATTCATTTAGGGCCGGCCGAGTGGCGCAGTGGTTAAGAACTGGCTTGGGACACCAGCAGCCCGGGTTCGGATTCCACATATGAGGGCCAGTGACACTGCCCTCTTAAAAAAAAAAAAAAAAAAAAAGTAAACGGAGCTGCGGGTGGCTAAGGCCAGTGCTGTCATGACAGGCTTGGCTGTCTTCTTGGATTCCGTGGTTCTGCAGTTCAGTGTCATGGTCCAAAAGAACAGACACAGAAGCCAGACTGCCCGGGCGCATGCACATCCTTGCCCTCCTCCAGCAGTATGTTCTTGGGTAAATTCCTCAACCTTCTGCCCCTTAGTTTCCCCATCTACACAGTGAGGCTAATCTTATGATCTGCCCTATAAGATTGATATGCAGACCAGAAGTTTGGTAGATCTAAGTGTTTAGAACAGTGTATTAGCACATAGTATTCACTGGGTAAGTGTTAGCTATTGTTATAAACCAGGGCAATTGGAGCTTGGGCTAATGTGCTAGAACCACAAAGGTACATGAGTTACCTGGACATATCAGAACAACAGCATTCTGTACATGTAGATAAAGAAGTAGAACTAAGTAGACATGGGGTGATGCACAGTAAAAATTGGCACTAAAATCGTTTATCTCTTCATCTCTGAAAACTCTTTACTTTCAGAATTGATGTAGCCCAGTCCTATTAGTTCAGTTATTTTCAGGAACATTGAAGCCCAAGCTGTTCACAGCAGATAATCTATATCCCGTAAATACATAACTGTCCTCGACAGCATGGTCCAGTGTTTAATCACATTTAGGAAAAGGTCTTTTTCTTTTGTAGGATTTTTTTTTTTTTTTTAGAGGGTAGTGTCACTGGCCCTCATATGTGGGGTCCGAACCGGGGCCCCTGGCGTCCCAAGCCAGCCCTCAACCATTGCGCCACTCGGCCGGCCCTCTTTGTAGGATTTAATTTAAATTTCTCTTGCAGTAGTTTCAGCTTGCTTTTTCTCTTTTTGACTTTCTTCTGAGATGGAAAACAACTGATAAAAATATAGCATAATTGTATATATTTTTCATTTAGGAAATACAAAGTGAGACCATATTTGAAGGTTGTCGCCTCTTACCTTTCTCTTTTATCTTCTGCATAACTCTGTCCTTTAATAACTATTGCAAACCTGTTCTTGCCAAATTCTCTAACATAATAATTCTTTCATATTAAAATATTTGTTGGGGGCCAGCCGAGTGGCACAGTGGTTAAGCGCTGGCTTGGGAAGCCAGCGGCCCCAGTTTGGGTCCCACATATGAGCATATGAGGGCCAGTGATACTACCCTCAAAAAAAAAAAAAGTATTTAATAATTAAAACATGAATATGGAGAAAATTCAATGTACAACTAACTGTATATTGTGCAACTCTCCTTTGTTCCATTATCCCCTTTTTCTATTTCCAAGAGGCAACTACTTGCCAAAATTTATATATTCTTTCAGAGGTAATCTATGTATTTGCAAATCTATTTGAGGATAAATGGTTAGCATACTGTAAACATTGTCATGCATTTTGCTTTTTTCCCTTAATAATTTACCTAGAAATTGTTCCATCAGTATATATAAAGCTATCCCTATTATGTTTTATTCATTTACTATATAGTATCCCATTGTATGGATGTACCATAATTTATATAACCAGCTTCTAATTGATAGACATTTAGATGGTTTCAATCTTTTATTGTTAACAATGTTACCATTAATAACATTTTATGTATGTAATTTCACATGTGTACAAATATATCTGTAAGATAAATACCTTGAAAAGATTTGCTAAAAATTTATATACATTTTTAATTTAGAAAGATTATCACCAAATTGTCCTTAGTTATTGTACCAATTAACACTCCCATAAGCAATGTATATGTCTGCACACATCTCCAACAGCTCCGTGAAAGTTGGTATTTTCAAATAATACACATAGCTCCGAAATATACAAAAGGCTTTGCAACTGTACTCATGAGGAAATGTAAGTTAAAACTAAAATAAGGTACTACTTTTCACCTCCCACATGGGCAAAAAACTTGCCTCTGTTTTTGCCCCTTCATTCCATCCTCCTCATGGAACTTTTTTTTTAAACATAAATCTGTGTTTCTCTCTTGTTCAGAATCTCCCAATGGATTCCATCAATTTAAAATCCCAAATCCTAGGGCCGGCCGAGTGGTGCGGAGGTTAAGCGCTGGCTTGGGAAGCCAGCGGCCCCGGTTTGGTCCCACATATGAGGGCCAGTAACACTGCCCTCAAAATAATAATAATAATAATAATAATAATAATAATATCCCAAACCCTTTCCAGAGCTTACAAGGGCCTGCCCAGTCCGACCCCCGGCTACATCTGTTACCTTACCTCCTACTCCTCTTACCCTCATTCACTTCACTTAGGCCAGCAAGCCTCTGTGCTCTCCTTAGATACGCCAGCGTGCGCCTGGTGGGCTTAGAACTCCCTGTGGCTCTGACTGATATCTGCATTAATTAGTTTCTCTTATAAGCCACCTCCTCAGAAACTTTTTCTAATCACCCTTCCTAAATGAAAAATGCTGTGTCCCCCCACTCTCTGCCCCTTTATCCTACTTAATTTTTCTTCCCAGCACTATTAGTACCTGAATACTGTCTGATTATTGCCTGTCTCTCTCCCTCCTCAAATGGGAGCTCTCTGGGGACCTGGAGGGGCTCTCTTTTGTCCACTGCTGCATCCTGGCACCTAGGACAGGACCTGGGATATGTGAGAGCTCAATACATATCGATGGAAAGACTGAATGACTGTCGTTCCATAATCTTTGCCCAGCTGTCATTGGGCTGCTTCGTTTTGTTTTTAAACAATGTTAGTTTTCTTTGAGGAGGTGGGGAACTACTTGGTTTTGTTTGTTTATTCTGATAAGTGGGAGTCTTTTATGTATTAAGAGCTTATTTAGTTGTAGATATAGATTTAGATATTTATATAGATACAAACTGAACTTACAAATTACTTCAGGGAACTGCTATCTTTATGATGTTCACTTATCTGGGAATATGGTATGTTTTTCTAGTCTCATCTCATCCTTAATAATATTCAAAATTTCCCTTCATATAATTCTTGCACATCTCGTTAGGTTTATTTATTCTTTTGTGTTGCTGTTGTAAACGAGATCTTTTATTTCTCTGTACCTCCTAGATAAATATTGTTTGGATATATGAAGGCTGTGATTTGTTTATATCTAGCACCGAGCTACTCTGCTGAATTACCTTTTTGTAAGAAATACTTTTTAGGTTGATTCTCTTTTTCTCCCAGATTCATTGAGGTATAATTGACAAAAACTGCGTGTATTTAAGGTACAACATGATATTTTGATATACTGTGAAATGATTACTACAATCGAGCTAATTAACATTTCCATCTCACATAGTTGCCTGTTTTGTTTGGGTTTTGGTTTGGAAAGTTATAGGGAACCTTCAATCCCAAAGCCCCCACCCAGGCATTTTGTCTGGATGGCTGCCAGATTATTAGTGAGGAGATATAAGCAAGGGACCTCATATCCCACCATCTTGCTGATGTCTTTCATTTGAGTCTCATGATCAATCTAGATCATTATCTACAAATTATAATTTTACTTCCTTTTTACTTTTATACCCCTCATTTCTTTCTTTTTTTAATCTGGTTGCATTTGCTAGAAACTCCAAGTGTTTTTAGAAACAGTGCTCATAGTGTTCATTTTCTGTGACTAACTTAATGAGGCAATTTTTACAGTGGCTCTTTGTACTCTCTCATTAGGATTTATTACTGACGGGAACTCCTTTCTTTTGGGCAACGTTCTGCTTCGTCAGATTCGCACCCCTGGTGCCAAAGTCTTTCCAACTGGAGTATCTCCCCAAGAACAAGTGGAGCCATCTCACCAAGACCTGGAGGATACAGAGAACTACGGGGTTAACTGGCAGCCCCCTGAAGCAAACTGTACAGAAGCAGACAGCATGTGGCATTATCAGAATCAGGAGACGCTGGGTGGCTACCCAGTCCAGGGGGAATTTGCCACATACTCAGGAGGAGGATATGTTGTCAGGCTTGGAAGAAACTCCACTACAGCGATCAGGTGAGCAAGCCTGAGCCCTAAAACAGAGGATCAAGATGTCTGCTTCTGTCCATTCTAGGACAGTGAGGAATTAGGGACATATCTAAGGAGTTTTACAGCTACCATGCTACTATACTGTGACACTTTTATTTTATACTGTTAAGGAAATGTCTTTTAGTTGAACAATTCCTTGTTCATCCACACACTACCAGGTATGTTTTGGTTTGCCAATTCTCATTCCTTTTCTCATCTGGAAAAACACCGATTTCAATTCTGTCTGCAGTTAAATGCAGGAAACTCTAGCTTTGGCAAACTGTACTCATCAAATATAAAACACTGCCCTTCACAAACCATCATCAATCCAAAATTCAAATGCCAAAATTAAATTGCCAGAGACTTAGGGAGTGGTTTTGTATATGAATCCTGAGAGTCTTTGTCATTATGTATGAAAAAGTGTAAATTAAAATGATTATCTCTTCATTTAAATTGATAGCAAGAAATTAATCAAAAACAATGCCAACCAAATGCCATTTCCACTCTTAAACTTCTCAAAACTGAATAGCTGTTAGTAAAGAGCAGCATAACACTTCAAATAGAGAAGTAGTTGACCCAACATATAAAACTAATTCTACCTCCGACTTTCAATGCCAAGTATCTGTTCTTGAACAAGTAACCTTGGTGTGATCACTATTGTGAGATCTTCATTTTTGTAGCCTTCTTAATGTATATTCATGTTAACACTAGTGAAAGACTGGCCGTTAGTAACCATAAAACATTGTACAGGTGAACTAGATTGGGAAATGCATTGTAGCTTCTCATGGGGTATGAGTAATACGGGAAAGGCAGGGCATTTTCCTGCTTTGCAAAGTTGAACGGACAAGGTAGCAGCGCTGTCCTTCTGTTTTCTCAGAGTCCTGCAGCATCTTGAACAGAGCCACTGGCTGGACTGTTTCACCAGAAGCCTCTTGGTGGAATTTGTGGTCTTCAATGCTAACGTGAACCTGTTCTGTGTAGTGACCCTGATTTTGGAATCCAACAATGTGGGTATGAGTCTTTTCTCCCCTATCACTGTGCCCTGGGTATCTCAGAGTCCCAATTTCTTATCTTATACCATTAAAAGACATTTTTTTTTTTAAAGATTTTATTGGGGAATTGGTGGAGGGGAGCAGCGTTGGGGAATCGGGGAAGGGGAACAGACAAGTTGCCGTCTTCTTGTTCTTCAGTTTAGTTGCGGAGGATGTTGCTTCACTGTTGGTATAGTCATTGCGCTCTTCCCGGATGAGGCAGATTGGTCGCTGGCCTCTGGATGTCGCTCACCGCGGCTATTGGCAGCTCACGCTTGGCTGCCGGCCGCTCACGCTGGCTGCGGGCCACTCACTGCAGCCTATGGCAGCCCACTGCAGCAGGGGCTGCAGCCCACACCATCACCGGGGCTCGCACAGCCCAGCTCCAGGTGGAGCTGTTAGCTGTAGAGGGCAGTGTCACTGGCCCTCATGTGGGATCCGAACCGGGGCCGCTGGCATCCCAAAACCAGCGCTTAACCAATGCGCCACTCGGCCGGCCCTAAAAGACATTTTAATTAAAGTTACTACACATAATTTTAAAAGTCAAATAGTTCAAGGCAAAAATTAGCAGTCCTCATTCCCCACCTCATTCCTACTCCCGAGACTACTCCTTTCAGCTTTTAAACGGGCTCTTTCAGAATTTAAAAGTTAACATGCTTATTTCATGAATCTTTGGTTTTAGATTTTATTTTTTATGATGAGGATATACCCACACATATTCATACACATACATACACACCTCTTTCCTCACTCTTCCAATATAGTAACATAATTTATGGTTAATATTGAGTATTTCCAGTATTGTGATAATAGTTTTCAAAGATGAGCCATGTAATGTACTACAATTTCCTTTTTTCATAACTGCTTTTTCTAGAGTTTATTACTTTTTTAAAAATTTGCTTGGTTTTGCATACATTCTATCATTAATTCATCTCCACACTTTCTAGAAGTAAAAAATGCATTCTGTTCAACAGTATCATGTAACCTATGATTTTATCTTGAGACACCCTCTCTAGGGGCTCCGTCCTTTTAGTACAGTCTGGGTTGGTTATTCTCAAAGCCTGCTCTAGAGCCCTTATCCTGGATTCTCCCTTCACAGTCACCCTAAGGATTATCTTTACCCCTTTCCTCTCTGTTGGATCCCATCTCTCCTAGATCCTATGTCTTCCTCTCTTGGTTTACTTTCTCATTTTGCTGGAGCACATCCTACAGTAACTTCCTGGAAGGATGCAAGGGAAGTAAATTTTTTGAAGCCTTATATGTCCAAAAAAGACTGTTTTCTGCTATCACATTTGATTGCTTATTTAACTGGGAACAATTATTTTTTACAGAATTTTAAAAAATATAGCTCCATTGCCTTCTAGGTTCTCATACTGCTGTTAAGCAGTATGATGAGGCCCCTACTCCCAAAAGTTTTTAGAATTGTCATTGTACCCAGGGTTATGAAAGGACCTGACCTCATAGTGAGTCCTTTAATATGGAAACGTGTCCTTAAGTTCTGAGAATTTTTCTTGCATTTTTCTCTGTAAATTTCCCTAGTTTCTCTGTTCTCTTTTTCTGATATTCCTGGAAATTTTAGGTAGGAACTCTTGGACTGATCTCTGATTTTCATATTTTTGCTTTTATTTTCCATCTTTTCCTTCTGTTTTCTGAGATTACTTCAATTTCTAAACAGTCTGAATTTTTCATTTTTATATTTTAATTTCCAAAAATTCTGTTCTCATTTCTTTTTCAGTCTCCTGTTGTTCTTTTATAGCATCAATATCCTCCTAACTTTCTGAAGATAACAGGAGTGCCAAAAAATGTATATTAATCTTTTGTTATCGGTATATATTATTACAATTTTTATAGGATTTTCATTTCTTAAAATGTGTATACATTTTTTTTGGCATCCTCTGTATGATAGGTTCATTTTATTTTATTTTTTTTAAGATTTATTGGGAAATTGAGGGAGGGGAATAGCGTTGGGGAATTGGGGAAGGGGAACAGACAAGTTGCTGTCCTTTTGTTCTTCAGTCTAATTGTGGAGGACATTGCTTCACTGGCCCATGTTGGTATCATCATTGCACTCTTCTCAGGTGAGGCAGATCAGTCGCCGGCCTCTGGACGGCGGCTCACAGTGACTCTTGGCAGCTCATACCGGCTGCCAGCTGCTCACGCCGGCTGCCAGCTGCTCACGCTGACTGCCGGCCACTCACTGTAGCCTATGGCTGTCCACTGCAGGGACTCACAGCAGCCCAGCTCCAGGTGGAGCTGTTGTTCACCATCTTAGCTGTAGAGGGCAGTGTCACTGGCCCTCATGTGGGATCCGAGCCGGAGCCGCTGGCGTCCCAAGCCAGCTCTTAAACAATTCGCCACTAGGCCGGCCCAAGGTTCATTTTATTTTTATCAGCTCCTTCACTTCCTCTAATTCTTCTGAAATTTTTATTTTCTATTTTCTTTTGATCTCCTGTTTTCAATGTTGGACGATTAGTATTTGGCTGTTCTTTCATGTTTAAGAGACAGGCAGTAAAAAATAAAAATAGAGCAAATAAGTGATTACAAGCTCTGTGTGCCTGGATAGAGCTTGTCAGCTGGTATCTATGTCTTTTCTCTTGGACAGTCAGTTTTGAGAGACGGATCCTCCAAACTCCTGTCTTGAGGATATAAGCCTGTTGAGTTCTCAGAGCTGGCTGAGGAAAGGGGCTGGGAAGGGCTCAGGGTGAAGCAGTATGTAAGCTTTCTCTTAATCCCCTTTTCCAGTAGACTTGCAGTTATTTGTGAGCTCAGATTCTCTGGTTCAAAATCACCAGGAAATATAAACCTTTATTTATTTATTTATTTATTTATTTATTTATTTATTTATTTATTTATTTTGAGGGCAGTGTCACTGGCCCTCATATGTGGGACCCGAACAGGGACCGCTGGCCTCCCAAACCAGCGCCCAACCACCGCGCCACTGGGCCAGCCCATAAACCTTTAGTGTTGGGGTCGTGTAAGGCAGGATGGGTAGCAAATACCTAGCTGTGACAGGGAGAAAGATCTGGGACCTAATTGCTTATGTTTAGACTTGCAATCATTCTGCTTTCAGTTCCTCAATCCTCTATCTTCAGAGGTACCTGAAGCCTCCCGTTTCTCAGCCTTTCCAGGCTTTTGTGGTAAGAATGAGCTCGCTTCTAGGTTTCCTGTGCTGCTTAGGTTTCAGCTTTTTTGAATCTGGTCAGTGTCATTCATCTGTTTTCTGGTTTCCAACAGTTTGTAACTCTCACTTTCCCATTTATTCTTTGTTTTTTTATCCCTTCATTGTCATTGTAGTGGCATTTGGTAAGAGACTGGAGGGAAACTGGTACCTTCAATTCCACTACCTCTAATAGGAAGTCTGTCCTAATCCCGCTTTCTTTCTCCTTTCTTCTCTCCCCAGAATTTGCCCACAAGTGTCCTTCCATTTACCACCAGATGTTACTTCTAATCAGGAATCTTTTTTTTTCCCAGACCCACAGAGTAGATTTTCTCTTATACTTCTAAATGGAGCGTGAAGGCTTCGATGATCTTCATAGGGTTATTGTTAACTACCAAAAAAAGTTGGGGTAAAATAAACATGGGGGACCAGTCCCAGTTTTGAGAGCTACCTATGTGAACTAGAAATTCCCTTGCTCTTAAAATGTGCTTTCTACTACAAGGGGTGCACCTTAGTTCTAATACTTTGGGGCTTTATGTAAAGTTATATTTACAAGACCTTTCATAGTTTTATAAAACTTCAACAATCTGTCTTTCCAGGTGGAGTCTGAAGCTTTTTAATCTATCCTGATATAAACATCTGAGTATTCAAGCAATACTATTAGTGCATTTTTACACATGTGAAATAAACTTGAAATGGTTCAAAGCATTTTCATTGTACTAATTTTTGAAAATGTATTTTAAATAGCTTTAAACAAAAGTGCCACACTGACATTTAATTCCATTCCCCGTTTTTCCATGTTACAGTCATCAATTCTCTTTAAAATCATGTTGCAACAGCACAGCTAGTCAATTTATCTCTGCAGTTACTGTAACTTGGTAAGAGTAACGCCTGTAACAGCTGTTAAGTCACTGAGACTGCCTTTGAGGTGGGATCAAGTATAATCTCCCTCTACTGACTCTAGTGCAGTCGGCACATTTCTCCAATAGCTTTGCATGCATGATCTCACTTAATATTCATGACGTCTCTAGAGGAAATACTAAGTTTAGAAACTCAGGAACTTTTGAAATTGATACAGGAATAACTGAGGTTATTTCAAAGAGTTTGAAGGGAAAAGGGCAAAAGTTTTAAGGAGTCCTGACTCAAAAATGTTCTTTTTTTATTAGGTGCTTTCTTTGCCTCTGTAAGACTGGACATTTTAACTTCCTTTCAGACATCAAAGAAGGACTTTGCCTGGTCCGTCATCTCACAAGTCATCTATTATCTACTGGTCTGTTACTATGGCTTCATACAGGTGAGCTGAACATGTTAGGTGTAAGAGATTCTCAAGATTGCCAGGATAGTATTTAGGGAGCTCTACCATGAGCTATTACGAGAATTAGGACTATGATTTTGATCCTTTCCAGAAGTTTGACTTCAGTTAAGTCCGCCTGGTTTTCCAGAGTAGCTCTTTGAATTTTCAAGAGTTAAAGAATTAAGTCTGTAGAAAGAATATTTTTTGTACAGTTGTATTGAGCAAGTACTCAAAAATACAGATGACTACACTCAAGAGAATATATCTTAAGCCAAATACAACGTTTTATCTTCAGGTTTGGTAACGAATTTAGAAGTTTCTTTTATTAAGTTTAAGCAACAATAAAAAGAATGTGCCCATGAAAGTTGTGTTAGAAAGGCCACCTTTTCTCTAAGTAGCAGTTCTGAGTGACTACAGAGCAGAACCAAGACCACGACGCATTGTATCCAAGTTTGATTTGCAGAGTCCCCAGCTGCGTGCTTTGCCGGTGTTCCTAACATGTCAGTAGGGAGAGACCTTGAGGGCGAGCAGTAGTGACTGTGGTGTTTGTTTAGGGTCTCCGGCTGAAACAGCAGAGGTGGAGGTTCTTCACGAGCAAAAAAAACGTTCTGGACATGAGCATAATTCTTATCAGCTTTGTCATCTTGGGGCTGGACATGAAGCTTATTTCTCTACATAAGAAAAACATGGCACAATATCACTGTGACCATGACAGGTAAGAGGGGGCCGAGGATTACAGGACATTCCTCCTCGATGTCCAGAGCTTCCTGATTACAACCATTCTTTCTTTCAAACTCTCCCTCCTTCTCCGATGTTCTCCCAGGTCTGAATTTTTGTGTAATACCAGAGTTAAACACAGAGCTTGAACTGATGTTCATGTTAGAGAAAACAACTAGAAGCCATCTATATACTGCTGATCATGTTGAAAAGCTCTTCTGCCTTTCCCATAGCAAGGGCCGCAAATTATTATTTTGCACCCTGGCCAAGGAATAAAACCTAAGACATGACAAATGACCATCCTTTAAATAAAACCACAACAGAGTACATGCAGCCCAAAGCGTGGCTCTGGGTGGGGACGTTCATCCATCCTGAGGCATTCTGGCACCCCTTTGCACACCTTCTGGTCTTTCTCAGGGAACAGCATCTCTTGCCGTGCAGTGCTTTTCTAACTTTTCAGTGGTCAAGAGCCTGGGCCACCGATCTGTAGAGGACTGAGGCAGTGTCCCAGGATGGCCTCAGAGAGGGTTGTTCATGGGTCTTTGCGGTTTGGAGGATGCTGGCAGCTGCGGTCCAGCCTGCTGGGTGCCACTGCCCACGTCTTAGACAAAAGAACTGGGATCAAGTGAGTGCCAGCTGGCTCACATATGCGGGGTCTTCCCCAGTAACCTAGCTGTTGCTAGGTTATGAACCCATCTCTCACATAATAAAACCTAATTGGTTAAAAAAAAAAAAAAACCTCATCGGTAAGTAGCACCCCTCACCTCTAGTTGAATCATCTTTCTACTCTCAACTCTATCAAACCTATTAGAGGATCAATTACCTGCTGCCAGAGAACAATACAGGATTAGTGCTACAGAAAACAAACCCGCATAATTGCATGTCTCATGACACTAACTCATCTCCTTTTGAGAGGAGAGGTTTTACTCAGCAGAGCAGTGGAGAAGGCTGACGTTGATTTCCAGGATGGATCTGGAGTAAAGAAATCAGCCAGAAGTCACATTTCAAGGTTTCTTCAGCTTCCAACGAAATGCATGGTTTTTTGCCAATGTTGTCATATCCACAAGTATAGGAAGCCACACTGGAAAGCACAATTCTTACATCAAGCGTTTGACCTAATAGGACTCAAAGAACAGCTGCACTTCAGCAGTGGGAACCCTGGAGAAACTGACATCACAGGAGTTGATGACAGAATGCACTTCATGCTGCCTAACTGTCAGCCTTCCTCTGTACAGGTTCATCAACTTCTATGAGGCAATACAAGTGAATTCAGCTGTCCTTCACCTCATGGGCTGCCTGGTTCTGCTGGCAACTGTTCAGCTGTGGAACCTGCTGCATCATAACCCCCGGCTGCAGCTCATCCGCAGGACACTCAGCAGAGCCTGGGATGAGGTGGTGAGCTTCCTGCTGGCCATCCTGATCCTGCTGACAGGCTACGCCATTGCTGTAAGCCACCCTGCACGGTGTCAGTCATTCCTAACTGGAATCACGTGGCTTCCCTTAGAGAAAGGGTCACGACATGGACAATCATCAGTTCCAGTTGGCAATGAGTTTTGGAGGAAAGGTAGTGGAGTAAGAAAGCTGGTGTTAGTTGTAGTTCCATACTTAATTAGTAGTATGACTTAAAACTCAGATGTGTCTCATCTCTAAAATGGGGAGAAAATGTAGTTCATAAGAATGTGAAGGTCACATAAATTTATATAAAAATTATGTAATTACAAAGGAATTTTATGTATTTTTTTAGGCAGAGTAACTGGATGGTCACTAAGGAATTTCTTTAATGTCAGTCGCCTCACTGCTCTCTACCTGCTGACTGGTCTTTCTCCTTTTCAGTTTAACCTGCTGTTCGGATGGAGCATCTATGACTACCGAACTTTTTTCAGCTCAGCAGTGGCTTTTGTTGGTCTCCTGATAGGAATCTCTAATCACAAAGAGGTGAAACTCTCCATCCTGTTTTCCTAACAGAACTATTTGGTTTACTATATCTAATGAGGGTAAAATTGTTTATAAACACAGCCCTGACTTGTACCACCACATACTTGAAAAGGGAGACATTTAGATGCTTTGCCATTCTGGTTTATGACATTACCAATGCATCCAGTTTTGAGGGACAGAAATCTGTCCTTCCCTAAGCACATAGTCCCACCTCCCTCACTCCTTGTAGCCTTAATCTTATTGCCAAGGACACTGGGCTTGAATTTGTGATCTTGTACCTGGCCAGATTAACATGGGGTTGCTGGTGCTTTCTTACTGGCCCTTTGAAGTATACAATAAAAGTGACAATTCCAGGAAGAACTGTGATGTTTGTTTATAGTTAATACTCATTTCAGAGAGCCTATTATTTCCCCCCAGGAACTCCCAACACAAATCCCTTTCTATTCAACATAAAAAATAAAGTAAGAAATCCAGATGAGGAACTGGGTTCCAAACTCATATAGATTTGATCTGGGAAGAAAAAACTGCAGTTCAGATTAGTGAAACTGGCAAGATTTTTATCAAGGCTTATTTCAAAGGGTAGTAATTAAAATGGATAAATTAACATAACTTCTAATGTGGAGAGTTACCACCTTTGTAAGATAACTGCTATTTTGGGTGGATTATTTTATTGCAGTTCTAGTCCTAATCACTAGGGAATAAAGCCCTCACCCCTGGAAAACTTTATATATTAAAGCTCTTATTAAGAAGTAACAATCAAAATAATAAACTTCAGCTAACTTTGAGATTTTTTAAAAAAACTTTTCTGCTCTAATCATACAATGTGAAAGGGAAATGGAGTAATACTTATTGGGAAAAGTCTTACATCACAAACTCCGAGATTGCTCAAACTTCATATAATTAAGCACTTTTAATTAAACAGATGATAGGCTGGTATTAGGAAATGTTTTGTCATACCCAGAACTTTCCATCACAGTGGTATTTATTGTAAGTATTCATGATCTAAGTTTTTAGGATTTTTTTTTTTGAACAGTGCTCTGGTGGCAACAATGAATGAGCCAATACCAAGGGAAAACAAACACCTAAATTACTAAGATTGTTATGGAAACCATTCTGGTAAGCCCTAAATTTTGTAAAGATCTCTTTATGCTGAAAAGTAAAGAATGGCAAAACTCAGTACTTAACACTTTTCAAGCTAATGAAGAAAAATAAACATACTAAATTGAAAGCTAGTTTTCTTTGGCTAACCTGTTATATTTGGAATGTCCCTGTGTTTAAAGTGTAAGTTTCTTGAACCGGCAGAGACACTTTTCATTATCATTTCTGGTATTTACTCTAATACACTTTTGCTACTCATTGAAGCTTCCACGTTTGGATATATTTTCCAGAATTGCCAAAACTCACATGGGCCTTGAATCATTTTAATTCTGCAACTCGACGGTTTTCTTCTTGTGAAAGCCCTGAAAGCACAATTATTTTTACACCCTTAGAGCTAGTCATTCTTGCTCTTCTGTCCACTCAAAAGTATTCTTTTTTAGTTTTGCTTTTCTCCCTAGTTTCCATTGTATGTGTTTTCTTATGTGAATATATCCCAAACATTAACATAGAACTTACATTTTTAAAGTAAAAATTAAACTGTTAGTGTTTATCCTCAAAGTATTTTGTTGTCTTTCCAGATTATTGCTTTAGACCCAATCCTGGGCTCCCTTCTGATTCTCACCAGTGTCAGCTCGATGGTACTTGTGATCATTAACCTGTTTGTTTCTGCCATTCTAATGTCCTTTGGCAAAGAAAGGAAGTTCCTTAAGGTAGGTAACTCTGTGGCTCGGCTATCTGAAAGAGCGTTCATATGAAAACTTTCAAAAACCGAAATGGTGTTTAAGTGAAGAAGTAATTACCACTAATCGACATTCTCAGACCCATAAAATAACCTACCAGGTAACACATCCAATCTAAAATAACACTAACATATAGTAAAAGCAGGAGTGATATATAAAGATTAAGTGGAACAATGCACGTACAGTGTAATTTCATGTACCTGCGCCCACTGCCTCTGAAACAGCTTACTACAAACACTGAACACTATTTTCACTTCTCACCTTTTCATGAAAGCGGAAGTCCTCCTCAGATCTCTTTCGGTTAGCAACAACAGGTACTAACGTAGGTCTTTCCTGAAAGTGAAGTGGTCTTTCCTAAAAGTGATGTGGCATGAAGAGAACTTTCGAAAAGCAGGGGATATCTGTATAAGCTTGTACACGGGCAGAGCTCAGCTGTAGCTTCTCCTCAGACTAATGGAGTCCCTTTGAGTCTCCACAGCTCTGCCAACTATTTTCCTAGGAAACCCAGCATAGCAAGACTACATTACATTCTACCCACTATCCTATAAATAGCTGGTCATCAACTATTACGGAGCAAAAACACTCCAATACCTGATAGCAAATCATTAAAAGGAAACTATATCTTTACAATTTATATTTACTTTCTTTTCTATCTTTGGTATTTTCCTCCAACGGTAGCAACAATTTCAATTTCCTGCTTTTTTCTTTTTGTCTTCCAATAGACTTGCAAAGAAGCTTCGCTGATAGATATGCTGCTACAGAGGCTCTCAAATTTATTAGGAATCCAGCGGCACCAAAACACATGTGAGTGAACAGCTGTGACAGCAATGGGCATTGACACTGAAGTTTTAAAAGATGATCTATCTTGACCCCGTTACCTCGAAGCTAACAGTTACCTTTGCATGGCATAGCTTAGAAAACTATAGGTGTTTATGATACACTTTAATCTTTCAGTCAGTGAGGAATCCTCTTGGCTGACAGTTTTTATGTTTATGGATCTTGGCACTTAGGGAAAAGGTTAATGCTGCAAGAGTGACTGACAGACACTGGATAAGTGGCTGTGCTGCAAGTAGCAAGGCACAGAACACTTACGATCTTCCAGGATGATGTGGGAAATAGGAATGAGTCAAAAGTGAACTCACTGCAGTTTATTAAAAATAAACACACAAGCATGAGATCTGGCTGATGAGGAGTGCGTTTCTAACACTGTGCTCCCTGACCTAACATAATTAGGTTCTGGACCCAAGTCAGAAGCCTCAACAAAGCTGAAGAAGAGTAACCAAGCCAACTCCCAGATGCTCTTGAGGCTTAAACACAGACATTGAAATGGACTCCTTACTGCTGTCAGCGTCCGCATCACCCAGAGAGACTAAGGGAAGGGCTGGCTTGTGCCCAATATGAGTCACTTGCTTATGAACCGCATCACTTGACCAAACCAGTGGAAAAGGCCAAACACAGAATTTTTAACTTTATTATCAGCTAATAGCTATGTATGAGATACAAACCAATCAAAAACATTAAAGAAAAGTTGCTTGAAACAGGTATGTACAGATACATTACACAGAAGCCAAAGTCATTATCTTGCAATCCCAAAGCCATCCCTGTGAAAAAGGATGGCCTTAGCTAGAGGGCAAAGGAACACGTAAGTTACAACAGTAAGAATCTTGTCCATTGAGGAAAGCAGCGAACAACTGCAGCCACATGGGCACCAAAATTTATAAGATCAGTTTTTAAAGGTTCTCTTAAATCGTACAGTTTTCAAATGAAAACAGGAACCCCTCTTCTCCTGTAGGCTTTCCAACTCACTATTCAAGAGACTTGAATACTTCTATTAAGGCAACTGGAAGCCCACCTTCGCCTTGAACGGTGACTTCTGCCCAATTTGTGACCTGTCCTTCATCAGTAATGCAATCCAACAGAACATGCTAGGGGAAAAACAGGAATTTATACATTGCTGCCCTCTGGTGAAAGGGAAACACAGCATTCAAATAAAGCAAAAGGCCACGGAGGGCTCCCTGAGAATCCAGCAGAACTAAAGGAGGCCTTCAACTTTCCAAATAAACTTGCAACTGGATCCAGGTGGAATAGTGCCCTGCAGCAAGTAGTAGTGTATATGCCAGTGAGAGGACCCCGCTGCCAAGAACTGTTACAATGGCTTCCTGAGTCATCTTCTCTTTCTCCCAATCATAATAGAGTGAGAAAACACACACCTTGGCCTTGATCCTCACTCACCGCCAATCCCTCTATACAGAGAGGTTTTTTCCTATGTTTGGAACCTAAGCATAGGGTGGAGAAACTTCATGAAGTACTCTGTTCCATTGTCTAGCCATCTTTGGCAGCTCTTCCCACAATGCTTCCCACAAACCTTCTCACTCCCCTGTGGAGGGATGGTGGACAGGCGAGGAGAGAACCAGGGATCACAATGACAGGACGCCGACAAGCACAGCTGACAGGAGCCAGCTGCTCCAGCCTCAGAGTGTCTCCAGTCGTTTGTCTCTTAGAAGCAATAAAGAACTGGAAAGCAGAATTTGGCAGAGCAGGAAGAAAACCCAGAGGAAGAGTGTGTTCGGTGATGGTTAAGAGATGAAACAGAAATTTCATGGAGATTCTTTGTTAGAAGGAGAAACTGCTCAGTATCAGCTTCCAAACTTGCCTGGTTTAAGAGGCCTATGTTTTCTTCTTCAACTCTTCAAATCTCCGGGAAAGATCATCAAAGTCAATGTCCTCAGATGCTGAGGTATTGGCACCAGCAGATGCAGTTGGTAGTGTATCTGGCACAGATGGTAACTCTGGTAGTACAAAGTTGTCATAGGTGTCCGCAGGTCTGGATGGGGGCTTTGCAGAGACTTCTGGCTTCGGTCCAGGACCTAATTAAATTAGGGCAAGGAGCACAGTGTTACAAATGCTACAGAAGTGGCTCAGATCCTCAAAGCCCCTCTGGCAGAAACAATCAAAGCATAAGAGAAAACATTAGTTTAAAAATATACCGGGGGTGCCAAAAAATGTGCATAAGTAGACACTTTGGTCAGCGTTGCTCAAGCAGTAGTTTGCCATAATCAGAAGTTTCTGGACGTTGATGGTAACCACTTTGAGCAACTCTTGTAATTGCAGAAGTCAAACGTGACTTGTATTCATCTTTTGTTATTGGTATATATTAAGCATTACAATTTTAATAGTTTTTTCCTTTCTTAAAATGTGTATGCATTTTTCTACCACCCTCTGTATACATTTAATTCTAAAGGTAAGTACATAGAGCATTCATTTAAATAAACTGTCCTCTTTCACAAAGGTCTGGTCCCATAACAACAGTGTCCAAGGAGTGGTAACAGAATTCTGTTGGGGTGAGCTGCTGAAGGGGCTTAGAAGGAAAAGAATTTATATAAGGAATGTTCATGTAAATTTTATTTGATGTAATAGGATCTGACTATATTTCTAGTCTTCTGTTTTGTATTTTACAAGTTAAAATCACCCCGCTCTCTACCTACTGTATGTTTCTGTTTATATCTAAGTTCCAGAACAGGCAAACAAACTATATTTTTGAAAAACAAGAGCAGTGCTTGCTTTTCGAGTGGAGCTGTGTGGAAAGGAACACAAGCAGACTTTTCTGGGGAATGGAAATGTCCTACACCTTTATTAAGGTGGTGGTTACATATTACATGTGTGTGTGCAAACAGCACATATAACAAATCATCAAACACATACTTTTGTGATTTTTCTACATAAGTTATACTTCAATAAAATAACTATCTCTAATTTTAAAAAATGTACCCCCTGTAAGTGAGTGTGGATGGCTATACTGTAAGCATACCTGCTTTGTGAAACGTCGCTGAGCTATTATTCACTTATAATTTGTTCCTATTCACCTTCTCTGTAATGCCCCTCTCCCCTTTTTAAATTTTCAAGACACAATGGAAACTGAAGCAGCAAGAGCATAAAGAACTTGAGAGTAACTGAAAACTAGAAATTGAAAAAAAAAAACAATGAGTGAAAAAGAATGATACCACTAACAGAAACCAGGGCCATAGGAGATTCTTGGGGACCAGGGAAGATCTTTTTCTTTAGAAGAGGGAAATCCTGAGTTCTGTTTTTGCCATACTGCATTTGGAGAAGGGATAGAGCATGTGGACTGAATGCCATGGACAGGAAAACAACCTCTGAAGGAGGAACAGTAATGCGAAAACAGCACAGGGCTCAGCACTGAGCCTGGAGGATTTCTGACTGACACTCACCAACAATCTGTGTAGAAGAGACATTCTTATCAGCATTGTCATCAACCTGAAACACAAAAATTGTTACCAGAGGAGAACGCAATGGCGTCACTGGAGAAAAGTACCTATGTGGTATGAGCCCTGTGTTTTCCAAAAGCTAAGCTGCTCAGCAAAAGCAACAGCACCTGCTTCAAAGGAACTGCCCCACCACTCCTGTACGCCTTCCTGATCTTCCAACCAGATGGATATTATGTTGAACTCTTAACCGCCAAGCAGAGAAAAAGAGAATTCTTACTACACCATAACCTCTTTAATCTGATACCTTCACCTTCCAGGCAGAAAGGAAGCACTAAACCACTGAACTCATCTCCAAGAACCAAGTCCTCAATACTGAAAATCTTCTACCCCATTCCCAGAAACGGTCGTGGGCAATGCTTCAATGCGTGTAAGACCGAAACAAAACCTGAGGCCCAACGTGAAAACCCAAGGAAAGAATACTTAAGCAAGCTCAGAAACAGGGACTCTTCCTAGATGAACCACTTCCACAGCAAGCACCACATCAGTTTGTTTTCTCAGTAATACATCATATGGAAACAGGTCTGAAAAGGCACATACTGTGGAAACAAGGCTGGCAGAAAACAAGTGATCTAATTCTAAACCAAAGCTTCCACTATCACCTACAGGTCAAGGTATTTATACAGCAAGTTTTAACTGTAAGACCAAAATGTAAAAATGCTATAGGCTGAAATGTACTAACTGGACACTTCTGTGTAAGACAAAAATCTGGTCACTATTCCTTTACACAGTATTGAAACTGGCTATTTTAATTACTAGGATATTCTAGCACCAGGTCCAAGTGATTCTCTGCATAAAACTGGTTCAGTGCCCTACTAGAACTTCTTTAGAAGTTCTGCAGGCCCCCCGCCCCCTGATTCCTGGCTGAATTGCAGACAAAGCACTGCCACCAATGATGCTGCCGCCACCACACTCCATTTCCAAGGTAATGTTAAAGCAACACAAGAATCAAAAGCAAGAGCAATGCCGGTACTAGGAGTTAATCAAAATTTTGCCTTCCCTGTGGCCATTATTTTGCTTTCTCTTCATGGGATTCACTCTCTTGCTGCTTATAAAAGAGGCTCAGGCACTTACAGATTCATACGATGGGGGAGTTGCTGGTATCTGGGGTGGATGAATATTGGGAAAGGCCTGAAAAGTCCCCATTGGCAATCCATTGAAATCCGACTGTAAGAGAAAGGCAACATCAGAAACACTTGCAATTTTCTGAGGTGTATGGAAAAGGGGAGAGACATATATACATAGCAGGTCCTCAAATAACATTGTTTCTATCAATTAGCCTATGGTAAAATTGGATTTGATAATACTTAGTCATTTCACTTAAAGTCAAAGAATCTATCAATGATGTTAAATGAAGACTTTATATATGCGTATGTATATATATGTATGTATATACATATATATTCCAGAACCCCAAAAGGACATGTCATCAGACAGATTCCAGATTTTTAGAGATCTGTAGCCAAAGGCTATTCTTCAGATTAATCAACTGTTTCAACATCTACAAGGGAAGATTCTTATCAGACTTGACTAGTAATGACCCTGATCTTGTGTACAAAAGGTTTCACTATCTTGTAATGAGTGATTGTTATTATTTTTTGGAAAAAGCTACTAGTATGCCTGCAACAGGTCCCAAAGATGTTGGGTAAAACAACTACATGGCACGGAGTTTTTCTAGCACCATCTCTCCAGATTTTCCCACTGCATTATCTACAGCTGAACCAAAAAACTTGCTCCGAATCTCCATGACATTTTTTTCCACAATACAACCATTAAGCTAATACCAAATGTTCTTACTGCTAAATCCTCTTAACCTACAATTCCTGAGTGTATTCACAGAGCCAACTTGTCCTCTTGTTACATTCTAGAGCTTACAGCCCCACTTATTTATATGTATACTTACTGGTCCCTTTGGAAGTGGGTACGAAAAAGGAGGGTTTGGAGATGGCATGGGCATGGGCATAGGCATTGGCACTGTTCCATCAGGTCCACCAACTGGTGCTGTGAACCCGCCCCCTCCTCCTCTTCCAGGGCCCCCTTTCTTCACATCATCTGTGAATCCAACATCAATAAGATCTGCCTCTACCCCAGGGGGAGCTTCTGCCTGAGAGAAAGAGAGAAATCCGTATCATTAGCCACATCGCAGGCTTGATTCCACGAAGCAGGTTGAGATTAGCATGGAGCAAGTTTACTGGAGATCTCTTGGGATAATGACTTGTGGGGAAGTGATGGAAGCAGGGCTGGGTAAAGGAAAAAGTTAGGTTGTCATTCAGTCAAAGACCTCGGCCAATTCCCCAGGAAGCTCTGGAGCTAGGATAGGCCTACAGCAGGTGTCCCCAACTGGGTGAAGGGGGCAGAGTCTTTAAACTCCTGTACTGACCAGTTACTGAATATAAGCTGCCCCCAGGAAAAACCTTTGGGTAACGAAGGTGTCTCTTCTGAGAGCCACTGCTGGAGGGACACTCAGCTGTGTGTGAGCCACAGGTCACCAATACTCTCAGGAGCTGGGGGAACAGATGCTTCTGTCCTGAAGTATGTGTGTTGGGGTGGGTGTTCTCTAAGCAGTGTACCAAAGCATCCAATATACCCCATCAACCTTAACGATTTGTATATTTACCCTCCAAGCCTCTTCCGGATAGGGACCTTTTTATCTCTCTCCATTCTTAGCTTTCTGTGCTTGTGCATTGTCTGGCACATTTGAAGCACCCAATAAATGTTTCAGGATCTGTTCTGGGTCTTGAAGCATTTCTTATTACCCAAAGGGAGATCCAAAATTCCTTGAACTTCAGCAGAAAGCAATACCATTTTATGTTTGTATCAAGATTTATACCTTTTCAAAATGCTTTGTCATTCATTTCATCTGATCCTTAAATACTTGTCAGATATACAGGCATATTTATTGTTCCCTACAAAGGCACTAATAGACAAAGGCTTCAACTTTCACACACAAACTTGAGTGCAAACAACATGGTTATTTTTCAAAGACAGTGATAGCTAGAGACTCCTTTTCCTGTGTACTCTGAAAGGTTCTCAACTTACCATGACCACAGAGTCAGGCTCGTAGGGTACATTGTAGTTCTTGGCGATTTCAATCAGGTATCTCTCCACCAGGATTTTGGGTGGGGCTTCCACACTCAGTTTGTGCATCAGCTGTAAGAGACCCGGGGTTAAGATGCATCTGTACCAACCTAAGCCTAACCTGCCTCCCTTTTGAACTTTGTTCCTCTCATTTTATAGGTAAACAGAGGGAAAAAAGGTTCAGATCAATTAAATGATTTTTTCCAGTCACAAAGCACATCATAAGACCCATGTCTCTGTCCCATTCTCTGGGTACATATGTCTCAAGTGAATGGGTCACAGACAAATACTGCCTTCACATTTGAATTCATCCACCTTTCTCCTCACCTCACTTCTACCTCCACACATTACATGGGGCAGAAAGGACGCGGCAAATGAGGAATGACACAGAACAAGGGCAAGCCTCACAGCCACAGGTGTAGGGCCGACCAGCTAAGGCGCTGACTGCACTGCCCACCAGAGAAGCTTCTCACCCCCATTACGAAATGTGCAACTCCAGACTGACTCCACCACAGAGTGGAACCTGCCCCACCCACTGCTTCACATCTAACGAGGACGCCCGTTACCCTGTCGTTCACGGTTCCAATCTGGTTGGTCCGACATAACTTGCCGTACTCCTTGCTATACTTGGCACAAAGCTGATCAGCAACCTACAGAGAAAAAAAGAACAGTAAACAAATGTGGAAACCGCTGCTTCAAGGCTCTGCCCATCAATGGTAAATAGGCTACTATTATAAAACTGGGATCTGTAAAACCTTAAGGGGTACATACTAATTCACCGAGTTAACTGTTTATATATCCATCCAGGGAGCTACAACAATGTGCCAAGCTCTGTTTAAAGTGGTATGATAGACACTATAAATGTAAGAAACAAAAACAGACATTGTTTCTGCTCTTAAAGAGTCTTATAGTCTCTGGGGAAAACTTAAGTCACACAGAAAAAGGTACAAATGCAGCTGTGAGAAGTGCCACCAAGGGAAAGTACACCATACTACCAACAGCTTATGACAACAATCAGATCTGATAAGAAAAGGCAGTTAATCTGGTGTGGTGAGCACACAATGCAATATACAGATGCTGCATTATGGAATTGTACGCTTGAAACTCACATAATGTTATCAACCAATGTCATCTCAATGAATTTAATTTAAAAAGTCAGGTAAGTCTTCCTAAAGACAGTGATGCTTCAAAGATATAAAGGATGATTAAGAGTTAACTAAACAAGGAGGGAAGGAAGGGCATTTCAGGAAAAGAAAACGTGTCCACAGGCCTCTGGTGGAAAAAACAGGGCCAATCCTCAAACCGAGATAAGGTCACTGAGTGGCTAGTGCAGAGCTTGAGGGAGGAAAGTGGTAGGAAATGAAGAAAGACAAGTGGGCGCCAAACTCTACAGGGCCATGTAGGGCATATCAGAAGCTCTGTTTCTATCACAAGTAGTACAACAGAAAGATTCTAAAGGGCTTGAAAGCAAGGGGTAGTGACAAGGTCAGACCACTGTTCTGAATAGAACCCTCAGTTCTAATGGAATGGTAAATAGACTAAAAAGAAAACCAAAGTAGGTGTAGGAACAACATTCAAAAAGTGACTACAATAGCCCAGGCAGGAGATGACAGTGGCATTGGACCAGAGTACCCCCAACACCAAAGAGCTCAGGAGGGAACACTCATTGTTTAATATGTAGACTTTCAGGGATGCCTGGTACTTATTAAATTTGTCATTTGTCTTTTGATAATGATTTTTGTTTTGCTTTATATTATTTATAATTTTTAAAAATATTTACTTATATTTATCACTCTTTGTTTATGGCTTTTGGGTTTCATGTCATATTTATTTAGGTCTTTGCCATATGAGATAATTTTTTTTTTAATCTGGCTAGTTTTCTTCTGTGAAACCATCAAGTTTCATTTTTAAAAAAACATGTAGGGCCAGCCAAGTGGCTCAGTTGGTTATGAGCTCGCTCAAGAATGTGAGCTGAGTTCTGAGCAACAGCAGTTCGATGTCCAACCCGAGCTGAGCAGCCGCTGAGCTACCAACAGGTAGCAGGATGGCTCAGCTAAAAAACAAAAAAACCATGTAAATTTTTGTTTCACCTAGAATTAATCTTGATATAAAGGAGGAGTATGGAAGATGCTAAAAACAAGACTGAAGTTAAAAGTCTGCATAGGAAGCACTTGCCTCTACTTTCCCATTCTTCTACCCATAAAACTCTATTACTATTCTCCCTACTCTATCAGAATACAGGAGGTTTACTCTCTTGGGAGGTTACACTAAAAGGACTCTGGACCCCAAGCATAGCAGAGAGCAGAGATACTTACTGACAACAGAAGAATTAAGTGTAAGTCTACTACAAGAGAAAATGAGACCTTTGGCTTCCTTCTCACTTGGGCTCTCAGAAATGCTGACAGCCAGCTTATACCTTCCAGGTAGAAGATAGGAGGATTCCTCTCTGAGGAAAATGACCAATCCACAGAAAGAAAGCTAGTTCTTGACAGTCTGGAGTTCCCTCAAGAACGGGCTTAGTCAGATCATTCAACAATGAAGGTATCTGCCAATAAGCCCTACCGAGGCCACAAGAGGTTCCAATCTGCTTTTTAGTGCCTCACTCTTAAAAATAAACCAACAGCCAGGAGTCACCAAAACTCTGAGAAAAGCATCTACTATAAAATAAGTCTAAATCTAAGAAGAAAACAAACATTACAAAAATAAAGAAACTATATTAGTCTCAGAGACTGTCAGAAGACATTGTAGCCACAAAACAAAAATAAACTACAAAAAATATTCAGAGAATTAAAAAGAGCTCATTTTAAAAAAACAGGACAAGGAAATCTCAAAAGAAAGGTTGGGAGATAAGACTGAGACAATCTCCTAGAGAATAAAACAAATAGGCAAAAATGTAGACAATAACTCAACTGAATTGTTTTCAACTGAGTTGGTACAATGTCTATGTTGTGGCAGGAAACTTTTTTTTTTTTTGAGGGCAGTGTCACTGGTCCTCACATGTGGGACCCGAACCGGGGCCGCTGGCCTCCCAAACCAGCGCTCAACCACCGTGCCACTAGGCCAGCCCGGCAGGAAACATTTTTTTTTTTTTTTTTTTTGAGGGCAGTGTCACTGGCCCTCCCATGTGGCACCCGAACCGGGGTCGCTGGCCTCCCAAGACCAGCGCTCAACCACTGTACCACTCGGCTGGCCCAAGGAAACTTTTTAATGTCTGTCTCTTTTGCTAGACTCTAAGCTACAAGAGTAAGGCTGGTGTTCTGCTTTGCTCACCACGGTACTCTCAGTGCCCACCTAGCTCATAACGTCCTCTCAATAAATATTTGTGAAACGAATGAAGCAAAACATCTGTTACCTCATTTTAACTTTACTGGTTTGCAGTTGTACAAGAACTTTTCTATTTGTATATACTTTAATAACATTTGCCCCCCGCCCCCCAAAAAAATGGCGTCACTTTAAAAAGGAGCCGGAGCTGCCAGAGGAACTGCCTTTAAGCCTCAAATCTTTGGAATGTTAAAGCAGAGCAAAATAACCTTTGGACTGGGCCTAGGGCAATAGTGTGTCCCAAAGAACTGTTTGCAAAGATTATAAGAAAACAGTTATTATGACTACTTGACTAATGACTACTGGATTGAAATTTGAAAACAGTTTATAATTAACATCACTAATGTTATGTTATCTGCACCAATAGAAACGCCTTCCTTCTATTGAGGTAGTTGTTCCCTTTCCCCTTCTCATAAATACCCCTTGCCTTTGTCTCCTAATCAGAACACTATTTGGACTTGACCTGAATTAGTGTATCTCCAATAGCCATTCTTATTGTGCTTATTGCCTCCTACTTTGAAAGGCCTTTTTAAAGTTAACATATCACATAAAATAATTTAAAGACAAAACTGAGGGTACATGAAACTTTGCTCCTTAAAAAAAGATTCAAGTTTGGGGGCCGGCCGAGTGGCTCAGTTGGTTAAGAGCTCACTCAAGACTGCGAGCTGAGCTCTGAGCAACAGTGGTTCGAGGCCAGCCCGAGCTGAGTTGCCGCTGAGCTGCCAACGGGTGGCAGGATGGTTCAGCCAAAAAAAAAAAAAAAGAAAGAAAGAGAAGCTGATGAAAAAAAGATTCAAGTTTGCAAAACACTCTTCAATTTTATGATATAAGGTCTGAAAAAGAGGAAGAAACAAATTTACAAAGCTTATGTTAAAGGCAGCATGAGAAGGGTATAAAATACCTGGTCAAAAAAGCAGAACTGACTTATGTGAACCAACCTTTCTAACAATACAAAAATACTACAGACAAACTATAAAATAAATAGGCAAAAATGTAGAAAACAAGGAAAAAAAATAATTCAATTAAATTGTTTTTCATCAAAACTGGTTGTACTCACTATTTTCAACTCAGCCACTTCTGACTGGAGTCGAGGAGCAGCCCAGATAAGTGTAGACACAGATTCAGCCAGACCAGAATCTAGCTCCCTAATTAAGGAAAAAAATTAATAAAACTTAACATTCTTTAAAACCACCAACATTTGTATCACACACTTGATATAGCCTCTAAAGCTATTTCACAAATCCATTAAATATTCAATAACTCTAGACATATAGCCATTTTCATGATCCTATTTTACTTCTGGGAGACTTCAAACTAAAGGACAAGCCCAAGGTCACAAAGTCAGGAAATAGTTCAGCAAAGACTCAAGATTTCCAATTCTGTATTTTCAACACCTGTCTACATTGAAGTCAGGCCTTCAAGCGAACAGCAGGAAGAAGGCTCTTGGGTTTGTGAAACGGTTACTTAGTTCTAGCTTTATACATGTAGGAAGAAACCAATATTACTCCTTTCTCAAATTCCAGAGGTAATCTGAGTTAGGTCTTTGACCAAAAAATCTTACTTCACTACAGTTACGCAAGATGAATGCGTTCTAGAGATCTGCTGAACAGCACCATGCCTGTAATTAACAGTACTGTATTGCATACATAATGTTGTTAAGAAGGTCATCTCATGTTGTGCCCCTACCAAAAACGGGGGGGGGGGGGGGAGGAGGAAACTTTTGGAGGTGATAAAACATTTATTGCCTTCATTGTGAGATTTTATACAGGAGTATGCATATGTCTAAACTCGCCAAACTGTATACATTAATTATGTGCAGTTTTTGCTATATCAATTATTTGTCAATGAAGAAAAGCAAAACACCTTACTTCATAGACTGAATGAGGCCAAACCGAGCCAGCAGCAGGTCACAGTACAGCTCCAGGATCTCCATGGCCTCTACCAGGTAGTCTTCTCGTATAATGTGCTCCACTCGGATACGAGCTCGTTCATCTTTCCCAGCAGCCAGGTAGTCGGCAATCTCTTTCCTCGCTTTCTGGGCCAGTTCCGCTAAGGCACAAATCCCACTCGTCACACAGCAGCAGTATGCTGGGCCTGCACTTCCTACACACCGACTTCCACCCCACCAGAGAGAAGCAGGTGTTTCTACTATATTGTAGCTCACTCTCCCTTAGCAAATCTAGTCCCATCTCACCTAGTCTAGAATTTGCTACTTTGTCTAGGCGAGAGTATTATTTGTGTAGACAGAAACTTCCACCTCAGGAGTCATGTTTCGTAGCAACAGAGTATGTTCCTTTCCCTGCAACAAAGGGATTCAGTCTAACCAGTCACAAAGGGCTGCAGAAACATATCCAAGGTTTAAAGGATACGTGATCCCTCAGGCTTCACAGTACTGGCCTGAAAGAGCCAACATTGGGATCTAGGACCCAGTGATGTATTTTGGGAGAGAAAACATAAGGTAATCAATCATACATTACTTACTTTTTTTTTTCTCCATTAGTTTAAGACGGTTAATGACTAATCTCAAATTGACACGTAAACGCTCAGCTTTAAATCCAGAGCCCAGCATGCTGTGCTATTCCTCCTGGAAAAAGATAAAAAGCACAATGACTATTTTCAAATTAAAATTAGTTCAGGAACTGACACCAGTTAGAGCATGGATTATTTGACATCATAAACCATAGTAGTTTTCTAATACAGGTGAATGATACGATCTGGTTGTCATTTTGGCTGTGAAGAACTAATTGGGAAATAATGGAAAAAAAGAGGACCAAAGAGAAAGCTATTACGATAGTCCAGACAACAGATGGAAGTAGCTAACCACCATGGGGTGGTTAGCTAACAGTGGTAGTGGCAGAAAGGATTAGATTTGATATCTATTTCAAAGGCAGGGCTGAATGAACTCAGTGATAAATGAAATGAGTATCTACATACTAGTGTTACGAGTAGGTTGATGAAAAGACAAAGAAGGGCCAACCAAGTGAAGCAGTGGTTAAGAGCTGGCTTGGGACCCTAGTGGCCCCAGTTTGGATCCTACATATGAGGGCCAGTGACACTGCCCTCTAAAAAGAAAAAAAAAAGACAAAGAAGCAAGAAGGCCTCCTACTTCTCCCAAAAAGCTCATCAGGGATAGTGATAGAAAAAGATTATCAAATTTAGAACCAAATTCAAATATATTCTCGCATTAAAAATGAAAGCTTTTTCTCTAAGATCAGGAACAAGAAAGAATGCCCATTCTCACCAGTTACTCAACATAGTACGGGAAGTCCTGGCCAGAGCATAGGCAAGAAGACAAAGAAATAAAAGGCATCCAAATTGGGAATGAAGAAGTAAAACTGGCAGTTTTTGCAGATGACATGATTCTATATATACAGAAAACCCTAAAGACTCCAACAAAAGACCATTAAAAACAATGAACACAGTAAAGTTGCAGGATACAAAAACAATTACAAAAATCCCTTCATTCCTATATACTAACAATGAAATATCATAAAAAGAAATCAAGAAAACAATTCAATTTATAATTGCAACAAAAGGGATAAAATACCTAGGAATAAACTTTAACAAAGGAAGTGAAGGATCTATACACTGAAAACTATAAGACATTGTTGAAAGAAATTGAAGACACAAAGAAATGGAAATATATTCCATGTTCATGGACTGGGAGAATTAACATAGTTAATGTTAATGGCCATATGACCAAAAGCAATACACAAATTTAATGCAATCCCCATCAAAATCCCAATAACAGTTTTCAAAGAAATAGAACTTTTTTTTTTTTTTTTTGAAGGCAGTGTCACTGGCCCTCATATGTGGGCTGAACCGGGGCCACTGGCTTCCCAAGCCAGCGCTTAACTACCACGCCACTTGGCTGGCCCCAAAGAAATAGAACTTTTGTTTGGATATTACATCATCAAATTTGTATGGAATGGCAAAAGACCCCAAATAGCCAAAGCAATCTCGGGAAAAACAAAGCTGAGGTATCACACTCCTTAGCTTCAAGTTATACTACAAAGCTACAATAATAAAAACAGTATGGTATTGGAAGAAAAACATACACAGAGACCAATGGAACAGAATTAAAAGCCCAGAAATAAACCCACATGTATATGGGCAACTAATTTTCAACGAAGGAGTCAATAACATACAAAGGAAAAAGGAAAGCCTCTTCAATAAATGATGTTGGGAAAACTGGGAAGCCAAATGGAAAAGACTGCTGTTTGATACCATATACAAAAGTTAACTCAAAATGGATTAAAGACTTAAATATAAAACCTGAAACAATAAAATACACAGAAGAAAATATAGGTACTAAACTTATGTATCTTGGCCTCAGAGATGCTTTTGTGAACTTGACCCCAAAGGCAGGGGAAGTAAAAGCAAAAATAAATGGGCCGGCCGAGTGGTTAAGAGCTGGCTGAGGAAGCCAGCGGCCCCAGTTTGGGTCCCATATATGAGGGCCAGTGACACTGCCCTCAAAAAAAAGCAAAAATAAATGAAAGGACTACATCAAACTAAAAAACACACAGCAAAAAAAAAAAAAAAACCATCAAGGCAAGATGGCTCAGCTTTAAAAAAAAAACCAATAAAACAAAAAGGCAACCAACCAAATGGGAGAAGATATTTGCAAATTATACCTCCAATAAGTGACTAATATCCAAAACATATAAAAAAACTCACACAGCTCAACAACAACAAAAAAACAATCCCAATTAAAAAATAGGCAGATGGGGATGACTGGTTATTTGAGCATGGTGCTACCAACACCACGGTTACCACTTGTTCGATCCTGACATGGGCCACTGTGAGCTGCGCCCTCCTTAAAAGAGTCAACTATGCCATTGTGGCATGAAAACAATGTGTAACCAATGACTATGGCTGTTCCCCAATAAAATTAAAAAAAAAAAAAAAAAGGAGGCAGAGGGCCTGAACAATTTTCTCAAGAAGACATACAAATGTCTCCAGATATATGAAAAGGTGTTCAATGTCACTATTGAGGGAAATGCAAATCAAAACCACAATGAGGTATCATCTCACACCTCTTAGAATGACTATTATCAGTAAGACAAGAAATAAGTGTTGTAGAGAATGTAGAAAAAAGAAATCCTCATACACTGCTGATGAGGATGTAAATTGGTACAGCAACTATGGAAAAACAGTAAGGAGAATCCTCAGAAAATAAAGACTAGAGCTACGATATGACCCAGCAAAAATCTACCTGAAAATTTTGATAACATTTATAAAGATATATATGTACCCCTATGTTCACTGCAGCATTATTCACAGTGGCCAAGACATGGAAACATCCTAAATGTCCTTCAGTGGATGACTGCATAAAGAAGACATGGTACCTATATACAATGGAATACTACTCAGCTATAAGAAAAGGATGAAATACTGCCATTTGCGACAACACAGATGGATCTTGAGAGTGCCATGCTAAGCGAAACAGATCAGACAGAAAAGGACAAGAACCATATGATTTCACTCATATGTGGGATATAGAACAGCAAGTAACAAACAAAACGAACTCACTCACAAACACAGACAACAGTATGGTGGTTACCAGAGGGGATGGGGGGTGGGGGGTGGAAGAAGGTTGAAGAGGGTAAAGGTGACAGAAGGAGACTAGATTTTGGGTGGTGACCACACAATGCAATACACAGACGATATAATACAGAAGTGTACACTTGAAACTTATTATTAACCGGTGTCACCCCAATAAATTTAGCTTGAAAAATTTTTAAATATTCTCACTTTAATTCTTTAAATCCTACTAAGTCTCACCCTTTGGAAAAAAGCTAGTGCCCAAAATCACAGAAATACCAGTAAGAGTCTCATACAAAGAAACAGACAAAGGGGTGAAAAGTCAAAGAATAAAAAAAGCTGCTCTATAACATTTGACAACAGAAGGCTATTCACCAAGACTTTCACTGAACAGTACAGTTACAATCAACAAAACCACTCTCCTGCACCCACAAGACTTTAGGGTATACCATTGTGCACTGACCACTATGTCAAGATAGCACAATTCCTATTTCTCTCAATTAATTCTAGACTTGAACTTCAAAACATGTAATATCCAAACAAAAGCTAGCTCTAACAAAGTAACTGAAGAGTAGACAAACCAAATAAAATATCCAATGTAAGGAGAACACTAAGAATAGTATTTGTCTGCTTGTGCCTACCATTAATATAAAACATCACATGCTCCTTTTGTTTAACTGCTTCCAGCTTTTATCCTACATTTAATAATTAACCAAGTCCCAGTAAACAATGTCACAAAATATCTGGGAAACATTATCCTGAATTATGTTCAATCCATTCAACAAATATTTACTGATTAATCTCTATGGCAGACAATAGCTAGTTGCTGGAGATAAAAAGATAAAGCACAATCCCTGCCCTCAAAGAAACTTATATTCTATTGGAAAAAACAGCTAAGAAAATCTGGCAACTACAATACTGTTTGGTAAGGATCATAATTCTAGAGTGATTCTCAACTGAAAGTGAATCTGACCCCCTAAAAGACATTTGGCAATGACTAGAAACATTCTGGGCTGTCATGGGAATGTCACTGGCATCTGGTAGGTAAAAAGCCAGGGATGCTGCTAAAACATCCTACGATCAGGATTCCACTGGATACAGATGGCATTCACAACCTGGGTAATTTGAGGAGAATTTCGTAGACTATTTACAATGGCGTGGGTAAGATTTAGAGAAACCAATAAAGAATAGTGTACTGTCCCAAAACTAATGAACACATCTAGGCCTGAAGGGGCAAGATGAGTAACTGGAGGGGGAAGCTAGATGGAGACGTCTCCAGGGAAGAATGATGGCCACTGGTAGAGACATCCAGACAATGTGCAAAAACCCGACAGGGAAGGAGATGGTACCTTCCATATACCCCCCACTGGAAATCAGAAAGGAAAGGGCCCAGAGCCACAGTGCTCAAGGGACATCATCAGAGGAAGACTCTGGAGGAGAAAACAGAAGATATCCAGCACAAAGACTATAGCTACACAAGACTAAATGAAGGAAGCTGGGACCTAGGTCTACCAAAACCACCCCCGATTTACACTAGTAAGACTTCAACTCACCAGACAAGAAAACCGAAGCTAAATGGATTGTCTTAAGAAACATGTGTTTATATGTCCTTTCCACAATAAGTACAATATAGTGAACAAAATTTAAGTTCTTACAATATAATTTCTAAAGTCCATTTCTAAAGTTTCTAAGATTCTGAAGGATACTAGATATCCAATTGTACTGAACTAAATGGAATAGGCAAAAAGGTATAGACAACTGAAATTAATCCTCGAGAAATCTCTTAAAAATCTTATTTTTAAAAAATAACAGGGGCCGGCCGAGTGGCGCAGTGGTTAAGTGCTGAGTTGGGAAGCCAGCGGTCCTGGTTCGGGTCCCACATGACGGCCAGTCACACTGCCCTCAAAAAAAAAAAAAAAAAAACCAAAACAAAACAACACACTTTTCATGGAAAAAATAAACGCAGCAATCCATTTTATTCATTCTTTTAGTATTTATTAAGCATGTTACTATGTAATAGAAACTGTGCTAATTCTGTAGGAAAAAAAATAAAAAATGCCACTGCCTTCTTCCTATCACACATACGCAAAAATCTTGATATATAAAAGAACTAAAACATAAAAAATGTATAAGGAACTTTTACAACTCAATAACAAAAATCCAAATAACCTGATTTAAAAATGGGGAATGGACCTGAATAGACATTTCTCCAAAGATACGCAAATGGCCAACAAGCACATGAAAACATACTCAATATCACTAATCATCAGAGAAATACAAGTCGAAAGTACGAGTTAATCACCTCACACTTATTAGGATGGCTACTATTGAAAAAGATAACAGAAAATATCAAGTGTTGGTAAGACTATGGGAAAACTGGAGCCCTTATGCACTGTTGGTGGGAATGTAAACTAGTAACCACTATGGAAAATAGTATGGTGGTTCCTCAAAAAATTAAAAACAGAACTACTGTATGATTCAGCAATCCCACTTCTGGCTATATGTCCAAAAGAACTGAAAGCAGGGTCTCAGAGATATCTGCACATCTATGTTCACTACAACCAAGAGGTGGAAGCAATGCAAATGTCCACTGATGGATGATATACACACACACATACACACACAAATATTAGTATTTGTATAGTCTAACAGTTCATGGACATTTCCTAAATAACTACCAATATATTAAATAAATCTTTAGCCCCAAAACTAGTCTAATACAAATGATCAATTTAATTACCATTTTAGGATTTGAACCTGTGTTTACAGAGCTCACTATCATAAACTTTGTTATCTTGCCTGATTAGTAATATTAATTTTAGGAATACCCTAAAAGTCAATAAAATAGTCTCGTCACCAGTTACTGTTGTATACATAAAGAAACATCTATATACATAAAACAAACATATATAAACAAATAGATGTATATGTGAATACATATATATACACATTCCACATAGTGATATTCTAATTTAAAACTCTTTCCTGATTCAGAGGTTATTCTAAGATCACTTTGTGCCTCAATATCTTTACTGTCATTCATTCACTCACCAAACATTTGTTGAATATTATTCTATCAAGTACTGTGCAAAGCTGCCATGGAGGAGACATTTAAATAACACCTGATCCTACCACTTCAAGGAGCTCAATCTACTGGGGATAACTGACATAAAAACAATTTTAAGACACATAAACAACTATAACATAAACCCTATAAAAGGATTATGAACTAGTGATTGCACTAGTTCTCAGTATTCTACTTAACCACCATTATTTTTATTTGTGTAACACCATTATGTCATACATTGGTCAACAGTCTCATGTACCCTTCTTGGCTCTTTCCAATCCCTCACTTTACCCCAATCCTTGACATTGGGAACAGCAAACTCATCTAGTCCCTCTGTTATCACTGAATTCCAGGAGCCTTTTAAAACTGCATAATCTCTTCATTCTTGAATAAGTGAAGGTGTAAAAACCATGACTGAGTCATTTCTTTCCTTACTTGGCAGCTCAGAATACTGACGCCCCAAATAGTGAAGTTGCCCATGGGTAGTAATCCTGAAAGCTCTATTTAAAGTAGCTAAAAATAGCAAAACAAAAAACAAACAAACAAACAAAAAACAACCCCTGAAGTCCTCCTGAGGGACCACCTTTAGGGTGTGTAGTTCCAAAAGTACCAAGTATGGCAGGTAGGCAGCAGTCAATAGTGGCTAGAATGATATTTTGTAGCATATAGGAAAACCTTTGAATTTGAAATGTATTTTGTATTTCAAATGTATTGTTTTTATTTATCCTGAACACTTATAAAATAAGTGATATGAACAATTTTAGGTATGACCACTGTATTGCAGCTATGAAGATGTCACATTAAAGTATGACAAGCTAGAACAAGCTAGAAGGCATTTCCAAGATAATAGAATCCAATGCTTAAAACCATTTCATTGACAGAATGTCACGTTTACTGTATTTTTACATATTACTGCACAGTACACTGTATAGTATCAAATCTTCACTAACTAATCAAGATTGAAAATTTAAACTACAAAATCAGTAGCATCATGTTTAACTCACAAAATAGGCACTGGCTTCAGAATTCAAAGACCACCAAGATTTTCTGGAAGGAGCTATAAAGACTGAAATGTGTAGGCATTATAAAAGTATCCTTAATCTTGTTTCTCAAGAAAATACTAAAAAACTACAGAAAATTAGGTATACTTTTTACCAGGAGTTTTTCTTATGGCATACGTGTTATTTTTACCAAGTTGAAACCATAGACTCTGAGCACTACTGAATCCTTTTACCACTTAACCTGTTACAGTCTTTAGGCAATACTTTTTTTTTTTTTTTTTTGAGGGCAGTGTCACTGGCCCTCACATGTGGGACCAAACCGGGGCCGCTGGCTTCCCAAGCCAGCTCTTAACCGCCGCGCCATTCGGCCGGCCCCTACAGTCTTTATAACCTTATTTTAATAGCTGCCTAATATTCCACTGAGTAATAATTATTTAATTCCCCACCCTTTTGACATTTGTCATATAAATAATGCTGAAATTAGTATTCATGTGCTTATTACCTTTCCTGTATTTGAAATTATTTCACCAGACTACACAATTTTCTAGCTTTCAGAATAGTTTACACGTAATTAGGACTTAATTCTGAGTTTAAAGAATGAGAACTTAAATTAAGTAGACTGTAGCTGAGGGTTCTAGAGCTCCTGATCATTTATCAATAAAAGCCAAAGACACAGGGAAAGAGGGAAAACGAAAACAAACAATCTGGACAAATCAATCATACTACTTTTACAATGAGATGACTTAAGAAACTGGGTGACTTTAACATTGCTGTAATATTTTTCTGATATACCTCTTCAGGCAAGGGAAACAAAAGAAAAAATAAACAAATGGGACTACATCAAACTAAAAACTATGCATAGCAAAGGCAGCCATCAACAAAACGAAAAGAAAACCTACTGAATGAGAAGAGATAATCACCAGTGATACATCTAATAAGAGGTTAATATTGAAAATTTATAAAGAACTAATACAATTCAACACCAAGAAAAACAATCCAATTAAAAAATGGGCAGAGGATCTGAATAGACATTTCTCCAAAAAGTACATACAGATGGCCAATAGACTTATGAAAAGTTGTTCAACATCACTAATCATCAGAGAAATGCAAATTAAAACCACAATGAGATAGCACTTCACACCTGTCAGAATGGCTATCATCAATAAATCAAAAAACAAGTGTTGACAAGATGTGGAGAAAAGGGAACCCTTGTGCACTGTTGGTGGGATTGCAAATTGGTGCAGCCACTATGAAAACCAGTATTGAGGTTCCTGAAAAAATTAAAAATAGAATTACCTTATGATCCAGCAATTCCACTTCTAGGTATTTATCTGAAGAAATCCAAAATGCTAATTCAAAAAGATATGTGCACCCGTATGTTTACTGCAGTGCTATTTACAATAGCCAAGATATGGAAGCAACCTACGTATCCATCAATAAACAATTAAAGAAGATGTGGTCCATATATACAATGGAATATCAGCCATCAAAAAATTAAATCGTACCATTTGTGACATGGGTGGACCTATAGGGTATTATGTTAAGTGAAATAAGTCAGAAATGGAAAGACAAATACTGTGTGATCTTATATGTGGAATCTAAAGAAATTAAAAAAAAAAAAAAAAAACATTCATAGGGCCGGCTGAGTGGCACAGTGGTTAAGCGCTGTGGCCCCGGTTTGGTCCCACATATGAGGGCCAGTGACACTGCCCTCAAAAAATAAAAAATTAAAAACAAAAACAAAAACCATTCAGAGATAACAAAATTCATAGAGAACAAACTGATGGTTATCAGATGGAAGAGGAGTTTGGGGCTGGGTGAAAAACGTTGAAGGGGTTATGAAGTACAAATTGGCAGTTACAAGAGTCAAGGGATATAAAGTACAGCATAGGAAATATAGCCAATAATATGGTAATAACTATGTATAGTCCCAGGTGGGTACTAATCCGGGGGGATCACTTCATAAATTATATAAATGTCTAACAACTACAGCGTACACCTGAAACTAATGTAAAATAATGCTGAATGTCAAGTATAATTAAAAAAAAAACACAAGTAAATGGGAAAAATAAAAAAGTAAAATGTAATACTAGCATTGAGGTTTCAAAATACTGTTATTCTCTACTAAAAGGGTATTACCAAATGCTCCTATCCCACAAAATGTGGTTCTGAGGAAGCTGTAAAAACAGAATTTCCCATAGACTATTATGTAGGTAAAGAAGTCGGGGGCAGACGGGTGGGTGTATCTCGATGACCATTTTATTAAATAAATACGGAACGGCTATAACTGAAACAAGACTGGCTGTTGAATTGGCTGTTGTTTAAGCTGGATGAAGAGGTAATATAGTATACTCTTCTACTCTTTCGTTTTGTCTGTTTGAAGTTTTCGTAATACAAAGTTAAAAAAAACAAATACGTTGAGCGACTGAGCTGCCAAGAGCCGCGGTGAGCGGCCGTCCAGAGGCCGGTGACCGACCTGCTTCCCCCGGGAAGAGCGCGATGGCGACACAAACATGGGCCAGTGAAGCAACGTCCTCTGCAACCAGACTGAGGAACAAAGGGACAGCGACTAGTCTGTTCCCCTCCCCGAATTCCCCAATAAAATCTTTTAAAGAATAACAGGAAAACTGCAATTGCCAAGTTGTTGTTTAAGACCAGCTCTTAATTTAAATTTTTACTGCTACAGAGCGTGGGAGTGGCCCCTCGTGCCTGCCACCTCTTAACCGCCACCAGGGCGTCCTGGCGTCTGCAGCCCGGAGGAGCTGAGGCTGGTGGACCGTCACGGCCTCCCACCCGGCGCCCCGGCAGAGGAGCGCTGAGCACACCGACAGGAGAAAGGCCAGGCCGCAGCCACGGGCCCCTCCCACGCTCTCTCCCCATCAGACCAGCAAGGGGCACGGCGCGCAAGCGGGGGCTACGGGCGCCGTTTGCTTCGACCCAAGAAACGCGCCATTCCCTCCGGCCAGAGGGGCTCCCACCTCCGAGCGCCTAGGCATCAGCCCAGGAGGCCGCTGGACTCCCGCGGGCACTAAACACACAACCTCCCCGAAGCGCCTCTGGGCCGGAAAGGGCGGGGCAGGGACACCGCTTTCGGTGCGGAAACCGCAGGCCGAGCGCTTTCACCGACGGGTCCCTGTCGGCAACAGGAAAGTGTGGGCGGCTTCAAGTTCCCCCGGACCAGCGGTGTCCAAGCTGCCCGCCGGCCCGTCCTGCCCCCGGGCCTTGGGTGGCATCCCGCGCCGTAGCCCCTCCGGCCTGACCCCCCTCCCCCCCACGACCCAGGATCCGTCCTTCTCTCTTCATCTGCCACCTCAGGGCCGTTTGAACCCCGCAGGAATTCTAAATCCGGGGCGCAGTGAGAGGAGGAAAACAAAGACTCGTGACGCTGACCCTGCGCCACTCACCTGATCGAATCCAGGCGTTGAAAACCGCAGTAACAGACTTGAGAAGCAAACCCCAGCATCCAAAATGGCGGCTACCACGGCCTCAGCACAGACAACGGGGCGGAGGAATCCATTGGGCCGAGCTAGCCACGCCCTTCTTTCCAGAGATTGGCTGTGCTTCGGGGCTCCCGGAACTGCTTTTCCCGAGAGCTTTTCAAGGTTCCTGTGGTCGGCCTCCCTTTGGAGTCGGAGCGGCCAGGGACTCTTTCCCGCGGCGGAGGCACGGAGGGTGAGAGATTCACGTCACGCGGCCTGAGTCACCACTTGGGGCGGGTCCTTGCATTTCGCAGGGCTCTCCCTGGGCACTGAGGCTGGCAGCCGAGCCAACGCCGCGCCCAGTACCTTATTCGGGATGGTTCCAGTCCCTGGAAAAACCGGCTCCAGTGCAAACCACCGTGTTCCTCCCGTGAGACTTGCTCCCTTCCCTCCGTCAGACTCCGAGACTCGCCCTGAGGGCTTTCTGCCGGAGTCTGGGTTTCTTTCTGAGAAGGCCGGAGAGAATGGCCGCGTTGGTGTCGACCCTTGTGTGGATCGCACCCTTCTCTTGCCTCCCTTAGTCGCCCACCTTCTCTCCATCTACGCACTATGATAGGTGCTCCTGCCCCACTTTCAAAGCACGTGATTGCTCTTTCACCCAGAATTTCTACAGTCTGTTTTAATTCAGTAATATGTGTCCTTAGCACCACGTTCTCCCGGAATTTGCCTTATCGCTGTATTCAGAGGAAACTTTTTCATTTAGTGATATTGGTTTTTAACTTGAAAACCATTCTCTTGGTTTAGCGTTGGAAGGGGCTTCCTCGGCTCGTGGCTTCTGGGGAGGTAATCCTGCCCCCTGTGCAGAGGCTGCATCGACGAGATCAAAGTCGTAGTTCATTAAATTTGTGATGTGGTCAGGCAACAAAGATGGGAGATAAGCGTTACCATATGAGATTTATATGCTTTTAGAAATACTGTGCCTTCATTATACTTGCATTATTTCTAAATAAAATCACCTTCCAGAACCTGAAAATACACGGTGTTTGGTTCCTTTAAAATGTGTGTGTGTGTGGGGGGGGTGCAGTAAATGGGTACAAAAATAAATTAAGTCTTCTGCAATAAGATAATGGGACAGCGGCATTAAAAAAGAAGAGTGGGGCGGCGGTTAAGAGCTGGCTTAGGACGCCAGCGGCCCCGGTTCGAGTCCCACATATGAGGGCCAGTGACACTGCCCTCAAAAAAAAAAATTAAATTTTAAAAAAAAGAAAGTGAGGGCAGACTGCTCGAATTAATAGAGCCTTAGAGACACAGCAACCAAATGTAATGTGTGTGGACCATGTTAAGATACAAATTCAAACAAACCAACTATAAAAGACATTTTTGAGACAATTGGGGAAATTCGATTATGCATCAGGTATTAGATGATACCAACCAACCAAATAATTGTTCGTTTGGTAAGTGTGAAAATGGCATTGGGATCTTATAAGAAAATGTCCTTTTAAAATTTTTGAAGAAATGCATAATTGTTGAATTGGATGACAGTTCTTATTGTACCATTTTCTTTACCTTTAAGTATGTTTTTAGATGTCCATAGTCAATAATCAAAAGGTGTAAGCAACCCAACTGTACATGGATGGATGACTGGCTAAACAAAATATGGCACATACATACAATGGAATATTATTCTGCCTTATAAAGGAAGGAAATTCTGACACATGCAACAACAACATGGATGAATCTTTCTTTTTTTTTTTTGTGAGGGCAGTGTCACTGGCCCTCATATGTGGGACCGAACCGGGGCCGCTGGCTTCCCAAGCCAGCGCTTAACCACCGCGCCACTTGGCCGGCCCTGGATGAATCTTGAAGACATCATGGTAAATGAAATAAATAGTCACAATAATAGCACATACTGTATGATTCCACTTAGATACCTAGATAAGACAAATTTAAAGAGATAGAAAATAGAGTGGTGGTTGCCAGGGACTAGGGGGAAGGAGAGTGTTCAAACAATGAAATCCATTGTTTGATAGAGAATTTCAGTTTGGAAATATGAAAAAATTCCGGAGATAGTGGTGATAGTTGCACAACAATGTGAATGTACTTAATGCCAGTGCACCATACAAAAAAAAAAAATAGTTAAAATGGTAACTTTTATATTATGTATATTTCACCACAATAAAAAATATTCAGAGTAGAATTTTTAACTGAGTTTATGTTATGGGGAGATTAAATAAACAGTATATATACTAATCATTTAAATGCAAAATGCAGAATTTTGTACAAGAAAACTAGCACTAGATTAAAAGAGACTAAAGAGATGTACCAAATGAAATACATGAAACTTGATTGGATCCTGGTTAGAAAAAAATATAGATATTTGGGGCCACAAAAATTTGAATATGTACTGGATATTAGAAATTACTGTTAATTTTCATAGGTGTAATGTAGTTGAGTAAGAAAGTGTCCTTATTCTTAGGAAATGCATGCTGAGCTATATAGAAGTGAAAGATCATGGTGTCTGCAACTTACTTTCCAACAGTTCAGAAAACAAAAAGTGTGTGTGTGTGTGTGTGTGTCTGTGTACATGTGTACTAGACTATTATATATCTACATGGGAAATGGTAGTTTTCCTTCAGGAACTACCAGATTAAGCCAATATCCCAGCAATAAGTACATTCTGATTCAATTCCACATTTAGTTTAAAAGCAGAATAAAAGGGACTGAATTTTGTTTGTTCAGAGTAGATATATCTTTATTGTTTTTACTAACTTGAGAATATATATGGGGGGCCTGCTGAGTGGCACGGTGGTTAAGCGCTGGCTTGGGAAGCTAGCAGCCCCGGTTCGGGTCCCACATGAGGGCCAGTAACACTGCCCTCAAAAAAAAAAAAAAAAAAGCTGAGAACATATATGTATGTAAGGTATAATAAGATGAAAGGCCTATGTAACACTTTACATGCCATTATTAATTTTTCGGAATATATTATTCCAAATTTATATATATATATATATATATATATATATATATATATATATATATAACCATACAGAGTATGCCAAAAAATATATATACACATTTTAAGAAAGGAAAAAACTGTATTAAAATTATGCTGATGGTAATCACTTAGAGCACCTCTTATAATTTCAGAAGTCAAATGTGACTTGTATTCATCTTTTGTTATTGGTATATATTTAATATTACAAATTTTTTTTTTTTTTTTGAATGCAGTGTCACTGGCCCTCATATGTGGGACCCAAACCGGGGCCGCTGGCTTCCCAAGACCAGCGCTTAACCACCGCGCCACTCAGCCGGCCCGAATATTACAATTTTAATACATCTTTTTAAATATATATGTATATTTAAAATTAAGACTAGTAGAATAATATGTACTCTGTTCAATAACACTACTTTTTTTTTTTTTTTTTTTTTGAGGGCAGTGTCCCTGGCCCTCATATATGGGACCCGAACCGGGGCTGCTGGCTTCCCAAACCATTACGCCACTCGGCCGGCCCAACACTACTTTTTATACTTAATATATTCTGCATATCTTTTTATGTCAATACATATAGATCCACATCATCTTTGACAATGAAAGCAGGTATGCCATTATTAAGCCAAAACTTATTGATATTTAGGTTGATTTCAGTAGGTTCTGTAAAGTACTACAGTGAATATCTGTGCATACTTTCAGGTTATTTCTTAAGGACAGATTCCTGGAAGTGTTGTTGCTAAGTCAGAGGGTATGTATATTAAAAACCTGACACCCAGGGCCGGCCGGCTTGAGAAGCCAGCGGCTCCGGTTCGGTCCTACATATGAGGGCCAGAGACACTGCCCTCAAAACAAACAAACAAACAAACAAAAAAAAAAACCTGACACCCATGTATAGACTGAATTGTATACCTCCCCCCAAAAATTCTCATGTTCAAGTTCTAACCTCTAATATCTCAGAATGTGACTTTATAGGGTCTTAAAAGAGGTAATCAAATTAAAATGAGGTTATCAGGATAGGTCCTAATTCAATATAACTTGTATCTTTATAGGAAGGTAAAATTTGGAGACAGACACACGCACAGGGAGAACACCATGTGAAGATGAAGGCAGAGATCAGGGTGAAGCATCTACAAGCCAAAGATTGCCAGCAAACCACCAGAAGTTAGGTAAGAGACCTGGAACAGATTCCTCCTCAAAGACCTATCCTGTAAATAGTATACTCATGATAGTCTTTTGCCCTTATGGTGCAGATAAATTTTTAAAAATAAAAATTTTAAAGTAATATGTAACATGACAAACCACACACACACACACACACACACACACACACACACACACAGCTGAAAAAGATGGACAATGAATATTACATCTCCTTATTCTGACCCTTAGTCCTTCAATCCCTCACTCTAGAAGTAAATAACCATTGTTACCAGATTCTTGGGCCTTTGAGCAAGTTAATCTCAGTGCCTTAGTGTCCTTACCTGTAGAATGGGAATAATATCACCTACCTTCATAAAGTTGTTATGAGGATTAAATGTGTTAATTATGAAAAGCTCTTAGAACAGTGTCTGACAGAAAACATTTAATGCTATCAAAATTCTCCCAGTAATATAAAGCTATTCTTCCTGTATATAAAACCAGTATGTGTGTGTGTGTGTGTGTATGCCTTTTTTTTAACACATAGTATTAGAATATACTACACATATTATACTGTAACTTATATAATACTGTAACTTGCTTTAAGGTATATATCTTGGAGATTGTTCCATATCAGTAGTTATCAATAATTCACATTCTTTTAAAGAGATGCATAATATTCCATAGTATATGTGTACCATAATTTTTAAGCACTGCTCTATTGATCAGCATTTAGGTTATTTCCAATATTTTGCCTCTATAAACAATGCTACAGTGACTCGATACTTGCCTGCATGGATTGCACTTATTGGGTAAATTCCCAGAAGCAGAAGAACTGGGTCAAAGGGTAGATATATTTTTAATGTCAACAAATAGTTCCAAAATACCCTTCAAAGAGGAAGTATCAATTTATACCACCACCACCAATGTGTGAGAATTTCTATTACCCCATCCCCTCAGTAGCACAGTGTATTTATATAACTTTTGGAATTCTTCACATTATTGCAAATTTGTTCAAACAATGACAGTAAAAAGTGCCATTGAGCCCATGTCTTGCTAAAAATGACATGATTCATGTAGAAAAATTGCTTCCTACAAGTGGCTTGGATTCAACAATCATCACCTGTGTCCTGCCATTTCTAACTATTTAGATCTTATAATAAATACATCAGTGCAAATTGTACCACAACCAGCCAGTTATTCAAAACAGTATCTCTGTTCCTAGCTGAACAGACCAGTTTTATTCAGATGCTAAACATAATCCAAAAAACAAAAACTGACTCACCCTGTTACACTTGAAAATCCTGTTTTGCTGCTTGGATAAAAAGTAACACATAACATTTCTTTGGTTAATTAACCAGTAACTCTTTTTGTGTAAATGATTATAACTAGTGGCTGAAACTAAAACCTGATATAGAGCTTGAACCCAATAGAATAAGAGTCTGTAACAGGCCTGCAGGCCTAAATCAGTCAGGCTTGTTTTTGTATAGCCTCTCCAGCTAAGAATAGTTTTTACCTTGTTAGTAGGTTGTAAAAAAAAAGGGGTGGGGGAGAGTATGTGACAAAACTCTATGTCTTCCATGAAGCCTAACATATTTACCATAGTACTACACATTGTATAAGAGAAAAAAGAAAGATTATGGACAGAGAGTACTTTGGGGTTTTATTTTTGTTATTTTTTTAAGTACTGATATTTAGAAAGGGGAAAGTCTCAGAAGGCTTTTAGGCTAAAGAATATTAAATGAAATAGGAACCGCTCTGGACATCTATCTTCTTAAGACCTAGGGAAAAATCAAGAGCATTTGTAGAGTACCTATGGAATGATGATACTTCAGAGAACTTATTAGTGTCACTAATTAGGGCTATATACAAATATTAACTATCTCCGTGGCAATTTGCAATTTACAAGGTACTTACAATCACATTACCTCAATTTGAGGCTCACAACATTCCTATGAAGCAGGTGTAGGTCAGAAATGATCCTTAGTTATTATAGGAGAGAAGTGAAACTTAGAGCTGTAAAGTGACCAATCCAAGGTCAACAGTTTAAGTGCCAGGATCAAATCTTGAACCCAGATCTTGAGACTTGACATCATATACTTTATATATATCTATATTTTCATAATAATTTGCATCATGGTTTCACCTTCAATTATGTAGAGTTTATGAACAAATGAAAAGAAAAATGCATTAAATCACAGTTATTACTCTGATATGGGTTCACATATAAGATTAAAAGAGATCTCAAATCAGATTGTTTCCATGACACTGATCATCATTGTAATCATCTTAGAAAACTTAATTTTTTTTTTAAATGTGTGAAGATGGGAGTTCATTTCGCTCACACCTCACCATTCTTTTTTTTTTTTCATTTTCTTTTTTAACTTTATTGGAGCACAGTGTGTTTTTTCCAGGCCCCATCAGCTCCAAGTTGAGTCGTGGTCCTTCAATCTTAGTTGTGGAGGGCACAGCTCAGCTCCAAGTCCAGTCATTGTGTTCAATCTAGTTGCAGGGTACACAGCCCACCATCCCATGTGGGAATTGAACCAGCAACCTTGTTGTTAAGAGCATGCACTCTAACCAACTGAGCCATCCGGCCGCCTAGAAAACTTAATTTTTCCTTAAATGAATTCAAAGGAATTATAATTTTAGATTCTAAATATAAACTCAAAAGTTTAAACTATCTTCTTAAAATACGAGGTTCTGATCAAGACTGTATGATACTTGCATAAGGATAGACATATAGGTAAATGGAATTGAATTGAAAGTCCAGAAATAAACCCCATACATATATGGTCAATTGATTTTCAACAAGGATAACAAGACAATTCAATGGAGGAAAGAATAGACTATTTAATAAATGGTGCTAGGAAAACTCGATATCCACATGCAAAAGAATAAAGTTGTATCTCTGCCTAACATCTGTAAAAGCATTAACTCAAAATAAATGAAAGATTTACAGATCACAGCTAAAACTATAAAATTCTTAGAAAAAAACAGGTGTTAATCTTCATGACTGTGGACTAGGAGTTGAGACCTAAATCACAAGCAACTAAACATAAATAAACAACTTTGGTGCTTCAAAGAACACAATCAAGAAAGTGAAAAGACAACCTATGGAATGTAAGAAAAAAATTTCAAACATATCCTATACAGTTTAGTATCCAGAACATTAAAAAACAACAACTCTTACAAAAACATAAAAAGACAACCTAATTTTAAAATGGGTAAAGATTTGTATAGACATTCTCTAAATGGTCAGTAAAAAGCACATGAGGAGATATTCAACATCCATAGTCATTAGGGAAATGCAAATCAAAACCACAATGAGATATCATTTCATACCCACTACTGTGGCTATAATGAAGACAGACAGTAACAAGTGGAGAAATTGCACCCCTCATATATTGCTGGTAGGAATATAAAACGATGCAGGCACTTTGGGAAACAGTTTGGTAGTTCCTTAAAAAGTTAAACATAGAGCTACTATATGGGCCAACAGTTCCACTCTTAGTTATGTACCTAAGAGAACTGAAAATGTATTCACACAAAAATTGTATACAAGGACCGGCTGAGTGGCGTGGTGGTTAAGAGCTGGTTTGGGACAACAGCGGCCCCGGTTCGGATCCCACATATGAGGGCCAGTGACACTGCCCTCTAAAAAAAAAAAAAAAAAAAAAAAAAATTGTACACAAATGTTCACAGCAACGTTATTCAGAATAGCCAAAAAGTGGACACAACACAAATATCCATCAACTTATGAATGGAAGTAAAATGTGGTACTGTGTATCTATACAGTGGAATACTACTATTTGGCCATAAAAAAAGGAATTAAATACTGACACATACTAAAACATGGATGATCCTTATAAACATTATGTTAAGTGAAAGGAACCAGACACAAGAGGCCTCATACTGGATGATTCCATGTATGTGAAATGTCCAAAACAGGCAAATCCATAGAAAGAAAAAGTAGTTTAGTGGTTGCCAGGGTATTCAGGGGAGGAAAAATGGGGTGTGACTGCTAATAGGGATGGGGTTTCTTTTTGGGGTGATGAAAATATTTTGAAATTAGATACTAGTTATGTTGCACAACCTTGCAAATATACTACAAACCACTGAATCGTACCCTTTAAAAGAGTGAATTTCATGGCATGTGAATTATATCTTAAATAAAAATTTTAATGAAGTTATTTAAATTATACCATCAATAATACTGTTGTAATATAAAACTTTAATAAGGTCATTGTGGGAGCCAATAAACATAAAACAGACTAGGATGATATTTAAAAGGAAAGTTAATACAGTTGAAGTGGCAAAATAATAGCATAACTATGTAAGTGGATTGGGAAAGTAAAAATTAAAAAATGAAGCTGGAAAAAAATCCATGATAAATTATTCTGCATCTAGATGCAGAACAAGTTTAGGTAAAAGCAGGGGGAAAATAAACTAATTCCTTATTTTATAATTTTCCCTTATTTGATTATAACCCTGAATCACAACACCTCACAGGAAGGTTATAAGAATAGCGTTATTGGGCGCCGGCCAAGTGGCACGGTGGTTAAGAGCTGGATTGGGACGCCAGCAGCCCGGGTTCGGATCCCACATATGAGGGCCAGTGACACTGCCCTCTAAAAAAAAAGAACAGCATTATTATGATCCCATTTTATTTGCCACTCAAAGAGATGGAACAAGTTGCTCAACATTACATAGTAACTTAATAATGAAGCCAAGAAATTTCACTGGAGGCTTTCTCCTAATGCTTTACCTGCTAGTAACTTTCATGTTGAAAATGTCAACTGTGGCAGCTTTAAAGTGACATAATAAAGCTATATTTGTATCCCTTGGTCTAAACTCATTAAGAATTACTGGTAAGTATAAAAGCCAATGTTTCTTTGTAAAAACTTTCTGGCTGTGTGAGAATATTCCATTATTGGCTACCTAGGAATTAAAATTTTAAATGAAATGAAAATGTTTCCTTAACTAAAGTTAAAGAATAATAATCCCTACCTAAATATTCCAGCTACAATGAATGAATGAATGAATGAATGAACTATTTACCACAGGATTGTGAAAGACCAAGATCCTTCAATACAGCCATTCTCTTACATTAAACACAGATGCAGACAATGATATGATCTCATTGGAGATTAATGGGAAGGACTTTTGCAGGAGCATGTTAGGCAAATACCAGGACTTGTTGCTTTACAATCAAGGGTCAGCATCCTCATTAGCCCTGCCTTTGTGGGGTCAATCATAAGGAATACTTGCATAATGCTTTCATATGTTCATTTTACTTAACACAACCTTATGAGAGTAGAAACCAGGAATTATTACATTATTATCCATTTTACATCTTAGGAAGCAGAGGTTCAGAATAGAGAAGTGACTTGCTTAAAGTCACTAGGCTTGTCAGTGACACAGCTGGGTAGGACTCAAAGCTGGATCTTCTAGTACCAGATTCCATCTTCTTCCCACCGTATTCCCTACTTCTCCAAGGAAGCTATGTCAGAGGCAGGCTTAGGCATTCTACAGGAAGAAAGAAGTAGGAATGTAGTGTGGAACTAGAAAGGGGCGATGACAGGGGAAGGTTTAATTAGGAAGTGAGTCTAACCACGCTCAATTGTCCCAAATGCCCCTTAAGTAGCAACAGTACCACAAGTTACCCTGCTCTATGTTAATCCTATGTTCCTACGTCTACAGCTAGTTATATTATTGGTTGAGAATCACGTTGCAGACTTAAATGTCTAAACAAACACAAAACTTGAAGTTTTTCTTCTCCGAGGTTCTGACAGCTGAACCTAGCCCCTCCCACAAACGCCTGTGGTCCCTGGGTCTCGGTCACATTAAAAGCCTTGTGAGCCGAAGAAATGTGAAGTGTGGGGGAATAAAGGGAAGACGGTTTCGGTTGGTGGGGGACTAAGTAAGGTCGGACTAAGGAGAGGGGGAGCCTGCGGTGGGGCTGTGGTCGGGGGATGTGGGTTTTGTGGCTGAACTCGAAGGTGGGGTAGGAAACCAGGATCAGGGCTGACAGTGAGGGTGGAGTTTACAGGTCCAGGAGGCGTTAAGGGAGCTGAGAGGCCGACTAGGCTAGAGAAAGACCTCGGAGGGTGGGAGCCTCGGTGATCGGTGGGGCGCGAGGATGGAGGCGAGGCCCCTCTCGAACGTCTGGGATTGGATGATCCCTTAAGTCCCGCCTCCCGGGACCCCTGTCCCCTCAAGCCCCTCCCACAACACCGGGCGCGCGCCTGAAGAGCGGAGAGGGGGACCAGGCTGGAGAAGGAGGGAGGGCGAGAGGAGAGGCTCGTGCACGCGCCCCACTCGCTGCGGGTGCGCGAGCAGCGCGCACCCGCCGCCCGCGTCGCCATCTTTTCCCCCTCCGTCTGTCTGTCTGCCGTTGGCTTTGTCCGTCTGCCGCTCTGCCTTTCGGCTCCCCGCCACCAGCTCGGCCCGCAGCCGCCCTCCGCCTGCCGGGGCCCAGTCCCCGAGAGCCCCGTCCTGGCCGACCCAAGCTGCGGCCGGGGGCCCATTGTCCGGCTGTCCGTCTGTCCGGAGGCGGGGCCCAGGGAACCGGAGCGCGGCGGAGCACCGAGGCGCCGGGTAAAAAGACTCCCGACTCCTTCCCTCCGGGGCCAGGCTGAGGATGCAGGGGCTCCTCTCCTCCCTCTGGGTCGCCGGCTGTCGGTCCTTTTGTCTGTCTGTGTCTGGGGAGGGGGAAGGGGCTCGCTCTGGCCCGGGGGCGGGGGCAGCCCAAGCTCCGACCCACCCCCTGCCCGGTTTTCCGAGACGAGGCCAGACCCGGCCGGCTCCCTGCCGGCTGTTCCTCTTTCCGTCCCACTGCCACGGTAGGGGTGTCCGCGCAGCCGCCCTCCCCGCGTGGGCCCAGGTCGGGTTGGCCAAGAACAGCCCGGACGGCCCCGGCGTCTGACAGGCTGGGGAGGAGTTGGAGGAGGGGAGGATGGGCGTGGGAGTGCAGACCCGGGTAGCCGTCCGGCGTCGCCGTCTCGTAGAAAGCCTTCTAAATTTAGATTTCGGAGAAGACTGCGTTGTCTGGGGGTTTGTCTGAGCCGCCTTGGAAGACCACTGGCTCTCGTCTGTGATAATTCCTGGGAATCTACCTGTGCTCATGCTTGAAGAAGCCAGAGGGACCATCTGGGCTGATTATACACACGCTGCAGACCAAACAGAAGTGGGAACAGGGTGAACCGTGAGGGGACTACGTGACCAGCTTTCTTGTCCTCTCTCCTTTTTGGCAGATACAAATCACTGGGATTCAGGCGAGTTTACTTTGCTCCGTGGGAACCGCACCAGAGTTGGAGGTGGGAGTGCACCCCCTTTTCTTAAAGCTTGGATTTCACCAGTTTTTTCCTTGCTGAAGTCTGTGGTGTGTCCTGGAAGCCGCAACCCAACACCTGTGGGAGAGCAGGGACAGTGTTAAGGGGAGGCGTTGGCCCCCCTCCCAAGAACTCAACCTCATTCTAAAGACAGACAAAGCTGCCTTCCTTTTAAAATAGAATCCCTTGTAAGCCTGAGTCTCACCATTTACCTTTCTTCCCACCCCGGTTTTCTTCCAGATGGTGATGTTCAGGCAGCTATCCGTTTACCATATTGTGTTGGTTTCAGATTCGGGCTTGGGAACTGAGGCAGCGTTCAAAGTAAAACTGAATGAGTAACCTTTCGGGCAATATGTCTATGGATTTTATTAGCTTTTAACGTTTACCAAACAGCTGTCTAACCCAAGATCTTGTGTGTGTGGTCAAGAATGTACTTCCAGTGCCATTTAGTTATTTACTTATTTTCTTATTTGTTTTCAAGAGTCCGTGACCCCACAGGTTTTTTTTGTTTTGTTTTGTTTTTTGTTTTTTGTTTTTTTTTGAGGGAGGTAGAATATTTGCTTATTTTCCCCCGTAATCCTTCAGGTGTGAGGTCCCATTGGGTACCATCTGGTCATTGTCCCATTTGGCCACTAGGAGGACTGTGAGATGCAATGAAGAGTGCTGATTTAAATATGTAGATGTTCATCTGTTTCCGACTTGTAGCATTAGTATAGAACTGTTGCCTCACCAAGATGATCTGAATAGAGCCTGTCTCAAATTATTTGGCCTTCCTTCAGAAGGGTCTTTATTACCTTTATCTCACAGTTTTAATTTCTGATCTTGATGGGGTGAAAATTTAAAGATTAGTTACAATTTCGTATTTTCCTTATACACTAGAGAGGGGTAGCTCTGCAAATTTTAGAAAAAAATGGAAGATTACCTGCATTTCATTCAGCTTCCCACTTTGTGATTCCACGGACTTATAGGAAAAGTGTATATTATCCAAAGTGGAATATTCATTCACTGCTTCCATTAATAAAATACTTGATTAGAAAGCAATGATCTACATAAATAAAACTTAGAATAAAGAACACATACCATTAGCATTAGCACTCAGCATACTTCCCTCCAAATAGTTAAAATTGATTTTTATGTATATTTGGAGATTTTTTTTTTTTTTAATTAAAGGTCTGAAAAAGAACTGTGTTTGATATGCAGATATGATAGAAGACTGCCTGAAAGCTGCTTCCTTTGCCACTTCCTGTGGAGGCCTGTCTTTGCCATTTGCGGTTTCTTTCTTCTTTTGGTAAGGGGAGGCAGGATCTGATTACAGGTCTGAGTTTCTTTCTAGCTACATAGAGGAGTTAGCTGGCGTAACAGGAGGTGAGTCTTCACTAAATGAATTGCAAAGTATAGCGATTAGTAATTTTATATTTGCTTATTCAGTGTGAGTACAATTTGAGAAGGCAGGAACTGAAAGGAAACTTACAGCGTGACTAGATCCATATACTTGTCTTTGGTAGGAAAAAGAATCTCTCTCTTTTTAGTCTTATCTGTTTATTCACTCTATCTTTCAAAGAAAATTTCATAGCTTCCAAAACTAATTCATTTCAGATTCTCTAACAACACTTACTGCTGAGAAAGTCTTATAACTAACCAGAAATCTCCAGTCTTATGTATCTGTTCCCTCCTATTTCAGGGAGGCAGGTGCATGTCTCTGCAGCACTTTTCATTGGGGGAAGCTTTTCTCTTGGTTTCTCCCACTGATCTCTTTGTGACACAGAGGCTGGACTGAGAAGAGGCACTAAAGTTATTAACTTTGATCACCACTGCAGAGCATGTGAGCAGGGCCAGGTGGTGTTTCACATTGGAGTAAATTAGTACTCAACAATGTGGATGGCATCTGGCTTTTCTGTGGAGAGCCCATCTTCAACAATGGAAGTCCGATTTGCTTTAGTGTCCTGTAATTCCTGTGTTTTCATTTACAGATACTTAAAAGTTTGGAGACACTTCCTTTCTCATAGGGATGTGATGCCTTTGTCACCTCCTGGTGAGATAACTTCTTGGAAAACATCTGGGGCTCCCCATTGGTGCAGATTGCAGGGCTTGACTTCCAGCAGGCATGTGAGGCTGCCACCCTGTTTAGCTTCCTTTGCTTCCTTTTATAATTCACTGGGGTTATTATCCCTTTGAGACCTCAGTACTACTAACTCTGGTTGCCTGAGTTGTTTGCTTCCTTTTCTGTCCTGTGACCTTGATCATGATTGCTTAACAGTATTCTGGATTCAACAGACAGATTTAGAGTGGAATTCTCTAAATCCTCTGAAGGAGTCCCCTCTTAAACTTCTTGGGACCTTTATGTTGTGCTAGAGATTTATTAATTTCTTTCATTAATTAATTCAATTATTTATAACTGGTGAGTTTTATATACTTAAGAACTATTTTTAAAAGTCTTTATATGTTAATTTTGCATAATATCTGGGCAAAATGACATGCGCCAACAATATCCTATTTATTATAGGTCAGCACCCTGCAAGGAGATAGTAACATATCCAGCCGTGAAACTGGGAAAGACCAGAGCTCTTGGATCAGGGAAACATGTCCCGTCGGAAACAGACCAATCCAAATAAAGTTCACTGTGAGTATTGGGGCTTTGTGTCTTCTGGAATCTGGGAACATTGAGGGTTGGAATGGAAGAGTAATCTGAATTTAGGTGAGATGCTCACACTAATTTGTGAAGAAAAAGGGGTTAAAAGTGTTGAACATGATGGATTTAAAATGTGTCTCGTAGGGCGGGCCGAGTGGCGGAGTGGTTAAGGGCTGGCTTGAAAAGCCAGCGGCCCCAGTTCGGGTCCCACATATGAGGGCCAGTGACACTGCCCTCAAAAAAAAAAAACAACAAAATGTGTCTGGTTATTGGAGAAGTTGTTAAAACCTGTCTTAGGAGTAAATGCATTTAGTTCATCCTTAGTATTTATATTAACAAACATTTATAGGATATCTACTCCATGCAAAGTCTTGTGATAGATGCCTGGGCTATAAAACAATATAAGGATATATAAGACAGTAATGTAGCCACAGATACGTGCGTGCACGCACGCACACACACAAATAGTATATAGTAAGTGCCAAATAGGGATGCTACAGACTGTGTGTACTACAAAATTTGGGCCGGCCGAGTGGTGCAGTGGTTAAGCGCTGGCTTGGGATGCCAGCGGCCCCAGTTCGGGTCCCACATATGAGGGCCAGTGACACTGCCCTCAAAAATAAAAAAAAAACAAAAACAAACAAAATTTAAGAGGAAGGAGAGAACTCTATGGACTGAGGTAGCAAGGGAATGCTTGATGGGATAGGGCCTGGACCATGAACTTGAACTGGGTCCTAGAAGGTAGAAACTGGATTCTTTTTTTTTTTTTTTTTTTAGCTGAGCCATCCTGCCACCTGTTGGCAGCTCAGGGGCTGCTCAGCTCGGGTCGGGAATCCAACCGGCAACCTATTGCTCAGAGCTCGCAATCTTGAGCGAGCTCTTAACCAACTGAGCCACTTGGCTGGCCCTGAAACTGGATTTTTTTTTTTTTAAAAAAGGAAGGGAAATATAAAATCAGGTAGGGAAAACTATGTGAGCAAAGATACAAGGGGAAATACATATGGTATATTCAGTGGACAAGGAGACTTAGGATGAAGCAGAAATTTCATTTGCCCAGAAGTCATAGGACATGAGATTGGAGATGTTTAATTCTATATTGTAGAGGCTTGAAGGCCAGGCCAAGTTCAAACTTCATTCTTTAGACTGTAAGGAGTTACTAAAGGTTTTTTTGTTTTTGTTTTTTTGGTTTTTTTTGAGGGCAGTGTCACCGGCCCTCATATGTGGGATCCAAACCGGGGCCGCTGGCTTCCCAAGCCAGCGCTTAACCACCGCACCACTCGGCCAGTCCTAAAGGTTTTTAACTAGGGACAGTGGAGTGACATTTAGAAGGCAGTGTTTTGGGACTATAAGGCATTGTGAGGGGTGAATCACACGAGGGAGAGACTGGTAACAGGAAGACCAGGTATGTACTATTGCCTTGCCTTATTTCTTGACAGTTTTGTATATTGTTTTATTTTAGTAATTGGATTATGAACTTCTAGAGGGCAGAGACCCTATCTCATATATACTTATTTCCTGCTCTCTCTCTACTGCCAACACTGCTCACAGAAAGTGTTCAAGTACCTTAAAGTACCTTATTATCATTACTATATCTATGTAGATTTGAGATAATTAACCAGTTCCTATGATCTGAGGAGATAGGAGATAAGCATCCTCACCCAAATATTTATAAAAGAGACAAATGGCTCTCTATTAATACGGAGGACAGACTAAATAAAGTACAGCAACTTTTTTTTTTTTAAAGATTTTATTGGGGAATTGTGGGAGGGGAAGGGGAACAGACAAGTTGCTGTCCTTTTGTTCATCCGTCTAGTTGTGAAGGACACCGCTTCACTGGCCCGGGTGAGGCAGTCGCTTGCTGGCCATTGGACAGCAGCTCACACCAGCTGCCAGCCACTCATGCTGGCTGCCAGCCACTCATGGTAGTCTATGGCAGCCCACTGCAGCAGGGGCTACAGCCTAGGCCGTAGCCAGCAACTCGCAGCAGCCTGGCTTCAGGTGGAGCTGTTGTTCACCATCTTAGCTGTAGAGGGCGCAATGTCACTGGCCCTCATGTGGGATCCTACCCAGGGCCCTGCTGCTCAGGGCTGGCGTCCCAGGCCAGCTCCTAACCAACTCGCTACTCTGCTGGCCAGTACAGCAACATTTGAAGAGAATTCAGTGGTATATAATATAGGAGAGATTTTTTTTTAAAGGGGAAAAAAAGCCTACATTTGAAGGATTAGACAAGGAGTTAAGATAAAAGGACTAAAATTTATTAAAAACATACTACATGACAGGTACTATGTACCTTATCTTATTGGGTAATTTCAAGAGCAGAAGAGAAAACAGTAGGAACAGAAGAATTAAGAGGACTTCAACAGGATACTGAGATTAGGGTAGCAAACCGCTATACACAATTAATTCTTCAAGTCCTAGAAAAATTTTATAAGACAGAACAGTTGGATGCATCTAGGAGTGTATTCTGGAATAGGTGGATGTGGAAGTCTTTAATATAAAGGTGAGTGGTTTAGGAAGGATTTAGAAATTGCTGCTAAAACAGTAAAATTTAGTGGGCCTGAAAGTAAGGATTGTCAAAAGAAAGAAAATGAAATATCTCTAACACAACCTAACACAATGTTTAGGAGGATTCTCTTCTCCTCTCTGGCTGAAGGTGATTGTTGACTGATAAAAGACACAGATGTGACCCCAAGAAGGCAGGGCAGAAAAGGTACTCTTAATAGAGGTGATGAGTTCACAAATAAGGCAATCATAGGAGTTGGGCGCTTACTTAGAAAAGCCACCTGTCCGAAGAGAATGGTTAGATTTGAGGAAAGTAGCTGGGGAGATGATGGCATGACAGTGGTAACGCCAGGCGCGCCAGGAAAGCTATGTGTGGCCTATGCCTGTGTCCACATATCTGCTGCATCTCCTTCCACCATAGTCAGTCAAACCCAGGAGTTGGAAAACAGATGGACAAATAGGCCATGGAGAGGCAAGAATATCACACATCCACAGCTGCAGAAATGCAATTGCCAGAGCAAGTGAACATTGTATTGTGGTGGAGTAGGAGGGACTTTGCAGCTTCTGTGTTGGTGACCATGAGGAGGGCTGTGAATAGTAGACATGTTCAGCTGAAGCTAAAAAGCAGCCCCCCAGGGAGGGGCTGCTTTCAGGGATGTATTTGGGCAGGGAACTGGGAAGGCTTCTCAGGTGATGGACTAAGCTTGACCAAAGAAGAAAAGACACTGAGATTTGCTGGTCTCGGAGGACCTTCTATTTATTTACTGTTTGGGGACTGAAGCTGATCCTGCCTCTTTTGAAAGGTCATCTTCTCATTGCCCATGACAATAATGGAAAGTAGAAATAGGTAATTTCAATCTTCTGACCACTTGAGTCTCCTATCCCCTTGCAGTGAAATGGAACCAGTCAAATGTATTGAATTTAATGCTGCTCATCTATTTAAAGTAAATGGAGTGGACTCAAGGTCTGGGAGGCAGGAAAGTCTGCAGCAGCTTTGCTTAAATATCAAAGCCAGTCCGCACTTGAGCAGAGTAATGGCTGAGCTCCATAAGATCTGCCTTCTGGGAAGAAGATTGTGTGGCATGAAGCTCAAAGCCCGCCTAAAGAATATATTACGAATCCCCCTGCGGGAGCCTGGCAGCATTCATCCTATCCCTTTAGAAGCCAATGGAAAGGCTGATCTGACATTTGCTTGGCTTTCCTCAGGATTGTCTCTGTGTCTGAATTACCATCATGATCTGTCCTTTCCCCAGAAATATCCAGGCAGACTCTTGTGTTTTATCCAGTTCATTAATAGACTTGATGAGAGCTTTTGGAATAAAAGCCCAGGATTGTTAGGTCACAGAGAAGCTGCCGATGGGCTGAAATCTCTGTTAGACCTTCTTCCCACCATCCTCCTTCATCTTATCCCTTCTGAGTACAAGCTTTTGTCAGCTCTTTCTAGAGAGGTTGAAAATAGAGTGCCTTTCACACTCTTTTATTTGGTATGTTTACATCAAGCAAACCACTCAGAAAAGGAAAACTTTTTCTTAAGAGTTTTTGTTTTCAGATTGCAAGGTACATACAAGATTAAAACCTTTCAACTTCAATTAAAAGCTTTAAGCTTTTATAGAGAAGTAGGGGGAAAAAGCCTTTCAACTCCCTTTTCTTCTAAAAAGTAGAACTTGTTTTATCTTCATTCTATCAGCATCCTTGTGAGGTAAGTGGTTATGATCCCAAATGTGATAGCACCTTGGGTTACACAGACTGTCAGCTAGAAATGATATCCTAAGCGCCTCACTCCCTTTTTTTTTTTTTTTAATTTGACATCTGCTCTGTTAGAATATGTTTCAGCTGTTACAGTTTATTTCCGTGAGCCAGAAATTGTATCTATTTAACTGCACCAAGGACTCAATAAAGAGAATTGTAAAATCTTTGCCTTTCTAACAACTTTCATCTCAAGCTTCTCTTTGTTTTACAAACTTGTTTGCATGGCCGTGTTTTTATCTGGAATGAAAAACCTTAGCCAAATCAAACACTATTTTGATTTCATACCAAAATAAGGAGAGGCAGCACCTTGCTTTCTACTGTGGTGCTTAGACGATTCGTTCTCAACTATTAATAGACAAATACCCATGTTAAATAAGATGATTGCCCTACATTAATGTCTAGAGACCAGAGGATATTTTTAACCTACTCCAACAGTCTCAAGATAGAAGGAAATAATAATTCTACATTATACAAGTAGGCAATTGTATAACATTTCTTAATCACTAGTATCTCTGTGGATCACATTATGTTTAAGTTAATATGACATACTTTTAGCAAGTTTTACTACCTTCTTATGAAAGGCTAATTCTAGACAGCCAGATTTTAGGGATTAGGTAAATAATGACTATTGGAAGATCATTCACATACCTTTTCCTATGAGGTCTGTCAAGATCACTTTTTATTTTAATGGCTTTTATATAGTTTGCTTTGTTTGGTATTTCAAATAGAATAGCCCTGAGAAATAAAGTTTACCTTACTGTTTCTCTCAAATCAGGAATAAAATAAAATAGAAAAGCACAGCTTCTCTCTCCAAACTGCCAAAAAGGAAGGACAGAATTAACACAGCACACCTGTCCAAGGGGAGCAAAAGTCCTAGATCGGGGAGTTGTATGGAACAGACACTTCTCTGTGTAATCAATAGACAGAAACAAATTTTGAGCTCCAGTTGATGGATGCTAAACTGAATTAATTACCAGCTAACATTGAAAGGTACATGTCCTTTTAGATGCCCTTTTACTAATCCCTATTAAGAAAGGGGGCAAAAGCGTATGTTCTTAGTATTCGATAAACCTAGCTGATTTCTGGGTAGGTTTCTTTAGAGATGAGCAGTATCACTGATGAGAATGATCTGACCCTTGATAATTATATGCTGGTATGTAACTTGTTCCTTAGTGCCATATCTGCCCACAGCCAGCAGGTCCAAAAACATGCATCTGCCCAGAAGAATTCAGTAACTATTCCAGTTGGCCATGGTCTTGTGGTTACAATGACACCAACATGGAGACATTAAATATTTTATTTCTGCAAAGAAGGGAGACACTATAACACAGAATTCACTTTTTGCTTTCCCTGCCAGTAATTTATTGGGTTGTCGGAAAAGTCAGAACGCATTTTTGCAACGAAAAACAGAAAAAATGTCATGACTTTTCTGACAACCCAATGTATCCAGGGTGTCATCTTGAGTATTACAAAAATGGACTTACAGCTGCTTATTTTTCCTTTACTTGAGGGCTCTGTGGCTAGAGTATATTTGAACACTAACCACTTCTACTCCCACTCACCAGTCAGAGTAGCCATAATATTAGTCACTCTAACCCCAGGCATGATATCATCACATAGTATCGGCCCCATCAAAATGATGGTTCCTTTTGTTATATGTTGGCCCTGGGAAGATTATTTTGACATTTGAGTTGTGTTTATCAATTTCTTATGATATGAAGATAACAGTAACACTAGGATCAGAACCATTCTCTTCACAGAGACAGCATTTGTTTTTAGCAAAACCACTCTGATGAACCGCTTAATCTCCTGCTTACATTTCTACTAGAAAGCAGTTTTAAAATATGGATATAAGAGTTGGGGGCCAGCCGAGTGGTGCAGTGGTTAAGCGCTGGCTTGGGAAGCCAGCGGCCCCGGTTCCGTCCCACATATGAGAGCCAGTGACACTGCCCTCAAAAAAAAAAAAAAAAAAAGAAAAAAAAAGTTGTGCAGACCTGGGTTTGAATGTTTAGTTCCACTATATAGACCTTAGTTTTCTCCTAAGTAAAATTTGAGTAGTAATACCTACTGCAAAGAATTACGATAAGGTAACAACTATAAAGTACTTAACATGGAGTCTGGAACTAGGAAGTGCCAAATACTAGCTATTATGAGTGTTCAGCACTTAGCATATAGTAAATGCTCAATGAATATTTGCTGAATGAATGCCTTTCACATGAAGCCTACTTCACATCAGTTCTTTCATTGCCTAAGGACTAGTGCAGGTCAACTGGCCAGTTCATTTCTCCTACATCATTGTCTCCTGTCTTGGAACCTGAGCCTATTTACTTCCCTTTCTCTCTAGCTATTGGTCTATTGTCAAACATTTCACTAGCGCTTTTTATTATTCTCTCTTGATGGCTGGAGAATGGGGACTGTAGTTTCCACTCTGACTGAGATAATGGAAACCTGGAGAAACCCAATTCTCTTTTCTCCTTATGCCTGGCCTCTTGGAAATAGAAGAGCCCTAAATGTTAACTCTTCAGCGACCACACAGATCCCAGGCAGAGTTCATCAGAAATAAATGCATAATGAAGGACGGGATACAGGACTTTTGGATACTCCATACCAAAAAAAAAAAAAAAAGGACTGCATTGGATCATTAGACTAAGGCCAGATGAGATATTTGTTGCAAATTAGATGGCATGTTTTAGGAAGTTTGTTCCTCAGCAGATATGAGTTCATATATTATCTGTTCTCCTTTGAATCCATTATTCAACTAGTTGTTGATTTGCTCACGGCCAATTCTGATAGACATTAGAAAGGGAGTCAAGGAACTTCCAAAGCATGTCTTGGAAGGAGAGTGGATGAAAGATGGGATTAGATATTGTTACTTAGATGGATTATTTGAAGCACTTGTTTGTAGTCAGAGATAGACACTGAGTTAGGGCATAATGCTTCAGATTCAGAGACTGTTGCCCCAGATTTGTTGCCCTATCTTCATCCTACCCCTTTGCCTCTTCTTTCCTCTGTCTCCCCAATCCTGATGGAAGATTGCAAATGGAATTGAGATATTGAAGTTAAGTTTGTATAGTAGCATTTGATCACCTTTTGAAAAGGAGTCAAGATGAGGAGGATTTAAACGAAGCAAATGATGCTTTCTAGAGCATCTGGCTTTCTGCCCAGGAAGAGTAGCTGCACCCAGAAACTGTTGGAGGCAACAAGCTGACTTGGAGATGAATGACTCCACCACAGGGTACCTGCCTGTCTCTACCTTTGGATGGTCTGACTTTCCAACCAGCTTGCCTCATGATGTGCTGCCCAACAGGTGGCCTGACTATTTTTCCTTGCGACCACCAGGGGATCAAGTATTTGCTGGGCTAGAAGAGCAAGCCCGCCAGGCGATGATGAAAACTGATTTTCCTGGAGACCTTGGCAGTCAGCGACAAGCTATCCAACAACTAAGAGATCAGGACTCCAGTAGCAGTGAGTTCTGCACCTTCTGGTAATGACTCAGGGCAATGGGAGAAGAATTGTCAGAGTGTGTGTGCTCGGGGGGGGGGTTGTGCATGGGGTTGGGAGGAAGACACAGAAAAGGAGAGGTGTGGGTCCTCAGTGTCCCTCAGAGGTGGCCTCAGGTGGAGGGGCATGTGCTTATCCAGAGAGAGAGCAGGCGTGGCATTATGGGTTTTGTTGGTTTTTAACTCAGGGACCGCAGTACTTGGCACTGTGCCATACACAGATGTTTGTGGTGATTGTGACAGACGGGCATAGGAATAATTGGTGCCCAAGCAGCCCCTGGGTTAGGTCAAATGAAAGAAAAAAAAAATCCCTGTCCCCCCAGATCTAGTTATTCATAACTGATAAAATGGAAGAGTGGCAATGAAACTTTTGCTCAAGGGCCTAGTTTTAATGTCATACAAGAGGATTTGCATACTAATGAGATTATATATCATATAAAATGCTAACATCGAGTTCATCCCTTCCCACACCAAGTCCTAAGTAGATCCCTGTGGTTAGGAGATGGGAAAGACAATGACTGGTAACCAGTTGAACCCTGTGGGTCATCTGTTCAATGACCTGTCTAAACAAATACACTTTGAGATGTATTATTTTCTAGAATGATTTCCATCATCCATCTGATACTGGTTATTATTAGTGTCAATTCAGGATAGCATTTCAGATGTTTCTCCACATTTGGGGTTGAGGAAGGAGAGTTCTGCAACTTTCTAGGAACTCCAGTTTCCACTCAAACTTACAATTTAGCAACAAAAACAATAATTTAGCAATTAATTGCTCAGAAGAGAAATATGAACCAAAATATTTCTAGAAAACCAGCTTGAGCTTGAGTAACAGATAGGAATGACAACATCTGTAAAAAGTCAAAATAGGATTCCATTATGGAAAAGATGCATCATTCCTCTAGATGGCACACTTATTTTTTTTTTTAAATCTTTCTAGTAAAGAGATATATTTGGATTTTTGATAGATTACAAAAACGAGTTTGATCCAATGTTGTCTTAGACTAAGCTTACAAGTATTCCCGATTTAATCTGTGCCAATCCTTCATTACTGAGATGGAGTCAAACTAAAGCTTTGGGCTCGGGAATAAGGCATATATACCACACTGAATCCAGTTCATGAACCAAGTGGAGGAGCTACCAGAGACACACCTCTCTACTAGCAGACGATTTGCTTTGATTTTCTTAGGAAGAAAGGGCATGTAACCAGTTTTGCCCAGATACTAGTGGATTTAGAAATTATATAAGGGATTGTAGAAAGAAGACTCGAAGCACCATTAGCTGGCAAGCTGAGTCTCAATGCTGATGCAGAAAAGACTGGTGGAGCTCTATCCTGTATTTCCTTCTTGCTTCCAGTCAGGTCCAGGGGTCCAGGATCTAAGTGGGGTTGGGATGGGGATGGAGTGTGACAACTTCCCTAAGCTTGGCTTCTTAATGTGATCTTCAAGGTACTAATACTTTTATTTTCCTTTTAGAAAGGAACTCTCTTTGTTATCGTGGGTTTCTTTCTTTCTGTGTTTTAAAATTATTCCCTCCATTTTATAACTAACAGGGTGAAAAATCAGTTTACACAAACCCTGCAAATCCCCAGCCACAGGCAGACTGCCCCACAGCCACATCCTGCCCCCTAAACGAAAACACTCAATTCTTACTTTAGTCACAATAAATTATATTTCATCCAAAAGTCAAGAATGACTTGTTCCCTCTACTTAATGCATTCAATCATCCATCAGATAATCCAAAGAACCAATAGAAACAATGGACTTACTTAGCTAAAATGCTAAGCTACTAGCACAATAATAAGAACACAGTGAGTCAACTACAAACTGCTGGAGGTTGGTCGATGTGCTCATTTTTCCACTGTCTGAACAGCCCTTTCCCTATAACATGACATAATTTTCACCTAATTTACTACAGCCTCTTTTATTGATTAGAGGAAAGAAAAGCTTGTTGGTGTTTCTTTAAGTGTGCCTTGGGGTTTGTTGCGAGAGAACAGATTAATGGGACTCAGAATAGAATAGTTTATGTGACACCATGGAGAAATTGTGCAGGGGGTTATGGAGAAAAGTAAGTTAATAAAATCAGTGAGAAGGCTTGGTAAGTCAGAGATGGTGTGTTGTGGGAATGAGCATGATGTGAGGTATGTGGGTGGTGTGATTTGAAGTGTGAGATATTTGAGAACCATGTGTAAGAAGTTATTATATTTATGATAATGTACAGGGCCCAACAACCATTTTCGAATGCAGTTTTGCCTCAGACTATCTCTTTAGTGTATATATGGCATTATAAACAACAGCTACATCTGGCTTCCACTTAACATGATTTGTACCCAACTAAGCACTGATACAAACTATGTTATGGAAGATCTGAAAATGTTTTCCATTATAGCTGCAAACTCTAAGGCAGAAAGCAACTCAAGATGTATTCATGCAAAAATGAAAACAAGTGACCAGTTTGTGTGTTCCAGGTGACAGTGAGGGTGATGAAGAGGAGACCACACAAGATGAAGTCTCTTCCCACACATCAGAGGAAGATGGAGGGGTGGTCAAAGTGGAAAAAGAGTTAGAAAATGCAGAACAGCCTGTTGGTGGGAACGAGGTGGTAGAGCATGAGGCAAGTGACAAATGGCTCCTGAGCCCGGGAACCCCCTACCCTTCTACTCAGCCCTGATGCCTCTCATTCACATAAAATAGCACCAGTCACCCAAACCTCAGATACATGTCTCATCACACTCAGCTCTCCTTTCCCACCCACGTATCACTATACCCATGTACAGCTGTTCTTCCTAAAGCTCCCCATTTCTTTCCAGGCAGAAGATCTACCTTTTCAAAACTATTGTTTGACTTCCCTATGTGTACTGTTGAATATGCTTACAAATTTAAGTCAAAGTGCCATCTTCTCATTAAATAGTTTCCTGAGGATTCCTGTGAGAAGCATGGCAGTGGGGAAACTAATCCTCTCTCTCCAGTTTAGGAGGTGGGGGGATAGATAAAATTTCTCTGGAGCAATCCTATGTCCTCATGGCAGGAGCCTTGGAGAAAATTAACATGGGTGCAAATTTAATTCCATTTCCCCTATTAGTTTTTCCTTTCGTTCGTATGGAAACCTAAGAATAATACGTGATGTGATATCAGATTTGTTCCTTATAACAGGATACCCTGTTAAAAGTAGTTGGGGCAGGGAAGAGACTGGGCAACCGTCTTAATTAACTGCCTACTTATTGAATTGCAGGTCCCAGAGAATTTGAATTCTGACCCCTTACTTGGACTCTGTCAGTGTCCCCTCTGCCAACTAGACTGTGGGAGTCGGGAGCAGCTGATTGCTCACGTGTACCAGGTATGGTGTGGGGAGCTGTGTGCTCTGGCACGCATGCCAGCAGCACTTAGCCTTTGTCTCAGCTCCCAGAGGAACCTTGGGTTTTGCTCTCATTAAGGCTCCACTCTGATCCTTAGAACATTTTGGAGAATAAGTGGGATATGTTGGGTAAATAAGTTTTGGGGTTCCCAGGCAGATAAACTATGAAAATTAAGTATCATTTAAAAAAATTATTTAATGCATATTTTAAATAGTGAAATACAAACTAACACCTGTTAATCATGAGGGCTCTGTTTTAAAGAAGAAAAAAATGGGCCGGCCGAGTGGCGTGGTGGTTAAGCGCTGGCTTGGAAGGCCAGCGGCCCTGGTTCGGGTCCCGCATGTGAGGGCCAGAAACTGCCCTTAAAAAAAAAAAAAAACATTTAAAGAAGAAAAAAATGAGTCAACATAAATGTTTCAGAAATACTGGAGAAAGTCAGTATAAACGAGGGGTTCAGAATAAGACAAACTTTTGGGTTCGTTTTTTTTCCCTGATCCAGTCGCAGAGCACCTGTGCCTTGTGAGCTATACTGAAAAGGCATCAGCACACGTGGCAAGGTGGGTTTTACCATAAAGATAGCTGGTTTATGAGGAGAAGCATTTCTTCAAAAGATTGTTTTTAAAAGTTTGAGGGGGAGGCAGGACACTTAAATCCCTTTCAGAGACCAGTCTTCCTAGCCCGCTGCTAGACTGGCCTTTGCGCTCCCTCCGACTGCACTTAGACCTGCAGAGTGAGCAAGCAGTCAGAGAAGTTAACCCAAACATGAATTCTCAGGCTGTGATGACGGCTCTGTCGCCCCATTGTTCCTCAGTTCAGCCACAGGTCCCAGAATGTCGTCAGGACTCAAACTAATGACATCTGAGCAGTGGTCTGCATGGCCTGGCCCTTCTGAAGGCCCATAACACAAGAGACTTACTTTTCCAGGTGCTAAACAGGGAGAATGGTTGCAAGTCCCTTGTTCTGAGACTAAGGAAAGGGGACATTTCCCAGAAAGCAGTTCCTAAGTGAGCACAGATTGTCGTGGAGGTGGCCTGAGTTGACAGACTAAGGCTCTGTTTTACAGCACACTGCTGCAGTGGTGAGCGCCAAGAGCTATATGTGTCCTGTCTGTGGCAGGGCCCTTAGCTCCCCAGGGTCACTGGGTCGCCACCTCCTCATCCACTCGGAGGACCAGCGGTCTAACTGTGCTGTATGTGGAGCCCGTTTCACCAGCCATGCCACGTTTAACAGGTTAGCCGGGTACCTAACCCTCTTGTGCTGGGACCAAAGTACTGGGTGTGGTGGGCTCTGCTTTCCCAGGTCAAAGTGAAGGCTACAGATAGGTTCATGCAGAGGCTATTTATTCCTGACTCTTTGGACATACAAACGATGAGGCCAGTAAATATGCCCGTTCCATTATATATCCCAAAAGGAAATGAATTCCTATTTCCCCCATCATGATATTTTCATCTAGAAAGAGATGTGGGGAAGTCCAAGAACATTCATAATAAAGCATGGGGAAAGAAGTTAAGAGTGCTGAGAGGACCCTGATGTGTCCTGTGTCTCAGGAGAGGGGAACTGTGTGACTTGTGTCCTAGTCCCATTTGCCAAGTTGGCCAGGGGAGATGGAGGTTGGGCCAGTGGAATGGACCTCCCCTCAAGGCAGCATCTACCTCAAGAAGGACTGCCTCCTGCCACAGCAGGACAGCCCTGCACAGCTCCTACCAAACACCATCTTTCCGGCTTGAGTGAAAACTGCACATTGTAAGGGCCCATCTGATTTCCAGTGGCTTGCTGTGGCAGTTAGCTCAATCTCTTAACTCCAGGTGGGCTTTAAGACTTGGTACACCCTAGCCCAAAGAAGAATGGGGGTGGAGAGGAAGAAGAGGTTTCCCAAGCACTCTAACTGACCCCTAGTGGTGAACTTGGAGCAACTGGCCTGATAGGACAAGTAGGTCAGGACTGGATGGATACCTGAGCCTTGCTATAAGGTGACACTAATCATCAAAAATGTTTGCTTTCCAGCGAGAAACTTCCTGAAGTACTTAATATGGAATCGCTACCCCCAGGCCACAGTGAGGGCCCTTCCAGCACTGAGGGGAAGGACATTGCCTTCAGTCCTCCAGTGTACCCTGCTGGAATTCTGCTCGTATGCAACAACTGTGCTGCCTACCGGAAGCTACTGGAAGCCCAGACCCCCAGTGTACGTAAATGGGCCCTCCGGCGACAGAATGAGCCTTTGGAAGTTCGGCTGCAGCGGCTGGAACGAGAGCGCACGGCCAAGAAGAGCCGGCGGGACAATGAGACCCCCGAGGAGCGGGAGGTAAGGCGCATGAGGGACCGCGAGGCCAAGCGCTTACAGCGCATGCAGGAAACAGACGAGCAGCGTGCTCGCCGGCTGCAGCGCGATCGGGAGGCCATGAGGCTCAAGAGGGCCAATGAAACCCCGGAGAAGCGGCAGGCCCGGCTCATCCGGGAGCGGGAGGCCAAGCGGCTCAAGAGGAGGCTGGAGAAAATGGACATGATGTTGCGAGCTCAGTTTGGCCAGGACCCTTCTGCCATGGCAGCCTTAGCAGCTGAAATGAACTTCTTCCAGCTACCTGTGAGTGGGGTGGAGCTGGACAGCCAGCTCCTGGGCAAGATGGCCTTTGAAGAACAGAACAGCAGCTCTCTGCACTGAACCACACATACCCACCTCTCTGCCCTCCCGCTCACCTACCCACCCAAGTCCACAGGCTCAGGCTGCAGCCACTCACAGGGCCTTGTCCTTGCTGCCAGAGGCAGGCCCAGGTTTGTTGCAGGCGGACCTGTGCGCCTTTTGCATGTGGAAGCGGGATGATGGGGTCAGGAGGGGCCCAGCTCAAGGCAGTTCTGGACAAGGGAGCAGGCACTCCGGAGAACTGGACTCCCAGCCCACTGCTGCAGAGTATGCTGTAGGACTAGGCCCCATTGTGGCTCACGGAGTTGTGAGGGCAATAAATTAATTTTATCTTGACTGGCCCTCTCCTGCTTTTCCCTCCATTTCATCCTAGCAAATAGAGTGATCTAGAAGAGACGTGGGTGGAAGTTTTCAGGCAGTGGCTTTTGGCAGTTGTCCTTTTCTGAGGGAGAGTACCCCTCAGTAGGCTCTCCAAACAAAAGACCACTTATTTGGGCCTTGACAATTGATGAGGCGTTATTCTGACTTTAAAGAACATACGCTGACTTTGCGAGGGTCCACTCCCATAGCCCTAATGAAGGTAATCCACAGTTCCAAGGGCTATTTACCTAGCTCACCGTTTCCAAACTCATAAGTAGACCCTTTCCTCGTAACTGGCATTTTCTAAACAGGATGCAGTATTTAGATGAGGTGCTGGTGACTTTTCCAAATTCAGTTTGTCAGACTTCTAAACCTCTCAGACAGCTGCATAGGAATATTCAGAGAAATAGCTGCAATATTAAGGTCCATAGCACCAAGAAACTCAGGTTTGGAAAGAAGTAATCCATCTTTTTATTTCTTCCCCAGAGGCAAGGTAAGATAACCAGCTTTAAAGTGACAGGAGAGCGCTAAGGTCAATAGTGGTCAAGGCTGGAGCAAAATGACTGCTCTGGCAGCTTGTACGGCTGCCAGACCATGGAGGAGACAAGGGCTGAGATCATTTCTAAAAAGCTTCTGTGATGGTACAGAAAAAGCACAGAACTTTCCTCAGCCTGCACCAAAGGTTGTGTACAGTTCAGATAATTATAGATCTTGAAGTCCAGAAGGAAGTGCCCTAGTTAAGTTGTAGCCAGAAAAATAACTATGCCAGGAATGTGGACCTCTTCCGATATCACTAACAAGGAAACTTGGACTCTTTTCTGACCTCCGTAGGTTCAAGGCTATTTAATAGTGTTAACTGACCCCCCCAATAAACTAGGATTAATTCACCAGGCAGGCTGGAATATTTCTTCTGAAAAATACAAAAATTTCAATAAGTTTATTACAGTGTACTGGGCATTTAAAAGAAAGTACTTAATTGAACCAATTGCCTTTCACTGAACTCGTTACTGAAGGCCTACTTGGGATCCTTCAGATTGGTTGTGTACTGTGTGTCCAAGATTATTCTGACCACTTTACATGGATTATCTCATTTAATTTTCACAACCGACTTAAGGTAACAGATTCAGGAGTTAGATGCCTGGATTTAAAATTCTGCACTGCTATTTAATAGCTGTGTAACTTTGGGCAAGTTACTTGACCTCTGTCTTGGTTTCCCCATCCACAAAATGGAAATAGTATTAGCAATAAATGATTATTAATATATAATGCCCTTAGGATAGGCTGTGGCACAGTAAGTACTCAATAATTGTATCCAAGTCACTAGTTGTATCTGAGTTTCACCTCTTACCAGTGGCAAGCTTTTGGAGTTAGAAGCAGTAACTATCATTGGAACTGACTTTTTCCAGCCATTTCTGGCAGTACTCCTGAGGAAAGAAAAATAAATGGAACAACGGCCAGCAGTGAAGACATCTACAGGTCCTTTTGATTAACTGTGCTAGTATCTGAGTCTACAAGTAGACTTCTGGTCTCTGAAGTACACACCATGCCTCCGGACTAGCTCACATCAGCTGCCCCGAGCCCACCACATGAAGACAGGCACCACTTGCTCTCTATTACAAGCTCTCCCACGAAGGGCTTCTGTCCCCCACCCAATAGCCATCATCTAAGGCTGGGATAGGAAGAAGGCGCAAACACCAAAAGGAAAAGCTAGTAGTTTATATAGATAGATATATAGATATATAGATATTGATATATATTGTGTTTACATAGTCCACAAGTTAAATGCAGGTATTCATAAGAAGAGCATTAACAATAAAAATACAATCTGTGTGTAGCCAAGTACAGAGACTTAAAATGGTAAAACAGCAAAAAGGATCTCACAAAAGTACAAATATACAGTACAAATTGATTTATTTAAAACAGTTACAAAAAAGCACAACAAAATAGAGATTATCCTTAGAATTATTAATGCTTTGTTAAAGATCAGGTAGGATTAGAGGGTAAGACATGGTATGGGTGGGGGGAGCACCTGACTAGTTCTAAGGCTTTAGATACAATGCAGTTGATTACATATTAATTCAGCCATTACATACTGGGGATGGTAGTTGGGGGTCAGTAATTTATCTACAGGGAACTCCTACACCAATCAGATCCATCCAGACCTCCCCAGTGGCATCCTTCTCTACTTCTCAGGACCCTAAAGCCAACTGGATGACGACATTCCCATCGTCCTTTCTCCACCCCATTCCCTATCCATATATTCTTCCCTCCCCTAAGGTGCTGTGCAAGCTGAGAGCAGTGTGCTCTCTGCGGCTGGAACATACACTGTTTTGGCTACAGGGATCCTATGTGTGACTAGGAAGGTTACAGGGGACAACCTTATTTTTAATACTTCAAGTTTGCCATGAATACAGTCTCTCCCCCAACAGGAGATTCTCTCGAATGCAAATATCAAGCAAATGAGGGATGAACCCTGCCTTCAGCAATACCAGCAATGCACTAACCACTCAGCTCACAACTACGTGCAAACTCCCTGTCCCGGGAGTGGGTGTAAAACCACTGTGTCATCAGCTCACGCTCGCTCTCTGATGAACCTCAGTCCCCATGACAGTCATAAAAACAAATAAATGCTTGCAAGTTTGATAATAGGTAAAGGCACATGGGCTGCTGCCACACACTGCAGACAGAAACCCAATTTGAGGCCATCTTCACTGCTGGGTATTTGCAGTAAGAATGGCTTTGGGACCACACAGACTTTTGAGTTTGCAATCTACCAGGGGAGGATCTAGGCTTAACAGGAGAACTAATAAAGAAACCTTAGTGTGAAAAGTGCATTTATTACTGTTCCTGCTGGGGAGGTTCAGCAGGGCAAACCGCACCACCTCTCCGCCTTCCGCCCCAGGCACTGTGCATAGTCTGCAGTTAAGGAGAGAGTGCAGTCGACTCTAGTATCTCGAGGGCCAGTGTCATCCTAGGCGCAGACCAGGCTTCTGGCCCAAAGATGGATCCTAGAGTTGAAACAGCAACCGACAGCTGCAAAGACCCAGATGCTTATTTTATTATTGCATAATGTGGGAGGCCTTCCCTACCCCAGGGAAGCTTAGAGAAGGAAGGCTTCCCAGCAAAGGGCTAACAGGTTCCCGGTCAACATCCAATTTAACACAGTTCAGCTCTTCAACTGTAGTGTACACTTTTTCCCATCTGGAAAGGATTGTAGCTTCAGTGTGGTTTAGTAAACTTGGCCCTAGAAGGCCAAGAGGTCTCCCTAAAACCTGGCCTCTGCCCTTTTAACTTTGCTTTTAAGACTGTGCCCTAATCTCCCATGGCCAATTAATCAGGTTATCTTTACCTCAATGGATCCAGGCCCTTTCCTAGTCAACTCGTGCCCACCCATCATCTCCAGTGTGATCACTCAACTCTTCAATGTGTCTGCTTGTTGCAGGTTTAAATCATACCACCAACCTGTGCATGTCCTATGATGCCCACTGGTAAGAATAAAACTAAACCCCACTGAGGGGCTATTTCAGTCGAACTTCAAACCCTCTCCCAACCCCAGACTAGGGACCACATAATTGGAGCCAGATGACCCTCCCTGGGATGCTGACACAGGCCCTAACCTGGTTCCCCATCATTTATTTTTAAAAACAGGATACAAGATACCACAAAGGAAAGAATACACAGAAAACACCCACTAGTAAGACCTGCTTGTCTCTCCCTCAAGACAGCTATTTGGAACCAAAGGGCTGCCCGCTAGTACTGAAGCCATATCCCTTTGGATTCACCAGGCCACCAGCAGCATGTCATACTATCCCTAGTCACCGTGACTCTGCTATAAAGTAACACTTGCACAGGTAAGAATGGACAGGGTGCCGGGATTTCATCTATATAGCCAAAGACACGGAAGGATGGAGTTGTAAAGAGGAGCAGGCAGGACAGTGAGCAGACAGCAGCAGTGGCAAAGCAGCGCAGACCAAAGCCCTTGGTGTTTCGACCAACTGGGACCAAGAGTGTAGAAGGGTCGGTCCAGATCTGCTGGGGCCCCTCCCCATGGGTATAAGTACTCAGCTCTGAACTCCCAGATCCCTCTTCCCCATGGCTCCTCCCCCCTGCATCCATATAAACTAATCTTGATAAGAATGATAATCCAAAACTTGGATGTATTACCCATCCTTCACCCGGTTCCCCTGCTCCCTAAGTGGTACAGGCATTTCTGATTACTGCCCAAGTTAGCAGTCCTCCTTCCTATCCCTAAGCTCTGGGAATGGCCTCCCACTGACAAGGGACTCGCTCTGGCCTTCAACTGCCCATTCCCCAAAAAGCTGACAGCTTCCCACTAAAAGGCTCACTCTCTCAAAATTGCTCTTAAGTCTCTTCCAAACTTAGGAAATTCCTATAAGGAGAATGGACACACCATAGGTTACTCTTATTTCACATGCCAGGAAGAAAGACTGAACCAGAGGGAAAAGGCAAGGGGAACACCACAGCTCTGCCCAAGACTTAGAGCACAGAGCTGCTTTTCCCGGGAGACCAGACTAGAAAAGACACCTCTGCAGTTCAGCAAAATGAAGTATTAACATACTATATATGCATGGCACAGTATCAAGGGAGCTGCTGGTATTGCTTTACCAGCAAGAGACAACGAAGAACAGCAGCAGAAAGGTCAGGGCCCAACTTGCCAAGGTGTGCAAGACTTTCCCTTTCCAGAGGAATTAAGTGGAAGTTACCAGGCTAGGTAGTGGAGGGTTATTGGATTTAAACTACTGGATTGTCACAAAAGTCATGACATATTTTTTCTGTTTTTTGTTGCAAAAATGCACCATGACTTTTCCGACAACCCAATATTTGGCCTGCATCTGGTTAGATATGGGTTTGCTCCCATAAGGAGGGTGCTCAGTTGGTGTCACTGGTGGACATGTTTTGAATGTTGACTGTGTGCATGTCACTATATTCAATTGATGAGCCTTCCTATGAGGAAGTATGTTTCTGAGAAACCTGTGCAAAAAATAATCCCTAGGAATAAGTTGCTCATGGAACAGACAGAGATGAGGCTTTCTCCCAGGGCCATCATCTGAGAGGATTCCTTAAGACTCAGCCCCACAGACCCCCACGGTAGGAAAGGAACCAGAGAAAGCAGCATTCAGAGAGAATGGGGGACAGAGAAGGGAAAGGGCATGATCCCAAATGAATAGAAGGTTGAGTGTTCACCAGACAGGGTTGGTGTTTGGTTCTGAGGTGAACCAAAGACTTAAGTACTTGCGGTCAGATCAGCAGCTTCCTTTGGATGAGCCTCCAAAAGCTGAGGGACCAGGTAACTGCTCTCAAGGAATGAAACAGTGGAGTGTAAGGCTTGTAACAAACAAGCCAGTCTCGGTCACTTGTTCCCCCAGGAGAACAACCTTTAGCACCTGAACACTAAGAATGACTCCATTCTCAGAGTTCCCCTCCCCCCAGGAGGTAGGTAAGATTATTTATCCCCATTTGGCAGCTGGGGAGGAAGTGAAAGAGCGAGAGGTCACAAGACTTGCCTGAAGTCTTTGACAGAGCAGAGATCAGACCTCAGAGGTTTGAGACTCATGATGACAGGCCAGGCCTCAGCCAGTCCAAGTACATTTCTAAAGGAAATGCCAGGACCATACCCTGGGAGGAGCCTCCCCAGAGAGCTGGGTGGACAATACCCTGAGTTGCTTCAAGAGTCCAAAGACCCCTGAAAAACAAACAAACAATCCACCCACCCACCTGAAAGCTGGTGGGGGAGCCTAATTCTCAATACCCAGTGGAATCCCACAGTCCAAGCTGATGCTAAAAGTTGTGAAGAAAACATGGACTTAAGACACAGGGGGGCAAATGCAACTAAGATTGAAAATACTCTGCAGAGGAATACTCTACCATGAAATGAAATCTAGGAGACTTCAGATATTGAAACATTATCAAGATTATCCCAGAGCCTTAGAGCTGGCTATGAAAGGGGACAGCTTGGAGAAGCCTGAATGCTGGGAGAAGAAGTGGCATAGGATGGGAGGAGCTGTGTAAAAACACCAGGACGGGCGCCACCCAGCCAGGGCACACTTCACTTCTTTTTTCTCCGCCAAGCTGTTCAGGTGCAGAGAAGGGGACATGATTCTGAGTTTTTAAAAATAGAGAATGTAACTGAAGGGGAAACCTGCGAGACCCCTACACACCAAAAACTAGAGGTCTTGGTCAGAGTGGACAAAACCAATTTTTTGCAGAAGGGGAATGGCAGTGCAGCTACAACTTAGGCCCAAGTCAAGACACCATGCAGAGAGGTCAGGGCAGCAGGAGGGTGGGGGCCGCGCAGGCACTTAGGCACAACATAGAGAGACAGAGGAGGGGTGCAGGGGCTGGGGAAAAGGGTCCACTGATTCTTTTTAAAAGTCACCATTGCCAACTAGCGATTCAGTACAATTTTGAAGCGGGTCTGGCATGCTGGGTAGGAGGAGCTTTGTTAGCTACCTTTCCAGAAGGCCTACCTAGAGCCTGGCCATGAGGTCTTTTCCCCCAGTCCCCCGACTGGGTCCCCACCAAAACAGTATTTCACTCTGAACCCTGGAGGGGCTCCTCTCTTCTGGTGCTAGAAGCCTTGTGGGAGGAATGGTGAGGAGAAATGGGAAAGGGCTGAAGCAGGATCAACCAGAGCCCTGCAGGTGAGTGCTCCTCCCCCACACACTAGCCACAGCCATCTGTAACAAAACTACCTTTTAAAGTGCACAGCTCTCAAAAGAAGAGTTCTAGGTGGGAACCCTCTTATTCCAACCATGGGGCCTCCTGCCCTCCCACCACAAAAAAGAAAGGAAAAAAAATTCAGACAGTTGAACTGCTACTATAAGCTGTGGATCATCATTTTTGGCTCTTTCTTTGCTTCCTCCCTCTGCCACCTGCTCCTGAAGCCTGACTTCCCCTTGCAGGAGCTAGGGATGGGGAAGAAAAAACAGGGAGGCCCTGATATTTGGAATGTTTCTTATCCTGCGTGTACCCCCTTCCTTCCTTGGCCCAGGCCTGCTACTCCCCATCACAGCATCCTCTGGGGCTGTCCTGAAAGGATGCCATGGGGTAATGAGCAACAGACCCTGCCTTGGGAGGCTGCCTTCATGCCTCCTCTTCCCCCACCAATCTCACTGCCAAGAGAGCCATTCCTTGCTCGGCATGTGCAAATCCTCTGCCTGCTCACGGTGAGGCCCAGCTCCAGGGGAAAGCCCCAGTCTGGTCTGGGAGAGAGGTTCATTTTCCTGCATTGGAACGCCCTTCAATGGACAGCTTTACCTCCTGTGGAATGAAAGAGGGACGGAGCAGTGCAGCCCGTGCCTCCTCCCCTTGCATGCTGTATCTTTGGAAGCTTGGGGCTGACCAGCAGGCCTGAGCACCAGGCTCCGGCTGTGAGGGCTCTACCATTTGGGAGCCCTCACCTGACGGCTGGCTCTTCCCCTCACTGTCACATTGCTCTCTGGGTCCCAAGACTGTCCTCTCAGGTCTTTCTCGGGGGACACCCAACTGGCCTGGAGGAGCACAGCTGGCTTGAGAAACCGAGTTACTGTTCAAGCTCTGTAAACTGATAGAGATGCAGACATCTCCCACCTGTAGCCGATGGCAGGGCAGAGAGAAGAGCTGTGCAGTCCGCCCAGGGCTGCAGGAGGACCAACCCTGGCCATATACAAAAAAGGGGTGCTCAGGGGGCACCTCAATGCTCACTTTGCTCTGCTGCTCACCAACCACGAAATGCAGCATGACAAATCCAGGCCACTGGCTCTCCTGAATGTCCACAACTGTGCTAGAGTCAATCTTCAGTCCCCCACTTACTTCGGCACTGCGCACAAAATCCTGGGTCTGGAGGTCCTCCACCCGCTTCAGCTCTCCCGTAGCCAGCTGGATAATGGCGCCTTTCATGAAATGGGAGGGCAAGTGAGAAGAGGTAATGGGGGGTGGCGTTGGCTCCTTGTCTGGAAAGATGGCTCTGGCCTGCATGTCCAAACTTGATGCCACCAGGATCTCCGAGCCGATGGGCAGCAGGCCTGGGTCAGTTCCAGTGGGCACCAGGTTGCCATTGGCTACAACCACTGCTTTGGGTAAAGGTCTGTGTTTCACCGGTTCCTGATGGGATTGAGGGTAGAACCCTCGGGCCTGGTTTTTCTCGGCCATCTCTGCTGGGTTCCTGGCTGAGCCTTGCCCCTCACCCTGATGGTCAGGGGTATGATGGGACAGGTTGAGGGGGCTGGGCTCATCTTTCCTCTGAGCTGCCACCATACGATAGTCCTGAGAAGCTAAAGCGCCAACCACCCGCTGGACCTCGAGGTCGGTGTCTGGGGTCCCTCGGTGTGCTGGCACTGCCACCTCCACCCGTGCAGTCTGAGAACCTGAAAACAACTGTCTATCCACCACACATTCTACCACTGGCACCAGTCCCTGGCCTTCACCTTTGCTGTTGGGGGAGTCGAGGGCTTCGCTTTCTCGTCTTACTAAATTTCGCTCTCGCGGTCTCTGTCCGTTGGCAGCAGCTGCTTCCAGAGCAGACTGGCCCTCCTGAGGAGTAAGAACTGGGCTGGCACCTGCTAGAGGGGTTTCATGCAAGGTGTACCCAGCAGGTAGCCTGGACATCTGATAATAAATGGGCATCCGTCCTGGAGCGAGGTCCAATGGCTGAGTACTCGAGTGATGTGGCAACTGCCCAGGTGAGGTGGTGGCAGACGGGGCTTTGTTGAATGAGTGGGCCGGGGATGAAGCCTGGGGGGGAGGGGTGGCTCCTTCTGCCAGGAGCGAAGCATATGGCACAAAGTGTGGAAGGTGAGAGGTGGCGAGGTTGGCAGAAGGGGAAAGGAGGGGACTCGGTAGGAAATTAGGTGGCACAGCATAGGGAAGGCTATAAGGAGACCCGATAAACTGCAGAGAGGTGGATGGGAGCTGAGCATAGTGGATTGGGGGATAGTGGATTCCTGGATGCTGAATCAGTGAAGACGCTACATTAAATGTGGGGGGCAAGGGGCTCATGTTCACCACGGATGGGAGGCCAGTTGGGGAGAAGGTGGCAGGTGGCACAGCCACCTTATACAGCATGCCATACTGGTCCACTGTCAGACCAGTGATGGCCTCAGCTCCATCACCCCCTAGGCTGACTCTGGTTCCTGCCTGGCTCTGCCCAGCCACCACAACCCCTCGGGACCATTCAGAGGCGTCACTGGAGGGTGTGTGGTTAGTTGAGCAGCTGGTAGTTCTCCCCATATCCTCGCTGGTCACGGGGAGGTCTCGTTTCTTTGGTGGAAGGCATTCCTGACTCCTCTCATGAACAGGTTTCATATTGCTTTGCAGTGTTCCTGGAGCCTGGAAGGGGTCGGCTTGCTCCTTGGGGCATCAGAAGGGGCTTCTCTGTGGCTCCCCTGCACCCCTCTCTGTTGCTGGCTGGGGTGCCCACATCTGCTAGGGAACAAATCAGAGGCAAAGAAAAGTAACCTAGGGGTGAACTAAGTCAAAGGAAATAGCAGAACTGTGCCCACGAAGGAAGATATAACAAAGGGGACTGCTGGGGAAAAAAGAGGTATGAGAGAGGGGCAGACAGGGATGCTACCCTCTTCACTCATTCAGCCTAGGACATGAAAGAAACAAACAGTCACAGAAACCACAAAGAGCTACAAGGACAAGCAATCAACGATGCATAAATAACCCCAGAGAAACCAACAGCTTTGTAATTAGTTGTACCTCTGATGGGGACCCTGACTGTTCTCAGCCTTCTCCCCTAAGGGGGATTTGAACACGTGGTCTTTGCTGCTGCCTCTTTTTCCTAAGTTTCTCCTTTTGCCACCAAAGACTACTGTGCTATCTTCTTTCCTGAACATATGACCTCATCCTCACTTCCTTTTCCCAGACTAATTTGAGTTATGATCTCACCTATCCCCAGCTCCCCCCACCTTGGGGCTGGTTAAGCTCTTGTCCTCTTCTGCCTCACATCACCATTACCGCTAGGACCCAGGTGTCAATAAGTCCTCAGATCTGCTTGTATACCTTGATCCATAAAAGTATCATGAACATTAGTATCTTCTTTGCCCCATGAAATGCTACATTCGCACTTGGGCTCTATGGGGAGAGTGACTTTTACTACCACGTTCTATAATTTATTTGTTTTTCCTTTCCCAAAAGCAACAAAATTCTTCTGACCGCACATAGACTTCTTGTTCCCTAGTCTGGCAAGACTTCTTTTCTTCTCAGAGACCACCTACAATTTGCCTTCTTCATTCATTCCCTTTCTTTTTTCCTTTGTGCTTTCTTTTGTCAATGGCTCCTATTCCATTGTAGGTCTGCACTAGACACCACTTCCTAAAATTCTGATTCCATTCCTCCAAGCACGCCTGTTTATTGCTATCTTAGGTCTATATGATTCCTAAGAAAGTTCTCTCTCCCCTTTCTCTTGTTGTCACCTTTCATACATGCTTTTGTCCATTGTCATAAAGTATCTTTTTGGTCTAAACACTTCAGTGCATATGAACTTTGTCACCTATTTCTTCCAATCAGGCTCCAGTTCTTTAGATCTGAAAAGAGATTTCTACATTATACTCTGTTCTGTTTCTCCAGTTGAATCCCAGATGTTTTTCTGCAACAAGATATCTAAAGCACCTGTATTACCTGAGCTTCCAGTAGTGCTTCTGAGCAGCTGTAGTAAGAAGCAGTGTCCTCCCCGCTGGCGTGGGAGCCTAGAAGACAGACATAGGGATAAAGTAAGCAGGAGCCTGGCCTCTGACCATCCCCAGTGTCATCAAGAAAGGTAACTCCAAAGCCACAAAGATATTAAACTCCACGCGTCCCTTCTTCCTCTACTACAGGCCTAACATCACACTTATGCAGGTGCCCAGGCAGTTCATTACAGAAAAAAGCCATCTCTTAAGCTTTAATTTGTAGGAAGACATCATGGGAAAAGTTTCCCATGTCAAACTTCATTGTTTTCCTTAACATCATATTCTTCATTCTCTACCTGTTAAATTTCCCCAAAGGTTAAATTTACTTCCAATCCCAATTCCAGGTAACTGCACAAATAAAAGTGGAAGACTCAACATTGTTCCCAGGTGAACAATGGGAAGCAGAAAAAACCAACTTCAGAGCTTTCACTTTTATTCAGGGCTGATGAAAACACAGTTGTGGAGGTTATTTAAATGAGAAAAGAAGCACTAGAGGAAAAAGAACAATTATTTATGTTTCTGGGGCAGAAAAAGAGGTCAAGGGGGAGTCACTCAAGGGGAAGCCTTATTACCAGATTTTTCAGGGTAAAAAAAAGTGGCCTCTCGGGTGTGTGTAAAATTTTCTGAGTGACAACTTTGTACCAGGTGCTGAATCAGGTGTGACAGAAACTACATACATTGCCTTGGTCCTCACTTAGCTAACAATGGGGAAACAAAACTCACACTGAACTGTCAATATTTGAATCTACACATGCCAGACGCATCAAGCACTGAAGACTGGAGCCTTAATCTTCTGAAAACGGAAATAGTACTGAGTACTCTGAGAAACTACCCAGTGTCCTGTCCAAGTTCTACAGAACCCTGCAAGCCTCAAACCCAACTGACGACAACCTTTATCTCTTACTGCTGGCAAGGTTGTACACAAAAAGGTGATGAGGCAGGAAAACAGAGTGGAAAGACATATTCTTAGTTCCATAAACACAAATTACACAATGGGCACAAGTCCTGCATCCCCTTCTTTGTCGGCAGTTCCAATAACTGAAAAGCACTTAGCCTTCTTCTTTTCTAACAAAAATGGGGGTCACGTCTTCAACCCCAGAATGATCCTTGCTCCCTGCAACTCAAACATTAAAGACAACCTGCCTCTAGGTCACTGAGGGGTTAGCCAAACACAGGCTAATAGAAGGACTGAAAGAGGCAAGAGGTCTGCAGGAATGACAACAAAGAGACAAGCCTATGTCCCAGGTGCCCAGAACGCAAACGGTTTCGGAATCTGAAATTTCGGCCTCTGGAGGGGCTCAATGAGGATTTCTCTAGGGGAAGACGTAGCTTGTGATCCCAATCAAGCTAACGGGGAAGGAGGACTGTTCCAGAGAGTTGCCAACCCTGCCAGCAGAGCCAAGAAATCAAGAGACCAGAATTCGCTGAGGGCGAGAGGTGCGCCCGCCAGAAAAGAGGGGCTTGGAAGACACCAGGGGTTAGGGCTTCCCGTGATCCCGCAATCCTTGCTCCAAAAAGGATAGGGCCGAAAACTGGGAATTCAACGTTTTGAGAGTAGGGGGTCGATCCCTCAATCAGAGGAGGAGGGGCGAGGGGCCAGCAGGTGATGCTTCCTTGTTTGGGAGCCCCTTCCCACTCCAAGGGCTCAGAGACCCCAGCCAGTGGGGACACAGCCACGGGGACGCCAGGGCCTGAAGCAGCTTTCTGGGCTGGGTCGGAGGGATGTGCGCGGGGGTCTAGGCGCGGCCTCTTTCGCACCATCGGTCCGCGGTTCTCGGGCCCCGGTTCAACGGGGCAACGGGCTCCAGAGGGCCATTTCCTCCGGAGCTCCGAGCCCAGGCCTGCCTGGCCCCAGTGAAGCCGGCCCGGCAGCCCCCACTCCCGGCGACACTCACCGGCCCATCTCACGACGCTCTTCGGGCTCCTCCCGCTCGTCCCGGAGCCGCCGCCACTGCGGCCGCCGCCATCCCCGGCCCCGGAGCCGCCCCACACCCAGCGCGCCCCCCCCAGCCGGGCGCCCGGAGATGGCGCAAGCACGTCCAGCCCCCGGCGCGGGGAGATTGCGTCACGCCTGGGCCTGAGAGCGACGCCCAGGAGTACCCCGAAGGGGAAGGGGGCTGGCGCCCAGCCCGTTGTCCCCAGCGCCCTCTCTGGTGAGAAAACAAACTCCTCCCCCTGGGCCTGCGTCACGTGAATCCTGGGTTGGGCCGAGCTCCCACACCTTGACCCTACAGTGACACCGCAATCTTTCTATTCCCGTACATTTTAGGGGTTCCCAAACAGATCCCTGAGGTATAGCCATCACCTACCCTCATTTCCAGCACTTGCCGGGCCTGATTTGTGGAGACTACTCTGGAGAACTTCGGGGAGCCTCTAGGCGACCTGGGCCTAGGAGAGTAAGGAGATACCCACTGGAGACTCGCGGTACAGATAGGAGCTCTTTAAGAATTGAAAAATGGCTTTGAGGGGGATGACAATGGACCGGACCCCAGGGTCGAGGGGAAGGTGAAGCAAGTAGTAGGAGACTTGAAAGTCTGTCAAGACTGAGAGGAAGACGTTTAGTACAGTGGAAAAGCAGCTTAGTTTAGTGGGAAGAGGACTTGACTGCTCAATGAAATACTAGGTCACCAATCATTGAAGATTAACCAGTCAACTTAATAGTAACATGAACTTCTGATGAACTTAACTGAAAAAAAAAAAAAAGGAACAGTTAGATTTGTGCTTTGATTACAACTGTGTAAAAAATAATAGTTCTGCATACAGACAAAACAAAGTAAACAGAAAAAAATAAGTTTAACTATTGGAGAGATTGGATTCTGAGTGGATATTTTTTCCATTTCAGTTTCTGACAACTCTGTTGAATAAATCATAATTACATTTTGTTTTATTTTAAAAGTACTGGCTGGGCGCTGGTTCCTACTCTGTAGCTCTCTGGCCTTAGTAAAGTCATTTTACTACTTTGGATTTGGGTTTCCACTTCTGCAAAAAGGGGAGTTTGAGCTAACTGAAGGCTTGGGGGTAAAATGTAGGTAGAAGAGCCCTCTAAATATTTTAAGTGAAAAAATAAGCAAATATGTACAGTAAAATATGTATTTAATGTTTAAAGACATATAACATTATAGTTGCATATACAGAGGGTGCCAAAAAAATGTATACATGTTTTAAGAAAGGAAATAACTGTTAAAATTGTAATAATGTACACTGATAACAAAAGATAAACACAAGCCACGTTTGACTTCTGCAATTACAAGAGGTACTCAAAGTGGATACCATCAGCGTCCACACTTCTTTTTTTTTTTTAAAGATTTTATTGGGGAATTGGGGGAGGAGAACAGCATTGGGGAATCGGGGAAGGGGAACAGGCAATTTGCTGTCCTTTTGCTCTTCAGTCCAGCTGTGGAGGACATTGCTTCATTGGCCCATGTTGGTATTATTGTGCTCTTCCTGGGTGAGGCAGATGGGTCGCCAGACACTGGATGGCCGCTGACATCAGTTTTTGGCAGCTCACACTGGCTGCTGGCCACTCACAGTAGCTTACTGCAGCCCTGCTGCAGCCCAAGCTGTCGCCTTTGATTCATGGCAGCCCAGCTCCAAATCGAGCTGTTGTTCACCATCATAGCTGTAGAGGGCGCAGAGTCACTGGTCCTCATGTGGGATCTGAACCCAGGCCCTGCTCCTCAGAGATGGCATCCCAAGCCAACTCCCAACCAACGTGCCACTCGGCCTGCCCCAGACACTTCTGATTATGGCAAACTACTGCTTGAGCAACGCTGACCAAAGTGTCCACTTGTATACATTTTTTTGGCACCCCCAGTATTTATGTATCTGTACATAAAAGGAATGGAAAGGTATGTAACAACTAGTTAACACTGGTTATCTTGGGAGAGAAAAGTGGAATTGGGTGGTAGACAAAAGGAACAAAAGGAACTTTTGTTACTGTTTGGATTTTTTTATGAGAATATTTATTACCTTAGCAATATTAAAATGAGTAAGTTAAAATACAAATAAAGTATATGATCTTTAAGATTATTTCGAGGGAATCCTTAGGCCTCAATTTTGATATTTTTTCACCTGAATGGGCACAAAGGATCATCAAAATTATTGAACTAGACACACACACACACACACACACACACACACACACACACACTCTCCTTCTACCAGTGGGTAAAACATAGTGAAGCTACTGATCTGTAGCCATCTAAGTCAGGCTTTGCTTCATGAATATTAATATTATTCGTGACACTCTCTCTGTTTGGCCAAGAAGGAAGTCCTGTGGTCACTCAGTGATTCTGTTTTAGTGCTAACTGGCATTCTGGTTTCTAGTTCATTGCTTAGCTCTCTAAACTGGTATTAAAACTACAAAAAAGATAGAGATCCTTGGACCATCCAGGTGTATTCAAGGATAGCTAATTTCTCCCAGATTAGGATACACACTCAGAGAACAGCTCTTCAGACAAAGAGGAGACAAAGGTAAATGCAAGCACAAAGTTTTTTTGACTACCTGCATTAACATAATTATGTAATGCAAAGGTGTGTCTGATTGAAAAAAACGGATGTTCTGATTGGTGAAACACAGGTGATTTCCTGGTTTGGTGCTGCAGTCCCCAAAGGGCGGGGTCACATCTCTGCTGTACCCTGGTTTAGAAACCTTTACTCCAAGCAACCCTGATTTTTTTGGTCGTACATATTGATAGTATCAAGCTCCACAGTGTCAGTTTGACAGAAATAGTAGTGATAAGTAAGCTAATATAGTTTTTAGATTTAAGACACTAAACTAGCCAAAGTTACCTTATTTCTCTAAATATCTATATAATTCTCTGTTATCTGGATAATTCCCTATTTAAGTTATTTATGTTAAGTGAACCTGGCATCTAAAACACTGTAACTGACTCAATAAATAGTTGAATGAAGTTTCACAAAGATATCCCAACAGTAGGAGACTTTTCTTGTTAATCCTGTTGCTCCCATTTCCTCATTTCTACATATCTAGTTAACCTGTTTGCTGTTTTCAATCTCATCTGACAGTCCTTCATTTTATTTCACTGAGTTTTTTGGGGGGCTTTTTCCACCGAGTTTAAAGAACTGATGAAGTGAAAGGAGATTTTCAAAGGTATTTGGGACATTTGGAGACTGAAGAGTTAAACTTCAATCTGTTTTTCCACCTCTTCTCTTTCCCTGGATTCCTATTGGATTCCTTTGATGTGTGCAGATTCAATTTGTGTGAAGAGAGAGCCTGAGCTACTCCATTGGTAGAAAAACAACAATAAAACCCCACCATGCTGATTATTCTCCACCCTAAGTAGGCAGGAGTTTCAACCCATCTCTCTGCTTCTCCTAGTTCCTCCTTGGTGATTTTTTTCTAGATCTGTAGTATAGGCAGAGGAAGCTCAGACAACTATCCTAACTCTTTTTGACTTTAAGGGATCAAACTTGAACTTGTAATTTGGGAAACCATGTGTCATAACAACAGGAGGAGGTGGCATTTTTTCATACTGTCACATCTTCCTGCTTCTTTGTGTCAATATGTAAAGGTGCAATTTTAAGAAAGGAATTTCGTCTTTGAATGCCAGTGATAGAAAACAAAAACTAACTTGAACCAACATTGAAATTATCGAAATACTTACTGGATTTAGCTTTCCCTAGAAACATGTTGGTGTTTGGTATTAGACTATTTTTCATAAAGCTTTTCTAGAGGTCCCAATGTAGAAATGTGTAACGTTTAAGCTTGTGTTTTATCTTCTTCTCTGAACAACTCTATGTCCTCATTTCTACATGCTTTTAATGTTATGTGATCTCTTCCAGTGGGGATTTCCCTTTCAAATTCATTAATATTTTATTTAGAAGGAGGTCTTATAATGTCTCTATAAGTGACTAATACGTCCTTTGGGGAGGGGAATCTCCCTCTGTTGTCTGTTTCCTCAGGCATTTGCCAAAGTGTTTCATGTTTGTCAGAAACTTCCTGCAGAACTCTCAAAAGTTTCAGTAAAAACACTGATGATTGGAACAAACTGAAGGAAACCTAACCCTTATTTGAATTGCATGAGTCATATCTGGGTCCACAGAGAAGCCAGTGCATCCAGGCCATTATTGAGCAGTCAGGAATTCATTTCATGGGGCTTTTTGAATGAATAAAGTGGATTTTGAAAAACTGGAGCCCCCAGGGCAGCCAGTTAGCTCAGTTGGTTAGAGGGCGGTGCTAACACCAAGGTTGCCAGTTCCATGCCCACATGGGCCACTGAGCTGTGCCCTCCACAACTAGATTGAAACAGCTACTTGACTTGGAGCTGATGGGTCCTGGGAAAACACACTGTTCCCCAATAAAATAAAATAAAATTTAAAAAAGAACAACTGGAGCCCCCACGACACTGATAACTTTCTCTTTTTCTGGGAAACTTGCTCAGCAGGTGATTTATGAGTTGTTGTGCCTTCCAGTGAAATAATGTTCAGCTCTGTTTTCAAAGCTGATCACCTTTGCCTTCCAGTCAACTTGCACCTGGTTATCAATCACCTAAAACTCCTGGAAAGAAATAAAAGCGAGTAATAACTCCAGGCAGCCCAGATCACTGTGCAATCTACACCCCCACTCCCCCACCGTCCCCAACCCTCCTCACCCTGCCCAGTGATATATCTCATAAACCTTACTTACCAGCTTTGGAATTTAAAATAATGTTTCTGACTGGTGGTAATGATTATTACAGTGATCAAATCATTCAAAAATTTCCAAAGATGGTTCTGTATCTTGACTGTATCAATATGAATACCTTGGTTTTGCAAAACACTAGCATTGGGGGAAACTGAGTAAAGGTGTACTTTGGATTTCTCTGTATTACTTCTTACAAATTGCATGTGACTCTACAATGATCTCAAAATAAAAAGTTTAATTTAAAAAAGTTTCCAAAGGTTTAAAACATAAAGCAATGTTCAGATTACTGGACTTCTCCCTCCACCAAGGCAGAGCACTTGATCTCATCAAGCTTTTTCACATGTGCAGTAACTATTGAGTTTGAGCTCCCATGCACATTTTTCTGGAAGGGCTTCCTTACCCTCTTTTAAACACACCAAAAAAAAGAAAAAAAAAACGCTATTTCTTTTATCAGGTGACAGCTCAAGTAGTACTACGTTCATGAGTAGAGGTAATAGCTGACATGTCGTCTTCTTTAAGTCCAACTTATTTTCTGTTGCCTTTTGCTCTTTCCTCTTTGCGGTGGATCACATGAATGAATAACCAACCCCTCAATAAACTGAAAAACTGACAATCTCTGATTATGGGGATGGTTCAGGTGAAATAAGTATTGCATGTAAATGCAGTTTTCTGAGAGCTCCGCAAAGAGCACTATTTACTATTGAATTTTACTATAATCTGTTGATAGAGGGGAAACTGTTACTCAAACTCCCAAACTGATTTTGGGGCATTGTTTAGCCAAATCTTGCAGAGGGTCTTTGGGCATTACTTAGATAATAGGGACCTAAGGAAAACCCAAAATATATCAAATTTAGGCAAAGCCAGTGGTACTCATTTTGTTACCATGAACAATGAGGATGACATTGATGGTGTACACAGAACTTGTAAATTTTAAACTGCATGTCCACATGTTCTTTTACTTTATTCTAATAATCCAATGATCCATATTATTATCCAGAAATGTGTTATCCTCTTCTTACAAATGAAAAAATTTAAATATGGAGTGTCTGGGTGATTTTAGATAAATAAAGCAAATTCTCACCGTCTTACCTAAATTGATTCCTTTTTAAAAGGAGATAATAATCTTGATCTTCAAGGGTTCTATTTGTAACACAAACTATTAACCTGGACAAACAATAAGTGTTTGTCAGAATTAGTATTTGTGTAACAACAGTTAAGTATTAATCTAAAACAAGTCCAGTTCTACTGTGATTTCTTTGTTCCGCAATGTCTAGGGCAAAGAACATTTTCCTACTTTGGACTTGGCTAGGCAAACTTATAAGCACTGAACTTTGTGTATATTTCAGGTTCAAGTGTAGTCTTCTGTCGAGATTTGTATGCAATGACAGAGTAACTCTGTCTGTTCACGATTAGATGGTGAGCGTCATTTTTATTTTACGGCAGACAGACAGGGTGTCTAATTTGGATGCTCAGGTTTCCCTGACTTGTGAAAAGCCTATTTCCTCATGCTCAGCCATCAGTTGATAACTCAAGGTAGTACGACTTTACTTATCGCGGTGCATAACAAATGGGACAGGTTGTATTTGTTACCTCTCCAACATGACTCTACTTGTTCATTTTATGAAATAATATTGTGAAAAAAACATAGGAATTTGTAGTCTGAAGATTTTGCCTTGAGTTCCAATTCAATCAGTTGCTCCTCATCATGTGACTGTGGGAAGCCATTTAATGTCTCAGTTTCAAGTTTTTTAGTTGTAAAATGCAAATAACATATAAACTTCACATGAGTGGATGGGGATCATACCAAACTACATATGAAAACATTTTTTGAAATGCAAATCACAACATGCATGCTCCTTTTTTTTTCTCTGTTTTTATTAGTTTCAGGTGTACAACACAATGCAATAGTTATACTCTTTACCCTCCAAAGTGTCAAACCCCCTCCCCCAGTTCGCCACCCCACTCCCACCCCATATCATACATATCTATTACAATTCCTTTGATTCCCTTCCACAGTATGCTCTACATCCTGTGACTATCTATATATTCAGTTACAATTGGCATACAATATTATACAACATCAGCTTCGGGTGTACGTGCAGTGATCAAGCCTCTACTCCATCGATGAAGTGGTCTCTCTAACAAGACATTTGACTATCTGACACGCCACAGAATTTTTACAACATTATTATATTATCCGAACTGTGTTTCATATCCCTGTGGCAATATTTTAGTTGTCTATTTATGCTGTCTTAACCCTTCCCCCTCCCCCTTATCCCCACCCCCCTCCCAACTAGCAACCCTCAGTTTTTCCTCTATATCTATGAGTCTGTTTACTTTGCTCATTCATTCAGTTTTTCAGATTCCACACATAAGTGAGATCATATGGCACTTGTCTTTCTCCGACTGACTTATTTCACTTAATAGTCTCTTCACAACATTATCAATTACATTCCCAGAACTGCCCCCATATCCCTGCAGCAACATTGTAGTCACCCATCTACGCTGTCCAAAACCTTCCCCCTCTCCCTCTCCCTCCCAGCCAGCAACCATCAGTTTTTCCTTTATATCTGCTTGATATGACTTCAATCTTCTTAAATTTACTGAGACTTGTTTTGTGGCCTAACATGCTCTATCTTGGAAAATGTCCCATATGTACTTGAGAAGAATGTATATTCTGTTTTTTCAGGGTGAAATGCTCTAAAAATATCAACGAAGTCCAGCTGGTCTAAAGTGTCATTTAAGGACCCTCTTTCTGTATTGATTTTCTGTCTATAGGGTCTGTCCATTGGTGACAATGGGGTGTTGAAGTCCCCTACTATGATAGTGTTACTGTTGATCTCTGTCTTTATGTCTATCAAAATCTGTTATGTGTAATTAGGAGTTCCTATGTTGGGTGCATAGGTGTTTATTAGGGTTATAATGCCCTTCTTTGTCTTTTATTGTAGTCATTTTAAAGTCTATTTTGTCCCAAATAAGTATTGGTACTCCAGCTTTTTTTTCTCATTTCCATTTGCATGAAATATCTTATTCCATCTGTAAACACCATATACATGTGTCCTATTTTCTTATCCACTCAGCCACTCTCTGTCTTTTGATTGGAGCATTTATCCCATTCACATTTAAAATGATTATTGATAGGTGCATATGTATTGCCATTTTGTTATTTGTATTCCTGGTCTTCCTGGGTTAGCTTGTTTACCCCTTTCTTTTATTTAAAAAAGCCCTTTTAACATTTATTGCAGTGCTGGCTTGGTGGTAATGAATTCCTTAAGCTTATTCTTTTCTGAGAAGCTCTTTATTTCTCCTTCAATTTTAAGTGACAGCTGTGCTGAGTAGAGCAATCTTGGTTGTAGGCCTTTATTTTGTGTCACTTTGAATATCTCCTGCCACTCCCTTCTGGCCTGCAGAGTTTCTGTAGACAAGTCAGCTGTTAGTCTAACAGGAGTTCCTTTGTATGTAACGTGATGTCTTTCTCTTGCAGCCTCTAGGATTCTGTCTCTGTCTTTAACCTTTGCCATTTTAACTATGATATGTCTTGGTGTGGACCTGTTTGGATTCAGCTTGTTTGGAACCCTCTGCACTTCATGGGCATGTATATTGATTTCCTTCACCAGGGTAGGGAAGTTTTCAGTCATTATTTTTTCAAATACATTCTCGACCCCTTGCTTCTTCTATTCTCCTTCTGGTATTCCTATGAATCAAAGTTTGTTCCGCTTCACCTTGTCCCATAGGGCTCTTAAACTATTTTCATTGTTTTTTATTCTTTGGTCTTTTTGTTGTTCCAACTGGGTGATTTCTGCTATTTTGTTTTCCAAATCGCTGATCCGCTCCTCTGCTTCATCTATTCTACTGGTGATTCCTTCGAGTATGTTCTTCATTTCAGTTATTGTATTCTTTAGTTCTAACTGGTTGTTTTTTATGATTTCTCTATCCTTCCTTATGTCCTCACTAAGTTTGTTAAACATTCTTATCATCAGTGTTCTAAACTCTGTCTCTGAAAGGTTGGATCCCTCTGTTTCATTTGGTTCCATTTCTAGAGGTTTCTTCTGATGTTTTACTTGTGACATGTTTGTTTCCCCATTCTGGCTGTCGCTCTGGGATTGCTTTGATGTATTAGATAGATCACCAGGAGAGCCCTGGCTGGATCATGCAGGCACACAGCTCAGGGCCCAACACTCCCTGGAAAACTCCCAGTCTCAGCCTGTCCCAATCAGCCACACGCAGATGAGGCCGAGCAGCCCGACAACCAATCATCAGCCTGGCAACTCTGCAAGCGCAGTGTGGAGAGCAGGCGGCTTGCGCACTCCCGGGTCTCAGTGAGCAGCTTGTTGGAGCCAGAGGGCACACGCCCAGCGTTTCCCTGGCAATGCAGTATAAGCCGGACAGAGGGTGGGGATCCAAGGCCGAATGCATGCGCACGCACACACGCACTTCTGCGCCAATTTCACCAGACCAATGAGGTTCCGGACCTGAACCTCTGTGGGAGGGCCCAAGCCCGACAAAATGGCATCCTCCCTACACCACTCGCATGCAGGCTCCACACCAGGGGAACAATGGTCCTAAAACCTCCAGCTTCTGCACCAAAGGTTCTCAGTTCAGTCCATCCCCGCAGCCTCCCGGGTCCGGCTCACACAGCCACTCCCTCCACCAGGAACCAGGTAAGTGCCCACCGGCGAGCAAGCCCGGGCGCCAGCCCCACTGATTCTCTAGCCACTCTTAGCCTCACCGAGCTGAGCTAAGAGAGTCCTCACTAATTTACTGCCAGCTATCTTAGAACTCCTCTTCCCGGCAAAGGAACTCTGGGCTGGTGAGCTTGGTGTGCGGCCGGAGGGTCTCTCCCCGATCCGTAGAAGCCTCCCCACAGCTGGGGCTTCCCTCACGGGGTTCGCCCTCTCTCATCTCCGCCCCTCCTACCAGACCCGACATGGCCTCCTCTAAGTTCTTCGTTTAGTGGTTCTGTTCCTCCAGTATTCCAGGGACCTCCAGGGTTGAATGCTGTATAATTTGTTTGTAATTTTGGTGTGATCCTGGGAGGCAGTTAGCACAGTGTCTGTCTATTCTGCCATTTTACCGGAAGTCTGTGCATGCTCCTTTTTTAAATAACTAATCTTTTTACTACAAAAATAATAAATGTTCACTATGGAACATATTAGAAATAAAGCTAAGCTGAAAGAATAAAATAAAGATCACCTATACAAGCAACCCATAGAGCAGTGGTTTTGAATCCGTAACAGGTGTTAGAATCTGGAGGGCTTGTTCAAACAGATTCCTGGGCTCCACTCCCAAGCGTTTCCGATTCAGTATTTCTGGGTGGGCCCAAGGATCTTCATTTCTGACAAGTTCCCAGATGCTGCTGGTGTTGCTGATCTGGCTGAGTAATTGTTTCAGGCTTGTGGACATTCTCATCATTCAGGACATCCATTCTAATTGGCTAGTGCCTTGCTGTACTGGTTGTTGAGTATGTTGACTATCACCTCTGACATAATTCACATACTTATCATAAAATCAGAATTCGTGATTCAAAATATGTTTATTTTCTTTCTCTTATTTCACTTGCTTTGAGATTCCTTTACCTCAGGATAGGGCTGTCTTATGATACAAAGAGGTCCCCTCCTTGTTGTTGCTAAATTATATATCTTTTAAAAATCATACATCTTAAATAACAGTGATTAAAAACATAAAAAACAATGATTCAGAGGTGAAAGACCACCTAATCTCTTTTTGTTTCTTATTTTGTAGATATGTGTGTGACCAGCTCTATTATGTTCTTTATTTTGCAGCTAGTGTGTAAATTAAATGTGAACACTCTGCCCCAGGTTCTAGTGTAAGAGTACCTGCTAGAAATTGCTAAGAACTGTAATGGGCCATATAAGTCCAAGGCAGCCATTATGGTGAGTACTTTCAAGAGGAAAGAAGTAACTTAAAGTTGAGGTTTTTATTGTGCACCAAAATATGTTTTCTTCTTAGAAGGGCAGCTTTCAGAGTAGCTCTGGCAGGATTGTAAAGCAGGTGAAATTTGTACCTTTTTTTCTTTTCACATTTCCTAACAGAGCTTGACTTCTAATAACTGTCAGATGACTCTTCAAGGCTGTTAACAATAGAATAGAAAACAAATATGACGGTACTTAAATTGGTAAACCCAGAAGTTTGCAAAACGTTTTTAGTTCTGAAGATCTCAACTTTGTCCTGGGGATGTTTTTGCATTTTAATAAAGAGATTTTGGAATAAAGGCTACAAGATCCAAAGGCACAGGGCACTACCATTTAATCTTGGTTAAAAGTATGAGTCCAGTAGTGAAACGACCCATGTTCAGATCCTAGCTCCACCATTTATTAACCATGAGACCTCCAAGAGAGTGACTTACCCTCTCAAAGACTCAGTTCTCTGGACTGTAAGAATGGAGATAATAGTAGCTAATCGTTATTAACAAATCTCATAAGTTTGTTGAGATGATTAAATGAATTAATACATATAAGGGAATGAAATGCAATGCCTGGCACACCACTAATGTAATCAAGTTTTGCTTTTTATCATCATTATTATCACAGAGTATTAAACTTTCAAAAGGTGATCATGGCCTATTTTAGGGCAGAGGGATTTTTCCCTAATGCCTCTCAAATCATTTCACATGGGGAGCAACTTGTTTTAGCAATTGATAAAGCTGTCTCTGGTGACTTCTTTATAAAAGATGGCCTTGTACTCAGGTGCCAAACTTGTATTTAGTGCAGTCATGAAGCCAGAAGAGGAGTCTGTTCCAGTCTCTGTGTTCCCACTGTGCTGCCTTCCAATTGCTGGGGCAGCACGTGCCATGTTGGATTGTGGTTAAGGGGCACACTTGTCATTTTTGATGCCTTTCTCCTTGTGGTTTCCTGATAGGGACTCTTTTACTAATTTTTACCCTTTCAAAGAGTTATATGGTTTGTTGAAAAATGATACACTGTAAAAATGTGGGCAATACAGAAAGGGACTGTGAAGAAGTAAAAGCCCATGAAATGCCACTAGAGATGTTACCAAGGGGTCAGCCTTGGAGCTCTTTTCTTTTTTCCCTATACTCTAGGTGATTTCATCCAATATCATGGTTTTCCACACCATGTTTATGGTGAGGACTCACTAAAGCCTCTAGGCTGATATGAACTCCAGGGCAAGATATCCACCCATCTTCTTTTTTTTTTTAAAGATTTTATTGGGGAATTGGCGGAGGGGAACAGCGTTGGGAAATCGGGGAAGGGGAACAGACAAGTTGCTGTCTTTTTGTTCTTCAGTTTAGTTGCGGAGGATGTTGCTTCACTGTTGGTATCGTCATTGCGCTCTTCCCGGATGAGGCAGATCGGTCGCTGGCCTCTGGATGTCGCTCACCGCGGCTATTGGCAGCTCACTCTTGGCTGCCAGCCGCTCACGCTGGCTGCGGGCCACTCACTATAGCCTATGGCAGCCCACACCATCACCGGGGCTCGCACAGCCCAGCTCCAGGTGGAGCTGTTGTTAGCTGTAGAGGGCAGTGTCACTGGCCCTCATGTGGGATCCGAACCGGGGCCGCTGGCATCCCAAAACCAGCGCTTAACCAATGCGCCACTCGGCCGGCCCCTCCACCCATCTTCTTAAAATCTTCACTGGGATATTTCAGAAGCGTCTCAAACTCAGTATGTTTGAAAAGAACCTACTCATCAACCTACGGGTAATGACAGTTCTATGCTTGGACAGAAATCTTGATATCCAAAAAAAAAATCTTTATATTCCTTGACTGTTCCCTTTCTGTCCACTCCTAGCCCCCAACCAATCTTTAGCAAACCCTAGTTACTCTACTTTCTAAATATTTCAGAATTCTGGCATTTCTCATCATCTCCATTGACAGTACCTTGGTCTAACTTATAATAATCTCTTCCTTGGATGACTGCAAAAGCCTCTTAATTGGTTTTCCTGCTTCTGCTTCTCCTGCCCATTAATCAGTGTTCAATATAGCCATCAAAAATCTAGTTAGTACCTAAGTCAGATCATGTCACTCCTCTGCTTTGAAATTCTCCAATGGCTTTTGATTTCACTTAGAATGACAGGCAACGGCTTTCGTGTGAAAACTACACCTACTCTTACCTCTTTTCTCTAGCCTCATTCCCTCCATTCTCCACCTTGTTTACTCTGCCTTAGCCACGCTGGCCACTGGCCTCCTTGCATTTCTTCAAACACACATAGCTGATTCTCACCCTAGGACCTTTGTACTTCCTGCTCTCTGTGTTCTCTAGCTATCTGCCTGGTCCCTCCCTCACTTCCTTCAGGACTGTACTTAAGTGTCCTCTTCTCTAAGGCTCTTACTAGCTACCTTCTCTAAAATGTCAACCTCTTCCCTTTTCTCTGGTTTATATATTTTTCTCTGTTGCTCTTATCTCTATCTAACACACTGTATAGTTCTTTTAGTGATCTTGTTTGTTATCTGTCTCTCCCACTGGAATATCATCATCTCTGTGCGGACAGTGACTTTTGTCTGTTTTTTTCACTATGACATCCCCAGTACTGTGCCTGGTTTATAATAAGTAGTCAGTAGAGTTTGTCAAATGAATGAATAAATCCAGAGTACCGCTGTTAAGGTTTGATAACCTTTCTTGTAGCTACTTCCGTGCATATTTATGTCTAGCTCTTAATTATTGGTACACCACAGTGTCTGATATCATAGGCACTCAAAACATAGCCATTGAAAGAGAGAAAGAAAGAAGCAGCATGTGGGCCAGAAAACCTGAAGGTTGATTTTCATCATCATTGACTTACACTAGACTCTAAGCTTCATGAGGGCAAGAACTATGTCTCTTTGCTCACTGTTTCTTCCCCAGCACCTCCAAGAAGTACGTGGCATGTAGTAGGTATGCAATGAACAAATGTGTAGTAAATTGAGAACCCAATGTGATTCAGCTTTAGGCTGAAACCCCAGCTGACCAGGGTCAGTGTTGAATTTACCAAGGATATCAAGAAAGGTGCCCTTGCCAATAGAGGTAGTGGGACGTGGTGATTCCCTTGGGCCATCGCCAGTATCTGCACCGGGGCCCTTACCTGTGCCATCCGCAGTTCTTTGTTTCTCATCCCTTCCTCCTGAAAGACAGGTCAGTATAGAAACTGAATCTGCAATAGGACTACAAGTGCTACTAGAATGTAGTTCTAAATGGGCCTTTTGAACGGTAAAATGATCTTTGTGAAGTTTTTTAAGGCCAAAGGGCATACTTGCAATCATTAAGCTTTTATTTGATGTGTTTTTATGCCGAATTCATGAGAAAAGAGGGCTATCGTCTTTCATCAACCTCTTGGCAATATCACAGTACAGACTGCAAAGAACATGTGTATGACCTGGACGAATTTGAAAGTCTTTCATGTACAGTGATTTAGTGATTTAGATTCCTGTTTCAGATTAGACATATGCAATTTATATATAACAAATCAGTTTGCTTTCATGTTGAAAATTGTATAAAAATCTCATAGCTGTGTATGTCTATAAATCTGGAGAAGTCAAATAAGTGAAACCTAAAGAGCCATAGGCATTCATGTTCTTTACTCTTTGCTCCTTCTGTATGAAGTAAAGAGAAATTGTTTTATTCTTTTTACCTTGTTAGGCATTTCTGACCCCATGAAGCTCTTTTTTTTTTTTTTTGAGGGCAGTGTCACTGGCCCTCATATGTGGGATCTGAACTGGGGCCCCTGGCGTCTCAAGCCAGCGCTTAAACAGCGCGCCACTCGGCCAGCCCGAAGCTCTTTTTTTTTTTTTAAATTTTATATTTCAGATATAATTTGACTCTGATTGTCCTTATTGAAATTATTTGTCTGAATAACACCTTATGTATTGCTCAACTTCTGCTTTTGGGGTGCAAGTCCTCTGATTTAAAAATCAAACAAATACAGCTTTATGTAAAACTTAAACATATTCAAACTTAGAATAATATAATGAATGAACTTCCATGTACCCATCACTCATTTTCAACAGTTATCAACATTCTACTGCTCTTATTTCATCTAGTTCTTTTTTTTTTTGAGGGCAGTGTCACTGGCCCTCATATGTGGGACCGAACCGGGGCCACTGGCTTCCCTAACACTTCTTTTGAGAGAGAAAGAATTTAAAGCAAATCTCAGACATTATATAATCTCACCTTTAAATACTTCAATATATATCTCTAATACATACCCTTTTTATTTTTTTTATTTTTTTATTTTTTAAGAGGGCAGTGTCACTGGCCCTCATATGTGGGATCTGAACCCAGGATGCTGGCATCCCAAGCCAGCTCTTAACCACCGCGCCACTCGGCCGGCCCCATACCCTTTGTTTTTATGATATAAAACAATGTCTGTATGATGCCCAAGACAATAAAAGACAATTCCCTAATATCATAAAATACTGAATCTATATTAAATTTCTGTTTATCTCAGAAATGCATTTTTACAGTTATTTTGTGGAAATCAAGATCCAAAAAGATCCACATATTTTATTTGGGTGATATGTCTCTTAAATATTTTAATTTCTAATACTTCCTTCTTTCTGTCTCTTCTTTTTTCTTGCCATTATTTGGTGGAGAAAGATTTCATTAAACTGAATCATCTTTCACAATTAGTATCTCCAGGCTCAACAATAAAAGATTCCCCAATTCTGGGCAGCCAGTTAGCTCAGGTGGTTAGAGCGCAGGGCTCATAGCACCGAGGTTGCCGGTTCGATTCCCACATGGGCCAAGAAGCAGTGCCCTCCATAACTGGACTGAAACAACTACTTGACTTGAAGCTAATGGGTCCTGGAAAAACACACTGTTCCCCAATAAAATTTCTTTAAAAAGAAAAAAGATTCCCCAATTCTTGTATGAGGCCACAGGTGACAGAAGCAGCAAAATCCAGTCACCCCTAGAACTAATTTCCAGGAGGCATGAAAAAAACTTCACTTCAAACAAGAAGGAAGCTTGACTGTGATAAAGTTAACTTAATTTTATGAAATATTTATTGAAGGCTTACTATGAACAAAATCTGTGCTGGGAAACTCAGACCAGTTGCTTCCCAGTGATGTTTTTTTTCCTTTCAGAATGACTCCTATGAGAAGAATGATTTGCTTCCTACGCTGATTCCTAGTAAGTATAAGGAATACTGGTGTCAGTTGGAATTGCTTGTATTCGTTGAAGGAATTTTAGTTGTTGTAACACTATTCACTCCTCCGTTGGTGAGAAAGATTGTAAGTGATTTAGCATGAGTATAATGTGTTCCTTTATAGTAACTAACAGTTTTCATAATGAATGTGGATCTCAAAGAGACCTTTAATACAGAAAAAGTTTTAAAAGCACTGCGGCACTAGATTATCCTGTTGTCTATTTTGAAAAATTGTGGGGTTTTTTTTTAAAGTCCAGATCGCCCTTGAAGACTGCCCACAACATGTAACCACTACCATCATTTACATGTTGGAATTGTCAAGTTCCCTCAAAAGCAGTAAGAGCCTACTGTCTTTGAGGCTAGGATTTCAGTCTGGAGGACACATTGTTGTCACTTTTAATTACGTTTACTGAGATGAACAGGTCCAGGATTCAACCCCCAAAGTTCTCCAAAGCCAGAATCAAGAGCCAATATTGGTTTTGATGACTCTGTGCTGCCTGATTTGCCTGATGTAGAACCTTAAGCGAGTCTATCACCTATCCATTGACCCTTATGGTTCCGAGGAAGTCCATTTTGATCTTAACCAGAGGCTTGAAATGCTGAAGAAACCTACATAATTTCTTAGTCCTGGATTGAATATTTACCTGGGAATTAGGGCTCCTGGACACAAATTTTAATATGGTCACTGATGTGTGGATCTGAAGTTTTCTCATTTACAATTCCTTCCATCTCTTTTTTTTTTTTTAGCTGAGCCATCCTGCCACCTGTTGGCAGCTCAGCGACAGCTCAGCTCGGGCCAGGCATCGAACTGCTGTTGCACAGAGCTCACACTCTTGAGCGAGCTTTTAACCAACTGAGCCACTCGGCCGGCCCTCCTTCCATCTCTTAAATGCTATGGTTCTCTGTCTAATGTGTGTGTGTGTGAGTGTGTGTGTGTGCGTGCGTGCGTGCGCACGTGCACATACATATATAATCGTGCAATTATTCTTGTTCCTTAAAATTCTATAATTCTTAGAGGAAGATTCCTGACCTACAGAATTTTGTGAATTATAGTCAATAAACTTTTGTTTGCTCCTGGATTCTTATTTCTCTCATAATTATCACTTTTTCCAGGGAGGCAGAATGGTGTGTATTAAAATCTCATCTCAGTACTTACTGGCTATAAGACTTTTGGCAAATGGTACCTCCTATCAGACATGCATGAGAGAGCTAAGGAACTGGAGGGAAAATGAGTATCTTAAGGAATGTGCAAACACTTAAGAGTGAATGAGAGAAGTGGTATCAGGAAATCAGTGGACTCCTGTATGCCTCGGTTCAAATTTAGACTCTACCACTTGCTAGCTGTGAGCCTCCTTTTTTTCACCTGTAAAATGGAGACAATAATGAAGATTAAAAGAAATAATGTATGTAAAGCTCTTTAGCACTTAGTAGGTGCTCAATAAATATGATTCCTTTCTAGTTTCTAGTATTTGCTAAGTTCCAGTGAACTAAATATTAGTGATTCTGTGAGACTGGATAAAGGAGAGGCTAAGAAAACAAGACAGCCAAATTAATTATTTTTTGTTTGTTTGTTTCTTGTGTAATTGGCATTTTTGTCTGTTTTACTTTTTAAGAAACTCTATTTTTTAGAGCAGTTTTAGATTCACAGAAAAATGCCAAATTAATTTGAAATGCAATTATTAGTTAGGCAAAATCTTTATTTCAGAATCCTATTTTATGTGTCCAAGAGCATTTACATGCCTCCTTTTGCATTTGGAAAAGTGAAACCTGTACACCAATTTATCTCTTTAAAAAAATCAGCTTGGGGCCGGCCTAGTGACCCGATGGTTAAGCGTTAGCTTGGGAAACCAGCGGCCCCGGTTTGGGTCCCACATGTGAGGGCCAGTGACACTGCTCTTAAAAAAAAAAAAAAAAAGGAAAAGAAAAATTAAGATTAGAAAAAAAAAAATCAGCTTGGCCTTAAAAGTCTTACTCTAGGATTTCCTCCTCCTTATCAAAAAACAAACTTATTCAAAGAATATGGGATTAGAAGGAGGCTCTTCCAAACCTAAGGCCAGGGAATGATCTGCACAGGAAGTTGGCTTCCTCACCTCAGGAGGAAGGCACCTCACCCTGGCACCGGTTGGAGGCCTAGGTCATCCTCTGGCATGTGTGAGGAGCTTGGCAGGGAAGGAGTTTGCTGTTCCCTGAAAACTGGGTACCAGGAACTGGCTGCCCCAGTTACTGTGGATGTCCTCACACTTCTTGGACTCCCCAGGCTCATTTAAAAGCAACCTGTAGGACTGACTGATTTTAGAGAAACAAGGGTGGGACAGTACACCTAAAGGAGAACAAAGCCAGTTTACCATGAATCCTTCTGGGCACATAACGGTGTCCATATTAAAGCACTACAATTACCTGAGGAGGAAATAATGAGTCAGAAGCTCTGCTCTGTTTCCAAATGGTGCACCTTCTCCAGTGGCATCAAGTTTTCTCTTCCCTAAATGGAAGCATGGCACCGTTTCCTCAAGTTGGGGTTTGATTGGTTGCAGTCTCATATCTGGTGACATTTTTCACTCAAAAAGCTCCAACGTAATACAGAATCATTTACAAACCAAGTGTAACTATACTATAAAAAAGAAAATATAACCTAACTATGACATAAAACATCTCAGGTGATACTTTGGGCTGTTTCTTTAAAAAAAAATAATCTCTAAAGCAAAGGGGGAGCTTGGCCAAGCCTCACATCCTCTTTGGTCTTTACTTTGAAGGAACATAGAGTAGATTTCCCAATGTTCTTGGTAGGAGGTCAAAGAGTGTATGGAGTTGGCTGTTTGAATTTTAATTTTTCATCAGGCTTTTGTCATAACTTAAGGATTAATTCCTACATCCTTTTCTCAGGCCAGAATAAATGGTGATTAGGGACCAGGCTTAAAAGAATTTGTAAAAATGCTTTTGCAAAAGCATTACATAAACAACAGAGGGACTAATTAATTTCTCTCTGACTTTCAGGCTTATTTATAGATTCCAGTGACTCAAATGGCAAGAAATCAGTCCAGTGGAACTGCCTCTTTGATTCACGACACTGCATTTCCTATAGGGTTGCGTCCCTTCTTCATTCTTCTTTCTCCACTGAGATCTCTGGCACATGGAGAGCAGGAAGAGTTGCCTGTGGAACGCACTGAACATATTTCCATGGAGAGGGCTTTCTCCATCTGCTGTAAAGGTCGCATGGCTTCAGCCGATGATACTGAGTCATTTAAGAACATCTCAGCATCTAAGCCCAAGAGAGAGGGTTCCCCCTCACCCCACCTCCCTCCCTCTTCAGGAACATGAGTCCAACTGCATGCCATGTCTTTCAAAAGCCCTCTTCCACTGCTTTAGCTCCTAGTGATCTCTCACTTTTCTGCTTTTTTTTTGGAACTAGGACGTATCTGCTGAGCATCACTGATTTTGGGATTTTTAAAAAAATCTAGTTTTTGGGCCGGCCGAGTGGCGCGGTAGTTAAGTGCTGACCTGGGAAGCCAGTGGCCCCGGTTCGGGTCCCACATATGAGGGCCAGTGACACTGCCCTCAAAAAATAAAAAATAAATAAAAATAAAAAATTAAAATCTAGTTTTCCTCCATGAGATTATAATTATCTGGAGATTATGGATAGTCCCTTTTGAAGTGTCTATCATAGATTCCCATACACCCAGAACAATGTGGTGTAGTTGAAAGGCAGGCAGCACATTTGGTGAATGATTACTGTATGGGCCAAAAGATATATTCAAAGTTGAAAGGTCTAGATTGTAGTCTGCTCATTACTGTATGCAGGTGTGACAAATCATTTCATTTCCCTGAGCTTCTGTTTTCTCATCTCTAAAATGGGGATAATAATATTTATCCTACAAAGAGATAATATTTGTTGAGCTCTTACTATGTGCCAGCTGTTGTTCTAAGTACTTTAAGTGTATCAGTTCATTTAATTAACACACCAGCCTTAAGATGCCAATATTACTATTAACTCCGTTTTACAGACGGGTACACCGAGGTTCAGAAATGTTAAATAACTTGCTGAAGTCACACAATGAAGAGAGGAAGGGCAGAGTTTTAAACCCAGGCAATTCTGCACCAGAAACCAACACTTTTAATTACTATTCTATAAAGCCTCTATGATTTCCAAGCTCATGGTGGTGAGAAGCAAATGAATCAATGCATATGAAAACACTTTTGTAAATTGTAAAACACAATACACTACTTGTAGTGGACAATCAATAAATGCTTTAGTTGAATTGTCAGGTGGCACAAAAAACTTTTATACTTATCTTCTCATGATGCTTGATACTTTTCAAAGTGCTTTCACACATTTGATCTCTCTGCATAATAAGCCACTTTGAATCCATTTTGGAATCAGACTAGTCATAAGTAAATACTGGCCAGCTGAGGAAATAGGCCCCAAGATGGTAAATACTTTGCTCAGGGCACAAAGTGAGCTAAACCTAGCCAGGATGGGCATCCGAGTGGTCTCACTCCTGGCCCAAAACAGAATTTTTGTTTTTGCTGTTTGTTGTTATTATTTGTTAAATTGAAGTGTACAAGTTATCAATAATAAACAAGTCCATAAAAGATCTTCCCTTTAATCCCATATTCTTTGAATAAGCTTGTTTTTTGATAAATTGGGGGAAATCCTAGAGTAAAACTTTCAAGACCAAGCTGATTTTTTTTAAAGAGAGAAATTTTGTGTACAGGTTTCACTTTTTCCCTTGCAAAAGGAGCCATGTAAATGCTCCTAGATACATAAAATAGGATTCTGAAATAAGGTTTTCTCTCTCAGCCATTATCTCTTCCTAGAAATTTGTTTAATCCTTTCAGGTTGTTGCTGTTTTAAAAACAAAGATCTCCTTTACCATTTGGATCCATAAAACTGCATTATTAGGCCTTTTTTCCCAAAAATGTAAAACTTTTTTAAAAACAAAAGTACAGTATGATCCTTAGAAAAACAAAATATAATAAAGTAAGAGATCCTCTAAATCCCACCATCCAAAGATAATCATCTTTAAATTTTAATATTATCCTTTTACTGTTTTCCTATATATATACAGTATACACTTTTTACAAGCTCATTTTCTAGTAACATTTTGTAATGTTTCTAAAAATCTGTGAAACCATGATAATAAGCTCCATTTTTATTGGCAGCATAGGATTTAATTTTATTGATGTGTTGTAATTTATTTACCTGAAATTAGGGATTATGTTGGAGTAGATGGTGATTAAGTCTTCCCAAACTTCAATCGCAAGCCACAGACCAAAGATTCCAGGATAATGATGACCATGCTATATATCTGGTCAATTTTTTTTAGTTTTCAGTTGCATTGAAAGAGGGGTTTGGTAATTATAAAGATAAATATAAGTGAAAAAAACACATGGAGGGTGTTTACCTTTTATAATGTCTACCATGTTCTCTTCCAGGCTATGTCGTTGGCGTGGCAGAAAAAAGCTCCATCCTCTTTCTTAAGGAGATGGTTTTTTCTTTTAATGTTTGCAATGGTAAACATTTAAATTCGAACTCTAATCAAATTTTGTCATGTCACAAACAGAATACTTTAGCTAACTGCTTTGTAACCTGCAAATTCCTTTTTCTTTTTTAAACCAACTGCCCACCCTATAAATTCCTTTTATGGGAGCCTCAAACTGTAGTACTTGAGCATGTGTTCATGCCTAGTTAAACCTCAGAGGAATCCATGTCAAGGCATCATTATGGTGTTCTAGTTTTACACTATTATAGTCAGCCCTTGGTATCTGTGGGGGATTGGTTCCAGGACTCCCATGAATACCAAAATTTAAGGATACTAAAATCCCGTATATAAAATGGTGTAATATTTGCATATAACCTAAGCACATCCTTCCGTATGCTTCAAATCATCTCTAGATTACTTATAATACCTACTACAATGTAAATAGTTGTTATACTAAGTTGTTTAAGGAATAATGACAAAAAAGGTCTGTACATATTTAGTACAGACGCCTGACTACACAGTTAGTACGCATCAGCGACAACGTAAAATTTTTTCCCCAAATATTTTCTAGCTGTGGTTGGTTGAATCCTCTTAGGGGGAACTGGAGGATACTGAGGGCTGACTATATTTAGGGCTGCACTGTGATCCAGGGTGCACGGCACAGTAGCACATGGAGGGGATATAATGTGACTGAATTCCATAAGTATTCTGCTCCCCAAACCATTTGCCCTTGGTTGATTCCACGCCCAGTGTGGATATGGGTATGAGTGGGTGTGTATCCTTTTCTAATTTGCAAGGTGGCATGGTATAGCAGAACCCCATGGGGAAGAGGGAGTGTCTTTCAGCAAGTCAGTTTCTCTGAGCCTCAATCTTTTTACTTGTAAAACTAAATTACATATGCTTGTCTAGTCTGACTCAGAAGGTTGCTGGAAGGGTCAAATTAGATTATACATACAAAAATGCTTCTGATAAACAGTGTGATATCAATATATAATAATAAAAAATGATTGCTATTATTATGCCCCTGGCTTTCTTTTTTTTTTTTCCAGTTATTTGGCATGGCTCAGTAGTTCAAGAACAAAATTGTACAGGTAGGCTCATTCAGTTCAATTTTTGTAAAATCTTTTGAAATTCCTGCATGAGAGTAGCTAAGAAGAAAAGTGCAACCTCCTTTCTATGACAGGTCCTAAACTTAAGATTTGTGGTTAGCTTAGTTCTCTTTGGCATCTACCCAGGTACTGTGCTTTATTCACTTAGGGCAGTACTTTATTGACAATGTCTCTGCAGGATTTTAGTTTAGGTAGGTCACCCTTGCCTTTAAATGGGCCAAGATATCATGGCCCTCTTGACGTTTACATGGAAAATATTCGTATCAGGTGTTAGTAATTATTCATCAAGCCAGGAACTGTCTGGTTAGACTGTCTTTGGCTCGGGTCATTAGTTCATGGAGTCAGTCAGAAAGCCTACTCTGGAAGTATTTTAGCTGTCAGTCGTCCAAACCTTCTCATTTTACATATGAGGAAACTGAGGCCATGCGAATTTAAATGACTTGTCCAATGCAGATAGTTGAGCGGTGGTACTGGGCTTGGAATCCATTCTTCAGTGTCATCCTCTAACTCTTTTTAAAAACACATGTTGCAAAGATACCATAAAACCACAGAATCCAAGAGCACCTGCTTCGCCTCGCGCGCTGGCTTAGCGACTCCCTTTCTAGCCCCGCCCCCTTCAGGTGGCCAGGTCGCTTCCTGGTAGCTCAGGCCCCCCCAAGCGGAACCAATGTCCATCGGCTCCTGCCTGGGTCAGCCGGTTCTTTCTCGCTCAGACTCTCCGCAGCGGTGACTCGGCAGCAGCGTCTCGCGTCATCAGTGACAGCCCCAAGTCTTGCTACGCTTTGCGTCGCTCTGCCGGGAGCAGTCGCCTCCTCCTTGGCAAATAGTCCTCGGCGAAGTCCGAGTTCTTGGATAACTGGAGAGGGGAAACACGAGAAGTTGCAGTCAGAGGACGCGGAATCGATAAGGAGAAGAAGATCGGGACCGAAGTTGGTCGATAGTGTGTGAGCTTAGTTAAAAACTCCCTCCTTCCTAAGGATCCTTCCGCCTGCAGTAGAGGTGGTGAGGCCGAGGGAGCCGCCATTTTGGATGTTCGGTTCCTGCTGCCACTGCTGCCGCCGCCCCCGAAAGCTGCTGGTCTCCTTCGAGGTTTCGGGCCGGTGAGTGTCACTCGTGGCGCTGAGAATATATTGCTGCTTTTGCTCCACGCTTGCCGGTAACGCTTGGCTGGAAGCTTCCTGTCAACCCCAGGGGGTCCGGTCCCAGGCTGGGGGGGGGGAGGGTGAGAAGAGAGGACAGAGGCTGGGCCAGGAGGAGCCTGGAGCCCCAGGAGCTGCTCCGACTTCTTGTCGGCTGACCCCGCAGGTCTGGGACCCGGAGGCTCCGCGCGCGGCTGCGTTCCGTGCTGTGGCGTTGCCCGGTCGCTCGCTGCAGGCCTCCTTGGACCCATTGACTTTCTCAGGCTTCGATCCTTCCTTTGAGGGCTCATTCAGGGAACCCGGGGTTAGCGGGGCGGGTCCCACTCCTACCCCCGCGTGTCTGCTCTGAGCCAGTATCAACGTTCTTGTATCTTATACCCGGGTCAGGTCTTTCGTAGAACTCCCTTTAGAATTTCCAATTGCTCAATTAATTCCAGCCTGCACCTGCAGTGCTTGCTGTCCTCTCAGAACCGGACATCGGCCTCGCCTCCTTCTAATCTTCCGACCAACTTCTTTCCCAATTTTCCGTTTTTTTTTTTTGTTTTTTTTTGTGTGTTTTTTTTTCCTTTTTTCTTTTCTTTAAAACTCACCTTCCAGTGCACTGCTTACCCTTCTCTCGAACTCCTCCTGGTCGTGCGGACATCAGTTTCTAAGGATTCTCCCGATCTTCCCGACTGCCTGAAAGAGTTGGGACGCATGGTTATGTTTCCCTGTTAGGAGATCCGTCGAAACACTCGCTCGGAGTACTTCAGCAGTAAATGTTTATAAAGCTAATTAAATGGCTTTTGGGAGGGGAGATAGGGATAGGCTGTCAAGTGTTTTCTCATTTGTGAATTCCTTTCCTGTGCTGAACAGTTGGCTTTGTGGTTCTTATCGACACTGTATTTTTCTTGGTGTTTTATATCCCTAGGCATGGAAATCTGCCTGTGAAGAATCTTAATCTGATGAAGGTAGAAAGGAAAGTAACTTTTTTGGCTGCGGTAGGGATTAGTTAACAGAAGAGAGGAGTGAATGAAGATTTGGTGATCTTTCAGGTGTTTTGTACAGTAATGATCTTTGTTGATGGATTTTAAGAAATACTTGGATTGACTTACGTATTGGATTTTTCTGGATTTTAAATATTCACTTTCCCCGTAATATTTGTCAGACTTGTATACACCTTAACTTTTGGTTTAAAAATATAGACTCTTCCAGGAACCCATAATCTCACCACTTTTATTCTACTCTTAACATATGTTTGCAGTGTAGCATGCTTGAATAAAAAGCGTTTTACAGTAACTTCACTGATTACTTCCTACATTTGAAGTTAGATGAGTGATTGAATCACCTCTATTTCATCTTAGCCTGGGTTTTTACATCTGTAAAAGAGAAACGATTTATTTGACTTAGGGACTGCTGAACTTAAAATTTATAACTTGAACTGGACCAAATCTTCTAATACTTCTAATTCGTGTATAGGTGCATTATTCTTATCAGGTAGGTACATTCCTGTACTGATCATATCATGTATCAGTAGAAGACTGAATGTTTTTATTGTAAATAGTGTTCTTGTTATTTGTTTTAAGGAGACTTCTCAAAAATAGGCGTATTTACTCTGAAGCTGTGGAGTTTCTCTTTTTGTTTAAAGGAATTCTAAACCCAAAGAGTCTTTTACCGAAAGAGTTTGGTCAAACACGGAACATCTGTGGAATGCTCACTCATTTATTATGGGAAGAGCTATCAGATAGGTGTTATTTAGCTCAGTTCATTTCATAACACAAACGTACTGGTATTTAAATGTTATTCAAAGCTATTTACTAATGGTGTGCATTCAATTGGAGAAAATGTCTTTCTGCCTTACAAATTATAAGCAAAGTGCGTTCAGTGCATTATAGATTGATCAGCACAGACCCGAACATCTATCTACTTTATCTCAATTTGTTGGGATTATACTTGAAATTAATGTTATTGTTTAGGGAACCTCAGTTCATTTTGGGAGCGGGGAGCAGTTGCTTGCTCTTTGATCTGTTTCATTGACAGCAACTCTAGATTTGAGGGTGAATTTTAGAGTGACACTAAAGTACAGAGATAGTCAGCAATGCCTTGGTAATATTTCATCCCACTATTTTTTGAAGTAGTCTTGAAATCATTGGAGTATAAAAACAAAGACCCAGGTTTTTGTGATTTATAAAAACTTTTTATGCAAATTGAAAAAGTTGAACAAGTATTTTCCAAAAGATTATTTAAAGAAAAAAAATTGAGGGCCAGCCGAGTGGCGCAGTGATTAAGTGCTGGCTTGGGACGCCAGCGACCCCAGTTCGGGTCCCACATATGAGGGCCAGTGACACTGCCCTCAATAAATAAATAAATACATAAATACATAAATACATAAATACATAAATAAATAATTGAATTGGGAAACTACTTAACAAAACAGAAATGCTTAAATCCCATTATTTGCATTTGATGATTTTAAGATTTTGTATATACAGAAGGACTTAATTGATATCAAATCTTTAAAATTTTTATTTAGATTTAGCTTCAGAAAATCTAAAAGTATTACTTTTCTTCAAACTGCAGCAACTTGTTTTTAGTGCTTGTAATTCAGTCTTTATTTGCTTTATGAATTGTTTTCAATTCTTGATTTTGGCTTTCATCGAAATCTTTGTTAATTCTGTTCATTTATTTTATGCAGGATAATATTTAAAGTAGCAAGCAATTTTAAAATTAAGAGAACATACAGATTTATCTAAGCCCTTATTTTTTTGGCTTACAGGTTTTGAAAATCATATCTTTGTCAAAAAGTATTAGGATGTTTTCATTTACCTTTTTATGTAAAAATTTTATTTCAGTAAAGGCAGTCATTTCTACCTTGAAAATGTGTGCAAGGTTTTTTCCTTCACTGAAGGAGTAACAAAATGCTTGATTTGGTATGAGTTCTGATTACTATAAGAACTATCTCTTGTCAATGTTTGAAGGGTCCAGAAGTGGGAGGGGAAAAAAATCCAAAACCACACTTGGCAAACTTGTTGAGTCCGCATCAGCTAACCCTATTGTATAAAAGGGCAAGGCTTAGGATAATATGATTGAAACAAGAAATGCTGTTTTCACCAATAGGTACCTAGACGTTTTGCTTCCCCCCCTTATCCCCCCCCCCCACTCAAACCATTGGAAAGGAAAATTATCAGTAAATTATAAATGTTGTCAGTGAAAAATAGGTTTAGAGGGGAAAAGTTATTGTTTTTTAAAAGATGAAAATATATATAACTTTTGTACTTTATGAATATTTAAAGACATCTTAAAGGCAATTAGTTTTTACTGCCCCACTCCTTCCCCGTTGTTATAGTCCAAACAGTCACTGTGTAACCTGATAATGTAGTTGCTTTGCTCACTCCAGCTTGCTTGTTGTAGCTGATTGTTTTTGTGTTGTACCAAGCATCCTAGACTTTCCAGCTTGTCTGGCTTTGAGGTTAATGTTATGGATTCCTGGGAAGAGTAAATATGAGAAAGACATGAACTTAGATCTTTTGAGCTGTAAAATGTTTGCACACCCTTTTTATAAGCCTTTGGGTTAAAATTAAGACTGACATAGAACAGATGATATTCTATTTGGTTATAAGATCTAACTTTTGTAAATAATCACACAATTGTACACCTCAAAGTAAAAAGAGTTCCATAAGTGTTTTTATTATTCAATTTAGTGAAACTATTTACTAGTCGTCACTATTGGGAAATTGTTCAGTTTCAAGGAAAGGCAGGGAAGTTAATTTTTCTTATTTCTGTTATAAACTCTGCAGAAAAGATTTGGTTCCCTTCTCACCTTATGAATTTTTTGAAAATATGAAATTTTAAAAATCATGTGAAAATATGGTTTGAGATGAATGGGGAAACTAACTGGAAATAATTAGGCACCGTGTGAAGAGTAATTTAATTTTTGTAGATATTAGGTTTTTGGTATGATTATTGAAGGAAAACTATTGTAAGAAGAAAGAGCCTCTTTTTTTGTTAGTACCCAATATATGTGTTGTTTTATAAATGTGTATTTGTTACTACCAGTGAATGCTTGACCTCTATTTTTAGAAACTTTCCATGATGAAAGCTTAATAAATGGTGTTGATTATTTAAGAAAGTAGAAAGAGGAAGTAGCTTACAATTTGATTTTATTAGGATTTGGTTGTATTATTTTTATTTACAAACACAGAAATTTTTGCTGTCCCTTGAGTACTCCTTATTTTTTCAATCTCCTTGAACCTGTTCTTCCTATACCTGGAATCCTTTCTGTCTCCCTGGACCAGTGAATCTATTTTCCTGCTTTCTCTACCCCAGGCAAAGAGGTGTAGCCCTTTTTTTTTTAGTACTTGATGAATTGTCTACTTCTCCTTGATCTTCCAGAGGACAAGAACTATCTTTTTTTTTTTTTTTAAAGATTTTTATTGGGGAATTGGGGGAGGGGAACGGACAAGTTGCTGTCCTTTTGTTCTTCAGTCTAGTTGTGGAGGATGATGCTTCACTGGCCCATGTTGGTATCATCATTGAGTTCTTCCTGGGTGAGGCAGATCGGTCACTGGCCTTTGGATGGCACGGCGGCTATTGGCAGTTCACTCTGGCTTCTGGCCGCTCACGCTGGCTGCGGACCACTCGCTGTAGCTTATGGCAGCCCACTGCAGCAGGGGCTGCAGCCTACCCTGTCGCTGGGACTCATGCAGCCCAGCTCCAAGTGGAGCTATTGTTCACTATCTTAGCTGTAGAGGGCAGTGTCACTGGGCCTCATATGTGGGATCCGAACTGGGGCCACTGGCGTCCCAAGCCAGCTGTTAACTAACGCACCATTCAGCCGGCTTGACAAGAACTATCTTAATTTGTGGCATTCCCAATACATAGCACAGTGCCTGGCACTTAGTAGCTACTCTGCAGAATAGATAATATTTATACAAATAATCTGAGAGAATTGTTCAAGCACTTAGGTATATGGTACTTTGTCGATACTAGAGCCAAAGCTGTCAGGGTCCTGAATGAGTTATGGGAATCTACTGCAGGTCATTTACTTGTAGCTGAGAGAGTTGATGTCAGTGAAATTTATTTTCAGGTTTAGAAAACATACAAAACCTTGTCTCTGTGTCTTTGAAAATATTATTTAGATGTTTAATTCCAAAATTGACATTATCCTTTTCTTTTTGTGATTCACCCCAGACTTTTTCTTATGTACAAGCTTCAAGCAGGAGCAAAGAAATCTACTCTTCCTGCCATCTTTTTTTCCGTTTGAATACCTGTTGTAATTTAGTATGCTGAGGAAACTAGTAGTAAGTTGAGAGCTTAAGTTTTTTTCCCCCAAAGTGGAAATATGTTCATAGTTCATGATTTGTTTTCTGACTCTTCCCTTGTGTTTGAATAATGTACTTTTATTGTGCTGAGGCTTTTTTTGGTTTTATTTTTGTTTTTATTTTCTTTTCACCTGTCTTTTTAGTTTACAAAATAATAGGTATCCATTGTAATAAGTGAAAAAAATTAAAGATAATACTTTTTAAAAAGCTGTTCATTTTCCTCAACCCCTTCATTATTATACCCTAACCATTTTATCAATTTATAGGTATGCTTCATTATTTCTCTCCATGCTTGGTCAAGTATTGTATATATAAACATTAATGTGCATATGTAGTGATTCTTTGTTTTTACAAAAGAGAGATCGTACTTTTTTTTTTTTAAAGATTTTATTGGGAAATTGGGGCAGGGGAACAGCGTTGGGGAAACGGGGAAGGGAAACAGACAACTTGTTGTCCTTTTGTTCTTCAATCTAGTTGTGGAGGATGTTACTTCCATAACATATTAGTATCGTCATTGCGCTCTTCTCTGGTGAAGCAGATCGGTTGCCGGCCTCTGGACGGCTGCTCACAGCGGCTCTTGGCAGCTCACACTGGCTGCTGGCCGCTCACGCTGGCTGCTGGCCACTCACTGTAGCCTATGGCAGCCCACTACAGCCGGAGCTGCAGCTATGCCATCCTGGGGACTCACAGCAGCCCAGCTCCAGGTGGAGCTGTTGTTCACCATCTTAGCTGTAGAGGGCAGCGTCACTGGCCCTCATGTGGGATCCGACCCGGGGCTGCTGGCATCCCAAGCCCGCTCTTAACCAACTTGCCCCTCGGCCGGCCCAAGGGATCATACTTTTTATATTATTCTGTAACAAGCTTTTCTTTATGTATCATGGTCAGTAAATGTAATTCTGTCTTGTTCTTTTAAACATTGCTATTATGTCTCAATATGGATATACCGTATATCATTTATTCAGTTATTTTATGTGAACATTTAGGTTGTTTCTAGATTTTACCACCACAAACATGCTACAATAAATGTCCTTGTACATATCACCTTATTTGCTGATGCTTTTATTTCTAGAGACTTGAATCTCCAAGATGGGATTTCTGGGTTAAAGGTTGTATATTTTAAATGTTGTTATTGCCAGATCACTTTCTAAATAGGTTATCATAATTTCCACTTCTAACAGTGGGTTTTCCTTATTATCACATCATTAGATGTAATTACTTAATTTTTACTGGTCTGCTATATGATAAATGGTCTCTTAGCTTTGTCTTAATTTTAATTTCCCTGACTTTTACTGGGGTTAGGTTCTTTTGATATGTTTTTGGCCATTTGGATTTCCTTTATTAAGAATAGTCTGTTCATGTCCTTGGTTCATTTTTATTTAAAGTTGTTTTTCTACTTATCTGTAGGAACACCTTCTGGTATATTAATTTTTTGTCACATGACACATGTATTCATTCATCTGGAATTACCTTTTATATGGTGTGAAGTAGGGAGTCTTATGGTTTTCCTTTGTATAGAGAGCCAGCTAGCTATGCCAGGACTAAATAAACCATCCTTTCCTCAATGAGTTAAATGCCACCATATCATATATAAAGTTCCTGTATTTTTGCCCTCTTTCTGGTTGGTCTGTTTTTCTCTTCCTGTACTATTAATTTACTGTTCTGAGTATAACAACTTTGTAGAAAGTTACACTGTATTTAGAAAAGCTCCTACCTATCACTGTACTCCACTATTCTTTTTTTTTTTTTGAGGGCGGTGTCACTGGCCCTCACATATGGAACCGAACCGGTGTCGCTGGCTTCCGAAGCCAGTGCTTAACCACCGTGCCATTCGGCCGTCCCTTCACTATTCTTTTAAAGATTTTTTTATTGGGGAATTGGGGAAGGGGAACAGCCAAGTTGTTGTCATTCAATCTTAGTCTTACTTCTGGGGGGTGCAGTTAGCTCAGCTCCAAGTCCAGTGGCCATCTGGCCGCCGGTCGGCGTCTCGTGGCTGCTCAACTCAAGGTGCCAAGTTCAATCTTAGTTGAGTGGGCATAGCCCACCATCCCATGTGGGAATCGAACCGGCAACCTTGTTCGATTCATCAACCTGAGCCATCCTGCTACCTGTTGGCAGCTCAGTGGCAGTGCAGCTCGGGTGCAGCTCACTGGCCCATGTGGGAATCTAATTGGCTACCCTGTTGTTCAGAGCTGGCGCTCTTAACCAACTGATTCACTTCGCCGGCCCCCTATACTCCGCTATTCTTAAACATGTATTCTTTTTTTTTTTTTTTTTTTTTTTGGAGGGCAGTGTCAGTGGCCCTCAGATGTGGGACCCGAACCTGGGACGCTGGCTTCCCAGGCCAGCGATTAACCACCGTGCCACTCGGCCGGCCCTTAAACATGTATTCTTATATCTATGTTGATTGAAATTAATTCTGTTGAGGGCCAGCCTAGTGGCTCAGTTAAGAGTTGGCTTAAGAACGTGGCTTAAGAGTTGGCTGGCTCCAAGGGCCAGCCGAGTGGTGCGGTGGTTAAGTGTTGGCTTGGGAAGCCAGCAGCCCCAGTTCGAGTCCCACATATGAGGGCCAGTGATACTGCCCTCAAAAAAAAAAAAAAAAAAAAGGACACGAGCTCTGAGCAACTGAGCTGTCGGTTTGATTCCCACATGGGCCAGTGACGCTGCACCTGAGCTGAGCTGTTACTGAGCTGCCAACAGGTGGCAGGATGGCTCATCTGGTGTAACGAGATTGCCTGTTTGATGGTGGGCTTTGCCCATCTGCAACTAAGACTGAACTCGGCACCATGAGCTGAGCTGCTGCCCCAATGGCTCAGTGGATAGAGTGTGCGCTCTTAACAACAAGGCTGCTGGTTCCACTCCAGCATGGGATGGTGGCTACACCCACCTGCAACTAAAATTGAACACAGCACCTTGAGCTTAGAGGCCACAAACCGCTAACGGGCAGCCAGATGGCAACTGGTGGTGCCCTCCACAAGGAAGCTTGAAGAACAACTTGGCTGGTCCCCTTCCCCAATCCCCCAACACTGTTCCCCTCCCCCCAATTCTCCAATAAAATCTTTAAAAATAATAATGATTCTGTTGAGTTCAAACAACTTCACAAAGGTCCACTGTTTGGAATTGCATTATATTCATATATTAATTTTGGAGGTCTGACATTTTTTTTTTTCCCCCAAAGATTTTGTACTGGGCAATTCTGTTTTTCTAGGACCTACCAGCTTCAAGTCAAGTTGTTGTCCTTCAATCTTAGTTGTGGAGGATGCAAGCTCAGCTCTAAGTCCAGTCGCCGCTTTCAATCTAGTTGCGGGGTGGGGGACATAGTCCACCATCCCATGTGGGAGTCGAACTGTCAACCTTGTTGTACACTGAGCCATCCGGACCCCATCTGAGCAGCTCATGGCTGCTCAGCTCAAAGTGTTGACCGTATTCAGTCTTACTTGGGGCGGGGGTGGGGGTGGGGCGTGCAGCCCACCATCCCATACGGATGTTGAACCAGCATCATTGCGGCTAAGAGCATGTGCTCCTAACAGCTCAGCAGCAGCTCAGGTTGGGCGCAGCTCACTGGCCCATGTGGGAATCAAACCAGTGATCCCTTTGCTCAGCTCTCGCGTTCTTAACCAACTGACCCACTCAGCCGGCCCCATTTTTTAATGATAATTTTTCTTTATTATAATGAGCTTCCATTTGTTCAGATCTTGTTTTATTTTAGCTCCTTCAATAAAGGTTTTATAGATTTAATGGTTTTCTTCATCTAGCTCCTATACCTTTCTTGCTAAATTTATTCCTAGATATTTTATAGTTTTTGACACTTTGTCAATGGAACTTTTCCTCCTCCATTTCTCACTATTGTGAGAAACATGGATTAAAAATGATTCTTTAGGGCCGGCCCAATGGCGCATTGGTTGGGAGCTGGTTTTGGGATGCCAGCGGCCCCGGTTCGAATCCCACATATGAGGGCCAGTGACGCTGCCCTCCATAGCTAACAACAACAACAAAAAAATGATTCTTTAATTTTGTATGGACCAGTCCTCCCCACCCCCAGCCCTCTCTAGGTATCCAGAATTAATGGAACTTGGATTCATAAAGAATACACTAGGGAAAATTTGTTATCTTAGTATAAAATCACTTTCTAGTAACTTACTAATAAACTTTCACCATGTAGAAAAATGCCCTTTGACAAATGTGACTCTATTCTTTTAGGATGAATGCCATCTTCTTATTTTGAAAGTTTGCAGTTTTGCTTTGTTTATCCATTCTTGTGGATTTTGTTAATTTTTTTTTGAATTTTAAAAGCAAGATTTATTGCTCATTATACATGTTCATTATTTGAAAGATATCAAAATATAGAGAAGGTAAAAAGGCATCTATATTCACAGTAGGCACAGATGATAAACTCTCACTTAACATTTATTGTACCCTTTGAGGAATACCTTTTAAAAACTAAGATTTTTGTTTTGAGAATTTCATGACAATTCTTTAGTATTGAGGACTCCTTAAGATGTTTTTGCTATTATTAGGATTGGGAAAGTGAAAAATTGCTTTTTATTTTATTAGGGTCAAATTAAGTGTTGATCATGTTTTAATACCATTGTTTATTTGGCCTTTATTGCTTTTTGTGCATGTTAATGCTGTTGAATCATTCACTAGGCATATTTGCATTTACATACATCTATTTTTAAAGTCTCAGTTTTGGTGAATTTTGATTACGGACAATTAAGCATAAAAGAAGATTCCTATAATTACTGTGACACTTTAGGGAGAATTGAGCTTAAGATCTTTTAGAGGGATGCCAATTGGCAGCCTAGACAGGATGTGGTGGTCTTGATGGCTTGATGTGGTCACACATTTCACAGCCTGTTTCATAGCCTTGAGGATCCAGAAATTCCATTTTAGTATTTCACCTAGGACTGATTCAGCCTAATCAAACTCACTGATATGTAAGTTAGAATAACAATGTTGTAATTTACAAGGGGCTATGCTTTTCTACTGAATTACCTTTATCTAGTTTCCAGGGCACCCTGTTTCTTGTATGGAGGTGCTTGGAAGGCAAGGTACTTGAGAAAGCCATTCATAATCAGAGAAAGTTGCATTGTGAGCCTAAGACCAGAGCATATAAAGTTGGATGGTCTTGAGTGTTTCATCATCCTAGGCCAGGGGTCAGCAAACTTTTGAGACAGAAGAGCCGCCGTAGGTCAGCAAACTGCGCCTCACTAGCCACATGTGGCTCTTTGGGTACGTACATGCGGCTCTGAAGTAAAATTAAAAATGAAAATAAAACTATCATAGTTTCATTTATAAAATTTTTAAAGGATATTATTCACATAGTGGTGATTATGTAAAGATATATTTATGGCCCTTGAATAATTTTTATATTGTTGTGAGGGACAGGATTGGCTTTTCCAGGGGTCAGCAAACTTTTTGAGACAGAACATCCCCAAAGAACCGCATGTGGCTCACGAGCTGCAGTTTGCCGACCCTTGGTCTACGCCATGGTGAAACCTGATGAAAGAACCTCCCTGTCCCACAATTGTGTTTGCCTCTCCAATGATCAAAATACTTACCTCCATTTTTTAATTTTTTTAAAATTTTATTTTATTTTATTTTATTTTTTGAGAACAGTGTCACTGGCCTTCATATGTGGAACCCGACAGCTCTTAACCACCGCACCACTCTGCCGGCCCCTTACCTCCATTTTTAATCTTTCTTATTCAAACAGTGATGTACTAACACTGCTATCCCCATTTTTTCACTCTGCAGGACATTTCGTTTCTATGAACATATTTCTTTAGACAGGGGAAATAGATGTGCAGTACCCCTGCCCCCCACCCGAAGAAAGAAAAGCAAAAAATACAAAGACAGTGAAAAACCCAGCTAAGTCAGATTAATGACAGTTGGTATCTGTAAGATATGTTAGAAAGTAAAAGTTTGACTGAATCATAATATAATACTATTGATTGATCTGGTTTAAGCTTTCTTATTATTTTGGTCATAGTATTTTGCAAGTTGTAAATTCTCATATATATGTATATGAAATAAAAATCTGAAATAGGGGTTCTGTGTGGAGCATAATATAAAAATATAGTCCGAATGGAGAATGTAAGAGAGAAAGCATGATAACCTCTTTTGGAGAGTTTTGCTTAGGTTCCTTGAGCATTCTCAGCCATTCTTACAAATCTGTGACTGGATGTTACACAGTAACTTGTAAAATTAAGTAAAGTTAATTGAAATCTGATTTTTTTTTTCTTTCAATTTGAAAGCAGTCACTCTTTATTAACTGACCAGATTACACGAATAACCATGGTAGATACGTTACTTGATCCTTCTAAAAAGCCTGTTGATCTGGTCTTCCCTGTTGCCAGCATCTCCACCTTCTAACAAAGTGGGTGGTCCTTTTCTTCATTTCACCTCGTGGAGATGATAATTTGAAGGGCCACAGGAAGTTGTTTGCTTCTTTGAAGCATTTTCCAACAGTATAGATCTCTGGAGTCAGATCCCCCTTGCCGATGATGCCATATTTACCAAGAAGATCGAGCAGTCAACATGTTATCTGTCAGGGCAATTTGCTTTTTGTTGATTTTGCCATAACCACGCTTGTAGGTCTTTTCATTTACCGACTTCAGGTTTGGGTACCCCCATTCAGTATACGGTTCCACAATCCTCAGCATGTTAACTGAAGCCTTGTTGAGCTTAACCAAGGTGCCATTGAAGATCTGACAAGGCAAAGAAGCTGCAGCACCTTTGGGATCTTTGGGCTCACACCATTGATGCCTCCGATCCTGATGACAAGTGCCAGTCTGGGTTCTGTAGGTACATAGAAGTTGACAGCTTTTCTTGCCATCCTAGCCATTGGAACCTCTCTTCTCTATATCTGCCTATATTCTTTGTGATAGTGCTTAGCTTTTTCATAGATAAGCTTCTTTCTTACCTTTCGAAGCATCTTTTGGGCAAACTTCTTTGTCAGGCCCTTGCTCTTCATTCAGCTTTGCGAAATTCCTTCCCTTTTTGTTAAGGGTTTCTGGCACAGCAGGAACCTTCTTCTCTTCTGCACCCTCCATGTTTGCGGCCAGAAAAAGGTGCAATCTAATTTCTTTTCCTGAGTCATTGTTTAGCAAGAAAGACTTCAAGTACAATCTTTGTATTGGATAGAAAAGGAGATAATTTTTATTTTGAAAAATTGCTTTTAATTTAGGATTTCGTTTTAGATTTAGAGTTCAAAATACCTTTAAGTGTAGGGAAGAAGGACCACATAGCAACAGGAGCCCCAGTTTTTTTGTTACATGTTCTTGACTTTTGGCTGTCAATAGCTTTGCTCACGGCCAGGTAGTGTGAGGTCAGAAAGAAGTAGGAAGAAAGTTAACTGAGCCAGCTAGAATAGAGGACTGGGTTGATCCCTGATACTTTTCTCATAGCTGTTGGTGAGCAAGCTGGTACAACTTTATTTTCTGTGCTTTCTAAAAGACAAGTATGATTTCTTTAGATAAGACTTGCATTTAGAATTCAATAAATACAGTATTTGTCAGAGTTCCTATTCTTTTAGGCAAGGGGAATACAAGGATGGATAAGAAAAACAAGGATCTAGCCTTAGGGAGCTTATACTTGAGTGGAACAATAGGCATTTCAAAGAAACAAAGATGATCCTGGCCTGGGGATGGTATTGCTATATGAGGAAAATCTTTATCCCTTAAAGGGATTTGTGGAGACTTTTGGAAATAGTAGTTTTTTTCCATTTTGGGGATAAATTTTAGGAGACTTGGAACATAGCAGTGATTTTTTTGTCTCTTCTACTGTTTAAAAATTTGTCTGCTATAATCATTTATAATTTTGATTACTCTTTGGGTAATCTAATTTAGTTTAAGCTCCTGAACCTAATTTTGTTTAACCATTTTGGATAGAAGTTTTTCAAAAATGAATTTCACACCTTTATTTTCTGTATTTTCACCATTATTTATCAAATAACCATTAATAAAATAGAAATATATTTATCCACAATCCCTGTACCTTAACAAGTCATAAGTATAATTTTCCTGTTTCCTGTCCATCCTTGTCATAATAAGCATTTTTACTTCTTATTATTAGTTTTTTGTTTTGTTTTGTTTTTTTAGAGGGCAGTGTCACTGGCTCTCATATGTGGGATCCGAACCGGGGCCGCTGGCTTCCGAAGCCAGCACTTAACCACCGCGCCACTGGGCTGGCGCTTTTTATTAGTAGTTTTTAAAATGAGGACAAAGAGGACATTTTATTTTGATAAAATGTATAACCCATTTGAATATAAAACATATGGACACTTAGGCATTGAAAAAAATTATTAAATACTAAATGTAAATGGTTAGACATAAAAGGAGAGATTGACAGAAACACAGTCATAGTGTTAGACTTTAATATATCTTTCTTAGTCTTTGATGGGTTTAGTTAAATTAGTAGGAGCAAACAGTATCTGAACTACATAATTTTTAGAAATTGGTTATTCCAAAGATACAATTTTATTATTTTTGTCATGTAATTGTCATCTTTATTTTTTTAAAACAGCTTTATTGAGGTATAATACACAAAATTGCACATATTTACTGTATATAATTTGATGAGTTACAATCAAATTTTTTTTTTTTTTAAGCTGAGCCATCCTGCCACCTGTTGGCAGCTCAGCGGCAGCTCAGCTTGGGCTGACATCGAACTGCTGTTGCTCAGAGCTCAGCTCACACTCTTGAGCGAGCTCTTAACCAACTGAGCCACTCGGTCGGCTCCTACAATCCAGTTTTATAGTCAGGCTTTTTCACCCTCAGATTTAATGTTAAATGTTGACTTTACTGCACCATTTCTTGGTGAATCAGATCTTATAAAAACTAATTACAGTACTATTTGTAATTTTAAATACTCCTAGGACTTTAGGGGGGAATTGAATGATTTTTGCTAGCACATTCAGACTACTATGCTGTGTGTGTGTGTGTGTGTGTGTGTGTGTGTGTGTGTGTGTGTGTTTAAGATACATGCTTTAATTTTCGATTTTTTTTTTTAAATTGTAAATTAAGGTAATTGTGGAAGTCAGAGGTAGAGCTTTACCAGTTATTTGATCTTTTCCTTTTCGATTAATCACATTTCAAAATTTTTATAGGATAGAAATCTGTAATGTAGGACACTTTTTTTTTTTAATTGTGGTAGGAATGCAACATGGACTCAATCCTCTTGACAAATTTTCAATTTCACAATGCAGTATTGTTAACTATAGTCACAGTATTGTATGGTAGATGTCTAGAATATTAATTTTGCTGTTAAGCTATTTGAATGCTTGCTTCTGCTATATGTAGGTTTTATTTGTTTGTTTTGCTACTGGTTTTGTTTCTTTGCTGTTAGGTGACATTTTTTTTTCTTTTTTTTTTCATTACTTTCAGGTGTACAACACATAGGTGACATTTTAACTATAGTCAGTGACCTCTCCTAAAATAGCTCCTGTCTCCTGGCCCTCCATCCATCCATCCTTCTTTCTTTCCCTCCAGTTTTCTAATTTGTTTTATTCTGTAACAGGCTGAACTGAGAACCTTTGTAAAGTAGATGTCTTAAGGTGTCTCTGTAGTTGTTGCACAAGATTTTAAAAGTAGTTTGGATTCTCAGCTATGTTCTGTATAGCTGAGTCATTACATTACATTCATACCTTATTTTTTTTAAAAAGGGTAAAATTTGCTATTGTTATTTATGACAGGTGTTTAAGTTGTAGTTTAAGGAATCTTGTGGTTTTTGAGTATTTTGAATATCAAGTAAAGACTTCCCAACAATAAGGAAATCCACAACATTGTAATGAAAGCAAGTAGGTCGTATTATCTAGATTATGTGGTCTATAATAGTCACTTCATAGGTTAGATGTATTTGAATTTAATATTTAATATAAAGTATCAGACATAAAACATACAAAGAAGAATAAACATTCACTTACCAACCACCTAGTCTTAGAAATAAAATATCACCAATATGGCTGAAGGCCCTTGTGTATCACTTTGTCTCGGATCATATTCCTCTCCCTCCCAGATGTGCCTCTGTGTCGAATTTAATCTTTTCTTTCAATGCATGTTCTTATTCTCTTACTGCATTTTTGTATTTCTAAAGAATAGGCTGTTTTACATGTTTAAACTTCCATTAATATTACTGTATATCTTTTTGCAACTTGTTTTTGCTTAAAATTAGTTTATGTAAGGATAGTTTATATATCAAACATTATGGCAAACATTAGTGCATACTGTGTGCCAGGCACCATGCTAAGAATTTAACATGTATTCTCATTTAATTCTTGTAACAGTCCTTCCCCATTTTACAGATGGGGAAATGGAAGCTTTGAGAGGTTAAGCCATTTACTCAAGGACACACAGCTAATAAGAGATAGAGCTGGGACTCAAACCCAGGTAATTTTACTCCAGGGGCGTCATTTTAAACAATGATAAAGGTCATTGGATAAGGATAAGTGTCCACACTCCTTTGTCTCAATTTTGAAATCCAAAAAAAACACTGAAAACCTGGAGTTCTTCATAATTCTTTTGGTGTTAAAATCTGACCTGGCCATATATGAGTGAATATTCATGTGTTGCTGCGGAAATATTGTTTGATAAATGGAACTGCTGCCTCAGACATGGTGGGCCAGTTGTGATGCATAGGATATGTAAGTTTACCACCGTTACCTTTCTAAAATTCAGAAAATTCTGAGTTCTGCCTTCAAAGTTTTGGATAAAAAAGTATGGACTGGTGCTGTGCTACAAAACTCTTTCTACATGGAATTTGGAGTTGTTTGCCTGATCCAGAAAGTACTTAATTTCATAAAAGAAAAAAAAATTATAAATATATTGAATTAGTTTGGCAATGACAAAATTTGGCTTACCATAAATAAAATTTTCTGATCTGTCATTGATCAGCAGTTTCTGCTTCTTTTTATTATCATGCTGGAGTTGTAAAAATTTGTTTTCCTCCCTAGACTTTTGAGTTGTTAAGAATAGGTGCCAGTCACAGGCATTTATTGCAGTGCTTGGCATAGAAAAGGCTCAACAAATATTTGTGGGTGAGTGATTAGCACTTTTTGTTATAACATGTTTCCCTATTACTTAAATCATCTATGGGGTAGTATGACTGAATTGAACGAGGAAAAAGAAAAGGTGCATGAAGCTAACTTCTGATTCCATATTGTTTATATTCTCCTTTCCCACTTTGAAATGTATTTAAATGATGCTTACATTGAAGTCATTTATGGTATTGTATTCTGCTTTATAACTAGTCTAAGCGGCTCTGAACTCTTTATAGTGTATGATATGTTTGTTCCTTATAGCAGTGGCTTAATTTATTTTTTCCTTATACAGATCTGCTTGACAGTATTTATCTATGAAGGGACTATTTCATTTACAAAGAATGATTCTTTTAAAATTAACAAACTGAAAATAGAGTGCTATGTAACGTGACCATTAAATATTTGTTCTAGTCGATTTTGAGAGCTAACTATGTCCTCATTTTTTAGTTGATGGAACAGAGGCTCACTTAGAAGTCAGATGGCTTGCCCTAGGTAGCTTGACTAATAATGGTAGTTGATTATTAGAATCTTTCTTTTATTGTTTTGGCTCTAATATTTCTTTTAAGAATGCTGTTTAATGCAATTTCTGTATTTCTCTGATATATAGAAACTGAAGAATATTTGATATGTTTTTAAGAGTATTTGAAAGATTTAAGAACTTTGACCTACCATTCCAAATCTTCATTCAAAATGTGAAACCATAATCTCCAGGGTCTATTAATGTAAGAAGACTTGAGAAGGAGGCAGGAGGAAAAGCTGAGCTTATTAGGCCCAATTCTGTACCCTAGTAGTTTTTCCTTCTGCTTACAATTCTTTTACTTTAATTGCTGTTTCTTCCAATGCATAGTTCCCTGTGGTGGGCCTCCCTCCTTTCAGTACTTCAACCAAAATATCGGCACAAATTTCTTGTTCTCTTCTGCAGGATTTGAAATGGCTGAAATTTTCAGAATAGACTTTTCTCAGGTATCTACTGAGGAAATAAAGAGAAATACAAGTTCCTGAAGATTTGTTGTTGCCCCTCTTCACATATTTAAAGTATTATCTTCTCTTTGAGTTTCATTTCACCTGTTTAGAAGTTCAAGCGTGATTAATGTAGATTAACAGGCAACTCTTTTGACCTGCTTGTGTTTGTAAGGCACCATCTTTTAACCTGTCTCTCAGGAACCCCTTTCTACAACATGACACCCGTATGGTTGTTCCCTGTCCCGTAGGTCCTTTCACTAGTTTATTGGCATGCCAAATGACTTTGTGTTTTAGATGAGATCTGCCTTCAGCCATCTCTTTTTTTTTTTTTTGAGGGCAGTGTCACTGGCCCTCATATGTGGGACCCGAACCAGGGCCGTTGGCATCCCAAGCCAGTGCTTAACCACCGCGCTACTCGGCCGGCCGACGGCCATCTCTTAAAGTAAGGGTTTAGTGTTATCTTTTATAGGCTGAACAGTATAATCATATCTTAATACACTCATCACACACAGCATATTTATCAAAATTTCATAGTGATGTTTTGTTTCACTAGTGGTTAAATACGCCTTTAAGCAAGTTGGAACAATTAGTAACTTTCTCACTGGTCCCCTTAATGTCCCAGATAAATATTACTACAACTAATCAAATAGGTCTTAATATTAATTGAAGGGTTTTTTTGTTTCCTTCTTCAAAAACTCTTTAAGTTAACATACAGTAAAGTTGACTTTTTGGGGGCATACAGTTCTGTAAATTTTAACACATGTATAGATTTATGTAATCACCACCACAGTTAGGACACAGTTCTGTTCTCTCAGAAAAACTTCCTCATGCTGTCTGTCCCTCTTTAGTACCTCCAGCCTTAACTAGGGGCAGATTTTGTTCTTCATCATATAGTTTTGTCTTTTTGAAAATATCATATATCAAATATATGGTGATGGAAGGAGAACTGACTCTGGGTGGTGACACACAATGTGATAGATAGATGATGTATTACAGAATTGCACATCTGAAACCTATGTGATTTTACTAACAATTGTCACCCCAATAAACTTCAGTTGAAAAAAAATATATAAATGGAATCATTTAATACGTGACCTTTTGAGGCAGTTTTTTTTCACTGGGCATAATACCTTACAGTCGTGTGTGTGTGTGTGTGTGTGTGTGTGTGTGTGTGTGTGTGTGTATTAGGGCATGTAGCAATATTTTGTTCCTTTTTTGTTGCTACATAGTGTTCCATTTTATGGATTTACACATTTTTGTTTCCAGTTTTTGATAATTATAAACAGAGCTGCTCTAAACGTTCGTGGATAGGTTTTTTGTGAACAAAAGTTTTCATTTTCTCTACGGTGAATTTCTTTTTCTTTCTTTTTTTTTTTTTAAAGATTTTATTGGGGAATTGGGGGATGGGAACAGTATTGGGGAATTGGGGGAGGGGACCAACCAAGTTGTTGTTCTTCAATCTTCAGTGTGGTGGGCGCCAGTCGCCATCTGGCTTCCCGTCGGCAGCTCGTGGCCTCTAAGCTCAAGGTGCTGTGTTCTTAGTTGCGGGTGGGCATAGCCCACCATTGACCAGGCAATCTTGTTGTTACACCAGCTGTGCCATCCTGCCACCTGTTGGCAGCTCAGCGACTGCTCAGCTAGAGCGCAGAGTTCACTGGCCCATGTGGAAGTCGAACCAGCAGCCCCATTACTCAGAGCACGCGCTCTAAGCCAACTCTTAACCAACTGAGCCACTCCGCCAGCCCCTAGGGTGAATTTCTAGATGTGGGATTGTGTATGTTTTAAGTTCATGAGAAACTGCCGAACTGTTTTCCAGAATGGCAGTACCATTTTGCATCCCCACCAGCGATATATGAGAGTTCTGGTTGCTCTGCGTCCTCCCCAGCACCTGGTGTTTTAGCTGTTCTAATAGGTGTGTAGAGGTATCTTACACATGTGGTTTTGATTTGTATTTCTCTAGTATCTAAGATAGTTGAGCGTCTTTTCAAATGTGCGTATTGTTCATCCTTATACCTCTTTGGTGAAGTGTCTGTTTCAGTTTTTTGCCCATTTTTAAAAATTGCATTTTGAGAGTTTCTTTTATATTCTGGATATATCTTTTGTTAGGTATGTGGTTTGCAAATATCTCAGTCTGTAACTTGTCTTTTCATTTTTTTAACAAGTGTTTTTCATAGCACTTATTTTGTAATTTTTCTGACACCCAATTTTTTTTTTTTTAATGGGTTGTGCCTATGGTGTAATGTCCTAACTCCAGGTCATGAAGATTTTCTCCTGTATCTTCTAAAAGTTTCATAGTTGTATGTTTTACATTTACATCTGTGATCCATTTTGAGTTAATATTTGTGTAAGATATGAGATTTATGTTGAGGTTCAACTTTTTTGCATATGTCTAGTTGATATGTATATTGAGTTGTCCATTGTATTATCTAATTATCCTTTTAATGTTGGTGGTGATAACCCCTTTCATTCTTTTTTTTTTTTTTTTTAAATTGGGGAATTGGGGGAGGGGAACAGCGTTGGGGAACCGGGAAAGGGGAACAGACAAGCTGCTGTCCCTTTGTTCTTCAGTCTAGTTGCGGAGGACGTTGCTTCACTGACCCATGTTGGTATCGTCATTGCGCTCTTCCCAGGTGAGACAGATCGGTCGCCAGCCTCTGGATGGTCGCTCACTGTAGCCTATGGCAGCCCACTGCAGCAGGGGCTGCAGCCTACACCGTCGCTGGGGCTCGCACAGCCCAGCTCCAGGTCAAGCTATTTTTCACCATCTTAGCTGTAGAGGGCAGTGTCACTGGCCCTCATACGTGGGATCCGAACCGGGGCCGCTGGCATCCCAAAACCAGCTCTTTTTTTTTAAAGATTTTATTGGGGAATTGGTGGAGGGGAACAGCGTTGGGGAATCGGGGAAGGGGAACAGACAAGTTGCTGCCTTTTTGTTCTTCAGTTTAGTTGCGGAGGATGTTGCTTCACTGGCCCATGTTGGTATCGTCATTGCGCTCTTCCCGGATGAGGCAGATCGGTCGCTGGCCTCTGGATGTCGCTCACTGCGGCTATTGGCAGCTCACACTTGGCTGCGGGCCGCTCACACTGGCTGCGGGCTGCTCACACTGGCTGCGGGCTGCTCACACTGGCTGCGGGCCACTCACTGTAGCCTATGGCAGCCCACTGCAGCAGGGGCTGCAGCTATGCCGTCGCCGGAGGTCGTAGCCCAGTTCCAGGTGGAGCTGTTGTTAGCAGTAGAGGGCAGTGTCACTGGCCCTCATATGTGGGATCCGAACCGGGGCCGCTGGCATCCCAAAACCAGCGCTTAACCAATGCGCCACTCGGCCGGCCCCCAAAACCAGCTCTTAACGAATGCGCCACTCAGCCGGCCCCCCTCTTTCATTCTTACTATTGGTTGTGTTGTTTCTCTTTAGAGTCTGGCCGGAGGTTTATCAATTTTATTGATCTTTTCAAAAAACTGGCTTTTGGTTTCATTTACTTGATCTATTGCTTTTCTGTTTTTAATTTTATTGATTTCTATGGTTTTATTTGCTTTTTCTACTTCTTTTGGGTTTATTTTGCTCTTTTTTTTTTTTTTAAAGATTTTATTGGGGAGATGGGGGAAGGGGACAGCGTTGGGGAATCGGGGAAGGGGAACAGGCAGGTTGCTGTCTTTTTTTGTTCTTCAGGCTAGTTGCGGAGGACGTTCCCTCACTGGCCCATGTTGGTATCGTCATTGCGCTTTTCTCGGGTGAGGCAGATTGGTGCCGGCCTCTGGACTGCCGCTCACAGCGGTTCTTGGCAGCTCGCTCTGGCTGCTGGCCGCTCACTCTGGCTGCTGGCCGCTCACACTGGCTGCCAGCCACTCACGGTAGCCCACAGCAGCCCACTGCAGCTATGCCGTTCCGGGGACTCACAGCAGCCCAGCTCCAGGTGGAACTGTTGTTCATCACCTTAGCTGTAGAGGGTAGTGCCACTGGACCTCATGTGGGATCTGAACCGGGACCCTGCTGCTCAGAGCTGGTGTCCAAAGCCAGCTCCTAACCAATGTGCCACTTGGCCGGCCCTCTTTTTCTATTTTCTTAAATTAGAAACTTAGATAGTTAGTTTGAGATGTTTCTCCTGCTCTGATGCAAGAATTTAATGCTATGTATTTCCCTGTAAGTACTGCGTTAATGTGTGCCACGAATTTTGATAAGTGTGTTTGTGTTTTTGTTCATTTCAGTATATTTACTAATTTCCCTTGATATTTCCTCTTTTCACCCATGGATTACTTGGGACTGTATTGTTTAATTCCCAAGGGTTTGGCAATTTTTCTAGTTAGCTTTCTGTTATTGATTTCATTTAATTCTACAATAGTCAGAGATTTTTGTATGATTTTCATTTGTGTAATTTTTTTTTTTTTTTTGAGGCAGTGTCACTGGCCCTCATATGTGGGACCTGAACCGGGGCCGCTGGCTTCCCAAACCAGCGCTTAACCACCGCGCCACTCGGCCGGCCCTATATGTTTAAGTTTTTAAACTTTTGTTTTTCTTTTTATGACCCAAGACTTGGTCTATTTTGGTGTATGTTCTGTATGCAGTTGAGAAGACTGTATACTGCTGTTGGTGGTGGGAGTCTTCTGTAAGTGGTACATCCAGTTAGTTGTTGATGACATTCAGGTCTTCTATATCCTTGCTGATTCTATAGTTCCATCACTTACTTGGAGGCATGTTGAAATCTCTACTACAAGTGGGATGTAAAAAGTTTTTCCTTTCATATTTATGTATTTTTCTTCATGTATATTTTTAAGCATGTATTGTTAGGTACATTTGCAGTTATTATTGTTATATTTTCTTGGTGAATTCACTCTTTTATCAAGCAGTGGGAGGGTAGAGAGTGATTTATTCCATGCTCTTGGGATCACAGCCCCTCTGATTAGAGAGAAGAGTTCCTGTCCCTCAGTGTTTAGGAGCCTGTCTGCCTGGTAGGTACTACCATTGCTGTTCTGCCAAAGCCAACACCATTGTAGTATTGCGTAGTGGCTGGGGTAGAGAAGGAAAAACCCAAAAAGTCAAGAGAGACTTTTCTCCATTGTCTTTTACCTTCCTTTTCCTGCTCCTTGAACCAGAAAGAGGGAGTTTGTTTTAGAGCTCCTTCTCTGTACCCAGTGTGCACTTCTGGGTTTGGGGCTGGCCTTGTATCCAGACAGGACAATTTTGGAGGAAAAATTGTAAACCCTTGTCAATTTGATGAAACTTCAACTTCTGCTCTCTTTCTCTAATCTGCTTGCCGTCATTTACGTTCCGAAATCCTCAGGTGGCTGTGGCATACTTTTTGTCCAGGATTTATAGTTGCATTCAAAGGGAGAGACACTTTACTCCATCTTCCCTGGAACCAGAACTTTTTGTTTAGTTTTATTTATTTCTTAGAACGTGTTCTGACAAAAATGAAATTCTTTATGTGAATTGACTTTTCATTTCCATGTCTATTAAGATATTTTCTTGTGGTATATAAAGAAATTAAGTAGTATTAAGTGGTCCTAGCTTGAGGGGGGAAAAAAAAAAAATCACTACTTTTCTTTAAGCTAGAGGCAGCCTAGTATTGGAGCACCAGTGCTGAATGGTGGAATTGCGAGACACGAATCAGGCTAAGCTAGTGGCATAAACTGTATTTTTTTTGATTCTGTAAGCTGAGTAGTTGCTCCAGGTAACTTGTTTTTCTCTCAGCTGGCTTAAACTTTTGTGATTTTTTTCCTATGAGACTACACATTTTGGGACAAGATTTAGGCTTTTTCTGAGTCTTTGTTTGCTTTGTAGAATCATTGAGGTCTTCATGGAGCAAAGTTGTTTCCTAGCAAAGTATTCCCAATTGATGTTTGTTGATTTTAGTTGCCATATATTTCTCTTGTTCACCATCCACTAAGGGTTAACGATAAATTAAGATTCTTTTTGAAAGTGGAATCACTGGGCTTTGGATAGTCAAAAACTGATTTTATATTTAGTTCTTGATGTCTGAGAGCTGTAGTAGGTTTATGCTTTTCTTATATTCCACTATGTAGTTGTTATATATAGCATATTGATTTTGCTTACTTTTAAGTTTTGTTTTATTCTAAAGTCAGTGGTATTTATGGTTAATGTGAAAAGAGTTCTTTAAATAGATCTTTATTAAGATTTTTAAATTATGAAAAAATTTAAGGATTCAAATGCCTTGTTAATTGAAGCTTTTTCACTTTTAAAAAGATTATGAAAAACTTCTAATAAACATGAAAATAGAGAATAATATACCTTCATGTACTTGTAAACCTTCAGCAATGATCAGCATTTTGCCTATCTTGTTTTATTTTTTTCTCTTCCTCCTCAGTTCTTCCTTTTTTCCCTGGAGTATATTAAAACAAACCTAGCAGTCATATAATTTCATTTGTAAATATTATGTTTATTTTTGAAATATTGCGAAGAACTCTAGCCTTGGAGTTCTAAGACCTCGTTCAAGTCTTAAGCAAGTTGCATAGTTGCTCTGAGACAGTTTCTTCATAGGCAAAGTAGGGAATGATCTCTCTCTGCCCTTTGGTATATTGGATTAGAACAACATCGAGAATCATTGGTGTAAGGGTTCCACAGCTGTAATGCATGAAGATTATTGTAGTGATAGCTTTACCTAGTTGTATCGTTTTTCTTAACATTATTGAGATATAATGTATATACAGTAAAATGTACCTGTTTTAAGTGGACAGAAAGTTCAGTGATTTTTGAGAAATAGTATTCCCATCACAAACATTTCTGTCACCATGGAATATTTCCTTGCATCCCAGTCAGTCTCCATCCCTACCCTCAACCCCAGCCATCGTCAGTCTCTGTCATCACTATGGATCAGGCTTGACTTTCCTTCAGTTTCATGTAAGTGAAATCATACAATATGTACTCTGTTGTGCACGCTTCCTTTGTTCAAAAGAATGTTTTTGAGACTTTTCTGTGTTATAGATTGGTTCCGTTTTATTCTCAGAAGTATTCCTTTATATGAATATACGATTATCCTTCACCTGTTCAAGGATATTTGTGTTTCCAGTTTTTGGCAGTTATAAATGAGGCTTCTATGGAAATTTGTGTACAAATCTTGGTGAGGACATATATTTTCATTTCTCTTAGGTAAATACTGAGTAGGATTACTGAGTCATATGTAAGTGTGTAAAGAATTTCCAAACTTTTCTAAATTGGGTGAACCATTTTGCATTCCCAGAGCAGTCCATAAATGTTCATTTGTGCTGTATCATTAACAACACTAGTTATGGCCAGTTTTTAAAAATATAACCATTCTAATGGTGTGGAGTGTTATCTCATTCTAGTTTTAATTTGCATTTCACTGCTGTTAGTGACATGAAGCATCTTTTCATGTGCTTATGGCCATTCATATATTTTCTTTTAGAAAGTGTCTATTTAGATCATTTACTCATTTTTAAATAAGATTGTCTTATTGAGTTGTAAAATTATATATTCCGAATAAACTCCTTTGTCAGATAGGAATTGTATTTTTTCTCTTTCTGTGACTTGCCTTACTTTCATAATGACATTTTTTGAAGAACAAAAGTTTAAAATTTTTAGAGTCTAATTTATTTATTTTTTCTTTGATATTTTGTGCTTGTTGTATGTGAAATCTCTGTCTAACCTAAGTTCCCAAAGATTTTCACCTCTGTTTTCTTATGGAAGATACTTAGTTTTAGCTTCGATGTTAGGTCTATGACCCATTTAGAATTAATTTTTGTGTATTGTATGATATTAGGGTCCAAGATTATTTTGTCCTTCATATTGATACCTGGTTGTGCCAGCATCATTTGTTTGAAAGACTTTCTCCTGTTGAAAAACTTTGGCCCTTTTGATGAAAACCATCAAGCATATTTATGTGGATCTATTCCCAAACTTTCTGTTTTGCTCCATTAGTCTCTAAAATTTCTGTTTTGCTCCTTCAGTTCAGTTCCACACTGTCCTGATTACTGTAGCTTTGTGGTATATCTTGAAATTAGGTAACCCAAGTTCTCCAACTTTTGTTTGTTTTAATATTGTTTTTGGCTGTCATAGATCTTTTATTATTATTACTATTTTACTTTAAATAACATTCATGAAAATCTGACACTAATACTCTTATCCACTGAGATTGGTTTATTTTTTTCCTCCTCACATTTCAAAGAGCATGCAGTGTCCTGAGATGATTACCATTTCTTAGAAAGGCGATTTAATCTGATAATTGGTTTTCTCTCCTAATGTCTCACTTTGTTGAGTTGAGCTTTTATCATGATCATACTCAATATTTATCTGATACTTTGTTGAACTATGTTGAGCCTAAGAACAGTGGAGCAGAAAATATTTTTTTCTAAGGTTAAGCATAAGCCTTTCTTTTTTTTTTTTTTAAGCTGAGCCATCCTGCTACTTGTTGGCAGCTCAGCAGCTGCTCAACTCGGGCTGGGCAATGAACTGCAGTTGCTCAGAGCTCTGCTCGCACTCTTGAGCGAGCTCTTAACCAACTGAGCCACTCGGCCGGCCCAAGCATAAGCCTTTCTTATTACTTTATGGATTGAATAAAAGATTTGGCTTGAGTTAGTTCCTAAGATATTTTGATATTAGTGATGGACTTTGCATGTGGGTGTATTCTATGTTTTACTTTGCTTAATTTAATACTTAACATCTTTTGTTTGTATTCTTTCCAGAAATTAACTGAATTGAGGGCTTTGTATGTAAGCTTTGCTGAAGCTTTATATCACTGGACTTAGCAAGTCTTGAATTCTTAAAAATCAGAAATTTACTTGAAACGTTTTGTGAATGGTTTTGGTAGTAAAACTATGTGAACATTTTTATTTACTGTCTTTCCATATCCAGAGGATGCCAGCCCCCATCAGATTGCGGGAGCTGATCCGGACCATCCGGACAGCCCGAACCCAAGCCGAAGAACGAGAAATGATCCAGAAAGAATGTGCTGCAATCCGGTCATCTTTTAGAGAAGAAGATAACACATACCGGTGTCGGAATGTGGCAAAATTACTATATATGCACATGCTGGGCTACCCTGCTCACTTTGGACAGGTAGGCTGGGCTGAGGCCACATCTAGCAAGGGTACTCTTATTTGAATGACAGTAGCTCAGAGACTTCAGTCTTTTCCTGTCAGGGAAGACGGGATACTTTTGATAGGCTTGTAGTCTGATCATTTTGAAACTGAGGGTAGAATTGAGAGAGGAAGCTGCAGACTTGGAGAGGCATGATATTGTCATCAATTGTCTTTTCCATTGGGACTCTTTCATTATGTGTATGTTTTAATGCTGGCTGCTAGCTTATTTAGAGATTGTCCAGGATTAACCAGTAAATTGTGATTGTTCTGTGAGAGGGCCTGGACTATAATGAGTATTTAAGAAAAGTTTGCTAAATGTTGTCTTAATTATTTTCTCTGTGAACCATATTCTGAGGAGGAACACACATGACAGATGTTTTTAAGTAAAAGAAATAAGGTGGTTGCCAAGTAATGGCATTTAAGGATATTGTCCTAATTACTTCATGCCTTGATTGCTACAACCACTGTGCAGGCCTGTCTCCTGATTCTCTCCCAAATACAAACACATTATTTGATATAGCCAGTCTGGGCTTTGAGCATGCTATTTTGGTTATAACTGCTTTCTCCTTGCCACGTTTATACATGATAGGGGAATTGAGTCACAGGGAAAGTTATAGTGGGTTGTTTTGTAATGCTTATTTATGCTATTAAATTTTAATTTCACTTAATTTAAGAATTGTATTATATGCTAAATAGTTTTTTAAGGAAAAGACTGCAAAATTTAAGAATGTGCAACACTAGGTAGGAGAAAAATACCAGCCATATTATTTGAAGATAACTATTTTTAATGTTTTGATATATTTAATTTATCAGGAAAGATGGCCACCAGCTTATCTTCTATTCAGTTTCTTAAGTTCGATGGAAGGAGAGTCCCCTACCCCTGAGTTAAAACAAAGAGTAATGGAATTAAGTCTTATTAGACTGACTTGGATTTTATGCTAATCTTGGGGCTTGGAATGAGATCAGCCTCTCTGGAAATACATTACTGAGACTGGGAGAGCATTAATTCCCCAAAGGAAAATTGAGGTGTTAATATCAGAGGAAAGGAGGATCAGATACTAGGCAGGCAAAAACAATAGCGATCTCCTATAAACAAGCATGTTGTATGCTTTTACCACATCAAAAATTGATCCATGCAGTGCATGACAGGTAGAAAGCAAATAGTTGTTCATATATTCTTATTGATTAATTTTAAGTAGACACATTAGGTTAGATTTATAGAGATGATATGCTGGGCTATGAAAGACAGTCAGGTGAGGGTAAGACTCTTAATCCCTTACCTCAGAGGTAACCACTATTAACATCATGGAGCCAGTAGATTTCATGCTCCCAAGGGTAAAGACAAACTCTTAAAATCATGGGATAGATTGAAGACTGAGGTGGCATTTCAGTTTGCAAAAGAGCTCTCTATATTTTTTCAGAATTCATTTCTATAACATGCTTAAATAAAATTTGCTATCCAGGTCTATCTAGGTGGCATTTTTTGGTTGTTTTAAGGAAATAATTATTTCCTTAATTATTGATACAACATTAATTCTTAGGTGGAAAGAGTTAATACTCAAGGATAACTGTATTAAGTTTTTCTTAGTGGGAATAGGAATCATAATTTTAAATCCCTTATTTGGTTTCCTCTGTTTGAATAAATCACAGTCCTATGCATATCTACAATTTGGTACCTCACCCATAAGGAATTTCCTTTATAATGAACCCATAAAAAGGTTTATATCTGGATTCTCTCACTTACTTGTATGAATCACAGTGCCATTTTCATTTAATTATGTGTAAAAATAGCTACGTTTTAATTGCGTTTTATTTGTTAAAACTGTGTCATTCATTATGATAGCCACTAGCTGTGGAGCCATTGGTCTCTTGAAAAGTGCTTAGTTCAAACTGAGGCAGATACTAAAGGAAAATAAATTTTGGGGGGTACTTGATGCAGTTTTGGGAAAACTTTTAAATATGTTTTAGACATCTTGGGTATGTGAATCTACAATTGTAAATTTTATGAAATCTAAATACAGTTCAAATATTTATGATGGTTATGTAGTGTACAAATTGATATATGCTATAAGTGTAAAATGCATACTGTATTTAGTAGCCTTAGTACAAAAGAAAGATGTAAAATCTCTAATAATTTTTATGTTGATTATGTGTTGAAATGATAATATTTTAGATATATTGGGTTAAATAAAACATATTTTTAAAACTAATTTCACCTGTTTCTTTTTACTTTTTGCTGCAGTATCTAGCATGATGCTATCGAATAGAAATAAAATATGAGCCAATGAGTAATTTAAAAATACCTAGTAGCCACATTTAAAGAGTCTTATTTAAAATTTACAGTAAAAAGCAAGAGGTAGGTTATCCTCATATTACAAATGAGGAAACAAGTGTTTAAATGTCTTATTTAAATTTATACAGCTGGTAAATATTAGGGAGGGGATTAGAATTCAACTTCGTATAACTCTAAAACCTGTTCATTCTTTGGGTTTGGTTTAAGTCTATAAATAGCCATTTGCATTAAGTTTATTAATGAATTATTTAATTATTTTAGCTGTGGTATACAAAAGATTTGAAATGACTTACATTACCAGCACCTATTTAAAAGAGAAAAAGAATAGTAGTAAGAGTTGGGAGAAGGAAGAAAGCAGAACACAGGGCCAGTGTAGTTGGTGAGGCAGCTAAGGCAAGGAAAAAAACCCATTCAGTTATGTGGTTATTATTACCAGAACTTAAGGGACAACTGTAGCAACCAGACTGCCTGAATGTGAATTCTGGCTTTGTTACTTAACTATCTGGGTGATTTTGAGCAAGATCCTTAACGTTTCTTGTCTCAGTTACCTCATCTGTAAAATGGGAACAATTCTAAAATTGCTTTATAGGGTTATTATGAAGATAAAGTAAATTAATACATGTTAAACTTTTGTGTTTTATACATAAAAAGTCAAATATGACAGATTTTACCATTTCCTCAAGCACAGCAAACAAAAGTTTTTGAAAAAGCACTGAATTCTAAAAGAGATTTTCGGCCAGCCAAATGGCTCAGTTGATTAAGAATTGGCTTAAGAGTTCGAGCTCTGAGCAGCAGGGACACCAATTCGATTCCCACATGGGCCAGTGATGCCGTGCCCAAGTTAAACTGTCACTGAGCTGCCAACAGATTAAAGGATGCCTCAGCTGGTGTAACAACAACATTGCCTGTTCGATGGTGAGCTATGCCCACTCGCAACTAAGACTGAACTTGGCACCATGAGCTGAGCTGCTGTCCAGATGGCTCAGTGGATAGAGCGTGTGCTCTTAACAACAAGGCTGCTGGTTCGACTCCCACATGGGATGGTAGCTACACCGACCCGCAACTAAGATTGTAACACAGCACCATGAGCATAGAGGCGACGAGCTGCTGAGGGGCAGCCAAGTGGCGACTGGCGCCCTCCACAAGGAAGATTGAAGAATAACAACTTGGCTGGTCCCCTCCCCCAATTCCCCAGCACTGTTGCCCTCCCCCAATTCCCCAATAAAATCTTTTTAAAAAATAAATAGAAGAGATTTTCTTACGTGTATCTTTTGTCCAGGCACCTCTTAGTAATATAAGAGACAGTATCCTCATTATTTTTATAACAAAAGCAGTGATTTCCTATAGGATTTGTAACCTTTCACGGGTCTGGCTTAAAACAATTCTGAGATAAAATTGAGTGTCCAAAGAATTTGGTAGATTGCAGGAGTAGAAAATTGTGGCTCGGGAGAGAAATTCTTCCACAAGTGTATTTTGTTTGTCTTGCACAGTACTTAAAATTGTTTTGAATTTGCTGCCAACATATAAAAATCAAGGAACTTCTCATAGAAATCTGGATTTCTAGTTTCTCTTAGAAAATCAGATGATTTGACAATGCTGGATCCACATTTTCACATGGTAGGTTGGTGATCTTCTCCAGGCTGGGCAAGCATTCTCTGTTTCTGCCCAATTCCAGCCTGGCCTGCAAGCTCATGTCCACAATAATCTTCCCTTCTATCAATGTAATGTACCACTCCACTTCCTTGGGTTCCTTAAAGTTTTACAGTTGTCCTCCACAAATCTTTTACATCTTTGGTGAAACCTGTTCCTAGGTTTGTTGGAGCTCTTGTTACTATTGCAAATAATCATCCTTAAAAGTTTTTAATAATTATGTTGTAGATATAAAGAAGTATAATTGGATTTTGTGTATTTATCCTCCTAGCAACATTACTGAACTTGGTTGTAAGAGTTCCATTAGACTCCATTGTTTTCATGTAGTTAATACTATTGTCTGCAAACAATGGCTTTCCTTTCCTTTTCCATCCTTAAACATTTTTTCTTTTTATTTCCTTACTATACTGGACATGTTGTACAATATTGAAAAGAAGCGATGATAGTAGGCATCCTTGTCTTGGGCACACTTAAGCCCAGATTGTGATCTGTAAATAACATTTTACTCTATAAAGGGTAGGCCCATTGAAAAGATGGCTGATCTCAAATCTGGGGCAGAAAATGTACAAAATAAGCTTGAACTTTATGACTATGCCAGAAATCAAGAAAGTCTACAGAGGTCATGTTAAAAGGATTCAGTAGCCACTAGATGAGGCTGTCATGCCTCAAAATGAGAAACTTGGATCATTAATAATATTAATTGTAATTGAAACATACCAAGTTTACATCAGTGAGTTCATAATAATCATCTTTGGAGGATACTAGGGAACAACTCATTATTTTGAAAACTGGTGAATAAAAGGAAAAAAAACAAACATTTATTCTACCTTTCCTTACTAGTAGTTCCTTCCGAAGGAACTATTGGTAAACCAATGGTATATATAGAGAAGTTAATCCGTAGAGGAATAGTCCAGCTAATAAATGAAGAAGGAATGAAAGAATGATATTACCACTTTGTAACCCCTAATGATCATCATTGCTGCAAATGTCACAAAAGGGAGACAACCACCAGAAATAATTATATGCCTCCTGATGAAAGTTCATATAACTTATGAAGTATATTTGCTAAATCAAAACAAAAACTAAAAAACCTGAATCTGATCAAGTCTTGTCCGTTTAAACAAGGAGAGCATTTGATACTCTCTAAGAGTATTCATTGCACCATTGTTTCTAATAGGAAAACTTTGGGAACAATGTGTGCACCAAAGGAATAGGTAAGTTGTGTATTTACAAGTGGGACACTAGGCAGCAACGAATATGACTGAGTTAGAACTTGTCTGGATACGAGTAGTACTGAAGACAAGTGAAGAGCAGGAATGTGGTATGATGCTTATAAAGTTTAAAACATTCAAAAACAGTTGTCTTTACATATGTAGTAAGGACATGCGGCATGGCAAAGATGAACAGCAATTTTGAGTTTTGATTACTCCTGGGATTGAGAGAAGGGAAATGAAATTGAGGTAGAGTATTCAGAGGGCTTCAGTTGAATTTGTAATACTAAAAAATTTTTTAATTAAATAGGGTAAAAAGATTTGGTAAAGTTAGTTGTTGGATCAATGAGTGTTAATGTGATTTTTGTGTATTTTTGAGCGAAATATTTCATAATACATTTTCTCAGGAGGAAAATGGGAAAATGAGATGCAATAGGAATGTTAGTTTTTTGTTTGTTACCCTTCTGCCAGAAGAATGGGAAAAAAACAACAGGCTCTGGTCTATATATAGATTTTATGTTGCCAGGCTACATGGTGGTAAAGCAATTACAAGCTTGTTCTTCAAAAATGTGTGTATGGGGCTGGCCGAGTGGCACAGAGGTTGGGAGATGGCTTGGGACGCCAGCGGCCCTGGTTCGGGTCCCACATGTGAGGGCCAGTGACACTGCCCTCAAAAAAAAATGTGTTTATGTGTGTGTGTGTAAACTAGACAGTTATTTCTGAGTATTAAAATTAAATAAAGGTAACTTTTTTAAAGACCTAACCAATCAGTTGCAGACCCATTAATGTTTGCCATATTTTAATTGCATCTTTTTTCATCAAGATGATTGTTAACTTCATAAAACCCAAATGCTAAATTTAAAAGCAAATATATATGTGCATTGACCATGTGGGAAATTGTTTTAAAAGCTAACAAAATGGGTGCAGCTTTTTTTCGAAAGGGTAATCAGATTAAATGTTGATAAAGGCAGTACTTGTACTTCCGTCAGAAAAATGGAACAAGGTCAAAAACCTGGTAAATTTCTCTTTTTAAAAATTGCTTTGAAAGTTAAAGAAAATTGGAACATTGAGTCATCTAGAAAAACTCTAAACGTTAAATTGTCAGGTTCTACCTCAAGTCTACTCCAGCAGAGTATTCTGGGGTGATGTATATTGCAGAATTCTTCCAGGTGATTTGACCAGTCAGTTTTTGGAAACGCTTCTTAAGGCACTGTATTTTTCCAAAGGGGGCTGATAACTTCAGCCTCTTAGGCTTATTGCTAATGGCTGCCTGGAAATTTCTGAGAAAAACAGGCTATTTGAAGGACCTGCTGGAGAGAATTAGTGACTCTGCCCTTCATTGAAGGTGGGGAGTGGAGAACCGATGGGACTGTCTTCCACAGTGTGGCTTTGTTATCTTAGTGATGAGGAAACTGAGGCCCAGGTTGTTGAAGTAACTTGCTTTAGGTCTCTTCGCTAGAATTAGGATTAGGGAGGCACAGCCCCTAACTCAGATTGGTTTTTTCTGTTCCACTATGTGCTATGTAAAGAGACAGAAACTCTTTCTCTGATGTTTTCTTAACTGTCTCTAACCTGAATTTGGGAGCCCTTCCTACCTTGTATTCACTATAGCGTGTGTATAACTAGAACAGCATATAAGCATGTGTGTGTGTGTGTTGTGTCATACTTTACAACATACGAGTATATCCAACTGTTTTCCTTTATGTGCTTTTCTAACTGTGCATGAATGAGGATGTCTAGCACATTGGTTTGTGCACAGCAGAAGTTTACTAAGTTAAAGCAAAACCACAGTGTTTCAAAACAGTTGGAAAGTAAATACAAACAAATCAGTGAGTAGCACAGAATTATTACAATCAGCCCTTTGGGGTAGAAAGGGAGGGGAGAGGAAGAAGGCTGCTGTGGTAAAGTAAGTATATTAAGACTGTTGGTAACAAGGGAGAGATTGATAGTAGGTGAATAATACAAAATAACCTGCAGCAGGAAAAAGCACAACCATGGTGGGGATTAAAGGAATGAATATACTTTTTAAGCTCCTACAGCATCACAGGTATAATAGGATAGCACAGTAATTGTTCATTATGAATTTAAGTTGTCTAAAAAGGATGATTGTTTCCATTTACTGAGTTGTAGTTTTATGAGTCTGGTCTTAAACTTTCAAAGTCTTTTTCATAAAACGAATCCAAGACTCACATGCTTTTTTGTTATTTTTGGAAATATATATTGTTCAACTTTGGAGGGGTTTTGAATTTCTCTAAATATTTTATTCCTTTTTAGTTATAATATTAACTTTTCTAACCACAAGTTAGATATAAGTTCCCTTTATCCTACAGTTTTTAATTTTTTTCTCCTAGCCCATTGTTTACTTTTGGAGTAGAAAATGGCAGTTCACTGATGCAAGATTTAAAAGATACAGAAGGATATATGATGAAAACTGCTTTCTATTCTTTTTCAATCCCTTCGTTTCCCTTCTTATAGAAAACTGGTGGCATCCATTTCTTGGCTATTCTTCCAGAGATACTTTATACATCTCGGGGCAATAGATATATATACTCTGCTCCCTCCCCTTTAAAATATGTTTTGTCACATACTGTTTGCACTTATTAATCTGCCTTGAAGATTGGCCCATACGAGCACATGAAGAGTTTCCTTGTTCTATTTTTTCCAGCTTTTTTGACATGCTCTGGTAGTATATCCAGCATAGTATTCCCATGATATGTATGAGTCATAATTCATTAAACTGATGCCAAATTAATGGACATTTACTTCTAATCTTACCGTTTAAAATCATACAATTGAATAATATCCATTATTCTGCATACGTGTGAATATAAATGTAGTATAAGTTCCTAAAAGTGGAATAGTTGAGTCAAAGGGTAATTGTAATTTAGATAGGCCAGATCGTTCTTACTACAGCTTGGCTAGTTTATCCTCCCATCTCTAATTTCCTTGCTAGGTTACAGCAGGTTTTTTATCTTTGCTAAATACAGTAGGTTAAAAGTAGTATTTGATATGGTTTTGATTTGCATTTCTTTTTTTTTCTAATAACTTCACAGAGGCATATTTTGCATATCATAATTTACCCTTTTCAAGTATATAGTTCAGTGATTTTTTTATTATTTTTATTAAGTTTACCAGGTTGGGTTTGCATTTGTTGTGTGAAGAATTGAACTTCAGTTATGTATTTGAATTATTTTTATTTTCTTAGAACTGTCCATATTCTTTGTCCATTTTTATATTGAGTTGTTGGTCTTCTTAAAAATCAATTTGTAGGATCCTGTGATACAGGATTTATGTCTGTGAAATGAATTGTCAGTATTTTCCCATGTTTGTCTTTTGGCTTTGCTCACAAAGTTTGGAGTAAAAGCAAAATTTTCTGGTGTGAATATAAAAACTGGACTGTTTACTGTGGTCTTAAAGCACATACTAGATTTGTGGGTTAGCAGTGTTTCAGGTGGGATTTTCAAGTAGCTTTAAGTGAGGAGTAGTATAATAGTAGTACCAGATGAATTGGAGGTTACTACGTAAGAGGGAGATATATTTAATTGATTATTATTTTTCTTCTGTCACTCATGCAAGTGTTGAATTGTGTTTTTAGTGATTGCTGCTCAAAAATGGATATTCTCCCCTCACATTTACCCACATCCGTTGTATTCCCCTCCAAGCTTTTTCTCAGCATTTGAAAACTGATAACATTCTTAAAGATGAAACATGGTCCATTCTCAGCGCTTTTGCTGGCTAGCTCCACCTAAGTAAAGTGTGGCCAGAGTTAATCCTTTACTGGAGGATGTATTTCAGATGCCATTTGCAGTTGTATAATCTTAGGTTTTCCCTCAAATTTGTCACCTTCAGAAAACAAATACTTGGGCCAGCCGACTGGTGCATTGTTTAAGAGCTGGTTTGGGACGCCAGCAGCCCGGGTTCGGATCCCACATATGAGGGCCAGTGACACTGCCCCCTACAGCTAACAACAGCTCCACCTGGAGCTGGGCTGTGCAAGCCCCGGCGATGGTGTAGGCTGCAGTCCCTGCTGCAGTGGGCTGCCATAGGTTACAGCGAGTGGCCGGCAGCCAGCGTGAGTGGCTGGCAGCCAGCGTGAGCTGCCAATAACCGCGGTGAGCGACCATCCAGAGGCCGGCGACCGATCTGCCTCACCCGGGAAGAGCGCAATGATGACACCAATATGGGCCAGTGAAGCAACGTCCTCCGCAACCAGACTGAAGAACAAAATGACAGCAATTTGTCTGTTCCCCTTCCACGATTCCCCAGCACTGTTCCCCTCCCCCAATCCGCCAATAAAATCTTAAAAAACAAACAAACACTTATTCTACAAACAAAGTCACTTTATAAATGGGGAATATTACAAAGAATTAATTTTGTGTTCATCCCTTTAAAGTTTAGGTTTTATTTTTGCTGTTTAGTTTTTAGGTAAATTTTCTTTTTTTAAGATTGGCAATGGTTGACATTTTACTTAGTCTCTTCCTAATATGATCAGCTAAAATTTTATAGGAAAAGATGATTTAAATTAAATGACATCCCATTTAACCTCTTGCTTTATGCTCAGTCCTACTCCCTCAACCCTTTTAGTATATTTTAAAATACTTAAAAATGCACACAATCCATGAAGCATATTCTTGTGTATTTTCTATTTACTATTATTTTCCCAGCTTCCTCTTTATGACTTTCTACTAATTCAAAGAGTTTCCAAAATGTAATTCTTTAGGTAAATTTTAAATATCTCAAAAAGCAACAAATTTTACTCACTAGTCACTGATGACTTGTAGTGGTACTCTCTTAAAACTTGGCCCAAAAAATTACAAAGTAATATTAGTTCCTAAGAATGTGTCTCATTAGTTCATCTTAATTAAAATTTTTTGGATAATTTATTTGTGTAGTGCCTGGTGTTTGCCTGAAGCATGGTTCAGTAAGGATGATAAAAATACCTGATTCTTAGAACATTTTCTTTCACTGCTAAAACATTTATTTATAGAGTTACTAAATGGGAAGATTTATAAACGTTCAGTTTGAAAAAGAGTAGGATTTTTCTAATAACATTTTAGCTTCTGATTTTTCTGATACAATTCAGTAATTTTTTCTGCTAACATTGTAAAAATGATTTTCATCATCTATTTCATGAGTGTTTAAAAAAATTTGCCTTGAATATATATAGAGAAGAGAAGGGTTGATACTGAATTGTTGTCAGTCTCAAAAGGCATTTTTCTTATTTTTTTTTGAGGGCAGTGTCACTGGCCCTCATATGTGGGACCTGAACCGGGGCCGCTGGCTTCCCAAACCAGCACTTAATCACCATACCACTCAGCCGGCCTCAAAAGGCATTTTAGTTTTCCTTTTGGATCCTGGTCGTTCCCCCTTGATGGCTTCTTTGACTTGCTCATGCTAATAGTATATCAATCCACTACCTTTAGGGGTTTTTAATGCAGGTACATTGAGAGAGCAATTTTTAAATAGCTTGAAACAATTTTATTTGTAAACTCTTATTAGTTTCTTCAATTTTACTTCTGAACTTACAGGCAAATTCAAATGAGAAGTAGTCTCACATGATCTTAAATTCGCATGTATATGGGTTCGTATATGAGCCATTTCCCTTGGAATGCGGTGATTCTAAATGGGAGCACAGTTCATAAAACTTATTGGAGAGTCTAGCTTATGTACACCCATTGAAAACCACTCCTGTAGAGGGAATGTTTGGCCTTTTCCATGTTAGTCAAGATGGAATGATAAAGCATATCAAAGTCCTTGTGACATTCAAGAAAGGCTAAGTAGGGAGACAAACTATTTAACTACAAAGACTGTTAAGCGCTAAGGATTTTAAACAATTATGTAAAAAAACATGTAAAACATTTTAGGTTAATTCCATTACTGAGTTTTCCTCTGGCTTTTCTTCCTTCTGTGTTTGATTTCTAAATCATCATCTCTCCCATAGTACTTGGTTCAAGATCTAAATGTAGCACTTTGCACATTATAGTCAAGTTAGTTAGTCTGTCTCTTCTTCAGTTGTGCATGTCTGATGTTTAGGACACTGCTTGGCACTTGGATGTGTTTCCAGTTATTGAGTTTTTTGATATTCAAAGTAGGAACAACCCTTAAATACACATGAGTTAGGTGCTGATTTACTCTGTAACCTGGGGATTAAATTAGGAATTGGGTTTATTACTATCTTGTTATATAATACTTTACTAGTTTTTATTTGTATGCATCTGTAGCACTAAGGTAAACTTCACGGGTTATTTGGATGGCAGATATCATAGGACCTTGACAAGATGATCTATTCCAGAACTTGCTTACTGTTATCAAGATAGCCAAAGATCTTAAAACTTTGCCTTTTATTTAGGTGGTTTGATGATACAGGTTATATCTATTTAAAAACATAGCTTCCCTGACTGGCAGCAATTTCTTAATTTGTTTCTTCTTTTTTTAAATTTGCAGTTGGAGTGCCTCAAGCTTATTGCCTCGCAAAAATTCACAGACAAACGCATTGGCTATTTAGGGGCAATGCTGTTGTTAGATGAAAGGCAAGATGTTCATCTTCTCATGACCAACTGTATCAAGAAGTAAGTCTTAACCTTCCCTTTTTCATAACTACTTTATGATTTTAGGTCTTGCTTATAATATGACATCATAAATCTTGACATCAGCAAATCTTCTATTTACTAATTTTATATTACTGTCTAGAATATATTGGGTTGTCAGAAAAGTCATAACACATTTTTGCAATGAAAAACAGAAAAAATATGTCATGACTTTTCCAACAACCCAATATTTGAGTTGCTTTAGCTTCTGTAGCTTATATATAGAGAGACTAAGCAAAGGATAAAAACTTTGGTAGGGGATAATTTAATTAAATGAAAGTATTGCTATACATTTTGCAAAGGAACACAATTTAACAATGAAATAAGCATTTGGGCCTTCATACAATAGAAAAAGCATTGGTAAATGTGAACTCTTGTATCTTCTGTTTCCAGGACTTTTGAGTACCATTTATAATGAAATGTTACATTTAATAAAGAATTACCAGTGTATATTCTGAGTAAATAACCATTTAAAGGCAAAAAGAGAAATCTCGTCAGTGGTCTAATCCAAGACTTCAGTTGCATGTAATTAATTGTACTTAGCCCTGTGAATTTTTGAGTTATGTCTTTTTTTTTTTTTTCTCTAATCGGTGCTTTACTGATTTACTAGTGCAGTCATGTTTGTTTAACTTATAAACCAAGGAATGCTTGTTATTATGGAGAAATTAGAGGACCCGATCAAGCAGAGAATTAGCAGTTCTTCCCAGCACCCCTCTTATAGCAAATTTCTGTTAGAAAGTCATGGAAGTTCTTATGGCCGTATTGGTGACAGCTACTTTTTGGTTTGTTTTAATTTGGTTTTGGTTTGTCTGTAGTTTTAATCTTTTTTTTATTTTTTTATTTCTATTTCATTTCTAATATTTCTGTGTTTGACAGAACGGGGGATACCAATGGATAATGGAATATTCCAAAACAAGAATTATGATTTGATTATACATAGTGAATGTGTCATGTAGATAAATTGAGCCTTTGAACTTAATTTTGGGAGAATCTTGGTTTTTAGCCTTGAAATAGATATTAATAATGAAAATACTAAGTTGAGGGCCGTGTGAGTGGCGCAGTGGTTAAGCGCTGGCTTGGGAGGCCAGAGGCCCAGGTTCGGGGCTGACATGTGAGGGCCAGTGACAGTCCTCAAAAAAAAAAAGAGGGCCGACTGAGTGGTGCGGTGGTTAAGCGCTGGCTTGAGAAGCTAGCGGCCCCAGTTCGGATCCCACTTATGAGGGCCAGTGACACTGCCCTCAAAAAAAAAAAAAAAAAGTTAAAAAAAAATACTAAGTTGATTCATTTCTTCAGCAAATATTTATTGTACACCTGTTGCATGCCAGGAGCCGTGTAAGCTTTGGGGATGGATAATGAAAGAAATGGGATAGAAATCCTTGGTGTCACGGAGTTTCCATTCTAGATGTTCAGCGTGACTCTCTTATACATTTACTCTGGACAGTCCTCTGAGAGTTCTTTAAATTTTTGTTCTTGCATGCTCTGTTGCTTTTATTACTTAAGCCTTCAATCACATGCTGATAATTTGGCAGTTCTGCCTAGCAGCAAGTTTATATCAGAGAGTTAATACCAAACTCAAGTATAGGTTTCTAGCTTGATAAAAACTGAAGAACGAGGCACATGGGCAAAGAAGAAATCTTTGTTTAATTTTAATACGACCCAGCCAAACCATAAGTGAATTTAGGAAAGAGCTACTAATAATAGTTGAAAATTGATCTGGCACTTCAGTCTAAGCTGAGTTAAAGGACTTTGGATCATTTGGGGGTTTTTTTTTTGTTTTGTTTTTAAATAAATCTGTTAATGAATGAGGTATTTTTGTTGCCTTCTTTTGTGAATTTTTTGCTTTTTGTTTGTATTATAGGATATCATAATGTCCCAGCAGTTTTTAAGTTTGTTAATGAATCTTTACCTCATTGTTCATTGGCCTAGAAAAACTTCTAAGAATTCAAGTTCTTGGAATTAAATCTTTAAAAATTGGACATGATATTTTAAGAGTTTGCATTATGCAAGTAGTCTTTATTGTTTAAAAAAATGAATGAAAAGTCAACTAAATATTCTTGGGAACTGGGAGCCTAAATAGTAAAGCCATAGTGAGTACTTGAGATTCAGTTACCAGTAATTTTTAACTTAAATATTCAAATTGGTGGAAAGTAACAAACCTGTCTGATTTATACTTTACCTTCTTTTCCTTTTATTTGTTCTTCAGGGAAGACGAAAGCAATGTGTTAGTTCATTTAAAATGACCAATTATGAGCCCTCTAATGTTAACATAAATAAAATTTTTCAATGAAAAATAAACTTTTCCAAAATAAAAACAATAGGAATGACATTATTTTACATTTTTGTAAATCCCTAATATCTGGCCTCATAAGAGACAGCTAGATGCTCCTATTTGCTTCTATTTTCTATTTCTTGTGTTATGTTTTAATTGAAATGTATGAAGAAGATTCAACTTTTCAGATAATGTAGTTAGAAAAAGAAAGACGATTTTAATAGCCTTTAAAATAATATGGATATTCTTCTTTGATACTATACCAAAACTCCACAAGTGGTAGTTTCTTAAGGGTTAGTTAAAATGTGTAATCTGAAACCATATCAGTGAAGTTTGGTACTTTGTTATATTAAAACTCATTAGTCTGTCTTGCGCATCTTTCTAGGCACTCATCATGCCTAAGGCATTGGAGGAAAAAAGTGGTTCACCGAGTTAAAGTACTGGTAGACTGTCAAGTTCATGGTGGCAAGACAGGTTTTCCAAAATTCTAATTGTTACTTCAATCTTGGATTTTCTCATTGGCAACAAATATTATCAGTTATTGTTCTTGAAGTGATAGGCTTATTTGGCTCTTTTCTAGAAAATGTCTGCCAAATTCCCAAATCTTAATAATTGCCTGTCAGTTATCTTTCAAATAAAAATTATGCCCATTTTAAAAGCAGTTAGTTCATAGTTTAGCTTGCAAATGAAGTTAAGTACACAAGTGCTTTTCTCTGAGATTGTCACTTCAGTATGTATGCATACTTCCCATTTTGTGACACAGAATATTAAAAAATGTGTACTCAGATGTCAAGATTTAATAAAATTATTTGTATTGCTTTGTCATGAGCAGTCTTAAGTGATCCCTCCTTCCGTCCCCTCCTCTTCCCCTGTCCCCCTTCCCTCCCTCCCTCCCCTCCTATCTTCCACTGTGAGTATGTGGCCGTGAATACAGTGATTATTAGTACAGTTTGGTGCCACTGCCCTGAGTTGCGTTAATGTGCCAGTAGTTTTTCCCACCACTGCTTTTGTACCATCAGTACAATTGTCAAGACAGTTGACAAATACTGAGTTAGTACTGTGAAAATAGTTTGGATCTCAAGGACCCCCCCTGAAGCAGTCTTGGGGACTTCCAGAGACCTGTTGACCACTCTTTGAGAACTGTTGGACCATTAGTAAAGGATACTAAACTGCTCTTAAAGCTGGTAGAATTAGCATAACTCATAATAATTCATCTTCTGAATAGTGAGAGTTGATTATAATATAGATGAGTTTATGGTTCAAGCTTTTAATAGTCAGTACTTTTCTGAAAGTATACTCCCTGGCTGGTTTGAAAATAATTTAGTGCAAAGTCGATGCCTGTTAGAAGTAGGATGTTGTATATCTGTATCATCATATACTGGGCCACTGTAAATATCTACCTTAGTTTGTTAAAGGTGGTTAATTAGCTAATCTTTTTAATTACATTTTTTTCTTCTTTTGAATAAATGAAACTGTAAAAATTAATGTAACAGCAAGGTTTATACTATACCATAAGATCAAAGGTTTAAAGGTGTTTCTGTTGTGATGTTTAAATCACCTTAAATGCTTTAGCAGTAGAGATTGTATTTTCTGATTTTTTTAAAAGGTTTTGGTTTAATGTATATCTTACAACTTTTTGCTGTGATTAGTAGAGCATATTTAAAACCTTTTAAAGATACAGTTGTGCTTCATATTTCTATCATTGACAGTTTTTATTTCAACAGTTTGCTGAATTTTCTAAAATGAGATGCCTTATAACATCCAACAGATAATCTTGTCCAGTTTCTGTTGCTTTGGTATTTGGAACATTGAGTTGTAAGCCTGTTTAGTTTACTGTATTGGTAATTTGTAATAAAGTTAGAATAAACATTTTTTTTGCAACAAATAGTCCTATTAGTTATTTCTCTTACTGGAGAAATCATGAATCAGTCAGAGCTACTTGGTTCGGCTGTGAAGCGCCTTCACAAGCAGCAGCAGGCAGAGCGTGTTCATTCCCACCTGGTTCCTTTCTTTTGCAGTGATCTTAATCATAGCACGCAGTACGTACAGGGGCTGGCACTTTGTACCCTCGGCTGCATGGGCTCCTCAGAGATGTGCAGAGATCTCGCAGGAGAGGTAGAGAAACTCCTGAAAACCTCCAACTCTTACTTAAGGAAAAAGGTAATTTTTAATGAAACTAAATGTTTGGATCGGGGTGTATTCTGGAGATGAGAAAGCAAATTATTTATTTTTGAAAGCGCTGATGATAATATACAGCATATCTTTCTCTGTGCAGTAAATGCCTGTTAAATGACTATGTATGGATCAAGTGTTTAGAAGTCAAAAGTTAGTTTTTATACTTATTTTGGAGGTGATTTTTTTCTTGCTAATTAATTCTCCAATTGATAAGTGACTGTGAACACTTTAATTCTTTTAATTCCTCTTTTTCAAGGAAATGATTTATAAACAAACAAATGCTACTGGATAATATAAGAATATAAATTGAGGGCCGACCGAGTGGTGTGGTGACTTAAGTGCTGACTTAGGAAGCCAGCGGCCCTGGTTCAGGTCCCACATATGAGGGCCAGTGACACTGCTCTCAAAAAAAAAAAAAAAAAAAAGAATATAAATTTAGAACTTCAAAAAGTGGACACATACTGTTGTCTGGGTGGCATTCACTGTGCCTCTATAGTAACTGTGTGAGACAGAGGCGTTGAAAGGGCTAAGCTGTTTTCCAGGATCATACACTGTTAATGATGGCTGCAAATCAAAGCCAGTCCTTTCTCTTAAAGAATGCATGGGCTGCTCTTGTTCAAAACATATGTTATTGGGCCGGCCGAGTGGCGTGGTGGTTAAGTGCTGGCTTGGGAAGCCAACAGCCCCGGTTCAGGTCCCACATATGAGGGCCAGTGACACTGCCCTAAAAAAACAATCAAACATATGTTATTTCCTTAAATAGAACATCCCTACAAATTAGAGAAGAAAACCTTTCCCCTAGACACAGCATAGGAAGAATTAACTGAAATCTTTTCTTGTTAATGTCTCTAAACTTTTATGGTAGTCAATTCCAACAAATATGGTTATGTTGGGGGATAATCAAAATCAGTCTTTGAATGTACCTTTCTTTCCAGTGAGCAAGCTAAGACCATCTTTTCTTCAGTAGAGACTAGCTAAGTATCTTTCAAATGATTTTCTTGATGTGAGCAGAGAGTGAATTGGGGAAGGAAGGTATTAGTATTATTAAAAGTCAAGCAAATTTCAAGTATCTGCAGGATACATCTTTCAATTGCATGACGTTTTTATAAAACCCACCCTTATTTGGTCATCTTATTCAAAGGAATGATTATGAATGGAAGTCATTATTTTTTACATTGCCACTCTACATAAGTTATGTTTAACTTGTTTGATAAATTCATGTGAACCATGGTAGAGTCTAGAAAGTTATCAACTTATTTAGCAATACATGAACAAAGGGACAGGTGAGCCAGGAGGTCTCATTAATGCTATAGTATAAATTGGAAAGCCTAACTAGTTAATCAATAATCTGATATCTAACTTCTTCTTTATTTTTCTAGTAGTAGGTGAATTAGCTGATAAGGATTTTGTTGTTGTTCGTAACATTGATTGCCATGACTTAATTGACATCAGTCTTTTGTCCTTTTTATTTTTTTTTATAGGCAGCACTGTGTGCTGTGCATGTCATCAGGAAGGTTCCTGAACTTATGGAGATGTTTTTACCAGCAACAAAAAACTTACTGAATGAAAAGAACCATGGTAATGTGATTTGGATGCACTGGCCAAGTACTGAGGGGGAGAGGGGAGGGAGAAAAAAGCTTCAGGCAGGGTTGGTCTTCTGTCTCAGAGCAGTGGAGGTGCCTCTCTGCTGTGCCTTGGCGCTTCTCCAACAAAGGCGGGTCAGCTGAATTTCTCTTCTACTCATATCCCAGTTTTATAATTAGAGACTGAGTCCTTCATAGTAAACTTGGTTTTCATTTCTGCTCCTCTTTTACTATACTAAAAGTACTGTATTAAGTTGTTAATAGTCGGTGTAATGTACAAATGATCCCAGCCTTGTTTTTCATATTTAAACCCCTTTAGTTTCCTGGCTATTTTATAAGAGAAGAAAAAATTATTTCTTTATTGCCTTGTGATAGGAATGTAAGGTTTTTGAAAACCCTTTTAGGTTACTTATCACAGGAATTTGTAATGGGTACTTAGAGATATTCATATAAAACTTGAGAGGAATTAAATAGAATGTGGCTATCCTTTCCCAAACATTTCATTCTTATTTTGAAGTCAGTGCAACAAGTTCTGAGTAAAGAAATTTTGTGTCTTAAATGCTAAGAGAAAAAATGGTAAGTTGTATTTAATTTGATGAACTCAACCCTGTGCCTAGTGGCTCAAAATATACTTGTTGAACAAATGAATGTGTAGGGCACTTATTTAGTGAAGACTGTTTTGAGATTCTTTTCACTTACTCTGGAACAAGCAGATTGACTTTGGCTTTCACAGTTACTGTACCTTGAAGTTTTGATACATTGTATCTGGAAATTTTAACTTGTTATAAAGTTTTTTGCATCACAAATTATCAGAACTCAGCTAAGAGCTTATTAAGTATGGAACAGAGATGCCTAGCTTATAGGGACTGTGAGCATGTCTGTATTCATATTCTCAGACGGAGAGACACATGTATTAGTTGTCATTTTTAGCAATTATTTTGGTCACTTAATTGTTTAAAATATTCTGATTGGACTGACTTGACCAGTATTAAATCAGTAGGCATCTATCAAATACCCCATTTGTATTCACCTCAATGCTTAGATTCTTTGGAAGATTAAAAACCAAAAGTAGAGGGGCTGGCCGAGTGGCGCGGTGGTTAAGCGCTGGCTTGGGAAGCCAGCGGCCTCTGTTCGGTCCGACATGTGAGGACCAGTGACACTGCCCTCAAAAACAAAAAAAACACAGAGTTAAAAAAAAAAATTGAAAAAAAACAAAAGTAGCAACTACCCTTTTGGAACTGACCTTCAGAACTCAGAGTCCTGTTCTATGAAGTTGAATAATAATACAGCCTCATTTTTAGTGTTCATTTACTCTTTTCTTTCAGGTGTCCTTCACACATCTGTAGTCCTCCTTACAGAAATGTGTGAGCGAAGCCCAGACATGCTTGCACATTTCAGAAAGGTAGGTGCCATTCTGTGTGCCTAAGCCTTTCTTGATTGAAAATGATTTTCCTGAAAAGTACATAATTTTCTCACTTATAAATTTTCTTTGAAAGGAAGCTATGGAGATGAATAAAGGACTTAACTAGCCCTGCTGTGTGGCAGGGCTGGAAGCCAGATTTAGGCTTATAAGAACTGGCAATAGTCCAGTGTTTTCCCTTTCATAATAAAAGTCTTCTCATTGCTGGCAGACACACCAGTCTCCCCTGTGCTTTATCTGCTGTTTTCACATTGAAGTCAGGAAATGTAACTCGAGCTCAAGTTACAAACAGGAATGTGTTTGTGTGTTTTTTTAGGCAGGTAATTTCATTTTTTACTTTTTTTTAAAGGTTAAAACTGCAGACTGAAATTTGATACTACTTTTACCTAACGCAAGATCCCCCCACTGTTCATTTTTAGGCTGTTAACTCCGTTGATGCAAGTCCCTAGCTTTGTTGATTCCTTCCTTGCCTCCCTTTCTTACAGCTTTCTGAAGTGGAAAGTTTTATTTTCTCCACTTACTTTTAGAAGGCAGAGTAGTAAGGAGGACTCAGAGAAGAAGGAGGACTACTCTTTGACTAGTTACATACATTAATTTTTTTATAGGGTGCTGATCACTCCGTAAATGGGGTTTACTTTGTACTTGAGATCTAATGAAACTCTAATAGCAGTTCTTTTTTCGGCTTTTTTCCCCCTATAGATGTTCATGTCTTGATTAAATTATTGTAAAATAGTATGAGACCCGTATCTGTCCCTAATGCTTGCTTTGTATGTTTTGTTCCTGTTGTCTGTTGGGAATCCTGCTGTATGTTAGAATGAAAAGGTAAGAATTAACCCTCTTTTAGATGGTGCATGCTGGCATTAGGTCCTTAGTAGCTTTTGTGTATCCATCCACAGATGTGGCTTTTTAAAATATACTAATGCTGAAGCTGTGCTTAATACTATGAGTTACTTGTTCTAGCATTTTTGGCTAACTCCCTAGTCCGGTTTTTGTCTTGTCACTCAAACTCCTGATTCCAAAATCAGCCTTGGATTTCAGTTGCAGCCTTTCCTGAATTGTAAGCCTCCTTCTCTGCCTTTTCTTTATCTTCACTTGAGAAACTCTGAGCAGTTTCCCAGTGGCTTTGGTGATGGCAATTCTAGATCAGTTCGGAACCTCGACACAAAACACTGCTTCATTTTGAAGTAGCTATTTTAGAGCCATACGTGGGTAACCTCATACTTTAAAAAGCTCCGTGTGTACTTCTGAGCTTTCAGTTCAGACTTAGAGCTTTTATTTCCCCTTTACCTGCGCTTAAGCTTGCCTAGAAGTTTTGGAATATTAAAAGGATTTTGAGGTAGAGCGGGTGGGCATCAACTGATTTTCATGGCTGCAGCCTTTCCCTTTGTCATTTTACTTTGTTTGTCTTGTCATCAGTTTTAGTAACTTGCATTTTTGTCTGAACAATAAAGCTGGGTTCCAAGAATTAGTATGCTGAACACTCAGACATTTGTGCTTTTTGTCCCAGGGTGATCTTAATGTGGTGTGCTGGTCTTTTGGCAATAAATAAAACAATTTCTGAATTTAGTAGCCCAAGGAAAACAGACTTCTCCGAGATATAAACTAGATAAAAAAAATAATTAGAGATATGTATAATACAAAAAAGTAGGCCACTGGAAAGTATGCAAGGCGAGACTCTTTTGTCAGAGCTTGGTTTTATTACATTAATTTTAAAGCAGTGTATAAAATTATATTATTCTTACCTCTGGTATAAATCTGCTCACAGTTGACATATTTAATGTGGATTCTAGGGCCGGCCGAGTGGCGCAGTGGTTAAGCGCTGGCTTGGGAAGCCAGCGGCCCCGGTTCGGGTCCCACATATGAGGGCCAGTGACACTGCCCTCAAAAAAAAAAAAAAAAATCTACTATAATGTGGATTCTATTAGAACTTACAGGTGCCTGTGGCTTACATTTGTTTTGATCTTGGAGTTGTCCACATTAGTTTTTTGTTTAGGTGGCTTATGAATCATGTCATTTTGAAATGTTTCACGTAATTCTGAAATGTTATTTAAATTTTCACAGATTATATTCTCTTGTATTTAGAAGTGGCCTTTAGCATTGTGAATGTTTTGAGCGCATACCTTGGGCCTAGCTTGGCTTCTGTTTCTATCTTGATCCCCTTTTAGAGTTGGGGATTACAGTAGGTAGGGGAGCGAGTCCCAATACAGTGCCCCAATACAGTGCGAAAAAGATAACTGAGTTGCAGCAAAGTTGGGGCTGTTCTGATTGCCTCAAAAGAAGAGGTGATTTAGTTCACTGTGGACACGTCTTAATTTTAGATGTTCAGAATTGTTTATATAGCTAAATTGAGTTTTTAGTTGGAGATTGGAAAAGTTCCTATTGTGGCAAACATTTTGGAGTAGCGTTTTAATATTAAGTGATTGATCAACAGAGTGAAATGAATAATAATAATTAAAGCATCTGTAAGTTCAGCTTGGCAATAAAATTGCCTCTACTATGTGTTATAAATAATGGGTAAAGTAAAGGAAGGACAGGAAGGGAATTCTAACCATAAGGTATTTATAGTTTCATTTGTAAGATAAAAAAGAAAGCAACAAATCAGCCTGTATAATTAATTGCTGAAATTAAATTTTACTGAACATTGTCATGAGTTAAGAGTAGGGAAAGGAAATTATTCATGGCCTTGATATCTTCTTAAGATGAAAGATACAATTTTTCGTATGTCTTTTCCACTTGGTCATTGTTGGAGATTTGTATTCCCTGTTGCTTGTTGGAAAAGGACATAACTAGCCCTACCTTAAGAGAAAATTTTTCTCTGTTTGAAATAGTATATTTTAAAACTATAATTTTAATAAGATCATGAATATTTTGGGTATGATACCATTTTATATCAAATGTTTGTATATGTGCTGCTGAAGCGAGAACTATATCCAGGTGTTGAAATGGATAAAACCTGAACGTTTTTGTGCCACCTCAGTGTGTTAAGTTCTATAGAAATAGAAATGCAGTATGCTTCATAGGCACTTGTTTTGCTTGTTCCCATAGGCATTCTGACCTACTCTTGTGTGTAATTTCTTTGCATATATAACTCTGGAGTAAAAAGGTCTAGTTTGTTTTTATTCAGTTAAAATACTTCTTGAGTTCTTGGCAAAAATATTTCTAAGTTATATTTATTAAACATCAACAATGTATTAGTATATTGTATCAGTAGAATTTGCTTGGACTCAGACCCATGTCCCCTTTTTCTAAGCCAAATTACCTGCCTATTCATGAGAAAGTCTTTGATGTTCACTGCTTTTTAATGCATCTTTCTTCTCTACAGCTTGTGCCCCAATTAGTTCGTATTCTAAAGAACCTCATCATGTCCGGATATTCACCAGAACATGATGTTTCTGGCATCAGTGACCCCTTTTTGCAGGTGAGCTTGAAAGAAAGTTTCAAATATATGATATATGAATTTAATAACTTTGGAATAGATCGTTTCCTTTGTTTTAAGTTTGCGTTGGGTAGAAATTTGGTAGTTAACTGATTAAACTGATTGCATTAATAAATGAGTAGTGACACAACTGCATTTTATTAGATTAATAGAATGAAATTATGGTTCTAATAGTCAAAATTATATACTACATAGAGACTTGACTTATCAATACACAGGCATACCTCGTTTTATTGGGCTTCACTTTATTGAGCTTCATAGATGCTGCATTTTTTTTTTTTTTTTTGCAAGTTGAAGGCAAGACCCTCTGCCAACAAAGATTACAACTCATTTTATTGTGATACTCACTGTATTGCAGTGGTGTAGAACCGAACCTGTAATGTCTTTGAGGTATGCCTATAATATAGCTCTGCAGGTGGTAGAATCCTTTAGCCTGCAGAGTGTCAAAGTATGGGTTGTCTAACGTCATTAAGACACAGAAATATATAACTTCTCTAAAGATAATGTTTAAAATTCTTCTGTTTGACAGGGCCGGCCGAATGGCTCAGTTGGTTAAGAGCTCGCGCAAGAGTGTGAGCCGGGCTCTGAGCAACAGCAGTTCGATGCCCAGCCCGAGCTGAGCTGCCAATAGATGGCAGGATGGCTCAGCTAAAAAAAAAAAAATTCTTCTGTTTGAATTTTGACCATTTCTAATGGGATATAAGACTTCATTTAAGTTTTTTGAATTTCATACGAAGCAAAGTTCCTTTGTGCCAGACATAATTTATTGACATTTCTCATATTTTGCACCTTAGGTACGAATTTTGCGGTTATTAAGAATTTTAGGACGAAATGATGATGATTCAAGTGAAGCTATGAATGATATATTAGCACAGGTGAGTAGAACAAGCTTGCATTATGTTAAATATTCATCTTAGTATAGCAGAGAGTAGAATGATTGTGGTTATATGGATCAATTTTTATTTGTGTTTCCGCGTTGGTGGCTATAATCAATCACAAAATGTCTCTTGTACACTGGATATATTTTTGGAAGCATTGTATCATTTATGTACTGTCCTCTGTGTCTTTTCAGGTTGCTACTAATACAGAGACTAGTAAAAATGTAGGAAATGCTATTCTTTATGAAACAGTTTTGACTATCATGGATATTAAGTCAGAGAGTGGACTGCGAGTAAGTGTTTTTTTAATCTTTTCTTTTCCCTAAACATTTCATTTAGAATAATTGATGTGACTTGAGTACTTTGGAAATGAATTCCATTTGAAAATTAACTTTAGGAAAGAATAATGCAGAATGTATAGTACTATGTTTTGGTATCTGAAGTATCATACCCCTCTCCCCCCCCACTAAAGGCTTGATTATAGGCTTAATATTGATTATAATTAAGTTTGGAAGATCTTAGGTATAATTAGATATGTATTGGGTTGTTGGAAAAAACATAACGCACTTTTGCAACAAAAAAACATAGAAAAAATACGTCATGACTTTTCCAACAACCCAATGGATATTGTGGAGTGAAGGAAACATTTCAGAATAAGCTTTTACTAGAGCCATGATTTGAGTTGTACTTCTAACAAGATATCATTTTTGAATTAATTTGTTTTTATTTAAGAAAGAAACTTATAAAGTAAAATAACTCAAGCAGCATAGAAGGAAATGTCTGCTTGTAGCTTTCATGTGTAGAGTCTCAATTCTTCTAGTGGGAAATCATTATCTTTTTTTTAAAGATTTTATTGGGGAATTTGGGGAGGGGAACAGCATTGGGGAATCGGGGAAGGGGAAAAGACAAGTTGCTGTTCTTTTGTTCTTCAGTCTAGTTGTGGAGGATATTGCTTCACTGGCCCATGTTGGTATCATCATTGTGCTCTTCTCGGGTGAGGCAGATCGGTCGCCGGCCTCTGGATGTCGCTCACCGCAGCTATTGGCAGCTCACACAGGCTGCCAGCTGCTCACACTGGCTGCCGGCCACTCACCGTGTAGCCTATGGTAGCCCACTGCAGCAGGGGCTGCAGCTATGCCGTCCTGGGGACTCACATCAGCCCAGCTCCAGGTGGAGCTGTTGTTCACCATCTTAGCTGTAAAAGGCAGTGTCACTGGCCCTCATATGTGGGATACAAAATGGGGCCGCTGGCATCCCAAGCCAGCTCTTAACCAATGAGCCACTCAGCCGACCCTCATTACCATTTTTTGATGTATTTTTTTAGAAATGTTATATCCATAATTAAATGTGTTTGTACATGTGTATTTCTCCTCTTCTTTACTTTTAAAAACTTTTTGTTTGAAATAATTTTAGACTTACAGAAAAGTTGTAAAAATAGTTGTATTTCTGAATACCCTTCACTCAGCTTCCTATAAAATTAACATCTTGCACAACTATAGTATAATTATCAAAACTAAGAAATTAATATCAGTACCATGCCATTATCTAAACTATAGATTTTTTTCAAATTTCACCAATTTTTCTACTAATGTTCTATTCCTGTTGTAGGAGCCAATCAATGATTCCACTTTTCATTTAATTGTGATGTCTCCTTAGCCTCCAACAATCTCTAACAGTTCCTCCATCTTTCCTTGTCTTCCATGACTGTCATTTTGAAGAGTACTGATCAGTTAGTTACTTTTCAGAATGTTCCTCAAATTGGCTCTGATATTTTCTTATAATTAGATTGTGGTTATGGCAAGGCTATCATAGAAATATGGTGTGACTTTCTCAGTATCATATGTAGTTTGTACCCATAAGAAACCATGAAATTATCCTTCAACAGTATAAATATTTAATTTTCCTAGATTTTTAACCTTTACTATTTTTGTTTAGGTCCTAGCCATAAATATCCTGGGTCGTTTCTTATTGAACAATGACAAGAATATTAGGTAAGTCTGCTGAAAAATGTCTTGTATTTTGTTATTATAAACTCGGTTTTTTCAAGAGTGACTTTGCTCAAGATCACACATGTTATTGAGTGACGTATCTAGAACTTCAACTCAGGAAATTCAGGATTTCTATTTTTAGTCTGGTCTTAAAACTACTGCTTTGTAAAGAATTTTAGGACTTGTCTCATGGCTTAATTTTTATTCCTATTTACGCTATAAATCAGGAGTCAGCAATTTTTTTTTTTTTTTAGCTAGCCATCCTGCTACCTGTTGGCAGCTCAGCGGCTGCTTAGCTCGGGCTGGGCATCGAACTGCTGTTGCTCAGAGCTCAGCCTGTACTTCTGAGCGAGCTCTTAACCAACTGAGCCACTTTTGAGCCACGGCCTGTCCCAGCAAACTTTTTTCTTCAAGAACCAGATGGTCAATATTTTAGACTCTATGGGCCTTTGGGTGACTGTGGCAATTACTGACCTCTGCTTTTGGCATGAAAACAGCCATAGACTATGTAAATGATGAATGTGGCTCTTTTCTGATAAAAATTGATTTACAAAGCCAGACAGCAGAGGGCTGGATTTTTTGCAGGTAGACTAGTGGGCTGACTCCTGCTCTAAATTAAGAAGAAAATATGTATTTCAGGTTGCAAATCTGGAACATCTTTGTGAATTCCAGGTAGTTTTTTAAAGTGGATGAATTTATCAATATCTTCTTTTATTTTGTTACTTTCCTATGTGTAGTATATCCTGCTTGCCTTTTTTCCTCTTTTAATCAGGAGAAAAATTTCTTTCTTATCATGTTAAGCTTGAAAAAATGTGGGAATAAGCATTGTGGTATCCTGAGTTATCGTCCCCTTCCAAAAGAATTTTTAAATACTTGGATCTTAACTTAAACTCAAACTCAAATTTTTGTAGGGGTAGTTTTAATACCAGTATTAAAGGAAAAAATACAGATGATAAAGTTGAAATAATTTCCTCTTGATTTTGAGATGAAGGCCTGAAAAGGCATACTATATGCTTATTTTGTTGTACTATTTGGAAGAACGTGAAAAACTTGAGTCAGTCATTTTTAGGATTTTAAATAGACTTGACCTTGAATGCAAATCTAAATCCAAGGCTGCTCCTGGGTGCCACTTTAGAGTATAGTGTCTCTTATGCCTTTAAAATGTTACTACTATACTCAATAACTGTCTTTTCTTTTAAGTGTTTAAAAATGTATGTTTTTTCCTAGTCTTTAGACATTGTTTTTGTCATTATTTAGGCAGAGAACAACCCTGAATTTTACATTTTAATTTGGTTCTTCTGCATCTTTGTTTCACCCAGATATGTAGCACTGACATCTTTGTTGAAGACTGTGCAGACAGATCATAATGCAGTACAGAGGCACAGAAGCACAATTGTGGACTGTCTAAAAGATTTGGATGTCTCAATAAAACGGTAACAAATTCTCAGTAGTTCTCTGCCTCCGCCCCACTTGATAACTTTTCTTTGTAGTAGTTTTGAAAGTGAGAATGTTGACATTTATGCGTCTTTTTCAGAGATGAATTCCTTTCAGAGTAAATCCTTTTATAGAAAGGATTGGCAGGGAGAAGTTTAGGTCAGTGAAGGAAGCCAATAAGGAATATTTAAGTGCTCACTGAAGTTTTCCATGGTTCTTTGATAAATGAAACATAAAGATAAGCTAGGTAAGAGTTTACTTAACAGAGGTACTGTGCTTTGTGTGTTGGAGGATGAAAATACAGAGTGATCCATCGGCCAAGTGTTTTATCACTATGCTGAAACTCGAATTGCTGACAGCACACGTTTTCTCACAGTACTGTGCCCTAAGATAGTAGAGGCAGCTGTGTTTCTTAGAACAGTGTATCTAGGAATGACTATTAGGCAGCTGATAGCACTTCAAAAGGCGTATGTTTTTTTTCGTTGATGGGTAACTACTGGTTCTCCTCTTAGAAGAATTGTAGATGTTTGTGAAACCTAGCTATAATTGGTTCCAATGAAGTTTTGGTTGTTTGTATGTTCAAATCCAGAACAAACTAGCTTTGAAATGATCTCTGAAACCATTCACTTAACAAACATTTATTGATATTGAGTTCCTTTTGTGCTTGGGCAGTCTAAAGATAAGACCTAGACTCAATGCCAACAATTTTTACATCATGCTCTGCAAGGGTTTATAAGCACCCTCTCATTCGGTTCTCAGAGCAAGCCAATGAGACTAGGCTATTATTTATATCCTCAATTAACAGATTAGTTAAAAAGGTAGTCCCAAAGGAATGAAACGACTGAACTCCAAAACCTTACCCCTTGTACAGGGGCAGGCCTGGGAATAGAAATCAGGCCTCTGACTCCTATTGTGTTGTTTCTCTATAGCTTATTACTGGGCTTTGCATTTCAAAAGTAAAATGTGTGTCTCTTTGACAGGCTCTATAACAGTAAGAGCTCAACTTTGGAGCCAGATTTCAAATCCTGCCTGATTTCAAATCCTGCCTCTGCCCTGAATAGAAGTGGTCTAAACACCTCAGTTGTCCCATATTTAAAATGTGGATACAAGAGTATCCACTTCATAGGGGTATACAGTATTAACTGGGCTATTAAAAGTAAAGTACTTCACCACTATATAAGAATGAGATATTGTATTTCTATAAGGATTTTTTTATTGCTTGTAAATTAACTAAGATGAAAGTATTTTCTACTTTTTACATTTTTTTTTTTTTTTTTTGAGGGCAGTGTCACTGGCCCTCTTATGTGGGGCCGAACCGGGGCCGCTGGCTTCCCAAGTCAGCGCGCTTAACCACCGTGCCACTCTGCTGGCCCTCTACTTTTTAAATTGATATTTTTTTAAAGTCAATTTATATGCCATATTTGAAGTTACTGACCAAATATGAAAAGATGCATATACTGATCCTATAACTTTTATATGTTCAATATTTCCATTTTTGCCTTGGTTGCCAAATTTGATAGGCAGTTATTGACATTTTTATATGCTCTTTTTTCCTTTTCATGACCTTCATTCTCTGATTATTTTTCCCAGCTTTATTGAGATATAATTGAAATGTAACCTTGTGTAAGTTTAAGTTGTACAATGCTTTGATTTGACAGTTATGTATATTACAAAACAGTTACCACCATAGCATTAGTTAACTCCTGCATCATATTACATAATTACTATTTCTTTTTTTTTTGTGGTAAGAACGTTTAAGATCTACTCTCAGCAACTTTCAAGTATATAATATTACATATATAATGAAAGTATTATTAACTTTAATCACTATGCTGTACCTTAGATCCCCAGGGCCTACTCATTTTATATAACTGGAAGTTTATACCCTCTGACCAACATTTTCCCCTTCTGCGCCCCGCCCCTGTCTGTTTCTATGTGTTCAGCTTTTTTACTTCCACACTGAAGTGATACCCTACAGTATTTGTCTTTCTCTACCTGACTTATTGTACTTAGCATAATGCCTTTCAAGGTTTGTTTTTATTCTACTTTTCCACATTCCTTTTTTTTTGTGTGTGTGTGTACTGTAGTTTTTATTTACTCAACGTTAAGAGAAAAAGAATCATAAAGCAAGTGATCAAAATTAGCATATTGTGCATTTCTTCATGCACATACCTTTTGATATAAATTATGTGACATCATCTTTGGACCGAAGTGGGTGTAGTAAAAGAATATGGTAACTTTATATATTACATTTTTAAGGAATAATACAGGGAGATGATATTGGGTAATAATTTTGTTGCCACTGTTTTGGGGCCTTTTTTCTAAATTTCAGCTTTTTGTTGTTTTTTTCTGTTTTGTTTTGTTTTTTGAGGGCAGTGTCACTGGCCCTCATATGTGGGACCCAAACTGGGGCCACTGGCTTCTCAAGCCAGCGCTTAACCACCGCGCCACTCGGCCGGCCCTAAATTTCAGCTTCTTAATTGTTGAACCCAAACTACATTTTTGGTCATTAGTAGTGTCTCCTCTCTTAGGAATATTTGAAGAAAAGTGTTGAACAAAGATTCAAAATAGAAAAACTAACTTTGATAACATTGGTTATCTCAGGTGCAGAGATTGGGATCACAGGATCTTGCAAGGACTTTAACATATACCAGTGTTCAGAGAGAACACACCTGGGTCTTTGTTTTCTTCCCATAACTTTTTTTTCTTGTTTTTTTTTCTCCCTGCAAGGCGTGCAATGGAATTGAGTTTTGCCTTGGTCAATGGGAATAATATCCGAGGCATGATGAAGGAATTACTTTATTTTCTGGATTCCTGTGAGCCAGAATTTAAAGCAGACTGTGCATCTGGAATCTTTCTTGCTGCAGAAAAGTAAGATTTCATTTTTGCCTTTATTGATAAAAGATGGTTGGAACTTTTAAAAACACCTTCAAAACATGGGGAAAATGTAAATGTGTTTAAAACATGTAACATTTATTTCAACTTCCCAATTAGAAATTAGCTTTGAGAAGGCCATTTTAGCCAGCATTTAAGTATGCTGAGATCAAAAAAATTCCCTAGTTTACAAAATCTCTTCCTATGTCTGTTCTTCAACTTCTAAGCTCTCATATATGATGCCCTTTTAATGAAGACTATAGAAAAGTTATAGCATTTGAATTGTGGCTCTGTATAAAACTTTAGGAAAAAATACCCCAAGATTTTGGTAGTACGTTATTACTCCACTCGCTAACTGTGAATTTAAGGGAACAAGTCCCTAGCCCTGGTGTTTGCTGAGTCTGGGAACAGTCCCTTTTCTTCTATCTGCTCTGTCCTCTCCTGCCCTGACTCTATGGTTTGTGCTCTGAGACACTGGAGACAGACTCCCATTTTTCAGCAACTTTTATTATAGTATTATGTGAAACATGAGTTTGACAGTGTGCCATCTTATCACCCTTCGAAATGGGTATTGCTGCTAGAGTTGTCTCTAAATATAATGACTTAACCAGTGAACTTAAAGAAGACCATAGGTGGCATTTTTGAAAGTCATTGAGCACAGTATAATGTACAGGTTCTGATTTTTTCACCTGGTACCATTATTTCCTTAGGTATGCACCTTCCAAACGGTGGCATATAGACACAATTATGCGTGTCCTGACAACGGTAAGTAGCACTTTTAAAAGTCAATATATACTAAGTGCTGGTTGTGCTGAGTAAGGCAGATAGCCCTTGTTCTCATGAAGCTTACGTTCTAGTGTGGGAAATAGGAAATTCATGGAGAAGTATGTACTATACTGTCAGGCGGAGAAAAAGCAGCATGAAGGGACTATGATGATGGCAGGGAAGGATGGGATAAGGGGCAGTGGGCCAAGTCACTAAGAGGAGGTAATATTTGAGTAGAGAACTTTGTGAAATGAGGAGCCATGCAAAGATTTGGGGAAAGAGTATACTAACCTGAGCAAACAGCAAGTGTTGCAAAGACCTCAGGTAGCAACAAGCTTGGCCTGCTTGGAGAGCAAGAAGGCAAGTGAAGCCAGAGAACTGTAGCATTGACACGGCTAGATTCTGTAGAGCCTCACAGGAGTTTGGATTTTATTTTGAGTGTGATAGGAAGCCTTAGGAAGGTTTTGAATGACTAAATTTATACTGGATTTAAAATGACAGTTTTATAAAGTATTCTTTCTTTGGTACTCTTCCAGAATTTTGGAGATTTTCTGTTTATCATTCAATTAATAGATTAGAGAACTAAGAATAAAAATGAAAGAGTAGTGTCATATAAAGAAAACATAACTATCTATGTCTAATTGTGTCACCAGAAGTAGATACCATAACGGAAAACATTCACAAATTTGACTGTATTAAAATTTAAAACTTATAGCAAAAGGAAAAAAATCTACAAAGTTAAAGGACAAATGACAACTAGGGGAAAGTCGTAACATATAGCAACATACTAACATTTGTAATCTATAAATAATTTATAATTAATAGGAAAAATCAAAAGTTCTAATGGAAAAATTGGCATTTGAACAGGTACTTTTTTTTTCCTTTTTTTTAGCTGAGCCATCCTGCCACCTGTTGGTAGCTCAGCGGCTGCTTAGCTCGGGCTGGGTATCAAACTGCTGTTGCTCAGAGCTCAGCTTGCACTCTTGAGCGAGCTCTTAACCAATTGAGCCATTCGGCCGGCCCTTAACTTTGTGTTTCTTAACAGGAGTGGGTAGCTCATTCACCTGGGACTTTTTGTTTTCCTTGTCTTGCTTTTTTTCCTCCCCCCTCTTCTTTTCAAAGTACAGATGGTTAGTTAGGCCTGTGTTCCCTCTTGTAACTCACATCCGCTCTTTTGTCCAGTAATGGGAGATTGCATAACGTGGATTGATAGTCAGCACCCGTGTCACTATTTGTGTCCTGTGCAGCCCAGTTATCTTATTGCTCTGACAAATCCAAGATTTAGTTTCCTCATAGGTTAAATAGCTTTAGTTTGTTCCATGGCTCCAAATGGTATCTCAGATTTCACTAGTCAAGAAGATATTTTTTTTAAAAAATGTAGATAATGAAATACAAAATATTCCCCATCCCTGGGACTAATAGTTGGTTCTATAATATTTGTAAATTCTAGTCTTTAAAGGACATTATGATGTTTTAAATAAACTCAGGTTTTTAAAAAGTTCCTGTTTCTTTCTTATTTGAGCTGTTCATGTACACTCTTCTCACCACCGGCCAGAGTAACATGACTACTATAGTTAGCCCCCATAATTTTAACATTGGTGTTGGGAACTTGTGGGAAGGGAGAGTTTGTTGTAATTAAGTTCCCAGTGAATATACTTATTAACTTTTTGAAATCTTATGCCTTATCTGTTTTTTGTAGAAAAGGTCTTTCTTGAAATTGTAAACATTTATATTTTACTTCTACTTTGCACAAAAAGATTTTACTTTATTTTTTGTAAAATTAAAAAACTTAAAATATTTAGTTAAATAAGTAGGACTTTGAAGTTTGTGCTGCTTATGAACCTGAGAACTGGAACCAAGTTTATTTTTGAGGGTGTTCTGTAGTAGTGTCCTTCTAGCAGCGTAATAATAGCTAACATTTTTTATCATTACTGTGTGTTTCTAAGGGTAACTGTCTGCATTTCCTTTTAGGCAGGAAGCTATGTTCGTGATGATGCAGTCCCCAACTTGATCCAGTTAATAACCAATAGTGTAGAGATGCATGCCTATACTGTCCAGCGCTTGTACAAAGCAATTCTTGGTGATTATTCTCAAGTAAGTGCTTCACTTGCCTTTTTTTCTACTCTGGGGTTGGGGGGTGGGAATTACACTTTATTTTTCTGGAATGTTCCTATGAATTCTAAATGTGCCTCAGTTTTGGTCTTTATGATTAAATGGTCTATGATTTGCATTAATTTTACAAGGATTGAAGTCATTGACAAACAGTAACTTTCTTTTGACAGCAACCTTTGGTACAAGTAGCTGCATGGTGTATAGGAGAATATGGAGATCTTCTCGTATCTGGCCAATGTGAAGAGGAAGAGCCTATTCAGGTACCCCTTGTCACTCTTAGTTAAAGATAGGAAAAAACAATGGTTTTGGATCTGAGGGTCATGTTCAATGAGGAGTTGAGATTGATTCCTTGAAAACCTTTTAAAGAAGTAATACCTGAATTATATTGGGAAACCTCCCAATTTTTTAGGTAGAACTTATTGGGCCCTGAACTTATTAAAACCACCTTAGGATCCACTCCCTACCCCATCAGACTGAATTATATTGTTTCTTTCACCCTCTCGCTGATTTAAACAAGCAATGAGACAGTCAGCCATGTTTTCATTTGCTCATTAAAGGACTGACTTTAGAAGTTGTGGCAACAACCCTAAACTCACTGTAACTTTTTTTTTTCTTCTCCTGCTTCTGTCTCATGAAACTGTAATATGCCTCTCAGTCCCCAATGGGTATTTTCCACTCTTTTTTACCTACCTCCTACCTGCTTTTGGTGGCTAGATCAGCTTGGTCAGTTATCCTCGCAAAGCACAAATTGTGTTAGAAGCTTGGTAATGATAGAAGGATTGTCTTCCTGGTGGCATCCTGTGACTTGATATCAGATTTAGATATTCACTGTTAAATTCATTGTATGTTGTCTTTTTTTTTCCTCCTTAGGTGACAGAGGATGAAGTGTTGGAAATTTTAGAAAGTGTCCTAATCTCTAACATGTCCACCTCTGTGACACGAGGTTATGCCCTCACTGCCATTATGAAGCTTTCTACTCGATTCACCTGTACTGTAAAGTAAGTATGGAGATCTAAGGTCAATGTGTTGCTTTGTAATTTTAAAAAACTTTTTTGTTTTTTTGAAGGAAATCCTTCTTTTTTTTTTCTTATTATTCTTTACATTTTATTGGGGAACAGTTTGTTTTTCCATGACCCATCACATCCAAGTAGTTGTTTCTTTTTATTTATTTTTTTTTTTTTGAGGGCAGTGTCGCTGGCCCTCATATGTGGGATCCGAACCGGGGCCGCTGGCTTCCCAGGCCAGCTCTTAACCACTGCACCACTCGGCTGGCCCTCCAAGTAGTTGTTTCAATGTAGCCTTGGAGGGCACACCTCAGTGGCCCATGCGGGAATCAAACCAGCAACCCTGGTGGTACGAGCACTGCATCCTATGCTCTAACCATCTAAGCCAACTGGCCGCCCCAAAACTTTTTATTATGGAAAATTTCAAGCAAAAGCAGAGAGAATAGTAAAATGAAATGCATATACCTATTACTCCACAATAACAGTCATCTTTATTTCATCTATACTTTGGTCCCTCTCATCCCCTTACCCCACTATTGGTTATTTTGAATGTAAAAAATTATGTTTTAGATATCAGATTTCTAATTCATTTTTTTTCTTTTTAAAGTTATTTCCCTATAGGGCCGGCCGAATGGCACGGTGGTTAAGCGCTGGCTTGGGAAGCCAGCGGCCCCGGTTCGGTCCCACATATGAGGGCCAGTGACACTGCCCTCAAAAAAAAAAAAGTTATTTCCCTATATAAGGGTTCTGGTTTATTATTACATTTTGAGATGTATGGATAAGAAGAAAACTATGAGGATTTGGCTATTTAAATCTTTAAATTCTTCTGTTTACTATTTTGAATAAAAGTCAATTCTTGGATCAATTTCCCACCCAAGCATATATATAAGGCAAACTTAGTTCTCTTAGACGTTCTCCTTTACTTTTTAATGTAAGGCCTTATGAAAAATTACATTTATTTATTTATTTATTTATTTATTTATTTATTTATTTATTTAAAAGATTTTATTGGGGAATTGGCGGAGGGAACCAGTGTTGGGGAATTGGGGAAGGGGAACAGACAAGTTGCTGTCTTTTTGTTCTTCAGTTTAGTTGCGGAGGATGTTGCTTCACTGTTGGTATCGTCATTGTGCTCTTCCCGGATGAGGCAGATCGGTCGCTGGCCTCTGGATGTCGCTCAGCACGGCTATTGACAGCTCACACTTGGCTGCCAGCTGCTCACGCTGGCTGCGGGCCACTCACTGTAGCCTATGGCAGCCCACTGCAGCAGGGGCTGCAGCCCACACCATCACCGGGGCTCACATAGCCCAGCTCCAGGTGGAGCTGTTGTTAGCTGTAGAGGGCAGTGTCACTGGCCCTCATGTGGGATCTGAACCAGGGCCGCTGGCATCCCAAAACCAGCGCTTAACCAATGTGCCACTCGGCCGGCCCCGAAAAATTACATTTTTGACTCTTTAAATTGTGAACTAGAAAAATTTGGTGTCAGGTGATGACCCGTTGTTGATAAAGCTCTGATGCTATGCCCCTGTTGTTGATAAGAGCTTATTTTAAAGTTATTAAAGAAGAATATGAACAGTATAAATAGATTTCTTTTATAGCAAATTAACAATTGATACCTTTATCTAGCAAATTTTAGGGTATGGGACATTTAACGGACAAAAATCTAGCATTACAATTAGAATAATTATAATAGTGAATGATACTGTTGAGGTATATGTTGGATGAATGAAGATAAAGGAAAGGTGTTTTGTTTTTGTTTTTTTAAAGATTTTATTGGGGAATTGGGGGAGGGGAACAACGTTGGGGAACTGGGGAAGGGGAACAGACAAGTTGCTGTCCTTTTGTTCTTGTGGAGTCTAGTTGTGGAGAACATTGCTTCACTGGCCCATGTTTGTATCATCATTGTGCTCTTCTCGGGTGAGGCAGATTAGTTGCTGGTCTCTGGATGGCCGCTAACGGCAGTTCACACCAGCTGCCATCTGCTCACACTTGCTGCTGGCCACTCATTGTAGCCTATGGCAGCCCACTGCAGCAGGGTCTGCAGATATGCCGTCATCTGGCTACTCACAGCCGCCCAGCTCCAGGTGGAGCTGTTGTTAGCTGTAGAGGGCAGTGTCACTGGCCCTCATATGTGGGATCTGAACCGGGGCCGCTGGCGTCCCAAGACAGCTCCCAACCAATGCGCCACTCGGCCGGCCCAGGTGTTTTTTGTTTTTTTTTTGATAGACTATGTAAATTAAGAAAAGAGGAGTATTTAAAAATTTGAGCCAGAAAACTTTGGTTTAAACCTTATTCTGTCTGTTTGTAAACTTTCTTTTGGGTATTTGAATTCATTTGTCATTTTATCCCACAGCCGAATTAAGAAAGTGGTTTCCATCTATGGAAGCAGTATTGATGTGGAGCTCCAGCAGAGGGCAGTAGAATATAATGCACTTTTTAAGAAATACGACCATATGAGGTAAGTGAAAGAAACTAAGCAATACATGTGCCTCCTAGTGTCCCGAACAAATTGTCGTGATAAATCCATAAAGGAGACTCATTCCTCCTGCTTTTATTAACTGGGTTTCATAATCCTATTTGGTTCTAATTGCGTGACTGCTTCTGGTTTGTTCATCTTGTATTCTGCCTGGCCTCTAAAGAAATAAGTTAACTGGTCTTTCTTTGCCCTTCTCCCCTTTCTTTTGGTATGGAAAATTTGCTTCATTTTCCATTTTATTTGGTTAAGAAGTGGGAATTGTATTTTTTTCAAGAGAATCTTATTCAAATATCATTATTAACATTTTGGTGCATGTTATCTTTATCCTTCTGTTTTGCAGTATCTTCTCTTTTTTTTTAAAAGATTTTATTGGGGAATTGGCGGAGGGGAACAGCGTTAGGGAATCGGGGAAGGGGAACAGACAAGTTGCTGTCTTTTTGTTCTTCAGTTTAGTTGCGGAGGATGTTGCTTCACTGTTGGTATCGTCATTGTGCTCTTCCCGGATGAGGCAGATCTGTCGCTGGCCTCTGGATGTCGCTCATCACGGCTATTGGCAGCTCACGCTTGGCTGCCAGCTGCTCACGCTGGCTGCGGGCCACTCACTGTAGCCTATGGCAGCCCACTGCAGCAGGGGCTGCAGCCCACACCATCACCGGGGCTCGCACAGCCCAGCTCCAGGTGGAGCTGTTGTTAGCTGTAGAGGGCAGTGTCACTGGCCCTCATGTGGGATCCGAACCGGGGCTGCTGGCATCCCAAAACCAGCGCTTAACCAATGCGCCACTCAGCCGGCCCTGCAGTATCTTCTTAATAGGAACTTGTTACCATATTTTGCCATGTATAATGCGCACTCTTTTGGGCTCAAAGTTGTGAGGGAAAAATAAGGATGTGCATGATACATGGGTAGCACTAATTCTGTATCTATATAAACGTTTTCAATTCTTTTATTTCTGCTTATGAGTTAAAAGTATAACTCTAGAAATCAATAACAATATCCGTATGCAAAATAATAACCTGGAATACAATAATTGGTTTCGTTGAACTTATGATGAACTTGCAGCGACAAAGAGTTCTTGGCCTTCTATGATTCGTAAATATCGTAAATTTGTTACCGATACATAAATTTTTTGTACCTTGTAATTATTTGTTTATAACATTTCTTGTACCATAATGTGTTAAAAAATAAATGAGAAAATTCCTTTATAATACAAAAAACAAGTACCTAAATGTAAACAAATAAAAATTTGAATTAAAAAATTAAAATGAAAGATAAAGTTTTTCCCTGAAAGTATGGGCCACAAACATGGGTGGGCTTTATACATGGAAAAATATGGTAATACCTACTACTTTACCTTTTTTTCATTCCAATTTCTCTACTACTGAGAATTCCCAGTCTCTTGGGATTTGTGTAGACAGTTTGTCCATTCAAGGCTTCTTACCTGCCCTTAATCCAGGCGGGAATTTAGGTCATGTATTCTTGTAATCCACCTTTTCTGTTTTAGTGTGTGTGTTGCGGGGTGGGCAGGGAAGATGGCTCTTCATTTTTGGCTCCAATATAGTTACAGTGATTGTTTTGGGTAGGGAATCTAGGTTAACTGCCTAGAATTTAACCGCTTCAGATTCTTCCAGGTCTGCCCTGCTTGAGAGAATGCCTGTCATGGAAAAAGTGACCACAAATGGCCCTACTGAGATTGTGCAGACAAATGGAGAGACAGAACCAGCTCCACTAGAGACCAAACCACCACCCTCTGGGCCACAGCCTACCAGCCAGGTAGCTTTTCACCTGATCTTATAGTTCCTTATGAGCCATCTCTTAGGGGATTTCCTTCAGTGTTCTTGGATTGAGTGATGGCTCTCTTCCTTGTCTTTAAGTGTTGAAAGAGCTTTGATTAAATGTAGATTAGGCAAATGACTGATAAATCAAGATGTTATTTTCTTGTTTAGGCCAATGATTTACTGGATTTGTTGGGAGGAAATGACATAACACCTGTTATTCCAACTGCACCTACAAGCAAACCAGCTTCTGCTGGTGGAGAACTTCTTGATTTGCTGGGAGACATCAACCTTACAGGTGAGGCCAGACCGGAGTTACTTAATCTTAGATAGGAATAACGGCCTTGGGGAAAAACTACACTGAGCATAGGTTTCTTTTTTCCCCCAATTATCACATTTTGTATTTCCCAGAAAAAGCTTTAAGATTCATGCCATAACTTTATTTACAAACATACCTAGTATGTTGAGTTCAACAGTTTGATCCGTTTTTCAAAGTGACTGCACATCTTAAAATGCTCCTCTTCATATTTGTTTCATGGATTAAGTAAAACATCCTTAGTTTTTAAGCAGTTGGTGACTTACTATTAAGAAAGGTGCGGCAAATCCAGATCTAAAGTACAGAGTCATCCCAACTAGCAACCGCCACTGAAAATGGCAAAGTCTTCCCTGGGCCCTCACAGAGGTTGTGAACCGCCATGATCTGTCCCAACATAGTGCTGTTGGGAGGCCTGCAGAAAGCGCAGAGACCAAAAACGGAAGGAAATGTGAACACAGGCTTTCTAGCACATCAATCAGTTGAAGATAGGAGAGGCTAAGTGAGAAACAAGACTAGAACCTTCTGTGTGGGATATAAACTGTCATGCCAGTGCTCTAGAGAGTGAGATTCCTTAAAGTCCAATTTTTAATTTGAGGAAAATAAAGTACTCATAGTCTTCACTTTCTCTTTCAGGTTAGAAAATACATATATCCCAAGTCTCCTCTTTTTTTAGTTACTGTCCCAAGACATCACTTTTTATAGGTTTCTTACTACTCATGGTTAGTTTGAAGAGCTATGGTCACTTGTGGAGAGTGGAGAGTGGCCTCTGGATGGCCGCTCACAGCGGCTCTTGGCAGCTCACACCGGCTGCCAGCTGCTCACACTGGCTGCCGGGCACTCACTGTAGTCTGTGGCAGCCCACGGCAGCAAGGGCTGCAGCTGTGTGGTCCAGGTGGAGCTGTTGTTCACCATCTTATCTGTAGAGGGCAGTGTCACTGGCCCTCATATGTGGGATCCGAACCCTGCTGCTTAGAGCCAGTGTCCTAAGCCAGCTCTTAACCAACGCACCACTCAGCCAGCCCCATATGTAGTATTTTATATTGTCAGTGTACCATAACTTATTTATCTATTACCTTGATGATAGACATTTGGTTGTTTCCAGTATTTCACTGTTAAAAACTCTTTTTCTATGCACACTTTTTGTACATGTCTCCCTATGTATATATGTAAGAATTAATCAAAAGCATTTTTAAGAAGAGCACAAGATAGCCGCCATGACACACAATGATCTAACCTAAAATTTCATTAATTTTGAGGTTGAGGAGCTTTAATTTAGGGGTATACTCATGTTCAATTCTATTGTTACTAAATTGTTCTCTAGTTTGGTTGTACCAGTTTATGTCCCTATGACCAAAGTTAGAAGTCCCCATTGCTCCATATTCTTACCAGTCTCTGGTATTATCACACTGAAATTTTTACCACTCCGATGGATGTGAAGTAGTATCTGATTGTGGTTTTAAATTCCATTTCTCTGGGCCGGCTGATTAGCGCGGTGGTTAAGCGCTGACTTGGGAAGCCAGCAGCCCTGGTTCAGGTCCCACATATGAGGGCCAGTGACACAGCCTTCAAAAAAAAAAAATTCAATTTCTCTCATTACTGTAAGATTGCACATCTCTTTTCATAAGATGTCCTTTTGGCTCAGGTTCCCTCTTCTGGTAATGTCTTTTTCATATCTCTTAGCACTTTTAAATTGAGTTATCATTTTTTTATTGCTTTGTAGGAAGATATTTATAGTTCTGGATACTTGTCCATTTGTTATTTTGTAGCAAACATTTTCTCTTGCTGTGGTCTCTTCTCTTTTTTTTACAGTATTTTTTAATGAACAGACATTGCTCATTTTAAAGTATTTGAATTTTAAGTTCTTTCTCTTTATGTTTTATGCTTTTTGTATCTTGTTTAAGGAATCCTTCCTTAACCTGAGATCATAATAATTTTCTTCTCTATTTTCTTGGTGAGCTTTGTCATGCTGACTAAAATTGACTTAATGTTGGAATGTTTCTTTGAGGTGCTCCAGCTGCTGCTCCTGCCCCTTCCTCAGTCCCACAGATACCCCAGCCCCCCTTCTTGTTGGATGGGCTTTCATCAGGACCTCTCTTCAATGACATCTCTACAGGTACAATTGCTGATATTATCAATAGAGCGATGAGGGATAGTTATTGAAGAAAGCAAGTGATAATTTTGTAAGCATTAAACTGACTACAATTGGGCACATCTTCGTGTGCTTTCCCAGGCATCCCCTCCATCACCGCATACAGTAAGAATGGCCTGAAGATAGAATTCACCTTTGAACGGTCAAACACCAACCCCAGTGTCACAGTGATAACGATACAGGCCTCCAATAGCACAGAGCTGGACATGACAGACTTTGTTTTCCAGGCTGCAGTACCAAAGGTACTACAATGTCTTTGCCTTTTTCCTTTGAATAAAGATTGACTTTTTTTGAAAATGCATTTGGTAAGGGATGTATTTTAATGTTTAGAGATTAAAGTAAATTTGTAGATTTAGCCCAAACTAAAAATAATGTAAGTATTATGGTTCCCTGAAGCATGTCATTTTTAGTAAATACTCCTTACTTGGTCATAAATATTCTTATAGTTAGTATTGTAGGATAAAGAAAGGACATTCTAACAGTAGTGAGAGTAGGAGGCTGTTAATGCTCAGGGCATTGGGGATAAGCTGGGGCAATAGAGTGGTAAAGACCTAAAAAACACAAATTCTAACATGGAATAAAGTTGATTAAGATGACGGATTTTATCTATTTGGTATTTTCTTCTAGAGAAGTAAAAGCTGTCACCTCTTGATATATAAGTGAGAGAAACATACCTCTACCATTAACATCTTGTTTACTGTTGATTTCGTGATTTCTTGTTTTTGTAAATTGAAGTTTTGTTTATACCAAATATTTAAGGAGTGTTTATGTTCATCTTTCAATAATGAAAAGTTTTGAGTAAAGAAAAATTCACAATGAGGAGTGGGCAGAATTTTTCTGTAAAGGACAAGGTAGTGTTTTAGGCTATGTGGCTTGTGTTGCAACTCCTCGGTTTTGCTGTTACAGCGCCCAACAGCCACAGACAGTGTATAAATGAAGGAGTGTGGCTTCGTTACATATAAAAACAGGTGTCAGTTCATTCCTGGCCGTGGGCCATAGTTTGCGAACAACCCCTCCCTGGTCTAGACTAAACTGATCTGATATTTGCAGTGACATGAAGTGTGACATTCAGACCACACATTTTTGGAAATTTAAGACAACTTTCATTTGTGGTTACTGCTTATTTTGCAATCTTCTTTATTTGCACTTTTTAAGAGCCACAATAATGTAGATGTTTTTGAAGCAGTAGAGTGAAGTGGTTTCAGTACTGGTTGTGTGACTTTAAGCAAGTTACGTAACCTCTATGCCCCAGCAAAGAGGGGTGGTGTTAAGGATATCCACTTCATGAGGAATAAATGAGTTTTATGTCCCAGGTACTCTTTTAAGCACTTTCTATGTGTTCAGCTCAATAAATGTTAGTTGCTACAACTTAGGGTTTTATACTTGTTACTTCAGGCTGCTGTTCTAGCAACACATCATTTCTGCTATTAAAACATTGCCTTATTTTTGGTGCTGTTTACAATGCCTGTTTGCATAACATGATGTGTCTTGAATTTCAAAATGTCATATTTCTTAGATTCTGTGGTTAATTACTATTTTTACTTATTATCTCTGAAATTGATGTACATTTAAAAATCGATACCTTGTAATAGTTTAATTGGCAACTTATTTTCTTTCCTAGTGGTACATAATATAATGGTGTGAATTACAATTGATGGCATCTTACATTTAACAGAATAAAGATCAGTGAATACTATTTTAGTTTACATAATTTACCTTCACAATAGTATTATGAATAGGACCCAGAATAACATGTGCATCAAGATTAAATCTCTACTCTTATAATTTGGGGCTTTAGAGAAGACTAGGTAGACTTCCCTGTCTCTCTCTCTCTAGTTTTTCTTTCTCCTTCTCTTTCCCTCTCTGTATTCTCTCCTTAATATTTTAGAAGACTCAACTTTCAGGAACGATTTTTAAAATCCTAATGTGTAGAATAGCTATATACATACCATATTGTGTTAGCAATTGGGTTATCTGTCATGCTCGTAGCATCTTTGTTCCCTGTAAACAAACAAACCCACCAGCACTCAACAGACTATGGCATTTGTTTTTTCCAGGTCTTTTGCTGTATAGGCTCATTCCGCATGTAATTTTTCTGCTAGGGCCTGTGTCCCAATGGAGAGATCCATTAACAAGCTGGCTTTTTCCAGCCTTTCCTTTACCTCTGTCATGTAGCAGTAGGCCTTGACATATTCCAAGTTATGCAGGCTTAGAAAACAAAAGTTCAAGTCTCCAATCCCAGCCTGTATTTACTGACTGGTATGCTGGTTTGTTACTTTTAGAAAGCTTTTCTTTTCATTTCTTTTTAGCTATTTTTAGCGACAGGCACCTGTTTTTTGCCTGCATAGTTGATCAGTTACTATAAAGTGAAGTTGTCAGAACAAGAATTGGTCACCTTTTGAAAAGTGGTAGGATAAAGTTCTTTCTGCCAGAAAGGGCAGAGTGGTTCATTGCTAGTTTTCATGACCACAGACCAAACAGTGGGGGTTTTATAAATACCATGAAGTGATAGTCCACCCACATACCATATGAATTGCTCATATCTGGAAAACAAATAGAAAATAGTAGCAGGTAAAACGATCCTTGAACCACCATCTGGGCATCTGCTTTTTTTATTTGCTGCCCTCTCAGACATAGTATGAAATGTATTACTTTTTCTAATGAGTGCCTTTTGTTTCCCCTAGACATTCCAGCTGCAGCTTCTGTCTCCTAGCAGCAGCATTGTCCCAGCGTTTAATACAGGGACCATCACACAAGTCATTAAAGTTCTGAACCCACAGAAGGTGAGTGGCAAGGTTGAAGACGATATCTGAAGAAGGTGTAAGCGTATTTCCTGAAATAAAATTCTGCTTTGTTTCTCTGGATTTTTTGACTCAGAGTCATAAGAAATCTGTGAAAATGTCTAATCTTGTTCTTTTGTAGATAATAAACAGAGCCCAGACACATTAAATGATTTAGTGGCATCTTATTAAATGCAGCTTTAAAAAATAATTCTCTATTTCGAGGCTTAACGGTCTAGTTTTTTACTGGGGGAAGGGGAAAGCTTAGACATTATAATCTTCAGACAAGTTGTAGTCTGGAGTAAGAGCATTTGTGAACCAGATATCCACATTTACTACTTTAATTATTAAGGAGGCATAGTAAATGGGACACATTTTTAATGAAGCAGCCAAATGAAAAATAGCTTTAGAAACTGAAATTAAACAATATTTTTATTAAATCTTTTTAGAGAAGTAATGGACTCCACTTAATACTAATCAATTCACTAGTTTTCAGTTTTTGAAAATGATGCAGAGAATTTCTTCATCATGAAAGATATTTGGTCGTGCCTCATAAATACCAGTATGATTTCATCCTCTTGTAACACTTGCATTTCTTCTGCTATTCACTATATCTTAAGTATCTATCTATATAGGACAGACACATTTCCTTTGACGATCTGATACATAGAATCAAAATTTTCTTAGTGCATTAATATTTGAAATCTGCCACAGAAAGTGAAAAGTACGTTGAATTCTTTTAAAACTACTGCTATTACCTGTAAGTTAACTCTTTTTTCTTTTCTTTTATGTCTTGGGAATCCAACAAGTCTGTGCTCACATTCACTATAGATTTTACAGACAAAGCAACAGTATAATCTGAATGTAGAGCATTAGATGACCATTATATTTTTACTTCATTTTTCTAGAAGCTTAGATAAAAGGCTTGAATCTTTTTAAAAAAACACTCAGCAAATGTTACCATGAGAATGCTCCTGAGTGGTTCTTTCCTGTTAATGCAGTTCTAGGATTGACGCCAGGGATGTGTTCAGGAGACGAATTTCCTCTACTTGACTGCATGACGTTGGCTCCTCGACTAATAAATAGCTAGACTACTAGGTGTTTTTGGTTGTTATTGTTTGCCTGCATTTGCCTGCGTGCCATTTTTAAGAGACAGCCTTGCTTTAAAATAATCTGTTTTCTCTAAGATTAAGTCCATGTGTAGACTGGACAAATTCTAGAGATTTTATTTCAGTGTATAATTGTGACTCTCTTTTTCTCACAGCAACAGCTGCGAATGCGGATCAAGCTCACATATAATCACAAGGGCTCAGCAATGCAAGATTTAGCAGAGGTGAACAACTTTCCCCCTCAGTCCTGGCAATGAGGGTCCTGCACCGTTCTCGTTTTTATCCCACTCAATCAAAGGAACTCTGGGAAGGAGGTTGTGATCGCTGGCAAGTCCCCCCCAACTGTACCATGGGCATGAGGAGCTGAAGAGAAGAAGAACTGTTGAGGAGGATTTTCCTGAAGTTACTGCTGACCTGGAAGCATCGTTCAAGACTAATCTCCTCTCCTCCACTGATGAGGCCGGCTGCTTCTGGAGGCTACTTTGCACTCTTCCTCCTCTCCTCCTTTCTCCGCACTTCTCCACCCCTCCCACATTTACAGCCAGAATCAACATTCCCTGGGCCCCTGAGGAAATCAGCAGCTGGTCTGGAGGAGCGGACTAGAATCCATGGCAAGAAAACACTCACTCTGTCTCTGCAGCAAACAATTGCCCCTTCTTTCTACTGTGTTTCTCTGTGGACTGGGCAAGGTGGGGCATTTATTCCTCACTAACTGGGTCACCATCTTCAGGCACTTTTTACATCTGGCATTCATAATGGAAATGTAAGAATGGACATTAGGGAGCCCTGCCTTTTTCTACTGGTTCCCCCAATGTTTGAAAGAGGCATTAGGCTCCTGGTAGCCTTTTCTGTGCATTGCTGTATACACACAGACACACACATGTATGTATGTTTGTTACCAAGAACTGGTCAGACCTTGAGAGGTTATTTGTAAACACTGGACAGATGCAGTTTAACAGAGCTTTTGTTGAGATTTGGCATGAAGGATATGGTGCTCTATTTGTAATAGAAACTTACAAGGCTCTTCCAGCTCCCCTTTCTTTCCATTCTTTAGCTGTAGTCACGAATAAATATTCTCCATGATTTTCAAAATTGATTCCCCTTAAAGTGCAAGATGGACAACTTCTAAAAGATATACATATATACATATATGTACACACACACACACACACACACACACACACACATACATACACAGTTATTAATGCCCCTATTCCCACCACAAATTTTAAAGATTCTCCTAAGCCCGTAACTTGCCTGTTGAACTATGGTAAATGGGTGGAAAGAGGAGTTTGCCACTTTTAAAGATTAGGCTCCTTAACAGAAGCACCTTTGCCCATAGGAAGAGTGAGTATCAGACTCATCCTAGAGCATACTGGAGTCATCTTCCATTACTCTAAATTCCCCTTTTTATTTCCTGAGCCTGGCTTGGACCTTGGCATTCCGTTTGAATTCCTTCTTCTAACTGGAACATTTTGTGTTGTATCTGTAACACTGGCACTGAAATAAAGACCACACGGTTAAAGAAATCTTTCCTATATTGTACTTTATGGTGTTGGAATGAAGCCTTGTAGCTTCCTTGCCCCCTGTGTCAGAGGGAGTCTTATGGACACCATAGAGTAGGGAATATCCTTTCCTGAGTCTGAGAAATTGGTGTCTTGAGAGAGGCCAATCTCATGAAAATCTGCATCAGAGACTCTTGAGATCTGGAGCTTTTTAAAAACTAGCGAGAGAGCGCCCAGTGCTTTTTTAAGAAAGGACCCTTGTGTTACCAAACTTGAACATTGAGTTGCTGGAATGAGGTAGGGTGACTGTCCTGTGGTATATGTTGAATATACTGTGTACGTTCAGATGCACAGGTGCCATGTCTGATGTACTCAAGAAGAAAGGAAAGGTCAGGCCCACTTTGCTCTTAAAATATTTGCAATCATTACTGTATTGAATACAGTATAATGACTACTTTGGCTTTGGTCTTAAACCTGGGTACAAATATCCATTTCCCCCCTCCATTTCACCAAGCCTTTACTTAAAATTTTCAGTGTCTTGTCAAATCTAGCTCTGCATCAGATGCTAGACTATTCCTAACAGTTAACAAACGATTTGAACTAAAGGCTCCAAAGGGAAACTTTCTGGTCTTACCAATACATATATAAGGCCAGGATTTGCTGAAACTCACTCCACTAGGTAAATGGTTGACTGAATCAAGGACAGGATACTATCTTGTGCGTAGTTTTCAGTACAGCAAGTGTGGATTAGTATGTATATTAGATAACTGCTCTGCCTGTGCAATGAAAAAGAGCCTTTAAAGGTTACTTTGCAGACTGATCTCATTGGATAGATACTTAATGCTGTGAAACATGATGGGATTAACACAATATTGGTGGATTTCTTGAACAGAATTTGTCTAACATTCCTCTTTGTGGTAGAGGCTTTATTTTCACTCTTATGTTTATAGTTAACCAGCTCAAGTTTCTTTAGTTGAATTGAGTTGAATCTCAGAATTATCTGCTGGAGACCATGCTATAAGACAGCCCTAGCTAATGGGGCTGGAAAGGGTCTGCTCTAGTGACAAAGCATCTCCTTGGGTAATCATAGTTTTAAGGTAGAGTTACGTGATCATCCACAGCTTTGTCTAGAAGGGATAAAAATCATGGCCTTAACACAAAGGGTGCTGTGTAGACTATGAAGTGATTTCAGAGAGTACCTGAGCACGGTACTGAAGGACTAGCGGCCAAATACTTGCCTAGGATACTGATGGTTGTGAAGATTGTTTCAAATGTTTGGATCTTTGAAAGCTTCAGTGTGCCTTAGTTTCTAGGATCAGAATTAGTTCTCCTCTCACTTGGCCTTGCTGCTAAAAGGAGAAGTCTCTTAATTTCTGTGAGTACTTGCACATTTCACTAATTTCTTTCCCTAGTATAACCATTCAAGGGGGAGCAAATCTGGATAGATATACAACGTTAGAGCCATTGTAAGGAAAGAGTGATTTCCATGGCTGTTTTAATAACTCCAGGGTGATAAGCAGAAAGCCTATACACATTTACTTGGACGATTTCACATGCACTTTTACCTCATTTATTCCCTCTTCCAGAGTAGTTTGTATCCTTTCCCCTTCCTACCCCCCACCCTCCCATAGTAATCCTAAGGGAGAATTCATCTAAGTAATCTCAAAAACTTGTAGGAAGGGTGCTTTACCCGAGAAGCTTCTCCCACAATGTTCCGGTGCTGTTACCTTGAGGTGATTTGGACAGTCATGGAATGTTTTATCTGTGTATAGTGATCATCTGTTCATTTTAAGGTTATTCTCATTTAAAGCAACATTCCTCATTGTAACAGTTGGGAGGAGATTCTATCCTCTTGCGAAGTTAAAGATGTGATTCGTACCCCTTGTTTGTCCCATTCATATAAGAAAATAGACTTTTAAAACTGTCCAGCACTAATGGTTTGAGTATCTCTATCTCTTAACTAATATGCTTTCCATTTTTATGTTCTTCTAGAAGAGGTTGGAAGTTAGGGGATACTGCTTTTTCAGTTTCAACTTCATTATCTTCTGCATTGGAAAATATTCGGGCCATGAGAACTAGGGGAAAGATTTTGAATGTGTATATTTTTTTCCTAGTGAATGTATTTTATCCACACTGTCCTACACCGAAGAGATCTAGAGAGCAAAAAGTGGATATTCACAAACTTTGTGGTTGGTGGAGAGATGTTACATGTCTGTGTACTCATGAGTTTGGGAGTGGGGATGATCGGTGAAGAGAGAATTGCTCAAAAAGTGCTGTCGTTTAAAACCCTTGGACCAGCTTTGGCTCAGGAGGGTGGGGCTGTTTGTAGAACTGGAAGTGAAGAACTCTTTTTCAAGCAATAGCAGTGAGTGGGTCCCATCTACTCCAGGGGTTCCAGACCTGGAGCACTTAAAACAGAAGAAAATGCTGAAGCAGCTTGCACAGTTGCTTCAAGAATTTCCACAAGGTTGATTGATTCTGGCTTCAAGATGGAGCATTGGAGTTATTTTTGTTTTTGTTTTTGGAACCTGCTGTTGAGCTTTGTGTGTTTTATGTTTGTTTTCTATTTGGGGGCTACATGGGAAAGAGCTTCTGAACTCTTTCCTCTGTGAACTCCCACTGTGTCCCTATAAAGTCCTTTTTCTTTCAAAACGTTGTAAGTTACATTTTCATTACGCCCCATCACATCTTATTTACTGTAAAAATATTAAAAGGCTGTTTCCAAATGGGACGGCTAATGAAGTTCTAATTATTGCAGACATATTTTTGAGATGTAAAAAAAAATTAAAATTAAATGATAAGTCTTAGAGGCGAGTGAGGAATAAAATGGATGTAAACATTTACATGGGATGCATTAGAATTCTGCTGTGTGTATTGTCTTTTGGTTGAAACAAATTATGAACAGTGACTAATAATAAAAAGTCAATACTCAATGATTTAAAATTTGCTTCCTTGCTTCTTGCAAGTTAATTAGAGAAGCCTTGGATGAATTCTTATTCCAGAGCTTTGAGCTAAACTGACTGACCTGTTAATGTTCCTTTTACACAAATCTCACCAAGAGAGGAATTTGAACAACTGAAAAAAAACTTATAGACAGTGAAAAGTGTAATTGGAAATTTTAACAATATGGTTATTTCCATGTTTTTACACAAAGGTGAATTCTCACACAAGGCAAAAGAATCATATCAAGTGAAATGTGTAGTAGAGGTGGTCATAGGGTTTCAGTTACAAGCTTCTATCTGTGAATTGTTCAAGTATATCTGTGACTGGGAAGAGGAAGGCTTGACTAGCCAAATGAACTCTGTTTCCTGATCTATTTTATATATGAATTCTTCCATAGAAATGAGGGTGGTCTGAAGTTGGAATCTTGAGGTTTTCTAATACTCACGTGATCCCTGGCAGTTCCTTGATTGAGAAGGAGGAGAGTGTGACAGTCCTTTAATTGAGAAGGAGAAGGATGTAGGCCTTGGCAATTATCTAGTTTATGCAGAAGGGCCCTTTGGCACTGTTTGAAAAGGGTCATTTCTGTAATCTTTCCTATATGTGGCTTAGTGAAAATTCACTTTGTTGCTAATATTAAATTTAGTTCATACCTTCATCTACATGTAATTAAATGAAAGTATAAAAACTACAATAGAAAAGTTTAACAAACAGACTCCAGACATTTACTTAATACAGTGAGCAGATTTGAACTTCAATCTAGAAGGACCAAATTAATTTTTAACACATTTAAGGGTTTTCCATGATGTTTCCTCCCCTAGTTCAATTGTCCCCATATTCAAAAAATATTAAAATGTTCAAGGAAAAAAATTCTTTCAAACCTTGAAGCCAGGTAAATACTGCCTGTTTATTTGGAACTAAAATAAGTAATATCTAAATCCGCTCAACCTGTGTGAGAAGAGCAAGGGACTTACATCTAAAGATGACTGTGACCATCGAAGGAATGGGAACCACCTATAAATAAGCCAATGTAGTAAGCTCTTAGGGCTCCTCCACCAAAATCTGATAGATAAGAACTTTCCTTCTTTAGACATTCTTTCCATTTTGTAGGATTAGGAAAGCCAAGATATTATGTGTGTGTCCAGGTGGAGAGAGAGGTATGCACAGCTGTTTATCAGAAGGATAGTTTGAGAAGCCAGCGGCCCCAGTTCGGTCCCACATATGAGGGTCAGCGACACTGCCCTCAAAAAAAAAAAAGAAAAAAAAAAAGATAAACACAGAAGGATATAAAGAGGAAGGTGTCTAATGACTGACTTCTCTGTCTCTTGGCTCGATCCAAACAGTGATTTTTGTAGATGAACCTGCAGTGAGGGCAGATGGATTTTTGCACAAAAAAATTCCAGAGAAATTTATTTTTAGGGTTAGTCTCAGCTGTTTACCATTTCCAGAAATTGTAGTTATATAACCCTTGGCATATATAATACACACTGCCTTGAAGTGGGGAGAATATGAATATATGACCTTTGAAACTATAAAATGTTAATGGCAGTACATGATTTGAGAACACTGAGAATCAACTGGTTGTCACTATTTACTAAATTGGATCTTAAATCATGGAGACCTTTAAAGGGAGTTGCATCAACTTATCCTTTGCAATCTCTGGGCTGGTAGCGTTTTTTTGGTTTTTGTTTTGTTTTCTTACTTTTGAAAGAGTTACTGCTATTGTTAAAGAAGTAGTAAATACATAACTTTAACATATGCTTATATTCTAAATAGATGCTTTAGTCCACTATCCCATTAATTAAAACAACAGAAGTCACCTACCACTGTTCTTCCCCAGACTGGACTCAAGCACTGGTCCTGGGACAACATCCTTCCCCTTACGGTGATGAATCAGTAAAGAGCTTCTGCTCATCAGATCTGAAAAAGGTAATATGTAATACATCAAGAAACAGGCTTTTAGAAGTACCAATTCTGAACCACCGTTACTCTTTCCACAGCCTGTCTGCTCTTGGGCCAAGTCCACGTGTCTCCATATTGGTACTTATTCTTTACATACCAGTGTTCTTGCTCAAAGAAGTTACTGATATGGGAATCCAGCTACTTTGTGTAGCTTTCTTTGAATGTAATGTCAAGGGAGCGGGAAAATCCAGGAGATAGACAGGTTAACCTAAAAGCTTTTTTCACCTTACACCAACACTCACAGAGACAATTTTTAATTCATTAAAATGAGATAAAGAAATGAAGATTATTGGAGATTGGAATTTTGGTATATACAAAGTAACTCATGCAAAGGGAGAAAATAGTGACCGAACTTTCACAGAAGAAATAATATATACAGGGTCAGAATCTGCAAGAGTCAAATTTTGTCTTGGAATTTAAAATATCTCCAGATGCATACCTATGATAGTAGAGAGGGAGACAAATTGCACTATTTTTGATCATGAACTCTTGTACTAAGCCTGCAATTAAAATATTCTAAACATAGAATATGTCCAGGCTGAAGTAATGGACAATAGGTGAAACCACCTTTATCAATTCAAAGCTCAAGAAATTAATTTTTTGCAAGTTGCTTGAAGATTTCATCAACGTCTGTGTAAGGGGAATACCTAAAAAATGCAGAAGTCTACATTTCCTAGGAAAATTTGAAACAGAATTAACAGAGGACTCTGAGGAACTGAGTGAATCTTACATTTGAACATTCACATTTATAATTGGCTACTGTGAATCCTTTATGTGTAAAGCACTTTGCATGCATTCATAAAATTTTCATAATAACTGCTAGGCAGATATTAATTTCTTTAACAGCCTAAGAGGCTTAAATCAAGGAACTTGTACCAAGGATATAGGGCTAAAAGAGGTCCAGCTGAGACTTAGAATCAGGCTTTCTGATTCCAAATTTGCCCCACGGGCTGGCCACAAAACTTCCACCAATGCTGGAACTAAAAGAAAATAATTAACTTTTAGAGATTATCTGAATTATTCTTGCCAATACTAAAATGGCTTCTATACCATATTACTGCTTGAGACAGAGAACCGATCGTTTTACGACATGAGGAGAAAGGGAATTAAAACGTGTCCGGGAGGTGCGTTGACATTTTTGTACGTGGGTTGGGTCGAATCTGCTGAAGGTCGAGAGCATCTCTAACGAGAAAAAAAAAGGTCCTCGCTAAGGTGAGTATTCTCAACAATTTGTTCTATGGCTTTGCAAGTGAGGATGACAGACGAGTTTTGAAGGAGAAAGAGAGGAAACATGTTGGCGAGTTACAAGAGCCACCCTCTGCGGAGGTCAACGTCCTGTCCCCATGGACACCTGCCCCTAGTGCAGCCCGTACTTCGGAGGCGGGGATAGCAGCACAGAACTCTCGTTGAGCCTCAGTCCTCCAAACCTAGGGCTGCGCGCCGCCGAGGCCCAACCCTGCGGTGCGGCCTGGCTCCGCCCGCGGGCTGCGCGCCGCCAGCCCCCCAGCACGCGGCTCGCGGCGCCCGGGACGCAGAGTGCCCGCAGCTACGCAGGTCCGGCGCGGCGGCGGGAGGGGCGGGGCCCTGGGCGGGGCCGGCAGGCGGCGGGGGGCGGGGCCGCGGGCTGCTCGCGCGCGCCGCCGAGGAGGCTCAGCGCGCCGTCGTGCCGGCCGGGCGTCCCTGTGCAGCCTTTGCCACCGATGGGGGAGGTGGAGCCGGGACCCGCGGGCCCTCTGGAGCCCCCAGAGCCGCCCGAAGCGCCCGCCAGCCGCCGGCCGGGCGGCATCCGGGTCCTGAAGGTGAGGCAGGCGGGAGGGAAGGTGGGGACGACAGGGAAGGTGGGGAGCCTCCGGCCGCCCTGCCCCGCGCGGTGGCGGAGGCAGCGGGCGACCCCTGCCCGCATCAGGCAGTCCGCTTTGCTGCCCGGCCGCGGGGCAGCCCCGCCGGGGATGCCGCGGCCCCGGCCTAGGCCTCCGCACCTGGCCCTCGCCGAGGCCGCGGCCGTCCGCGTCCCCTGCGCTGCCCATCCCTGGCAGCGAGCCACCCGCCTCGCAGGCCCACGCCTTGGGTCCCCGTCCGCCCGGCCGTCGCCGCCGCCCACCGAGGGCTCCTTCGGGACGCGCGGTCCCGCCTGCGCCTCCCTCGGCCGCGCTCGGGGCCCGGGAGCCGGGCTGGAAGTACGCAGGGCTTCCTCTCCGGACACCTGAAGACATCACCCCAGCGGGAGGATGGCGGCGGTGATTGGCCGGGCGCGGCGCTGGGCTTGGGGCTGCGCTGGGTGGAGCGCGCCGACTCTGCCCTCCGGCTTCCCGCCCGGAGGTGCGGGCCTGCAAGCCCGACCTGCCCCGCCTGCAGAGAGAATGCCCGGAGCAGCCTCTTCTCAGGGACTCGCGGGGCGGGTTGCAGAAGGGAGGAGGGGTTGCACAAAAAAGGGGGCATTCCTGCTCGCGGGAGCGGGCCTGAAAATCCAGGGAAACGGCAGTGGGGGAGCCGTTATGCAACAGGCAGCGATCGGGGGCTTTGGGGCAGGAATTGGGGGAAGTAGGAGGAAATGAAAGCAGATGCAGGCAAGTGGGGGGCGGGGGGAGTGGAGCCTGGAAGGTGATGACAAGAAGTTCAAATGCACAAGGAATGTAAGGTGGGGAGGTGACAAGAGGGGTTGTGGGAAACGAACTGGAGTTTTCTACGACTGGCCTTTGAATTTGAAATAGTTGGGGAGAATTTTTTTCTGTAGGTCCACTATGTAAACTACGTGTCCTTCTGGAGATGGCATGGAATTCCTTCTGGGGTTCTAGAAGAGGAATCAGCGGAATTTGAAACTTGCCAAGGAGGAGAAAGAGAAAAGAAAATTTAGAAGATTTTATGTGTTTCAAAAATACTTTGCAGGCCGGCCGAGGGGCGTGGTGGTTAAGCCCCGGCTTGGGACGCCAGCGGCCCCGGTTCGGGTCCTACGTATGAGGGCCAGTGACACTGCGCTCAAAAAAAAAAAAAAATACTGTGCAAAACGATGACAATACGTGATGTTAAAAAACACATAAAGTATTAGTTGTTAATTGGGATTGAGGGTGAGTACAATATACTTGTTATTAAGGTAATAAGACATCACAAAGATGGGAACACTGAAAAAAAGAATAGATTTGAAGCATCTGGTGAATTCATGAAATAACATAAAATAGGACTCTGTACAATATAAAACAGTTTTTTTTTCTACTATCTTCCAACCTTAATGCAGCGATTTAAAGAAATAACTTGCCATAGTTTATCTCCACTTCTGCATAAACCTTATACATATTTGTTGTAACTTATTTAACTGTAATTGTAACTATAATTACCCAAGGGCTCTTGGATATTTATTTAAAACCATAAAGTCGCAAAAATGTAAATTGTAAATGAACATAACAGAAAGTTCAGCCAGCCTGGTTTATCAGGAAATGGCAGGTTTGAGAGATAGGAAAAGTCCTCTGGCCTAGAAGGTAAACAACCTTAGCTTTTTGTTTTATAAGAACTTTTTTTGGTGGGGAGAGAGTAGTTTATGAGAGGAAAGGAATTGAGAAATGAAGATCTTTATTGAAAGGTCTTACTTTCCTACACTTCAAAGAAGTGGTCCAGGCTATCACTGGTTCCCTGGGGTTTCAACCTGGGGACCCTTAGAAAGATTCCAGAAATTGATCTTGATTATAGTGCTGGTGGTGTAGGAGGCTGACAGTGTCTAAGGCCCTTACGTCCCTTGCTTTATTGTATGTGGTTAATGCTTTAAATAATCTTTGCAAATAAATGGGATCCGCTGTGGAGAATAGGTTGTTATGTGTTCTACATACAGAAGTTCCCTTAAATAGCTGAGTGGTTGACTTTTGTGTCAAGTGAAACTAGAAAAGAATACATAAGTAGGAGACTTTCTGAGTTGGGGGGAAAGTTATAATTTCCTACATGTTATTCTCTGAAGGCCCTTTGGAAAAGACATATTCCTTTTTGTAACTCTTTTATACTTAGTACTAAATTATGAGCATCATTGTTCCCAAAAAATATATAGATCTTCATAAAATGGCTAATATAACTAAGCTAGTATAATTTAGCCAGGTTAGATCTAGGTCCATCTGTATACACATTGGAAAGTTGATTCAAAATCTGCCCCCAGATTTAGTTACCAAGTTGCTAGTTAGAATCTATGTATCCCTTTATAAGTGTAGTTGGACTATAAGTGTGATATTTTTAATATTCTTAAGATTATTGGGAGTACCTTTGAAGCATAACTTTTCTAGATGTTTCTTCCAATTTTAGGATTTCTTTTTTCCACTCAGTCTGTAGAAGATATGAAGTTACAACTAATCTAGTCCATGAATATGATGAGATTCTTTTTTTCAGTAATAGTTAAAAATCAAAATAGTTTTGATCAAAATAATGTGTGTATATGGTTTTTAAAAAATCAATACCAGAAAGATTTTAATAAACTAAAATATTCTTCCTCTCCTTAATTCATTCCACCCCTTCAAAAAATATCCCTTAACATGTATACTCTTAAAGATGAGTCCATATTGTTTTAAAGTTTGAATGCAGAAACATATTTCTTCCCTTAGGATATTTTACATTTTAATAGTGCTCATTGCATATGAAAAGTTACTTTACCACACCCTGTTTTTAGCATGTATGTCATATCATAGAGTTAATTGTAGATGTGCCCTTAAATGGTTGATCACCTTTGAACTAATCACAGCTCTCATATATTATCTTCATTTTTGTAGTGTTAAAAGCATGAAAACAACATGGGTACTTAATTCTTGGCTTACTCTAAAGACTTTTGCTTTCTAGAAGTATCTTTACATCCTAAATGTGCTCTTTATATACTTGTTTGATGTAAGAGGTGATTTAGTTGTGTTCCCGTATAGATAAGTTTGATAATAGTTCTTATATAAGAGTTAGGGAGGGAGGACTTAAAATGTTCTCAATTGAGCAATTCCAGTGGCATAGTGATTCTTAAAAGCTGAAAGCATCTCAGAGGATAGTAAGTACCTATTGGCCTTTCTAGCAGTTACCAATGCTTTAGGCAGTAGAGAAGAAAGCACTATGTAATTCAGCAGTGGCTAATAATAGCTACACAACCCGTGTAGATTGTTGCTACAAGGCTGTGCTTTCTTAATATCAAGGCTTTTAAAATGCCCATTGATATCTACTTAAGATCTAACTCAGTGGTTTATCTTCATTGGTTGACTATATCATATAGGCAGTAGATACATTCTTGGATCAGCAGCATGTATGTTCCAATAATGTTAAAAGTTCCTTAAGGAATTTATAGTCTTAAGGGAAATATGTATGCACATTGCAAAATGACTTAAAAATCCTCACAAAAGAAAACCCATGGATGAACTAATATAATACTTTCTGGGATTTGTCTTGACTTAGTCTAAGATTGAGAAGGTCAGTGGGACATTATTTGGCCTTAAAAAGTTTTTTTTTTAAAAGAAGCTTTTTAGTGGTTGTATGGAATAGTGTCTCTTGCTCTCTCTTAATAGCAGTGAGCAAAATTTCCCTTCACTGTGTGCAGAACTTTGTATAAATGTACCGTACTGAATACTGTTTTCAGATGGACCAGTTGATCTTCCCCAAAAATTAAAAAATAAGGAATATTTAAAATTAACCAGTGAATTATCAGTGGTTAAAATTATTCAGTGGTACAACTAAGATCGCCCCTGTGTTTATAAAATAAGTACTTGAAAGCCCTTTTGTTAATTCTGAGGTGTTCAGCTTTAAGAAAATTATCTTGATAAGAAGAGAGAGACCTAATTCCCACTTGTTGCAGGGATTTATCCTGGTTATCTAAAGTTAGAATCAGGAATAATCTTTAAGGTTTTTGTTTTGTTTTGTTTTGTTTTGTTTTTAAGATTTTACTGGGGATTTAGGGGAGAGGAACAGCATTGGGGAACCCGGGGAAGAACAGACAAGTTGCTGTCCTTTTGTTCTTCAGTCTAGTTGTGGAGGACGTTGTTTCACTGGCCCATGTTGGTGTCGTCATTGCGCTCTTCCCGGGTGAGGCAGATCGGTCGTCAGCTTCTGGATGGCCACTCATGGCGGCTCTTGGCAACTCACACCGGCTGCTGGCCGCTCACACTGGCTGCCGGCACCTCACTGTAGCCTATGGCAGCCCACTGTAGCAGGGGCTGCGGCTGTGCTGTCCCTCCGGGAATCACAGCAGCCCAGCCCCAGGTGGAGCTGCTGTTCACCATCTTAGCCACAGAGGGCAGTGTCACTGGCCCTCACACGTGGGATCCTAACCAGGGCCCTGCTGCTCAGAGCCGGCATCCCAAGCCAGCTCTTAATCAACGTGCCACTCTGCCGGCCCTTTAAGGTTTTGAATAGTTAGTTATACCCAAATCCCTAAGATTTGCAAAATGACTGATTTACCTATATTATCATAAACTTAAACAATTATGCTATTCTCCTCATTTATTTTCTTCCCACAGGAATACATGCCAACTTTTCCTTCCCCTTTCTTTACCATCTTTAGAAATTGGATTTTAGATGCTACAATTATCTACATTATTAACCTCAATAATTATAAAAATAATATTTTCTTTATTAATTAGTATCTGTTTTCCAATGAGCAATAAGTAGCAAAACTATTTTATTTACTTTTGAGCTAATATGAAGAAAAGGTTGTAGGATTCTCTGTAAAAATGGAATTTTTTCCCCTCAAGTTTGTTTAACTTCTTACCAGAGCTAATTGAACTAATGTACAGACCCAGAATAAATTTCTGTGATTTCATTTCTGCATGTGTATCTGTGCCACCCAGGTGTTGAGGCACTGTAATAGATTCTCAGTGTAGAAGAGAGGAAGAAATATCAAATAAATAATTAAAAGCCATTGTGATCCGCAAAGTAATAGAAGTATGTTCAAGGTGAAGAAATTCTGCTGAGGAGAGAGTAGTCATTAATTTTTACTGGGTAAGAAGAGAAAAGTGTGGATGGCTCCATAGACAGCATATAGAGGGTGATATCTGAATAGAGTTTTGAAGAATGACTAGTTAGGTGGACAAGATAGAGAAGAACATTCCAGACAAGTCACAGAATTGTGAAATAGTTGAGTTTGGGTAGTTACAAGTAGTTGGATGTGACTGAAGCAGACAGAAGGGCAGTGGAGCATGATGCTGGAGAGGTGTGTCTGATTATTCGTGGAAATTTCTTTTTTATTAGCGGAACAGCAATGGCCTATCATAAAAATAGAGCAGATAAATAAATGTTAATCTTCAGATCTTGTTATATTGCTGTAGCAATTGTTTTTGCTTTGCAAGAACGTGAGTCTACAATCTGAATTTCACATGCCTAAATTATCAACTGCAACTAATTTTTAAAAAAGCAATGAGAATAGAAAGAATATTTGTGCAATATTGTGTTGATTCTCTACTTGCTTATATGGCATAAGAGGCAGAGGGTCAGGACCCTAGAGAAACTTCCAATTTGCATATAGAGACATGTACAAAAATGTTATTGCAGCATTATTTCCAACAGTGAAAAATTAGAAACAAACTAAGTGCCATCAGCAGAATGGATAAATTGCAGTGTATTCAGAAATGGGATATTATTCAAATTAACGAGTTGGGTGTATTAACATGGATATATCTCTCAACCAATGTACAATCAAATAGAAAATTGCAGGGTAAAACATAAAGTGTATTAGGATTTAAAATTTTAAATTATGTAAAACAATACAATATATAGTTTTTAGTTATATACATATATGACAAACATAAAAAATGCATGGAATGATAAATAGCAAATATGGTAGTTTCTGCGGAGAGGAACGAAGACGTGGGTTTGTGGTGGGGGTACCAGGTGGCTTCAGCTGTAGATGTAAGAATATATTGTGTGTGTGTGTGTGTGTGTGTGTGTATATTCTTTAGAATGATTGGAACTAAATATGACAAAATATTAAAGTCTGTGAAAGTTGGCTAGTAGGTATACAGATGTTTTATTATTCTTGACATTTTTCTGAAAACATGAGAAAAAGAATGGGTCAGAGAAGATCATGGACAGAGACATGAACATTAGCAGAAAGAAAACTAAGTTTTGGGTCCGCCGAGTGGCTCAGTTGGTTAAGAGTTGGCTTAGAGTGCGTGCTCTGAGCAACAGGGCCGCTGGTTCGATTCCCACATGGGCCAGTGAATGCTGCGCCCAAACTGAGCTGTTGCTAAGCTGCCAGCAGGTGGCAGGATGGCTCAGCTGGTGTAACAACAAGATTGCCTGTTCAATGGTGGGCTATGCCCACCTGCAAATAAGACTGAACTCGGCACCTTGAGCTGAGCTGCTGCCCGGGTGTCTCAGTGGATAGAGCGTGTGTGCTCTTAACAACAAGGCTGCTGGTTTGACTCCCTCATGGGATGGTGGCTACGCCCACCCACCACTAAGATTGAACACAGCACCTTGAGCTTAGAGGCCATGAGCTGCTGACTGGAAGCCAGATGGCGACTGGCGCCCTCCACAACGAAGACTGAAGAATAACTTGGCTGGTCCCCTCCCCCAATTCCCCAACACCGTTCCCGTCCCCTAAACCCCCAGACCCCCAATAAAATCTTAAAAGAAAACTAAATTTTCCAGGTTAAGAATGGGCGCAGGGGATGCTGAAGGCTCTGGAGTAGTGATACTCGATCTCAATCGAGGAGAGTGTTGGTGAATTACAAAGTGGAAAGGTACGGTGAGGACTAAATGTGTTTAACTCAGACATCCTAGCTAATGATTTCTTTCTCTTGATATTTTTTAGAGAAATATGAAACGCAGTGGGAGCAGAAATTGTTTGAATAGGAGAAGTAGGTTTGGTTCTCGAGAAAGAGACTGGCTGAGAGAAGATGTGAAGAGAGGCTGTGTTTACCTTTATGGAGCAGACACGACCACTGCCACTACAACCACCACTTCCTCCGCCTCCTCCTCCTCCTTCTCCTCCTCTGACTTACATCTTGTCCTGTGCACCTTAGACACACCAGCATCAGAAATATGTGCTGGAGAGGGAAAGGAAAGTCTTTATTTACAGCTTCACGGAGACCTGGTCAGGTAAGGTCTGGGTCTTACCACTCTAATTCTACTGCAGTGTAAGTAATGTGTGTTTCTTCTTGGAAGTGGGATTTAGGATTTTAATTGTGCCAGAACTGATTATGGAGGCACTTAGCTTGAAAAAGTATTTGTCCCTAGAATGCTGACGTTACGATTCTTAAATTTAAAAACTATCAGTGAAGGAAAATTTGATAGTTACTTCTTGTGTGTTACAAAATAGGTCGGATATCTAAATTTAAAAGTTATTTTTTAAAAACCGTAATACATATAAATAGAATGAAATTGAAATATATAAATGGAAATAGAATGAGAAGTACACAGAGCGTGCCAAAAAATGTATACACATTTTAAGAAAGGAAAAAACTGTTGTAAAATTGTAACAATATATACCAATAACAAAAGGTGAATGCAAGTCATGTGTATACATTTTTTTGGCACCTCCGTATATGCTCATACATGATTATGTGTCTCTGTTTATATATAAAATTTAAAACTAATGGTGCTATATGTAATGCATTGTTGACTTAATATCATTTAGAAATGTTCCCGTATTAATATTTATGTAGTTTTCATTTAATGGCTGCATAGTATTCCATTATATGAGTCTGACATAATTTTAGCTGATCTCTGGTTAATGGACATTCAGATTGTTGCCAGTGTTTTACTTCTACAAGCAGTGAATATCCTTGTACCTATGATATTTCTCCTATGTGAATAGGATAAACTCCTCAAAGTGGAATTGCTGGGTCAAAGGATATCTGCATTTATCATTTTGATAGATGTTGTCAAATTTCTCTTCATAGAAGTTATACCTTGATGAATAACATAAAAGTATACCTATTCCCCTCATAACTTTCTCCAGAGCATGTTAGTGTTAAATTTTGTATATAAATATAGACACATGCTCATGCATGAGCACATACTTGCTTGTGAATAGAAATGATTGTCAACAGTTTTTAGAGTATCATGAAGTAGGCATTCCAAGGAATCTTTTTTCAACTCTAATGACTTAGGTTTCTGCAAATCTGATAGACATTTTGTTATTTTGTCAGTCTAATTTTCATTTATTTTAATTAGTGAGGTTGAGTATATTTTCATAGGTTTAAAAGCCATTTGTATTTTTCTTTTTTTTTTGAGGGCAGTGTCACTGGCCCTCATATGTGGGACCCGAACCAGGTGCGCTGGCTTCCCAAGCAAGCGCTTAACCACCGCGCCACTCGGCCAGCCCAAGCCATTTGTATTTTAAAAAACATTTATATAAACACGAAGAAAAAAGTATTCTCATTGTAGTCTTACACTGTATCTATGAATTCTTTGATTTAACTTTTTTTAAAAAATTACTATTCTTTGAATTGCTATTCTTTGAATTTGACATCAGATAAGAACTCCTTAAATGCCTGACCATTGATTTTCTCTCATTCCTCTTTCCTGTAATAAATAAATGTCTTGAAACAGAATTCAAAGCTGTGGATTTAGCGCTGTTGAAAGTGAGAAAGGAAGCTCCTACTTACACCACAAAATGTGGTGATAATAGTAGCACCTTTAGCTGAATTAAAAATTGGTGTCATTTAAAAGTCTAAACTGAGGTTTTTATGTATTCCTACTAGGATTTGGACTAATTCCTGAAATAAATAGATAAGAATTTGAATGTTTTCCATATTCATTAGTTAACTACATTTCCTAAATCCATTTGTAAAATGAAAGGATCAGACTGGGTGATCCTTAGGCTTTTCTAAATCTTAACACTGATTCCGATCTAATTTTATCAGATGGAAAGCTTTGACCTACATATACCTGGTCATGATTGATGGAGCTAAATGTGTTTAAACATAAGGCTTACTCATTTGTATACTAGTGTACACTAATACACACACACACACACACACACACACACACACACACAATGGTGGTAAAAATGTGGAAGAAACCCCACCTGAACTGGTTTGCTACTACTATTAGTTGTGCAGTTAGTTAAGAATCCAAATGTGTTATAATTTACTTTTGTGAATTGAAACTACTAAAAATGGAGAGTTCGTCTCTTTTTAGAACTGTGGCCTTGATAATTTTGTAATGATATAGCTCTTTGAATATAGTTGATTAGAAAATAATGAAAACACAATGGAACTGTGATTTGAGAAAATGAATATAATTTCATTGCTGGAGTAGGAGCTCAAGAAGTCTCATGCAGCCAAAGGATGATGATGATAGATTTTAGCTAATGTTCAGTGCTTTCTTTTGCCAGTCAGTGTGCCTAGTGCTTTACACACATTTTCTCATTAAATCCTCACAACTGCAAGGGAGGTAATCTATCACTCCTTTCACAGGAGGAGCATTGAGGCTTTGTGAGAGGTCTGGTGACCTGTTCAAGGTCAGAGAGGCACTACCAGGCAATTGGAATGCCTAAATCACGGCATTCAAGATAGGTGGTGGACTTTGTTCTGAGTAAAGGCCTCCTGGAGAGTAACTGGCACAGTGTCCCTTACTCAGTTTCACTATTTAATTATACTTATTTAAAGATCTTTTTTAGCAGTCTTACTCAACTTTTAATTGCTTTAGTTCAGTCTTATATTATCTAATCAGAGGAATAGGTACTTTCTTCATAATAGCCCTTTACAAGATAGTGGACAGTCTAAGGCATTCTTTTTTTTAATAACTTTTTTTTTTTGCCAGTTAATAAAGTATAATATGTATTAATTGTAGAAATTTTGGAAAACTGAAAAAGAATAAAGAGAATTAATAATTCTTTTTCAATGTTTAAGCTTTTTGTAGATCACCTCACTTAATTCTTACAACAACCTTGTGAGGTAAATATTATTCCTATTTTATAGATGAGGAAAATGAGGCTTAAAAAGGTTAAGCATCTTAGCTAAAATCATGGAGCTAGACATGGTAGAGCTGGAATTTGAACTCTGGCATTCTGACACCCGATCCCATATATTGCCTCCCCATAGTAACATTTTTTTTCCCCAGATATTTTTCCAAGTAAGTGTGTGTATAATTTTTTAAAATTATGTATGTGGTATGATCAAAAAATACAGTGAATATTTAAATTTAAAAATCTTACTGCAGTAAAAGGCACATTGCCATTAATCCCCTTCAAAGTGATCCCCCCTTGCTTCAAACACATTTATCCTATCGTTCGTGCCACTTTCTGAAGCAGTTCTGGAAATCCTCTTTAGTGAGTGTCTTTAGTTGCGCTGTCGTGGCTGCCTCAATGTCCTGAATCATTTTGACTTTGGGGAAGAGCCAGAAGTTGCACTTGGTGAATTAGGTGGATGAGGACACACCATAATGCTTTTATTTGACAAAATTGCCATACCAGAAGCGATCTGTGACACAGAGCGTTTCTGTTCAGATCACAAAATATGGTGAATGCTGCTGCCCAGTGCCATCCAACGGAAAGGTAGGGATCTTCAATATGTGAAGCGGGAAGCAGCACGTTGAACCTTAGTAACAGTGTGTGACAAGTTTCAACTTGTTCGGTGCAATCAGTCAGGTGTGAGCTACGGTTGAGAGAAGGTGCATTTAAAGTGTGCCATAAATCATCCTCTATCATGACAGTGCTCCATGTCACGCATTGCTTCTGGTACATGGCAATTTCTGTCAAATAAAAACATAATGGTGTGTCCTTATCCACCTTATTCACTGGTTCTAGCACTGTGTGACTTCTGGCTCTTCCCCAAAGTCAAAATGATTCAGCACATTGAGGCAACCACAACAGTGCAACTAAAGACACTCACAAAAGAGGACTTCCAGAACTGCTCTAGAAAGTGGCAAGTACGATGGGATAAGTGTGTTCGAAGTGAGGGTGGAATATTTTGAAGGCGATTAATGGCAATGTGTCTTTTACTGTAATAATTTTTTATTTTATTTAAACATTTACCATATTGTTTAATCACACCTCGTATTTGGCCATCCCATGTATTCAGTTTACTTACTGCCTCCTTCAGTTAATTCCTTGTGTCATTAAAAATTCCTTAAACACCAATTTTAATAACTACAGAGTGTTTCATTTTATGGAGACACTATAACTTGTTTAAAAATTGAAAAATAATATGCAGTAATGGTTTAAAGCAAGAGTGTGTGTGTTCAAATCCTGGCTTAGACAGTTACTGTGCAAGTTACATTATACACTGTGCCTTAGTTTACTAATCTATAAAATGGAGGATGATAGTATTTACATTATAGAGTTGTCTTGAGTATTAAATTAATTATACATGTTATGAAGATTAAATGAATGAATTCTTATAAAGTAGTGTTTCTTAAACTCTACTGTCACCTGAAGAGCTTGTTAAAATACAGATTCTGATTTAGTAGGTCTGGGTGGGGCTTGAGATTATGTATTAAGCTCCTAAGTAATGTGCTATACTTTGTGTAGCAAGTAAGTGAAGTACTTAGAATGTGTGGCACCCAGAAGTGCTCAATAAATGTTAACCTATTTGGGTTGTTTCAAATCATTCAACTCTTAGAAGTAGTGTTGTGATGACTAAACCTTTGCCCATAAATCTTTACACTGTTGATTTTTCCTGGGCTAGGACCTAGAAATGAGATTATTGGGGCTAAAATTATACCATGTTTTTTGAAATCATCCATGACTTCCTTATTTCCATACTCTTTCAGTTATGGACTTGTCATTTAAGGAAAACTGAAGGATTACTAATTTATAGAATTTCAGCCCCTGAGGGAATCTGAGAGACATCATTTTCTAGAGAAACGAAGCATACCCAATCTAACATCCCTCAACCCCTTGCCCTTTCCATTTGGAAATATGTGCAGGGCCAGGGTTTTTGGTTGTCACAACTGCTGAGGAGAGTTAGTTACTAGCATTTAGGGGGCAAGGGCCAGAAAGACTTAATGTCCTCAATGTGTGAGACAGTCTTGTATAACAAAGAATTATCTTGTCCCAAAGGCCAGTAACTTCCCCAGTGGGAATCACTGAAACCATGTCCTTTCATTTTATAGATGTGAAACAGAGGCCGGAAGAGGGCAGATTGAAAGCACAGTCTTGCAGCTGCCTAGTGCTAGAGCTGTAGTTGGAACACAGTGTCTTGTCTCCCAGTCCATTGCTCTTTACATGAAAATAGTTGGTCTGTCTTTTTTATTGAACTGTTTAAGTGATAAGTGACTCACTAGTGGAGCTTAGTGTGATCATTGCCTTCTGTCTGAAAAGTTGTAACAAGATCATATGTGACAGAATGGAGTGCCCTTTGGCTCACGATCATATATTTGCTTTAATTCTTAGTCATCAAAATGACTGAGATTTCTGTGTTTGATGAACTATCATTTCAGATAAGCTAAGAAGCAATAAAACGTGTATATCAGAAAATAATACCCTTGGGGTTTGGGATCCTGAGTTCTAATTCCTTTTCTGTCACTGACTTGCTGGGTGGTGACCTCTTGAAAGTCACTAAAATTTTGTTTACTGTATTTTGATGTTATAAAAGTGTAATGAAAAACCTTGTTTCAGGATATGTACTGAACTAATTATCACTGAGAAAAAGGGAGATTTGTGCTTCATATTTCTATACTATTTAAAAACGAGAAGAATGTGTTATACATTAAGTAATTTGTTTTTATTAAAACTTTTTTTTCTACATTTTAATACTTCTGTAATCAGCTTGTATCTTAGAGTTGTTTGGTGGGTAACAGTTGAATTGGAAATGTGTTTTTCTTAATGGTTATTGCAGTACCATTTGGTTTACTGCAATACAATTCTGACACTAATTGCATCAATTCTGATACAATTCTGACCCAGAGTTTGCACAGACTTCACAAGTTGAAGGGTGTAGTTCCCAATAAGACTGCCCTTACTTTAGATTCTGCCACACTTTTGACGAACTGGATACAAATATGGGGGTTTCCACGATACTTTCAAGTTCAATAAATCACTAGAATGACTCACAAAACTCAAAAAAGCACTATACTTAGGATTACAGCTTTAGTATAATGAATACAAATCAAGAGCAGCCAAATGAAGAGACACTGTAGGGGCCCTGAATGTAGAACTTACATACCCTCCCCCGTGTCATCCTCCCAGGACATCAGTTTGGGACCCACCAGGAAGAGCCCAGGAAGCGCCACAGAACTTTGGTATAGTTTTTTTTCTTTTTTTTTTTTGAGCTGAGCCATCCTGCCACCTGTTGGCAGCTCAGCTTGGGCTGGGCATTGAACTACTGTTACTCAGAGCCCAGCTCACACTCTTGAGCGAGCTCTTAACCAACTGAGCCACTCGGCCAGCCCTTGGTATCGAGGTTTTTTGAGGTTTCATTGGGTAGACTTGATTGATTGGATCACTGACCATGTGCTTGCACTCAGTCTCCAGTCTTCTCTCCTCCCGAAAGGTCAGGCTGGCTCCATGCCGCAGTCTACCCCTCTGTTGACATAGTTGGTCTTTCTGGTGACCAGACCCCATCCTGAGTCAACTCATCTCCTGGCTTCAACTCAGAGGTTATCCAAGAGGCTCATGGATAACTAAAACCCTGCCATCACTCAGGACATTACAAGGATTTAGAATCTTCCTCCAAGGAACAAGAGACAAGACTAGTAAAATTCTTATCATGCAGCAGTGATGCATAAAAAATAGCGTATTTTTCAAGTGATGGTGTATTAGACGTAATGAAACACAGTAATTTTAAAACAACTTTTTAGATTCCTTGGTGTAAGTTAACATAGAAGTGCTTCTAAGCTGTCTTCTGCATAAATTATTTTAACTATGTAAAATAATGTGGTTTGCCTAAAAGAAGTTAGGCTTTGTAATGAATGGGGCACAGGTTCACACCTTGATGCCATTAGGTACTAATTGTGTGACTCTGAACCTAATTTTTCTTATTTGCAAAATAGGCATAGCTTTCTAAAAACACTTCCCATATAGTGTCATGCCTGGAATAGACATTTATTGAAGTATCCTAATTGTTGCTGTTTGTATTATTATCTGTATTATGGAGCTTCACGTTTGCAGATTTTACTGTTATAGGTGCCCAGGGCTTGGGTTTTAATCTGAATTTGATGTACAGAAAGCTGCTGTGCTTTGTTAGGGTCTTTGGTATAATGTTTTATCCCCTTTGTTGGATTTTAATAATGTGTGCCTTTGCCTCCCATTATTAACTATAATTCTTGTGAAGTGATACTATACTTGGAATGAAATGTACTCTATTATGTGTATTTTTACTGTAGGTACTATTTAGAATAACTGTTGGCTACTGCTCTTGGCTAAGAGCTATAAACCACTGTTGATAGTAATACTGTATTGGTTGGCTAGTTTTGAGAGAAATAACCATATGTGTATGTATTCAGATTTACAAAGACATAGTAGCTCCTCAAACTTAGAAACAAACTAAAACTATTACAGTAGTTTTATTGTCTCTCCTTAAAGCAATTAGTAGAAGTATTTCAAATGTTGAACAGAACCTTTCATTGCCAACATTACTGTCTCTTACACCTGTTTGTTTTTTTTGTGTTTTTTTTTTTTAAAGATTTTATTGGGGAATTGGCAGAGGGGAACAGCGTTGGGGAATCGGGGAAGGGGAACAGACAAGTTGCTGTCTTTTTGTTCTTCAGTTTTAGTTGCGGAGGATGTTGCTTCACTGTTGGTATCGTCATTGTGTTCTTCCCAGATGAGGCAGATGGGTCGCCAGCCTCTGGATGGTCGCTGGCCTCTGGATGTCGCTCACTGCGGCTATTGGCAGCTCATGCTGGCTGCCAGCCGCTCACGCTGGCTGCGGGCCACTCACTGTAGCCTATGGCAGCCCACTGCAGCAGGGGCTGCAGCCTACACCATCACCGGGGCTCGCAGCCCAGCTCCAGGTGGAGCTGTTGTTAGCTGTAGAGGGCAGTGTCACTGGCTCTCATGTGGGATCCGAACCGGGGCCGCTGGCATCCCAAAACCAGCGCTTAACCAATGCGCCACTCGGCCGGCCCTCTTACACCTGTTTTACAGTATGTAATTTTCTTTTGATTTGTGAGAGTTTTAACAAATAGGTAATTACCAGTCTGTTAAACTTTTGGGACTTTGAAACACAAAATTGATCTGTAAGCAAATTATAGCATTTCCCTCTCCGGTATTCTCTACTCTCTCAAGCAGAGGATTTTAATGCATGATTGGCATTAGTCTCTCGTTTTACTTGTTTTTGCTGTTCTTGAAATATTTCTTATTTACTAATTTATGCCAAATTAATAAGAGCAGATGTGGAAATTTTTTTCCTCCCACCAGGGAAAATACTTTCTTTAGGTGGAAAAACATAAAAAAAGTTTCAAAATCTTCAGAGCCTTTTTAGGAAAGGAAATTCGATCATATAAAATATTTCAGAATTAGAATGTTGCCATTTCTCTTGATTTTTTAGAGAGAAATTTAAAAATTGAGCTAGTGAGATTTAACCTGACAGTGTTATTTATATTTGTCCTGAATATGTGATCATTATATGGAATTGATATTTAAATACATTGAACTCTGTATCCAAAAACAATAGCAGGGTTCAGTAGAATTTGCCTTGTATTAGGAAGGTGTCTTAGATATTGCACAGACTCCTGAGTTCTAAAAGACCCTAAAGATCATCTGGCCCAGCTTGATTCTTACAGAAGTCTCTTCTAAAATACCCATGACAGATGGTGATGGCTCTTTAGCTCTGTGAGCTATTTTGAGAGGCACCCTGTTTCATTATTGGGCATCTCTAATTATTAAGGTTCTTCCTCATTTTTAACCCAAGTTTACCTGTGCAACAGCTTCTCATTATTCAAGTCCATTCTTTGGAGCAATGCAGAGTAAGGGTAATCCTTCTTGACACTGGAAGATGGAGATAACTCTTTATGCCCTTGGTCTTCTTGTGTTCAAGATAATCCTTCAGTCAGTCTTCATATTACATGGCTAATTGTAGTTTTTTAGAAGTTCCTCTTAAAATGCATCCTTCTTAGAAGAATTCTACCATTGTGCGGGGAAAATGCCTAATATTGTTATACTTCTTTGTGCATATTTTAACTAGAGATTAATTATAACTGATGTTTTTATTCTGAAACATTTATTTTTCATTTCTATTAAATTCAGTATTTATTGTTCTTTGTAGACTTTTAGTTCTTTTGGTCATTCCCATGTAGTAGTGCTGAGTTTATGGAAGCTACAAGCTTGTACTGAGCAGTCAGGATGGGCCAGGTTGTTGATTTAGTTTGTTTTTTGTGCTCATCAGTATGATTTCTACTCCAGAATTATCATTTTGATACAGTTGTTTATATTCAGCTTTGTAGCATTCCCATTTCATGTTTGGATCTTTTGTTTGTTTGTTTTTTATTGGGGAAGGGGAACAGGGTTGGAGATTTGGGGAAGGGGAATAGCCAAGTTGTTGTCCTTCAGTCTTAGTTGTGGAGGGCACATCTAGCTCAGCTCCAAGTCCAGTCACTATCCGGCTGCCCAATGGCAGCTCACGGCCGCTCAGCTCAAGGTGCCCTGTTTAATCTCAAGCCCACCATCCCACGCGGGAGTCGAACCGGCAACCTTGTGGTTAGTAACTCGTGTTCTCACCAGCTGAGTCATCCTGCCAACCTGTTGGCAGCTCAACTCGGGTGCAGCTCACTGGCCCATGTGGAAATTGAACCAGCAACCCTGTTGCTCAGAGCTCGTACTCTTAACCAACTGAGCTGCTTGGCTGGCCCCTCATGTTTTGTTTTGTTTTTTTTCTTTGTATTAGGGAGATCCTTCCATCTTTTTCTTTTTTTTTTTTTAAGATTTTTTTTTTAACAGTGTTGGGGAATCGGGAAAGGGGAACAGAAAAGTTGCTGTCTTTTTGTTCTTCAGTCTAGTTGTGGAGGACATTGCTTCACTGGCCCATGTTGGTACCATCATTGCGTTCTCCCTGGGTGAGGCAGATCGGTCGCCGGCCTCTGGATGGTCGCTCTCCGCGGCTATTGGCAGCTCACGCTGGCTGTTGGCCACTCACGGTAGCCTATGGCAGCACACTGCAGCAGGGGCGACAGCCTACACCGTCGCCGGGGCTCACACAGCCCAGCTCCTGGTGGAGCTGTTGTTAGCTGTAGAGGGCAGTGTCACTGGCCCTCATGTGGGATCCGAACCGGGGCTGCTGGCATCCCAAGCCAACTCTTAACCAATGCGCCACTTGGCCGGCCCCCTCATGTTTTTTTTTTAATTAAATCTTCTTGCCAACAGTATTTTCTAGTCATTTAACCACAAAACACAGATGTTCTACATATCTTTTTGTCATGATGGGAGGTGTATTGTGTTTCTTTTATAATAATACAATTCTTAAGTTTTCTAAACAGAACTCTTTTAAGATATAAAGACTAATGTTCTTCAAAACCTTTTGAACACACATAGGCTTTCCTGTACTTGTTCTTTGGTTGTTCTTTTAGATCAGGAGATGCTCTATTTTTTTTCTAATTAAAATATGGTTTCTGTCCTAAGAATTGTTTTTTAATAATAGTTGTCAATATGCTGTTGAATGCTACTGTATGCAAGATATTTCGCTAAGCATTTTACATACTGTATAATACATTGTAAATAAGTAAATAACTCTGAGTTAGGTACTATTGTTGTTCCATTTATACTGATGAGGAATTGAAGGCAACGAGGTTAATAAACAACTTGTTGAAGGGCATGTAGTTAGTAAGTGGCACAAATGAGACACAAGCTCAGGTTTTTGGACACAAGCCTGACTTTTGGAGCCAGTACTCTTAGCCACTGCACAGAGAGTGCCAAAAAAAATGAATAAACATTTTAAGAAAGGACAACTGTATTAAAATTGTAATACTCGATACATACCAAAAAGAAAAGATGAATAAAAGTTACATTTGATTTCTGCAATTACAAGAGGTGCTCAGAGTGGTTACCATGAGCTTCCAGACACTTCTGATACAGCAAACTACTACTTGAGCAACACTGACCGAAGTGTCCACTTGTATACATTTTTTTGGTGCCCATTTATAACAGTTTGCTTTCTGATAAAAGAATTACAGAAGAGCCGTCTTGCTGTTATTACTGATGTATCCCATTTTATCAAAACACACATTGATAGGGGCTGGCCAAGTGGCCCAGTTGGTTAAGAGTTGGCTTAGAGCACGTGCTCTGAACAACAGGGCCGCAGGTTTGATTCCCACGTGGCCAGTGAACTCTGAGCCCTAGCTGAGTTGTCGCTGAGCTGCCAACAGGTGGCAGGATGGCTCAGCTAGTGTAACAACAAGATTGCCTGTTTAATGGTGGGCTATGCCCACCTGCAACTAAAGATTGAACTCAGCTCCTTGAGCTGAGCTGCTGCCTGGATGGCTCGTTGGATAGGGCGTGCACTCTTAACAAGGCTGCCAGGTTTGACTCCCTCATGGGATGGTGGCTATGCCCACCTGCAACTAAGACCAAGCTTGGCACCTTGAGCTGAGCTGCTGCCCGGATGGCTCAGAGGATCGAGTGTGCGCTCTTAACAACAAGGCTTCTGGTTCGACTCCCTCATGGGATGGTGGCTACGCCCACCCACAACTAAGACTGAACACAGCACCTTGAGCTTAGAGGCCATGAGCTGCTGACTGGAAGCCAGATGGCGACTGGCACCCTCCACAACGAAGACTGAAGAACAACTTGGCTGGCCCCCTCCCCCAATTCCCCAATAAAATCTTTAAAAAAAAATAACTCACATTGATAATTTTTGCTTTTTAAGTATTTTAAGTCTATTTGGTTTAAAATATGCAGTGTCACCAGAGGCCTCAAATTATTATTAGACATTCTGATTTTACTTT